>JARHVA010000747.1:1027500-2385000 GCA_037957365.1 Torreya grandis
AGACCAATGTAGTTTAGGTAGAGGGGTCAAAGAGGTCAATAAGTTGGTTGATAGGTTGGTTTGGTCATGTGTCGAAATGATGAGGAGAAAAAGATGTTATAGCCTTTTCTAAATGGTGTATTCTGTAACATTGGTTGAGGGGTCTTTCATCCCTAGCAATTTTCCATATTCGTGATGGACGTATGCTAAAAATGAATTGAGGTCTGTTTATGCTTCAGCAAGTATTGGTTTATGCTTAACATAAATTATGTCTGGTCAATAGTTTCCATGTGTATCGGTGTCCATAGAAACTATGTGAAATGGACTATGATGATGTGTAATGTCATGATGGTGATGTTGTTGGTCTGAAAATGTTTTGGGTTGGCTTGGTTGGGTAGAAAAAAGGTTTGGTTGAATGTGACCAAAGTGTGAAAGATAAGTGAAAGGTGAATTGCTCTTTCATTAACAAGGACCAAGATGATGGCATGGATAGGGGTTGTTAGAACAAGCCCCATTCATGCATTACATCGTTGACCATGGGTTATTTTATAATGGTAATCAAATCACTTGACATTAAGTGAGCTCGAAATCCCTTGAGTATGTTGGGGTGATAGGTTGAATATGTGATATGAGAGGATGGGGTAACCCTTTTTGGCAGGAATAACCTTGCCCCTTTTATAGGTGACCCAAGAATGACTATAGGCATGTCCATGACTTCATAGCTTGTTGGTCATTTTTTTTTTGGTGCAGACTAATCGATGTGGGAAGTCCACGTAGGGATGTTGCTTTGCTTGGTGGTCATATATGTGAAGCTGATCGATGCGGGAAGCTTCAAAAAGAGTGTTATTTGTAAAAAGAGTTTAGTCATAGCCATCCTTCAAGGGAGTGGTCTATATTTTTTCTTTAAATGCTTTTGATATGACTTTGGCCTAGCTATCTTTCATGGGAGTAGTCTAGTAAATACAACAATTATGTAGCTATCCTTCGAGGGAGCAGTCTACATTTAGAGTTTTATGACCTTGTATGTTAGGTATCCCATTTTGATATATGTTTTTTTGACTAAAGTTTTTAGCCATGGACGAGCCTCTAGAGGTTTAAGGGTCCCCTTTTATTAGGACAAAGCATTCATTCTTGACAAAAAGGGTTGACTAGTGTTGGGAAATAGGGTTGAAAGGAATAGGAATGACAATGACAGGGATTGCTCAAGGGACGAGCTTAAGTTAAACATCAAGTGATCAAGTACTCGACTAACAGTAGAATGGTCAAAGATGCAAGGCATAAAAGGGGCTCAAGTTTTGATAAGTCCCTGGGCCATGCTTGTGTGTTATGATAAGGTCTAAGTCAATTAGGAGCAAACTTGCCCCATTTGCCTCTTTCCAGATTAGTCAGGTGTTGATTGATGTTGGATGTGAAGTTGGTTGATATATTCACTGATTGGTCGAGACTGGTTGAATGTTTGGTCAAGGGTTGGGTCAATGGATACTTGGTTGATGATTGGTCAATGGTCGAGATTGGGTCAATGGCTTGGTCAAGGCATGGATAAACAATTGATCAAGGTTTGATGTTTGGTTGAAACTGGTCGATGCTTGACGGAGGCTTGGTCGAGGTTTAAGATTAAAAGAGTGATTGATATTTGGTCGAGACTGGGTTGAAAGGTTGGTCGAGGCTTGGATGAATGTTAAATTCCCCCAGTGGCTAGGGAGAATGTTTGATAGATTGGTCAAGGTCGGTTGAGGCTTGGTGGTCAGATTGACTGTGTTGATGTCGAATAAGGGGGTTAAAGGCGGCAAAGGGACCATAGTCTAGCATGGAGATCCTGATTTAGGTGATGAGGTTTGAGAAGTATGGGTCGGTGTTGATGATTTGTCTAAGGGGTGGTTAAGAGGATCCTTGATGAGAAGGGTATCCTTTTTCTGGTGTTGATGAATGACAAATTTAAGAGTGCAACAACACTCAGTGTCATGTCCCAGAGTGTGATGATAGTGACAAAATTTAGAATTGTCGAACCAAGATGGTCTTGGTCTGAGAGTTGATGAGTGGGACGGTGAGGGGGTTGAAGGTTTGTTGATAATGTGGTTAAGAATAAGGGTGTCTTTCTCCAAGCATTAGTGAAGGACAACCTTGAGGGCACAACAATGTTTGGTGTCGTGTCTAGGCGTGTGATGATATGCACAAATCTGAGTGTCATCGAACCAAGGCAGTTTTGGTTCAAGAGATTGATATGGTTTAAGAGGCAGGAGATTGATGTGAGAAGACTACAACAATTGATGTAACAACGAGGCATAAGAACCTACTAATGGGTCTGTGTGTCTTGTTGCAGTGGGGGTTGATGACTTTGGTTTGAGAGACATAAGAGGTGTTGGTTGTACCATCATTTTTGTAAATGGCACTTTGGTGGTGATAGGCGTTGGATGTTTGGGAGGAAATATATGTTTGATGGGTTGAGGGGATAATGGAGGTGACTTACCTCTGTGAGGTATGGGAGTAGGAAGCACCCCTATTAAAGTGGACAGATGCGGGCCCAAAATTGAAGGTAATGATGAAGGTGGGGGAGGAGTCCTCCGATGTGGTTTAGTGGTCTTCTTTAGTTTGGGTTGAGGGCCACTATCATGTGAGGTGAGGTTAGATATGGGTTTGGGTTTAGATGTGGATGGAGGTGAGTGAGATGTAGCAATCTCAGGCAAAAGGCAAGAGGAAACTGTGACTGGGTCTTCCTCAGTCGAAATAGATGAAGAGACTGGTTCTTCTCTTGGTGGAGAAGAAATAGAAGAGTGTGGCTCCTTAAGAGGATAGAGGGCAGGGGTGATAGTGCCTTTGACTTGTGGTTGAGGAGTAGGCAAGGTAGGGTCCTCCATTGGTAGGAGGAAAGACGAAGGTGGGGCTAATGGTATAGGTATGGTCAAGGCATCCTCAAGTATAAGAGAGGTGGATGGAGGACTAACAAGAGAAGAAGGATTTTCTACCTGTGGAGGAGAAATAGGGGAAGAAGGGTCTTCCACATGTGAAGGAGGTTGGTCAGGGACAAGAGGCGAGACAGTGTTGACCGTGTGTATGTCATGCTCGTGGGAGCTATCGGCCATGGTCTGGACATTGTTTTGGGTAGGCAGATGATTAGGAAAGGGTTGTTTGAAGATATCAATGTGTTGGTTGGGTGGGGCATTTGGGTTATCCAAGATGAGATCACCCCTGTCTATCATGTCTTGAATGATGTTTTTGAAGGTTCGGCAATTGTTGATGTCATGGCCTTGGACACGGTGAAAGTGACAGAAGTCGGCCTTCCTATACCATGTAGGGAAGGCTTTTAATGGTCGAATTAAGGTGGTTGGATTGGAGGGAGATTGAGGACCCCCTACTTGACAAGTTTTTCCAAAACAAAAGCGTATGACTCTCCAATGAGAGTGTAGTTATGCTGTATGTACTGTTGTTGGAATTGTTTGGTGATGCTTTGCGACGTTGAAGATTGAGAGTGATTAGTTGTTGTCAAAGATGGTGATCTAACGACCACAGTGTTGGCCACTCCTTTGGACTTGGAGTGGGAAGAAGAATGTCTGGAAGAAGAAGGGTCATTGGTTCTTGCGTTAGTATTACGCAATTTGACCTTATCTTCTTCAATGGCATGGAGTTCAAGCTTTCAGGCCATGGTGAAAGCTTCATCAAAAGTTCAGAATGTTTGAACCCACAAGGTAGAAGAGATGTGCCTGGCACATGCTCGAGAAAAGAGCTCGATGAGCTCAAGTTGAGGCAAGGAGAAGGAGAGCTGGTTAATCAAGCCTCTCTAATGGGCGACAAAATTGACTATTGATTCGTCGTCAAATTGCCTGATGGAGTAGAGGTCTGTGATTGAGACTTGCTTGGTGATATTGATAGAAAAATGGTTGAGAAATAATTGGGCAAGTTGAGTGAATGAAAAGATAGAATGTCTGGTAAGAGAGCTATACCAGTCAAGGGCAGGGCCAGAAAGTGACATGGGGAATGTGCGTAGAAGTAATGCATCGTCATGTGCTATGAGATAACAAGCATGTCTGAATGCTTGTAAATGTTGTTGTGGGTCTTCCTTACTCTGAAAATGAGAAAATTTAGGAAGTTCCCATTGGTTGGGGTATGGTCAGATCGGGACAGAGGGATGGATGGGTTTGTTGCAAATTTGGTCATAGGAAAGGACATTGCTTGAACTAGAAATAGAAGCCTCAAGACTAGACATTTTGTCCATCAACATTTTAATGAGATATGCTAACGAATTGGCAGATGGGGTGCCCCCTAGGTTATAAGGTGCTTGAAAGGTGCTAGAAGGGGCATACGACGTAGTCGGTTGCACTTGTAGGGGTGTAACGTATTGATAACTAGTCGTTAGGATAGATGTGGAAGCTAGGGGTGGTTGCGTTGTGAAGGTAGAGGGCATGGCTAGGCTAGATACCACCAAAGGTGGTTGCATGGTGGCATTGGCAAAAGAGGAGGTAGACACTCCTGCATTTATGGGCGTAAGAGTATGCGGAGTCGAGACAATCAAGTTCTGGTATGATGTAGAACTTGGTTGAATTGCGTGTTGTTGAGGGGGTAATGAAACCTCGATGGAGATCAGTCTAAAAATAGATGGGGAGGCCAAACTTTGTGTATTGGCCATGGTCAGGTTAATGGTTGAGGCAATAGTTTGGGTCATAAAAGGCTGGGTAGCGGATGGTGTTGACATCATCGCCACTTCACCCGAAAGGTCTCGCGTTTGGTTTCTTGCGAGATAGTTTTGGAGGGATTTGACATTGAGGTCTAAGAATATTTCAAAATCTTGGTCCCCTTTAGGGACAATGGGGGTTTGAGTCGGGGTCGATCGAGTAGGAGTTCTTTCAGTTTTTGATTGGAACTCCATTATAGGACTGGTTATGGATGGGAAAGGTGGAAGCGGTTGATGTCTCACATGGTCAAGAAGAGCCTTGGTTTGACTGCGTGTCAAAACCATTCAAGGCAAGAAGGGTCAGGTTTAAGAAACTGTGTTTTTTCAGTTTCAAAAACTTAGAATGTGGTTTTGGTAGAAAAAGGGTCAAGTTTTAGGCTGCTATTTTGAAAAAAAAAGGACTAACAGTGACCGACGTCAGTTGAAAAATTGATGTCAGTGAGAATAGATGGCCGATGTCGGTCTAGTAACCGATGCCAGTGAGGGAAGGTTGCCGACGTCAGTGGTAAAACTGATGTCGGTGACTGTGGTTTCTAGAAACTCAAAAAATTTGAAGATTCTTGGAAAAAAAGGAAGAAAAAGTCCTCACTAGCTCAAAAAACCAGATAGAAACAAAAAAATAGATGGAGATAGGTAGACCCTAAGCGTTAAATCCTAAGAATCAACTTTTAGAATCCTGTTGGCTTATGCCTTAAAGTGATGTTTGGGAGGTTGGCTTTTGAGATGGGTCCTAGAAGTAGTCTAGATCTAGTTTTAGGTTAGTTTAGGCACTCAAGAGTCTGGGTTAGGTTCCGTACATGGCCTGGTGCTAAGGAGCAAGCTCCCCTCACTTCACGAGCCCAGTGATAAGCTGGTCTCGCTTAGCCAAAATATACATTCCCTAGAGATTATCCTCTGCCAGAGAATAGAGTGGACTTTCCCCTTGGTGATGAAATCTAAGTGGGATTGTCGGGATGGGTAAGGTATCCGCTGGGTGATGAAATCCCAGTCAAGCCTTGTCTCAGGTATGTTTTGATGTTTGATTTGTGTAAGTGATTTGGTTGTGTAACATAAAGTGGACTACGATTAATTCATGATGTGGTTGTTAATTACTAGATGTGGACTAAGATATGCAAGCAAGCAGAAATGAACTTCAATGTGTTTTAAGCCCAAGTTGAAATGTTAGTTCGTATGAAGACAAGTTGAGAAAGGGTTGAAGACTATGACTTTTAACTAGTCTAAGATGCAAGAAAAGAAAGAAGAGTTCTTTTTAATCCTACTTATGGTGTCTTTTGGAAGATAGAAGAAAAAGGTGAAAAGGAGAACCCTAATGCACCCTATATGAAAAGAAAGAAAAGAAACCAAGGGAGACCTTAGGGTCCCATCGGGTGTGCCAGAATGTTTCTATATGATTTTCGCTTTTCACATTCAGAGAAGGAAATGAGAAACTAAGAAGAAATGGTCTAAGGCTTGTATGTACCTAGATGTAGTCTGTGCACCGTTATCCAGATGATATGAGAACTCCTCTTTGGTTGTGGAGGATGACACCTACAGAAGAAAGAGACTAAAACAAAGAAGGTGTTAGATAAGGAGATGGTGGGCTGCCAAGCAAAAGCTTGATCCCATAAGTACAAAGACTTCCTTAAGGGATGTCAACCTACTGATTGATAAAAATAATGTCTGATAAAAGGCAGAATGACAAAAGACTAAAATGATTAAAGACTAAAATAGAAATAGAAGCAAATGCTTACCTGAATGTTTCTGTCAGCCTGGTCATAATTGCCGACGTCGGTTAGTCTGCCAACGTCAGTTTTCAAGGTCTACCGATGTCAGTTATTATGTTGATGTCAGTGGGGGTAGTGGTCTCTGTGGCCAGCATCGATTGGGGCAGTAGTCTTTGGATGAGGTCTGGTCAAGTCTGGATGGGTTTCAACACTGTGGATGGGTCTGAGAAGGAGTTTGGGCCTTGTTAATGGTCTGTGCAAGGGTCTGGGCAGAGTTGCAAGGACAATGGATAGAGTGTATGTTCTGAAAAGGGGGATAAAGGTGGTAAGGATATGGGAAGGCCTCTCAGCATTTTTGAGAGGGAGTCAAGTCTGGTCTGGCTGAATAATAGATAGATTAAAAAGAGAATACTGAAATGAAAATAGTAGCAAATACTTACCTCATACCTGTTTCTATGCAAAATTGCTTTCTACATTCAAAGAAGAAATAAGAAACTAAAAGAAATAGTCAAGGCTAGAAGTACCTGATAAAGTTATGCGCACCGAAATCAGATGTTAGAAGATTCTCCTCTTTGGCTGTGGAGGAATGACACCTGTGAAGAAAAAGAGACTAGACAAAAAATGTTAGTCGAGGATATGGTGGGTTGTCAGGCGAACGCCCGATCCCAGAAGTACGAAGACTTCCTAGAAGGATATCAACCCACTGATAAAAAAGTGGAATATTTGACGAAAGAAGATAATGAAAGATAAAATGACAAAAATAAAAGATAGAAAACAAAGTGCGTACCTGATATGCAGTACTGTTCTGCACAGTCACCGGCGTCGGTCTCTGTGGTGCCGGCGTCGGTCTGGGAAATGTGCCGACGTCGGTCGAAGTGTCGGCGTCGGTAGGGGTAGTGACCGGCGTCGGTCGGGGCAAGTTTTGGACAGAGTCTGGGCGAGTTGCAGAAGGTCTGGTAGAGTCAGGATAGGGTCTGGTCAGGGTCGGGACAGGGTCTGATAGAGTCGAGACAAGGTCAGGACAGGGTCTGGGCAAGGTAAGGTCGAGTCTGGACAGAGTCTGGGGGTTTTCAGGGGATTTAAACAGAGTACAGGGTAGTCAGGGGATAATGGGCAGAAGTGTAAATAAGGAACTTAGGGCTTGGGTTTACAGTTAGAGGATCTAGAATAATAGAAATAACAAGTAATAATGACCAAAAGGAAATAAAAACAAGTAGAAGAAGATACTTACCTGTCACGCTAAAGACATGATTGATGTTGTTGAAATTGTCTATGCAGTGTCGAATTGAAGTTGGTTGATGCCGGAGTTGGTTGATCGTGAGAGAGTGTCAATTAAAGTGATTTCCAGAGTCTATGAAAATGTCAGAGTTTGAGATTCGATTGATTGGTTAGTGTTCAGGATTGATCGGCAAACGCTGATGAAGGCTAGGGGACGGTTCGACAACCGTTCGAGAAACTGGTTGGGAACCGAATGGTAATTGATAACAAATAACGGTAAGGTGATCGACGTCGGCAGGATTGCCGACGTCGGCCGATAAGTGACCGACGTCGGCGACATCAGCCAGGTAACGACCATCATCGACAGATGCACAATGAGGACAGAGTCTAGCTTTTAGCTCTCTGCTCATTTTTACATGCTGCCAGGGTCAAGGCTAGTAAGAAAATGGTTGACAGGGGCGAAATAGGCATGGAAGAATAAAATGAAAGATGACTAAGGGAGTTGACATGATTTCAGTGTCTACATTTGCCCCTTTTTGTCTTGTTGGTTGTTTTAGATGAACTGCAAGACAAAAATAGGAGTGATTGCCCCAGGTGTGGGATAAGGTTGATTTTGTCTTGTTGGTTGTTCCAATGAACTGCAAGACAAAAATAGGAAACTTATTGCCCCGATTATGGATGAGGTATTCCCCCTCAAAGCAGGAGTCGAGGGAAGGGAACCGAGAATTAGGTGCTGATTTGACAAAGAGATGGATGAAAAAGGGGTGAGGGTGAACGCTGTAAAAGTCATGATTGCATGTCTACCACTTCACAAGATGGTTGGGTTAATTGTCGCAGGTCAAGGGTCGAGGAGTGCCAAAATTGAAGTAACCAGTCCCCAGCATTTAGTCATCTACTGATCGGGTCACTCAATCTAAGCTGAAGCTCCAAATGGTCATCGTGTTCCAGGTATCCCGGGCTCAGGAAGTGCTCCCAAAAACACGAAAATGTCACAAGTAGTGCAGATCAACCGGCTTGTGATCCTATACTTGTGAGGGTCCAAAAAAAAAGGTCTGCGCACAATTCTGCTAACCAATCATGAGATAGCATTCATGCAAAAACAACCAAGGCAACAATGTCTTGGAAGTGGTCGAGGTCGGAGGAGATAGGCATGATCTCCAATGGTTGGTGGGCGAGGGGAAGAATGGACGAAAGGATGTGGCCGAGCTAACCTCAGAAAACGTCATGTGATCTGAGTGCTGCCTACATAGCCCTTGTGTGAAGGGCCTCAGGCCAATGTAGTTCTCCCTAAAAGGGAGGAATGGTCAAAGAGATGGATTGGTCTTGGTCAAAGTGGTCGATAGACTGGTCATGGTCAAGGTCAAGGTCGCAAAAGAGAAGGTTTGTCCATCAAGGAGACGAACAAATGGGGGTGGTCGAGCTAACCTCAGAGGATGTGTTATCTGAGTGCTGCCTACATAGCCCTGGTCATAGGGCCTCAGACCAATGTAGTTCGGACAAATGGAAGAGATTGGTCGATGATTGGATGTGGTCAAGCATCGAAATGATGAAGGGAAGATGAGGATAAGATGATGCTACAGATGGTGTATTCTGTAGAATTGGTCGAAAGGCTTTCATCCCTAGCAAGTTTCCATAGTCGTGATGGATGTATGCTAAAAAATGAATAAAGGTTTATTTATGCTTCAGCAAGTATTGGTTTATGCTTAACATAAATTGAGTCTGTTTGATAGTTTCCATGTGTACTGGTGTCCATAGAAACTATGCGAAAAGGACAAGGATGATGATAATGTCATGTTGTCGAGTTGTTGGTCTGAGAATGTTTAAGTTGAAAAAGGTTTGGTTAAATGTGACCCAAGTGAAAGATACGTGAAAGGCATATTGCTATTTCATTGACAAGGACCAAAAATATAGCATAGATAGGGGTTATGAGAACTAAGAGCCCCATTCATGCATGACGTCGTTGACCATAGTTATGTTAGAGTGGTAATCGAATCACTTCGACATTAAAGTGAGCTCGAAGTCCCTTGAGCAGGTGATAGGAGGAGAAAAGAGGGTAACCCATTTTAAGAGCAGAAATAACTATGCCCCTTTTTATAGGAGACCCTGAGACAACTATAAGTCAAGTCCATGACTCATTCATTTTTTTTTTATTTTTTTTCTACGCAGACTGATCAATGCGGGAAGCCTGCATAGAGATGTCATTTGCTTGGTGGTCAGTTGTGAAGCTGATCAATGCGGGAAGCTTCTAAAATAGTGTTGTTTATTGTCAGTTTAGTCATAGCCATCCTTCAAGGGAGTGGTCTAGATTTTTGTTTAATATAAAGGCTTTTGAATAGCTGTCCTTCAAGGGAGCAGTCTATTAATTACAGCAATGATAGTACAGCTGTCCTTCGAGGGAGCAGTCTACTTTTTTATTTTGATATTGATATAGTGACCATGGATATTGTGACATCTTGATTTGTTTTGATAGAAATGTGAGTCGTGGACAAGATTATAGAAGGTCAAGGGCTCCCTTTTATGAGGACAAAGCATTCATACAGCATAAAAGGGTTATAGGAATTGTTAAGAGGGATAGGGTTGAAAGGAAGTAGGATTAAGAGGACGGGGATTGCTCAAGGGACGAGCTCAAGTTAAGTGTCAAGTGGACGAATACTCGACTAACAGTAGAACAGTCGCAGATGCAACGCATTAAAAGGCTCAGGTTCTGGGCATCCATCAAGAGAAGATAGACAATAAGTCCCTGATCCATACTTGTGCGTGATAATAAAAGGTCCGAGCCAATTATGAGCAAATTTGCCTCGTTTGGCTCTTTCCAGATTGGTCAGATGTTGATGGTGGATGTGAAATTGACTGATATGGTCATTGATTGATCGAGACTAGTTGAATGTGTGGATAAAAAGGTTGGTCAATGTTTGGTTGAGATTTGGTCATTTGATAGTTGGTCAATGGTTGGTCGAGGGTTGATTGGTTGGTATTTGGTCTTTGGTTGGGTCGAATGTTTGGTTGAGGTTGGGTTAAATGTTTGGTTGTTAGTCTGGTTGAGGCTAAGTTGAAAGAGTGATTGATATGTGGTCGAGACTGTGTTGAAAAATTGGTCGAGGTTTGAATGAAGGTTGAATTCCCCCAGCGGCTAGGGAGAATGTTTGACAGATTGGTTAAGGTTGGTTGAGGTTTAGTGGTCAGATGGACTGTGTTGATGTCGAATAAGGGGGTTAAAGGTGATAAAGGAACCAGAACCTGGCGTGGAGATCCCGATTTAGGTGATGAGGTTGGAGAGGTATGAGTTGGTGTTGATGATTTGTCGGAGGGATGGTCTAGAGGATCCTTGATGAGAAGGGAATCCTTTCTCTGTTGGTGACAAATGACAGCTTTAAGAGCGCAACAACGCTCAGTGTCATGTCTCGAAGTATGATGATAGTGACAGTATTTAGAGTTGTCAAACCAAGAGGGTCTTGATCTGAGAGTTGATGAGAGGGGCGGTGTTGAAGGCTTGATAATGTGGTCAAGAAGAGAGGTGTCATTCCCCAGACATTGGCAAATGGCGACCTTGAGGGCACAACAATGTTCTGTGTCGTGTCCAGGTGTGCGATGATACGCACAAATACGAGTGTCGTCGAACCAAGTTGGTTTAGGTCTGAGAGATTGATATGGTTTGAGAGGCAGAAGGTTGAGGTGAGATGACTGCAACAAGTGCCGTAACAACAAGGTATAAGAACCTGCTAACGGGTCTGGATATTTTATTGCAGTGAGGGTTGATGACATTGGTTTAAGAGGCATAAAAGACGTTGGTCGATGATTTAGAGAAGATATATGTTTGACAGGTTGATAGAGTAATGGAGGCGACGTGCCTCTATGAAGGATGGGAGTAGGAAGCACTCCAATTAAAGTGGATGGATGTGGGCCCAAGATTGAAGGTAATGACGAAGGCGGGGGAGGAGTCCTCTGGTGTGGTCTAGTGGTCTTCGTGGGTTTGAGTCGAGGGCCACTATTGTGCGAGGCAAGGTTAGATACGGGTTTGGGTTTAGATGTGGACGGAGGTGAGTGAGATGTAACAATCTCAGGCAAAGGGCAAGAGGAAACCGTGACCGGGTCTTCCTCCATCGAAATGGGCGAAGAGATAGGGTCTTCTCTTGGTGGAGAAGAAATAGGAGAGGGTGGCTCCTCAAGTGGGCAGATGGTAGGGATGATCATGCCTTCTACGTGTGCTTGAGGAGTAGGCGAGGTAAGGTCTTTGGATGAAGGTAGGGCTAATGGCGTAGGTGTGGTCAAGGCGTCCTCCAGTATGAGAGAGGTCGATAGAAGACTAATAGGAGAAGAGAGTCTTTTATCCTGTGAAGAAGGTTGGTCAGGGATAAGAGGTAAGATAGTGTTGACGGTGTGTATATCATGGTCTTGAGGGTCATTGATCATGGTTTGGATGTTGTCTTGAATAGGCAGGTGATTAGGAAAAGGTTATTTGAAGATGTCGAGGTTTTAGTTAGGCGGTGCGTTCGGGTTATCCAAGATAAGATCGCCCTTGTCTAGCATGTCCTGGACGAGGTTTTTAAAAGTTTGACAGTGATCCGTATCATGGCCTTTGACACGGTGATAGTTACAAAAGTGGTTCTCCCTGTACCATGTAGGGATAGGTGTTGAGGGGTCGAATTGATGTGGTCGGATTGAAGGGAGATTGAGGATCCCCTGCTTAATGAGTTTATCCAAGATAGAGGCATATGACTCTCCAATTGGAGTGAATTGACGCTGTATGGATTGACGTTGAAAATGTTTATTGATGTAGTCTAATGTTGAAGATGATGGTCTAAAGATGACAGTGTTCGCCGACCCCTTAGATTGAGAGTGGGCAGAAGAAGGTCTGGAAGAAGAATGGTCATTGGTTCTTGTGTAAGTGTTACACAATTTGACCTTATTTTCTTCAATAGCACAGAGTTCAAGCTTTCGAGCCATGGTGAAGGCCTCATCGAAAGTGTGGAATGTTTGAACCCACAAGGTGGATGAGATGTGACTGACACATGCTCGGGAAAAGAGCTCAATGAGCTCGGGTTGAGGCAAGGAGAAAGAGAGCTGGTTAATCAAGCCTCTCTAACGGGCGACAAAATCAACTACTGATTCGTCGTCAAATTGCCTAATGGAGTAAAGGTCTGTGATCGAGACTTGTTTAGTGATATTTATTGAGAAATGGTCAACGAATAATTGAGCGAGTTGAATGAAGGAAAAGATAGAATGTCTGGCAAGGGAGCTATACCAGTCAAGGGCAGGGCCAGAAAGTGACATAGGAAATGTGCGTAATAATAACGCATCATCGTGGGCAAAAAGATAGCAGGCATGTCTGAATGCCCGTAGATGTTATTGTGGGTCTTCCTTACTCTGAAAGCGAGTAAATTTAAGAAGCTCCCAATGGTTAGGGTATGGTCGGATAGGGACAGAAGGATGAATGGGCTCGTTGTAAATCTGATCATATGAAGAGACATTATTTGAATCGGAGATAGAAGCTTCGAGACTGGACATTTTATCCATTAGCATCTTGATGACGTCTGCTGACGGATTGGTGGACGGAGCGCCCCTTAGGTTGTAAGGTGCTTGAAAGAGGCTAGAGGAGGTATACGACGTAGTCGGTTGTACCAATAAGGATGCAACGTATGGATGACTAGTCGCAGGGGCAAAATTAGAGGTTAAGGGTGGTTGCATGAAGGTCGAAGGTATAAGTTGACTAGGTACCGCCAAAGGTGGTTGAATAGCGGCACTGGTAGAGGGATAGGTTGGCACTCCTACATTTGTGGGCGTAAGAGTGTAAGGGGTCGAAACAATCAAGTTCTGATACGATGTAGAACTTGGTTGAATTGTAGGTGATTGAGGGGGTAACGAAACCCCGATGGAGGTTGGTCTAAAAATAGAGGAAGAGGCCAAACTTTCTGTATTGGCCATGGTTGAGTTAACGGTTGAGGCGAAAGGCTGAGTCATAAAGGGGTGGATGATGAATGGTGTCGATGTCATCGCCATGTCACCCGAAAGGTCTCGCATTGGATTTCTCGTGAGATAGTTATGGAGGGTTGCGGTATTGAGGTCCAAGAATTTTTTGAAATCCTGGTCCCCTTCAGGGATGATGGGAATTTGAGTCAGGGTCAGGGTCGGTCCTGTAGGAGTTCTTTCAGTCTCCGAGTGGAACTCCATGATAGGACGGGTTAGAGATGGGGTAGATGAAAGCAGTTGATGGCCAGAGTGATAAAAAAAAGGGCCTTGGTTTGACTACGTGTCAAAACCATAAAAGGCAAGAGAGAACATCCTCACACGCTCAAACAAGCAGATAAGAACTAAAAAGATGAAGACACAAGCAGATCCTAAAACCCTAGAAGTAAATTTTTTTTAGGATTATAGTGGCTTATGCCTTAAATGTGTGTTTGGGGAGGTTGGCTTTGTGAGTCGAGTCCTAGAAGAAGCAGTCTATGGATGGTTTTGGGTTAGTTATGGTGCTCAAGAAGTCTGTGTTAGGTCTGGTACGTGGCTTGGTGCTAAGGAGCAAGCTCCTCTCACTTCACAATTCCAGTGGTTAGCTGGTTTCGCTTAGCCAAAATATACCTCGCCTAGAGATTATACTCTGCCAGAGAACGGAGTGGGCTTTCCCCTTGGTGATGAAATCCAAGTGAGATTGCCAGGACGGGTAAGGTATCCGCTGGGGGATGAAATCCCAGTCGGGCCTTGTCTCAGGTAAGTTAAAATGTTTATTTTGTGCAGGTGGTTTGGTCGTGTAACATCAAGTGATCTAGATTAATTTAATATGCGGTTTAATTACTATGTGTGGTCTAAGAGATGCAGGCAAATAGAAATGAATGCAAAGTGTTTTAATGCCCAAGTCAAAATGTTTGTTCGTATGAAGACGAATGGAGAAAGAGTCGAAGAATATGAGTTTTAGCTAGTCTAGAAGTGCAAGAAAGAAAGAAATGTTCGTTTTAGTCCTGCTTATGATGTCATTAAGAAGAGATGAGAGGAGGCGAAAAGGAAGGAATCTAATGCACCTAAATGAACGAAAAAAAGAGAGAAAGAACCCAAGGAGGACCTAGGGTCCCACCGAGCGTGCCAGAATGTTTCTATGCAAAATTGCTTTCTACATTCAAAGAAGAAATAAGAAACTAAAAGAAATAGTCAAGGCTAGAAGTACCTGATAAAGTTATGCGCACCGAAATCAGACGTTGGAAGATTCTCCTCTTTGGCTGTGGAGGAATGACACCTGTGAAGAAAAAGAGACTAGATGAAAAATGTTAGTCGAGGATATGGTGGGCTGTCAGGCGAACGCTTGATCCTGGAAGTACGAAGACTTCCTAGAAAGATATCAACCCACTGATAAAAAAGTGGAATATTTGACGAAAGTAGATAATGAAAGATAAAATGACAAAAATAAAAAATAGAAAATAAAGTGCATACCTGATATGTAGCACTGTTCTGCACAGTCGCCGGCGTCGGTCTCTGTGGTGCCAGCGTCGGTCTGGGAAATGTACCGACGTCGGTTGAAGTGCCGGTGTCGGTAGGGGTAATGACCGGCGTCGGTCGGGGCAAGTTCTGGACAGAGTCTGGGCGAGTTGTAGAAGGTCTGGTAGAGTCGGGACAGGGTTTGGTCAGGGTCAGGATAGGGTCTGATAGAGTCGAGACAAGGTCAATACAGGGTCTGGGCAAGGTAAGGTCGAGTCTGGACAGAGTCTGGGGGTTTTCAGGGGATTTAAACAGAGTACAGGGTAGTCAGGGGATAGTGGGCAGAAGTGTAAATAAGGAACTCAGGGCTCAGGTTTATAGTTAGAGGATCCAGAATAATAGAAATAACAAGTAATAATGAGCAAAAGGAAATAAAAACAAGTAGAAGAAGATACTTACCTGTCACGCTGAAGACATGATTGACGTTGTTGAAATTATCTATGCAGTGTCGAATTGAAGTTGGTTGATGCCAGAGTTGGTTGATCATGAGAGAGTGTCGATTGAAGTGATTTCCAGAGTCTATGAAAATGTCAGAGTTTGAGATTCAATTGATTGGTTAGTGTTCGGGATTGATCGGTGGACGCTGATGAAGGCTAGGGGACGGTTCGACAACCGTTCGAGAAACTGGTTGGGAACCGAATGGTAACTGATAACGAATAATGGTAAGGTGACCGACGTTGACAGGATTGCCGACATCGGCCGATAAGTGACCGACATCGGCGACATTAGCCAGGTAACGACCGTCATCGGCAGATGCACAATGAGGACAGAGTCTAGCTTTTAGCTCTCTGCTCATTTTTACATGCTGCCAGGGTCAAGGCTAGTAAGAAAATGGTTGACAGGGGCGAAATAGGCATGGAAGAATAAAATGAAAGATGACCAAGGGAGTTGACATGATTTCAGTGTCTACAATACCTACTGGAGAAGGAATGTTGCTGACTAGTTGTACCTATTGCTGAAGCTGCTAGTGTGGAAGTCCTGTTGTTGTTGTAGAAGACTGATGCATAGTCCCTGTTGTTGCTATCACTGGTGTAGAAGCCTTGTGAGAGAGAGAGTGAGAGATATGGGGGATTGAAGATTGGAATATTGCCTGATTGTTGAAGGTCGAAAGGTGGATGATTCAAGGTCGAAGGAGTGGATTGAAAGATTGGAAAAAACCAGATCGAGGGAGACACCAAAAATCACCTTTAGGCTAGTCTTAAGCAACCAACGTCGGCGATCCTGCCGGTGTCGGCTGACAGGTAACCAACGTCGGTAGCTGGAATAATGGCAGAAAGGCTAAAATTAGCCTTTCGCCCATTCTTCCAACTGCCCGGGTCAATTGATCATGTGAAAACAGTCAAAGGTGGATAAATAAACGTGAGGATTAGTGGAGGGGAAGTTGGAATAGGTCATAAGGTGATAAATGAGGGTATCCAAGGGAAAGAAATCCAAGGAGAGGAGAGGTGGCAAAGGGGGGAGAGAAAAGGGATTTTATTAATTTAAAATAGCTAATTATCTTAAATTAATAAGTGTGTAGGGGTTAGGAGTGGTTAAGTGGAATGGGACAAAGGGGACCAAGGTGGGAGAGGACGAGGAGGATGACCAAGGGAGTAGACACGATTTTGGTGTCTACAATATGTATGTATATGTGTGTGTGTGTGTGTATATATATACATACATACATACATATACACACACACACACATACATGTGTGTGTGTGTGTACATATATATATACATAACTTTTGAAAAAGAAGGTGCAGGTCAGTGAGGAATAGTAAAGAGTGAAAAGGATCCAAAATGATTTTCTAATTAAGGTGTTGAAGGTGATCACATAGGTTATTGGACCTAATAATCCTAGAAGAGGTAGAATGAGTGAGTATGCTCAAAAGGTTGTTTGAGAGAGTGTGTATGGTGAGTGAAGGCAAGGTTAAGGTTGTGTGTGACAAATGGATGGGTTAAAGGGAAAAGTAGTTTGATGATAGTGTTTATGACCTATAGGTCATATTTATGATGTCATAATAGTTATTTTTATAGGATTGATTATGTATGAGCAAAGAAGAGTGGAGTGATCCAAAAGGTGGCTTTGGATGAATTATGAGTGTGAAAAGAATTAAATGGGGTTATGTTATTAGAGATCCATCATTAGGTATTGAAGACATCAGTACTAAGTTGGAGGTGCTCAAAGGAGGTTCTAAAGGACTTGATCTTCCTTAGGGACAGTTGTTCCTTGTGAAATAGGTACTTTACTGAATGCCTTTGGTCAAGAGGATATGATCAAGGTTTTTTGGTCTAAAGGATTTGACCAGTATCTTGTTTGTAATTTCTTATAATAAAATTAGTCTATGTGTTATAGGCTTGAGTGTGGGTTTTATTCTCCATGAGGGTTTCCCATAGGAACTATGTGTTATGGGTTTAATCTTGTGTATGCATTGAATGAATGAACTCTCTTGTTAATGTTTCTTGATCAAGTTTATATATGTTGATTGATTAAATAGTTTAAAAGGATTGTAATTGAGATTGAAATATCTAGGATCACTGATTCACCCCCCATCTCAGTAATTTTACCTCTAATAATTGGTATCAAAATAGGTCCTTTGGTAAAGGCTTGATAGCTTGAAGGTGATCTAAGGCAAAAATATGGGTAGTCATCAATAAAATTTCTCTACTAAGCAAGCACCAATGTTCAATAGATATAATTATGCATTTTAGAGTGCTAGGATGAGGACATACATTATGTCCCTAGCATTTTATGTATGACAATCTATTGTGGATGGTTATGTTTCTCCTACTACTCCTCCATCTAGTGTTGTAGATAAGAAGTTTGAGAATAATTCTAAGGCAATGAAGGCCATCACTTATGGTCTTTTAGAAACTAAATACACCAAGGTAATCCATTATAAATATACTAAAGGTATACGGAACAAAATTTAGATCATTTATGAAGGAGATTAAAAGGATAACCTTGCTAAGTTGTAGATTCATATAAGTCAATTTGAAAGTCTCAAGATGAATGGAGAAGATTTCATGGCATCCTTTATGCAGAGAGTTGATGAGATTGTGAACATTATCAAAGGTATTAGAGAGAACCTTGAAGAGGTTAATATAATTAAAAAGGTATTAAGGTATATATCCCTCAAGTTTGATCCAAAAGTATCTGCTATAGAATAAATTCATGATCTTACTTAGTTGAAGATGGATCAATTACATGTCACTCTTACTACCTATGAGATGAGGAAGAATGATGATATACCACCAAAGAAGGAATAAAAATTCAATATAGAGATGAATCCAAAGAAGAATTTCCAAGGTAAGAAACCCAAATAGGATGAAATTTTTGATATAGATGAGGATGAACTAATTTCTTTGATTTCAAAGAAATTGAGAACAAGTTCAGGCAAGTATAAAGATAAACTACCCCTCAAATGATTCAATTATGGTGAGATGGGACATATTGATAATAAGTGCCCTCATAAGTATAATAAAGATGATGATGACGATCATGATCGAGGTCATGATGATGGAAAGAGATCATTCAGGTATGATAAAATCAAAAAGGGATTCAAAATGTTTGACAACAAGAAGTACTTCAAGGACAAGAAGAGTCTCTACACTAAAGAAGATTGTAACTCATTAGATGAGAGTGAATTTAGTGACTTAGAGTATGATTATGAAGATGATGGTCCTATTGAAGATAATGATTTGTTCATAGCTAAGGAAGGTAGTTTCTCACATTAAAAGGAGTCTAATTGGAGTGACTCAGATGATGATGAAGATGAGGTGGACTATAACACTAAATTTATGAATACCCTTAAAGAACTAAACATTGAGAATAATATTAACAAGAAGATGAAGTCACAACTCAAGGACTATGAGGAGCAATTCAGAGTTTTTGAGGCAATATTGGTTGAAGACTCTAGAAAACATGAAGGTGATGTCATGTTTCTTAATTCTAAGTTGGAATAAATGTATCCAATTCTAAGAGCCAAAGAATAAGAATGCTCAAGGTATGCTTCTAAGATTATGTCTTTGAAAGATGAGTTAGATAAGTATATAAGCAAGGTAAAATCATTTTTCAAGTTTGATCAAAGTTCTAACGATCTGGATGATCTCCTAAAGAGTCAAAATTTAGTTAATGATAGATTTGGATTGGGTTTTATGAAGAACCCAAAGTTTCTTATCATGTTAACATGAATGTCAATGAGAGAAAGGTGGATCAACCTTTAAAGATACATCATCAAACAAGGAATGAAGGTGTTGGCATAATGTAGACAAATCAAATTAGAAAACCAAATGCCATGATGTATGCAAATTTTAATGATTATTACTATACTTGTAATCAATTTGGGAATAGAGCTAAGGAATGTGGAAGACCTATTAAAAATGATTTTGCATGGGACTATGATGGGGGTCATTAGTCAAAATGAGTGAGCAAGGTTAAGTTCTTTAACTATTTTAATGAAGGACACTTTGCTAAGCATTTTACAAATAAGGAAAGGCAAGGTAAGTCATCTTCAAAAAGAGTAGTTTTTTTTAGTTGTCATGACATTGGACACATTGATAGTTATTGTCTAAATAAGGTAAGACATGTTGAGTTTCCATCAAGGAGTATGGTTTGCTACAACTATGAAAAAAGAGGTCACATTGCTAGATTTTACAAGAAAAGTCTATTACGTTAGAAAAGATTTAATTAGGATCCTAGAGTAAAAGGAAGAGGGAAAATTAACTCATGGAAACCAAAGGTGGTAAGTGTGAGTCATGATAGATCTGTTAGTCCAAGTAATCTATTTTCTATGGTGGATAATTCTACAGAAGGAGAAGAGTGCCAAGGGCTCTCATTGTCTGCTCATGTTGAGAATGAAGAGACTAAGCTCAAAGAGAAGACCAAGGTATTGGTTGAGGCTAGTTCTAAGATGTGTATGGATCCAAGTGAACATCCAACCATTATTGATAATGTATCACACAAATAATATCAATTTTTAGTGCCTAGTGATGAGGTTCCTAACTACAAGGTGGATTCTAAAAATGAAAAGGTATGTCATGAATCTATGTTGTCTCCTTGTATTATCAATCCAATCTTAGAAGAGAATAAGAGTGATTTAGAAAAGGAACTATTTTTCATAGTTTAGACTGAGAAGAAGAAGAACAAAAGTAAGAAATATTATAGCTACAAGAGGATTATAGTGGTTACTGAGGAGCTATGGGGCACTCTTAGCTTCACTTTATTTTAGAGCATTGAGGTGTAGAGGTTGTCTCTGTTTATGCTTATTAAGAGACTCATTTTAGTGGATAAGAAAGTGTTGATATGGTATTCTTTAGATGGTCCTATAAGGATAGCGATGAATGTTTTCAATTGGAGTAGGTTTATCCAAATAGAAGAGATGTTTTGGTGATGTTATAGTGATGTCATAACTTTATATGTTCAATTTACAGTGTTAGATTGAATATTTTTAAGGGTAAAAAGAGGATTTGTGATTTTTCAAGATGATATTTTTTCATATAAATGTCTATTGACCTTATTATATCATTATCTAGGTTGTTTGTGGTCTAAAGGTGTGTTGAAGTCAAATTAGAGATTTTTTTTTACTCTCAGGTTTCCTAGTTTGTGCTTAAAAGTATGTTGGTACTAAAATGGATTATAAGATGTATGGGTTCCCAAGATGTGGAAGCTCAAAAATTGGTCCATAAGTGTAATGGTTGTCTCTAGCTGTACAAGAATTTTTAGAGGTGAATGTTGAACAAAAGGAGGATTGTTGACTCTATTTGTTTTGAGTTTCTAGGTTTTTGGGCTTTCATATAAAAGTGGTTTTACTTATGAGTTGAGCTATAAGGATTTTTTATAGTTTGGTTGAGACAAATGGGTTTTCAAATCATGTTTCATAGAGATTTGAATATTTACGGTTTTCAAATTGTTCTTGTTTTTATCAAGATGGAGACCTAATTAACAAGTTGATTTGTGAAGGAAGTATGTTTCAGAGGATGAGATAGGTATTGAAAATTTGGTTTGTTAAAAGGGTAATATGAGAGTGCTCTAGATATGATTTTTTAGGTCTTGAAGATGTGTCTACTAAAATTTGTGGTCTGTACAAGTTCCAAGTAGGGCTATAGGGAGTCCAGACAAGCCTAGAAAGAAGAGTGCTTTTTGATTAGTTTATCCAAAAGAGAAAGGTATGAGTGTTTATATGAGATTTAATAGGTTTATTGAGATAATTTTTATTTATTGGTGAGTGGAATGAATTTATGTTGATGGTTCTTATGGTTTATTGAGATATAAGGATAGTAAGCCTCTATGGTGGTTCTTCATGGTGTATTGAGATCTGAAGATTCTCAAGAGGTGAAATGATTCAGAGATCTTAGGGGAAGTCCCTCAGATGTTTCTTGGTGATTTCCATTAAATTTTAGTGTTTTTGTGTGTTATTTATTCATTGGTTACAATGCTTGGTTGAAGAAAGTGTTAGCATGGAGCAAGAGGAAGTTATGAAGGAAATAAGAGATAGGCTCAAGGTAAGGGGGAGTTTGTACTATATTTATAAGATGGTATTATATTTTTGGTAGTATTTTTAGGTCCTTAGGATTATTTGGTTCCCACTTTGTCATTTTTTCAAAGGGGGAGAAAGTGCATGAGCTTAAGAGTGCTTGAAGAGAGAAAAGGAAGGTGAGATGTATATTTCTATATGATGGGTGTTGACATTAAAGACAAAGGGAGATTTTTTTTTGGAGTAATATAAATGATTTCATGGAGGTATCCAAGTGACTGGATGAATTTACTTGATATTCTAAGTGACAATAATGAAATGTTCAATGTGTTTGTCCTAGTATGCTTGAAGGAGGCTTGCTTGATCTTCAATTTTGGCATGGTTAGAGATGTTCAGGGATGAGTATGGTGATTTGAGCATATGAAATGGGTCTTATAAGAATTTAATAATTATTTAAGTTTTTTTTTACATTAGTGTATTTGATCTGGTTGATGCTTGTTTTCATCTAGACATTTTGGTTTTAGTGGCAAAAAATTTGAGTAGGCAGTTTAATGACATCACCATTATCATGTGTTGATGATTCAAGGGGAGTTGGTCATATGATTATTAAAAAATTAGTCCATAATTTATATTTAATAAGTATAAATTCATGAAATTAAGTTTATTCAAATATATGCAAGTGCAAATTTGGGCTCCCAAGTAGTTTGACATTATTTGCAATGTGGCAAGAAAAGCTAAGTAGGCATTTTGATGGTGGAATATATCACATGTGTGGACATTAAAAAATAAGGAGATCATGTGTGTTTTTTTATTTTTGTGCATAATTTATTTATGATAAATTTTACATCAAGTGATAAACATCTATAAAATCTATGCATGTACAAAGTTGGTCTTTCTAGACATGTCTTGACATAGTTGGCTATGTGAATAGATAAATCTAAGTGAGAATTTTAATGTCATTATATCTCACATGTGTGATGGTTAAAAGATAATCTTTAAACATGGTTGTTTTATAATATTTTATTATATAATATGGTATAAATTTCAAAACATACGCTTGAGCAAAGTAAAAGATATGGAGCTGCAAAGTTGTCCTTCCAAGTATATAGCAATGGTTTCCATACTTAGTCTATTTTGCATGATGTTAAATATTAGGACCAAATGGATATATAATGGCTAAAAATTAATCATAAATTGAAGATATATGGTGTGAATCAAGTCAAAGAGGTCAAATTATTCATTAGTTAATAGAGATAAAGATTGAGCTTCTTCTAAGATCCAATGGTGCATAATCGATCGTACAGTTTTGATCTAACGATGCGTATTGAGTAAGATGGTAAGAAGTACATGATGTTTATTAGTATAAGTTATCAAAAGGAATTTTAGGGTTCTAATTTTTATTATCATAGGGTTTATAATAAATATTTAATGGTGAGCGCTAGAAGATAAAGACTTGACTGATCTATAAAGATTGATAGTGTATGTTGAGTCAATATTACATGAGATGAGGTCAATTATTAAAAGTTTAAAATTTGGAAATTGGAATAATATGAATTAAATATCAAACTATATCAAATTTTCATGATAAATTTAAATACATGAGATCATGATATGTGAGCATATTGTCTAAAGTTTAACTATGATTGTTTGAATTCAAATATTTGAATTTAACAAAGGAAAGACTAGTGTTTGGATTTTGGGCCATAAATTTCAATATATGTAAAATTTGACCATTAAGTTCAAATAAAATTTATAGAGGAATCCAAGACACATCTGTAAATATAAATTTTAAGGTTTGAATGTATGTATAGACAAATATATTGAGTTCCAAAGTTAAATTATGTGTTTGACTATGTTCTACAAGTAACCTGAGAAGGGTAATTAGCTCATTTTGATGTTGTTTAAATGTTTCATGATGAATTATATATTATAGAGTGTTATATAATCTATGAGGATCATCTTTTTGTATTTTTGAGTTGTGATCAATCTATATTGAGTATGGACATTGTTTAAGAAGTTAACTGTGTATTCATTCATGGTGACTTTGTGCATAAAATATTGTTTGAGCAAATTATGCTCTAGCATAAGAATGCAGTGGTGACTGTGATAATTTTAGGATGTGAAATGGGTCATGTGTATTGGGTACATGCATTTTTAAGTGGTCTTATGTTCTTATTTTTTTGGAAAAATGTCAAAGAGGTGAATGGGTCTTCATAGGACCTAAAAGGTGACGTAGGCCTATTTGAATGTGTGTTGTGCTTAAGTGTGACCCATGTAAGATACCTTAATGGTGAAACCATGTATTTTGGATAAAAAATAATATTTTTATCTTGATAATTCATGATATATATATATATATATATATATATATATATATATATATATATATATATATATATATATATATATATATATATATATATAAACCAAAAATGATGGTTTCTAGACTTGTGAATAGATGCTCAATATGAAGGCTTATGCAAATATGGAGCCAAGTAAAAGAGATAAATTTTGAAAGAGAAGATGCATGTCAATGAGGACTAGCAGAGACTAAAGAATATTAGACATTATTTTTTGATCAAGGTGATGAAGGTGATCACATAGGTCAATGGACCTAATAATCCTATAAGAGGTAGAATGAATGAGTATGCTCAAAAGGTTGTTTGAGAGAGTGTGTATGGTGAGTAAAGGCAAGGTAAAGGTTTTGTGTGACCAATGAATGGGTTTAAGGTTATATCAGGTTGATTATGGTGTGTATTACCTATAGGTCATATTTATGATGTCATAATAGGGCTTTTGTAGGATTGATTTTGTATGAGCAGAAATGAGTGGAGTGATCCATAAGGTGGATTTAGATTCATTATGAGTGTGAGAAGAAGTAAAGGGGTTGTGTTATTATATATCCATCATTAGGTGTTGAAGACATTAGTAATAAATTTGAGGTGTTTAAAGGAGGGTCTAAATGACTTGATCTTCCTTAGGGGTAGTTGTTCCTTGTGAAATAGGTGTTTCACTAAAGTCCTTTGGTCAGGAGGATATGATCAAGGTTTATTAGTCTAAATTAGTTGACCAGTTTCTTTTTTGTAATTTATTATAGGAAAATTAGTCCATGTTTTGTATGCTTGACAGTGGGTTTTATTCCCCATGAGGCTTTCCCATAGGAACTATGTGTTATATGTTTAATCTTTTGTATGCATTGAATGAATGAGCTCTATTGTTAATGCTACTTAATCAAGTTGATATATGATGATTGATTAAATAGTTTGAAATGATTTTAATTGAGATTTAAATATATGGGCTCATTGATTCACCCCCTCTTAGTAATTGTACCTCTAACACATACATAATCTTGTGTGTGTTTGGTCTACAACCATGACTAGACAATTTCCTTACTTAGGAGCATTATCAAGCAAGGTATTGAGGTGTTTGATGTGTATTTTTCCCGTAAAGACTCTCCCTTCATGTATCCTAGTCCATGTTACTTTTATTGATCTATCACCTTCCCATTCTTGATAATTTTATCTAAATGTGTGAGCCTCAAATAGTCCAAATGCACTCATACATGTTATTCTACCTTTGGTGATGTGACCATCATGATTTACCCTTCCTCCTAGTTAAAACTTCTCACTTTGGATGTATATGTTACCTTACATTTAGGGCAAGATATAGACCTCAATATTTTCCAATAACATTGTAGTTACTGGTTCACACATGTTGACTATCTACATGGGTTTATGTATCATGGTCTTGTAAGCATAAGAGAGTAACTTCCTAGTTGTATTTGAGGTATCAATAACTCTCTCATTCTAACCCATCTCTATAATATGTAAATATTTATAAATCACACCCTTATCCCATTGGTCAGGGCTAATCTTCACATAGTGATTTGAACAACTTCTACCATGGTGGATTTAGGTCTTTTCCTATAGGTGGCCATTACTCTCTCAACAAGGTATATATCCATGTAGGCCCATCTCTTCATGACCTTATGGCTTTTGAGAACCCTAAGGATTATATAAGACTTAATCCCATAATTAATACTTAAAATATGGGTAAATGGCCTATATTTGATGACAATGGGGTTTTATGGAACTTGAAAATGAAGTGCAGGGTTTAGACTGAAGTGAAATGATAGTGCACAGGTGGTCAAGAAGGGCGAAGATATTTGAGGGATTGAAATTAACTATGAAATCACACCCAATGTGACCCATAAATACCTTAGACACCTCCATACATATAAATAATATAACATAACACTTTTTAGACCATGAAAAGGCATACATTATAATAAAATGAAACCTAGGACATTCTAAAGAACCTTAACTTGTGATAAAAGAGTTCTGAAGGTGTTTGAGGGTAGAATGGTGGTTTCAAGGCCTATGAGGGATATAATTATGATTTTGAACCTACAAAAAAATATTTAATGGTGTGATTAAAAAAGTCTACTCTATGTTTACAATGTGTTTTGAGAACCTTGAGGCTATCATCAAATGGTATACCATTTGTCTATGCCAGTGAAACCCACATCTACAATTTGCATTAATTAAAAACACCATTTTAGAAAGTTGGATACCATATAATCATTCAAGTTATAATAAATATACATGAACATCTTTAAAACACCATGATTAGAGCTCGAAACACTAATCACCTTCAGATGCATACACTAGATGCTCTTTCCAATCATTGAAACTTGACTATAGTCTTTAGACATAGTATGTTTGGATGTTTCACAACCCAACATGCCCACATGTGTGAATAAAATGTTAAGGAGGCCATGAAAAGTCTCTACAATACTTGAAGAACTAGGAACAATCACTATTTTAATCAAACAGACCAGACATTCAATGAAACCATCATACTTCTTTTGCCTTGTGTAGATGAGTTTGATGGTGAGATCTCTTAACTTATTAATTAATGTTCATATAGCTTAGGGAACCAATCCTAAAACTAATTCCCATGAATGAGAGTTAATCAAGTTTACTTTTTCTATCCAAGAGATTGAGCCCTCTTTCTCTCTCCTCTGTAGGGACTAAGCACAAACTTGAAGTGCTCTCCAATTCTTCTAATGAGCTCGATGGGGAAGATGTATTAGTTTTGGGATATTCAAGCACTAAAATAGTTTGATTTTTTCCACACATTCCAATAGTGAAATCCTCTTGTAAACCCCTAATTCCACTTGAGATAGTCCATACTATATGAATCTGTACCACTCAAAATTATTGAAACCTATAAATTCCATGTATTATCTCATGTTCTAGACCACAAGTCATTATTAGCAGGTAGGAGGAGGGAAAATAGGAGTAAGGTGATGTATTAAATCTCATGGCACAAATTGGAAAAGTTGAAAAGGCATATTTTTCCAAGTGTGGGACCTATAAGTGGCAATTAAGTGTTAAATTTTATTGAAAGGGTCTCAACAGTGTATGAAAAACCTTGGGTATGGCCTAATGGGATTCATGAAGGCTCTTGAAGGCATGGATAGTGGCTTTAGTGGATTTTTAGGGTCAAATAGAGTCACATTAAGGTAAAATATCTCACTTTCAAACCATATATATGACCTTAAGGATGGATATCAAATAAATACCATTTTAACACATATGAAAAGACTTTAAAACCTATTAATTACTTTAATTAGGCCCCCATACACCTCTTGTTGGAAATATTGTTATTGATGTCAAAGATCTAGCATTATTGGTGATAAAGGCCCCATTACATTTAATGTTGTTTGTAATAGATATATCTTGGCTAATGTGAGTTAATATTTATTTAATATTAACGAATATATTTTTGGTTGCATATGAGACAAAAGAAGAGCCCATGGAGAAGTCAAAGAGCCATGGGGTAAAGACAAAAGAAGGAGGGGATGCATTTTCCCATGAAGAATCATCTTGGGGAATTCCAAGAGTCACCAAGTGAAGACAAAAGAGGAAGGGCACAATTTCTCATGAAGGGACACTTTGAGGAATACAAAAAGTCACTAACATAAGGAAAAAAGTGGGAAGGACGTTTTTGGTCATGAAGGGTCATCACATGACTTTTTAAAGGCAATAATATGAAGGGTCATATAAGTTTGGCACCATTTTCCATGAGGATTGAAGGGTCACAAAGTGGGAAAGGCCAAAGGTCATTTGGAAAGCTATAAATAAAGGCTTGAGAAGCCATTTGTAATATGGAAGATAGAGGTTGATTTGATATTGTAATATCTAGCTTAGAAGAGCAATTATGAGAGATGAATATGATTTGTATTTTTTATATCTAGCTTAGAAGAGAAAAGGTGAGAGAGAGAGGAAAGACATGTATTAAACTATCATTTATTGAGATAGCAACATTGAGAGATAGGTGTGTGGTATACACAAAGGGGTTGGTGCTCCTGTGGGTTGGTGCTCATGAATTGTTGTTGGGTTGGTGCTCAACAAAGGGGTTGGTGCTCTTGTGGGTTGGTACTCATGAATTGTTGCTAGGTTGGTGCTTAGCAAAGGGGTTGGTTCTCCTATGGGTTGGTGCTCATGAATTGTTGCTAGGTTGGTGCTCCTGTGGGTTGGTGCTCATGAATAGTTGCTATGTTGGTGCTCAACAAAGGGGTTGGTGCTCCTGCAAGTTGGTGCTTGCGAATATTGTTTGGGTTGGTGCTCATTCATATACTTGAGATTATTTTCCATGGTTTTTCCCATATTGGGTTTCCACGTTATATCTGGTGTCTCTCTTTATCTTGTGTGATGTTTATTGTTTGAGTTTTATTACATATCTTGAATGTTTGATTAAGTGGAATTTGGTGAAGGGAAAGTTTTATAAGATATATGATATATTGATTCACCTCCCCCTCTTATTATATCACCTTTGTTTGATGGGATGAATTATGCTTTTTGGAGCATGAAAATGAAGGTTTATTTGATGGCCCTTGGATTCGACATATGAAAAGCAGTGGTGGAGGAATATGAAGAGCCACATACATCTGCAATTACTCTAGCAGAAAAGAAGGAAAGTGAATGTAATGCTAAAGCTTTAAATGCTATTTTATGTGGTTTATGTGAATTTGAATTTGTCAAAGTTATGCAATGTAAATCTACTCATGAAACTTAGGTAAAACTTGAGAATATTTGCAAAGGTGATGGAAAGGTTCAACAAGCTAAGCTTTAGACTTCTATAAGACATTTTGAAAGTTTGAAGATGGAAGAAGAAGAAGATATAACAAGTTATCTTTTGTGAGATGATCAAATCATAAATTAGATTCAAGGTCTTGGAGAAACTTTGGATGAGTCAACAGTGGTGAAAAAGGTTTTGAGATCTCTACCGATGAGATATGATGTAAAGGTTTCGGCAATTGAGGAGATGAAAAATTTAGCCAAGCTAAAGATGGATGAGCTTCATGGTATACTCATGGCATATGAGATGCAGACAGAACAAGATAAACCCTCAAAGAGAGAAGTGGCTTTCAAGACATGAAAGAAAGAGAAAGCTAAGATTCAAGAATCAAGTGATAGTTCTAGTGATGATGAAGATGACAACAAAGCACTTTTTATTTGCAAGCAAAAAGAGGAACAGGTAAATATCAAGGAAAATTACCTTTTAAATGTTTTAATTGTGGAAAGATTGGACTTTTTTTATCTAGATGCCCAAATAAGGGTAATGATGATGAAGAAGAAAATCCTACATACAAGAATAATTTCAAAGGTAAATCCAAAAAGAGATTCAAGAAGAAGAGCCTATATTCTAAGGATCCTAGCTCAGTCAAAGATAGTGAAGTCAGTGATTCAGAAGAAGAAAAGATTTTATTCATGACCATACATGAAGATGATCAAGAAGAAGAAGAAGAAGAAGAAGAGGAAGCTGAAGTGAATATGGAAGGAGAACTCATTTGTGCCCTTGAAGAGTTAAAAGCTGTTGAAAAGCATAATCGAAGATTAAAGTGTCAGATCGAGAAAAATGAATAGGAGTCAAAAAAAATTATTGATGATCTAACAACACACTTGGAAGAAGCCAAGAAGAATGAAGAAAATCTCACAGGACAATTGGAAATAGAAAGAAAAGAATGTCAAAGGTATGTTATTGAAATTGCCTCTTTAAAAGAAGATATTGAGAAAGTAGTCAATGATAAAGTAGTTAGTGATTCAAAATTTGAGGATAGCACTAACATGCTGAATAAGATATTAGAAAGTCAAAAATTAAACTTAGATAAGATAGGGATTAGTTTTGAAAAAAAAAAGAGCTATGTTGAAGCTCTTACAAAAAAGGAAACAAAAAGGGGAGAAGTGAAAAATACAGAGGACATTTCAAACAGAGAAGGCTGGAGAGAACAAAGCTACAAAAGACAATCAGGTCAGAGATATATAGACATGTCTTATTTTTATGGCTATTATTTTTATTTTAATGGATATGGTCACAAGAAATTAGAATGTAGAAAAAGAGCTAACAATTTTAGAAATAAGGAGAAGGAAAGTCAAATAGAGTCAAGCAAAATCCATAACTCTTCTGCTCCTCTATCAATATTTGATGAAGAGACCATAGTATACTATAAATGAAACAAATTTAGACACATAGCTTGATATTGTAGAAGCGTGTTCAAGTTAGTCAAGAAGGATTAGAGTTTCAAAGCTCCATTCATCAAGAAGAAGGTTCAGACATGTTCATGGCAAAAGAAACAACCTGAAGATTCTATGATAGTTAAGACAACCCTGCATGTAAGAGGTAAAGATCAACCATGGTTAATTGATAGCAGATAATCAAGACATATGATAGTAGATAAAATTAAGTTAATTACTCTAAAGAAGATCATTGGTGGTATAGTGAGATTTAGAGATAAAACCACTGCTAGGATAGTCAGAAAAGGTACTTTGTGTTTGGATTATGGTAGAATTAAGACTAAGAATGTTTTATATGTGAAAGGTCTTAAGCATAATCTATTAAGTGTTAGTCAAATATGTGATCAAGGATACACATTAAAGTTTCATGCTGAAGGTTGTGAGATTATAAGAAAAGATTCAAATGAGTTGATTGCATATGCTCAAAGGACAGGGAAGAATGTGTATGTATTGTTAGATATCTTCTTAAAGGCATGATCAAAGGACACATTCAAATATCTACGAGAGGAGTTCAGAGTAATTTATATTAATTCCTACCATTGAGGTTCAACATCAGTTGAGGGGGATCTAAGTGTTAGCTCTAGGTAGGCCCTTTGCCATTTATGTCAAAGGGGGAGAATAACAAGTATATGTATAGGTGCAGAAATAGGTACAAGGAATAGGTACAGGTTGCTATAGTAAGGGGGAGTTACTATATGTTTTTAGATGATAGTATGTGCAAGTGATAGGATGTGGTAGTTTCAAGGTTGAGGTTACCATCAATGACAAAGGGGGAGATTGTTGGAAATATTGTCATTGATGTCAAAGGTCTAGCATTATTGGTGATAAAGGCCCCATTGCATTTAATGTTGTTTGTAATAGATATATCTTGGCTAATGTGATTTAATATTTATTTAATATTAACGAATATATTTTTGGTTGAATATGAGACAAAAGAAGGGCCCATGGAGAAGTCAAAGAGCCATGGGGTAAAGACAAAAGAAGGATGGGACACATTTTCCCATGAAGAGTCATCTTGGGGAATTTCAAGAGTCACCAAGTGAAGACAAAAGAGGAAGGACACAATTTCTCATGAAAGGACACTTTGAGGAATATGAAAAGTCACCAAGATAAGGACAAAATAAGAAAGGATGTTTTTGCTTATGAAGGGTCACCACATGACTTTTCAAATGCAAGGATATGAAGGGTCATACAAGTTTGGCACCATTTTCCATGAGGAATGAAGGGTCACAAAGGGGGAAGGCAAAAGGTCATTTGGAAATCTATAAATAAAGGCTTGAGAAGCCATTTGTAATATGGAGATAGAGGTTGATTTGATATTGTAATATCTAGCTTAGAAGAGCAATTGTGAGAGATGAATATGATTGGTATTTGTTATATCTAGCTTAGAAGAGTAAAGGTGAGGGAGAGGAAAGAGATGTTGTATTGAACTATCATTTTTTGAGATAGCAACATTGAGAGATAGGTGTGTGGTATACACAAAGGGGTTGGTTCTCCTATGGGTTGGTGCTCACGAATTGTTGTTGGGTTAGTGCTTGGCAAATGGGTTGGTGCTCCTGTGGGTTGGTGCTCGGAAAAGGGGTTGGTGCTCCTATGGGTTGGTGTTGAACAAAGGGGTTGGTGCTCTTGCAAGTTGGTGCTTGAAAATATTGTTTGGGTTGGTGCTCATTCATATATTTGAGATTGTTCTCCATGGTTTTTCCCACATTAGGTTTCCACATTATATCTGGTGTGTCTCTCTATCTTGTGTAGTGTTTATTGGTTGAGTTTTATTTCATATCTTGAATTTTTTATTAAGTGGAATTTGGTTAAGGGAAGGTTTTATAAGATATATGATATACTGATTCAGCCCCCCCCCCATCTCAGTATATCTCATGCTTAACACGTTCATGACATTCTAAAAATCTTGGAAATGAATAATACCTTACATAATTTGAGTACACCAGAGAGGTTCATGATGACTCATCAATTTTATTATCACATCATCTCCACCATGGAACTTTTAGATTGTTGAGGCCTCTTCAAAACTTACTAAGGACCTTCATACATGTTCAAACACTTTGGGGACATTTGACACAAATTGAGATGGGGAGTGAGAATAATCACCATGTATTTCATGACATGACAAGATAGTGAACCTGCTACATTTGAAAAGATGACTAATGACCTATTTTGAACTACCCTATTTTAACAAGATATGTGACAAACATGAGGCCTAATGGTGAACTCAGGTTCATAAAGCTCAATTTGACCTCTTTTTAATCTTGAGGTCAGAAAGCGGTTAACATGACTTTTATGGGATTTATTTAGTGAATCTACTGCAATAGTTGGTTCACTTTTTGATATGATTGAGGTGATCAAATCATTCAATATTTCCATGTTTTTAGGTCAGACTTGATCATCCATTCTCACCAATTTATAAGTATCATTGGGTTACATTATTGAGTTAATTTCAACTACTAGGTGGAAAATAACTTTTTATCCAAAGTTGGGGGGATGTGCCTTCTAATATAAATCTCTATCTCTTTGGATATATGCACTTTAAATATTTATCTATATGTTTTCTAATATTATTTTTAGATCCTTATAATGATACATATTTTTCAAAATAACTAGGCAAGGAAGATACATAGACACATAGGTGTATTCCTAAACCTTACTCTTTTAATTTTAATATATTTCATTTAATTTCAACCTAGATTATATGAATTGATTTTATACTATAACATTCTTTTGGTTGTAGGTTAGTCACCAACAAATCGCTCAAGTTAGACACACATAAAGACAAGGTGCACACACACACCTAGATATGCATTCCTTTCCTTTGAACTATTAATTTCATTAATAAATTAAAGGGGAGGAAATGTAGACAATATTTTATGATTATATAACACCTAAATCTTATAAAATTATCAAACTTAGACCTTGGATGTTTCTCTTATTTCTTTACCTTTTTTGCTTCTACAAGTCTCCATTTGTTATATCTTTGTACCCCTTTGGCCTATATCTCTTAGGCTGACCAGTCTTATGTTGATGACCCAAGTTTTATATCTTGATTAAAATATACTTATCTTCTATCTCTATTAGTTTAGAACATGTGCCTAATCTCTTACTCCTTGGATACTAATGTCTAGGTCAGACAGTAGTGTCAATGTTACTTTCTTTTCCTAATGCAAGTGTCTAGTACCCTAAAATCATCTAATTTACAAATGAAACATATGCTAATAATTGACCTAATTTATTTAATGTGTGTTATTAATCTAAATGGATTGATATAAATACAATATCAACACTAATTCATTCCTCACTTATGAATACCTAAAAAAGACCAAAGAGACCAAGATAACTTATCAAAAAAAATTGTATCAAACATTTAATTGATCAAAGCTTTCATATTTCCATACCAGTCATAGGGAATGCACATATATAGGTCTAAATTATAAAAATATCATCCCAAGAGCATGATTTACCAAGTTAAAATCTAGGTCACTATTGTACTTCCTTTAAACACATTATATGATTCACATAGAAGCCAACATGTAGGGGAGAACTATATAAATACGAGGCCCTCTTTGGAGTATTGGCTATGCAGGAAACATCCTTTGATAAAGGGGTAATTAGGGTTAGATATACACCATGTTCCCAATAACCCATTTTTTTCTAAAGTTATATTGAAGATGGAAATTTAGGGTTTTGCCATTTCACAAGTAGTGAAAGTTTATGACCAAGATCTAAATACACCAAATTGAAGGTAAAGCAAATTGAGAAACATCTAGGTGGTCACATCCCATTTCAATATATATTATATAAAGGACACTAGCATCAAACCCATTTATTAGCATCGATGCAACCATTCTAGGTTGACATTACTATCCAGAGAGATAGAAGCATCATAACCAAAATATGACCACTATTCTAGAATCTCCTTCTTTCCTGCTTTTAGCCTATTCCAAATCTAGAATTGATTTAGCATCAAAACTAGCTAAGTACTTCATTTATTTATCATTTTTATATATATCATATTTTTAATTTTCATATTTAGAATATCTCAATGTAATAAATTTAGTGTATGCCTATATATGAGTTTAACATCTAATTGGCCTACTATAGATAGATTATCACCCTTATGCCATTTCATTTTTATATACCCCTTTAATTAATCTAGATAACACTAATATAGATTTCATTTTAGGGTTAAACAAAAACCTAAAAAAATATAGAAATGATTTAGTTTATTTTTCACTGTCCTAATAGCCATAGTTAGAGAATAAATAAAAAAATATAAGTACTTATGCCTTTGTGTACTTACTATGCTTAAATTATACCATTTATCAAATCATTACAATTTATTTCAAGATTTTACATTTAGATTCATGCTTAAATGACATATATTAGTAATCTAAATTCATTTCAAGTTATATCTTATTTAGATTAATTAATTCATCTTAATATATATTAGGGTAAAACAATATTTTAGTTTCTAATTTTTATTGTACCAACAAAGTTTGGTCCCTCTATGCCTTTCTTAATTTTCTCTTATTGAGCTTGTATTTTCTTTTCTAACTTTTTAATGAGATATGTGTTTTCTAATACCTTATTTTTCATTTTATCTATTTTTTTATTGCTCATTTTATTTCATTATGGTACATATCATTTATTATTTACATAGCTCCTTATCTTGTAGTTTCCTTGATGTCTCATTGTCCTCTATATTCATTTGGTTTTATACCACCAACTTTTAAAGGTTTTCTTATTATAGCACATAGAAAATATCCTTAGGTATCTTTATCTCCTCAACAATTTTTTAATGTGGATATGTAATGAGGATGGAAATATATATAGATTATTGTAAAGTTTGAAATTTCTTATTTCTACATATTCTAAGATAGCTTTAGTGATTATAATTCTTCATGTTTTATTTTCTCCTTGATATGTATTTCTTATCCTTGATACTCTACCATTCCAAGGAAGAGATCTATAATCCTAAAACATCCTACACTAGGTCTTATTACTTTTCTATATATCCTAGTCAAATTTTGTTGCTTTCTCCCATCTCTATTTATTCTTTAGAGGACTCACTCTTTGATTATGTTACCAACCCTTGTTTTTTAATTAGGGACAGTTGCACTTTTTGGTGCATCTTATCAATGTTGACCTTGGTTTTATTTTTCCTTATTATATCTATGAGATAAATAATCATTTTTATTTTAACACTAATCATGTGTACAAACATTTTCCTAATGATCTCCATATAAGATGTGGAAAACATGATGAATACTTCATGTGTTTCTATCTTCCAAAGCACTTTGGAGACTCACTCTCAACCCACTTTTCTCTTCCTTGTCCTCAAAGAATGGGAAGGTGTGCATTTCTCATCCATTTAAGATTCATGAAACACCTTCCTAGTGGAATAATATTTTCTTTTAAATATTTTTGTATCTTCCCCTATTACCACTGTCATTATGGTCATCCTTGAACTTATAGTCATGATCCTCTCTAATCTCCAAGATATATATTCTATATTTTTTTATTTTATATACTGATTATTTTTTAGGCTTGTTTAACTTGATGACCACCTAAGCAATACCACATTTTTTTGTTACTTGTATCAATAGGGGAGGTGTGATCATGCTCACAACACCTCAACATGTTATACAATGATTAATTTGATTTAGCCTAATTTTTGTAATGTGTTATAACTAAATTTTGGGAGGAATTGGTACCCCAAAGCTGATGGGAAGTTATATGATATCTAGTATCAATATTTACACATTTTAATCTATAGCCTCATATAAGAATGAAATTATTTCTACTTTTTATGGTTGGTATGGGTGGACAAAGATATTTTCTATATATACTCTAAACAAAAGTTACTATTTATATTTTTCTATTATTAAATATGACACTCTATATCTCCCAACTACCACACCATTAATTTTATGGCTCCCTCCCTCATAATATTTATAATATAAACCCCATATATAAATGTTGTTATATGGTCTATTAATTTCTCACCTCTATTTTTCCTTTGGTACCAGATTACTAGCTCTTATTTCTTCAACAAGGTCCTTGTAAAATGCATAGCTATTACATGGAAGAGAAAGAAATAAAAAAATTACACTCACTTTATTTGAATTTATCTAGGTTCTCCATGGTTTTATCTAGGATGGTGGTAAAAATGTTAAATGTATAATTTGATACTATCATATCCCATGTTATCCTAATTCTCTTCCTAGTAGCTAATACTCTCATTTTGTATAATTAATTTTTTACACAATTTATTTTGTGGCATATTTCACCCATAGGTCCTTGGTATGGCTAAATGAGAGATTTATCAAGTTAGTCATAGTATTTTTCAATATTTTTGTGTCCTTACTACTTATGTTTCCATTATTGTTTCATTTCTTCACATAATGGTTGTTGTTCAACAAATTTGTCACCATATAGATAGATCATTTAGTGATATATATGGTTTGTATAGGTAAAAGGTGTCATCATGTGTGAAACTCAATATAATATTCAAAATTTTATCATGCATTATTAAAATTTGAATTTCACTCCATGTGTTAGGATTCATTTGGTATTCTAATCTACTATTATCCTTTGATTCCCACTTCTGAGTAATCTAGTCCAACTACATCATCTCACTTCATTTCACCTCCATGACAGTGTAATATATTTCTCCCAATTTTGAATGAATGTAGCACTGTACATTTCATAATGTGAAACTAGTAATGGCAGTCCTGAAAATACTCATGAATCTAGTAAGAATTATTTTAATGAATGCTTATTATATTTTGGTATCTTAATCTTATTATCTGGTACTATATTTAGGACCTTCATTTATGTTGATCTATGAGCTCTCAAAATATACCTTCTTCACTTTTTTTCTTATTAATTTATTGTTCCTAGTGTTATTTCCCTTCTTCTTACCCCCATGCTATTTCTAGTTTTTTATTTTAAATCTACATTATCCTTTTCATTTTTATAATTTTTTTCTCATTTAATATTATTACCTAGTAATTTTTATATATTATACTTCCCCTCTTTTACCAATAAATTTAATTTTAATTTCTTTTCTTCCTACTTCAATTTTTAATTTCCTTCTCGACATTCATGTCGATCCATGCTTTCGTAAAACTTGAATTTTAAATTTCAATTTAAGTGATAAACACTAACCTTCTACTTATTTATTATGTTTGCTTTTAAAAAAATGCCCTAACTAAATTTATAACTCAATTTATTCACGGTAACAAGTTTTTAATTCAATTTATTTAGCAAAGTGGATTTATAAGTTTTTCCTTCACTTCACCAAGTAAATTGTTTCTCTTAATTTTTGATCATTTCTTAATTTTGGAAGAAGATTAAAGACTAGTAATAAGGGTATGGTATAAATACCTATTTTTTGATGCACACATAATATAGATGAAGATGGATAAATCCTCTTTGGCTAGGAAGGAATAACATGCAAATAAGAAATCACTAAAAAAATGGATTGTTAACAAGATAGTTAAGTGGGCTACCTAGCACGAGCTAGATCCAAGAAGCATACACTTATTAGGAGGCTATCAATCCATTGTTGATAAAAATCAAGTCAAAAATGATAAAGTAAGGTACTTTCATAAAGTCAATTAAATGATATACAAGAAGAAATTAGAATGCTTGTTAAATAAAATGAATAAATATAGAAAAAAATGGGTCAATACTTATTTTAAGGTGGGTGAAGTTAGGTTTATAAAATTTAAAAAGGGTTTATGAATAGGTAGGGACTTAGAAATTTGGGTTTGGTTGGGATTAATGGGATACAAAGAACTTGTTATTGTTTTCCACAGTGACTGTTGGTAGTTGGGTGAACTATTGATGGTTGGGCTAACCATCAGTGGTTGGGTAACTATTGGTGGTTGGAGGTAACCATCAGTTGTTGTGTTAAATATCAATGGTTCTCTATGAATTTTGAATATATTTAGAAAGGAAAGTTAAAGGTTAGGTTAGAGCCTAATAATAATTTTGTTAAGGATTATAAAGTTGGTAAAAAAGGTATATATAGGTCTGATAAAGTCAAGGGGGTTAGAAATACAATGAAACAAAGAACAAGTAGATTATACTTGTAGCTTTCTAGTTGGCTAATGGTTTATGGTTTTAAATTTGGATACTTATGTGTAAGAAGATTTGATAGCTTGAACATGGATCCATTTCACCTCCCACTCCCCTCCTTTTATAGTAAAAGAGATATGGAAGATGGAAGGTTCCCTACAGGGTAAGGTTGTTGATCACAATACTTGGAAGTTTGTTAGCACTGCATAAGGTGAACATATTAAATTATGCTTCGTTATCTCTCACATAGTTGGTGATGTGTTAGGAAGATGAGGAAGTAAGGACCTAACCATCGATGGTCAGGCTAACCATCAATGGTTAGGATAACCATTAAGGTTAAGTGTTCAATAAAAAAAGGGTTAAAATAAGTTAAAAGGGGTTTGGTTAAAAGGGTAAGTTAGTAGGTTGATGAGTTAGCAAACTAGGTGGTCAACTAGACTCAGGGTTTGATAGGGGTCCTAAGGCATTTCAACAATTAGAAATATCATGTGTAGTTTTTTAGTGTCTAAATTTTCCCCATTTTTGTTATGTATCTTTAAGTTAACAAGTTGCAAAACAAAAACATAGTGCTGGTCAAAGGTATGATTGCCTCGACTATGGAAGGAGGTGTTCCCCCTCAAACCAAAATTTGATGAGGTAAAACTGAAATAAAGTCAAAGTTTGATAAGTGGTATATTGTGAGTCATGAGTTTAGTGACAAAAGGGTTGGGTATTTAAAACACAAACATGCATATAAAAGGAAACTAAATGCGATAGTCAAGATTTTGCAAAGACTAAAGTTACCAACATTGATAAAAAATAAGGTTGCTTATAGAAGTAGGAGTGATAGAGTAACCAGTACATAGCGTTGGTCATAGTTGATTAGGTCACTTTATAAGTCTCCTAGATAGGGTTGATATTTTTTTAGGTATTCAATGTAGAAATTCCTCCCTTGAAAAACACAAATGGTCTAGTCATGCAATAGGTGGTATCAAACTTTAATGGTCAATATGCCAAAAATGATCGATGTAGTAAAAAAGACCAATGCAAGGTTATCACAAAATATGTGAGTGTTTGGGTAAAAAACATGTAACATTGAGGTGGATGAGGTCAAAGGGTTGGTCAGAGAAGGGTAATCTCCAAAATTTCAAGTTTTTTTTATGGTAGAGATTAGGTGATGTCAAAAATGTTAGCATTTAGGTATAAGTGCCCAAAATGAAAAAGTGTAGGACCCTGATCATTAAAGGTCAGGGGTTCCCAAGGTTGATCATCGATGGCCACCCTGATCATTGATGGTCAGGGGAAAACCCTAAAAAACCATGGATAAAAAGTGAAAAACAAAAATCATTTTTTATTTTTGACAAGTTTGACTCTATGTTTTTCGTACTCTAGCGATTTAGTTGATTTGTCACCTTGTTGGGAGATCATTTGACTAAGTGTGTGATTGAGGTGGAGGTTGGTAATTGGTTGAGTTCATTTTCTAAGGTGTTTGGTGGGGACCATTGATGTAGGGTAGATGAGGGCATGGATGATCAGTTGGATGCAGGCTTTGATCTCAATAGTGATGAAGGAATGTGGTAGGGGTGTATTAAATTTGTAGATTAGTTGATTTTGGTGGTTGTTGAAATTGAATTTGGGTATTTTGGTTATTATTTGTAAATTAGGTGTGGGTGGTTTTTCCTTATGTTTTTGTTTTAGTAAATGTGGAAAATTTAGTGGATGAAATTTAAAATTGATTGAGGTTTTGATTTGGGGTGGGTTGTAGGATAGTTTTAAGTAGTTTAATTTCTTATTTTTGTTATTTTTTATAAGTTTTGAGGTAAGGTTTAGGGTTTCACCCTTAGTGGTCACACATAGTGATCATCAATGGCTAGACCCAACCATCGATGGTCATCTTGATCATTGGTGGTCCAATATCGAGGAAAAAGGTGTACTACACCATCGATGGTTGGTATAACCATAAGAGATTGAATGTTTTAGGAGTTAATTTAAAAAGGTGTAGATGAAGATAGTTTAAAAATTTGTTGAAAGTTGTGTTTATAAATTAAGATAGGTGATGTGTTAAGTGTGGTCTTGGTGAAAAAGTGTTAAGTAGGAATGTTTCATTGGATAGAGTTAGGTGTTGTTTGATAGGTTAAGAAAGGGTAATTATTAAGTAAGAACGATGTTGTCAAATATTTTTTGGTTATAGTGGTGAGAATTTTGAGGGTAAGGGTAAATTTTATTTAAATTCTATAGGTAATGTTATAGGTGTAATGGGTTAGTTTGAAATAGGTTCAAAAAGGTATGTGTAGGTTGGTACTAAGATCGATTTAGAAAACTAAGTGTGCATGCTAATGTGGTTATTTTACAGGCATGAGACTAGATCTAGATGAGGGATTAGGTTCCTAGGATATTTGTGGATATCCATGATGGGATGAATATAGATGAGTGGACGTATATGGAGCAAGTTGACATTAGAGCCATGGTTCACTATCAACATCTACTACAAGATGTGGCTATGATCATGGCCCTCATAAGGAGATGGGATCTGACCACAAACACATATTTGTTTACGATAGGAGAGATTAGCATCCTAATAGAGGATTTACATAGGATTATATGACTACCCACTTAGGGGGAGATGATTTACCACATTGTGAGTGAGGAGAGGGATTACCATATGGAGATGGTATATGGTGAGGATTGGGTCATACTAGGTGGTATTTTGGCAGCTTTAGCTATAGGAATTTATACCATAGGGATTCAAAAGATTGATGCTTGATGATCTTGATGATGATGCTAGTGTCTTATTTTGTGTTCCCTGATTTAAGCAGTGGATGATTTATTAATATTTTGTTAAGTGTGTTAGTGGAGATGATGTTGGGTAGGATGGTGTTTAGATGGGCACCAATTTTTTTAGTTTAGATTTATAGGCAGGTATGGGGATTTTGAGATCATCGGTGATATGTTATCAATGTTTAGTTTGTGTTGCATTGTTGGGAATATGAGCACATTAAGGTGTTGAGGTCACTAGGGCTGTCATGGGATTGATACACCTAGGTACAATTCATAGTGAGTTTCTTTTGATGGAGGGGAGACTATGCATTAATAGGGGATAGTGGTAGCACTAGAGACATTGACTAGTTTTGAGATGCCTTGGAGGGTTCGGTTGTAGGTGATGTGGTGTGGAGGCTATATGTGGGTTGGCCTAGTTGGGCCCAATATAGTTACCACACTTTATCATTATATAACTAGTGATGGATATATGAGAGGAGAGAGAGGGAGACAAATCTTATCCCCTTTGAAAGAGTTTAGAGGTAGTTCAAACATATGCAGGCTATTTTAGATCCTTCTCAAAGGTATAAGAGAGAAGATGTAAAGTTTTTACTTTTAGAGCCATATCCATAGGATGTAGTATTAGACCATGAGGAATTTATAGCTAGAGCAATGATAGAAGACGCCAATTTTGTTGATGGATATGCAACATGGTATCGGGCCCTCTATGTAATAGCTAATTTTGGATGGGATTATGGGGGTCAATAAGCCATGGATTTGGATCTTATTAAGGCATCAATTTAAGATGGTGGTCAGGATAGGCAAGCATAGACAACACTAAAAACTACACAACCTTAGATCATAGGGTTATAGGGATAGGTGGCTACTCTACAGGGCTAGATTATTATTTTATAGGGTTAGGTTTCCACCTTAATAGGATAGTGAGATTAGGTGAGTATCTCTATTAGTTTAGTGACCCAGGAGAGAGAAACCTTAAGATAAAGGGTAGGAGTGGTGGCAACACCAATAGGAGGACCACCTAATATAATTTTGATGACATGATACTTAGCTATGGTGGAGGAGTTGAGATACTATGAGGTGATAGTGTTGTTACAATGTTCATAGGAGATGAGATATGGAGAGTATAGGTATAGCTTAGTAGGTTGTCTAGTTATATCTAATCCAAGATAGCGGGCCTCTATAGTGGGTTGGGCAGGTAGATCAGGGGGTTTGGCACTAGATGGTAGTGCAAGTAGAGGATCAAGAGGGTTAAGTGGTAGTGGTACCCTAGGGTCATGATATATGATATGATTTGATGTATATGTACATGATTTTGATAACATCCTACACATTGATGATGTGATACGTACATGAAAGATAGATTTTATAAATTGTTACATGTATTATTTACTTAATGGACTTGATGTATATGATGATGTTTGTGGTGATATATATGATGTATGTTCATGGTTCATTGTTTACATATGATGTTTATGCTCATGTTTATGGTTTATGGTTTGATGCTATATGATGTTGTGATGATGGTAATTTTATTTATGGTTATGATGATGTGGTTTTGTGATTTGATTTTATAAGATGATTTTTTTTGATGTTATGGTAAATGGATAGAATGATACATAGATAGATAGATGATGTATGCTGTGATTCATGATGTTTTTATCATTAATTTTTATTTATGGATATGAAGATGAATAGTTTAATTAGGGTTGTTTGTGATATGATTTATGGTCACATGATGTTTTGATGGTAGATGGATAGAATGATATTATATAAAGAGAGATGATGTGATTCATGATGGTTTGATCATAGGTAGATATATGATATAGTTCACAATGTTGTATTCATCATTGATGTTTGTTTTTCATGATCATTGAAATGTAATGTGATTATGGTTAAGGATGTGATGAAAATACATAAATCAAGTTAGATAACAAACTAAATGTAGGAAAAAGAGATGAGAATCATGATACATACTTCTACATGAACTGATGATAAGAGGGTAAAGAAAAATCATGATGTTTTTTTATTATTAAGGACCTAAAAAAATTGAAGCTCGAATGGCTTAAGGAAACTAAGCTCTTCAAATGATTCGCATTAGCATGCTTAGGTTGATATAAAGGTGTCTTGATCACATCATATCAAGTAAGCTCATAATCCCTTGATTAAAAGATGGTATAAAGGGAAGATAGGTGGTAGGTAAAAGGTAAATGGGTGGATAGGTAAAGTAACCTTATGTGGGTTAGTTTGCCCCTTTTATAGGTGACTTAAGAACCATAATATACAAGTCCTTGTCTTATGATAGTTGTAGACTGATCGATGTGGGAAGTTTACTAGTGATAGATATGAAAGTTGATTGCAATTTTAATGGGATATCTTGTTTTTTATATAGGGTCATTTATTTATTGATTTGGTTTTGATAGTTTTTTGAAGCTAATCAATGTGGGAAGCTTCAAATTATTTCTTTTGACCCATTTTACTTAGTTATCCTTCAAGGGAGTGGTCTACATTTAGGTTTGTATGTTTGGTAGTTATCCTTCAAGGGAGCAGTCTATCTTTTAAGTAGTTTAGTTTTGTGCAGCTATCCTTCAAGGTATCAGTCTACAATGCTAGAAATATGTGACCCAAATAATATTTTGGTATCCCAAGTTATTTTTATGTATGGATTTTAGACATGGACAAGTTTATTTAGGCTTCGATTTTTACCTTTATGAGGGAAATTTTTTTTAGCACAATAAGGTTAATGATAGGTAAAAAGGGTATTTGAGAGACAAATGATCATGGGATTTCATCTCATTAGAGATGAAAATTATCCATGAGAACCATGCCATGGGTAGATCCATGGTACCCATATTTAGGATTAGGCTATAATTATGATGGTTAATCAAATGGTTCTATGTTGTAATCGATTGTCCTCAAAGGGAGAGGGATAGGTAGGTGAAGGTGAAAATCTTGTAAATCAAGGGATGAGCTTAAGTTAAACAAGAAAGTGATTTTTATCTTTATTTTTAAAAAATAAAGGATGTAGATATGAACCATTTAAAGGCTCATGTTTTAGTTTGACTTTGAGAGAGGATAAATGATAAGCTCTTGATCCATACTTATGGGTTATGAAAAAGGGTCCAAGCCAATTGAAAGAAAATTTTCCTCTTTTGCTTTTCTCCATGTTAGTGACATGTTTATTTTCCTTTAAGAAGAGATATTAAATATTTAATTCTCATTATTTTAGGTGTTTTTTATAATCTCACTTAATTCATTCTTGATAGACACGAAGATAATTAAGCACTGCGAGGCAATGTTCATTAAGTAGCTTGAGTCATGTCAATCATTCTTGATGATAGTCACTTTTAGAAATAATCTCTTATAAAGATATGTGAAGAGAGGAAATATGGAATTTGAGAGGAAAGACTACCTCTACTCCAAATACTATAGAGAAAGGGGTAGTACTCATAGAGGTTTAAATGCTAGTGTGGTAAACTCATAAATCGAAGGGGATGTGCAAGTGTCAATCCTAACCTAAAGCACTAACTAAATTGGTCAAAATTTTGTTAAGGATTTTGTTAGAGTATTCTACCTATCTATTTTATTGACGATGGTAAGGTGAGGAAAATCTTAACTTAATGTCAAATGCATCGTAAATACCTTGGACTTTATTGTTCTTTAAAGATTTACCGTTATCAGTGATGATCTTATGAGGAACACCAAAATGATAGATGATGTGATGGTTGATGAAGTTGTTAATTTTTTTTATCTTTGGTATAGATGATATGAATGGCTTCCACCCACTTGGTGAAATACTCGGTGGCAGTAATGATAGATTGGTGACATTGTGATAAATGAGGATTGATTTCTACAATAAGATCTAAGCCCCATTATGAAAATGGAAAAAATTCTTTGGATACTTGGAGGCTATGGGTAGGTGCATGGTGTAAATTATCATATTGCTAATATTTAACACACTTATTTACATAATCATAATAGTCTTGGTTAAGGGTGGGCTAATAATAGCTTAAGTGAAGGATATGTTTAGTGACAACTAAGCCACTAAAATGTCCCCCATAGATTCCGTCATGCATTTCCTTGATGGCATGGGAAGATTCATGATTGTGAAGGTAATAGAGGAGTCTGTTAAATCCATATTTGTAAATTATTCCCCCTAGTATGGTGTAATGAGAGGTACTCTAAACAAAGGCTCTTTGGGAATTTTAAGAGAGGTTGGGAGGAATGATATCAAGGTTGAGATAATCAAAAGTTTGTTTGTACCAAATATCTGATGGAGATGTGTCTACATTAAAAATGGTAGGAAGGTTGGAATGGATATAAGATGGGATGATAAAATGTTGGATGGTAACAAATATTTTAGAGTTAGAAGGTTGAGATGGGATTTGGGAAGTAAGAGAAGCCATTGTATCTATGAACTTGTTTGTAGATCATGAAACCAACTGGCTAAGGTAATGATTGAATGATGTTAAGAGTTCATCTTTGAGTTTTTTATACTTTAGTAAGACATTATTCTTACATTGGTAAGATCTATTGACCTAGTTGACCACAATTTGGGATTCACCAAAGACACTTATGATGTGACTCCTAAGGCTAGAACAATTTAGAGAACTATGATGATGGCTTCATACTCAACCACATTTTTGGTGCATTAAAAGTCAAGTTTAAAGTACAATAGGTTCACCATCAAGGGGAATGAGAATAACTCCAGCACCCCCACCATGTTAGCATTTGGATCCATTGAAGAACATGGTCATTTGGTAGGTGGGGTCCTCTTGAGAAAGAGTCATGATAGACTCATTTGGAAATGAAAGAGGAAGAGGTTAGTTATCTAGTAGAGGAGTTTTGTAAAATTGATCAAAAATCACTTTCCCTTTAATTAACTTTTTATAAAATAACTCAAGATCAAACCAAAAATATGAGACACTTAGTGATACACTAGTTTTGGTATGGTTTAGAGTGCATGCACTTGAGTGGGTTGGTATTAGTGATGACGTAGGTTTTATTATTAAGAAGTTAGTGGAGAAGTTTTAAAGCCAAAAATATGAGGGTGAGGAAAAGTTTCTCGGGATAGGTATACCAAGTTTAATACTTTATAAATGTTTGACTTATGTAGTCGACATATTTATCTTTATTTTTTTGGTCATAGTGAGTGAGCATTGCCCTTAGGGAATGGTCAGTGGTGGAGATGTAAAGGTAAAAGGGTTGATCTTATTTAAGAGGAGTCAAAATAGGTGGAGAAAAAAGTTATTCTTTGAGTGAATCAAAGGCTTGTTGGTAGTTTTTAGTCCACTTAAATGAGTTTTCTTTCTTGAGAAGATGGTGAAAAGGTTGACATCTATCTGATAATTGAGAGATGAAACATCAGATTGATTGGAGCTTCCATTCAAAGTTTTGGAGTTGCTTAAAGTGGGTTGGAGGTGTGATTTCCAAAAAAAATTGGACTTTGGTAGGGTCTACCTCAATTCCTTAAATGGAGATAATGAAGCGAAGAAGTTTTCTAGAAAGGATCTCAAAAATACATCTCTTAGGGTTGAATCTGACATGGAAATAGATAAGGCATTCGAAGATGATGGTGAGAAAATCTATGTGATCCTTTCAATTTTTGGATTTCCTAAGATCATCCACATAGTCCTCTATGATTTTATGGATGAGGTCATGGAATATGTAGGTCATCACATGCTGGTAAGTTATTCCAGCATTCTTGAGACCAAATGACATGACTTTATAGTAGAAGGTTCCCCACATGGTGATGAAATAGGTTTTGTGCTAATCTTTGGGAGCAATCAAGATCTACTTATATCCCAAGAAACCATCCATGAGAGAAAACATCTCATGGCTAGTTGTAAGATCAACAAATTGGTCGATACAAGGCAAAGGGAATTCATCCATTAAGAAAGAAAGGTTAAGGTCATGATATTTGATATAAAGGCAATTTAATCCTATAGGTTTGGTTATGGGAATGATTCTATAAACCCACTAAGGATAATCAATGAGTTGAATGAAGTTGATAGATAAGAGGTGTTGAAGTTCCTCTTTGACAAGAAGGGCTATATGAGGGTGTATCCTGTGAAGCTTTTGATGGGTCATAATTTTATGGAGAAAAATAGAAGGGTCAATCCTAAACATATCCTAATAGGAATAAGTGAATTATATGCTTTGGTCATGAAGGAAGGGTAATCTTGTTGTTTTATAGAATTCAAGGATTGTTTAAACTTGACAATTTAAGGGTTATCTTGAGTAATTAAGCTAACATCAATGGTAGATTCATTCAAAATATTTTGGTTTTTAGGAGGAAGGGATTTATGGATGGAATAATACCCCACCCTGAGGTAGGTGAGAATGAAATCATCATCCTAACATTGGATGGTGTTGATAGTAGGAGAATCCTTTTCTGTTATTTTAAGAAGGATGAGAAGAAGGGTTTTAGTTCAGCCATCATTTTGATAAGTTAGGAGGCTCAAAATAATGGTATTGATAAAAAAAATTATATGGGATGATATTATAATCCTCTAACTTTGAGGGAGATGGGGTTGGTGAGGATGGGACATCCTCATCGATGGTGGTGATGGGTTTAGGTGAGGTGGGTCCTTCTAGTGGTATGAACCCATGGCCAAATAACTCATTAGGTTTTTGGGTTTTGATAATGGGTAACTCATGAGGTCCTTATTCATAAAGTCTAAGGCGAAACCCCTTCTAATGACACCTATGAAGGTATGCTTTAGTAAAGGTTTTTTGTTGAGATAAGTGAAGTTATAGGTGAATGGTTAGATATGGGGGGTGGTAGAGGAAGCAAGAAGTGGATGGTTGATTCCCCCATAGATGAAATTGGTTCAATGATTGGGTGGCCCTAAATGGATGATAGTTCTAATGTTAGGGTCATAATTAGGGTCCTGTATGAGGTTCCCATACTCTTAAGGAGTAGGGAGAGCATTCAAGGCTAGAAGGTGATACTCTCCAAGTGAGAGACATTCGAATGTGGGTTTTAAGGGGTCCTCTATGAGGATATATGAAGAAGGGATAGATGAGCTTGTTGAATATTAATCAACTATAGGTTTGGAGTTATTGGTAGTTGGTGGTGAGGTTGATGGATGAGGAATAAGGACATCATTGGGTCAATACATCATATTACAAGATGTAAAGGGACTAGGGTCACCTAGTATGGTGATGATATGACCGTCATTCTCAAATTTGATGTAATGATGCAAAGTGGAAGGGACACAACTCATAGCATAGATCTAAGGGTGTCTAAGAAAAATGTTGTTTTAAAACTTTCCAGCTACAATGTAAAATATTTTTGGGATGGTGTGAGGTCCCAAACCAATATGGAGGACAACTTTCCCCAAGGTAGTGGCCATAGTATTATTGAAAGAGCAAATAGCTACTACAATTTTAGACATGATGTTTTTGGGCAACTCAAGTTGGTCATAGGTATGGGAGGAGATAATGTTGATATTAGGCAATCCATCAATCATCACCCTTTTAATGTGGGTTTGATTGATATATGTTGTGATGAAAAGGAGAGGATCAGGATCCTCAAGATGCACAAAAGGTATTTTTGAATCCTTAAGGGTGACTAGGGTGGAAATTTAAAGGGCTCCAAAAAAGGTTGTAAGGGGTTGAGGATCTTTGGTTTGAACCTCTATGGATTGTATAATATTTATCGATATTTGATGGTGAGGAGGTGAGGTATTGATTAACTCATATAAGCTCATCTTCACCAGAGTCTGGTGAAGTTGTTTCAACACTACACGTTGAAAATATTTAGAAGGATTAGAAGGAGAGGAACCCAAGATAGATATTTTGGGTTTAGGTAATGGTGAAGGTGAAGGTTTTTGGGTTCATTTGGAAGGTTGAGGGGTGGAAGGGTACGTCCATGGTATGGACACTTTTGATTTTCCCTTATCTTTATGTTGGACCTAAGATCGGGTAACCATATGAATGGTGTGGATAAGAGGAAGTGTTGGTTTAGACTATTTATTTGATTCCTCCTCTATCTTAAGTAAGAATGTGGGAGTAGGTAAATGTTGGATGGTTTGAGTTGGTGGTTGGGTTAGTAATAGGGTTAAGGTAGGTTCATTTTATAATAGATCATCTTCATCCCATAAGCTATAGACCAATGTTTGGAGAGCTTTGCATTTTTTCGTATCATGTCCTGGTATCCTATGGTATAGGAAAATCAAAATTTCATTAAACCATGTTAGTTTAAGAAGTGAAGGGTCAAAAGTTTTGATGGGTGGTAACGTTAGATAAGAGGATTCTAACAACCTTTATAGAATGGTTGAATAAGATTCAATCAAAGGTGTTAAGGGTGTTGGGTTTTGGGTTTTGGGAGTGGGAGCCTTCTTGGGAGTAGGCTTTACCATGAAATTTAGACGTGGTGGAATGGTTTTGGTGTGTGGTCCTAGTTGGGATTGTTTGTTTATGGTTGGTTTGGAGGTAGAAGACTTAGAAGTGGAGGGTGAAGTTTGGGTGATAGGTGGGAAGGTAGAGGTAGCTAAGTTAGTCAATAATGGTGGGGATTTTATTGTTTTGGTGGAGATAGGTGTAGGTAGAGTAAAAGGAGAAGGTTTAATAGATTAGGAATAGTTAACTAGGATATAAAGATGGCATCCTAAAATTGAAGATAAAAGAGAAAGGGGTGGTATGGGTCTAGTTCTAGATGGTTTGGGTGGTTTCACCTTTTTTATAGGTTTAGTCAAAGGTTTATTTAGTGGAATTGATGGGGTTAAGTCCAAATTCAAAGATGGATAAGCCAGGCTAGGGGTAGTAAGTATTCCTAGATTATTGATGGGTTTAGTTAGGGGGGTATAGTGCGGTTTAACAATTTTAGATTAAGGGGGGTTAGAAGATTCCTCTATGGTTTTAGAGGAAGAAGTATCTAAGAATGGGGTTGAGGTAATGATGGATTTGAGGGTATATGTAAGTGAGGTTAAAGTTTCTTATTTTTTTTGGTAAGGTAGCCCAAGATGGTAACAAAAAATGTCCCTATCTAGATTGGATTGAGAAGTAAACTCTATATTTTAGACCTATCTAGAAATGGGTTTATAGATGGGTTTGATTCTTTGGTTATTTTCAAATATCAATCTCATATGTTGAGGTGAGGGAATAGTTTCTTCACCTTTGTCCTAGGTGGAAGTTTCAATGGTTGAGGAAGATGGCGTTTCTATGGAAAGAATAGGGGAGATGATCTCTTCCTTTGGAGTGGTTTCCAAAGGAGTGGTTGGTTATATAGTAAGTAAGGAGGGTGTAGTGATTGGTTGAAATGGAAAAAGGGAGGTGGTTGCTTCCCTTATTTGGATGTCCAAAGGAACGAGTAGTGATTCCACCACTTCCATAAGTGGATTGGAGGAAGAAGTAGTTGAAACAATGGTTGGTGTAATGGTGGCCTACTCTAGTATTTCTATCAAAGGAGAGATGGGTAAGTCAATGTTCTCTTCAATTAAAAGAGAGGAGGTTTCTTCCTTTATTTGGTTGTCTAAAGGAATAGAAGAAGATTCCATAATTTCAATAAGTGGGGTGGAAGAAGAGGTATTTGAGGTCATGGTTTCCTCAATAATAGGTTCAATGGTAACAACATTGACCATGTGCACCTCATGACTATTAGATGATTTCAGTTGGTTGTTGTCATGGTTAGTGGAAGGTGTCTGGTTAGGAAAAGGTTTTTTAAAGATGTTTAATGATTGGTTTGGAGGTACATTAGGATTATCTAATGGAAGTTCACCCATATCAATCAAGTTTTGGATAATAGTTTTAAAGGTATTGCACCTACTAACATCATGTCCAATAATGTGATGGAAGGCACATAGATCATTTATATTATACCATCCAGGCATAAGGCAAGAAGCATAAAATTATTGGGATGGTTTGATAGGAGGAAGTTATATGAGGTTAGATTTAATTAGTTTATCCAAAACTGAAGCATATGACTCCCATATGGGAGTGTATTGTCTTATAGGGGTTCGGTTTTAGTTATGAGTTTGTTGGTTTGATGGGTTGAAAGAATTGGTTTGATTAGGTTGGTTGATAATTGGAGGTGTAGTATATTTTAAGACAATTGTGTTTCTAGTTGCCTTTATCTTAGTGTTGGGATAGTTAGATGGGTTAGTGGTTTTGGTTGATGAAGGTTCATTGGGTTTAAAGCTATAATTCTTGTTTCTTAGATTCAATTTCCCTTCATCAAAATCTCTAATTTAAATTTTACATGCCATGGTAAATGCCTCATCAAAGGTTTTGAAAGTTTGAACCTGAAGAATTAGAATAATATGTTTGGCACAACCTCAAGAAAAAATTTCAATTAGTTTAGGTTGGGGTAATGAGAAATAAATTTGGTTAGTGAGACCTCTCCATCTAGATATGAAATCAAAAATTGATTCGTCATAAAATTGCCTAATGGATTAAAGGTCAGTAATGGAAACCTTTTTAGATATATTAATTGAAAAGTGATCTAAAAAGATTTCGGCTAGTTGAGAGAAGGAGAAGATAGAGTGTTTGGTAAGATCACTATACCAATCCAAGGCCGGTCCAGATAGAGACATGGGAAAGGTAGGAAGGAGAAGAGCATCATCATATGAAATTAAATAGCAATAAGAGTGGAATTTTCTTCAATCTTGTTGAGGGTGCTCCTTCATTTAAAACATGGAAAACTTGGGTAGTTCCCATTGAGGAGGATAAGGTCAGATTGGAACAGATGGGTGAATGGGTTCATTACATATTTGATCATAAGATATAAGGTTATGAGCTTTGGAAATACATGATTCAAGATTAGACATTTTATCCATTAACATCTTAACTAAATATATTTGAGGTCAGGGAGATCCATAGTTGAGTAGTAGGTTGGTTGAGGTTGGGTAGTTAAAATGTATAGATAAGAGGTGGGAGGTTGAGAAGGTGCCATATATTGGTATGTGGTCATAGAAGGTTGGGATGATGCCCCATATTGGTATGTGGGCACAAAATGTTGGGTAGAAGGTGGTATGTATCTTTATGGATTAAGAACATATTGGTAGGATGTCATGGGTGTTTTTTGAGGGATTGACAAAATTTGGTTTGGAGGTATAGTTGAAGTGGTAGGTTAAGGTGGGGTGGTGACTCTAGTACTAATAGGTGGAAGGGTAGGAGGTATAGAAAGTACCAAATTTTTAAGAGGAGTAGATATTGGTTGGTTAGTGGTGACAAGAGGAATGGTGGAAATAGGGATAGAAGATATCCCTATGGTGGGTGGGGTATTAGTAACAAGAGGTAAGGTTGCCCCTACATTTGAGGTGTTGGTTGGTGTAAGAGGGGTTTGGTTATATGTTGGAATGTTGGACTGGGTTCTAGTGGTAGTAGTAGATGGGATATTAGTAAAAGAAGAGGCTTGGGTGATCAGAGGTTGGGTAGAAGTAATACCAACCATAAGAAGGGAAGGCATACCAAATGGTGGATCTATGGGAGGAACCAAAGCAGTAAGGGGATGATAAGCTATGGTGTTAAGATAATGTTGAAGGGTTGTGGTGTTGTTATAAATGAATGTGGTGAAATATAAATCACCATAAACAACTATCTATGGCATGGTATTAGGGGGAGAATGATGAGGATAACCCTCAACATCTGAATTATACTCCATAGAGGAAGAAGACGAAGAAGGTGGTCCTTAGTTGGTTTGATTTCTCAACTACTGTTTAGTAATTACCATGTGAGAAAATATGAAAGGAATGATAAAAAATCACACCCCAAATATAAAGTAAGCAAAAGAAAATAATTCAAGGTAATCCAAACATACACTGAAAGTGCATTTAAAACTTAATATTCTTTTTAGATCACTTTTGGTTTATGCCTTAGAAAGTGTGAAGAAGAAAATTTGGGTTGTAGATTAGGTACTAAAGAGGAAATCTAAAGTTAGTTTTAGGTTGTTTTTAGGTGCTTAAGAGAGAATATATATTGATCTTTAGTATGTGGCTTAGTATTGGGGTCTACCCCCTCACTTCACACACCGTAATGATAAGGGTGTTAGGTGCTTGGCCAAGATATACTAAATTTCAAAGTTTATACTAAACTAGAGAGCTGAGTTGGTTCTCCCCTTGGTAATGACCTCCAAGTAGGATTGCTAAGAAAGGATAAGGTTTACTACTAGGTGATGAAATCCTAGTTGGGCCTTGTCTCAAGTTTGTTTTGATGTGTTGATTGATTATGTGATTTTGATAAGTGTGTGATAACAAGAGTGTAACTATGATTAATTATTTTTACTTTAAGTTACTAGATGAACTAAAAGAAGTAAGTAATCAATGTATGTAAAGGGTTTATTTTATGCCAAAATAAATTTCATATTTTATTCGATGAGAATAGAATAAAGGAAGAAAGAAAGGACACTTAGATGATGTTATGTCTCATCAGGTGTGCTAAAATGTTTTCTCTTAATTTTTGTTCATTTATTAATTTTGGAAGAAAATAAGAAACTAGTAATAAGGGCGTTGTATAAATACCTAGTTGGTGATGCACACGTAATCCAGATGAAGATGGAGAACTTCTCCTTGGCTAGGAAGGAATAACCTGCAAATAAGAAATCACTAACCAAAGGGATCGTTATCAAGATAGTTAAGTGGATTGCCTAGCATGAGATAGATCCAAGAAGTATACACTTGATAAGAGGCTATTATTCCATTGTTGATAACAATCAAGTTGAAAATGATTAAGGTACTTTCATATAGTAAATAAAATGCATTACAAGAAGAAAGTATAATGCTTGTTAAATAAAATAACTAAATTTAGTAAAAATTAGGTAAATACTTATGCTAAGGTGGGTGAAGTCAGGTGTCGAAAATTAGAAAAGGGTCTACGAATAGGTAGAAACACAAAGTGAGGTTTGGTTGGGGTAAAGGGGCTCAAAATAAATTTTTATTTTATACCAAAATGACCATTAGTGGTTGGGTGAACCATTAGTGGTTACGTGAACCATCGATGGTTGGGTTGACCATCAGTGGTTGGGTAATCATTGGTGGTTGGGGGTAACCATCAGTAGTTGTGATAACCATCAATGGTTCTTTATGAATTATAGAGATACTTATAAAAGAGAGTTGTAGGTTGGGTCAGATATTTGATAATGATTATGTTAAGGATTGGAAATTTGATAAATAAGGTACAGATAGGTATGATAAAGTTAGGGAGGTTAAAAATCTAATGAAATAAATAATAAGTATATTATACCTGCAACTTTCTAGTTGGTTGATGGTTGATGGTTTGAAGGTTGAAGTAATTTTGCCAGGGTAATAGTACTTTAGCCTCAAAAGCAAATTTGATAGATGTTTGGGTATTTTTTGTTGTTTTTGAGCTGTTAAAGGAAGACTAGATGCTAGAAGACTTGAATACCTATGTGTAAGAAGATTTGATAGCTTGAACATGGATCCATTTCACCTCCCACTCCCCTCCTTTTATAGGCAAAGAGAGATGGAGGATAGAAGGTTCCCTAGAGGGTGAGGTTTCTGATCATGATGCTTGGAAGTTTGTTAGCACCACATAATGTGAACATATTAAATTATGCCTCATTATCTCACACATAACTACTAATGTGTTTGTAAAATGAAAAAGTAAGGACTTGACCATCGACAATCATGCTAACCATCGATGGTTAGGCTAACCATCGATGGTCGAGTGTTCAAGGGAAAAAGGGTCAAAATAAGTGAAAAGGGGTTTGGTTAAAATATTGAGTTAGCAGGTTGATGAGTTACCTAAATAAGTGGTCAACTAGACTCAAGGTTTGATAGGGGTTCTAAGGCATTTCGACAACTAAAACTATCATGTGTAATTTTTTAGTATCTACATAAACATTTAATATTTTTAGACTTGGGGGTATTATTTTTTATTTTCTTTTTTTAATTATTATTATTTTAAAAAATTAATCTAATTGGTGAGGATGATGACTTCTAATGACATTCACCTTAGTAAAAATCCATATAAACATTGACACAAAAAGGGTTAGGCTCAATCCATGGGTGACTTTGACAAAATGGAGACCCCTAGTCATGGAATATTAGCCAAAAGAGATCCAAATTTAGGTGTATGCATAATTATATAATTGAGGGAAAAGATGGTGATATCTATGTAACTTAAAATAACTAAATAAAAAAAATGTTTTAAGTTTTTCTATTTTTTTGTAATTTTTATTTTTTATATATATTTTATTTTTTATAATTTTATTATTTATCTTATATATTATTTTTTATCTCTCAATATTTTAAAGGAATTAAGACTTACACCATTAAAATATCCTTTGCAATATATATTTGATAGTGTTTTTATCTTAATGGTTCATGACGCTAGTTTATGTTCCATAAAATATGGTCCTAACCATCTAATATTTAAAATTACTTGTTTATTATATTTGATAAATAATAAAATAGTACATTTTATCTTACTATAAAATCCTTAATTTTTAAATTTTTCTCATGTTGAGATTTTTGTATTTTATTTTAGTGCATTTTATTATATGCTTCTATAAACCATTTCTCATCAAAAATTTCAAGTTATATCAATCTTCAATTTATAGAATCTTCTTCATTCATTCTAAATATTTTTTCCATCCTTAAATTAGGAAAAACTAATTTTATAGGTAACACGACCTCCACTTAATATACCAAATGAAAGGGAAAATATTTAGTTAATCTTTTGTATGTTGTGCAATATGCCCAAAGACTAGAAGAATCTTCAAATTGTAATTAGTTGTTTATGTATTACTTATTTTGGTTAATACTTTATTAGAAACCATGAATATACCATTCCATTGATAATTTTAGGGTGTTCTCATGTTATGTGTTATGATAAAATGATATATCTTTTTTTTATAATATTTTTGATGAAATACTTCCCTTAATCATTCAATATGTTAAATAAACACCCAACCCATGTTTTAATGTTTTAAAATACAATTTTTTTGAAGTATTCATGGTAAAATCCTTATTAGGTATTTATTTTACCCACCTCATCAGGAATTTTATGTAAATTAAAGTAAACTATGCTTGAATCTTCCTTATTATAGGTTTTATGGGACCGATGAAGTTGCTTTACCACTTTTTGAATGTCTCTAGAGCTAGTGATAGTCTTAATGAATTTTTGTCTCTTAAATTAATATTTACTACCTTATTACATATGTCACCTTCCATTACATATATGTTAGCATGTTTAAAAAATGGTGGACACCATATTTATGCCATTAGCACCTTCTTATATGTTGCATAACCTGAATTATGTCCTCCTACTATACCATCATGCAATTCTCATAATAAATACCTAAATTTCATGCCTCAAAATAAATCTTATTAATATATTATATCTCCATTTTCATATAATATTCCATCTATTAATGTAAAATGAAATACTTGTATTAGCAACCCTTTTATCTCCTCCTTACTACATCCCTTTAGAAACTCGCATATTACCAAGAGTTTTGAAATAATATCTATATATTTTGGCACCACCTTTATTATTAATAAATTTTCCCATAGGAAATTATCATCTATTAGATCATTATATTTTCCATTACCTATTGTGGACAAGTAGTTTGACCCCCAGGGTTCACCACTGTCCTAAACTAAAATTACTAAAATAATATCGATCACCTACATATAATTATTTGTATAATTAACCTATTAACTAATTAACCAAATAATTTAATGAATAAAGGTTTATATAAAACATAAATGGATTTTCCAATAGATAGTTTAGGAAGTTTTCAAGACATATACATAGCCAATGCTACACTTTTAGTGGTTTTATAATTTATTTATTCTTTTTCCACTTTCTTATTGGAAAGGATGTGAAATGGTCCACATATCCCCTTGGTTGGTCTAAAACCACTCCTATGGCTAATATCGAGGCATTCACATGAATATGGAATGGAAATTTCTAATTTAAAAATATGAATCTCAGTGCATTTCTAGCTTATTCTTCAACATGTCAAATGTTTATTCCATTCATGTCTTTTTATTATTTTTAGTATCTCCTCTTTTAGAACACAATAATGAATATTCCTTAATATTTTACTATAGTATCATGTATACATAAATAATGTCCTCAAATCCTTATTTAATATAGATGGTGGTGTTTACTCTTAGTATATTCATTAGTACTTATTTACAAATAATGTGTCTTGGAAACATTCCAAATGGTAAGGAAAATATGCACTTTTTCAGATTGAGTAATATATTTTAAAAATCTTAATTACTTTTCACCCAAAAATCCTTCTTAATTTCAACATGATATTTTATTCCTTTTCATATCTCTTAGTGCATATACCATACTCGTGGTAGTGGTTCTAAAGTGAAGTAGAAATATTGAATATGAAGCTTATGGTATGTTTCTCTAATCTTATTCCAATAGGCTTCAAAATTTTAAATATTGTCATTTAAACCAAATTTCCTTATATAGTGCATTACATCCTTGAAATACCCTTCCTTAATATACTTTTTTCTTAATAAGACTTTAGTAGACATGTAATTTTTGTTTGAGATTAGTTTTTTATATCATTTTCCAATGATTTAAGGCATTTTCACATATGGTTATTATCAATTCATATTAATGTATTATTGATGTATGTTTTAATGTGTTTTATATTATATTTTCCTCCCCTATTATTCATTTTCTCTCTCCTCTATGTTATTCCATGTTCCCTTATGTTCTCTTGTGCTTATTAGGATTATAAAAAGTATGTAATTTACACACATGGTATATTATTTTGGTTGGTCCTTTAGCCTTGTACCTTAGTTTTTACATTATTTGTGTTTCACTTTTTTATTTTTCCAGACCTTCATGTGTTGGATTACATGTTAATAGGGTTTTGATTAGAATTTGATAAGTCCATATATACATAGGTGCATTAGTATATATATGAAAAGGATAAAATTACTAAAAATAATGATAATAATTCAAGAGTAGGTATATAATGATAAGCATGAGAAAATTTTAAAGAATGCATTCAATTTATTGTGTTTTACATGCCACCATTTCATTTAATAAGTAGACACCCAAAATTTTCCTAAATTGAGATACAAATTCTAGTTGTGAAATCCCTCTTCCATCTCAATTTTGAAAACTAAAAATTATGAATCAAGTTATAAGATGAAAGAGAAGAAATTAAAACTTCTCTATTTTAAGATGATTTTATTTTCACAATGCATTAGTAGTTAGATTCACATTTTGAAATGGTCTAGAGCTTGGTTAGATTAATTAGCCACAAAAAAAAATTGTGTGTAATCTTGAAAAACTTAAATTTATGAGTGACCACATTCACATATCTTATGTCAAATGTTCACACTTTAATTATACAACACACTCACACACTTCTTTGTGATAAATAGACTTGATGATAGTTTATATTGAAATACATATATTAACACATCTAGGAAAGAATATTATAATTCAATCATTTAAGTCATGTTTTTCTGGAAAAACTCATGAATCGATAACCCCATGGGTCTACTTTTATTGCCAAAAGTTTTTTTTATATTACAAATATTTGAGTTTAATTTTAAATTATCCTTGATCCCATGACTCTATTTGATATGCCAAGTGTCTTTTGATTTAAATTTCACTATTAGAGTGTTCACATTTATTAGCCTTTGTTTATTTAAAATAAATGATCATGGGAATGTTTTTAAATTAGATTGAGGAGTAAAAAGATGAATTTAAATATTAAATTAATCAAAAGATTTAACATATCTATGGAGTTTTTGCTTAGGCTACCTTATAAAAAAATAGACACTATGTGACTCTTTGACCCTCTGGACCCATGATGGTTTCCATGTATTCTCTTATGATATTGTGAATTTCATTAAAGTAATATATATGTTTATTAATTGTTTTGAGTATGATTTCAACATTTTTATTCATTATGTGTAGGAAATGGGTGTAAAAGCTAGACTAATATAAAGTGAAAGAAAATATCCAAAGAATCCTTGGACTCCATGAAGAATAAATGAAAACTAAAGGAAAATGTGTGGCTAAAATAGAAATATAGAGTGGATAAAATTAATCATATCCACATACTATGAACAAATGCATTTGAAATCTTGGAGACACTTTGTGACTGCGAAGTGATCATAAACATGTATCATGTTAAATTTGCACATTAAATGTAAAATATGATAAAAAAAAAATTGAAGATCAATAATGACACAATATATATGATTTCATCACATTAGTGTAATGATGTGAAGATAAAAATGTATCATGTTAATTTAGGACATTAAATGTAAAATATGATAAAGAATTGGAGTTCAACAATTACAAAATATACATGTTTTCATCACATCAGTTTGATGATGTGAAGATAAAAATAATTTTAACCTAATATAATATAGAAATGATTTAAATATCTGATGCATATGCAGACTCCATAGAGAAAAAGTGAACATCAAAAGTGAATATATAAATTACATGACCTCTATGACTTTGATACTATATGATGATGAGATGTGGACAATCAAGATTTTAAGATGTAACCAAGGACATGATATCTATTGGATAAATTTATTGTTTTATTATTACATGGAAACATGCCATAATTTTAATAAAATATAACAACTTAATTAATATAGATGAGTTCAAGGTGATCCTATATAATTTTAGTTTGTTATTCAAAGAATAAGTGGCCATTACAAACAAGAAGATTATTTAATAAACTATAAAGTTTACCACACATGTAGTGAAAATATTTAAGAAAGATATTGAATTTAAATAATATCTTAAACATCCCATGATAAAATATGGATATGTGGTCTCTAAAATTGAGCTTCATTTTAGGAATCTTATCATCGATACGTCATGAGTGAATGATGATTATGAGATCTACACCTAGGCATACAAAGGAAAGTATATAGTGAGATAAAGCTCCAAATGATGCATTGAACTCTTATAGAATGTTTAATTATATAAAAATGATAATTATGAGTGACTATAAATTATAATTTAGGTATTAGTTTTCTTTTAGTAGTTATCTAATTTTATATAAGTCTAGTTTTAGTCTAGTTTATAATTGTTAGTTTATTTTGTCAATAAGGACTTTTAAACATGCAAACACTTTTGGGATGTGGCTATGTCAAACCATTTTATTATAAATAAATTATATTTGAACACTTTTAGGTACAAATTTTATAAAATAAATATTTGGAAAACTATGTCAAAACCATTTCATTATAAATTTATGTTGTTTATACCTTTTTACCTTGATTTTTTCATTGATTGGATCTATATGTTATTAGTATGAATTAGTTCGATTGATTACATGCTATTATAATCATTTAATTGTAAAATTATGACCTAAATTAAATAATTTTATATGAATGAGAAACACGATTTTATGCATTTGATTATCTTGTCAAGTATACCTATAAAACCTACTCATAAATTTAATCCTTAGACTCATGAACTATTTTTGCTAAAATTTGAGTGAATACTAGATTTGATGAATAATAGTTTATTTTTATAAAATATTTCATTGATTCTTTGATTTATCAAAATATAGACACATAAAAATATTAATATTATTTTCTACCCTGCTCTTCCATCATTTTGATGTTTATTTATTAGATCTAATCATTGTAAAGTAACATCATTACAAATATCATTATTTTATTTGTTAGTAGGTGTTGTTTGATCATGAGTTTGAACATTGGTATAACCTCTTACATTGAAAGGTTTTAAGTCACATGTCAAAAATTATATTCCATCAAATATTCCATTTGATAATTGCAACCTAAAAATAGTGCTTTGGGTCTGTTGTTACTTGCACAACATGTCCCAATTTCATCAATGAAATCATGGGACCTCTTTTTTATCTAGAGCATAGTAATTTATTCTAGTGGGGTGGTAGACTTACCCTATTTTATTTTTTTATATGACTTGATCAAGAATTTGGGGTGTGGAACCTAAATTTTATTCATGCTTTGCTAGTTTGACCATGTCTAAAAGTAAGGTTTGCATTCTACATACTTGGTCTCAAAATTTGCAGTTAGGATTCATTGCTATAATTATATGAATTTATTTAAATATGATAATTCTTGGTGTATATTGAATTTTAAAATGAATTAAAATTACCCTTTTAGATTATTTTTCCTTAGATTTATAAAAATTATCTGACTGTTTCTTAGTGTTTCTACATCTTTTCTTAAATGCTTTGGTCTGCTAGTGATCCATTTAAAGATTGTTTGACTAAGATTTCAATGTTGTTTCATATTTGAGCTTGGTAAATTTATAGTATTTTTATAATAAATTTGTTAAGGGTTTAGTAAACATGACTACTCTTATATGTTAGATTGATCTAAGTTAGGTCTATTTATGCATTTTTTAAATTTAGTTAGCTAAGTATTCACATTATGTTGTCTTTTGGATTGGTCACTTTTATTATAGATGGACTAGTTTGGTTTTTTTTTGGAGTATATGGGACTATTTTACTCATTGAATTTATCTCTGTTTGATCCCATTTCTACTCCTTTTCAAATGAAACTAACTAGTGTTTTCATGGTTTCATTTTTAGACTTATGCATTTTCATTTAGGTTAGGCTAAATTGATTGAGGGTTTGAAAAATTGGTTATTTTCATTAATTATTTATATTTGAATTTGTTTTCTATTTTGTCTATTCAATATCCATTTACATTTCAATTTAAAAGGGATAACAACTATTTTATTTCTCATAGACCACGGTTGAGTGAAAGGTCATCACTTGTCACATTTTCATTTCCCTATGAGTTTTCAAGACTTAGTCTATTTCTAAGAGTCTCTAGACTCTTGGTAGGTTTAATTATAAAATTACCTACTAGAAAACTTATAGGAAATATTTGGTAAATCTAGGGAAATTTGATTCATAGCTATGGCAAATCCTCTATAGATGATGGAAAATCTATGATGATTTTAAAGGAGCAAAAATAAATAGTTGCCTATCTTTTTTGTACAATTGTTTAGCTACCTGAAAGATATATGCCAAATGAATAAACCAAAAGATGTGATGAATGGATACACTAAATTACTATGTTAAATGATTTTATTAGATAGTTGGATCAGATGGTTGTATCAGATGGTTGTACTGAATGGTTGTGTTATGTGGCTATGTCGAATGCTATGTGGTGGTTGATATGTGCTAGATGTCAAGCATCAGATGGTTTTGTTGAGTGGTAGTTTGAGTGTAAAATGTTTAACAATTATTTTGAGTTGTGTTACTAGGTGACTAGTATGGTTGGTTTGTAATTTGGTTACCTGATCGCTCCCCTTGTTTTATAAATACTCACCCTTTACCCTCATTTTTAACATTTTGAGGAATAGATTTATCGTCCCCATTTTCCCCCACCCAAAAAAATTCCCTAGTAATGGAAATAAAATATTTTTTTAAGAACTTGCTATGCCCAGACATTTTGAAGATATATAGCATCCAGATGCATATAATGAATGGGTTTCAAAATGTAGCTTTGACAGCCTATTGTATATGCCCCAATATAAAATAGACATTGGGTTACTCAAATCATTAATGTCTTCTAATGATATTAGTTAGAATATTTTCACTATGAACCTAGACTCTAGGATGATTTGCTTTGGTACCTCTCTAGAAGAGGTTCACTTTTTGACAGGTCTTTTGTTTCACAATACAAACTCTGTGACTTTAAAAACAATGCTAATAGATGATGAAAATAAGTATTTGTAGTTATGTTTTGGCTTGAAGATCAATTGAACTGATATGTAGTTATTAATTTCTTTTTATATTCAAAATTCAACTTTTGATATGTAAATTCCTCTTTTTTCTCTTTTGTTTCATATATTCAAAAGAGGGGCGTCCACATGGAAGATGTTGGTGACCCTTTTTTCAAAGTAATGGTTCAATTTTTCCTTGCAAGAATAGTATTATAGGGAAGGCCATTTTATATTCCATATTGGGCACTGGTTTACATTGTTCATACTCTTTCTAATTTGAGATATGACTCATGCACTTTTATTTCCTCTAGGATAAGGCTTGAATTAAATTTTTCTTGTACCAATCCTAGTTCCATTATTTCTTGTTCAAATTTTATTCTAGCATTATACTATGAGGCATTATATGACCTCCAAAAAATACTCATTCCAACTGTGTTTCCTCCAAAGATGAACACAAATGCTTTGTCTCTAGAGGAACATGAGGCTAGTTTATTTATTTATTTGTTGAACTAAGGTTTAATATTTGTTTATATGTTAAACTATTACCAAGTTAAGGATTAATAAATGTTTAAAATTTATTTTTTACAAGAAAGATTTCATGCCCTATGAAAACAATCTACCTTAAAAGGACAACATGGAGTTGAAGTACCTATAGATTATGAGTCTATAGAATCATCCTTGCAATCATTTTGGATTTCAAAACATGCAAGAGTTTCTTCCTCGTCATCTTTGCATGCAAGTTTACAATTTAAAATTTTCAAATGATATTTTAAATTGTAAGTGTATTATTTTTTTAAATTATTTTTATTGTTTTAGTTGACTTAGTTTTAGTTGAGGTTGTCATGGAATAACCACCATCACAACAAACCCCAACATTTAATGTGCCTTATGGACCCTTGGTGCAGGGTATTTTACATTACATTTTTTGTTTTTGATTATAGTTTTTTATGATTAATTTTTTTCATAATGTACTAGCTCAAAACACCCCCATTACTCAAAATACAATGTATAGATTGGAGGAGATACTATCTCCAAATACAAGTACTAAACTTTTAATTTCAAATTAGCATATAGTTTTGTTTATAAAATTTACCATTTTTCTAAAATAATTTACATTTTTTAGGGCATCCTCAATCTTTGAGGAAAATTATGTTGTCACCTTTTCCCTCAAACTTAGTTCATTCAAGAGGGAATATTATTCCATTACCATAAGCACCAAGAATTAGTAGAGGATCACTGCAATTATCATGTTTTGAATTATCAAATTTCACTATCAAAGGTATATCGAGTGGGTAGGGATTGACTTGTTTGAATGAAATTAATCTTGAAAAGGAATATCTAGGGATTGAAAGTGGCCAAAGTTGTTGGACCTAATTTCAATCCACATGATTTTATCTAGGTTAAATGTTCATGTGATTGCTTAGGAGGAACCTTGTACCTCTTCACCCCCCACCCCACTAGAGAATGTTGTCTTATCTGATGATGTTATTACATGTTTTCCATTAAATAATTTAGTATCAAAAAGTATTAATTTGAATCTTAAGGAGGGATTTATAGATGAATTTAAAAATGTATATATTTGGGATTTTTGGGTGAAGGCATTGATAAAATAAATAAATGCCCATTATCACAACCACTCCCAACAAGAAAATTTGTTTTAATTGGTAGAACATGAACCCATAAAGATTGATTATTTGTTTACCTAAACTAAATATGGGTCAATTACTATTTCTAATAGTTACAATGATAATGTGTTGACTATTATGCTTAATAAGTTAGAGAATTTGAATGTAAAATCCCAAGGATATTTTAATAAATGGGAAAAATATGTCAACCTTATTATGATTGTGAACATCGAGAAAGAAAAATCATTGGTAATATATCTTTATTTTAATCAAATTTCATGTCATACTTATTTTTATTCAAATGTAACTACATTTCATTTTAAATTGTAGGCAAAGTATGAAAATTTGAAAAAAGAAGTCAAGGTCCTCAATGTGCATTTGAAAAATGCATGAAAATGTTTATATTTTACCATTCAATTCAAGGAGAAGTTTGTTATATTGAATAAATATAATAACACACTCTAAAATGTCAATAAGGAGAAAGGATGGGATTCTAATTCCTTTTTTAAGTAGAAGACATATGATTGTCTAAGTCTACTTTCTGTAGGAGATGCTAGAAAAGAAGAAAGGGAAAATATTGCTTGTATTAATTATATGATTGAGGATATTGAAAGATGAAACAGAGGATGTTGTGGTTGAAAAAGTAGCTAAGAAGTGAAACCCCAAAAAATGTTTTAAATTCTATAATATTTGTAAATTATGTTTCGTTTTAAAAAATATATTTTAAATGATAATTTGAAGTTTGGATTTACAATGATCAATTTATTAAGTTTTAATTAGTGGATGAGCGATTGCAATTCTTTTTTTTGATGGATTTGGTGTAGGCTTGATCGTGAATTTTAATTTGAATTCTATGATGTTGTAAAGTGACTATTATTAAATTTGAGTTTATTTAGTTGATGTAGTTCAAAAAAATAATGATACAATATGTTGTTCTATCACCATTGTATTTGACCTCAAATTTCTATTTTTAAGCTAAAATTTAAAACTCTTAATATGGTACTACAATATCAAATTATATTTATTTCAAATGACAATATAATTAAAAAACAATTAAATAAAAGGGAAAGTTGCATGATGAATGGATCAAATATTTCAAATGACAACACTATCCACAATTTTAATGAATTTAGTATTTGTATAATTTTACAATATAAAAAATTATATGAAATTGGAATTTAGAATATGATAATTGCAATAAATATACAACTAATAGTTTGGTAGTTGAAACAATCCTACATAAACCTGATAATCACCAATGACATTTCCATATGTTGTGTCAGTGCCATATTCAGTGTCATTATTTACATACACTCTATTTTTTGTTTTATTGCTAACACCTCTTATTTTAGTTAGAGAACCCCATGTTTCTAGAGCTCTTTCATAAGGAAACATGTCCACAACGTAACGTGAAACATATAATATCAAATAGGTTTCTAAATTTTTATCCAATTTATTTTAAATTTTTGAGTTAATGAATGATAATGTATTTAACACTCTTTCATCTTCCAATGAGCCCAAAATCATTGTTTGAAACATCTCATATAATTAGAAATATTCACTTAGACTTTCTTGAAGTATACTACTAAGATAATTTTTTTCCCATAGCCATATAATTGCCCTATTTTTTATTGGTTCATTTAGAAGGTGATATTGTTAAAAAATTATAATTAAAAAATGATTTTATTGAGATTTTAGTAAATCCTTTCCCAAAGTACCTTTTATTTCTACTACATTCACCTCTACAAATTTACCAAAATACTTTACAAGGCAATCCATGTATTTTTGAAATAAATTGCTAATCATCTTTTGATTTTTATTATTGTTCTAAAAAATGGGATTCACAACTACCATGGAATCTAAAAAATAATCCCTTTGAAAATGATCTCTGATCTCCATAGATAAGATTTGTAAAACTATACTTAGTTTCATCTAGGTTTTAGATAGAATAGTGTCATATAGATTATGTGTTACAAATAGTTCTTCAAATTCAGCTCCCACAAGATCAGGTCTTTTGTAGAAAGTATACATTTGTATCTCCTTGACATTAATAATGACACAAATATGATGATTGATATTCAACTTAAAATAGCTCTCAAGGTTCCTTAAATCTATCAAGCATTTCCAACTACTAAAAATAGGGCCTTGAAACTTTTCATTCAAAATGTATAGTATATCTAGAGATTGATGTACTCATTTTCTCAGTCATATGAAGTCAACAATATAAATGGATCTCTCTTGACAATGTTTCATCAAACAATTCATTTCCTTAAATATTTAGAGAATTCCACATAATTTTAACAATGTTTCCAAATCTGTTAAATGGTACAACAAATATTTTGCCTTGTCAATTTCTCTATGATATTTATACATAAAACCTACTAATGATGGATATTCTTCAAAAGTTCAGCATGCAAGTTCATACATAGAAATACATCTTGTATCAAAATATTTCAATAGTTTCTTACCATCAGTCACTCCTATTTCAAATTTTTGGAACTTTAAAAATCTTTTTGGATTGCTTAACAATAAGCATGTAGGTCACGAATGAGATCCTCCACTTTTACTACATTAGTAAATTTACTAATGATTTTGTATACAAGATTCATCTTATTAGCCATATAATGAATTAGAATCATATACAGGGTAAATTTTGTTTGTAGTCAAACACACAAACCATATCTATGCCCCTGTATAATTGATGCACCATCATCCATAACACACACCAACTTTGTAGCTACTACATAATCATTCATCATAGCTTTATCTTTCAAATTAGATACAACCAATTTATGAAGATTTTCTGCATTGTAATATTCTACCATTTTATGAACTACTAGTTTATGAGGTTATATTGAATATTTCTCAAAAGTATAAACATGCAAACCCAAGATTTTTTGCATTGTAATATTCTACCATTTTATGAACTACTAGTTTATGAGGTTATATTGAATATTTCTCAAAAGTATAAACATGCATGCAAACCCAAGATGTGGTGTCAATTTCTATGACCTCATCAATAGATAGTGAGATAAATAGTGAATTTTGAACTTTTTATTTCAAATCTTTCTTCTCAACCATTTATAGACATTTTGCCATTTCCCCAGCACTAATATCTAACAAATGTGATTGTGGAATATCTATAAATCCATTATGCTGAAATAAAATCTTATAATTTAAAAAATTAGAAATAGGTTTTTTTTTGAGAATGTGGTATACAATAGAGAACTATATATATTTGGCCTTTAGATGGGACTGCATAACTTTTCCAAAATTTGCTTCGATTGTTCCCCTTTTTAAACAAGATGTTTTTTATGTTTATTATCATTTTCATACTCATGTGCATATATTACATGCATGCATTTTTTTGCATTTTTTCACCTATGTTATTATTATCAATCCATCTACATACTTCACTATCACATATAATTTTCCACAATGTTTCTCAATTATGTCCAATTTTAGTTACATTTTATGTTCCTTTCCTAGTTTCCAACTACATTTTGTACATCTACATTTTTTTGGAGTATCATCAACATTTTTAGGCTCTATAGTTTCTATGAAGGGAAATTTTGTTGCCCAGTCTACCTTAAAGAACCTTCCAATTGTCCATCTACTTCTCTTCCTTCATGAAGATTTATGAGTGGAGGTTTTAGATGAACTTTGTGTTTGTAATAAACCAAAAATATATTACGCCATTTGAGTGTCATGATCATTGTCATTAAAAACTAGAGAAGCATCTTTGAGTGGTGGCATGTCATCATCAAAAAAATATTCAGGGGGTGACATGTTATTCTAGTTGATTATTTCTAGTGAGATATCAGTGGGTATTTCTGCATGTAAAATTGTTTTAATATTATTGAATAGTTAAATTTAAATTTATGAAAAATTAAAAAAATAATAAATACTTTTATTTTGAGTGCATTGTGATTATGTGGGATTTTTGGTTGGCTCTTTAAAATAAGATAATATGCTCAATTTTCCTGAAAATTGGCCTTTCCTTTTACCATTCCCATAAAATACCATGATGATCAAGGATGAAACAATTTAATTCTACCATCTAGTTTTATCTTTTGATCAAAGAGTAGATGGTACAGATTGGTTATGCCATTTGGTGGCAACATTATTTTGATTTTTAGATCTATCATTTGACACTTCCATTTGACACTATTATAAGATATTATCATTTAGAACTTTAATTTAGTGCTCCCATTCGACATTGTCATAAGATATTATCATTTTAAACTATCTTTAAATTTATTATATCAGCACTATTTTTGTTTGGTATCATTTTTTGATTCCTCTATTTAGTTGTTACCATTTGGTGTTGTTGTCCTCTGATTCTAATTTTGCTTGTTGACTTATTTGATATCAGGGGACATTTTTACTATATATATTTGGTGAATTGAAGTTTAATATAAGATATTATTATAAATTATTTGTGATCTAACCCTGAAAATAATTTATATTCCTAAATTTTTGGCAATCTAGACCCATCTGTTAACCCTAAAAAATTGCCAAAAATAAAACCAAAAACTAAAATATTCATGAGTTAACAAATATTCATCACTTAAATTTACCATGGAATGAGTGGTTATATGAAGTTTCTTGAGCATTAATGTGAATCATTGGATCACTCATTAGAGTCTTAGGGTGAGCCTATAGGGGTAGGACCTATAGATCAAGTCTACAACTAGACCATTTCTAGACCCTGCCTAACCTAATGAGGCATCATGATCTATTGTCAAGACATATGAATAATGTATGACACTATTTTAGCATGATATATATTTAATTATTATGTTATTTAGGTGGATATAACATGGAAAGAGGCATGAAGGTTATTTTCAAGGCCTAATGTGATTTACAGGTCAAGGTCTAAACAAGCAAAGAGAGAGAGAGAGAGTATGGCCTAGTGGTGTATCAAGATCAATTTTCAAGGAAGCGTGAGTAGGGAAGTATTTATAGATTATTAAATTTTTTAAAATCATTTGAATTAATTTTTAGGTCAAATTTTGAATGATAAGGCATGGAAATGTATTTTAAGGTCTCTTGAGTGCACAAAATGAAGGGTTCTCTACCCGAGAAGGTTTTTATTTTGCTCATTATCTCATCAAACCTTTTCATGGGAATATAAGATATCATGGAATATTGGTAAGGGTCATAGATAAATATTATATGAATTTGTTTTTGGATTTAAGGGCTATTCTTTATGAATGATTGTTAAGAATGGAAACAGGTTTAAACCCTCTTAAAACCCTAATAAGGACCCAATGTTGAATATATTGTTTAAAATAGATTATAATGGTCTCAAATGATGACAAAATTTATTTTAGGTTGTATTCACATCTCTTAGCCACCTATAGGTGTGATTGAGTATCAGGTGTGTGAGTAGACCTTATAGGAAAGTGCTAGTTTCTTAGAGATTTATTGTAGTAGTCAGAGTTGACTAAGTAAAAGTATGAAAATGGATAGAAGATTAATCTTGAGACTCATTTTTCATGTACATGAAGGTTTACAGACAATTTAAATCCTTCAAGTATGCTAAATTGGTCATCCAAGTTAGCCAATCGCTAATAGGCCTAATGGTGGAAACAGTGAGAAACCTAGGTAGTAGTGAGAAGATGATTAGGGAAGTGTTATCATGAAATAGTGATGAAATTAAGTGTATGGAAATGTTGTTCAGGACTTGTAATAAATGTTAGTTTTTTGTGGATTTTTTGGAGGTAAGTGGTCATAGTGAAAAAGTTGCTCATAATTTTGACTTATTTGGTTAAGAAGAGACAGTAAGATATAAGGTTATGAGATTAGTCTACAGGACCAATATTGCCATTTGACCATATTATATTTATATTTGATAATAGTATAATTATCTCATAGTATCATATACATGAATCATAAATCATTGAATATTTCTATTCAGGTGTTGGAGGTTTGAGTCACTATGACTAGTCCTTGAGGAAAATTGGCAATTCTGAGTGTGCAAGTTGCAAGAGTGTTTTTTGAGTCCTTTTGTCTTGTATAATGAAGTCTAATAAAATTGGTGAAGGATTTTTAGTAATTTTAGGTTTTTTACATATGATTTATTGTCATGTTTTTTTGGATAAACATTTTTTATCTTTAGTTGTTTAAGACATACCTTTCTATATGTGTGTGAAGACCTAATGTAAATAGTACTAATCGCGTGCTTCAAGTAGTGGTTTGAGATATAAAGTGTCATGGACCTAAGATGAGTTTAGTGGAGGTATATTTTAGTGTTATATGAAGTTTTAGTTCTCTATTTAAAGTTTTAAAGTGTTCCAAGGAGATCAAAGGGCAACATGTACTAATTAAGGCCTAATTGAATTAGGTCTCCTTAAGGCCTAAAGAAGAAATTGGTCTATTTGAGATATAGATAACCTATTGTAATGATTAATTCATGTTTGTGTCATGTATTAAGGCCTATTGTGTGTAAATTATAAGTAATAAAGTATGTATGTCTGACCAAGAGGTGTATGAGCAAGAGCCTAGTATAAGAATAAGGCCTAATAGGCCTAGTTGACTTATTAGAGAATGAGCGAGTTGAAGCAAAGGATATATCACTTTGAATAATTAAAGAATGTATTGTATAAAATAATAAGGGTATATAAAAAATATCATGAAGATATAATATGGGTACTATAGATTAAGATCAAGGTCACTTGACCTAATCTGTCTTGAAGATACCTAGTTGAGCAAAGGAGCCTAGAAGGTAGTTTGAGATGGATAAAATAGAGAGAGAAGATGAAGAAGGTGATCATAATATATTATATGAGAAACAAGGTATAATTAAGGTTATAAAATAAATTATGTGGTTTATTTGGTAGTGAGTCATCTAGGGGGTTGGAGCCTCTTTGTAAGTTAGTGCTTGTTAAAGCCTAGTTGGGTTGGTGCTTAGCTAGTTTGGGGTTGGTGCTCTATGTGGAGTTGGTGCTTCAAAAAATCATGATATTTTGAATTATAGGACTATATTACATTTGTATATATTAGTGGGTTTTCTTTCCCTTGAGTTTTTCCCACTCATATATGTGTTTTCTTATGTTATGCTCATGTGAATGACTCTTTATGCATTGTTATATCTTTGTATTACTTTGATGGTTTAAGGAATGTTAAAGTACATGTGAAATAAATTTGTAATTGATTGATTCACACCCACCCACCTCATTCATTATGTTTCCAAAAAACCTTTGTTGTATTTATTGGTGTTTTTATTAATTTTAAAAAATTACTTTGTGATGCATTTTTTAAGGATTCAAATGAAAACATCCTAGACATACTTGATAGGAATCCCCATAGATCCTCTATTGCAGTTTTACCTTATATATAGGTGAATTAGTGGTGTCGTTATCTTATAAGGATCCAAATATGTATCCCTCATAGGTAACATTATTACTTGAATCATTATGGTTGGATTGATGAATATTATCATGTTTTACAATAAATAGCTAGCACCATCATTGTATTTATTGAGAAAAGTGAGCATGATTTCATCTATCTACCCAAAGGTTAGTAATTTTATCAATTTATTTACATCAAACCCTTATAACCTATGTTAAAGCATCAAGGCTTGTGAATATACTTCTTTTGGTTGATCACAGATTAATAGATTGGATTCAGAAACATTTATGAAATCAAACAGGTCAAGAACATGATCTTTGGTTTGCCTTAGGATAAGACAAATGCCCATATCATATTTTTATGCATCTATGATTAAAATGAGAAGAGTAGATATATCCATGGACTCTGGTCTCATATCTAATAAGTATTAGTTTTTTTTTGACTTAGTATCAATGAAAAATTTATGTATAAGAAAATGAATTTAGATTGAAATGTAAATGGATGTTGTTCATAAAGGTATGTAATTATATAGTGTTATTCATGCCATTGTATATATAGATTTTCCTATGTGATTTTACTTGACACCCAATTTTAAATGTAGTGATTTGTCCACATGCCATTATATCTTTGGAATTTAATGAAATTTTTCATTAGATGATGTGATGTTGTTTCTTTGTTGGTCATATTCACTATGTTGGTTGAAAAGCGTCATTGACATAGTGCATATCTTTTCCCTAGTTGAATTTCCTTTATTTTTCATCAATCAACTCTGATCCCTAATTTATTTTTGGAAAAGGTGTAATACTTCAAGTGTTTCATAATTAATAAATTTTAAATGACTATTATTTATCCTTTCCTTATAGTTTCAATTCATTTTTAGACCTAACTAGTGACATGTCTCCCTTTATAATTGTATGATATGTTATTTCTATGCTAACTTGCTCACTTTATACAACCATGACTTTATATTTTAGTTCCATTGTCCTATGATATAGATATCACACTCTACTAATATAATAAAAACCTAAAAATAAAAAATAAGTAAATGTATTGAAAACCCCTAAAATGCATGGTGCTACTTAACACCCACTCATAATATTTATATAAAATGAGATAGAGATTATTGGTGGTAAGGCTTAATCCTATATCCATTTAAACACCTAAGAATAATGGTACTATGTAGATCCCTTAATACAACATTTCCTTATTGCAATAGTTCATGGATAATATAGGCTTATTTCTATTTAATGTGTAACTTGCCTAGAAATTCTCTAAATGTGTTATCATATAATATCATTACATGTTTATCTCTAATCTCTTTATTTCACAAGTTATGATCATGCCATGATTTATGAATTTTCTTATTGCCTCTTATAGCCATTTTGATATCAATTTGTTTTCTTCCATCTAGGTAAGATCTATTAGTATTTCTTGTAGAGAGTCTTGATCCTAGTCACATGATCACTCCAATCCATAGAGGAGAGACTATTTATTCCATTGGAATTATTGATTTAAGTCCATAGACCAGTTGAAATGGGGTGAAACATGTCACATTGTTTTATGTTGTCCTATATTCCCATATGATCATATGAATTTAATCCTCCCAATCATCTCTTTAAACATTACATATCTTTATGAGCATATTTCTAAGGATTTTTTTATGCTTCCACTTATCCATTTACTTGTCAATGAGATGTCATGATTTTATGGTGCAAGATCATAAACTCCTCTGTTGGAGTCTTTATGGTATTATTGAGGAAATGTGTTCCTCTATCACTAACTAGTTTTATTGGACACCAAAATCTAGTTATAACATAATCATAGAAAAATGTGAATGTCTTTAGCACTTAACGTTGGTATCGTATCAAATTTAACCCATTTATTAAAATAGTCTATCATTGTGATAATGTATCTTTCATTACTACATTTACTAATTAGATTGATTGGTCATACAAAATTAGTACCCCATTATTTGAATGGTTTCTCATCTAGTATATGATTTAGTGGAATATATTCTCTAAAATTTGGTTTTCCCATTCTTTCATATATATCATAATGTTTAACTACCTAGTCTGCATCATGAAATAGGGTAGGACACCATAGACTACTTTGTAAAATATTTCTTGCATTGGATTCTCCTATGAAATGTATACATGTAATTCCTTGATGTGCTTCTTTAATAAGTTACAGTCATTCATTTTTTAGAGCTACTCTATGTAGTACTTCATATTTGCCCATTTTGTACAAAACTCCATTGATAATACTCAAAAGAATAAGGTATGTGATCAACTAAATTTGTCCCTTTATACATAGTGCATACTAAATATTCCTTGTTTTATAAAATTTGATATGTCTTATAAATTTTTAAGAGTCATAGAGATTTAAAATATATGCACATATGATGATTCATTTTGAATCTCCTCTGGTTCTTCTCCATTGTGTATCTATCTTAAGTGGTATAGTCCTATGTTATCCATTCTAGGCTTCACATTTATTCTAAAATGAAACTCTTGAAACAACATCAATCATCAAGATATCATGCCTTCCAACATGGGCTTATTTACTAGGTATCATAGAGCTTGGTGATCATTGAATAATTTAAATGACATTACTAGAAGGTAATGTCTAACCTTCTATAGTGCAAATACCATTTCTCTAAATTCCCTTTTTGTAGTCATATAAGTATTCTCTATTGCTGAGAGTTTGTGACTTATAAATTAAATGGGATGATCCAACCTCTATCTCTTGGTTTTTTTAGAGCAATTCCTACCTACTTCCTAAATCATCCACTTGAATGTGAATTTTTTTCTCCAATGCAGGAAAACCAAAATAGGAGTTGATATTAATATTTTCTTTAGATCTAAAAATGTTGCTTGACACTCCTTGGTCCATCTAAACATGGTATATTTTCCTAATATTTTTTACATAGGGGTAGATATAGTTTCATAACCTTTTATGAATTTTATGTAATAGCATGTATGCCCTAAAAAGGATCACACCTTAGTCAAACTTGTAGGAGGTGGCATGCCCACAATTACTATGATTTTGGCTTGGTCTAAAAAAATCCCATCACTACATACTATATGCCCCAACAAGACACAAAAGGGTGTGAAAAACAATAATTCATTTAGTTTTAATGTAATGTGTAGAGCTCGACATCATTCCAACATAAGTCAAAACTTAAACAAGTGATTTTTTAATAATGAAAAGATAGCCTAATAATCTAGGTATAATTCAACAAAATCATAGATGAATTATTTAAAGGTAGTGACCACAGCCATAGAGAACACAGTTGGAGAATTATTCCAAAAAATGATAATACTTTGTATGTAAAATATGCCCATTCTATTTTAAATGTTATTTTGGCATGATCCTCTGATGCAATTAGAATCTAATGATAACCACTAATCCCATATGTAAAAGAGTACACTCCATGTCCTATGATTGAATCCAAGACTTAATCTATGAATACAATTAGGAATGATTCATTGATATAGGCATCATTTCATGCATAGTAATCCCCACACTAATTTCCCTAGACTTCTTAGGTTGAACCACCAATGGGATAACCCATTCAAAAATTTTCACTAGATATATAATGCCTACATCCTACATCCAATCTAGTTCATCTTTTACTTTCAACTTCATGTTGGGATTTAGCTTGTATGGATGTTTTTCAGAGGAATTTCACAATATTTTATCTCTCTGTGTATTTATCTAATGGAGTATCTATTGTTAGTAAATAATATCCTATTATGAAATAAATTAAATGTGGAAATAACATTGACATAAAATAACACATTACACAAGTAGATAAAATGGAAACCTTGCTAAGTGCAAGGAAAAACTATGGGCAAATGGTATCTATTGTCTTATTATTAAATTTTGAATAACAACCTCTCCATAAATCTTCCTATTCAACACACTCTCTTCTTACAATGCTTTCACACAAGAAGCATACAAGGCTATGAAAATCCTTCTAACTCTCAATCTAGTTACAATGCTAACATACAAGCTTATCACAATACTCATAGGGATTACACACTTTCACTCTATCTTTACAAGCTTAAACACCTTACACTTGCATTCCCAAGATTACATTACAAAGAGGGTGTAATACATTTTATAGAATAAAAGAGAGAAATGGAATCTAACCTCCATGTGGCCATCACTATTCATTAACAGTGAACTTTGTCTCCTTTACATGTGATTGTCAAAATATTCTCCCACTTTTTACTAAATAATTATACCTCCATGTGACTCCACGATGCTATGCCCCACTTCACATGGGCCTCCAATTTGGAATAGTGATCCTTATCCCCACTTTCCCATGTGCACACATGTATAAGTCAAAATATTCTTCAAACTTTTGACTTCAATCACATACATAGGATTGAAGGACAAATGATTAGATATTCTTTTTCTTATCTCCCACATGAACCTACAAGTCAAGGGTCAAGTATTGATGATGGGTGTCATTGTTACCCCTTTATTAAACCAATATGTGTTGGTGTTAATTATTACTAGGGCTAGTGTGCAAGGCTATTTATAGTAAGGTATTTATTGGTTTTAACTAATAGTTTTATTTGTAGGTTTTTGGTATTGTACTAACCTAAGTTTATACTTATAAAGTCTAATATAATGATGCAAAGAAACACACATAATGGGAATGTAAACACACTAAACTACTGAATTGAATATTCTGAAATCAATCACACAATGTTGTAAAATAAACCTACTAAAATCAAATATCAAATCCACACTTCTAAACTAAGTTGTAAAATAAAGGTTTTTGGAAAAAGGAATGATAAGTGCTTATTCAAATCTGAAAGTAAACATTATCACATTTATCTATCTTACAGGTTATTAATATAATCACATAAGCATTTATATTAATTATAATTGAAAAAAATAAGAAATAAACTTATAAATACCAAAATTAATGTTTCTTATCTCTTTGGTGAGTGGACCCTTACTCACCCTTGGATTTAGGTTTAAATCAACTCAATCTTTAAAACACTATCTTTAACACATGAAATGAAAGAGAAATCTACTACGAAGTCTTCTTGTATTCAAAATAACAAAACTTAAAATATACATATATCTCTATAGATCAAGAATATATATGACCTATTATTATATTCAAAAGAAACTAACTATCCTAGAAACTAGGTAACAACTCAACTAACTTAGAACAAGAAGATATTTAGAGAGATTGGTTGGTATAGCTAAAATAGAGAAAAGTGTTATAATACTATCCATACAAGATTATAAATATCCACATGAGATTGCAACTACTATGTTTATCTATATCTAATCACCACATATTTACATATAATATATCCATATCTTTTGATTCTAGAGTTGTAACCTATAACAATAAACTTCCATAAATGGAAAACTATGCAACAATAGAAATCTATATATAGACATGTATAAAAATAAAAAGTATCAAAATAGGTCCTATATCATCATGGAATAGCTATAATAGCTTCTAAAATGCCTTAGAACATCTTGTGGACAAATTTGTATCAAGCTATGGGAATCTAGAGCATGACTATTGTAATATGTAGTTGACTAATAGAATTTGTAACTGACTGATAGAATCTATAGTTGACTAATATAATATATATCTATGTTCAAATGATCAGTTCTTGGTCATGGTACTTAATTATCTTCATTAAATTCTATAAAAACTCTTAGTAGATGCTATCATACCTATACATATCAAAATATAGAAGACTAAACATGTAAATGATTATAACATCATGTAAAGAATTCTAACTTAGACTCACATGAGCTTATAGAGATAAAAGCATCTATTTTATACCTTAGAATAGTTATAAAACCTAAGAATAAATTTAATGCTCAAATCAAATGTCATGTGGACTCATCATTTCTAGCTTACCTTTTGAAAGTCCCTTTGCAAACTAACCCCTCCTATTTTCATAAGTGTGAATCCTCTACTCTATCTTGAGACTAATATCACATATAGAGTACAAGTATTGATATATTATCTCATGGGGAGGATAAAATGTCATATATTTGTTTATAAAATGAATTCAAATAGCAAACTATTCATTAGATTATGGCCCTATATTATGCCATGGAGAAATAGGAGAAAGTAATAGAGGAGGCCTAAATCTCATTCCAATCCATAGTTTTTTCCCTCCTTCTTGAAGTACATCAGTAATTATTTGGGTGATGCATTGAGCCCTTTTAAGGGTCCATTTGATAGTGGTAGGAGATAAAACTTCTCTTCTCTTCAAAGGTATTGGTAATAAATTATAGCATTAACTACATGTAGTCACTACTTGGTCAAATAAATGTTGGACAAAAAATTCAAAATTGATAATGCCATCTTTCAAAGATTAAAGATAATGATCATGGATTTTAGACCATTGATAATATAAACTTTGGAATTATTCTAATATATGTTGTGCATTATTGAACTGAGGCCTAATGGATAGACCAACTTCCCTTGTAGTTTTTATATGGTAATCATATCTTCCCTTCCATGTTATTTGATTCATGTATTTAGAGACAAGATCCCTCAACTATAATTCACCAATAAAAAAATTGACCAAAAAATTATTTGTGTTCCCCAAAATGATATCACATAGAATTCACATAATAAATCCTATATATTACCAATATTTTTCTAATAGACTATTAAAAATTCATCACTTGTATTAATTTCATAGGATAAACTACAAGAAATATAGAGTAACTACCATCTAAAAAATTGATCATGTGAGAATAGACTATATGGAGGGGAAGGACTCCTATAAGCTAACAAATTTTCACCAAGTTGACAGTTGAAATATATGATTTGTTTGGCTTGTTATTCCTTCTATTGTGTATATGTCAAGTCTTCTTTAAATTGTTGTTTCTCTATCCTAAGAAGTTTGTTTTGCCTCTTCAACTCTCCAAGCTTAAAATAAACTTTCTCTCAGTAGTTTTTAACATCAAGATAGAAAAAAGTAGATTGGTAATCCTATTATATCATGGGTTTGGGAGGCACATTATAAGAGCAAAAAGCTATTTAAGATTTCAATTTATCATTATCTTGTTCAAATTTCAGAAGATTCCTCCTCAAAGATAAATTATCTTCTTCAAGTGTTTTATTGTAACTCCATAAATTAATAATGTCATTCATTGATTCATCTAATTTCTCAAGGGACTGAGATTGAATGCTTTCCATTTGTTTCAACAAAAGAGAGATGACAAAATCCTTACTCTAGGATGAATATATTTTCTCAACAATGTCTTTTGCATTTTACTTGATTGTGGCCTCCAACTATGATAGTGTCAAAGCATGCTATAATTCTACATCTACTTCTTTAGAAGGTTGAGATTCTTTATGAGTCATTGGATCTTTACCTTTGTCAATATATTTCTATGTAAAGGTAGTAGGAACAATCTTAGGAACAATCTCTACAAAATCATCTTATAGAAAATGGGTTTCTACTTCCTCTTTGTCTTGTGCTCCGCTAACAGTGGTAGTCGTAGACTATCAATATTTTTTACAGCCTTTCTTTAACATCATAAATATATAATATCAATTTTATCCTTATCTTATGAGGGAGAGGTAGAATTTTTGCATGTGAGGCTTCTTGAGGTGTAGGATGTGAAATAGGGTTTGTTGATGGTTCATCTTCTATGATTTGAATGGGTTCTTATGTAGAAGTAATTTGGGAAGATTGCTTAGGGTTTATTATGGAATACCTAAGTCTTAATTTTATATGTAGCTATGAAGGTGTAATTACATTGAGGTGAATTAGAGGTCTAAGTATATCAACCCCAACTATTTATCATGTAATTCTAATTGACTCAAGACTATCTACTTTGGATGAAGAAATCCATGGTGGAGCTCTAAAGCTCGAGGCAAGAGGATCTTGTGGTATTTTATTAGAGAGTTTGGGGTATTTTATATTTTTCCCTTCTTGAAAATCAATCTAGGATTATTTTCCCTATTCTTAACATAAAAAATGATGTTGGATTAATAATTGAATGAGTCCACAATGGTGAATAGAAGATGGGTTATTAAGGTATCTCATATCCATGACTTGAATAAACCTTAACAAAAAATAGGGTAGGTTTATTTGGTATTGGGGTTTTTGAATGCCATACCTTAAATTAATTAACATTCTCATCATAATGCAACTTAAAACACTACATTGACCCTCACAAATTAGGTATTTGATAATCCAAAAAGATACAAACCTCCAAGGTTCAAACAAGAAATCTATGTTGATACCTTTAATTCTTCCTTTGACATCTTGAACATATGCTAGAATTGGTTATCCACCACCATTGAAGGTAAAAATGAGGTCATTAAAGGAGTATCTTCCTATAATTATAGCCCATTCATCTAAAATTCTAGATAACTCACTAATAACCTAGTTGGAGAATGGAATTTGCATACCTTTAACAGTGGAAAAATTTGTCTTCATGTGGAGGATAAAATTTGTAACAAGGGTTTTGTTAAAACCATAGAATTTCATTAGAAACTCAAGCCACCATATTGTTACAAACACTTGATTTTTTGGTTCATCCCTTAAGATATCATTCACAAATTCAAGTTTGAATTTTTTCTTCTGCCCCATTAAAACTTTTTTTAGTTCTATACAAACATAGTCAATCTATAGCTCTGCTCTATAAGTAAATGATACTTTGATGGAAAGCAAAGGATAAAAATGGTATTCATTTTGTTTTAATAAATGTAGATAAGACCTAGAGCTTTCAATCATGTCAAGTGATAAGGACAATGCTAACTGATTATGTCATGGAGTGATAATGATTACTGAATCTTTCCTTTTTATTTATTCATAATCATTACATTGCTAATTCTTTAGTAGTTACTTGTCCACATGAATTGTAATATGATGACAAAGACAAGTCATCATAAAGTATTTTATAACTTGATAGGAGAATAACCATAGCATATAATCAAATTTTCAAAAGGTGACTTTTTGAAAAGATTCCTACTGATGTGGTGGGAATATTATTCATATAGAGTTTTAATAGAACTTTGCCAAAGATTTGAGCATATGTTTGCAGACTTAGAAATTTAAAAACTAGACCTTAGTAAAATAATAGATACTATACCTTACAAACCCATGATGTTGTCCTTGTTTTAACCTTCTTCACCTATTCTAACAAAGTAAAATGCATGAATTAGTTTTAAGGAATAGGACAGAATATTACAACATCAATGTTTATTGCTTTCGAATAAGGAGGATCAATCATTACTCCTAAATTTCTGAACTCACTTTTTATGTTTGTTTTTTAGTTTTTTCCCTTGACCAACCATTTACTAATTTCATGATCAAGGTTCACCTTGAAGTACATGAATAGCTAGCAAGCTAGTTTTTTGGTCATGACTATTAACAACGTCCTTAAGGATTTTATTATTGAATTTTATTATTATTTTTTCTTTTTTTATAGATATTTTTATTTTTTAAATTTTTAGAGAAGAGTTGGATCCCATTCCTTTATTAAGGCCATATTTTCTTCACTAATTAGTAACCATAGAAGCTTTGAGTTCTTCCATAGGGCCAAAGTCATGTTGTACAAGCTAGATAAATTCTTCTTTATTGGAAGGATTTTGGTACAAATTCAACCAATGAATATTAACAAGAAGTGTCTTTTGATTACCATCTATATACAGTAATTTTAATAAACCATTGTCAAAAATATTTATCTAACATATTCCTATCCATCTAGTTCTTAACTTACCTTTGAAGTGTTGATACTTATAATCATACAAAAGTGCCTAATCTCCTTCTTTGAGTTGTGTTTCTTTGATGTGCAAATCATGCTATTATTTCCTTTGGTACTAAATCATCTCTATCTACTAAAAAGTTTCTATTCTTATTTCATCTATCTCATTCAATTATAAAAATCTCTCTCTATGCTTCATCTAAGTCAATTCCTACTTATAGTGCAATCCTTAAAGTTTGCATCCCAAATTCAAGTAAAAGGAGAGGTTTTTTTACCAAATACCAATTCATATGGTGAAAAACTGTTAGTGGTCTTCCACATGGTGCGATATGCCCATACGGCTTATGGAAGTTTGTCTACCTAATTATTTATACTATTTTGGTAAGTATATTCTCTAATTCTCTATTGGTAACCTTTACCTATACATTTGCTTAAGGGTGATATGGAGAAAAAAAATTTATGGTTTACTTGGTAGATCTCTATGAATGATTGAATTATTTTGGACATGAAATGAGGTCCCTGATTAGACAGTATCTCCCTAGGTGCTCTAAAATGCTACATGATCTTGAAATATAAGAAATCTGCTACTACCTCTTCTCTTTCAAATGAAAGAACTTGTACTTTAACCCATTTGGTCACATAATCTATACATACCATAAAGTACTCCTTGCCTTAAGAAGGTGGATCTATAGGCCAAATAAATTCCATACCCCATTTTTCAAAGGATTCTAAAACTACTTGAGGATGGATGGGAATCTTAGAAGATAATGTAGGTTTACCCATTCTCTAACATGGATTGTATTGCCAAATGCAACTCTTGACCTGCTTATGAAGAGTTGGCCAGTAGTAATCAATTCCAAGGATTTTATGTATTATCATTTAAACTAAGTAGTATCCTCCACTAGGTTCATCATGACAAGCATGAATGATGTCATACATTTCATTCTATTTTGCAAACCTATAGAAAACATGATCAGGTCCAAGTTTAAATCATATACCATTAATCCATTTATAACAAGAACTAAGTTTAATCAAACATTTCTTTTCCTTTTTGGTAAACTAGAAATGAAATTTCTCTATATCTAAAAAGTTTGCTATATCAGCAAACCAACGTGACTGTGATACAACAAAAAATAGTTTTTCATTTGGAAAAATATCTTCTATAGGTTCTTCTTCATTTGAATTATTTAATCTAGAAAGAAAACTAACAACCATATTGAATTTACCTAGTCTATCAACAATTATTATATCAATTTTTTGTAATAGTAATAGCCATCTGATAATTCTTCCTCCTACCTTTAATTTTTTATCAAATATTTGATAGCTACATGATCAATATATACAAATATTTTGTAACCAGTAATATAGTGTCTAAACTTATTGATTACATAAATCATAGTAAGGAATTATTTCTCATTGAAGTCAAGTTCTTATTAATGTAGTATGTAGCATACATCTATTCATCTTCATATTTTTATCCCAGAATAGCTCCCATAGCATGATTAGATGCATCAGTGTAAATATGAAAGGGATGTGACCAATTAGGTCTTCTTAGGAATGGAGTAAAATTCAATTTTTCATTAATGGTCTTAAAGTCTTGTTGGTAATCTGGACTCTAAATAAACTCACTCTCTTTTATCAGCAAAGCAAGCATTGGAGCAACAATTTTGTTGAAATCCTTTATAAACCTTCTATAATATCCTACATGCCCTAAGAAGTTTTTGATATTAGTTTAGTTTAGAGAAATAGGTAAGTTTGAAATGAATTCAATTTTCTTTGGATCTACTTGGATTCCTTTTTCAAAAATATGATGCCCTAAAACTATTCTTTCCTCTACCATGATCAAACATTTTTCATGACTTAAGGATATATGGTGTTCCTCACATATTTTTAGTACTTTTCTTAGATTGTTCAAACTTTCATCAAAGGATTCTCCATGAATAGTAAAATCATCCATGTAAACTTCCACATAATCATTAGTTAAATATAAAAATATGGATACAACTTCTCATTGGAAGGTATTAGGTACATTTCAAAAACCAAAGGGCTATTAATACCATATAGGAAAATTTCCCCCATGGACAAGTGAATGTTGTTTTATCTTGGTCTTTAGGTACCATTTGTATCTGATTATACCCACTAAATCCATCCAAGAAATAAAAGTATCTTTTCCCTACAAATTTGTCAAGTACTTGGTCAATAAAGGGTAAAGGGAAGTGATTTATCATGGTTTCTTTGTTCAATTCCTAATAAATCAACAAGCTTGCCATCTACCTGTATAGTCTTGCTAATAAATCAACAAGCTTTCCATCTACCTGTATAGTCTTGGGATATTGTATTTTTTTTCTAGGTGTCTTAATACATAAAATTTTTATCACTTGATTGATTTCTGGAATGTCCATAATGGATTTCAATAATGAGATTTATATGTTGATTTTTTTGAGTTCTTGAATCAACTCAGATTCTTTTATGTCATCCACTTACTTCAAGCATTTTGGAAAAAGAATAGATGGAAGAGTTGTGGTGACTTCCTCTATTTTTCTAGGTTTCTCTCTTAACTCCTCTTCTTTATCTAGTTGATTCTATTGACTTGATTTTTCATGAATGATTTCTATGATGATGATCTAAGGTTCTTGTAATGTTTTTCCTGACCTGAGATGTCTGTCTACACATTCAATAACACTTACCCCTATGGTTTCACCTTATCCATTTACATAAACTTGTTTATTCTTTGGATTTTCTATTGCATAAGCATGTAACTAAAGTTGGTTTACTTTTTCTATAGGGGTGTTTTATTTCCTTGAGGAGCCATTAATGTTTGTTGTTATGGAAACCTTCTTTGTTATTATTGGTTATAGTTTAGGCCAAGATTCCAATGTTGATTTTCTCATGTCTACTGATGACCTTGGGGTATCTAAGTTTATTTAAAAGGTTGGGGTATCATCCATTATTATTTAATCTACTCATGGGTTCCCCACTGTGGTAGTACTACCCACACTTGTTGAGGTGCATGCCGTTGTGAAAAAGGAATCCTTAAGCCAAAATGTTGTGGTTGATTTTGTTGGAAGGTATTTCCTTATCTTTGAATATAATTTATTTATCATATGGTCTATATATTCTATTTGAACTAGTTATTAAGAGTAGGAGTGTGACTATAATTTTTTGTGTCATGGTCCTGAGCATCACGTATTCCACATATTTCTATTTTTTCTAGAGAATAGTCTCTAAGTACATGTTTTAACCTACACTTTAGACAATAGATTTGCAGTGGTTTAATGTTATATTTAGACTTAAATTTAAATCCATATAATGTTTTTTATTTAAACCAATATATTTGTCTTGAAATTTTCTAGTTCCTCCATGAGTTGGCTTACATCACTACATTCCCCTAGTTTCCCTCTCCTACTGCTAGGTTTTGTCCTAGAGTAGTTGGTACATAAACATGTAATCTCTTGGAAGTATAGTTTGGTAATATATCCCTTTCCCATGAGATTAAAATAATCCATAGAGGAATCATCCAATACTTTAAGGAAAATATTTTTGATCACTTCTTTAGATAGCTCATATCCACACTTGTTGTGGGCAAAAGTAAATTGGTCTAGGTAATCTTCAAGGTTTTCATATTCATTTTGCTTTATTTTGAAAAATTATTATTTTATATCCTTGAACCTAAAAAATCTTGGTATTTATTTAGGAATACTATTTCCATTTCTCTCCAAGTATTGATAGAGTTTCCTACTAGTCCCATAAGCCACCTCAATGTTCCTTCCTTAAAAGTAGAAGGAAAGAGCTTCAAATTTTGATTATCTAAAGTGTAATCATAGGTTTGGTAAATAAAATTGAACTCAAAAATAAATTGATTTGGGTCTTAAGTGGATATATCTCTAAAGGTAAGTAGATTGGATGGGGAAATAGTTTTCATTATTGCTCGGTCATCATTCTCAAATACAATAGGATAAGAGAAAGTCCTCTCAGGAGGATTCCTACAAGGGTCTTTTTACATGGCCTATATTTTATCCCATATTAAATAGATTTATATTGAGAGGAGGAGATATTTCAAGGTCCTATGGTTGTTTAGTGTCTAAAAATTCAAGTTTTGTAGAGGAAGATATCTCTAGATCCTAGGAGGTACTTCTAAAAGACTCACTTATTTCTTTCTACAAACTTTATATCTTTTATGAAAGTATTTTGATTCTCTCTCCTAAAGGATAAGTATCTTTTGGAAAAAACCTTCCTTGTGAATCCCTTTGCCTATTTATACACCTATATTTTACAAGAGAGTAATTTATTATGTTTTTATGTTTTTATGTTTTACTATTAGCTAGAGTGTTTACCTTACTAACACATTTTAAGATTTCTCTAGTAATGACGGAAAAAATGATGGGTGTCTTTGTTACCCCTTCATTTAACCAAATTGTGTTGGTGTCAGTTCTTAGCAAGGTAAGTGTCCAAGGTTGTTTGAAGTAAGGTATTTATTGGTTTTAACTAACAGTGTTGTTTGGTGGTTTTTGGTGTTGTACTAACCCGACTTTCTACTTCTAAAGTCTAATATAATGCTACAAATAAACACACATATTGTAGATGTAAACACACAATATTGTTGAATTGAATATTATAAAGCAATTACATAATGCTGTAAAATAAACACATTGAAATCAAATCTCAAATCCATACTTCTAAACTAAGTTGTATAATAAAGATTGTTGTAAAAAGGAATAATAAGTGCTTATTCAAATATGAAAGTAAACATTGTCACATATATCTATCCTTTAGGTTATTAATCTAATCACAAAATAATTTATATTAATTTTAATTAAAAATAAATAAGAAATAAACTTATCAATTCCAAAAGTACTTTCTCCTATCTCCTTGGGGAGTGGGCCCTTTCTCACCTTTGGATTCAAGGTTAAATCAACTTAGTCTTTAAAATTTTATCTTTAACACACATATTGTAGATGTAAACACACAATATTGTTGAATTGAATATTATAAAGCAATTACATAATGCTGTAAAATAAACACATTGAAATCAAATCTCAAATCCATACTTCTAAACTAAGTTGTATAATAAAGATTGTTGAAAAAAGGAATAATAAGTGTTTATTCAAATATGAAAGTAAACATTCTCACATCTATCTATCCTTTAGGTTATTAATCTAATCAAAAAATAATTTATATTAATTTTAATTGAAAACAAATAAGAAATAAACTTATAAATTCCAAAAGTACTTTCTCCTATCTCCTTGGGGAGTGGGCCCTTTCTCACCTTTGGATTCAAGGTTAAATCTACTTAGTCTTTAAAATTTTATCTTTAACACATGGAAAAAAAGAGAAATCTACTATGAAGTCTTCTTCTAGTTAAAATAAAAAAACTTAAAATATATATCTATCTCTATAGATTGAGCATGGATCTTCCCTTTTATTATATGCAAAAGAAACTAAATATCCTAGAAACTAGGTAACAACTCACCTAACTTAGAACAAGAATATATTCAGAGAGATTGGTTGGTATAGCCAAAATAGAGAAAAATATTAATGAGATTCACATGGGACTATAAGGATCCATTTGAAATTGTAACTACTAAATCTAGAAATATCTAATCACCAAATCTTTACATATGATATATCCATATCTTCTAATTCTAGAGTTGTAGCCTATAACAACAAACTTCCATAAATGAAAAACTATATAGTAATAAGAATCTATATATAGACATGTATAAAAATATAAAGTATCAAAATAAGTCCTAGATCATCATGGAATCGATGGAAGAGCTTCTATAATGCTTTAGAAATGCTATGGACAAATTTGTAGTGAGATGTGAGAATCTAGAGCATGACTATCATAATTCATAGTTGACTATCATAATCCATAGCTGATTATTTTATTATGTAGTTGACTGACAAAATCCATAGCTAACTAAAAAAATGCGTAGCTATTCTCAAATGATTGGTTCTTAGTCATGACACTTCCTTATCTTCATGAGATTTTATCAAAATTCTTATTAGACATTATCATACCTGTACATATCAAAATATGGAAGACTAAACATGAAAATGGTTATAACATCATGAAAATACTACTAACTTAGACTCACATAGCTTATAGAGATAAAATCATTCATTTTATACCTTATACTAGTTATAAACCCTAAGAATAAATGTAATGCTCAACTCAAATGGCATGTTTATGTCTATGAAGAATGAGATATCATGGTAATAATGAATCATAGTGTAGACTCATCAATGGTACCCAACATGCTACCCACATGGGATATCAAAAAGGTAAACCCATGTGTCTAAAGAGAAATGTGACCTATTTCTCTCTCCTGCCTTTCCAATAATCAAAGATACCTTGTGGGCCATGTCACATCACCTAAGTGCCATCTCACTTACTCAGTCACTCCCAACTCACACTTTCATCTCATCACATGAATAATGATGGTGAATAATAAGTATGAATAGTAACTATGAATAGTGACTTCACATCCTAACATTATCCCACTTTAAGTCAACATACACATGCTTTTCCACACCTATAAATTCTTCCATCTAGATTCCAACCATTCCCTCTATTGCCTTGACATAAACCCAGGAGAAGTTATATTTCACTATTAAAACTTCTTTGTCCTAACTTGATTTGTCAAAATTTGCTCCTCCATAGTATATTAAAACATTTGAAGTGATTATTCACATTTCCATAACCACATATACTAATCTTACTATCATGATTCTTCCATAAATTACTCACTACTCCCATTGTTTGCAAGTATGCAGTCTAGTACTCACCATAGAAACATGAGGCTTCCTACTCAAAATGAATCTAATATATAAGACAATAACATGTCTTATATTATATTTTAGGATGATCCTAGGAATACAATTCACACTATAATAATTAAGGTACTTCCTTGCTTTACCATCCTTATTTATCTCCATCCTTAGTTTGTTCCTCATACCATCTTCATCACATCTTTGTCACTGAGACATCACATCATTGATCATGTTGGGGCCTACATCCAACATGTCATCAACACATATAACAATAACATCTACTAAACACTATGTCCCTCCATGAAGTTACCACTGCACTCCCATCCACATGTCTACTTCATCTTGTACAGTCTTCAATCTGTAAACCATCTAATCTTTATCTCCTCCTTATATCCCTCTAGCTACTCTATCTCTTCTAGAGAGTTCACCATATATGAATCAATCTATTCCAACTCTAAACAATATTTAGTGAATGTAGAATTCTTGATAGTGGTCAAGAAATAAGATGACATAAAAATCAATACTTTACTTTTCCTCATAGCCTCTAGCTGTCAACTATACCCAAACATGGTATAAGTAGACCAATCATATCTCTATGGAAGTCATCATGATAATTAATTCATCAATGTACCTATCAAGTTTTTGAGCCTCAAGAATGCATAATTCTCTACCACATATCCAAACACATGGCCTTCTCCTTTTGGGAACACTAGGTCTCACTTTGTATTCTTCATCTTATCTTTCCACTACTTCAAATAGTACAATGTCAAGTGTCTATTTTACATTCTCTTTTACATGGATTTTATGTCATCTATAACATTTGGGCTAAAAACATGTGGTCATTAAGATACCAAATCATTCACCCATTCTTATTTATTGCTAAGAACTATACTTTCTTTATTTAAAATCAATATTATACATCAACTTATGCTTTAAACTTCACCCTCTTACAAGGCTTACTTCCATCTAGCATCACATCACCCCAAGAAATATTTGATGTTAGTGAATCTTCACATAGTCGATACAAGGAGCCATAATATTCTCCATTTTCCACCACTAGGGATCCTTTGGAAATTCTACATTTACCATTTCCAAAGGTACAAGAATACCCTATCTCATCCATCCTCTTGATGGACATTAGATTCTTTTTCAACATAGGAATATGATGCACATCCTTCAACATTCTGATTCTTCCATCTTGCAACCTAATCTTTATATCCCTTCTTCCCATAATATCCAATTTATGATCATAACCCATATAAATATAATCTCCACTACATGGCTAGTAACCCATGAACCAATCACTATGTGGAGACATCTAAAAATATGCATCTGAATCTAACACCCAAGCATTATCACTTGATCTACTATTATAGAGGAAAAAAACTCATGTGATGTCACTTCCTCTAAATCTATTTTGATAGCCTCAGCTGAAGTTGGATTATAATTTTCATCCTTCTCATTATTTAAAATGCCAACAATTCTTTTGAAAGTGTCTTGGCTTTCCACAATACCAATACATAGTTTTTCACTTGGGTTCTCTAGAATTTCATTTAGATAGTGATCTTATTCATATGTTATTCTCACTATATCTCCCTCTCATAGCTAAAGCTTCATTACTTTATGATGTTCCAAAATATAGTCTTTACATTTCCTCTTCAATCAATGCTACAACCACATCATCAAACTTTAGAGCTACTTATAATGTATTACTGATGGTCATCACCGCATGATCCTAATTATCAAGGAGTGAACACAATAAGGTGATAGCCTTGTCTTCATATTCCATATTCACACTGATGCATATTATCTTGCTAACAATAGTGTTGAACTCATTCAAATGAGCAACAATGGATGAACTCTCCTTCATCCTCAAACTATACATCTGCTTCTTCAAGAATACTTTCTTTGTATCTAACTTTATCTAGTATAGGTTATTCAAAATTTCCCATAATTATTCTATGCTCCTCTCCTTAACAACATTAAATAACATAAAATATCTAAGACATAAATAGATGGTAAAAACTACTTTTTTATCCATCTTGTTCCAATCTTCATTTGTCATATTGTGAGGTTTGCTTGCAAGACCCTTCAAGGTTAGAGATTGGTCATTCTACACAAATATATTCTCTACCTTTAACTTCCATAGGGATAAATTTATTCCATCAAACTTATCTACTTTGAATCTAGTTACTTCACCTATTATTGTGTTATATCCCATTTGCACAAAGTTCCATAGCTCAACAAAAAATACTCACACAAGAGTTTTTCAAAGAGCCTAGCTTTGATACCAAATGTTAGGAAATAATATCATACTATGTAATAAATTAAATGTTAAAATAACAATATAAAATAAAAATGACATAAAAAACACATTACACAAGTAGATAATGTGGAACCTTGTTAAGTGTAAGGAAAAACCACGAGCAAATGCTAGTTTTAGTCTTTTTATTGACTTTTAAATAAAAAACTCTCCACAAAGCTTCCTCTTCTACACACTCTCCTCTTATAATTATTTCACACAAGAAGCATACAAGTCTATTCAAATCCTTATAACTCTCAATATAGTTACAACACTAACATACAATCTTCTCACAATCCTCATAAGGATTACACACTTGGACTCTAGCTTTACAAACTTACACACCTTACACTTGCTTTCCCAATATTACATTAAAAAGATGGAGTACTAAATTTTATATAATAAAAGAGAGGAAGGAATTAAGGATGGAAAATAGGAGAGAGAGGAAAAATGTACCACCCTCCATGTGGCTCTCACTATTCATCACTAGTGAAATTTGTCTCCACATGTGCTAATCAAAAGTTATTCCCACTTTTGACCAAAGCATTCCACCTCCATGTGACTCTAATAAACCACACTCCACTTCACATGGGACTCTAATCTAGAATAGTGATCCTCTTCCCCACTTTCCCATGTACACATATGTGTGAGTCAAAAGATTTCTCAACCTTTGGACTTTAATCACATGCACGTGCTTAAAGGACAAATGTTTAGATCCTCTTTTTCTTGTCTCCCATATGCACCTACAAGTCAAGGGTCAAGTATGGAACCTCAAATTCTCCCCACATGTGATCTAAAAAAGGTAAACCCATGTGCCCAAATAGAAATTTGCCATATTTCTCTCTCCTACCTTTCTAACAATGAAAGATACCTCATGGGCCATGTCACATTACCTAAAGTGCCATCACACTTACCTAGTCACTGCCAACTCACACTACCACCTCATCACATGAATAGTGATGATGAATAGTAACTATGAATAGTGACTTCACATCCTAACATCTACACCATTTAATTCTATGAATTTTTTGGGAATACATCCTAATAATCTCATAAAGGCTAAAATGCTTCTAAGACCTCATTATGTGTCCATTAGTCTCCTAGAGTCATAAGTTTTGGTCCATACTCTATCCCAATGTTCCCAACAAATTTATTTAATGGATCCTAATATATTTGGTTTTATCCACTTATAATTTAGTCTCTCAAAGTTATATGCCTTTCCTATTCTTAAATATTTAGATTTTGTAGCTTGGCATCTTAAGTTTGTTCCACGATGTTGGATCTGGGTGGGTTTACTTCTCACTCAGGTTCTAATAAACCCTTTAAATATAAGTCCTCGGCACTATCATTAGACTCTATCAATTATGCATCATTTAAAATCCTATTTCAAGGTTTGATAAAAATTATTCCTTTTGTATACTAACCTTGTAATTTTAGATAGCTACATCCAAATTCCTAACTACTTCTTATTACAAAGATGAGTCTAGTACTATACTTTAAATATTTTTCTCTCCCATAACATAAGAATATTTTCAAATTATTCATAGCTTTATGCACAAGAGTATTATATTCATTAAATTTAAAAGTCTAAATGAAGTCTTATTATACCTAAGGTAAATGCTTTGTATCCTATTTATGTTCTTAGTGCATGTACCAAGTTGTTGAAAGCATTAATAGACAATATATTCACCTAGTATTTGGGTTTGAAACCCTATTTAGACCACACATCCACACATTTATGAATGTGCATTTCTTCGAATTATCCTTCAATAAAAATATTCCATTGTTACCTAATAATATGTAATATTTAGAATTGAGCATACATTAATTTACAAGCATCATCCCATTATAACTATTTTTTTATATGATTTACCCACCAAAACACAATAATTCCATTTAACACATATTCTAATGCACTCACTTTTTTATCTATGCTGGGCACATGATGTTACAATCTAAAGATAAACTAGTCAAATCTTTAATTAAAAAATAATGAGGTAATTGGCATTTGGTAGAGAAAACCATTCATAGTGGATGCACCTAATGATCTCATCTCACCTAGTTCAACATGTGGGTATCATAATCACCAATAAAAAAAGACATTACTTCCTAGGGTAAAAGGCCTTCTATTATAGTTCAAGTATAATCCATGTCTATCACACCTACATTGTACAAGAAATCTATTTTAGACCTTGTCATTGATCACACTAATGGCAAATTACAATCTTCTATTTGGAATTGTGGAATTGGTGGTATTATTATCATAGTTATATATACACATCATTCTCTTGGTTTTGGCAACCATTGTTTCTCATGTTTTGGATAAAAGCATTAGTACCATATAGCTCATAGTGTGTTATATTTGTGTTTTATGCCCATCTTAAACTATTTTTTATCCCCATAATCATAAGGAAAATATAGATCCTTAGGTATAATTTAGGTTTTACTCTCATTTTTATTTAGAGGAATAATGATAATTTTATGCCCTTGGTGTACTTATAGATAAATTTTCAATGTGTTAAAGGTCATTTGACCATCATAAGACCACTTTTTCCCAATCAACATAGGGTGGTGTGTTTCATTATTGTTCATATCAATTAATTCAAAATATTCTCACATGCTCAGATCCACAACTTTGATATAAACATCTTTGAGATGACCAATAGGTTTTACCTTGCCATAATTTGAGAGGCTTAGTGTACTATTATTCATCTAATAGATTCCTAGGTATATCAATGGATCATATTTATTGTTTTTTCAAAGTTAAACACAACATTTTTTACTTCATACCCTACCAACTTAATATCCATATGAGAATCAACATCCTATGGATTTTTAGTTTTCACATACAATATTACATTATATGTGTGTTGATGACCCCAATGTACACACTCCAACAAGTTATGTATAATGTTTTTAATATTCTATGATATATTAATTTTTCATAGCACTTAAGATTTTAATAAGACTGGTCAAGGAAGTAATCACTCCATCCTATCTCATTATGTGCATAATTTTCCCATACATATATGCATCAATAATTTTAGTATAACCTTACAGTATAGACTAATGCTAATTTTTATACAGAACTTAATCTACTTGGTACATCAAACCCCTTTTTACCACAGGGTTGAGATATTTATCCTATTGGAACTTTTTAATTATTTGTTCTTATAACATATCTAAAGGAGGTAATCCTTGTTCTACATGTTTTTTCATGTGAATTTTTATAGAAATGCAATATCCTTAGGGTGAAAATTAATCAAAATCACATTTCACACATGATTTTATCTTCTATGTTCTTACAATGTTATATAATACTCTATGTGGTATTATTTTAAAAATATTAAATGAAAAAAATACATTTTCCTTTTTGGATTAGTCATAAAATTATGTACAAAGTGGTTGTACTCCCCACACAAATATAAAAAAATTAGTTTTTATACTTATCATTCACCCTAGTTGTTATTAACACCATGGTATCCCCCTCAGTGGCCTCATTTGTATCCACCTTATCTTTATTAGAATCCCTAATCTAACTATTGTTATCCCTCATATACTCCTTATTTTTGAGGATATCCCAAACCTTGTTTTTGTTATCCATCATATCCATCGTACATTATTTGGGGAGAAGATGGAGTCCATCTTGTTTGTTTTTTTTATACGATGCAACATTTCAAGGTTTTATTTTTTTTTTGGAGAGGGAGGTTACCATCCTTATTAGTATTGAGGAGACTTAAAATCCTATGATTTATAACCTATGAGAACCTAAGGTTGATACTTTGGTGAGGTTACATCCATCAAATAATAATTAATGTCATAGTAGTGTGTCTACATCTAGGATTGGTATTCTTGGATTTGTAAAAGGAACATATTGTGTTAAGACTACAAACAAATTCTTAGTGATGTCTTCCTTTAGTTCTTGGAGTGATTAATAATTATTTTCATTGTGATTGTGTGACTTATATAAGTTACAGTACATATATTAAGTTTGTTAGATGTACTGTTGTAACAAATTACATTTTTTAATCACATGCATATTGCATGATAGTTTATAAAATTTTGTCTTAACTTTATGGTTGTCATTTATATGGTGCACCTTTTCTCCACATTGATTTTACTAGAAGCCAAAATTAATCATGTTAATTTCATGTAGATACTCATATTTTTTAACACAACTTTGATCTTTGCATCTATATTCATAGTGGGTTATCTCCATAATCCTCTATTTGTTCCACATGGAGCTTAACTGCTTGAGCATATACTTTATTATAAAATTGAGTATAAATAATTCTAATCTTAATTTTAGGTCTTAATCCTTTTAAAAACCATAATTACTTATCTTTATTCTATAAAAAAATTATAACCTATTCATTACATTAGAAAATATTTGATCATTATCATACACTGATTTGCCTGATTGCTTCTAAATATATTTCAGCTCTTAGATCATTTACTCCCACACTTATTTACTTTGAATTCAAATTTAAAATATTCTTTGAAATTTAAAAAAATCATTTTAGTATCACCTCTTGTGTAGATGAACTCCAGATCTCATCCTATTAAATATCCTATGAGCTCACACTTTTTGCTTCTTCTTTAGTTACATTATTGACATGTCATTTCATCTCACAAGTTAGAGGATACTACTTAGGATTAGCATACCCATAATATGGGTTAAATGTGATAATAATTTCTATATTAAAAGACATGATCATAATAATAAAACTTGAAACTAGTGCTGGTATTGATGGAATTGGTAGACTTGACTTGGGTAAAGTATTAATATTTGGTGAAACCAAAAATCCTACCTCAATCAGTTTATTTATATTTAGAACTTTATTGGTATCCTCATTATACTTCCCAAAATTATTTAAAATGAATCAAACCAAGAATTAGCTCTACTAATGTCTACAATTTTTATTCTTTTTTATGACAAATTAGGTATAGGGGATGTGTACCCTTGAATTAAATGATCCATGTCTATGACTTCTACTATAATGTAACTTGAACCTAATTTAATCCTATGATTTAACATAAATTCTTCAATATAGTTCTCCTTTTATTCTTTGAACAATATCCTCCCTTATAGCTATGATCTAAAACTATCATTTAACCAATATACTCACTCCTCTTCTACCTTTCCACTTTCCTCCATTTCCTCAGCATCTCTATCTATATTTTCACCTTCTCTTTTCTTGGGCCCACTCCTTTGCTTATCCTCATCTTTTCTAACATATCTTACTCACCTATGAGCTACCAGTCCTTCTTGTTCTTCTATGCTATCTACTCTGTTGTGTGAGTGGTGGAAGATAAATCCAAGAACAAACACACCTGTTCTAATTCCACCTGTTAGGATCTTGCTCCTCAGAAAGAGCACAATATGATTACCAAATATAAGCAATTGAATATGCAGAAATAACCAAAAACACAAGTAACTAGAATTCACCAATAGCACAGAATATGAGAGACAATACACTATCCTGTATTAACACTATACAGAAAAGAATACAACAAAGAGCCGCCACACTCTTTCACCTTACAGAGGATCGCCACACCTCAAGTGTTCAGTAATTCTTCTCACACACACTCTCCTACACAAAAAATGGTCCCAACAACCAACTCACACATAGAATTGGTGTTCACCTCACCAACCAGTCAGTAATAACCCTGCCGGTACACCAAGCACTCTATAGCACTTCAAGCTGATCTCTCATGAACCTGCAACCTGCAATTCAAAGACCAAACTTACATGTAGATCCCCAATGAGCTTGCAACAACCTGCAACTCACAGATCTTACAACTAGAAGGAACTCTTCCTTTCTATCTCATACTTATACAATACATGCCAATGGGTCTATAAATAGATCCCTAACTCAAACAATAACTTAGACTCTTAATTTAGACAATTATCCTCGCAACCCAAGACTCTAACTGGTCTCAACATGCAAACTCTTCGTTCACTTAACTAACTGTCTATGAAACGAGCAGTTCTAGAACACACAGGTGACTGACATCGGTCCCTGCTTGTCTGGTTCTGCCGATGTCGGCCGACTTCCTGCCGTCGCCGGTGGCCTTCTGCACTGGTCTCTGCCGATGTCGGTCCTGCTGCCGACGCCGGTTCTCCTGGATCTCAGCAACCATTGTTCCACAGTTTGCAAAGGGTTGAAGCTTTTAGCTCCACAACCTAACATACTCTACTTCTACTCATAGCTACATTAGGATTATTTTATTTATTCCATCTTCTCTATTTTCATAGATCTCACTCTAACCCTAAAATTTAATTTTAACTCTACTTATCTACATCCTCCATATTTTGGTTACAAGTTTAAGCTTCCCTTATTAGTTCTTCATCATCACACACATCCACCTAATGCCCAAAGTGACTACTCTGTGTTGGTATGGATATGTACCATGGTATTTTCTATAACTAATATTTGACAAGAGTAAGTAGTTAAAAAACCTTTCCCCTAATTACTCTCACAAATTGGTGTTATGCAACCTTGAATGTAATACATCTCTATACAAAAAAATTAGTGATGTATTTATCTATGGTATTTTTTACCTAATGATCTATGGCACAAGTCTAGTCAATACCCAACTTCCACAAGTTATCTATTTTCTCTTATGTCTAAACTAATAGCTTTATTTTTCTTAGCTAAAATTAGGAATACTTGAGTCTTAATAACCACTTAGCTAGTAATCTAGGAAATTCACACCAAACATTTTCATATATTTCACCATTTATATTCTCATAAATCAAATTTCATATATTCCACCATATATATGCTCATAAATCACTTTTTAACTAGAAATTCTTATTATTTTTGCTCCTTCCTCTATGAAATTGTGAATTCATTCATTGAGACATCTCTCCAAGTATCTTTATCTCGGTAGCCATCACAACATGTTTTAATCTTACATGATCATCACACCATTGTTATCAGAGGTTCTTAGAAAACCCATTAGAGCATGGTAATAAGTTATAATTGTGCGAAGTGTAATATATAAATAGAAAATATGTGTGCACATAGAAACTTTACATTCATAAAAACATAGAATAAAGAAAGAATATCATGAATTGTAGATATAATATACTAAGAACAATAAGTGTTTTATCATAAACTATAATTAACCTAGAACATATTGACACAAGTAACATAAGGAAACACAAAATAAATCCATTTTTGAAGCTCTATAGTGATCTTAATATTTTTTATTCCCTTTTTAGTACAAATGAGTGGTATTTATAAATATTTACAAAGAATATTTCATTTTGCATTCCAACAATTTGCTACATTTTAAAAGAATAATATTCACATTGTGAAGAATTTTGATATATAATGAGTCTCATACAATACATTGCATATAAAATGGTGCAAATCACACACTTATCATAAAACTATACACTATAATTTTTTATCCCTATTCTAATGCCAACACATAGAAATGGAAATATCAACAATAAATGTAATGGACACAAAATTATTTTTTGGAAGTTAAATGTCTCCTCAAAACATTGATTAGGTAAAATTGGTTCAAATCCCATACACAAGGTTTAAAACACAAATTTTGGAAACATCGTAAGCTACACATAACCAAGAAAAGAGTATAATTTTAATAGCTTCTCTATCTATGATTAGAAATACAAAAATCACAAATAAAGAGCATCAAAACACATTAATACAAAGATTTATATCACCCACTTGCTTACATTTCATTGCTCAAATCTATAAAATTACATAACCCATACACAAATTTGTAGCTAGCTCTTCCCCAAGAGCTTGAAATAAAGAAGAACCCCTTTAAAATTTCCCTCTCTCCTATTTATAACATGTAGGAATATTAAATTACCTTTATTATTATCATTTTTTACCTTTAGTATTATCATTTTTTATTTCAAGTTTTAATAAAGTAATTTAAAAAATCATTAAGCAGACCTAGTGAGACTTATCTATTGGGTGGTAGAGTCTATAAATAGTCTATGCCACAAAATAAAATATGAAACTAATTCCCATAAATGGATTGGAAAAAAATATAGAAAGTGAACCCACCAAAATGTCTTTGAGGATCAAATATTTTACATCATTGGATTTTGTATTTCAAGACCTTTCCAATACTTCAAATGGGAGCCAAAAAGAAGTCCAAATGTGAAAGATGTGGCCAAATAAATAATTTGTTCCTATTTCACCTATGAGGTACTATAAAAATAAAATACCCCTCTTTGCTTTAAATACAAAATTTTGATCTAAGGATCAAATATTGCACATCATTATATATCTCATTTCAAGACCTTTTTAACAATTCAAACAAGAGCCAAAATAGAGTCCAAATGCAAAAACTATGACCAAAATAAGAATTTGTTTTTCTCCTTTACATTCAGAAACAACTAGTGTACTTGGTGTGCCCAACATACTTGTTTCACCTGTAATCCTTATGCGTTTTGCACACCTATGAGGTTGGATTAGCCCACTTCCAAAGATCCCAATATCTAATAGAGAAATCTATGAATATTAGGAATATGATATCTGAAGAAAATATAATCATTTAAGAAATATATTTCCCATAAATTATAATAAAACTAAAACAAATTATGGATATGTAAGATATGACAAAATGGATGATTCTAACCTGGCTCATCCTTTGTACAAATGTTATCTAATTTCTTTAGTTTGATTTTATATAAAATCTATGAAATTTGAAACTCTGATAACTGAAGAAAAGATGATCCTTGAAACAATATGTTTCCATTGAGAAAAAATAAATAAAAACAAAGTATATATTTGAAATATATGACAAAATTAATGATTTTCACTTAGAATACCTAGTGTACTTTTTGGGATCTAAAGTTACAAATCTTTAGAATGAAAACTCTATGAATTTTTAGACTCTAAGATCTTAAGTAAATATTATCCTTGACATAATATATTTCCAAAACATAAAATGATAACCAAAATTTAATCTAGATGTGAAATATATGAAAAAATCAAGGATTTATTTTTGGCTCACCCTTTGTGCAAATGGAACCTGATTTCTCTTATTAAAATTTTCATTAAATCTATGGTGTTTAGGAATATAATATTTGAATAAAATATAATCCTTTATAAAAGATATTTCCATTTCATCAAATGGTAATAAAAATGAATTACAAATGTGAGAGATATGACAAAATGGAGGATTTTCACTTAGAATGCCCAATATACATGTTGAGCTCCAAAGTTCATGATCTTTGGTAGGAAAAACTCTATGAAGTTTGAAACTATGATATCTAAATAAAATATGATCCTTAAGACAATATATTTCCAACTCATCAAAAGAGAACTAAAATAGAGTCTAGATGTGAAATATTTGACAAAATGGATGATTTTCACTTAGTTCTCCCTTTGTGCGAATGATATTTTCCTTTTGTAGTGGGATTCTTATACAACATATATGAAGTTTTGGAATCTTATATATGAATAAAATATTATCCCTTAGACAATATCTTTACATTGCATCAAACTATAACCAAAATAGAGCATGAATGTGAAAGATATGATAAAATGGAGGATTTACACCTAGAATGCTAGTGTAACTGCAAGGCTCCAAAGTTTTAGATCCTTTGTATGAAACATATATGAAGTTTTGGATTCTAATATATGAATAAAATATTATACTTGACATAATATATTTAAAACACATCAAATTATAACCAAAATAGAGTCTTGGTGTGAAAGATATGACAACATAGAGTATTTGCACTCTTAAGGTGCAAATTCTACTTGATTTTTTAAATTTCCCAAAAATTAAATTTTCTCAAGTGAAACATGTATAATAAATGGTATTCCTATTAGGAACCTATGTCCTACCCTTCTCATTACATTATTAGTGTATTAGTCATTAGGGATGCATATGCTTTGTAAGTCATCCCTTTAGCATATTTGAATTATCCCACATACATGGGAAGTAGTAGTTGTTAAAATAGATTTAGTATTCAAGAGTTGAGGCTCAATGAAGGCATCCATAAATATTATTGTATTGAGATTGATCAAAGGAGGTTGCCCCCTTGAAGTGGCCTATGATTTAAAGGTTATTTTGAGTTATTTTCTAAAGTTCATTTTATTATTCACTTATTTTCTATAGTTCATAAATTTGTGAAGTTTATTCATAATTCCCATGAGTACCAATTGATTTAGTGCTAAAATTTTGATTTCTCCATGTGAAGACCAACATTATTAAAAAAATCACGAATTTAAAATTTTGGATAAATAGTTGGATCTAATTTTTACATTGCATTCCTTGGATGAATCCAAGATAACTCCATATTATTTGGTGATTAGTACCTATAAACCTTTGGGATAACATGAAATACATATTTATATCCTGTTCTAATTAATTGTAAGATAGTTCATGTATCCCAATTGTATGGGAATGATCACACATTGTTAGTCCAGATCATTATTTTGTAAGATCATTGTTTTTTTAATATTAGAACTCCTAATACATGATAAATAACACAAAATATTTCCTAATATATAAAAATATCATCCATTTTTCCTATCTAAATTGTATAATAAATGAACACATGTTGTTGGGATAAATCATTGTCTTGAAAAACTACCTATTGGTATGTGTTATTCTGGGCATTTTTATATGATTGGAAGGGTATAAAAGAATAATTTTCCTTTTATTTTAAAAACAAAAGTTGATTTATTTGAAATTTTTGGAAACAATGTTACCTAGAATGGATTTGGTAGAGCTCATGATATATATGATCATCCAATAAGGAGTATGCTCATGTTAGAAGGATCTAACTAAGAAGTTTCCTATCAACAGTTGTATGTCTTCCATTCAACTCCAACATGAGGAAGTATAAATAACTATAATACCATGTAATTTATTGAAAACATATGTACACTAAATCAAAAAATGGAACATAACAAGCCAAAATGGTTATGTACAATAGAAAAAACTAACCTAAAATGGGTTTACAAACCCATTATGAGCCTTTTATTAAACACTTAGGAAAAATTGGTGATGTCAAGGAGACTAATACATCAAAAAACATGTGAAACATGAAAATTAACTTAAATATAAACATAGATCCTTTGGGAGTAAATTTTGGCATCTTTTATGCTCAACATTAACCAATATCTTGGTTTTACACCTATGTATGTTGTGGCTCTCATGATTCAACTCATACTCTTATATAATTAATGAAATTATATTCATGTTTCTTCCCAAAATGATTTATTCTTCTTGAGGTGAGTGGTGTAGACCCTATTTTAATTACCATGATAAGGAAAATCATTCATTTACTATTATAGTGTCTTCCTCTTTTATAGAATTTGAATCATCACTTTCATGCATGTAAATATATGCCTCTTTCTCTTGAGTTTGATAATTTTATCTCAATACTTGTGAGAAACATGATTATCCAAAAAATTCAATAGGTTTGACATCCACCTTACTATCATTCACCAATTCTTAAATAAGTTGTTTAAGGTTATTTAGTTCATGCAACTTATAAGAAATAGATTCCTCAAATATTTTATATTTTTGTACTAGGCTATCCATACCTTATCTAAAGCAATGAGTGAAGGGAAATGGTGTTTGCATTTATGAATTGTTTTCATTTTAAACATAAGATCAAGATATTATTCTCTTTCACACCACTAGGGACTTCTTCTTCTTGAACTTGATCAACTAGGTCTTAAAGTGGGAAAGTCTCCATTTGCTTTGTTTACATATTGGACTTGTGACTAGAAGGTTATACAACTACATGATCATGTTAATTATTTTGAACATTATCAACTTATTATTTATTATTTTATTTTTCTCTTGTTATTTGAAGGGATATGAAAATATTGAAATCATTATTCCATAGCTTATATTTATTATACTAAAATGTCAAGATTTTATTCATATCACCAAATGATTGAATTCAATTCCTTTATTGGATTGTTCAGCATGGTGTAATTCAAACCATCACTTTCATCCCCTAAACCAAGAATTTTTTTTTGTATTTTTCCACCTTGTGAAAGTTTTGGAGTGGGAAACTTATTTTATTTTTATTTGTATAGATCCATAGAAATATTTTAAAAATTGTACTCTCCTAGAATTTTAAAAAATGTCACGAATTGAATTATCTTTTAAAATGGAGATAAAGAGGAAAACATTTATTTACCATATCATCACTTGAAATAACCCGATAAAACTTTAGTGTGGGAAGATCTATGATCATTTTATTTTTTATTTATTCTCTTTTCCACCAATAATCCATGAATAAGAATTTGGGTAGCGATAGAAAAGTTCAAGATATCAAAAACATAGGTTTGTGTTCCATCATTTATGAGAATCATTTTAACATTGTTTCAAATATTCTTTTGAAAGGGGAAGTTTTCCTTCAATTTTTGAAAATAAACATCATTTAAAACTTATGGGAGTTTCTAAGAAACTATTGGTACAAATTTAGGTTTCCTTTTTATTTCTTGGTTTTATGACTTTCTTAAATAGGAATGACATAGATTTACCAAAAATTGGACAAATCATTATAGAGATGGTGATTTTCCTATACATTTGAGAGGGAAAAATCCCTAATATGATTATGAGTTTTTCTTAGGTTTTTCATGTAATTTTAATTATAAATCACAAAAACAAAACAAAATTATTAAATGGTGGAAGGTGGAAATGAGAGAACAATGGAGGTGAGAAACCCATGGTGGAATGAATGCATATAAATTTTAGAATAACTCATATTTAAATGAAGTTTTTATAAATTATTCCTTTCACACAAAATGGAGATATAAAAATAAGATGAAATGGACACATATGAAGGCTTTCTTTGAGGCACATAACCTCCTCAAAACTCATATGTGTACACTTCATTCAAATCCCATACATGAGGTTTATAACACAAAGTCTAGAAACACCATGAGTTTCAAAAAACTAAAAAAATTGAATTATTTTAATAGATTCTCTATCAACAAATAAAAATATATAACTCACAAATAAAGAGCATAAAAACCCACAAATCTAAATATCGGTATCACTTGTTGTTTTGCATTCTATTACTTAAATCTAGAAAATTACATACCATAAGTTGTATCCAATTATTCCCCAAGAGTTTAAAATAAATAATAACCGCTTTATAATAATCTTCTCTCCTATTTATAACACATATTAGGATGAATTGACCTTTTGTATTTCAATTTTTAATAAAGTGACTTAAATAAATCATCAAGTAGGCATATTGAGTCTTATCCATTGGGTATTAGTATATAAATAATATGTGACATAAATTATCATATTAAAATAATTATAGAAAATGGATTTTTTTAAAAATATCTAAAAATTTAACCCATTGAAAATTATCTAAGGATCAAATATTTCACATCATTGGATTTCTTATTTCAATACCTTTCTCATGCTTCAAATGGGAGCCAAAATAGAGTTTGGGTGTGAAAGATATGGCCAAACAAATAATTTTTTCCTAGAATGACTATGAGGCACTATCATAAAAACATTTTTATCTCTTTTTTTTCCAACCAAAAATTTCTTCTAAGGATCAAGTATTTCACATCTTTAGATTGTTTGTTTCAATACCTTTCCAAGACTTCAAATGGGAGCCAAAATGGAATTAGGATGCAAAAAATATGTCCAAAATAAGAAAATATATATTTTCCTTTAAATTATATAACATATATTTTACCTTACATGCCCATACACCCTATGCATCCCATGTACTCATGCGACTAGGTTGACTTGCTTCCAAAGTTATAAATCTTCAGTATGAGAAATATATGAAGTTTGGGACACTAATATCTAAATCGAAGATGATACTTGATAAAATATATTTCCAAACCATCAAATGAGAATAAAAATACAATTTTTATGTCAAATATATTATAAAAAAAATATTTACACTTGGCTCACCCTTTGTGGGAATGGTACTTGATTTATCTAGTTAGATTTTACATAAAATCTATGAAGTTTGGGACTCTTAAATTTGAATAAAATATGATCCTTGAGAAAATATATTTATATTTAATTAAATTATAACAAAAATAAATTATATATGTGAAATATATACTAAAATGGAGGATTTTAAACTAGAAATCCTAGTGTACTTGTTCAGATGCGAATTTTCTAGTCACCAATATGAAATATTTATGAAGTTTTGGACTTCAAGATATGAAGCAAAGATTATCCTTGGGAAAATATATTTTAAATGAATCAAATGAGAAACAAAATTAATTCCATATGTGAAATATATGAAAACATAGAGGATTTTCACCTAGCTTGCCCTTTGTGCAAATGGTACATACTTTCTCTAATTAGAATTTGGATAAGGTTTAGGAATATGGTATTTAAATTAAAGATTATCCTTATGATAATAAATTTAAATTTCATAAAATTAGAACCAAATCAGAGTCTAGATGTGAATGATATGATGGAATGAAGTATTTTCACCTAGAACACCTAATATACGTATTGGAGTCTAAAGTTATCAATCTCTAGTATGAAAAATATATGAGTTTTGGGACTTAGAGATATGAACTAAATATGATCCTTTTGAAAATTTATTTATATCACATTAAACACACATTAAACAAGATCTAAAATAGAGTCTATATGTGAAATATTTGAAAAAATGGAGGATTTGCACTTGGTTCTCCCTTTGTGCGAATGGTACCTAATTTCTCATGTTGGATTTTACATTAAATATATGAATTTTGGGACTCTAATATCTTAATAAAATATTATCCTTGAAATAATATATTTCTATTGAATCAAACAATAACTAAAATGAAGTCTCAATCTGAAAGATATGATAAAACAAAGCATTTACACCTAGAATGTAATAAATTATTACACCAAAACCTTGATATGTTAGTGAAATTTGCCCATCAAGATTATAACATCCCACCACACTTTTGAAGCCTAGACTCTAAGCTAGATTTGTGCCTATACACCAGGATCCCTTGCATGTAAGAGACCCAAAATAGACACCTGCTTTGTGACTTGAAACCTCATGGAAGCTCTGATTCCAAATGTAATGAATTGTTAGACCAAAACCTCAAGGTGTTAGTGAAATTTGCCCATCAAGATCATAACATAGAATTCCTAGTGTACATGATGGGTTCCAAATATCTAGATTCTAGCCTTAAAATGATATGAATTTTGGGGCTCTAAGATCTAAATAAAAAATTATTCTTGAGACAATATATTTATAATGTATCAAATGAGAACCAAAATGGAGTTTAGATGTGAAACATGTGATAAAATGGAAGATTTGCACTTACTACACACTTAAGCTATGAATAATACTTAATTTATCCATTTTTTATAAAATGAAAAATTATCAAGTGAAATATGTAGAAGACATGGTATGCCCATGATGCCCAATTGATCTAGTTCCAAACATTTGATTTCTCCATGTGAGAACACAAATTTAAATTTTTCATGAAATCAAATTTTGGTTACTATAGATGCTTAAATATATATTTATATGTTAAACTAGTTTTGTACACTTAAAAATATATATTAAGGATACACCTTTTAGTTTTAACTTCTTCACATCTAAAAGGCTTTCACTCACCACCTTAATGGGTCTAATTACTTACTTCTTGATCCAATTCTTATTATTTTGATTATCCAAATCACTTGTAACCATAAAATAACTAAAATTTGATATATATATTTCACTATCAATTACAAAACATCAAAAACATTCCTTCATCCTAAAAAATTGCATTTAGGTTAGGATAATAGCATCGATGATATTGTCATTGCTCCAATGCAAGTGTTCTTACCCTATAAACACTCAAATTTTTAAATCTTTTGAAGAGTATGGCTTGGCTTAATAATGTCATTAACCCTTTTGTGAGGATCATTTCAAAATATCTAGTATAATACAAGTCAAATCTAATTCATTTAGACATCTAGCAATTAGCAATCAATCACACATTCAAAACTCAACCAATAAATTATAAAACTAAACTATTCTCCTTGAGTCATCCATATTTTCATATCAATCATAGGAAAACTCATACTATAGGTCTCAAACACTCAAAAGATAAGCCATGAGTCTTATTTTTCAAGTTAGTAGATAGAACACTATGTGTATTATCATATAGTACACTATGTAGGCAATGGGAAATGTAACAGATTCTACAAATCAATCCTAGTTCGGAGAAGATAGATATTACTTACACTTTTAACTGGGCATACCTTAGATAATTAGGTTTATAGCTAATATGGATCTTCTAGACCTAATCAGGGGATCTCTCACCATAATAATATCACTAGAGAGGGTTCAAAAGCCTACAGTCAAACAAAAATATGCAATAACCCTAACTAGGTCCTATGTTTTCATATTCATTAAACTAATAACAAGTAAAGCAAAATATAATCTAGTGCTCACCAAAGCTTTTGGCACAAATTGGGGGTAATAAACAATAAAATTAAACTTGCATAAAGTACTTAAGAATACTTACCTTTGAAGATGAACCTATTGAGCCTCAATCTCTCCTTTGGCCAAGGTGCTTCATAAGAAGTTATTTTGGTATGTAAGGATGAAAAGGATAAATCAGCTCTAAACTATACAACCTATCAATGCATCCAAAAAACTTGTCCACAAGATAAGATGTGTATCTCCACAGAAAGTATGAAACCTTAAGCTTTCTCTTCAAGTAGAATGGTGGATAAGTAGATGCATAATATATCTTTCATACTTTCTAATATATCCATAGATCTTACTTGAAGAGAAAGCTTTGTTAATTATAATTTCTCTTATTTTTGAAATGGTGAAATGAATGTGTTTATATAGATGAATCTAAACCTAAACCCTTTCAAAAGTTTAGGCTGATAAGGTCAACTCGATCGACCTAGTATTATAATTAGCAAAAACATACTAGATAATGAACTATGTTAGCCATGGATGACTTAGTTCTTAGCAATCTATGTTAATAACAATACAATGTCAATGTGGTTGACATAATCATGTAAACTACCAAAAAGGGGTTTAGGTTAGGGAAATGGCCAATGAAGATGGTAAATGACTAGAGGAGGGTGAAAAATAGGAAGTAAATCTTAGGGGAATGGTTTTTAGGAGACAAGTGTGTAGATAGATGAAAGGATAGAATTAAAAAAATACATACCTGTACTTACTTTAATGTTGTATAAAAAAGGGTTATATGAAAAATGTGAAGGTGTCCAATGTGAATAACATTAGGCAAACCTATAGAGATTAGAAAAAAATAGAAAATTTTGTAACATATGCATATAATAGTTATAAAGATTCTTTATGACATCAGGATTTCAAAACATTTTAAGGTTTTGAAAAAGAGTTAGTCAAACTAAAGATATGAGCAAAACAAGAAATATGATGGTAAATTTTTGAAGGGTAAATAATTTTGAATAGGAAATATAAATAGGGTGAAAAATAACTCATTTTCTATTATTTATTATTTTGATAAAAATAGATCTCTGAGAGACCTAGTAAGATCCTAGAGAGTTAGGATGGTGAGGAGACAACAATTGAGATAGGGAGGATGCATAATAGCCATAGTGAGTGCAACATAGGTAAGTAACTAAAAATTTCAAAATTTTGAGCTTTTTTTATTTGAAATTAAGTTTTTTATAGAAATTTGACAATTAGGAAAAATCTATATACAAAATTGAATCCTACAAAATTTTATGGATAGTAGTGGTTAAATGGGGTATTGGGTAGGAAGGAGTTAGAGCAATAAATTCCCAAGGAATTCATGTAAATTAGTCAAAAATTCATCACAATGAATAAACAAGGTTGACTAAGTCAACTTAGTTTGTAGAAGACAAAAAAATAATGGGCCAACTTAGTAGTACATGGTTGACTTAATTTGTTATAGGAAGGGGGACAACATACTACTATATGGACAACTTAGTTGTTTCTAAAGTGGCCAATATATTACTACAAGGTAGAAAGAATGTCGACTTAGTATTTTAAGTTAAAGGGTGGCTGACTTAGTTGTTTCCTAAGTGGCTGATATAACATTGTTAAGCCATAACATGGCCAACTTAGTACTGAAAGGGTTGATGCATTTTGAGATAGGTCAATTTGGTAAAAATGAATAAATTAAATCAAATTATTATTTTTTTTGAAATTTGTAAGAATGTATTTTAATTATGAGTGACATGGAAATATAATACATCCTTTGTTGTTTGATATTTTGTAGAGATGCTAGATATTTTAGTAATTAGTTGATGTTTCATGGTTACTTTATTTACTAGTGTATGAATTAAAAAGTGCAAAGATAAAGAACAAGTATATTCTAAGATAAATCTTAATAGATATAGAGCAACAAATGTAATAAATATAATTAAAACCTTTATATTTTAGATAGAAGAATCTTCCATTATGATTCAGATCTGATTTTCTCTATTAAAATGTGGTGTTCACTCCTCTAATGGAAAGGTCAAACAGGCAGTGTCTAGATGAAAAAATGGATGATTTTTTATTCACTTTGGATGCAATATTTGATTATGATTTGCCAGATTCTGATTATGATTTATCAATATTTTGTGATTGATTTTAATATTTATGATCTTTTTTTAAAATGATGATTCTCAAGCTTATTTATAGAAGCCTAAATTATGATTTGATGGTGGAGGATCAATTGGAAATTTTCAAGGTTCTAAGTGATCAATGGTTGAGGATGAGTCCTCATCCATGAGGATGGAGACTATTTTAAGTAGGTGAGGAAAAGGAGGGGTTGGTTAGCAGACTTAGTCAAAATAGATTGACAACTCAGTGAAGGAGTCATAGGAAGTGGAGATCTTTATGGATTTTTTTGGGATGAGAGAGAGAGGTGGGAGAGGTTTGAATTGGTAAATAGGGAATTAAATAATTAAAAATAAAGAATAAAAGGTGCACAATTGACTTTGTCAAAAGTATTTGAATAAATCAATTAATTGATTTTAGGAAGAAATGTTAATTATGAAATTAAGAAGAAAAATTAATAAACTTAGGAAGAATGATCAAGATGCATTTCAACACTAAATAAAATTTAGGTGTATACATTTTCCCCTCTTTGAAATGGTGTTGTTAAGCAATAATATTTTGAAGAATAAAAGTATAGAGTGTTGATGATAGAAAAGCAAAAATTTACCCCAAATGAATGAAAATGAGTATGATGATGCCCCCTCAAGAGTTTATATGATAAACAGACAAATGCTTAAAATTGATGAAAAGAGGAAATAGTTAAATGAATGAATGACAAATCAATCTATTTCAGTTTTGATGTCAAATTTACAATGTGTTGGTAACATAAAAGAGTTACCCCTAATAAGGTGATACTAGGTATTTGATTTGAAAATCAAAAATTTAAACCACTTATAGATTTCACATTTATTGTTGTTTTCTAATGGCTTAGGGGATGAATTAGCAGGTGTGGGAATGATATATCCTAGTAATAATAAATTGTAGATCTATAAATAGAAAAAACGTTAGTGATTTACAAATGGTTGGTGGATTTCACATCAAAAAATGATTGTAATATTTTGAAAATAATATTGAAATAATATGATTTAATGGTTATATAAATTTGAAAATGGATGAATAATTAGTATTGTGGAGGAATGGAAATGAGAAAACTATTGTCAAGAATACAGATACTTGTCTCAATACTAATGTTTATAAAGTTGTAGAGGGTACATGTAAAAATATTTACCCCTAGTAGTTAAATTCTAGAGAAGATATTGGAAAAATTACATGTCCCACTTTAAATATTGTATGATTGGATTGTGCTCGGACTCAAGGTTCATGAGTAGATGTGGGAATGATATATCCCAATGATGGTAAGCCACAGGCCAAAAAATGAAAAGTATAGATTGTCCAATTTGTGGTAAAGATTTACAAAATTGATATTTCCAAGCATGGATAAGGAGATAAAGCACTTTGATTAAATGAAAATATAAAATTTGGATGAAATGGATGATGATAAAGGTGATGACTGAGCTAACCCTAGAGACCCTATGTCTTTAAGTGTTGCCTACATAACGTACTTAGATAATGTTTATGTGTGGATATTAGACCATATGTAGTTTTCCCAATATGGGAAGAAAAGTGATGATACAATGTAAGATTGACCCATGGATGCTATACTTAAGTCAATGATAGCACATTATGAGTGGATGATGTAGAAAGTATGAAAAATGTGATTTTTTTGGTCCCAATCAACATGTGTGGGAGATTGAATAGAAAGATTAGGAAATGATGGTGGATTATTAATATGCAAACATTAACAAATAAATGAGGTGGTAACATGGGTTAATGATGATGGATCAAATGATTTGATAATATGGATGAGATAAGGATGAATGAAAGAGAGAGATGACATATAGATGCATCGAATTGAGAATGTGATATGGTTTGATAGTTGGCTTGTGTTTATTTTGTTCTTTTCATTGAATTTTTGATGATAATTCCAACCAAGTAAGAGTTGAGTAACCTAATTTTTGATATTGCATATGACAATATGCACCAATGGTATAGAAAAACCATGATGACTATCATGTAATACATTTAAGGACTAATAGATTCATAAGGACAAAACTTAGTGCATCCTGATATGGAAGATCATAATAGCACCATTAGTAATGTGTATTGTGATCTAGACACAAAAAACAACACTAAAGATAAGATAAAAGAGATGTTTAAAATAATGAAAATGGTGTAAGTAAACACAAAAGTAAATGAACATTGTAGAATTAAGTATACACCATGATGTAAAAGAAAGTAAATGACTATACATACAAGAAAAAAATGACTAAAATAAGTAAATATTTTTTTTAGATGTCTTTGGCTAGAGTAGAACCCTTTGGCATATGTAATTTTTGACAATGTTGAAATGTTCAATGAGTAATCCGCATAAGGTATGACTAGTGTACATAACTAAATACAAAGGATTTTTTTTTATTGTTATTTGGATTTTGCATTTTGTATTTTGTATGGTTTTTCTAATGTTTTTGGATTTTTTTTTTGAGCTTAGAATTATTATTTTTTAGATTTTTTTGGAATGTGTAATGTTTATTTTTGGTTTTTTTGGATTTTACAAGTGTATATACAAGGAATATCAACAAAGGAAAAACCTAATTCTAGTACTGAAGAGTAAGCAGTAGGGAATAAAAGGAATACATTATATATGGAGTATGGACAAATAGGAATGGATTGGAATTAAGATGATAACTCTAAGGAACACATGAGGTAAGAACCAAGTGTTTAGTCATCAAAATATCATTACAAGGATACACCAAGATGTTTTTAAGAACATGTCTCAAGACGTTTCCACTTCCTTAGCAAGGTCAAAATGGGAATAAAGATGGTTTTATGATGGCAAGGATTGGATGAGTTTTGATATGTTATAGGTAGTCAATAATGGTATATGATGGTTGAGGATGAGTTTAGGATGGATTGGATGGATGTAGGATGGGTAAGTATGCTTTAGGATAACTTGGGATAAGTAACCATAGATGGGTTTAGGGTAACAAGATGAGATTAAAGAATTTATAGGATGGGTAAGGATGGTGTGATGATTTAGAATACATAGGATTGGAATGGATGAGATTTCCCTCAAGTGTAGGGTATTTATAAACAATTTTTTTAATATATGATGCCAAAAATTGGTTTTCATCATGATACTTGCCCAAGGTGCCATATAAATGGTTTTCACCTTTGGATAAATTTATTTCTCTTTCTCTTTTTATTTTGTTTTTTTGATTTTTGGAATCTCAATTACAAAAGGGTTCAAGATGCATGATGCTTACCACTATTGATATTTCAATTATGTGCTCCAAAGATGTCTTTAGTAACTTTAACAATTTCTAAGTTGGTTTATTCCAAATTTGTTGAGATATGGTCATAGCCCCTATGATAGAGGGTGCTGTCAGACAGGGTGAATCAAAAAGTATGTTGGATCAAGGATGTGTGTTGAGTGCATAACGGATTTGAAGGGATGGAATTATAGTGGGTTTGAGTATATGGGTCATGATGTAAAGGGTGAATGGGACTAACAATCTCACATTCAACAAGACTAGGAGTAACTACAAGTTGGATGATTTGAGTATTTACTGCTTCTTCAATGATATATTCAACTTGTGATGGGGATCCATCCTAAAAATGTGCTAATGTAGAGGACATATTAATATTCTCAACCATTGGTGCCTTAGAAAGGTATTCACCAAAGATTTTTATTGACTATTTTATTAGGATTCAGATTAGGATTATCCAAGAGCACCTCAAAGAGGTATTCACTAAGGGGCTCATATTTTTTATTTTTAATATTTTGATTTGTATTTTGATTACAATTTATATTTTGATCATCTGATAGTTCCCCCAAGAGGTTTTCACTATGGGGTGTGGATTTTATATTTGGATTATAGGATCTATTTTGATTGAGGTACACTTGTTCTTCCTCAAAATATGTAGATATTTCTTGATACTCTTCTAGTAGTAGATTAGCTAGGAAGTATGTAATTATGTTATTATCATGGAAGGAAGTTAACTGTAAGATCATTGGTCCTAATAAAAAGGTCTAGGATACTGCCTTGAAATATGGAAGGCAAGAATGGTGATTTTTATGAAAGGAGTGATGGCAACAAAGTATTCATAGAGACTATGAATGGATCTTATTTCAATTATGGATGAAGTTACCTTAGAAACCACAAAAGTATTAGTAACATCTTTACATTGAATTTTAATTGGTTTGTAGTTGATGCTATGGGGTCTAGAATTCACTTCAAAATGGACATGTTAGATAATTCCTTGTTCATGGATTGTTTTAATTATAATTACCTCTTTCACTTGGGGTGAATTTTTTAGGGTGATGGGAGATTAAATAGGTGATAAGGATTTAGGTGTTTAGACAATGGGTAATAGGCTATGGTGGTTGACAAAAGTTTTGTCTAAGATGGGATCTTGGTCAAAAATGGGATATTGATCGAATATGGGATCTTGATCAAAGATAGGTTTTTGGTTTAAAATAGGCTCTTCAATAAATAATTGATCTTCATAAAAAATGGATGGTAACCCATGGTTTTCCAAGGTAGTTCGATTGGTTATGGATTGGCTGAAAATGAATGTGTCAAAAATGGGATCTTGAGAAATGGATGAAAGATTATGACCTTGAATTGTAAGTGGTGTGGCTTGATTAGGATCAATAAATAAATCTTGGCATATCCCTAATCTATGATTTTCAAATGTGGATACACTAGGATCTACCTTGATGTACCATTTGTCAATCAGATCTTGGATATAATGCTTTAGTCTCATACAATGGTTTAGAAAATGACCTTAAATTTTGTGATAATCACAATATTAGTTAGGTCTATACCACTTAGGTTTTGGGACATTTGGCTTAAAGTATTTGGTTTTTGGAAATGTGACTAGGTTTCTAATGACCAATTTTTGATATAATACATCATAAGGTTCCCTTGAAGGAGTGATTTTTTTAATAGGCATGATATTATTTTTGACACGTTAGGAGTGTTGTAACTATTGTAACTCTGGGGATGAAGTGACACTAGATGGTAGAAGTGATATAATTGGATTCCCTTTGCTAGTTTGATAGGGTATTTTATAATCAAGGCTATAACTAGTGGAGGGGAGACTTGGTTGATTTTCTAAAATAGGCTCACTAGTGGTAAGGTGATGTTGATATGATTTTTTTTGGGATTCCCTAGCTAGAGAAGTAGCTTGATCTTGGGAGGATGGATTTGTGAAGTTTTATAGAATTGAATCTATCAGGTTTGTTAAAAAGTGTGAATTCAAGTTTGAGAATGGGTTGGATGCAAAATCAAATGATTGATTTTGATGAATTTGAAATGGTTGCTTTTGAAGGGTGTAGGAATTGAATGTTTGATTTGGATGGAATGTAGTTTGATTTATGAATGGAATTTGGTTTAAATATATATTTAAAAGTGGTGGTGAATTTGAATCAAAAGTTTGATTTATATTGGTTCTAAGGTTAGAACTATATGGACTGGTAAAGAAGTTTGGGTTTGATTTTTGGGGTGAGCTAGATGCAAAATCAAATGATTGATTTTGATTATGATTTGGACTTGGATATTGATTCAAATATGGATTTGAATCAAAATTGGTTGGATTGAATCTTGGGTTATAATAAAGATTATTAGGATTGTGATTAGGGACAAAATTGGTCAAGGGGTTGTTTAATTGATGAAATACTAAGGAAAGACTTGACTCAATAATAAAAAATACTTGAAATTAGACTCTAGTAAAACAAATTACTAAAGTGACTAAAAGTTTGATTTTTATATAAATGCTTTTGATCTTTTTAAAGATAAAGTTGTGATTTTTAGGATAACATTTAAACTCAAAAAAAATTATTTTCAAACAAGGATTTTATATCATGTGGTAATCACAAGGAAACAACAAACAATTTATATTCTAAACAAATAATAAATTACATAGAAAGGGTGAAAACTAGGATAAAGGGTTGTGAACAGCTTTTGGGCTTTCCATTGTCACTTACTTGTCTGTGATCTCAGTTATGACCTAATATTTCAAGGTGCTAACCATGGAGGATCCTACCATGCCCATGTCCCATTGATTCTAGTTTTTAGGGTGTGTGGAAAGTAACTTCTTGATGCTAACTGGCAATCGATGCACTAAATTCGAATGGCAAAGAGGCAATCCTAAGATTAAGGTATACATAAACTTATCTAGGGGGATAAAATCTTAGAAGAGATTGATATACAGACACACAATATTAGGTCTTGTCTTAAAATTAAAAACACAATCATAGGGGTCTTAATGTGTTGAAAATCAAAAATATCAAATCTCAAGTCAACTATTGAAACCCTGGGTATTGAAGCATGAAAGCCCCTCATGCCACGATGTGCTTAAAATGCACAACCACTTAGGCAATTGAAATAATTGGGTCTTGATTTATATACCCCACAAAAAATGGGTTTGGCCTATTATGTGGTGGTGAAATCCATGGTTAATAAAACCCTTAATAAAATAAAAATAAAGAGTTAATAATTATTTTTGATTTTTAGGTATTGTCACTTGTGTGATGCCAAAGAAAGAGCATATGCAAGATCAACTAGAGTAACATATAATTTACAATATTGATTTTGATTTTTAGGAATCATCACCAATGTAATGGCAAGGAAAGAGCATACACAACCTTTGTAACCAATTAAGAAGACAAAAATAACAAACATATTTACTCCATAGAAAATAAAGTGTGATTTATTTACTAGGAATGCAAAAGATAAAATGAAAAATGTTAGTGAAAACAAATGAAATAAAATTGGTTTGATTTTTTTTTTTCGCAATTTTCTTTAGCCAACATTTTGAAAACAAGGTGTTAGTTTGTTTTGCTTGTGCTGAGGAATAAGATAACTTGTAAAAAGAAATAAAAAACCACAAAAAATAAGCCTCTGTGATGAAATTGTAGTTACATAGTTAAGTCAGAAAAGAAAAATTACAAAATGATCCCATAGGAAAAGACAAAAAAGATAAAAATCTTATAAAAACAATATCACTATTATGTTCAATGAAATCACTACACAGAACAATAAAATCACCATTGTACAAAAGTGTTAGAGGTAAAGATGAAATCACTGCACCAAATGACAAAATTGTTGTGTAAAAACACAAAATCACTACACCAAATGATAATTTTTCTTCAATTTATGACAAAATCACTACAAGGTAGAATGATATCTCTATGCTTAGATGAAATTGCTATTCTAGTAAAAAAACATTATTAACCTAAAAAATATAGAAAAAGGCAAAAAACACAAAAAAAAAAAGTGACAAAAATGCTATTTAGTCTAAAAAATCATTGAAATGTGATATGAAATTGTTGTTATATGGTAAAAGCATACAACTAAACATAAAATCCTAGACAACAACCTATAGTCTATACCAGCTTAAAAAACACAAAATCACTACACCAAATGACAATTTTGCTTCAAGTTATGACATAATCACTACAAGGTATAATGATATCGCTATGCTTGGATGAAATCATTATTCTGGTAAAAATCATTGTTAACCTAAAAAACATATATAAAAGCACAAAAACATAGAAAAAGTGGCAAAAGTGTTGTTCAGTCTAATAAAATCATTGAAATGTGCTCTAAAATCACTGTTACATAGGAAAAACATGCAACTAAACATAAAATCTTGGATAACAACCTGTATTCTATTTCAGATCAAAAAATACATGAAATAAATACAAGAGATAGACAAAAAATAACAAAAACCAAGAAATCAATATTGTCTAAGTACATAAAGAAAATAAGAAGATTAAAAAGATGTGGGTAGGTCCCACCAGGCATGTCAAAAATGTATGAATTAAAAAGTGTAAAGACAAAGAATAATTATATTCTAAGATAAATTCTACTAGAGTTAGAGCAACAAATTCAAACAAAACAAATAAAAAATTTCATAGTTTAGACAAAAGAATCCTCTATTACGATTCATATTTGATTTGCTATATTAAAATGCAGTGCTCACACATCCAATGCAAAGGTGAAATGGGCAATTTTTGGATGCAAAAATGGATGACTTGATTTGATTTGGATGAAATATTTGATTATGATTTGTTATATTCTGATTATGATTTCTTAAGATTTTTTGATTGATTGCAACATTTGTGATCTTTTTTTGAAATGAGGATTCTCAAGCTTATTTATAGAAGCCTAGACTATGATCCAATGGTGGAGGATCAATTGGAAAATTTCAAGGTTTTAAATGATAAATGATTGAGTATGAGTCCTCATTCATGAGTATGGAGACTATTTTAACCAGGTGAGGAAAAGGAGAGGTTGGTTAGCAGACTTAGTCAAAATGGATTGATAACTCAATGTAGGAGTCATAGGAAGTGGAAATATTCATGGATTTGGTTTGGATGTGAGAAAGAAAGGTGGGAGAGGTTTGAATTGGTAAATATATAATTAAATAATTAAAAATAAATAATAAAAGGTGAACAATTAACTTTGTCAAAAGTTTTTGAATAAATCAATTAATTGATTTTAGGAAGAAATGTTAATTATTAAAATTAAAAAAATGATTAATAAACTTAGGAAGAATGATCAAGGTACATTTTGACACTAAATGAAATTAAGGTGTCTACAACTAGAGCTCTTGATGGATGTGGACAAAGCTAGATTGGTCATGTTGGGATTGGAAGGCATGATGGAGATGAGGCATATCCCTTTGAGTGTTGATCTCATTATCCTATTATTTGGAGCATGGGAATAGTTGACCAACAATTTATGATATGTGGTGTATTGGGATAATATATAGGTAGGTATCATATTGGAGGATGCACATGCATTGCTTGGACTACCTATAAGGGACACCAATGATCAAAAAGATACTAAATGATCAGGGGGAGAGATGACCACTATCTCGATAGGTGACATGCTTAGATAAGATCTACTTGGGATTGAGGGTGAGCTTGTATGATGTCTATATTACATAGATTCTGAATATCTATAAGGATGTGATAGGACTTGTGATATCATGAGTGATGTGTCATAAGTCAAATGGTAAGGAAATGTTATATGAAATAGCCTTGTGTCAATCCATATTAGATTAGGGGACACTCTATGACTTGGGTTCTATCATCTAGGTTCATCTCATGCATGATATGTATGGGATATTGTAAAAATGGAAGAAGACCATGAGACTAGTGGTATTAAAGAGTGCCTATATATAAGAGGTTTTTTTATGTATTGTCTAGCTAGGTTATCCCATATGGTTAATGATCGATTACCTCAAGTGGTGAGATGAATATATGATTAGGTGGTATGATCCATACCCCAGATGATAGTTTTATATATAATCACACAAGGAGAGATAATGTGGCATCCCTATGCACATATTATGACTATTTGGCCAAGTTAGGTGACTATGGCACCAATGCTAGCACAAGTGTAGATCATGGGCCATTACATCTACTGGGTAGAGCCATATCTAGTGGCATACTTTTAAAAATAATTTAGACTCCCATACTTTATGGATCCTATATTAGCTCCCACATTTTGGGCACGTCATGTGAGAGAGTTGAAGGTGAGAGGAGGAGGAGGAGGATCTCTAGTCGAGAGACTAAAGATCAAACTGTAACATGTGAGACCATGGACTGGTCGAGCATGACAACTAGTAGTTTAAGGAGGAGAGGTCATGGATATGGATACATGGGTATAATAGGTGTGATAGGAGGAGACCATAGTAGGAGGATAAGTTACCACCTTATTCTCACCATCAATGACTATAACATTGGCAATATCGAGCATAGAGGGTGGTGATCCAAGATGAACCATTAGTCGACATAAAGTAGAGCTGATAAATAGAGGAACCAATGAACAGAGACCCAAGATGTGCATAGGTGGTGACTCTAGGTTTTGCTTTGATTGGGAGGTGTCCCACATACAAGGTGCTTGGTGGATGGGTTGATGGAGAGATTATGCTCAATGAATAAGCATATGGGGAGATAGTGGTAGGTGACACTAGGACCCACCAAAAAATAGGGTTTAGCCTATTACATGGTGGTGAAACCCATGGTTGATAGATCCCTTAATAAAATAAAAATAAAGAGTTAATACTTGTTTTTTTATTTTTAAGTATCGTCACCAATGTGATGCCAAGGAAATAGCATATGCAAGATCAACTAGAGTAATAGATAAGTTACAAGATTGCTTTTGATTTTTAAGTATCATCACCAATGTGATGCCAAGGAAAGAACATACACAGCCTTCACAAGAAACTAAGAAGATAAAAATAACAAACAGATTTACTTCATAGAAAATAAAGTGTGATTTATTTACTAAGAATGCAAAAGACTAAAAATGAAAAATGTTAGTGAAAACAAATGAAGTAAAATTGGTTTCATTTTTTGCTTTTTGTAATTTTCTTTGGCCAACATTCTACAAATAAGGTGTTAATTTGTTTTGTTTCGGTTAAGGAATAAGATAGCCTATAAAAAGAAATGAAAACCCACAAAAATAAGACTCTATGATGAAATTGTAGTTACACAGATAAGTCAAAAAAGAAAAATATCAAAATAATCCCATAGGAAAAGATAAAAAATAGAAAAGTCTTACAAAAACAATCTCAATATTATGCTCAATGAAATCACGACATAGAACAATAAAATATCCATTGTATGAAAATGATGTAGGTAATGATAAATCATTGTACCAAATGACAAAATTACTATGAAAAAACACAAAAATCATTGCACCAAATGAAAATTTCACTTCAAGTTTTGACAAAATCACTACAAGGTAGAATGATATCACTACACTTGGATGAAATTGTTGTTCTGGTAAAAAATCATTATTAATCTAAAAAACATACAAAAAATCACAAAAACATAGAAAAAGTGATAAAAATGTTGTTCAGTCTAACAAAATCATTGAAATGTGCTCCAAAATCACTGTTGCGTAGGAAAAACATACAACCAAACACAAAATTCTAGATAACAACTTGTAATTTGTACCATCTCAAAAAACACAAACTAAATGCAAGAGATAGACAAAAAACAACAAAAACTAAGAAAAACATATTATCTAAGTGCACAAATAAAATAAGAAGATTAAAAAGATGTGGGTAGGTCCCACTAGGCATGCCAAAAATGTATGAATTAAAAAGTACAAAGACAAAGAACAAGTCTATTCTAAGATAAATTCTACTAGAGTTAAAGAAACAAATGCAAGAAACAACAATGAAAACCATCACAATTTAGACACAAGAATCCTCCATTGCGATTCAGATTCGATTTTCTCTATTAAAATGTAGTGCTCACTCCTCCAATGCAAAGGTGAAATGGGTAGTTTATGGATGTAAAAATGGATGACTTTTTATTTGCTTTGGATGCAAGATTTGATTATGATTTACTAGATTTTGATTGTGATTTCTCAATATTTTATGATTGATTGCAACATTTGTGATCTTTTTTTGAAATGAGGATTCTCAAGCTTATTTATAGAAACCTAGATTATGATCCAATGGTTGAGGATCAATTAAAAAATTTCAAGGTTCCAAATTATCAATGGTTGAGGATGAGTCCTCATTCATGAGGATGGAGACTATTTCAACCAGGTGAGTAAAAGGAGGGGTTGGTTAGCAAACATAGTCAAAATAGATTGACAACTCAGTGGAGGAGTCATAAGAAGTGGAAATATTCATGGATTCGGTTGGGATGAGAGAGAAATGGGGGAGAGGTTTGAATTGGTAAGTATAGAATTAAATAATTAAAATAAAGAATATAAGGTACATAATTGACTTTGTCAAAATTATTTGAGTAAATCAATTAATTGATTTTAGGAAGAAATGTTAATTATTAAATTAAAAAGAATGATTAATAAACTTAAGAAGAATTATCATGGTGCATTTTGACACTAAATGAAATTTAGGTGTCTACAACTATAGGTCTTGATAGATGTGGACAAAGCTAGATTGGTCATGTTGGGCTTGGAAGGCATCATGGAGATGAGGCGTATCCCACTAAGTGTTGATCTCATTATCCTATTATATGGAGCATAGGAATAGTTGACTAATACTTTCTGATGGGTGGTGGATGTGGATACCATATAGGTAGGTATCATATTATAATACATCCATGCATCACTTGGACAACCTATAGGGGACACTGATGATCATAAGGACACTGAATAATCAAGAGGAGAGATGAGCACTATCTTGATAGGCAATGTGCTTAGATAAGATCTACCTAAGACTGAGGGTGAGCTTGTATGATGTGTATATTACATAGATTTTGAATATTTATAAGGATGTGATAGGACTTGTGATAACATGAGGGATAGGTAGTAGGGTTGAGATCTTAGATAGCCTCATTAAAATACACTATGTTGAGGGGATAGTTTGAGGCATCTATGGGTAACATGGCTAGGCCATGATATAGACATGATAGGGCCCAACCATAGAGCTAGAGTGATGTATTTTTTTACTTTAGAAAAAAACACATGATATATAGAGTTATTATATTTAGATAGTTGGATTTTGGTCTCATGAGTTATATTCTAGTTATGGTTATGGATGTATGGATATATTTATTTCTAGCACATGTATTTTGTTTTTGTTGTATATTTTATAGGAAATATATGTGTGGTTTTTTCTTTTATAGCATTATGTAGTGCACATGCATGGTTAAAAAGAAATAGGTGAAAAGACTTGGAAAAGTATAATTAATCAAAAATAAATGTAATAGATACTATTTGATGATGGGAAATGTGTAACAAAAAAAGATGACTAAGTATAATAAATCAGAATGTGGTCAACAAGAGGGCTAAATGTTTTTAAACTATGAAAAAGATTGGCACCAAATTAAGACAAGTAAAATCATATGAAATCACATTGGGAAGTATGAAAATAATGTAATAAAATGGAAAACACTTGAAAGATTAATGGTATGATAAAAAATCAATTAAGTCAATCAATCATACTAAATCACATTGGGAAGTATAAAAGAGAAACAAAATTGGTAAAAATAATCTTAAAGTAATCACACTAATTCAAGTTGGGAAGTATGAAAAACTTAAGAAAAATAGTTGGATTCTTACATGCAATCAGAAAATAAGAAGATAAAAGTGAAAGATTAATGAAGTAATCATAAAACATACTAAATAAATATGGGGATCATGTCAATGAATGGTAACACATAATCAATCACATCTTATCTTATATTTGACACATGTAATTTCATTGTGACTTGTGTATTGGAATTTTTTTTGAGGAAGGCAAGGTCCTCTCCATGGTCTTATATTTAAAATCACAAATGGAACACCAATGAGGTGGAAATAATTTGAAAGTATGGAAAAAGGGGATGTTTGGAATGGTAATTTGTGAGGAAGGCCTAGTCCTTTCCAAGGTCTTACACTAAAACTCACAAATAGATTCCATAAGGGAGTGATTAGTGAACAAAACATTTTTTCTCAAGTGAAATTATTAGGATTGTATGGAGTGAAAAAGGTAATGTAAAAATCATAACATATGCATCTTATGAGAAGACCTTAAGAGACATGAGGCATACTAAGGACATGATAAGACACTAAGTGGCTAGTGACCATAAATATACAAAGGTTATCTATTCACTATAGGCACAAAGATATTTAGGAAATTAAGTATGGTTTTAAGATCAAATCATGTTGGTAGTTTTTAATAAGAAACGTAAAATGGACCTACCTTCCCATAATGTGTTCCCTATTCCCCAGGACCTCTTATAGAGTCATCAGTTTACTATGAAGACTGAGCACTTACATGATAAAATAGGTAGCACTAAAATATTTTTTATTCCAATCTACTATCCTACTACACCCCAATGGACCTTAGCTCTATTGTGAGGCCAAATATTTAGTTTGAACTTTGATTAGAGAAAGGATATGTGATTAGAATCACATTTTTAGTGTGATTTGAATTTTGAAAATTTTTGAATGTTGACTTTTAGATCATTGCCTTTTGTTAAATGATTTAAACTTTGAATGTTTTATGGATTTTAATATTCCTCTTCCATACATACATGGAATGACCAATAATGAGAGATAAAGTAATACACATGAATGAGCTTTAGGATCAGGCTAAAGGAAGCTAAGTATCCAAAGATATAACTAACTAGAACGCTTAGGCTTAACTATGAACCAACATGTTATTTCAAGTCTCAACCATGTGTATGATTAGTTTACAAAAGGGAATAAAGGGGAAGAAGAGGAGATCCAATTGGACTAGTAAAAGGAAAATGTAATGAGATGAATTATTTTCTTATTGATCACATGGTAAATGAGGAATGACTAAAGGGAGCAATGTTTGTATAATCAAGTCACAATAACAATTATTCATGTTTATAGAGATAAGATAAAAAATAATCATGAAAATGAACAAGATAAACATAGAAAATGAACTTAATAAGAATAAGTGTGTCATTATGAAAAAATCCATAAGAGAATGACATCATAATCAATATGTAGTTCAAAATAAAAGTCACCATGTAAGATAGATAAGAATTTGACAAAATGTTAAATGATATAAAATAGATAAATGTAAAGTCGGAGTATGCACCCAATCCAAATGAAGGAATAAATGTAAGAACACCATGCTTATGTTCATAAATATAAATAAATTTTTCCACACACATTATCCATAACATCTAATAAGTATCTATGAATCTGAACTCTTACTATAGCCAAAGTCTCATCAAACTTTAAGGAAAGTTAGGAAAATACTTCACATCAAATCTCCTCAAAATAAAATTTAGGAATGCCTGAAGGATCAGGTTGATGAGGGTTATCATGCAAGGGATGCTCAAGAGAAGGAATGGAATTAGACTCTATAGGAGATGAAGGGGTTACTGGTGGAGAGGGTGCCATCAAGGAAGGAGGATCCATGAATGAGGGACTCATAGTTGGAGAAACAGTAGGTAAAGAAGGGACCATAGGTGGTGGAACCATGGGAGAAGAAGGGGGAGCCTTCTTATGAGGGATGCTATGGGAGGAAAGGTATTAAGCATAATAATGGTTATGAGGTGATCCTTAAGAAGCTTCTAAATGATGTTGTGATGATTAGTGTGATGTGTACCACACTGGTGCCACAGAAAATATACCTCTCCATATTTGGGAAGATATTCAAGTAATACTTTTAGGGGAGGGATAGTATTATCTATGGGATGAGGAGTGGTGGGACACAAGGTGTAGATATATTATCATAGCTTATGACAATGTGTGGATGAATGATTATCTTTGCCATGGAAGCAACATATACATTTGCGAGTAAATTTGGCAGGTTTAATCACAAGAGGAGTGGAAACAAAAGTTGAGGAAGATTGGTATAGTGAACATTCTCTATTCCAATGACAAATAACTTTATGAATATCATAATATGGATGATCAGTCCATTTAGTGGACAAAGGATCAAGCTAAAATAAAAGGATCAAGCCATCACCAAGATAAGCTAAGGCTAGTAGAGAGACTAGCCAAGGATTGATTGAGGGAGAAACAAGATCAAAAATAGGAAGATACTCAACTAGAAAGGGAGTGGGAATAGGATCCAAAATGGGTTCAACTGAGGGAGGATTGGGATGCACATAAGGCTGAAGGACAATTACAATCATCTCAAGGATAAACTGACTAAATGGGTCCTAGTATATAGCAAAATGATAGGGACCAATCATAACACAATATATAAACATACTCCTATAAGGTTAATCAAAAAATGGGAGTGTGTGCACCATCTCTACCCTATGATCAAGAGGAATTTTTTTAAAATTAGAAATGATAAACGATGGAATACTAGAAGAAATAATGAAAGCCTAAAGCAAAAAGGAATGATAATGAATAATTATAGCATTTCAAGTTTGAACAAGACCTCCTAAGAATGGATCATCTAAGGTAAATCCATCATCATAATAAAGTGTATTAAGATTAATGGCATAGGTAGGGATGACCTGGTCATCTAATGTAGTGTGATGAATGGAATGTTGAGTCTAAATTAACACAATAGGTATATCATCATAAGATAGTTGACGAAAATAAGGTTACAAAGAAGGGGGAAGTTGAGAAATGAGATGAGGTGAGAGATATAAAGTTTTAATCTTGAGATTGATCTCGTTAGGCTCATGATCATTAGAATCTAGGACTTTAGGGGTATGTTCTTAATGAGTTAAGGGTGACCATTATAAATATTGACCAAATTTGACTTTTAGGTCAAATTGGGGTACCCCTAGGTAAAAACTTGAGTCTTAAGTGTTTTAATGGGTTTAATGTTTGGTTATAAGGTATATCATAGGTCATATAATGTTATTCAATGTTATATTAGCCTTGGTCATCAATTTTATTAGCCAACATGTCCTTTTGGGTCATTTTGAGGTCAAAAAATATGTATTTAATGACTTATATGGATTTATTAGGAAGTGTGAAGGTCCCAAAATATGATGTCATATCCCATGTGTCCTAAGAGGACTTAAGTAACTAAAACCAACTGAAAAGTGGTAGGTTCCTTAGAAAAAGGAAAGTTTTCTTGAGGAAAAGAAGTTTAACACTTGTACATCTCATTGGGAAGTGTGTCACATTGGAAAGGATCATGATATGTCTCTTCAGATCCCCCAAGCTTAGTTCCATGTTTGAAATGATCTAAAACTTCCATTTTTATCCCAAAACCATTCTACTCATTTTTTAGTCTTATTGGCAAGTAAAAGTGATGTTCATGTTTGTGTTTAGTACAGATAGCTCAAGAGGTTTTAGGACAAAAAACTTGGGGAGGTCATATTAAAATTAGATAAATTCATTTATATATAATTATTTCTAAGAATAGTGTCTTGTGATTCATGAACCATCCTCATGAAGCTGACTATACTTTTTTGCTAGCTATTTCATGCACCCTATATGTTTTACTCCATTTTGGTCAAATCCATATGAACAATTTGGTGATGTTGAATCTAGAGGATTTTCTATACCTCTTCAGATGATTTCAATTCTTATTTTCATTTTTTATGGTGTTTTGATGGGTAAATTTATCTCATGTTGTAGGAAAGGACCACCATGTACAGTCTCGGTCAATTCTCTACTTGAATAAGGTTGAATTCCATACAAGGGATTCCATGTGAATATTATATTGTGTGTTTCCATGTATTAATTTCATAATAATCACCTCCATTCATGTTTTGATTTCACTACATCATGCATGGATCAATCTTGCAGTCTACTCTCATACTCAGTCAACCTCTTGTTCATTCTTACTTACAATCATAGGAGATCACATGTGTGAACATGTTTAACATGATTCATATACATTTAATATATATATCATGACTTTTAATAAGTTTTAATCTCAAGAACATAAAATAATAACCTCCACTAGATATAAGAAAGGATTGTGGTAGTCATGTAGCACACTTTCACCTAGTCTATCATGAATATGCCCACTTACAAGTGTCTGGAGGATAAATTCACATTGAATGGGATGTTTTGATACTTTTTTTAGACCCTTATAAGTGTTAGGAGTCCATTTTAAACATTATAAATTGGTTTATAACTCATTAAGGGACTATTTTTCTAGTTCACTGCTTGAAATTTTCATATTTCCTACATTGTGGAATAACCACTTACAGGTGGCCTAAGCAGAGAGTTTAGAATCCATTTGGAGAGTTTGAAACACATGATTAACCCTATTTAGTGTCTTGATATGGTTAAATATCATGGTATACTTTTTTTAAGGGTATATTTCTAAATAAGGAATGAAGGCCACCTTTAAAAAATGAGATGATTGTGTTAGAGATCAAATCCTTAAAGGTGCAAAATAAAACACCTGAGCTTTTGATTGAAGGCTTAAAATAGGATTATAAAGACTTTTGATGGACCCAAGTGAGCATACCCTATATTCCTCACATATGGGATCAAATTTCAAAAAGGAGAAAGTGGTTTAGTCCTTTGGTTCTCTTGATGATGAAGCTTGAACATGCACTTCTCACCACTATTTTTTATAGTGAAATATACATATTTTGAAACTCTAAATGGACTATTTCCCCAAAGTAGTTGTTTGAAACTTTGCCCCCATGATTGGAAGGTTATATGATGGAGGAAAACATTGTGATTTGATTTTATTTGAGAAGATAATATACAACATTTTAGACCCTAGACACACCTACAAGTGTGTCCAATCTAAAATATTTATCTACAGTAGCAAGGGGTTAAAAAGTGTTTTGGAATAAACATTGAGGGAGGTAGAATATTTGAAGACACATTTAAGTGTTTGAAGAGATTATATGGTTTAATTATGATATAAATACCACCAAAACAAGTTTATATGTGGGTTTTTTCCCTCAACAAACACCTACAAGGTTATAACTCCATGGAAAAGCACACTTATAGCTAGATTTAAGTGACTAAGATAGATAGTGACTTAAGTATGGGGTTTTAAGAGTGTTTTAGCTATCTAAAGTAAATGAAGGAAAAAGTAAATACTGTATGGTTTAAAGTTATAATAAAATCCTCCACAAATCATAAACAAGGTACATATCATACATACATACGTATAGGTGTACCTTCATGGCTTGGAACACAGTTAAGAATAGAAACCTAGTTCTGAGAAAGAAAATTACCAAAGGGTTGTTGTTCTTGAGGTTGACATTATAGGTATATAAATGGGATATAAATAAAAATTGTAAGAGTAATATGAAAAGCTAATTAAGTTCTTATTGCACTATTTTCAAGGTGAAGTTATGTAGGACATCTATAGGGCAGTAACTTGAAGAGACAGATAGAATGAAAGAGCACAGTTTGAGAACTCAAGGTGTATGAAGGGTAAGTGAAATCCTAGATATATGAATGTATTTTAAATATATCCATCATGTCTGGATAATCTTTAATTTACCCTATCATTTCAAATAAAGCAAATTAAGGATTCTCATAATGCCCATATAGTCCACTTGGAAAAGGTTCACATATAATCCTTGCCTGGTAGGTCTGCTTTGGATTTTTAAGAGTTTGGAAGTCAAATCACATTATCAAGAGATCAAAATTTGTCTAAATATCCTTGTGAAGTTATTACACATATATTACAAAATTAATAACAAAAATATAAATGGAAAATCTAAATGGAATGGTCTAAACCATAAGGATTACAGTCAGGGCTATGAGGAATGGTGAAACCTAGTGCTAAATGAGGAAGTCATCTTCATTTATAGTATTTGATATGAATTATATACCTTTGGAACATGTGTATTAAATGAATTTATATGTGTTTTAACTATTATAATTAAATTAAAACCATTAAGAGTCATTTGGAGCTCTAGGATGTAGTCACACCTGTTAGATAAGGTTTAACCCTAAGGCCAAATAAGAAGTCACTTGCACTTATAACACAATATGAACATCCCCATAGATTAAAACATGTTTATATGGTGGATATAGAATTTTTCAAGATTTTAGAGTGTAAATAAAACTAAAGGAATCCATTATTTGACCTTAAACCAACTTAAACCTTCAAAGAATAAGAAAATAAGCTCAAGTGGGTGACTTTGAATGCTCATTTCTCTTTTGAGGATTTGAATGGAGACTCAAGGAATTTGGAGGAGTTAGATAAGGTCCTAGGCAACCCTTTCATGACATTATTTTAAGATTTAAATGTGAAACATGTATGAACAAAGCTTAAGAGGGTAAACTGCTAGGAATTAAACACTTCTAAATCTAGATCTACTATTACCATAAACTAGATCTCAAGTTATGCAATAAAATGCATCATGTAAAAACATTCCTTAATTCACCATTAATATGAAATCATAATGAGAGAAAGATAATAGTAACATAGATAACACAGATCTAGCATGGTTCACCCAATGTGGGCTACATCCACCAATGAAAATTCTCAAATAAATCAGTAATCTAAAATAAGATTACAATGAACTCTCACAAAGATATAAAAATCTCCTATAAAAAGTGTTTTACAAAAACTACACTTTCACAAGCACCTACCCAATGTTGTATCTCACAAGTTGCTAAACTACACCCTAAAATGAACACTTGCACTTTGCAAAATACTTATACTTTGACTTTGATCCTCAAATCCACACCCTAAAAATAAACCATCAACCTCTAAAGGCCATTCCACACCTTGTATACATATAAAAATGAATAAAATCCATGACAGGAGGAGTAAATGTGCAATTCTTATCCAATATAAGTATTATCCAAAATGTGACAACCCTTTTCCACCTCATCAAGCCTATCTAAAATCTCTCCCAAGGATAAATTCACCATATTCACCTTCTTCACCTTGTAAGGTCACATTTTTACATGAACATGTGATCAAAACCAACTCCACTCAACAAGGAAGGAGTTCCCTTTTCCAAAAAATAAATAGCTTCCTCAAAACAAGAAAGTCAACATGGGAAAAGGCATCTAACAACTAACTCTATGAAATATGGAATACATAGAAATTAAGAATATAAAGAATATTCCACTCACATGTGGAGAAAATGAAAATTATGCTTCCCACATCTTTAGAGCTCTTTATGCCCCCAAAATTTATTCCTATGGTCATGTGATAGCCCCAAAGGGCTCCACACTCAACAATCTCCCACTTGGAGACTATATATCTTGAATAGAATCTATCACTACTCCATGACCCCTAAGGCCAACCAAATCTAAACATAGTCTCAACTTTGTCTAATGTGATCACCTTGGTCATCATATCCACAGGATTCTGGCTAGTATGAATCTTCTCTAGCTTCACCAAGTTCTCCTCCAAAGTTTTCCTAATGAAGTGATAATGTAACTAAATGTGTTTCATCCTCAAGTTGAAAGTGGAGTTCTTTGCTAAATGAATATCGCTTTGACTATCATTGTGTAGTCTCCCAATTTCCTACTCATGCCCTAACTCTCAAAACAATTCTTGTAACTAAATCATCTCCTTGCTAGCCTCTATGGCATTAACATACTCTACCTCTATCGTTGACAAAGCCACAATCTTTTATATCTTATAAATATAGCTAATTGATATATCTCCAACAATAAATATATATCCTATCATACTTCTCTTGCTATTAATATCCCCTACCATATCCAAGTCCACATAACCACATAATGTGGTATTTGATCCACCATAACATAATTGAAAACCAATGGTTCCTCTCAAATACCAAAGAATCTATTTCACTGCCTACTAATGCTCATAGCATGGATCACTCATATACCTACTCACAACTCCCATTGCTTGGACAATATCTAGTCTAGTACAAACCATGGCATGCATCAAGAAACTAACTATCCATGAGTAATGTACCTTGGACATCTTAATATTTTTATCTTTTATATTGGGACACTACTCCTTTGATAATCTAAAGTGGCTGCCAAAGGAATACCAACATATTTAGCATCCAAAATGATAAACCTTTCTAAGACTTTCTTCACATACTCTGATTGGGATAAGATCAACTTCCTCTCCTTCCTATGATGAAAAATCCTCATACCAAGGATTTTCTTTGCAGTACCCAAATCCTTCATAGAAAAGGAGTCACTAGGTTGTTTCTTAAGCATATGAATATATTGTATGTTCTTTCCTATAACTAACATGTCATCAACATACAAGCATAATATAATAAAGGAACCATCATAAAAATGTTTGATATACACATGATATTTAGAATGACACCTTTGATATTCTTGATCCAAAATAAAACAATCAAATTTCTTGTACCATTACTATGGAGTTTGTTCCAGACCATACAAGCTCTTCTTTAGTCTACACACATAGTTCTCCTTCCCTTTGACCTCATAACCCTGTGGCTACTTCATATATAACTCTTCATCCAAATCACCATGAAAAAAATTAGTTTTCACATCTAACTATTCTAAGTGCAAATCCTCAACTACAACTAAACCAAGAACAGTCTTAATAAAAGTCATTTTTACAATAGGAGAGAAAATATCATCAAAATCAATACCTAATTTTTGTGTAAACACCTTGACCACCATCCTGGCCTTATACCATTTTCTCCATTCATCCTCTTCTTTGATTATGAAGGTCCACTTGTTTGACAATGCACTCTTGCCCTTGGGTAACCTAGCTAAATCCCATATTTGGTTCTCCATGAGAGATCTATGCTCTTCATCCATGGCTTGTTATCATCTCAACTTAGCATCTACCTACATTGCTTCCTCATAACACTCTGAATCTCCATTGTTAGTGATTAATAAATAATTCAAAGGAGAAAAACATTCAGGTGCTTTTCTTAACCTAGAGGACCTTACCATAAGAGTTTGGGGTCCTTGTGTATAAGGTTCCTAAACTGAATCCTTGGATACTTTGCCATTTGTAATGTCATCCAATACTATGTAATCTTTTTGTTCTTTGTCTTATTCCTAAAACTTATCCTTATGCATGAATTTTTCATTAAAAACTACATCTCTAGACCAAAATATTTTCCTATCTTTAATTCTCCATAAATGGAAACCAAAGTCATCCTCACCATAACCAACAAATGTGCATTTCTCTAATTTAGCCTCTAGCTTGGTCCTATCCTCTTTCTTGATGAGATTAAAAGCTTCACATCCAAATACTTTAAGAAAATAATAATCAACATTCTTCCCAGACCAAGATTTTTTAGCAATGCCTCCATCCATAGGCATAGAAGGTCCTCTGTAATTCATATATACTACCATGCTAACTATTTGCACCCAAAACTATAAAGGCAACCCTGCATGTAGCCTCATGTTCCTAGCACATTCTATTATTGTTCTATTCATCCTTTTAGATACCCCATTATGCTACGGAGTTCCTAGAATTTCCCTTTGCCTATGAATTCTAATTGTTAGAACAATATTCAAAGAAAGCATTACTATAATACTCACCTCCATTATCTGATCTGAGACATTTCAACTTGAGACCTGATTCATTCTCAACTAAGGCTTTCCACTTCTTAAAAGTGTCAAATACATAATATTTTTTTGTAATTTAATAAAACCAAACTTTTCTAGTTGCATCATCTATAAAAGTAATATAATAATTGGATCTAATAATAGAAGATACATGTGTTGGTCCCCATACATCTGAGTGTACCAGATCTAACTTGTGATTTTTCTTTATGGGTCCAACCTTTAGGAACATAACCCCCTTCTATTTCCCATACACACAATTTTCACATAAGTTTAGATCTATGTCTTTTAATCTAGGCAACTTATCTTTTAAGATCATCATGCCCTTATGGCTCATATGATTGAGTCTGTCATGCCACATAGTTGCATTTCCACATACAATAACTAAATCAATAAATAAACACTACTATTAAAATATAAAGTTCCAACTTTATTACCTCTTGAGATCATAAGAGCACCTTTGGTAACTTTCCAAGAATCTATAGTAAACATAACTGAACATCCCTCACTACCAAACTACCCCACTGAAACCAAATTCTATATCAACATAGGCACATGTCTAACATCCTTAAGGATTCATGTGTGTTGTCCCCCAAAGCTATCACTCATCTTTGGGACAACATTTGAACTATTTTGGTCCAACATACCAAAATCATCTCTCCCCTTCTCAAAAATTATTCTAGGCATTCAAATTCTTCATCATTCAAGATTTTTCAAAATCTATAGACTCTACAGGCTTGAATCTATAGATTCTACCAATTCTACAAGATCATTTCTATAGACTTCATAGGATAGTTTCTATAGACTCTGCAAGAAAGAAACAAGTTCAACACTTATCCATTTTTTCTATCATGAAGAAATTGTGGAAGCTACCAAGTGTCATCTGCCGAGACACATTATGATTCATTTCTCAAAATAGCAGAACTTGCCATGTGTCCCTTGTAAGATGAGCGGAATGCACCACATGTCAACATCCGCATCTTCTTCCTTTTGTTTTTTAAAGACTATGGCAGGCCCTAGGTAAGTTACTAAGGTCAAACAAAATGCAACAAGTGTCAACATCTGTATAAATCCAAAAGAGTCATGAATTTTTTTGCAGTGTTTCTATGAGCTTGATAGAAGTCACCACATGTCATCTTTTGTAGGACTCTCAAAAGGCATCCAAATCCTTTATAAGTTAAGTGGATGCTGCCACATGTCCTCACCTATTTCATAGCAGATGCTACCATATGTCCTCACTTGTTTCATAGTGGATGCCACCACGTGTCACCTATTGAGATTGGTAGAAAATTGACTAAGGCAAAGCCAAATGACAAACAGCCCTTATGGAGGGTAGGTGAGGAGTAGACGGACCGTTGAAAAAATTTGAAGGATAGTTCCATGCTTGAACAAGTCCTTTTGGAGGGCACAATTCTCTTTTGGGAAATGAACATGGTAAAATGGTTAAGACAATAATCCTTCAGAATTTTTATTCGAAGGAATTCACCTGAGAAGAAAGCTTGATAGAAAACCCATCAAAGAAATAAAAGCCTAAAAGTTTCCATGTGTCCCTTATCAAGTTGTAGTGAAATGTGCCATGTGTCCCTTATCAAGTTACAGTGGAATGCCATGTGTCATCTATTGAGACATAGTTTCTAGTAACTTTCAAAGTAGCAGAACGTGCCACGTATCATCTACAAAACTCACTAGAAGTCACCACATGTTAATGCCCACAACTTATTCCTTTTATTGAGTAAGGACTGTGGTGAGTCCTGGGTAAGTGGCTAAACTCAATTAGAATGTGACAAGTGTCTGTGTCCATGTGGATCCAAAAGAGTCATGAATGTTTCTACAGTGTTTTTATAAGCTCAACAGATGCTGCCACATGTTCACACATGTTTCTCAGTGGAAGATGCCACATGTCATTTGCTAACATCAATAGAAATTAGTCTCAAGCAAAGAAAGAGGTAGTGACAGATGATTCCAAAGGAAGGTTCAGAGGTTCAATAAGTAGTTGGTTCAATCGGTCAATTCAATCAACCGGTTCAAAGGAATGACCCAAAATGAAGAGACCAAGTGCCCTTGTAGAGGACAGTGAAGAAAAAAAACTTTGAAGAACAAAGCAATGAACTATTGAATCATTGAACCTTAAACCAAATTGGTTCAATGAGTTCAATAAGTTCAATGGATTCAAAGAGATCAAGGGACTTAGGAAAAATAGAGAAGTGATGAACTGTTGAACCATTGAACCTTGAAACAAAATGGTTTAAAGGTTCAACATGGATGGTTCAAAGGAGTTTCCCAAAGCTAAAAGAACAAGTGCCTCTATGGAGGGTGGTGAACTAAAGGCAAGTGCCCTTATAAAGGGTAGAGAACATTGGTTCAAAGACCAAGGAAACAATTGAACCAGGGAAGCGATTGAACCATTAATGTCCCTATGGATGTCAAATTTAAGATAATGAAATATCCATTGATTTTCAAGTATGGGATAGATCCTATGAACAAATTCAGTGACCAGCCAAAAAGATAGCCTGAGAGCTCAGATCACACAGATAAGGACAAAACATAGCCAGAGAAGGAAGAACGATGAAGAAGGACCAAAAATATCCATGCATGGGATATGTTTCTAAAAGATAATGTAGTTCACCAAGCAGACATTGGAGAACATGAATATTCAATGGCATGACCTGTTTCTCTATATTAAGAATAGCAAATAGGCAACTATGCCTAATTCTAGCATATCTTCTTGATAGAATTTAAAATGTATTGAATGCAACATGATGTGTTACTGCTCCCAAGTCTTTCTTGGAAAACTATATATTGGACTCCCTCTTATTGTTTTAGAGGAGATATATCTCTCTGTAATCAGAAATGAAACTCTACCCAAATTGAAAGGCATTACTGAGACTTTGAGCCCAGATTGTTGATCATATTTCATTATTTGAATAAGAAAACAAGTGACTTTTCAGACTTTGTGTTGGAATAGCTTGGTTATTGGGGAAATTGTTCTTATGTCTATTTCCTTAATACATTTTTTGTCCATTTGATTAAATAAGTAGAATTAGTGAAAGTGATCAAGAAGGCATCTTGAAGCCAGTTGTGGAGAGACTTTGTGCTGTCACAATTGTCTTCAGTTTGTCTAATTTTCTATTCCTGTGTAAAGGATGTTGGGATGAATTTGTGCCCTCATTATCCTTCATATTCTATTTCTATGTAAAAGACCTTGGGATGACTTTGTGCCCTCATCTTTTTTATTTCACTCTTTGGCAGTTGAGGTGGATACTTTATGCCTCATTTCATCCTGTTGTGTTACTGTGCCTTGTTACAGTCACTTATCATCACCTGAAAGATTACTTTTGTCTACTAAACAAACACTTTTAAAAGAAGAGGAGTGTCTTTTATCATTTCATTAGGATTTATCCTTTGATTTGTGAACATCATCTCTGAAAAAAGAGAGATGGATGGTTTATCTTACCCTTAAGTGTTATTTTCTATTCATATATATATTATATAGCTCTTGCATATCTACAGGGAACCTCCCCTTGCTGAGAGGAGAGATTTACCCCCTTTTGATGTAGTAAACCTGCACAACTAGCCAGCCAATTTCCCTATGTTGTGGTTGAAAAAACCTATTTTCTCCTCAGTTATCTAATTGACAAAATATTCACCCAATAATTTTTGGTGACTCCACTAGGGAGAATGTGCAATCTAAAGCCCTAAGTTTTAGAATGAAGTAGTCCTTACCCTTATACATCATAGACTTTGGCGACTCCTTTTTGCGCCTTACTCATTATTATTATAGTCTTATCATCTTCCTCCACCTCCATGCCAATTGGGATAGAACACATAGTTTGAAGCCTCAAGCTTCAAGCTGAAGCAGGGCCAATTCTTTCCCATTTTTGTTTTATAATCTGGCAACTCCATGCTATATGAGAAGCCAAAGGGCTAAAGGTAATGTTGACCCTATATTTGAGTTGGTACAACAAAGTAATTTTAATCCATTTCCTTCACCATCTCACCTCTAATGAACCAGGAGATTTCCTCCTACTAAAGTCAAGTCTCCGTTACCAGGTAAAGCCTCCATTTTAGGTATTAATAAATCTTTGTCAATACTCACTCCTCTGAGATTTGTTATCCCACATTTCTATAGTCATACAATGGTAGTTTGAGGTCCTTGGGGTAACTCTTTTGGCCCACTCAATTTAACTCCACCTCTACATGAGCTACCATGCAGTTCAAGGAAAAAATTTCCCAAATTTTATGGTGATGGGAAAGTTCATCCTGATGAACATATTGCAGCGTTCAACATAGACTATGGCATAATAGGTGTGGAATTTGAGGATGTAGTAGTCAGGATGTTTGTGGAAACTTTACAAGGTGCTACTACAAATTGGTTCTATCATTTATAGGCCTAGACTATGACTGACTGGAACACCCTTAAAGCCAAGTTTGAAGCCAGATTCAAGCCTACAAAAGATGTGCATGCCCTATTGGCTCAACTCAAACATATGAAGAAAGAGCCTCATGAACCAATGAAGGATTTCATAGCCAAGTTCGACAAACTCAGAAACAAGATTCTTGTACTTACTTAGCCAACACTTGAAAATGTCAAATGTTTCTTCATTAACTCTCAGCTACCTAAAGTGAGTTTTTTACTGAGACATGTTGGCCAAATAGACCTTGCTATAGCTCAGGATTTGGCCACTGAGGTGTAAGATGACCTTATCTTGGTAGGAAAGATAAGGAGAGATCTAAATAGAGGTAAATCCTCTTCATCTTCTAAATATCCATCTACATGTACCACTGATCTAATGGTGCAAAAGATGGCAAATGAGTTGCTAACTCTCAAGAAGCAAATGGCGCAAGGGATATCTTCATCTCCTTTGTATAGAGATATGTTAGGAAGGACATTTCCCAATCATTCATACCAAAGCAATGCTACCAAAAATTAAGGACAACCAAATTGTCTTCCTTTCCCATAAGGAAAACTTGCCATTGAAGTACCCCTAACTAATTCAGCAGTCAGATATCTCAAAACAGAATCTAATTTCTCTTTCTAGCCTAAATTGAACCAAGAAAATGATGTTGATCTCCTTGTAAAAGATCAAGAAGAGTCAGTTGGCAACTCCAACATCAATTTCTTGAATTACCAGGATGAACCCAGAAGTGAAGTTAAAGTATATGAAGGATCATATGTTGTGTTCACCTAGTCCAAGAATTAGTCAGCCCAATCAGCTAATAAAGGAAAAATAGGGGAAAGTTCTCAACCTGTAATCTCAATTGCCAAATGAGGAACTTCTCTGCCTTTCCAGCCAAAGGACCTAGTGAGTAATAAAAAGGTAAGTACAAGAAATATTCCTCCATCTCCAACTTTAATTCCATTGACCAGTCCTCCCCCTCCTAAAAACTAGAAAGATGAACTACCTTCCCCTCTTCCTAGTCCATTTCAGTCATTTGACATAATCAATCATGTCAAGAAGACCAAAATTCAAATATCTGAATTTGAATTCTTACAAGCCAATCTTGAGTAGTTGGACAGGTTGGTAGAGTGTGTGAAGAATAAAGTTATCCCTGCAAGACAAGAGATTAGAAAGATAACTCATGATCCCTCAAGGAACATGTCCATCCCAAACAACTTTGTCATTACTCCTCCAACTGCCCTTAGGAAAATAGAGCCTTTTTATGTTTCCCTATTTATAAATGATCACAAACTGAGAAACTGCATCATTGACTCAGGTGCATCTGACAACATCATGCCTACCAATGTGGTAGATTCTCTTAGAATCACACTAACTAAAACCTTTGGGAGATGTTTCTCTATAGAGAATAAACAAGTACCACCACTAGGACAAATCAAGGATGCCTAATTTGTATTTGTAGCATTCCCAGACAAGAGAATCAAGATGATAGTCCTAGTGGCTAATGTTCCAACCTCATACGGCATTCTTCCAGGGAATTTTTTTTGTAAAGATGTTGGTGGAGAATTGAGCATGGACTTGTCTAAAGAGAGGATCCCTATCAAAGGCATCATGCAGAGGTTGTTTCCTAAAAAGGAAGAAAAATATGTTGTCACTCAGACATCAGCTCCTGAAGCCCAAATTCTATTCGAGTCTTCAGGTATGGGTAATTATTTTTTGACCACAGAAGATACTCATGTTTTAGTTGATGAACCCCCAAAAATGATAGTTTGAAAATTATTTCAGATGGAATAGTAGAAGACATGATAGAATGCAATGCAAACACAGAATAATTTCAACTTCCAAGTAAGGAGAAATCTAAGGAAAGATAAGTTTCTGATGATGTTTGGATCCTAGAATTTGATGGTAGCAATTCTTCTACTAGCTCAGGAGCTGAAATTGTGTTGATATCTCCTCAAGGAGATATTTTTTTGCCTTCATACAAGTTGCTGTTTAGCAACACCAATAACATAGATAAGTACAAATCTCTATTACTTGGATTGAAGGCTACTCGAGATAAAGGCATCAAACTCCTTCATGCTAAAGGAGATGCTAAACTGGTGGTTTGTCAAGTAATGAACCTGTATCAAACCAAAAATGATATATTATGCCACTACCACAATCTAGTCTAGGATTAAATTGAAAGCTTTAATGCTTTCAACATCTCTACCATACCCAAGGAATTCAATGACTAAGCTGATACACTAGTTATTTCAGCAACTCTCTTAGTTCCTCACATAGACTTCAAAGGGAATAGGTACACTATCAAATTGATCTTTTGACCAAGTGTGCCCGATAATGCCAATCACTGGAAAGTGTTTAACAATGAAAACCAAACTATTGCCTTTCTAGAATAAAATGATAGCTTTGAATGGCTGCATTTTGAAGGCAGTGAACCTCAAAAGTGTGAATCAGCTCCTGAATCAAATACGAATGTAAGTGAGAAGTTCCTGTAGCTAAAAAGAAATAAACTTCATAAAGGACTAGTTTCTCTTGAGAAATTATTTGACAAGCATGACAAGTTTGTCAAACAACAACAAATGGATTCAAACTCCTCCCAGGGGTTCGATCAAATAAATTTGGGTACCAAGGAAGCTCCCAAGATGGTTAACATTGGTAAATGTTGCACTCCCAAAGAGAGGTTCAAGTTTACTACTTTTCTCAACCAATACATGGATGTCTTAGCATACTCTTATGATGACCTAAAGTCTCTCAGGCCTAAGGAAATTCACCATGAAATTCCTCTAAAAGATGATTCGATGCCTCACAAGTAGAAATCTTGGTAGTATAATCTAAAGATATTAGGTACTATTCTATCTAAGATACAAAAATTGTTGAATGTTAGGATAATTTTTCCAATCCATCATTCCACATGGATTGCCAACATAGTCCCTGTGAGGAAGAAGAATGGTGAAATTCACATTTGTGTGGATTTCAGGAATCTAAATCAAACATCTTTAAAGGATAACTATCCTTTACCAATCATCGATCAAGTGCTTCAGACAGTGACTGGTTCGAAGATGTTATCAATGTTAGATGGCTTCTCAAGATATAATCAAGTTGAAGTTGGTGAAGCAGACCAATACAAGACTACATTCACCACACCTTAGGGTACATTTTCATATAGAAGGTTGCCTTTTGGCTTGATAAATGTTGGTGCCACCTTTTAGAGAGAAATGGACCTTGCTTTCAAAGATTAAATGGATAAGTTCATTATAGTTTATCTTGATGACTTGACCATCTTTTCTAAAGATTGCCTAGATCATACATGCCACTTGCAACAAGTGCTAGAGCACTGCTACTAGAATGGCATTTCCTTGAACCCCAAGAAGTCAATTTTTAGAGTAATAGAGGGGAAACTTCTCAAACACATTGTGTCCAAAGAAGGCATAAATATTGAATCAGACAGAGTCAAGTCTATCTAAGAGCTTACCTTGCCTACAAGTAAGACTGTTGTTCACTCTTTCTTTGAAAAACTGAATTTCTTACGAAGATTCATCCCTGAGTTTGCTGAGAAGACTCGACACATTGTGAACATGATGAAAGGAAATACCACTTTCAGATGGATTGAAGAAGGTAAGTCAGCATTTGAGGATATCAAAACTATCATTACTCATGCCCCAATTCTGGTTTGTCTAGATTACAACAAAGAATTCATCATATACAGTTATGCTTTTGAACACATGCTTTCAACAATTCTGGTTCAATAGAATAAAGAAGGTGTGGAATCTCCCATTTATTTCATGAGCTACCCTTTCAAATCTTATGAGCTGAAGTACTCAAACATGGAAAATCATGCTTATGCATTGGTGAAAGTAGTCAAAGATTTCTCCTTCTACATCTTGAATTCTCACACTACTACCTTGGTTTTTGATACCATGGTCAAATCCATACTAACTCAGCAGGAGTTTGGGATGAAAAGAGGTAATTGGATTATGAAGATCCAGAGTTGATCTATTCATCAAGCCAACAAAGTTGGTACAAGGAAAAGGCCTATGCTAATTAATTACTGATAACAAACTAGAAGAAATAGAGAATGAAGAAGTAGAGGTGGAAGACACACTGATAGTCCTCTTTGTCTCCACCATGAATTATTGGTATTCAGGTATTGCTCATTTCCTTACTTATGGTGAGTGTCCTGCTCACTTGTCTTACAAAGAAAGGAGGACTATCAAGTTGAAAGCTACCAATTTTTTCATTTAGGACAATGGCCTGTACAAGAGGAGTCTTGATGGAGTGTTCCTTCATTGTGTGGACAAGGAGCAACAAAGCCAAATTTTGAAATCTTTCTATAATTTAGCCTATGGAGGACATTTTTTTGCTCTTGTGACTGCCCATAAAATTTTGTGAGCCAGGTATTACTGGTCAGCTCTTTTCCAAGATGCATACAAATGGGTAAGAAAATGTGAACTATGCCAATAGTTTGTTGGGAGGCCCAAGTTAGCCGCCTTGCTTCTCAAGCCAGTGGTCATAGAAGAACCATTCTAGCAATGAGGAATTGATTTCATTGGAGTTGTAAACCCATCTTCAAGTTTTAGACATGATTATGTCCTTACTGCAATTGACTACTTCACTAAGTGGGTGGAAGCTATCCCAACCAAGTATGCTACTTCAGAAGTAGTGTGTAATTTATTCAAGGAAAATATCATTTCCAGGTTTGGGGTCCCAACCAAGATTGTTACTAACAATGCAACTTGTTTCACTTCCAAAGAAATTACACAATTCTATTTCTACTATGGGATTACTCTCTCTCACTCTTTTTGATTACTTTCCATAAGGGAATAGACAGGCTAAATCAAGCAATAAGAACCTGGTGACTATCATCAAAAATTTGGTAGATGACAACCAAAGGACATGGCATAAAGCATTGGTTGATGCTCTATGGGTAGACAGAATCACACCAAAGAGGGTAATTGGTATGTCTCCTTTTTAGCTTCTTTATGGTATCAATGCTGAGATACCAATCACTTTGGAATTACCAACATTAAAATTGTCTAAGGCAATTAAAGATCAGACATATGAAAGCCCCCTTAATAAAATGATCATGTGCTTGACTGAGCTGGATGAGCAGAGAACTATGGTGGTAGACTGAATTGCTGCCCATCAAAGTTTGGTAAAAAAATCTCTTCGATAAAAAGGCAAAAAACTATGATTTCTAGGTTAGAGATCAAGTCCTACTGTGGAACAAGAGAAGAGAACCAAAGGGAATGCATGGGAAGTTTGATTCTCTTTGGATAGGCCCATTTATTATCCATCAGCTCAATGGTGAGAACAACTTCTTGTTGAAATATCAAGATGGCATGTTCTTCTCTCTGCCTTATAATAGGTAGCATCTAAAGCATTTCAATCTGTGAAGTATCAGATAAGATCCGCTTGTACATATGTATATTTGTATAGTCTTTAATTCTATTTTTATGCTTTTATTTTTGTTTTTGTCACCTTTATTTTTGGGTAGCATGACTCCATAGCCCAATGGCATACTTCAAGATACTGGAGATTTTGGTTTCTACTCTCCTTAGCTATTCCAACTAAAGGAAGTTCCCGAACTGGAGCTAGTTGTTGTCCCTCAAAGTTATCACTCATTTTTGGGACAAAATTTGAACTATTTTAGTCCAACAGACCAAAATCATCTCTCCCCTTCTCAAAAATTATTTTAGGCATTCAAACTCTTCATCATTCAAGCTTTTTTAGAATCTACGAACTCTATAGGCTTGAATCTATGGATTCTACCAGTTCTACAGGCTCATTTCTACAAACTTCATAGGATAGTTTCTATGGACTCTGCAAGAAAGAAATAGGTTCAACACTTAGCCATTTTTTCTATTGTGAAGAAATTGTAGAAGCTGCCAAGTGTCATCTACCAAGACACATTATGATTCACTTCTAAAAATAATAGAACTTGCCACGTGTCCCTTGTAAGATGAGTGGAATGTGCCACGTGTCAACATCTGCAGCTTCTTCCTTTTGTTTTGTAAAGACTGTGGCAGGCCCTGGGTAAGTTGCTAAGGTCAAATAGAATGTGACAAGTGTCAACATCCACATGAATCCAAAAGAGTCTTGAATGTTTTTGTAGTGTTTTATGAGCTCGATAGAAGCTGCCACATGTCATCTTCCACAAGACTCTCAAAAGGCATCCAAAGCCTTTATAAGTTAAGCAGATGCTACCATGTGTCCTCGCTTGTTTCACAGTAGATGTCACCATGTGTCCTCACCTATTTCATAGCAGATATTGCCATGTGTCACTTGTTAAGATCAGTATAAAATTGACTAAGGCAAAGCCAAAGGACAAACAACCCTTGTAGAGGGTAGGTGAGGAGCAGATGGACCATTGCAAAAACCTGAAGGATAGTTCCATGCTTGAACAAGTCCTTATAGAGGGCATAGTTATATTTCAAGAAAATAATGTGGTAAAATGGTTAAGGCAATAATCCTTCAAACTTTTTGTTTGAAGGAATTCACCTGAGAAGAAAGCCCGACAAAAAACCCACTGAGGAAATAAAATCTCGAAAGCCGCCACATGTCCCTTATCAAGTTGCAGTGGAACGTGCCACATGTCCCTTATCAAGTTGCAATAGAATGCCACATGTCGTCTGTCGAGACATACTTTTTAATAAATTTCAAAGCATCAAAATGTGACACATATGATCTATAAAACTCATCATAAGTCACCATGTGTCAACATCCATATCTTCTTCCTTTTATTGAGTAAGGACTATGGTGAATCTTGGGTAAGTGGCTAAACTCAAGTGGAATGCGACAAGTGTCTGTGTCTGCATGGATCCAAAAGAGTCTTGAATGTTTCTACAGTGCTTCTATAAGCTCAATGGATGCTGCCATGTGTTCTTGCTTGTTTCTCAATAGAAGATGCCATGTGTCATTTGCTGACATCAATAGAAAGTAGCCTCAAAAAGAGAAAGAAGTAGTGATGGATGATTCTAAAGGAAGGTTCAGAGGTTTAATAAGTAGTTAGTTCAAATTAGTTGGTTCAATTAGTTAGTTCAATTAGCCAGTTCAAATTAATACTCCAAAGTGAAGAGACTAAGTGCCCTTATGGAGGGTAGTGAAGAAAAGAAAACTTTAAAGAACAAAGGAATGAACTGTTAAACCATTGAACCTTGAACCAAATTGGTTTAACAGATTCAACAGGTTCAACAAGTTTAATGGATTTGAAGAGATCAAGGGACTTAGAAAAATAGAGAAGTGATGAACCATTGAACCATTGAATCATTGAACCTTAAACCAAAATGGTTCAAAGGTTCAATGTGGATGGTTCAAAGGAGTGTCCTAAAGCTAAAAGAACAAGTACCTCTATAGAGGGCAGTGAACTAAAGGTAGGTGCCCTTGTAGAGGGTAGAGAAAATTAGTTCAAAGACCAAGGAAATGATTGAACTAGGGAAGTGATTGAACCATTGATGCCCCTGCAAACGTCAAATTTAAGATAATGAAATATCTATTAATTTTCAAATATGACATAGATCTTATGAACAAATTTAGCGACTGGCCAAAAAGATAGCCTGAGAGCTTAGATCACATAGACAAGGACAAAACACAACCAAAAAAGGAGGAATGATGAAGAAGGACCAAAAATATCCATGCATGGGATATGTTTTTAGAAGGTGAAATAGTTCACTAGGTGGACATTGGAGAACATAAACATTCAATGGTGTGACCCATTTCTCTGCATTGAGAAAAATAAATAGGCAACTACACCTAATTCCAGCATATCTTCTTGATAGAATTTAAAATGTATTGAATGCAACACGATGTGTTACTACTCCCAAGTCTTTCTTGGAGAACTATATATTAGACTCCCTCTTATTGTTTTAGAGGAGATATATCTCTCTGTAATCAGAAATGAAACTCTGCCCAAATTTAAAGGCATTACTGAGACTTTGAGCTCAGATTATTAATCATATTTCATTATTTGAATAAGAAAACAAGTGACTTTTTAGGCTTTGTGCTGAAATAGCTTGGTTGTTAGGGAAATTGTTCTTATGTCTATTTCCTTAATACATTTTTTGTCCATTTGATTAAATAAGTAAAATTAGTGAAAGTGATCAGGAAGGCATCTTGAAGCCAGTTGTGGAGAGACTTTGTGCTGTCACAATTGTCTTTAGTTTGTCTATTTTTCTATTCTTGTGTAAAGGATCTTGGGATGACTTTGTGCCCTCATTATCCTTCATATTCTATTTCTATGTAAAAGACCTTGGGATGACTTTGTGCCCTCATTGTCTTTCATATTTCACTCTTTGGCAGTTGAGGTGGAGACTTTGTGCCTCATTTCATCTTGTTGTGTTACTGCACCTTGTTACAGTCACTTATCATCACCCAAAAGATTTCTTTTATTTGCTGAACAAACACTTCTGAAAGAAGAGGAGTGTCTTCTATCATTTCATCAAGATTTTTCTTTTGATTTTTGAACATCATCTCTAAAAAAAGAGAGATGGATGGTTTATCCTACCCTTGAGTGTTATTTTCTATTTATATATATAGTATATAGCTCTTGCATATCTATAGAGAACCTCCCTTTGATGAGAGGAGATATTTGCCCCCTTTTGATGTAGTAAACCTACACAACTAGCTGGCCAATTTCCCTATGTTGTGGTTGAAGAAACCTATTTTGCTCATCAGTTAGCTGATTGACAAAATATTCACCCAACAATGTGTTCCCATTTTACATCTTAATTCGAACACAACCTTTCCCTACTATCTCATATGGTTCATCATCACCAAGATATACATGTCCTAGATTTTCTTGAAAATAATCAATAAAATAATGCCTATGCGGGGTGGCATGAAAAGAAGCCCCTGAATCTAATACCAAGACTAAAAAAAACTATCCATAGAAATAATTAAGGCATCTTGACATGATTTTCTTGATGTCACTTTTACCTTATTATTTTCCTCCTTATTGAATTTCTTATCCCGAGTGACCAATAATCCTTCTTTGAGTGTCCACTCTTCTCATAATGCCAGCATATCATCTTGGATCTATATCTAGATTTAGATCTACCTTTTGACTTTCCTCAATTGCTTTTGATTTGGTATTTTTGCCTCCCTCTAGTATCAATAGATAAATCATTACCTAAATATGATTCACTAGTGATTTTTATTTGCATCTCCTCACTAAGGATCACACCTACAACATCCTCAAAATTCAAGCTTTCCTTAGTAGGGACTGCATTACTTACAGCCATAACCAAACTATGCCAACTATCACGTAAAGAACATAAGATTAGTAAAGCTCTAAATTCATCATCAAAATTACTTCCAACTGAAGTGATCATACTTACAATTGTATTAAAATCATTAAGATGATTAGTAATTGAACCATTCTTAGACATTTTCATGTTAAACAACCTTTTCATAAGAAAATTTTTATTAGAAGTTGAAGGTTTCTCATAAAAATTTCCATGTTTATCTATGAGATATTTTGTAGTTATCTAATCTACAATGTTAAATGTAATAGAAGATGCAAGGCATAACTGTATGGATCCTAATACCTTCCTATCAAGTAATGACCAATTTGCATCACTCATACTTATAGGTTGCCCTCCTTTCTCCTCCAAGGGAGTTGAATTTACTTTTGATATAGGTAATATTCCATCTACATTTTTCACAAACCAAAATGCTTACCATCAAAATTCTCAACTCTGAATCTGATTTCGTTTGTCATAGCTCCCACTCAAGCTAATAGCCTTCCTATAATTTACCACTTCAGCAAAACACACAACCAATGGCTCTAATACCAATTGTTAGGAATAAAACACTTCTAAATATAGATCTACTATTACCATAGACTAAATCTAAAGTTATGCAATGAAATGCATCATAGAAACATTCCTTAATTCACCATTAATATGAAAGCCTAATGAGAGCAAGATAATAATAATAATAACACAAATAACATATATCTAACATGGTTTACCCAATGTGGGCCACATCCACCAATGAAAGTTCTAAAATAAATAAGTAATCTAAAATAAGATTACAATGAAATCTCACAGAGATAAAAAAAATCTTTTGTAGAAAGTGTTGCATAAAAACTACACTTCCACCTGCACCTGCACAATGTTGTATCTCACAAGTTGCTAAACCACACCTTGTAATGAACACCTGCACTTTGAAAAAAACATACACTTTAACTCTGATCCTCAAAGCCACACCCTAAAAATAAACCATAAACCTCTAAATGCCATACCACACCTTGTATATATATAAGTGAATAAAACCCATAAAAGGAGGAACAAATGTGCAATGCTTATCCAAGATAAGTATTATCCAACATGTGACAACCCTTTTCCACCTCATCAAGCCTATATAAAAGATCTCCCAAGGAGAAATTCACCATATTCATCTTATCCACCTTGTAAGGGCACATTTTCCCATGAACATGTGATCACAACCAACTCAACTCAACAAGGAAGGAGTTCCCTTTTCCAAAAAACAAATAGCTTCCTCAAAACAAGGAAGTCAACATGGGAAAAGGCATCTAACAACTAACTCCATGAAATATGGAATACATAGAAATTAAGAATATAAATAATATTATACTCACATTTGGATAACATGAAAATTATGTCCCTTACATCTTTGGAGATCTTTAGGCCCCCAAAATGTATTCCTATGGTCAGGTGATAGCTCCAAAGGGCTCCACACTCAAGATAAACAAGCTAAAACCCTTGTAAAACCCTTAGAAGGACATAATTGGAGAAATGAGGCTAAATATGTATCCATATGGACCAAAATTGCATTAATGATGATAGGATGTTATAGATGACTCCCTAAAACTACCTCCCACTAGAATTAGTTGTATGGAATATAGACATGGTAGAAATAGGGTATTTTTTACCTTTTTGTGTTTTGTAGGCTATAGAAGGATTCAAATGATGAAAACAACTTTAATAAGAATATTTAAACTTGTGATAATTCTTCATGTTCATTAAATGACTTATAAAATATTCTAAGTGTGTAAACAATAGCCTTCATCTCATCCAGTCAAAATTGGCCTAGTGGAAAACTAGTGAGAAAGGTGGAAAACTTAAAGTGAGGTGATTTTAAGGTGTCCCTAATGATTATAAGTCCATGTATGGTCTTTAAATATGTCATACACTTCCTCCCATGGATTATCATGAGCAAATGATGCCAATTTTGAGGCCAACTATATAGGGTGCATGAAAGAGGAGTTTTCTTGATAGTAGATGATGATGGCTCACTTTCAGATGATTCCAAAGGACCATAACTAAAACAAATACATGTAGAGGCATTATTGAGACCCTTATCCTTCATTCCAATCATTATACCTATCCCTAATAAGTTTTGGGATGTTCAAACAAGGCTAATCATGAAGGCATTTTTCTAAGCCAGAGTGAGGAGTTTTATGCCACTTTGCAAGAGTTTAATGACTTGGATAGACACTTAGAATTATTTAACTTTCATGTTTCATCCCATATCCTTATCTCATATAAAATTAACTAATTTTATTATCTTTAAAAGTGTCCTTATGACCCTTGGACTTCTCTCTTCTCCTTTCTCTCTTAAGTTTTATAAGAACTAGCCATTTTGGCCATTGTATTTTATGCTCCACCTAAATATGGAAAATCCATACTTATTTGTATACCTTTTTATAAATAATACTACTATTTTCTACCTCTTTTATGATTTTTCTTACTGTTTTAATTTGGAATGTTTAATTTTGCATAAGTGATAACTCTTATTTCTTTAGCATGATTGTTTCATTCTATCATCTATTTATCGTTAGAAAGCTTCTTATTATAGGGCATGTGAAGTGTTCTAGGAAATTTAAAGGATTGATTGAGTTAGTATTTTAATTAATTCCATTCAAGGCCTCTTTTATAGTCCTCCTAGCTTTACACATTCATCCATAACCTCATAATGTAATATTGATGTGAGAAGATGTAGATTGGAGAAGTGTATGTTTAGTTTGTCCCTTGATTTTAAGTGTAACATGCATATGGTTGAAAGTCATAAATATATTTGGTGTATCACCTCTCTTAGGATAGTTTTTTAAAGTTATATTTCTCCCTTTTCACCCCCCAAGTATAGTTGTAGTTGTGATCCAAAGTGGTACATCAAGAGAGCTAGCCCTATCTAGAGATTCACCTCATTCTTTAGGCTACCCACAAGCTTAGAGGTGTTTCTATTATGCCAATTGGATGAGGAGAGATTTTACATTTCCTAAAATGGTGTAAATCTAAGTGAAAACATTTTTGGGCATGCTTGGTGGGACTCTTGGTTCAAGAAATTAAGAGATTTTTGGTGTTGTCTCTCAAAAATCAACCTTTGGAAGCATTTATCCAAGCATCAATGATCACTTTGAAGATACATCAGCTGGTAAAGTAGCCTCGGTTTCCTTTTTAAGATTTTTGGTAATATATTTATTTATGTTTTATATTTCAATAAGGTTTCATGGTTGACTTTGGTGTTGATTTTTATTATATACAAGTTGGTGAGACATTGCAAGCTTGTGTCATTCATTATCAACAAGAGTAAGTTCTTAATCAACCCTTTCATGAAGTGTACCAACTCCAATATAGCTATATTCAACCCTAATATGATCATATTAAACCTTATCATGAATTTTATCAGTCCTATAGACAACCTCCTCAACATCTTCCTTTTCCTAATCAACCTAGCCACTTATCAACTCCATCCACTTCCACCTTCAAGAAGACACTATTGGGATATGAGAAGTACATGTTGGAGCTTGATACTCTAAGGGTATGTGATTAAGAGATTCCTAGTAATATTATTCATAAGGTGAGAGATTCATTAAAGTTTTTCAAAAGAGAGTGGGTACCTATTAAGAGAGCCAATTGGATAAGGGTCACAAGTGAGATGTTTGATGTGAGTGGCCTAGTTTCTTCCTTATAGGATAGGATAAGAGTTCATGAAATTAAACCTCACCAAACCTATCAAACTTCATATCCACTTTCCAAAGTTTCTAATCAGCCATATTTTATTCCTACTCATGATCCTAATCAAGGATATCAAAGTCATCATTTTCCCAATTAGTTGGAAGAGAGAGTTGAAAGTAGAAACCTTGTTTTTGAAGCTAATCTTGACAGGAAAATTGATTTGGCTAATATACATATGCAACAGTCCATGTTAGAAGCAAAGGAAGTGGAATTTAAGCCCTAATTTTCCTCTCACATTACATCCCTACCACCTCAAGAAAATACTTCTATTCTTAACATCCTAAGCTGGAGTAAGATAGTGGAGTCATAGGGAAAGAAATAAGATAGAAGTTCGGTTGATAAGGAATGTGAAGTTGTGAATGAAGTTGATCTTTTGTAAGTTCCTCCCACCCTTCCTCAATAAACCTCTTATCCTGAATATGAATCCCGTTATATTCCTCATGATGATGCATATAAAATTCAAGAGATACTTTTTCAAGAGAACATAGACAAGCAAATTGAGGGGTTAGAGTCAAGGATGAAGTTGCTAAGTCAAACTGTGATGGAAGGTTTATACCCAAAATAATATCTTATGCCTAAACACAACCCTTACACCCTCCCTCAAGAGAGTCCTCAAGTTGAATCAGATGTGAATGAAGTTATTTTCAAGTGGAAGGAATAAAATCAATTTGTTTTAGCCCAAGGTCTACCTCCCCTTCCTCAAGATCTTCCAAAAGAGTCCCTTACACTTCACTCTCAATCTGATTTTGAGTTTTATGTTCCACCTCCACCAAATATTTCATATTTTTCTCACCCCATCACCTTTTAACTTGATGTACCTATGGTATGGGAACCTAAAGATGAGCATATAGTTGATAAGGAAAGAGAACTCATCCCTGAATAAAGCATACCTCCTTGGCTACCTCATTGGGCTAGGTCACATGATTTCAAGATGCCTAGTCTTGGCATCACTATGATGGAGAAAGAGATGAAATAGCTTGAAACCCTTGAAGAAGACTCTACATCTGATCAAAAAAATTTATATGATCACCTCTAACATGAATATTAATGTAGTATTATGGATGGATAATAATTTCAAGTCTTTCCCAAAGAGGTTACAACCCTAGAAAGCTCTCTTGAGACCAATGTGAAAGATATTATTCTTGAAGATGATCTGATACCTCAGCTGACTTTTGAATCACCATTATATGCATTGGATCTTGAATAACATCAGATTGATGAATTCACACATCAAAAAGAGAAGATTGAATAGGTAGTGGTTCTAGAGGATGAAGAGGACAAAGATGATTGACATTTGCAAATGAAACTCTTTCAAGAGCTTGAAGAGTTTTTCCAAGTTGAATGCCAAGTGCATGACAAGGTGAATAAAAAATATTCCATGGAGGACAATGATCAAGATTGGATACAATATGCAAATCTCCTTGATGTTTTAGAAGAACTTGTAGTTGAGAAGAAACCTAATATTATTAAGAGCCCTATAAAAATCAAGAATGAGGTTGTAAATGAAGATCCACATGAGAAGGTTGAGTCTATTTGGGTGAAAAATGAGTTCATTTTTATATCCAACATGTTTTAATCTATTTGATTTTCAATTAACATCATGCTAATAGAGTTTTCAAACATCATGAGAAAGTTAGAGGCATCAATGTCAAGGATCAAAAGGCTACATGTCTCACTCAATCCTTCATGTCATGAAGAAAGAAGAGTTTTAAAATTACTATTTGATATAGGAGGGATTTCTCATCTCAATTTAGTTAGTTTTTAAGTTAGATTGTTTAGTTTAGTGTGTGTGTTCCATAAGTGCTCATGAATCACATGTGCGTTTACTTTTGCTTTGTGTGTGTCTTTTGTTTTGTGTGGTTGAGGTATTAGTGGTCTTGTTTTGTTCAAAGTCTATGGTCAAAGTAATATTTTTTTGTGTTAGACTTAAAATGGCTCCCTAATCCAAATAGATTGATAAGGCAACTAGTCTAGTTAGCATAACAAGCATGCTACCCCTATGAGTCATCAATTTATTGACCAAATTTGACTTTTAGGTCAAATTAGGGCACCCCTAGGTAAAAATTCGAGTTTTAAGTGTTTTAATGGGTTTAATGTTTTGTAATAAGGTATGTCATAGGTCATTTAATGTTATTCAATGTTATATTAGCCTTGGTCATCAATTTTATTAGCTAACATGTCATTTTGGGTCATTTTGAGGTCAAAAAGGTGCATTTAATGACTTGTATAGATTTATTAGGAAGTATGAGGATCTCAAAATATGATTTCACATCTCATGTGTCCTAAGAGGTCTTAAGTAACTAAAACAAACTAAAAATTGGTAGGTTTCTTAGAAAAAAGGTAGTTGTTTTTAGAAAAAGATTAAATTTGGCACTTGTACAACTCTTTGGGAAGTGTGCCACATGGGAAAGGATCATGGTATGTCTCTTCATATCCCCAAATCTTAGTTCAATGTTTGAAATGATCTGAAAGTGCCATTTTTAGCCCAAAACCATTCTACTTCTTTTTCAATCTTCTTGGCAAGTAGAAGTAACCTTTAGGTTTGTGCTTAGTATAGATAGCTCAAGAGGTTTCAAGACAAATGACTTGGGTATGTATTAGTAAACTTAGACACATTCATTTAAATATAATTAATTTGAATAATGGTGTCATGTACTTCATGAACCATCCTCATGAAGTTGATTGTACTTTTTTGCTAGTAATTTCATGCACCCTATAGGTTTTACTCCATTTTGGTCAAATCCATATTAATCAGTTAGTGATAATAAATAAAAAGGATGTTTTTATACATATTAAAATTATTTAAATTCTTATTTTAATGTTTCATGGTGTTTTTATGAGCAAATTTGTCTCATGTTGTAAAAAGGTACTACCATGTTGAGTCTTAGTCAATTCTCCATTTGCAGAAGGTTGAATTTCATACAAAGGCTTCCATGTGAATAGGATATGGTGTATTTTCATTTATTAATTTCATAGTAATAACCTCCCTTCATTTTTTTATTTCACTACATCATTCTTGGATTAATTTTGTAGTCTACTCTCATACTCAGTCAACCTCTTTCTCATTCTTACTTACAGTCATAGGAGATCACATGTGTGGCCACATTTAACATGATTCAAGGAATAGTAACAGATATATCATGAATTTAATATGTTATAATCTCAATATCATCAAAAAATAATTTTCACTTGGTATAAAAAAGGATTGTGGTAGTCATGTAGCACACTTTCACCTAGTTTGTCATCAATATGCCCACCTATAGGTGCTTGAAGGATAAATTCACATTGAATGGGGTGTTTTGATTTTTTTTTTAGAACATTATAAGTGTGAGGATTATATTTTAAACCTTATAAATTTATTTATAACTCATTAAGGGACTATTTTTCATGTTCACTACTTCAAATTTCCTTATTGCTTGCATTATGGAATAACCACCTACAGGTTGCATGAGTAGAGAGTTTAGAATCCATATGGAGAGTTTGAAACATCTAATAAACCTTGTTCAGTGTCTTGATATGGTTAAATATCATGGTATAATTGTTTTTGAGGGTATATTTATAAATAAGGAATGAAGGCCACCTTCAAAAAATGAGATGATTGTGTTAGAGATCAAGTCCTTAAAGGTGTAAAATAAAGCACCTGAGCTTTTGGTTGAAGGCTTAAAATAGGATTATATAGACTTTTGAATCCCTAACATAGGGGATAGAATTTTAAAAATGAGAAATTGGTATAGTCCTTTGGTTGTCTTGATGGTTAAGCTTGAACATGCACTTCTCATCACTGATTTTTTATAGTGAAATCTACATATTTTGAAACCCTAAAGGGAATATTTCCCTAAAGTAGTAGTTTTAAAACTTGCCCCCATGATTGGAAAATTGTATTATTGAGGAGAAAATTATGAGTTTATTTCATTTGAGATGATAATATATAAAATTTTAGACCCTATACACACCTACAAGTGTGTATAATCTAAAATATTCATCTACAACAACAAGAGGGTAAAAAGTGTTTTCAAATAAACATTGAGAGAGGTAGAAGATTTGAATACACATTTGGGTGTTTGAAGAGAGTATAGGGTTTAATTATGATATAAATACCACTAAAAGAATTTGATATGTAGGTTTTTTCCCTCAACAAACACTTACAGGGTTCTAACTACATGGAAAAACACACTTATAGCCAACTTTAAGTGACTGAGATAGATAATGACTTAAGTATGAGGTTTTAAGAGTGTCTTAGATATCTAAAGTAAATTAAGGAAAAATAAAATACTTTATGGTTTTTAAATTCTAATAAAATCATCCACACATCATAAACAATGCCTAAATCATACATACATACATACCTACAGGTGTACCTCCATGACTTGGAACACAGTCAAGAATGGAAACCCAATTCTAAGAAAGATAGTGAGCAAAGGGTTGATGCGCTTGAGATTGGAATTAAAGATATATAAAGTTTATATAAAATAAAATGGTAATATAAATATTAACACCATTTTAAGTTCTTTTTGTACTATTTTCAAGGTCAAGGTATGCAAGACACCTATAAAGTAGTATCTTGAAGAGACACAGTCAAAATGATAGAGCACAGTTTGAGAACTCAAGGTGTATGAAGGGTAAGTGAAAGCCTAGAAATATTAATGTATTTAAAATATATCCATAATGATTTGATAATTTTTAATGGACCCTATCATGTCAAAGCAATAAAATTAAGGGTTATCATAATGCACATATAGTCCACTGGGAAAAGGCTCACATATAGTCCTTGCTTGGTAGGTTTGCCTTGGAAATTTGAGAGTTTGGAAAGTCAAATAACATGATCAAGATCTAAATTTTTTTGTAGAGAATATTTGGGACTTGGTTAACCTTATAAAATATTCATTTTTTTCTAAATAGGTATGGGAGTGACATCAATTTTGTCTCACACAGAGGGCACTCCCTTTATACATGAAACCTACAACCTTGTGAAAGGAAGATAAAGGGGTGAACATGGAATTTTTTGAACCATTAAGTAAGTTTTTTAAGTTATAGAAAATATATTAAAACATGAATAACCAAACTATAAAGGTTGAATCTAAATGGAATGGTCCAAACCATAAGGATTATAGTCAGGGCTATGAGGAATGGTGAAACCTAGTGCTAGATGAGGAAGTCATCTTCATTTATAGTATTTTATATGACTTATAAACATTTATAAAATGTTTATGGGATGACTATAGGTGTGTTTTAACTATTATAATTTAAGGAAAACCATAAAGAGTCATTTTGAGCTCTAGGCTGCAGTCAGGCCTGTTAGGCAAGGTTAAAGCCTAAGGCCAAATGGGAAGTCACTTGTATTTATATCATAAGATGAACATACCCATGGATTAAAACATGTTTTATGGTGGATTAAAAAAAATTAAATATTTTATAGAGTAAATAAAATCAAAGGAATCCATTCTTGGACCTTAAACCAACTAAGACCTATAAAGAATAAGAAAATGAGCTTAAGTGGGTGACTTTTAATGCTCATTTATATTTTGAGGAGTTGCATGGAGACTCAAGGAATTTTGAGGAGTTATAAAATGTCCTAGGAAACCATTTTATGACATTTTTTTAATATTTCAATGTGAAACCTATATGAACAAAGCTTAATAGGGTAAATAAGTTAAGACCCTTGAAAACCCTTAAAAGGACCCTATTGGAGAAATGAGGATAAATATGAATTAAAATGGACTATAATGGCATGAATTATTATTTTTTGTTATATATTACTCACTCAAACTACCTCCCACTAGAATTAGCTATATAGAATCTGTACGAACATGGCAAAAACAAGCTATTTTTTACACTTTTTGTGTTTTTTAGGTTATAGAAACATTCAAAGGATGAAAAAAAATTTAGGATGAATATTTATACTTATTATAACTCACAATCTTCATTTAATTCCTTATAAAATATTTTAAGTGTGTAAACAATAGCCTTCATGTCAACTAGTCAAAATTGGTTTAGTGAACAAGCTAGTGAGAAGGGTGGTAAACTTTAAGTGAGGTGATTTTAAGGTGTCCATAATGATTATAAGGCCATTTAAGGTATTAAAATATGTCATCCAATTTATCCCATGGATTTTCATGAGAAAATAATTCCAATTTTGAGTCCAAGTGTGCAGGGTACATGGAAGAGGAATTTTATTGACAACAGATGATGATGTCTCACTTCTAGATTATTATAGAGGAACAAGACTAAATCCAATAAAAGGAGAGGAATTAATGATACCATTAACCTTAATTAAAATAATTACACCTATCTTTAATGAGTTTTTGGATCTTCAAATAGGGATAATCATGAAGGCAATTTTTCTAAGCCAGAATGAGGAGTTTTATGCCACTTTGCAAGAGTTTGATGACTTGGATGGAAAATTGGACTTCCTAACCTTACATTGTGCATAAAAAATAATTCTCTCATTCACAAGTAAAATATTTTATTATATTTACAATTTTCCTTGTGACCCTTGAACTTCCCTCTTCTCTCTTTCTCAAGTTCTATAAGAACTAGCCATTTTGGCCATTGCAATTTATGCTCCACCTAAATATGGTGAAACCTTACTCCTTTGTATACATTTTGATAAATAATAATATTGATTTTTACCTATTATATGACTATTCTTAGTGTTTTAATTTGTAATTTTTGATTTTTCATAAGTGATAGCTCTTGTTTCTTTAGCATGCTCATTTCATTCTATCATCTAGTTACAGTTAGAAATCTTCTTCTTATAGGGCATGTTAAGTGATATAGGAAATTTCAAGGATTGAGTGAGTTATTATTTTCATTATTACCATTAAATGTCTCTTGTCTATTCCTCTTACATTTTCACATTCATACATAACCTCATAATGTAATATTGATGTGAGAAGATGCATATTGGAGAAGTGTATGTTTAGTTTATCCCTTGATTTCAAGTGTAACATGTATATGTTTGGAAGTCATCAATATGTTTGGTGTACCACCTCCCTTAGGATAGTTAGTTTTTATTTATCTCTCTCCCTTTTCACCCCCCAAGTTTAGTTGTAGTTGTGATCCAAAGTGGTACATCAAGGGAGCTAGCCCTATCCAGAGATTCACTTCATTCCTTAGGCTACCCATAAGCTTAGAGGTGTTTCCATTGCGACACTTAGATGAGGAGAGATTTTCCATCTCCTCAAAGGGTGAAAATCTAAGTGATAACAATAACCTTAGATGGAATTAACAAGAAAGTTAAACCATTGAGACTCATGAAATAGAATGTTTGGCAAAGGTTTAAGGGTGGGAATCTTAAATACACCATGGTCTTGAAATTGTTCAAAATTAAAGGATTAGTATCACATTGAGTCCTATAGATGGCTCCATTATGAAGTAATTTGACACATTGGCAAGTGGAAGAGGCAACTACTCTCATGCAATGAGTCCATGGCCTACCAAGAAACATGTTATAGGATAGAGTAAATTTGAAGATCATCACATTCACATGAACGATGATAGGTGGGATGGTAATGGGGAGCCACACATAACCTAAATGAGGCATTTGCCTTTGATCATAAACTTGACATAACCTAAAGCAATTGGGCCCTTTTTAAGTGTAAATGACTATGTCCTTAGCCCAACTTCCATCTCCAAGTGTTCCTTTGGAAGGTCAAGTTCATGTAAAAAATTAGCCAAGTCCTAGTAATTTGGTCTTTGCTTGGTGAATGTTTCTTTCCTTTATACATTTTTGAGATTTTGGCATGAATACAATGTTAAAATAATATAGGTCTTTAGGCCTTTTATCTTGGACAGAAATTCTGAAGACTTATTTCTATCATAAATTTTGTCTGTTAAAAACTTTCCAAATGAATTCAACGTCTTATTTATTTTGGCCTAAGTATTTCACAAGAAATCTAAGTGTCATTTATTTTGGACTTTTTTTCCATGACAAAAAGTCTAAAAGACACTTGACCTTCAGAAATTTCACCCACATAAAATGCCCAAAAAAAATCCTTTGTTTTAGAAAAAGGCAAAGTATTATTTGTTTCAGACTTTTTGTTCATGGCAAGAGGTCTGAAGAGAACTTTCCTTTCATGCATTTTTCTTGCACAAAAATCCCAAAAGAATTATAGGGACTTATTTATTTTGGTCAAGGTGTCTAAAAATAGTCCAAAGGATCATTTTGCCTTTCCCAAAGGACACTTGTAGAAGGGTTGTTTTGCCTTTGCAAAATTTCTGAAGGGTCATTTCCTATAGGGATTTTTCCCTTGAAAATTTCTTGAAGGGAACCTTCAAACAGTCCAAAGGGCACTTTCATAAGATCTAGAAGACGCTTTTAGAAAGTATAAAAGGCACTTTCAAGAGATCTAAAGGTCCATTCAAAAATGCCAAAGGGAAATTTTGTAAGGCAAGTGCCCTTAACAAAACTTCTAAAAGGTACTTATAGAAAGCATAAGGTCCAATGGGTACTTTTGGAAAAGTTGATATGGAACAGAAGTCTTATTTTCTTTAGGCATTTTTCCCATGCAAATTTTTTGAAAGAATTACATTCTTTGTGAAAGTACCAAGTTTGATTTATATAGGGAAATTATTTTAGATAAATTTCTTGAAACAATTCTCCTAATGAAGACAAAGGAGCTAAGTCTCAATTCTCTCGATGAAATTACAAAGGTAAAATTACTTTGAAAAAAGTGTAAAAGACTAATTTATTTGGAGAAATTATTGTAGAAAAAATGTCTAAAATAATTGTTCTGATGAAGGTGAAAATCTAAAGGTTGAATTCTTGTAGGAAAACTGTGAAGTCGAATCCTTTAAGGAAATTGGATCAAACATTTTATCCAAAATAATTGTCCTAAAAAATACCCTAAATAATATTGTGGGATAATTGTGTCAAAGAAAAGTAAAAAATAGAAGTGCTAAGGATTAAGAAAAGCCAAAGATAAAAGGGCCTAAGAAACAAATAAGAATGTTGAAAACAAACACACAAACCAAATTACTATGGAATAAAGTCCATGAAGAAATTTCAAAAGTGATGGTCTTGTGGATGTCTTTTGATGGGGATGTAGAAGTCAACTTTAAGATGCAGTGACTAGCCATTGGGATTCAAATATTCTAGGAAAGTCATGTGAGTGTCAATTTTAGACCTTATAAAGTATTTGTTTGTTTTCAAATAGAGATAGATCCAATGGCACACATTTGTATAGAGTACGATGATCTGATGATGCATGATCAAAGTTGAATAGTCAATGAAACCAAAGATAAGTGAATGTGTGATAACAATCTAGCTTATGAGGAATGATGTAAAGTTTGAACATGTTCCAAAGATCTGATAGTGTGAGATAGTATTTGATAGTTCAATAGGACCTAAGTTCAAGTGAGATACTTCCACATGGTAATGGGGTATTCAAAGTAGTAAAGATTGTCTGTAAGGTACTTAGGAAGCTCATGAGGCTACCAAGTGACATATCATCAGGGCCAAGTAAAAGGAAGTATCTAATAATGCTCAAACCCTTAGATCATGATCTGATGGAGCACATTTTCTTACACCAACCAGATCTAATGGTGCATGGTCAATTTTTAAAAGTCAAGGACACTATAAGCAAATTCAAAAATGACAAGTGGTATAGTTACGTGCCATAAATTAGAAATTGAGCATCTCACATAAGGTCTATGGCTCATGTTTGCTTAGGCAAGGATAATCTAATGATGTGAGCCAAGGTGGAATTTTTAAAGGGCTTAGATTGCATGAGGAAGTGACCGGTGTCTAGATTGGAGTCAATCAATAGATTTAGTCACTCTTAGGCCCTATAAGCACCTAGTTGGATATGATGTGGCATGCCAAATGTTATTATGTGGTAAGCTTTGGTTTGAAATCTAAAATTGATGGTTATTTAATGGACATGGAAATGATTCAAAGTACAAAATAACATCTAATTTCCATTCCAGAGCATATCTTCTTAAATGGTCATGGATCTTTTCTATCTTCATCATAGTTGGATCTTTCCAATTGTAATCATCACAAGGTAAGGGGTTTTCCTTGGCATGAACAAAGAAGACATTTTCTATCTAGAAATGTCCATGATTTGTAATATATCAATAGGAGAGAATATCCAAATAAGTTACACATGAGGATAAATTTTTTTTGGCTATTCAAATGATTTTCTCCCTCCAGCTATGCAGGTGAGTGGTCAAGACAATCTCTAGGTAGTTCTACATAGTAAAAAAATCTATTTATCTCAAACAAATATCCTCCTTCCAACTCATGTGAAAGTAATTTTTATCCAAAATATCAAATGATATTCTCTAAATCTTCATCATTCCATTTAGAGGCAGTTTTTAACAATGATTTTTCTTGTAAATGGATGAAGATCTTAGGTGTGGTAAAGGGCATATTCTAGTTGGAAGAATATTGGTGGACTTGAAGGATTATTTTATGTTTTTTAAAGTTGTGACCCATAGTTATAAGTTCAAAAAATGTATAAATGTCTTCTCCTCTATTATAGGTTATTTTAGGTTGTTGTTTTAGGCGTTCACTTTCTCCAAGTCTAGGTTCTGCAGAATTTTTTTGGGTTTAATTATTGTGTGTAGATCTTGTCTCCTTTGCTAAGGTGGTTGCATCTGCATAGCCATTAACAAAATTTGAGAGCATGTTTATGTATCCCTTTTCAAAAGATCAATCTCACCATACTTGTCCCCGTGGAATAATTTTGAAGTGTTGATGTTTGTAATATTTATTTTCAAGTCAAATGGAAAATATTCATGGTTATTTATTATATCCAATTAATGAAATAAAATAATATGTTTTACAATTTCTATTGATTATATATTTGGGTTTGTGTTCATTACTAGTTATCATTCTTTGCATGTACCTAGGTTATAAATCCCTTTTTGTAGTTATATTTTGAAATGTGTTGTTGAATACTTTTTAAGGGCACCCTGAGTCCATGAATCTATCATGAGAAAATATTTGAGATTATAATTTTAGTGTATGTTTTAGGGTTTAAAGGATCAATTAGTGTTTACCATTATCTTGAATTTGAATTTTTTCTCCATCTTTATTAAGGAATATTATCATGAAATACTATTAGAAACCACTAGCATATCACCATCCTTATTTTTAATCACCTAACTTGTCCTACCCTATCCTACCCTACAATTAATATGCCCTATTACATACTATAATTGTTACTTTCCTTGCAAATGCATAAGATCTTGCATATTTAAAATGTGTTTGCAGTTGGTGCTTTAATTTCTAGTGCTACAATTTTCCATTTAGCCACTATTGTTGAATACTTTGTAAAATAAATATTTCAATCATCCCCTCATCTATCTTTAGTAGGTTTTGTATGACATAGAGAATTTTTACATTTCATGTGATAACCCTTCATAGGTGAAGTGTGTAAACTTGGTTATGCTCTAGTCATATTTGTCCCTTGTGTTAATAATCCCCATGGAGATTGAATTGTAAAATCTCTCCATGTGAGAAAGCTACCCCATAGGTTCTCTCACCTTGGTTCAAGTAGAGCCAAAAGTATTAGGGAGCTAACCATACCCTTTATATGCACCTTTCAGTCATATTCAACATTCAATACAATCTTGATGCCAAACCCTTCCCCAACTATGATGTCATACTAATGGGTATCCCATCATTGCTTGCCATTTACCTTCAAGTGTATAAGGCTGAGTTTATGAGGTGTATAATTGGGAACTAACACTATTTTTGTGTTGTTTCTAAGGACTAAATTGAACTTTTGGTCACTTTTGTTATCAATAATTCTTGCAGAAAGGTGTGAGTATTTCATCTTGTGAAATTATCCATTGTTACTACATTAATTTGAATATCTTGGTTGTCAACATCATAACACTCCACTGGGATGTGCTAGGAAATATTTAAGGTTTGATCATTCAATTTTTTTTAATTCTATTAAAAATAACTATTAATAATGCATAATGGAAGGCATATTTTCCCTTTTGAACATAATTTTGAAAATTTCATTGTCTTTGTTCTTTATCTTATTAATCTTCAACAAGTTTAATTTTAGTCTATATCACAATAGTTTGCCAACTATTATACTCTATAATTCTGATTCTAGTGGCGACTCCATTTTATTTTATGGTTTCAAGGAATATTGGTGCCTATTCTAAATATCTTTACTAACTTTCATCTTTGAGTATTTCCTTGTTTACAAAGCTGGAAGGATTGAGATCATCTTTCAAAGGTGACCCATCTAAGAGACTTGTTCCACCCTTAGGTATTCCTCAGAGAAGGAGAAAATTCTAGAGGCCTATTGAAGGGCAAATTTCAGCTATTCAGGACCATCAAGATCCTAATAATATTAAAATATTTATTGACCTCCCCATCATTGAGGACTATCACAACTCTTTTAATGATTCTAAAACACATAGTCCTATTTATTTTTTAGCTCCTTCCCATCCAGTTGAATCCCCTCCCAAGTGTGATCCACCAAGTCCACCTCATTCACCCCCTCATATCCTTTTTACTTTTATTCTTGAACCTCTTATTAAACCAAGCATGAGGCATAGGGACCAAGATGAGAAAGCACATCTTACATTACACATTCCTAGATTTAGGCCTATAAATTTTGATAAAATGGAAGGATATCCTAATGAGGTCCCAAATGAAGTTAATAAATTCCTCCCAAAGTTCCAAGGGAAAAATGAAGTGATAGGTGATCAACATTAGAGGGCCTTTCAAAATATAATTGAATATTATGAAGTTGAGTATGAGGATGTGTGCATTAAATTATTTGTGCACACATTAGAGGAAGACAATCATGAATGGTTCAATTCCCTTCTCATTGGATGCATTGATTCATAAGAAGAGATGCAAAATGTTTTTAAAATTCAATATGGTGATAGGATTGATCCAAGTTTTAACTTAGATGAATTTTAAAATATCAAGAAGAATCCTAATGAGTATGTGCAGGACTTCAATACATAGTTCAATAAGACCATGATACGACTGCCTAAAAACATTAGGCCAATAATATAATGTGATTGATAAAGTACTATGATGACTTTGATAAGAAGGCTACATATTTAATGAAGGATAAGGCTCCCACTAACCTATAGTTAGTGTTCAATATGGCCATCCAAATTGAGAATAATATAAAGGCTATGAGATAGCCCATGAACAAGTAGGCTTTTGTGAAGCTAGTCAATCCAAAAAAATAAATAACCCACAAAGACAACCAAATTAGAGGAAACTATAAAAAAATTGGCCTCTATTTTCAAATAAATGCCATACAAGTTGGCTAGAGATAAAAATGGGGTCCTTCAAGTGTCTACCAGCTACGAGCAGGTTCCAAGTTTGAATCATACACAAAGGGGCATACTTTCCACAATAGAGATAATGACAGAGGAAAGAGGCCTACACATGAAAAATATATGGACAAAAACTACAATAAAGGGTATGAAAAGGAGGTGCTCGATCCTTTAATGCCAAGGTAAATGCTATGAATTATGATTTAGACATTCATTGGTGTGACAAGTGCTTCCTTCCACACCCTCCTTGTGATGTTGTTGAACAAGTTGATAAAGATATAAATGAACCTAAATATGCATCATTTGACTATGATATTTTTATGTTTAATTGTCAAAGACCTCAAAGTAAATCGACTACCTCCAAAAAATTTCTAGATGATACTATGACTCAAAGGTAGGGAATTTAAGCAAGGAATTAAAAAAATCTTTAGAAATCCTAGAGGCTTCCAAGATAGTACCCATTTCCTAAGCTGTTAAGCCCAGAGGTGATCCTGCTAAGAGAAATAGAATGTCCATAATATTTAGTATCCTTAAAATTGCTAATGAGTTCAAACAAAATCCACCTTTGAAGGCTATTATCAAAGTTTCAAATCCACCCTAGCCTACTCCACTTAAGACCTTGAGTGACTATATTCCAACTTAAAGTGTTGTTATCCTTCCACCAAATACACCTTTTCCTCAATATAGTGTGTGTAATATGGCTCAAGTGTTGAGTCAAATAAAAATCACCATGCCACTTGCTGAGTTATTAAGAATACCTAAACATAGAAGGAGGGACTTTAAATATTTAAAATTTGGTGAAAGGTTAGTTTTGAATGAATTTTATTTACCCCAAACACCCCCACAAGAAGATGAAGAATCTAAATATATTGTTAAACCTTCTCTAAAGGTCTATTTGGGGACTGCATTAGTAGAGAGTCAGCTGAATGTGGATCTATTTTATATGACATTGTTAATCAATGGTCTGATTGTTCATAACTACATGTTTCTTTCTAGAGATTATTATAATGTGATGCCCTAAGGTGTTCTCAATGAGATTGGATTGAAGATCACATCAGTGTTAGGTATAAATACATAAATCAATGCGAAACAATTTCACATAATCATAATAATAGATATAAACAAAGATGTATAATGAACAGAAATAAAATGCACAATAAGAAGACTATATTTAATGTGGTTCACCCAATTTGGGCTACATATACCAAGAAAAACTTGATTAGATTTCATTATAAGCCATGAGAGTATAAACCACTTTTTGATCTACCTTCATAATTATAATGCATAAATATTTTTTGGAACTACACTCAATAGACCCTCTTGAATTCAAACCTAAATTCACACACTCTATTCTTCCTTCTCAAAACCTTGTTTTCATAATGTATTATCTATGAAATATCCATAAATACATAATACATCAAAAAATTAGTATTACAAAATAATGGGTACCAAAACCATGGGTGAAATCAACCCAAAATGGTCCCCCATTAAAAATGTATATTACATTTAAAATGTAAAGTATTTGAAAAATACATTATAATTTAGAAATAGAATCCACAACACAATATTCAACCTTTGTTAAGTGTTATGCCATAGACTCATGAAAGGTTCCAATTATTGGACAAGTCAATGGGTTGGTGGTATAGTTGGCAGTTCATCCTGGTAAGTACTTGAACATGGATGTGGTAGTTATAGACTGCCCACCTAAATGGGGAATGTTGTTGTCACGTAAATTGGTTGTCAACATGGGTGGAAGTATGCAGATGGACCTTTCCTATGCCACCATTCCTTTGGAGGGTAAGATGGTCAGACTTTATAGAGAGATAAAGATGCTACATGTGACTAAAGATCCTAAGCATGCTCTAAATGAAGTGTTGTACACAAATGTTGAATTGGGAAACTTTGTTGGGAATGTTGATACTAGTGAACAACATATTGTTTTTGATGTTGAAACTAACAAATAAAATTCAATTTGGAAGATGTGATTTGATGGGGATTACTCCAATCTTGGAAATGGAGTTGGGGTTGTTTTTTATGCCCCTAATGGTAAATGTTTTATGTTTTCTTTTTAGTTATCCTTTGAGTGCACTAAAAATATTTTTGAGTATAAGGCACTATTGCTTGTTTAAAGGATTTCCTATGATTATGGAATTATATGTCTGATTATCAAAGGTGATTCCAAACTAGTGGTAAAGTAACTCTATAGTGTTTTTGCCACAAAAAATAAAACACTGAAACAATATTAGCATGTTATCTGGGATTTACTTGGATTTTTTGGTGCATTTAATTTGTGTTGTCATGACAAAAGTTTCAATCAAGAAGTTGACAAACTTTCAGGGCTAGGTACTCAATTTGACATTGTAAATATCAGCCCTCATTGTCAGTACTGATTAGAGGTGCTTGTTCAGCCTTTAATCCCAAAAAATGTTCATCATTGGTACGTCTTTGATGATGATGAATAGATTAAGAGGTTTTTAAGCTATGAGGTTGAGTTCCATGATCATCTCATAGACTTGGAATCCATGGTTCAAACTCATGATGGAAAAGAAACGTTGTTTGGGAAGGACATTATTAAGCTAAAGACAAACATGATCCCAAAGGGATTGGTGAGTTTGGAGGCATATTTTGTGGAGCAGATAGAATCATGTCGAGAGACATATTCATTTCAAAATATGTGACTGAGTTTAACTTAGTTTCTCATGATAATCTAAGAAAGGTTTGGTTAGGTACTCACTTAAGTGAAACTGTGAAGAAAGCTTACATGAAGCTATTAAGGAAGTATCAAGATTGCTTAGTGTGGACTTATTCTGAGTTGAAAGCATATAGGGAAGACTTGTTCTAGCATGTCATCCCATTGTATCCTGATAGCAATCCTTTCAAGTAGAAACAAAGACCTATTAACTCCATCTTGGCCACCAAGATGAGGGATGAATTGAAAAAGCTAAGTAATGATGGTATCATTTATCCCATCAAGTACTCATCATGGGTTACAAACTTAGTCCCTATGAGAAATAAGAATGGTGATATCTAGTTATGTGTGGATTTTAAGAATTTAAATAAGAATTATTTAAAATATAATTATTCCCTACCTAATATAGAGAACCTATTGCAAAGTGAAAATGGATTAGAAATGTTATCTACATTAGATGGCTTCTCAAGTTACAACCAAGTTATGGTGAAGGAATCTGAGAGGTCCAAGATTGCATTCACAATGCTTTAGGGCATTTATGTATATATGAGGATGCCTTTTGGATTAATGAATGTTGGTGTAACATTCTAGTGAGCTATAAACATTACTTTTTTTGGGATAATTAACTAGTTTATTTTTGTGTATCAGGATAACATTATCGTGTACTCCAAGATTAGAAAGGAGAATCTAGAGCATCTAGAAAGGGTGATGATTAGATTCAGGGAGTTTTCCACTTCACTTAATCCCAAGAAGTACCACTTTGGAGTACATAAGGCTAAGTTATTGGGATATATAGTGTCCAAATATGGTGTCATGATTGACCCTGAAAGGGTTAAAGCCATTGATAAAGTGCCTATCCCATAGTCTAAGAAAGGAATTCAATCTTTCTTTAGACAAATTAATTTTGTAAGAAGGTTTATGTCTAAGTTTTTAGAGATCACTTTGCCTATTACTTCTATGTTAAAAAAAGACCAGAACATTAAATTGGAAGAAAAATTTGTGCAAGCATTCAGTGGCATTAAATTGTAAAAGAATGAGGACGGTCATGAGTAGCCCATAGTTTTCTTTAACAAAGTTATGCAAGGTTCTGAACTGAACTACACCATCATGGAGAAACAAGATTTTTCTCATTTTAAGGCTATTAAAACATTCAAACCATATATATTCTAAGTTCAAAGAATATCACCGACATCATGTACACCATGGTGAAGGACATTTTAACTCGGACTAAAGTATCGAAAAAGAGGTGTAAGTGGGTCAATAGGGTACAAGAGTATGACATGGATATCTAAACCACCAAGTTAGTAAGAGGTGTGATCTAGGAATTTGACTCAAGAGAGGATGGTTAGTATGGGGTTAGTTCCAAAATGAAAAAAAAATGAAAGAAACACACTAACTAGCATAACATCTCTAGGCCTAGACACTAGGGAAAGCTTAGTTAACAAACATGAATAAAACACACAACTAAAATGTAAAAGAAACTCTCTTTTACCTTCCTTGGATGCTCCAAAATGCTTGTTGTAGTGGATTACTTGGCTTGTTCTCATGAAGTTTTTAGCAATGGAAGCTTGTCTACCTCTATCTCTCCTTGTTACCTTTAGCTTGTGGCTTAGCTTGGCTTGGAATCAATTTGGCATGGTAAAACTAATTGCTTGAAGCTTTATAATCAATTCCACATTATAACTTTGCATAATCATGTCCTTAAAATGATATCCATGGCCTCTATATTTATATATTTTTGAAAATGTCTAGAATCAACCCAAACTATCCATCCTGAGATTGAGATGTGTGGTTGAGGATTAATTCAATTTTTGGAATTAAGTTTGTAATTATCCTCATCATGACATTTGTGGCATTTATGGCCTAGGGATGTCTTCCCAAGAAATGAGGTCACTTGATGATGCAAATATTCAATATTCATTTCCAAAAATAAGTATTCAACATGTTTCCATGGAATTCATAATTAGGCCTTGATTTGGATTAATTAGCTCTTAAGCATGTTTAATCACTTTGTGCACAAATTACTCAAATTGATTAGAATGCCTTGTTATTGGTCCAAAATTTGATTGGATTAGAATTGGAAGTCAATGTCTAATGCATTGTAACTATTATCCCATTTAGGATGTTATTAATAACAAATAATTAAGGAACATGCCTTGTGCAAGAGATTTGATAGGAAAGATCAATCCAAAGCACCTAGGTGAAAAATTGGCATTTTGACTCAGAATGATTTGATAAAAGTTAACTAGCCCATAAATTACATTGCCCCATTTAGGGATACCCTAGCCAAAATTGGCATTTGAATTTGTCAATTTCACATCATTTATCATTTTTAGTGCTTTTAGGCCAAATTGTGCACTTTGGGTGTGAATTGGTCAAAAGCATGGTTGGAGGTTATTGGTGGCTAGATTTAGGTGTCTACAGTTTGCCCCTATTTGGGAAGATGTTACAAACTATAGGCAAAGAAATGTCTTCTCAAATAATGAGAGATGGCTTGTATCAAAAAAATAATATGATGGTTAAAGAAGAAAGCTCCAAATGGTTTTGGGAAGCCTATAATGATGCCCCCTTGAGGGAGTGGCCATCACATTTGTTGATGGATGGTCCCTCAAAAAGAAATAAGAAGAAATGTGGAATTAAACCATGGTTAAGATTAATCCAAATGAGAAAATTCTTGTATACATTGATGTAAAAAGGATACTAATTTTCCCAAAGGTGGTTATAATCAAGAATAAAATTCAAAATAATGATTTGCCCATAGGTGATTATAATTATTAAGAGGACCTAGATTGGCTAAAGATAATTGTGCCCCAATTAGGGATGATTAGCAATCATAACTCAAGGATATAACCTAGAATATAGATTAAATATGAGTTGGTGCAAAGTGATGAAATAGATGAGTAGAAGAATAAGATTAAACAGTGTAAATCATCTAGTTGTACCTGCTAATGAGGAGATACATGTCCTTATTAGAAATGAGATAACTAGAATGGTCATTGGGTTGATTTTATCAAGGGTGGGATGGAAGGATTTTTCCAAGGTGCCAAGGAGAAACTTTTATGGCTCCATTGATTATATAATTTTGTGAAGCTGATTTTTGCTATAGCATGTGATGGTAGGCTTCATCATAGAACACCATGAAGACTCATCCAAAATATGCATAAGGACTGACTCTTGGTATCCAATAAACACTCAAAAATAATACAACAATGATAAAAACCATGATGATAATATTGACGTATAAATATGGATAGACTCAAGAATAATGTAAGGAATCACCCAATACACTCATGTAGACCTAATCAAGGCAATAGTTCTAAAAGAAAATAAACAGACAAGTGAAAAAACAAATAAATAAATAACCTAAAATCAATAAAAAAATAGAAATCCTAAAAAAAAAATCAAAAGAAAGCATCCTAACAATGATAATGCCCTAGTAAGGTGGATCGAGGATAATTGACTAGGCTTAAATAGGACAAATATTTTTGGATTTTTTTTTGAAATGTTATGAATGTCTTTGGAATTTTGACATATCTTAACTCGATCAAGAATGACAAGATACCTGCTTGTAAAATGGAAAGATCATTTGACTTAGGTTGCTCATAAAATTGCAAGAGCATATGCAAAGGTGGACTAAGGTGACCTCAACATGAATTGAGCATAATCCACATAGTCCTAAAATGACATCAATTCATAGTAATTCCATCTACAAAAAAGTTGAGAAAAAACCAACTAGGTCCCAACAAGTTCTCAAATCTAGAAAATGGCTAATCAAATGATGGCAAAGTGATGTGGAAATGCATGATAAACAAGTTTTGCCCATAGTTTTCCCATAGGCAATTATAACTAGGATACAATGACATAGGTAAATGATATTAATTTTCCCATAGGTGGTTATAATCAAGCTCACATAAACAAACCTAACATAGGATGTAAAATGAAAGATATCTTGCCAGATCAACTATCACACTACTTTCATAGACTATTATTGTAACATGGATTGGATTGATTGTTGAAACTTGATTAGAATCCCCCCATAAAAGTGTGAGAAGAACCAATGAACCAAGATCAAAATAGGATTGGGTAGGATGACTAAAAATACGCTTTGATCTAGATAGGAATGGAATGATAGGATGGTATGGTCTTGCTTAGGATAATGATGGTTTTTGATAAATTGGATAAAATGTTAGTAGGGTTTCCCCCCAAGTGATGGGGTGAATGGTAGGATCTGTGATAATGGAAAATAGGCATATGTAACAATGGTAATGGCATGGCAATGTGAAATGGTATGGTGCATATTTTTGGCCTAGGAGTGGTTTTTGATTCTATTATTTCTATTGATGGGGAGATGAATGTCCTAATCAAAAAATGATACAAACATAAAACTCGATCATGTTAATTATTATCCCATGCCTCATCTAAATAACTACTCTATCAAATATATTATATAGATTTGGTTATCAAGAATGTTTTTGTGATCTTTATTGGTTATTGATTTTGATTCTATCAAGCATTGAGACAAGGTATCTTTCTATGCTCTATAAAAGAAAATGTGGCCATAGATGGTAAACAAGTACAAATCATGGATGGTAGGTTTGATTGTGAAATGGAATGGTAGATGATAATGGAATTTGGAATGGTTGGGAAAAAAATGAAGATCAAGACTTTTAGTCACACGTAATTTTGTTGATGTTGGATTTAACATAACTTTGGTTGTGGTGGGACCAAAGGCTTGTTGTCTCAATAGGACCACCATATTTTTTTGGTTGTTTGATCTCAAGAGTAGTTACCATCTGATTAAGCTATAGATTGGAAGTTATTTTGATTTGATATTTGATTTTGTCTTCATCAAGTAGTGAATAAATTTTGTGCTTAGCTATTTGTGCCTCAAAGAAGTTTTCACCAATGAAGTTGTCTTGATTGTCCTGTATCACCTTCAATAAGGTTTCACTAAGGAATGTTGACTTTTGACTTTGATTATCTTCTAACACTTTCAAAAAAGTTTCACTAGAAGATGCTAAGTTTTGACTTTACTTATCCCCTAGCACCTATGAAAAGGTTTCATTAGGAGAGTGTTCTTTTACTATATGAATGTGGTCTTGGCCTTCTTGTTCTTCTTCAACTACTATGTCACCATAGATGCAGTTCAACAAAGTGTGATTCTGTCAGTCCCAATCAACACTTATGGGAGATGGAATGTCAATGATATGGCTATTTTGGTTGATGGTAATGGCCTGTAGAATGGTAATGAAATGGGGAGAGGTTGCATAATCCTCATAGAAGATACTAGGATAACTTGTGTCAAAGTTAAAGTAGTCATCCTCAAAAAATTTGGAAGGATCATAAATGTATTCAAATTAATCTTCAAGGCATACATAACCAATGTTGTAATAACCATGAACATATTCTTCTTTTGAATCTAATTCTAACTCAAGGGACTCTTAATATGATGTAGAGACCAATGTTGATTCAAATTATAATGCTAAATCTGATGTCAATTCAAAAATAGAACTTGAATATGATTCTAATTCTTCATTTGATGGGTACTCTATTAAAATGATGTCTTATTGAATATTTGGTATTAGATAAGTAATAACCTGTAATAACATAATGGGATCCACAAAAATTGGTTTGTCAAAGTGAGACTCCTTTAGGATGACAAATAGGTCAAGAGACAACTCCTCAAAGACTAGCTTGTCAATAAGAGGCTCTTTAAAGACATGCACATGGTTGAGATAATGATTTTTCCAAAGGCAATTATAATCATTAAGAAGTGACTCAGCAAAGACTAGCTCATCAGTGTGAGACTCCTCAATAATAGAGATATGATTAATAGGTGATTCATCATATACTAACTTATCACAAATGGTTGATTTAACAAAAAAATCTTAGATTGGTTGGTTCTCTTGGCCTTAGTTTCTAATGAGTTGGAAAATACTAGTTTTGAACATAGTTTGGTTGGGATTGACACTGGATGAAGAATGGCTTGTGGTTGGATAATGGTAGGGCCTTGGGGAGAAATATTGCTGATATGAGACAAAGGATAAAGTCTTGAGATGGTAATGATAGGGCATTGTGAGATTTTATTGTTCACACAAGACAAATGACTAGGTCCTGGAATGATGAAAGGGCATTGTAGAGCTTGATTACTCACACAAACCAAAGGATGAGGTTCTAGTATAGAAATGGTTGGGCATTATGGAGATTGGATACTCACACAAACCAAAGGATGAGTTCTAGGTATGGGAATGGTGTGACATTGTGGTCTTGGAATAAAAATGATATGATGTGGTGGAGCCTGATTACTCACATAAGAGAAAGCATCCATGTCTAACTCATAAACCATATCATCCCAGTCATGAGTTGGCTCATAAGCTAGTTCTTGATTGAATTCCACATATTGATTATTGTAAATAGGGTATGAATCCATATCCCAAACAACATTATCTGTAGTTATGTATTCAAAGTCTTCCTCACAAGCCTCTTCATGCCAATCAATATTTCAATTTGGATTTTATGGATTTTGACTATGTTCCCCATATAGAGTATTATAGGGAGAATAATAAAACTCAGAAAATCTTTCTCTATAGGGGTGCCTAGTGGGATTTTGTGTGACCATTATATCATAAGTTGGATTGTACATGACTCTACCATAAGTGTAGTGAGGCATATCCATGTAAATGATGAAAGCTCTGAAAATAAAATGTCTTAGAGTTCTACAAACTTTGAAAAATGATCCAAAGGATAAATGGTTCAAACTTGGTCCAACATGGGCGAAGGGGTGGAGTTATATCTCCAATGTGGTTTGAAAGTGGAGTTGTATCTCCAAAATGGTTTGTGCTAAGACTTGACATAAAATATCCTAACATCAACATCTAACATAAAATGTCATACACATAAAAGGTCAAGCATCTAAATAAAAATCAGCATGTCAAAGGTCTAGGTCAAAGTGTTCCAAACAAGGTCTAAACTAGGAAAGGAAAAATTTGAGTTACTGGGTCTTTTGTCCAAACACGGATTCAAAAGCTAGGCTCAAACAAATAGGCATATACTAGGAATTTTGGTCAAATTTCATCAAAAGATAGACTTGAAACAAAGGCTGATGTGATTTGATTTAATCTAACAAGTTTGGAAACAACTTTGACATAGACCCAGCACACGGAATCAAACATAAACATGATTAGTTGACATAAGGAATAAGATAAAAGGCTCTTTTAGAAAGGCTATGTTTTCCTAATTAAAGGCATAAATAATGATGAGGATAGGCATTAAATAAACAAACCATCAATAGTTTTTAAATTTGAGTAATCAATTAATTAAAGTTATGCAACCCAAAAGAGAAAGATTTATGTATTAGCCCCACAAATTAAGGCCTAAATAGAAATCAATAAATGTTTGAATCAAAACTTGACAAGGCTAATTGAAATATCAACTTTGAAAACTAGGATTTGACCAAACAGGCTAGACAAGATTGGACAACATGACGGCACAAGACAAAGGTCCAAATGGTATATATGACATAGTTTGAGAAATGGTTTTTGATACAATGATAAAATAGTTTTCAAACAAATTGAGCAGCCTAATGACATAATCATGCTCAAATTATGTGATTTATGCTACGTTTCAAAGAATCAAAAGGTTCAAAATGTTTTAACATGATTTGGGTAACATAACACTACCCTCTACAACTCAAATGACACAAACACAAACAAGTTTAGCAAATTTTCAAGGCACAAGTATGGTGTAAAATGGATAGAATATCACCTCTTTAGACAAAAGAGTGACATATAGACAAATTGGTTTTGGCATGGCTTATACACAAACAAACAAGTTTTAGTCTCAAAACATACTAAATGAGAAAATGATCCAAAAATACAATAAGTATAATCATCCAAATCCTAGCAAGGGTATGTCATGTGGGGTTGACTAAACTAGCAAACTTTTGAATGCTCTAGGGGAATCAATTGCATAATTACTTTCATGCCAAACAATGCAAAATAAAATCACAAATTTTGGGTTCATATGACTTGGCTTGTTACAAAAAGGTCTAGTCCTTTTTGCAACCACTACATCTTCTTATTCGCTCAGTGTAGTGTGCTGTCTAAAGTACCACTATGTCCCATGTGAAACTCCAAAGGAGCCAAATGAAGTCAATGCCAAGAGATGAAACCCTAGGTCAAATCTTCACTAAAGAACTTGTGGGAGGTGATGAAATCCCACTCACAAGCCAAGTTTGCATAAAAATAAAGAAAGCATGAAATATAAAGACTTTAGGGTCATTTTCAAGGTCACCCAAAATTTGATGAGTTTTCGGGGAGTGCTTTAGATGACTTTATTTCTAAGCCTTGGACTAGGCTATTTACAATAGGAATGGTGCTTTTGATTCCAAGGGTTCCCTATAGGGAACAAATGGAAGAGAGTACATGTAACATTCCTCTTTTTTCCAAATAAAGATTTAATGTAAATAACTATTACAAACAAAAAATTGACAAGTATGTTCAATTTTAAGCCCAAATGAAAGTGAGGTGGTGTTCATTTGACCTCTTGGTCTTAGTTGCAAACTTTGAAAGCATTCATCATAAACATCTAAAATTTTTAAACACCAAAAAAAAGTTCCTAATTGATTTTTAACCAAGAAAAAGGTGATCTAAACATTTTTTTATCAAATTTCAAGCTTGGTCCTATAGGAAAAATGTTAACATGTCCTTATCAGAGTTGTTTCCAGAATCTAGATAATGCAAATGCAATGGAGGCGTGATCACATGAGATGAAGCAAGTGCACACCACATAGATGCTAAAGCAATTTGAAATTATACAAGAAGCGAAATTTCACAAGACAAAATGGAGAAAACCAAAATCTAATTAACATGAGATGGCCAAAGTGAAGAATACATATAGGAGAGCACGTAAGTAACTCCTCCACAAAAGGTGGCCAAGGCACTCCAAGAATAGATTGTAACTCCTCCATGAAAGGTGGTGACAAGGTGCTAAGATTAGAGAAGTAACTCCCATCAAGGGAGTTACTTATGACATTCTTATGGCACTTATGACACATCTATGACACACATCTCCACATAAGTTGGCCTATCCCAAAAATGTAGGAAAACTCCATGTAAGCACAAGAAATATAATTTCCCTAATTAAAAAATAGGTAAAAATAAAAACCTACACTAATACCCCCCATAAGCATAGCTTAGGTGGGCAGTGTGGAAATATAAAATGGGTCCCAACAACTAGGCCTGATGAGGTACCCATGTACAAATGCAATCTCCCATAAGATAGAGAAAAGGAGAAAACTTGTAGGAAAAAACTCCCCCCCCCAAAAGAGAGACATAAAAGAAATAAGAGGCTAGTGGCCCCCCCGAAGATGATGCTACTGCAAATGTGGACCACATCCTAAGAAGAAATCATGGATGAATGAACTTGCTCTCAGTGAAAGGTTTGGTGAAGATGTCTGCTACCTACTTTGAAGACTAGAAAAATATCAAGTCAATGACCTGACTATGAATAAGCTCCCAAATTAAATGTATGTGAATCTCTATGTGCTTGGTCTACTGGTATTAAACTAGATTCTTGAAAATCTAAATGGTACTCTGGTTGTCATAATAAATGATGGTGGGTTATTTGATAGGAATGCCAAACTCAAAAAGTTTCCCTTGAAGCCAAATAGCTTCAGTAGCTGCATTAACGACTCCCCTATACTCTACCTCTATGGATGATATAGCAATAACATTTTGCTTCTTGCTAAACCAACTGATAGGACTTTAACCTAGAGAGAAACTATAACCAAAAGTGGACTTGTGAGTCTGTGAATTGCTAGCCCAGTCTGAATCTGTAAATCCAACCAGGTCAACCTCTATGCCAAATCTACAATGAATCCCATATCTATGTGAACCCTGTATGTAATGCAAGATCCTGTTAGTTGCTCTCCAATGCAGCTCATGAGGTTCCTACATGAATTTGGAGACAAGTCCCACTATATATGATATGTTAGACTTGGTGTGAGTCAAGTAGAAGAGACTAACAACAATTTGTTGATACCGAGTGGCATCAACCAATGGTGAATAATAGTCAGCCTCAAGCTTGACTCCTAATAGAAAGTGAGTTAGAGATGGCTTGCAATCAGCCATGTGAAACTGAGCCAATAAGTCAAGAGCATACTTAGGCTATGCAAGAAAAATCCTTGAATCTGACTGTGAGATCTCAATGCCAAGGAAGTAGTGCAATAAACCCAAGTCTATCATGTCAAATCTATCCTAGAGAGATGCCTTCACTACTACAATAGCCGATGAAGAACTCTCAGTGATCAAAAGGTCAACATATAGAACCAAAATTAGGAGCAAATCATCCTACCATAAGAAGTAGACATTGGGATCAGAATGGCACTTAGTGAAACCCATTTTGAGAAGGAAGGAATCCATCTTGGCATACCAAGCCTGAGGGGCCTATTTGAGGCCATAGATAGATTTCCTAAGTCTGTATACTAAGGAAGAATCCTAAACAAATCTTGGTGGTTGCTTCATGTAGATCTCCTCCTTTAGGTCTCCATGAAGAAAGGAACTCTTCACATCCATCTGATGCACATCCCATCCATGTGTTGTGGTAATAGCCAAGGTGAGTCATATGGAATTCATCTTTGCAATGGGTGCAAAGGTCTCTGAGTAGTCAATGCCTACCACCTGTGAGAAATCCTTGGAGATGAATCATGCCTTGTACTTATCAACTGACCTATCTATTGAAAACTTGGTCTGATATATCCACCTACATCAAACCATCTTTCTTCCCTTAAGAAGTGAAGTCCAATCCCAAGTGTGATTTTTGATTAAGGAAGAATATTCTTCCTCCATAGCACTATCCCACTCAAGTACCCTAGATGCCTCTCGAAAAGTTTGTGGATCCAAAACTGAATCAAAGAAGGCATGTGAATCTTTATGAAAATCCCCCCTAGTATGTTTGTCATCTACAGGATCTCCTTCCCAAGTGCCAGCACTCTCAAGTGTCTATCTGGCCCAAAGTGGCCTAGAAATGGGCAAGTCAAGTGCTAACTCCTCATCCTTTGACTGACTAGAGGTGGATGACACAACATCATTATCCTCATTATCTAAACTCAAAGAAGAAGAAGAAGATGTCTCTAGCTCAAGAACCTGTTGTGGCTGATCTAAATCTGATGAGGAATCATCATGAAGAAGTAGATATGATGAGGGAGAAGTGTTAAGTGTTGAGTCTCTAGGACTCTCTTGAAAATGGACACTTATCTTGATGAACAACTCATGAGTGACTAGATCTAGAAGGTGATATCCCTTAATACCATCTAGATATCCTACAAAGATGTAAGGCTTGGACTGATGTTCCATAGCTTTGCTTTTCTTCTTCAAAATGCAGGCTATGGCTGGGGATCTAAAAACCCTAAGGTGCTCAACATTAGGTTTCCTTTTATGCCAAGCTTCAAAGGGTGTTATCCCTTGCAAAGCTTTGTGAGGAACCCTATTTTGAATATATCAAGCAAAATTGATGGCTTCAGCTCAGTACTATGGTGTTAAGGATTTGGAGTGAATCATATAACTACCCATCTCTTTTAAGAACCTATTTTTGCATTTTGCAACCCCATTCTGTGAAGGACTATAAGTGATTGTGCACTATAAATCAATCCCCTCTGTGGTGAAAAATTGTTCAAACCTGTTGCTAACATACTCCCCTCCATTATTAGTTCAAATAACCTTGATGGATTTCTCACTCTTTCTCAATAAGAGCCTCGAAGTCTAGAAAATTTTTAAACACTTCAAAATTTTGTTTGAGAAAATATATCCAAGTGTACCTAGAGAAATCATCAATGAAAGTGAGAATGTACTTGGCCCTTGTGAAAGATGGTTTGGGAAAGGGTCCTGATACATCACTATGGACTAAATCCAAGGGTTGTGAATCCCTCCAAGCTTTGCCTTTATCAAATTTTACTTCAAAATGCTTCCCAAGGGAGCACCCCTCGCAAAGTCCTTTTGAGAATTAGACATGAGGCAAGCCAATGACCATGTCATGTTTACAAAGTTGCTCAAGGTAGCGGTAGTTAAGGTGGCTAAACCACTCATGCCATAATTTTCTAACTTCATTTGAATGAGTCAGAAATGCTGTTGGAGAAGAATCTAGTGCAAAATGTGAGAAGGTATATAACCTTGCTTGGTGATCTGCCCTACCCACTACCATTGTAGTATCACTATGCAACTCCCTGATAGCCACTGAATCTAGTGAAAACTCAACTCTCATGCCTTGACCAATGTGAGTGATTTGGTACATTGATAGGAGATTAGTTGAAAGAGAAGGAACACTTAGAACATTATTGTATGTTCCTCCTTCCATTTCAACTGACCCTCTCCCTGCAATAGAAACTGATGTGTCATCACCCAAACTAGTTGAAGTCATGCTACAAGGCTCTAAAGATGAAAACTCAACTAGTGAAGAGCCCATGTGGTGAGAAGCATCTGATTCAATGACCCATGAAGATGAAGAAGTATTTGCAGCTACAAGTGCCTTGCCTTTTTCTTTCTCCTTACCCTTGCCTTTTGCCTTGGTAGAATCTTAGGTAGATAAATTCTACTTGATGGACTCAAGAACACCTATGTTGTGCTTCTCTAGAAGATGAGTTAGGTGATCTATTTGTTTCTTCATGCATTTGTGCTCATCATGCACTATATTTTTACAATAGGCACACTTAACCTTCTCCTTCTTAGGTTTAGCATTGGAGGAGGAAGACTCAGTGTTGTTTTTGGCAGGATTATTGTTTTCTTTCTTCTTCTCCTGGTCCTTGTTTTTTTTCTTCTTCTCCTTTGTTGAAGTCTTATCCTTACCATTTTCAGATATCAAATCTTGGGATCGAGTAGAATTCATTGTGCCCATTTGAATTAGCTTATCTTGCTCCCTAGTCAAGTTGGCAATGAATGAATCTAAAGAAGGCATTTTCCATGTAGTGCCAAGGGCACTTTTTGTGGCATGGAAAGTGGAGACAAAGACTGAATAGCTTAGACCTAACTTTGTGAGAATAGAAAGGATGAGTTGATCATCTTTCTTCTCTATCCCACATTCTTTCAATTTCAATCTAAGGGCCTTAAACTTAGTAAAGAAGTCTTGTAGGGTGTCAAAGTTGCTAGGACTTAGACTTATGAGTTTGTTTTCAAGCTCATGTCCTCTCATCTCATCAAGCTTCTCAAATAAGAGTTATAAGGTGTCCCATATGTCTTTGGGAGTCTTAGAGGATTTTAAATGGAAGAGAATTTTTGGAGACACATACAAGCTTAGTAATCTATAGGCTTCATCACGACGGTTGTACCACTTGACTTTTTTAGCATCAGTGTTGGGTTCCACTTTAGTACCCATGGTGATCCTATACAACCCTTTGATTCTAAGAATGATTAACATTTTAACCTTCCATTCATGATATTTTAATGGTGTTAGGGGTTTAAGTTGAAAATAATCCATTTTAAGCTGAATTTAGGTGAAGTTGTGTTGATTGCAAGTTGTGAAATTATGTAGAAAGGAAAATGAAAGCAAAGATTTACAAGTTGTGAAAAACAATAACACCCCCCTAAAATATTGATCCCCCCACAAATATTAAATTTCATGCTTAAAATATATTAGGCTCAGCTAAGAATGCATCTTAGAGCAATCAGTGCAAGACTATAAGCAAACAGGACGTCAAACTCAGCCAAAAATGCGTCTTGGGAGACCCAAATTTTAGGCACTTTATAAAATAGTGATTTTTTAATAAATAACAAGCCTATATTATGGAGAATTGAATTAAAAACACTTTTTTAAAAAATGGCACCCAAATCTGAGCTACTATTTGCAAGATATTAAAGGTTCAATTTTCTTGTAAACTAGTGTTTTTGCAAAAAAAAAGCACTAAAAACATTTTAAAAATGCCTGTTATGAGAGAGAAAGTGGCCTTCCAACCACTCATTGGATTTATCACAGAATGAGGAATCAAAAGGAGGTTTTTGTGAGGGGGAATTGGCCTCCTACCAACCCAGGCCTCACCCTTCGTCTTTGACAGGCAAAGATACAAGTTTTAAATGAAAACCCCCAAATTATCAAACTATCTAAAAAACTTAATATTCAGTCAAATTGACTGATTTTTTTTATACAAGTCAATTTTTAACTAAAAAAATAAGGAAAATGATAATTTGATGGATGCCAAGTATCCAAGGGCCCACATGGGATGCCAAGCAAGGAAGGGGTGCCAAAAGAAACATAGTCTAGATTTGCTTGCAGAAAAGATAAAAGAAAAATATGCAGACCTACACGTTGGACATTGTACGACCTGCTTGGCACCTTGTAAATAGAGAAAGGTCAGCTAGAAGGACTTGGCATGGAGTTCCAAAAGCTTGACGCAGAGTTTCAGAATCTTGGTGCAAAGTTGCAAAAACTTGGCGTAGAGTTGCAGAAGCTTGGCGCAGAGTTGCAGACAGTAAGGAAACCAAAAGGACTGAACTTAGCAAGGAAAAAATGTATAGTTTTGATGGTGTGGTTGATGTTGCTCCTCCCTTTGCTCCCTACACACAACAATGGTGCATGAGCATAGAAAGCAGTTGCAAAGATCTATCTTTTTGTGCAGAGTGACCAAGAGAAAAGGAATCCTACTACCTTTGCTAAAGCCACAATAGATCTAGACAAGATGTCTTGGAAAATTATAACTCAAAAGAAATTTTTTTAAACAATTTTCTATATGGATTTGCATGAGTTTTCAAGAAACTCTACCAAAGCTCTCAAATGCAATGAATTTTTAAAAAAACTACTAAGGAAGCAAAGTAATAATTTCAAAATAAATTAATAGCATAACCAGACACATGATTACCAGAGTGGCTCTGATACCATATTGGAGTTGTTGCCAGAATCTAGATAATGTGAATGAAATGGAGATGTGATCACATGAGATGAAGCAAGTGCACACCACATAGACACTAAAGCAATTTGAAATTATAAAAGAAGCTAAATTACACAAGACGAAATGGAGAAAACCAAAATCTGATTAACATGAGATGGCCAAAGTGAAGAAGACATATAGGAGAGCACGTAAGTAACTCCTCCACAAAAGGTGTCCAAGGCACCCCAAGAATAGACTGTAACTCCTCCATGAAAGGTGGTGACAAGGTGCTAAGAATAGAGAAGTAACTCCCATCAAAGGAGTTACTTATGACATTCTTATGACACCTATGACACATTTATGACACACATCTCCACATAAGCTAGCCTATCCCACAAATGTAGGAAAACTCCATGTAAGCACAAGAAATACAATTTCCCTAATTAAAAAATAGGAAAAATAAAAACCTAGGGGTGGAGCTATATCTCCAATGTGGTTTGAAAGTGGAGTTGTATCTCCAAAATGGTTTGTGCTAAGACTTGACATAAAATATCCTAACATAAAACATCTAACATAAAATGTCATACACATAAAAGGTCAAGCATCTGAATAAAAACCAGCATGTCAAAGGTCTAGGTCTAAGTGTTCCAAACAAGTTCTAAACTAGGAAAGAAAAAATTTGAGTTACTAGGTCTTTTGTCCAAACACGGATTCAAAAGCTAGGCTCAAACAAATAGGCATATACTAGGAATTTTGGTCAAATGTCATGCTAGACTTGAAACAAAGGCTGATGTGATTTGATTTAATCTAACAAGTTTAGAAACAACTTTGACATAGACCCAACACATAGAATCAAACATAAACATGATTAGTTGACATAAGGCAGAAGAAAAAAGGCTCTTTTAGAAAGGCTATGTTTTCCTAATTAAAGGCACAAATAATGATGAGGATAGACATTAAATAAACAAACCATCAATAGTTTTTAAATTTGAGTAATCAATTAATTAAAGTTATGCAACCCAAAAGAGAAAGATTTATGTATTAGCCCCACAAATTAAGGCCTAAATAGAAATCAATAAATGTTTGAATCAAAACTTGATAAGGCTAATTGAAATATCAACTTTGAAAACTAGGATTTGACCAAACAGGCTAGACAAGATTGGACAACATGACGGCACAAGACAAAGGTCCAAATGGTATATATGACATGGTTTGAAAAATGGTTTTTGATATAACGATAAAATAGTTTTGAAACAAATTGAGCATCCTAATGACATAATCATGCTCAAATTATGTGAGTTATGTTACGTTTCAAAGAATCAAAAGGTTCAAAATGTTTTGACATGATTTGGGTAGCATAACACTACCCTCTACAACTCAAATGACACACACACAAACAAGTTTTGCAAAATTTCAAGGCACAAGTATGGTATAAAATGGATAGCGTAGTGCCTCTTTAGACAAGAGAGTGACATATAGACAAATTGGTTTTGGCATGGCTTATACACAAACAAACAAGTTTTAGTCTCAAAACATACTAAATGAGAAAATGATCCAAAAATACACTAAGTATAATCATCCAAATCCTAGCAAGGGTATGTCATGTGGGGTTGACTAAACTAGCAAACTTTTGAATGCTCTAGGGGAATCAATTGCATAATTACTTTTATGCCAAATAATATAAAATAAAATCACAAATTTTGTGTTCATATCACTTGGCTTGTTACAAAAAGGTCTAGTCTTTTTTGCAACCACTACATCTTATTGTTCGCTCAGTGTAGTGTGATGTCTAAAGTACCACTATGTCCCATGTGCAACTCCAAAGGAGCCAAATGATGTCAATGCCAAGAGATGAAACCCTAGGTCAAATCTTCACTAAAGAACTTGTGGGAGGTGATGAAATCCCACTCACAAGCCAAGTTTGCATAAAAATAAAGAAAGCATGAAATATAAAGACTTTAGGGTCATTTTCAAGGTCACCCAAAATTTGATGAGTTTTTGGGGAGTGCTTTAGATGACTTTATTTCTAAGCCTTGGACTAGGCTATTTACAATAGGAATGGTGCTTTTGATTCCAAGGGTTCCCTATAGGGGACAAATGGAAGAGAATACATGTAACATTCCTCTTTTTTCCAAATAAAGATTTAATCTAAATAACTATTACAAACAATAATTGACAAGTGTGTTCAATTTTAAGCCCAAATGAAAGTGAGGTGGTGTTCATTTGACCCCTTGGTCTTAGTTGAAAACTTTGAAAGCATTCATCATAAACATCTAAAAAAATTAAAAACCAAAAAAAAGTTCATAATTGTTTTTTAAGCAAGTAAAAGATGATCTAAACATTTTTTTATCAAATTTCAAGCTTGGTCCTATAGGAAAAATGTTTGCATGTCCTTTAGCTTTCAATCTCTTTTTGGTTTGTAGTAATGAACTTTAGAAAAATAGCTCTCGGGTCTATTTTTTTGGAAAAACACAGGGACTAATGTCAGTTATATACAACTAATGATGGTTACCTTGGCTAACCAAAATCTAAACAATGTTGTTTTTGCTAGTTGATGTCGGTCAAGCTATGCAATTGATGTCGTTCTTACTTGCCAATGTTGGTTACTATGTAAAACTATGGCAACCAAAAATGATAAAATAAATTTAGAAAATTAATTTTCAATATTTTTAAGTGTCTAAATAAATATTTTAGAGTTTAAAAATGATCTTCTTCAGGTGTGAGATGCATCTAGTCCCATCGGGTGTGCCATTACATGATCTATGAATTTGACTCAAGAGAGGATGGTTAGTATGGGGTTAGTTCTAAAATGAAAACAAAATTAAAGAAACACACTAACATAGCATCTCTAGGCCTAGACACTAGGGAGAGATTAGTTAACAAACATTAATAAAATACAACTAAAATGCAAAATAAACTCTCTTTTACCTTCCTTGAATTCTTTACAAAATGCTTGTTGTAGTGGCTTGCTTAGCTTGTGCTCATAAAGTCTTTGGCAATGGAAGCTTGTCTACCTCCATCTCTCCTTCACACTTTTGGCTTGAGGATTGGATTAGCTTATAATAAATTTGTCATTATAACACTAATTAATTGAATATTTGTAATAAATTATACATTATACTTTACATAATCATGTCCTTGAAATGATGTTCATAGCCTCTCAATTTATAGATTTTTGTAAATGTCTGGAATCAACCTAAACCATCCATCCTGAGATTGAGATGTGTGGTTGAGGATTAATTAAATGTTTGGAATTAAGTTTTTAATTATCCTCATTATGAAATTAGTAGAAGTGGAGATTAAGAGGCATGGAGGGAATCATGGAAGGTATTGATGAGGCATGGAGAGCATGAATCCTAATATGTGTGGCATTTATGGCTTAGGAATGTATTCCCAAGAAATGAGGTCAGCTAATCATGCAGATATTCAATATCAATTTCAAAAAATAAGTATTCAAAAATTTTCCATGGAATTATTAATTAGGCCTTCATTTAGATTAATTAGCTCTTAATCATGTTTAAGCACTTTGTGCACAAATTACTCAAATTGATCAAAATGCCTTGTTATTGGTCCAAAATTTGATTGGATTAGAATAGGAAGTCAATGTCAAATGCATTGGAACTGTTATCCCATTTAGGATGTTATCAATATAAAATAACAAAGACACATGTCTTGTGCAAGAGATTTTATATGAAAGATCAATACAGAGCACTTAGGTGCAAATTTGACATTTTGACTCAGAATGATCTGATCAAAGTTAGCTAGCCCATAAATTACATTGCCCCTTTTAGGAATACCCTAGCCAAAATTGGCATTTGAATATGTCAATTTCACATCATTTAGCATGTTTTAGTGTTTTTAGGCCAAATTATGCACTTTGCGTGGGAATTAGTCAAAATTTTGGTTGGAGGCTATTGGTGGCCAGATTTATGTGTCTACAAGAGGGATGGGTCTAGCCAAGCTTATGGCTAAGACCAATTTGTATGTTGTTGAGGTAAACACTATTGTTTTTAATTTTGATGATTATTTGACTTAATTTAACATATCTCCATGGTATAGGGATATTTTTTACTACTTGAAAAATCTGAGTTGTCGCCTTGACTTAGACAAGAATCAAAGAAGAACTCTTAAGTTTATGTCCCAAAAATACCTCTTGACTGAGAATGGACTAGCATGGAAAAATCCAAATGGGGTTATCTTGAGATGCATGTTAGAAGAATAAACTGATTTCCTAATTGAAGATTTCCATAGTGGACTTTGTGGTGGCCATTTTGCACCTAAAGTTACAACTCATAAAATTCTGAGAGCTAGTTACTGGTGGCCATCACTATTCAAACATGTTACTCAAAAAGTCAAAAAGTGTAAGAAATGTCAGCACTTTGTTGGGAGGATGAAAGATTTAGGTTCTCTCCCTTTGTATCTGGTGATTATTGAAGGACCATTCAAATAATTGGGAATGGATTTCATTGGAGAGATTATTGATTCATCAAGCACTAGGCATAGATGGATACTATTTGCAACTAATTATTTCACAAAATGGGTTGAGGTAGTCCCTACAAAGAAAGCAATGCACTAGGTAGTAATGGATTTTTTGCTAAATCAGATTATTTATAAATTTAATGTGCTTATTAATATTGTTTATGGACATGCTATGAGCTTTAAAGCTAAACCTTTATTGGTATTGTGAAAAAAAAATAGGATTGAGTTGACCTATGCTTCCAATTACAACACTCAAGGGAATGGGAAAGTAGAATCAAGTAACAAGAACTTGCTCAATATCATTAGGCTAACATTGAAAGAAAATAAGAATAAGTGGGGTGAATAGTTGAAGTTTGCCTTGTGGGCTAATAGGATTATGCCTAAGAGAGCTATATGAAGAAACCCTTTTGAGCTTGTTTATGGAGCTCAAGCAGTTCTACCTATGAATTTACAATTTCCCACATATCAACTCATGTAATAACTAGAGGATGATAAATAGGTCAACCACTACGAGAATAGGATGAACTAGATTATTGAGCTTGATGAAATTTGAAGACAAGCTCATGAAAGGCACCTCAAATTCAAAGAAAATATGAAGAAAATATTTTATGGGAAGTTCACTCCACGAACCTTCTAAGTAGGTGATTTGGTTCTAATTTGGGAAAACATGCATGAGGAGAAAAGAAAGAATGTAAATTTTGATGCCTTGTGGATGTGTCCTTATTCTATTAACTATTGGATTGGGGAGCATACTTTCTTCTTGTGAGATTTAGATGGTGAAATATTAGAGCTTCTAGTCAATGGTAAACATCTGAAACACTTATTTGATTAAGTCTTAATGTGTGTACCATATTTTATAGTGTTTTTTTGCTTTGTCTTTCTATTGTTTTATTCCCCTCTATTTTGGGACTTGGTTGTATAGTTTCCCTTCATGTTATTATATGTCTTCATTTCCATATCCTCTTGGTTTATTTTTATTAAGTTTTCCATGTTTTGTTAAGCCTTCAAGGATGTTTCCTAAAAATTGATAAGTCTTGACTCCATATCCCAATAGATTAGCACTTAGTCTTATGTTATGTGTTTCTTCACACACTTGTAAGGGGTATGCATCCCTGGGCAAGAGCCAGTGTTAGTGCCCAAAATTGCAATGAAGTAATTAGGCCCTTGTCAAGTGTAAATGCTTATGTCCTTATCCTAACTTCCATCTTCAAGTGTTCCTTTGGAAGGTTAAGTTCATGTAAAATTTTGGCTAAGTCCTAGTAATCTAGTCTTTGATTGGTGAATGTGCCTTTCCCTTAGTCTTTTTTGAGCTTTTGGCATAAACACAATGTTTGACAAAAATAGGTCTTTAGGCCTTTTATCTTAGATAAAAATTTTAAAGACTTATTTCCATCAGATATTTTTTCCATTACAAATTTTTTAAATGAATTCAATGTCTTATTTATTTCAAGTTAAGTGTTTCACAAAAAATCCAAAGGATCATTTATTTTAGACTTTTTATTGATAGCAAAAATTTTGAAGGGCACTTGCCCTTCTGGCATTTTTCTCACACAAAAACCTGAAAGCAATCCTTTATTTTTGAAAAAATGTAAAGTCTTATTTGTTTGGAAATTTTTTTTTATGACAAGAGGTCTGAAGAGCACTTTCTTGTTGGGCATTTTGCCTACACAAAAAGCTTGAAGGAATTATAGGTACTTATTTATTGTGGCCAAAGTGTCTACAAATAGTCTGAAGGGTCATTTTTCATTTCCCAAAGGACACTTGTAGAAGGGTTATTTTGTATTTGCAAAATTTTTGAAGGGTTCTTTACTTTGAGCATTTTTCCCTCGCAAAATTCTCGAAGGGCACCTTCAAATAGTCTGAAGGGCACTTTCAAAAGATCTGGAGGACACTTTTAGAAAGTTTAAAAGGTAATTTCAAGAGATATAAAGGGCCATTCCAAGAGATTGTAAGGCAATTTTTTAGGGTGAGTGCCCTTGAAAAAACTTCCAAAAGGTACTTCCATAAAATATAAGTGTATGTTCAAATGGCTGAAAGATACTTTAGATAAAGTTGTGAAGCATAAGTCTTAATTCCTTTGGGCATTTTGCCTATGAAAAAAGTTTGAAAGAATTGCATTCTTTGAGAAAATTACCATGTTTATTTTTTATGGAGAAATTGTTTCAGATAAAATGTTTGAAATAATTCTCCCTAAGAAGATAAAGGAGCCAAGTCTCAATTCTCTTGATGAAAGTGTAAAGGTCTAATTCTTACAGCAAAAGTGCAAAAGACCAATTTATTTGGGAAAATTATTTTGGACAAAATGTTCAAAAGATTTTTTTTGATGAAGGTGAAAATCTAAAGGCTAAATTCTTGTAGGAAAAGTGTGAAGTCAAATCCTTTAGGGAAATTGTCTCAAAAAATTTATAAAAAATTATTATCTCTATAGAATGAGTAACAAAATTGTTGTGGGATAATTATGTTGAAGAAAGGACCAAAATAAAAGTGCTGAGGATTAAGAAAATCTGAAAATAAAAGGGCTTGAGAAGAAAATAGGAATATCAAAAGCAAAAGGGCATGAGAAATAAATAGGAATGTTAAAGATAAAGACAAAGATCAAATTACCATGGAACAAAGTCCCCAAATAAAGTTAAAAATTACAAAGGTGATGGTCTCACAGACATCTTTTGATGGGTGCATGGACATCAACTTTAAGCTATAGGAACTAGCTATTGGGATTCAAATATTCTCGGATGGTCATGTGAGCATAAATTTTAGACCTGTGAAGTAGATATTTATTTTTAAATGGAGAAAAATATAATGGCATGCATTTATGTGGAGCAGGATGATCTGACGATGCACAATCAAAGTTAAATAGTCAAAAGAAGCCAAGACAAGCATAGGCATGACAAGTGTTGAGCTCATAAGGCATGATTTAAAGTTTGAGCATGTTTCAAAGATCTCATGGTCTAAGGTATTAGTTGATAGTTCAATAGGACCCAAGATTAAGTGAGATACTTCCACATGGCATGAAGGTGCTTAAAGTAGTAGAGATTGTCTACAAGGTACACAAGAAGTCTATAGGGATACCAAGTGGCATATCCTCGAGGCCATGTAAAAGGTAGTATCTAATAATGATCCACCCTTCATATCATGATCTGATGAAGTGTATTTTATCACCTTAGCTAGATCTAATGGTGTGTGGCCAATGTTGAAAAGTTAAGGACTATGAACAAATGCATAAATAATAAGTGGCACAGCTATATGCCATGAATTAAAAATTAATCATCTCATGTAAGATCTATGTCTCGCATTTGGTCAAGAAAAGATGATTGAATGATGCAAATTGAGGTGGAATTTTCAAAGGGCTTAGATTGTATGAGGAAGTGACAAGTGTCCAAATTGGATCCAATTAATCAACTTAGTCACTTTTAGGTCCCACAAGTGCCCAATTAGATCTGATGTGGCATACTAAATGTTAGTATGTGGAAAGATTTGGTTTAAAATTTAAAATTGATGGTTATTTCATGGGCATGGCAATGATTTAAAGTGTAAGAGAATGTCTAACTACCATTATAGGGCATATCTTCTTAAACGGTCATGGATCTTTTCTAACTTCATCATAGTTGGAGCTTTCCAATTCTAATCATCACAAGGTAAGGGGTTTTCCTTGGTGTATATAAAGAAGATATTTGCTCTCCAAAAGTGTCCATGATTTTCAATCGATCAATAGGAGAGAATTTACAAATAAGTTATACATGAGTACAAAATCTTTTTGGTTCTTTAAATAATTTTCTCCTTCTAGTTGTGTAGGTGAACAATCAAGAGCATCTCTAAGTGGTTCCACATAATAACAAAATATGTTTGGATCCTAAAATTAATAGCCTCCTTATAGCTCATGTGAAAGGTGTTTTTAGCAAAAATATCAAATGATATGCTCCAAATCTTCATCATTCCTTGTAGAGGTAGTTGTAACAATGATTTTTCTTACAAAAGGATGAAGATCTCAGGTGTGTCAAAGGGCATATTCCAGTTGGAAGCATCTTGGTAGACTTTAAGGCTTGTTTTACATTTTTTCAAGTTGTGACCCATAGGCCCAAGCTCAAAAAATGTATAAATAGAGGTCTTGCCCTTTGTTATAAGTTGTTGGCTATTGGTTATTATAGGTCATTATTTTATGCATCCACTTTCTCCAAGTCTAGGATCTATAGAAAGCTTTCTATGATTAACTGTTATGTGTAGATATTGTCTCCATTTCTAAGGTGATTAAATCTATATATCCTTTATCAAGCTTTGAGATCATGTTTATGTCTCCCTTGTCAAAAGAGTAATCGCACCATGCTTGTCCCCATGGCAACATTTTGAAGTGTTGATGTTTGTAATATTTATTTTTAAGTCAAATGGAAAATATTCATTGTTCTTTATTATATATTATGAATGAACTACAATAATATTTTTTATAGTTTATGTTGATTAGATATTTTGGTTTGTGTTCATTATTGGTTATCATTCTAAACATGTACCTAGGTTATAAATCCCAATTTGCAGTTATACTTGGAAATGTGTTATTGAATACCTTTTAAGGGCACCCTGGGTTCATGAATTTAGTAGGAGAAAATATTTGACATTCTATTTTTAGTGTATCTTCTAGGGTTTTAGGGATCATTTAGTGTTTACCATTATCTTGCATTTGATTTTTTTTATGTATCTTCACTAAGGAATATTGTCATGAAATACTTCTAAATACCCTATTGTTTAGAAACCACTAGCATGACACCCTCCTTTTTAATCACCTAACTTATCCTACCCTATCCTACTCTACAAATAACACATCATGCTGCATACTATAAGTGTTACTTGCCTTGAAAATGCATAAAATATTGCATATTTTAAATGTGTTTGTAGTTGGTGCTTTAATTTCTAATGTTGAAATTTTCCATCTAGCCACCATTATTGAATATTTTATAAAATGAATATTGTAGTCATTCCCTTATCTATATTTATTAGCTTGTGGATGACATATATCATTTGTACATTTCATGTAACAACCCTTCATGGATGAAGTGTGTAAAATTAGTTATGCTCTAGTCATATTTAACCCTTGTGCTAATAATCCCCATGGAAATTTAATTTAAAAATTCATCCATGTGAGAAAGCTACCCTATAGGTTCTCTCACCTTGGTTTAGGTAGAGCCAAAAGTAGCAAGGAGCTAACCATACCCTTTGTAGGTGCCTCTCAGTCATTTTTTAGCATTTGGTCTAATCTTGATGCCAAACACTTCCCTAACTATAATGACATACTAGTGGGTTTTCCATCATTGCTTGCAATTTTCCTTTAAGTGTGTAAGATCAAGTGTATGAGGTATATAAATGGGAACCAAGAAGGTCTTCTTTCCATAACTCTATTAGGTGAGTTGGAGAAGATTCTTAGATAACATGAAATGTGTGAGGTAATTGAGTAGTGTGGATGGGATGAGGATCAATGAAAGCAACCACCCTTTACATATTAGTCATATTGACCACATTTTCTTTAAGAGTGGGGTCAAGAATATTTTCAACATTATTGGGATAAGGGTTAGGTTTATCCAGGTTATCTTGGTGATTTGAAAGAAGATCTTTATATATGGCCAAATGATCATTAGTCTCATTCAAAGATTGAGATTTAGTTTGTGTTTCATGGGATTTGAAGGCAACATCATAGGATTGTTGATGTTTAAAAATGATAGAATCATGGTCAAAATTGGGACTGAGAAGGAAATCCATAGCTAAATTACAAATTTGCTAACAAGTTTCATGAGAATGACCCTAATAAGCATAAAACCAACAAAGTTTATTGGGATTGTATCAATATTTCATGGGATGAGTGGGATCAAGTTCTCATGGAAAGGCCTTGGTAAATGCTTTTTTAATTATAATATAGATAAAGTTTTATGAATATTGATGTTATTGGTTGAAGATAAATGATTATTAGTGATGTGCTTGGGAGGGGAAGCTTGTTCCATAGTTTGGCTGGGAATGACAAATTGAATAGTATGAATGGTATCATAAGAGTTGGTGACACCATAGTTTGTAGCATGATGATTCTTATTCTTGATTAACATGTGAGTACCCATAAAAGTTTGGGATGGCTTGAATTGATGCATGAGGAAATATTGAATCTTGGATTGGTCAATGGCCTCTTCCAATGTGCATGGAGAGAGAGATTCCAGACCTAATATTATAACTTAGTAAAAAGAACATTAGTAAATAGATGAAAGAGGGTATCATCTACCATATTATTTTCACGTTTTTTAGACAAGGTCTTGTATAATTTGATGAAATATTGTGTAGTTTCAGTCTCAAGTTGATTACAATTGATAAAATGAGCCAAGGTATTCTCATGGAGATCACTAATTTAGAACTCTTGGACTAGAGATTTAACTAAATCTTCCAAACTAGTGATGGAATGAGATTGAGTTGGTTGTACCAATCTAAAGCATCACTTGTGAGAGTCTTTTCTAATATCTTGGTAGTGGAAAAATTATTTAACTTGACCTAGTCTTTACACAAATTTCCAAATGTTTTTAAGTGGAGAGTAGAATCGGTTGACCCATTGTAAGTAATGGCAGGGGTGATAACTCCTATGTTGATATTATCAATTTGAGATGTAAGAGGCTCATTTTTAATGTGTTTAATTTTTTATTAATAATAGGAGATTTAGGGATAAGATTACCATGGGAATATTGAAGAAGGGTGGGGAATCATTTTGGTTATGCATTCCCCATGGAATCTGTTAAGGGTGGGTTTGAATATGGATAAGATGATTTTGCATTTGCATCATTTGATCAACATTGTTATCTTGAAAATAATTCATTTAATTAAAAAAAATTATAAGAGTTGATGGGGTTGATTGGTATTATTGGCATTGTGTGAAATATTAGAATTGGTAGTAGTGGATTGGGTACCACTATGGGTGTTAGTATTAGCTTGAGAAGAATTGTTGGTAAGTGAGGAAATAGTAACATGATTTGCTTGTGTGGAAAAATATGTACTAGTGGAGGGATGAGAATAAGTGGTACTAGAGGCATGATTACCATGGATATAAAATGATGCACGAGTGGAAGAATTGAGAAGAGTGGGCCTTATAAGAGGCCCACTAGATGTAAAACCTATCATGTTAGTAGAGATACTAGGCATGGAGGTGGAAGAAATCAAATAAAAAAAGGTCATGATATGAAAAGGGTTTAAAATAGAGGGAAGAGGTTGAGAAGAAAATAAGATAGTGTCTCCAAATCTATGTGAGAATGTGGGAGAAGGTGAATGGGGCTCCTCAACTTGACCACTTATCATGAGATGGTAAATAGTAGAAGGATCTTTTCCTTGATGTTGAGGGAACTCATTAATAAAGAAGAGAATCTATAGGGTATACTCTAATTGAGGTTGATCTCCAACTAAGAAGAGAGGATTGATAATCAAAGTGGAATGGGGAGGGGTCCCATAGTTTGTAGTGTGAGTAGCTACATGCACATTACTTTCATCTAGGGTAGGAGCCATAAGCTACTTATGGGAGAACCTATTGGGATTGGTAAGACTCATCATATATGTTAAATATAATTCAGTGTTATCTTTAAACAAGAAGTTCATGATGCAAGAGAGAGATTAGGGAAGGCAAAATTGATGCAAAATCAAAAAGATAGATAAGAGTAAAGAGTCAACTAGGTCAACTTAAAATTGTTGGATAGAAGATATAAGAGTATAGAGTTGACCAAGTTGAATTAATACCATAAATAAGGAAAAATGAAATATAATAACGATATAGATTCAACCAAGTTGACTTAGTACTATAACCTGATTGGTAAAAAGGAGTATTGGGTTGACCAGGTTGACTTAGTACTATAAATAGGGAAAAAGATAGTTTATAAAATACTATGTCAAATGTAATGAAAATGTGCTAAATATAGGGAATTTTTTTGAAAATATAATTTGAAGTAAGAAATGGAAGTAAACACACAAATAATTAAATCAATGATAATGATCCAATTGGCACACAAAACCTTGTACCAACACTAGCTAATGTAAGTTTTTGCAATACAACATATATTGAGTAGAGAGAAAGCAATCAACTAAAAAGAAAATGCTAAGTGGTCATTCTAAGTGTTGTTAGATTATTATAAAGTGTTATTTTAAGTGTGATAGGAAAGTTGGCTAAAATATAGAACTAGAAAGCAATATATGGATGGTTTTAGGAAGTTTAGGCTGAAAGGGATCTATGTTGACAATGGTACTGGATTGGTATTAGGGCCTACCCCCTCACTTCACAATTCCACAATGATAAGGGTATCAAGTGTTTTATAAATATATACCATTAACCACATGTTTATATTTTTTTATGAAACCAAGTTGGCTTCCCCCTTGGTAATGAAATCCAAGTAGGTATGTCTTGAGAAGACAAATGTTAAATTTGTTTTGAAGTTTGTGTGATTTAGTAGTGTGTTCAAAAAGAATAAAATAGTGCAACAAAATGGTATTTTAAAAAACCACCTAATTAGACTATGCGAGCTACTCTAAGCATGTAAATAGTTGAAAATGAAAGTGTGTTTTCATTACTATAATATAGTTGTTCATTCCTAAATAAAGAATGGTATAAAGTTAATTCATATGACACTATATGTAAACATTATAGAACATAATCGACTGGGTTGATTCTATTTAATTGAATCAAGAGTCCTTAAGAATTAAGTTGATTAAGTTGACTTAGTCTGCTATAGGATTGCAGTTTTGAAGACTAAAAGCTTATACAAAATAGAACTATACTAAAGTACTAAATTGAAAGGGAGAGAAAGAAAGGAACCTTGGTGGGTTGGAAGATGTTGTTGATTGAAAATTTTCTATTGAATAACCTTAAATGTTTCTTGCAAGTTCTACCAACTAAGTTGACTAGGTTGACCTAGTTCTATGAAGCCCAATTTCTTGAAGCTTGTTAAGATGACTAAGTTGACTTGGTCAACTTAGTTTCATTATTTGGATGTTGACTGCAAGACGTAGTCAACCTATTTGAAATATTTTATTATTTTGGATATAATAAGATTATTGTGTCAACTTGTTCGATCTAGTACTTATATATGATGAAGACCTTCACAGAAATAATAGATTCAATTTGATACAACTATGTGTTAAATCTACATACAAAAGTTAGAACTATATTGGCCTAGTTGACCTAGTATCACAAATATAGAAAAATAATAAAATGATAGAAATGAAAAGCATGAAATAAAATCTACAAGGTTTAGATTCACGTCAGGTTCATCAGAATGTATGTAATGGGAAATGCAATAGATTTTACAAATCAATCTTAGCTCAAAGAAGATAGATCCTACTTACACTTACGATTAGGGATACATTAGATAATTAGGTTCATAACTAATATAGATGTAATAGACCTAATTAGGGGATATCTTACCACAATAATATCACTAGAGAAGGTTACAAATCCTCCAGTCAAGTAAAACTATGCAATAACCATAACTAGGTCATGTGTTTTCATATCCATTAAACTAATAATATTTAAAGAAAAAACTAATTTAGTGCTCACCAAATATTGTGGCACAAATTAGGGATAATAAACAATAAAAGTAAACATGCATAGAAGACATCTACTTACGTCAATGTATATGAAATAGTAATGCATGGAAGATAAGTTCAAATGCATGTATATTTACTCTTACCAAGGAGGAATAAAGCTAGTAATACTTACCTTTGAAGACAAACCTAAGTAGCCTTAATATCTCTCTTAACCAAGGTGTTTCACAAGAGGTTTTTGTGGTGTATAAGGATGACAAGGATAAATCAACTCTAGGATACATAGCCTATCAATACATCTAAAAGACTTCTCCACAAGACAAGATCTATATCTCCAAGGAAAGTATGAAACCCTAAGCTCAATCCGCAAGTAGAATGGTGGATAAGAAGATTCATAATAAAACTTAATTATTCTTCTCTTCTTTTAAAAATGGAAAAATGAATGTGTTTATATAGGCAGATCTAATCTTAAACCCTTTAAAAAAAATTAGCTAACAAGGTCAACCCGATCAACTTAGTATTGTAATTGATAGGAAACATACTTGACAATGAACTATGTCAGCCATGGCCGACTTAGTTTTTAGTAAGATATGTTAATAATAATACATGGTCAATGTGGCCAACATAATCATGTAAACTACCAAAAAGAGGTTTAGGTTAGGGAAAGGGATAATGAAGATGGTAAATGACTAGAGGAGGGTGAAAAATAGGAGGCATAGCTTAGGGGAATGGTTTTTAGGAGACAAGTGTGTAGATAGCAAGTGGAAAAAGGGACAATAATCTTAAAAATCACCAATGTTCTATCTACCCTTTTTTTGGTGCACCCCTTAAGGCATGAACTCAGAGAGATTGAGACTCGATGGGTTATTGCAAGATAGAAAGCATTATTAATTGATAAAAGTTTGAAAATATTATGTGTATACACATTTCACCCTTTTACACACACATTCCCAAACATAGTGGAGAAATAAATAAGTTTGAGGATCTCCTTAGAGTATAGACTATGTAGGTAGTGCTCATTGACATATGGATCCTTGAGGTAAACTTGACACCATAAGCAAAGTAACCCATTTTTATCAAGATAACCTATCATAAGTTGGAGAGCTAGGGTGTGAGCTATAAAAAATCATCAATAGACTATTTATAAGAAATAGATACATCATATGAAAGGTAACATAAAACCTAGAAAGACCCAAGCAATTTAATCTTCATATAATGAATATTCCATACATGATAGTTGTATCAATATTAAGATAGTTGTATTAGGATTAAGATATTAGTGTTGACACAAGTGTCCATAGGGTGAAGTAAATGTCTAGGTAGCCAAAAATAATATTTATAAAATCTGAGAACTAGTTCTTGAACATAAAATAGCTTATTTCCACACATGTATGTCTTAGATCTTTATGTGCATCATTTAATAATCTAAGTATTGTTTCTTCTTTGTGATTATGTAATCAAAATATTTTTTAGCATTATAATTTTTATATTTAACATTTTTTTTAATTCAATGCTGAAATAGAATATTATAAACATAATTATTTAATTGGATTTCTTTTAAGAATAGTTTATCTCACTCTAGAATATCTTATTCTTCCCAACCCTTAATTCTAAAATGGGTAAAATATTTGGTGTACCTGACCTCTGAGTTTTATATGAAAATATTAGCTTGTTCTAAATTTTTTATCCTCCTAAGGTATTTACTTATTATTTTTATTCATATTTATTCTATTATTTACATGAAACCCAGGCATAACCCTATATTAGGTGGTGTTCCTATTGAATATCTTGAGCTACCCCTTGGGTCCTCTAAAATCTCTCAAGTTAATACCATGAAAATTCTCCTAATAATGAGAATGTAAATAATGATAAGGAGCCACATACTAAAAATTTTATTATAGAAGATATATTTTCTCATGAAACACATGAGGATAATGATAATGAACAATTAGATCATGAAAAAGTTAATAATATCATATTATTTTGTGAGTGTATTCAAGAAAATTCTCAATATATTCATAAAATATCACATACTATATTAGACACTAAAACAACCAAAAGTATAGATGAACAACCATGTGCATCTATTGATTATGTTGTTAGACCTATGGGACATACCCATATTCTTGTTTCTCACCCCTTGAGCACAACATTACATATTATATCTAGTGTGGGCTAGGGTTATGTATTTAAACCATTGTTCCCCAAAATAAATACAACTATTGATACATCCTTCATGGGAACCATTAGCACCTCAACCAAATTACCGGTTTGAATGCCTATTTCAACACAAATGTTTGGATTGATTTGTGTGACTAATCAAAATTCAAACCTTAGTGATCAAAATGTGCATAATTTTATACAAAATAAAAAATAAAAATCAAGCTTAAGTTACTAACATTGAGCAAAATTTTATGAAATCACCTTATGCTATTGATTCACAAGATGTATTGCATAACCATCTTGTACCTAAGATATCTTTAGACCATTTTAAAAATCATTTTTTTGAACCCAAGTTCACTTTTATGATTATGTTGCTAATGAAATTATTTTGGCCAAATTATTTCCAAGCAGCTTAAAGGACTACGATTTGATATGGTTCCATGATATACCAATACAATCAATCAAATACTTAACTGATCAATTTTTAGGAAATATTTCAATCAACATTACTAAAAATATTCATATAGACAAATTTCAAAGATCAAACAAGGAACCAATGAACCAATTAATGAACATATCTTGAGATTAGGGTTAATTTTAAGAGGCCCTACTCAAAAACCTATTGGAAATATTTGGTGAATCTAGGGAAATTTGATTCATAGCTATGGAAAATCCTCTATGGGTGATGGTGAATCTATGATGATTCTGAAGGAATAAAAAGAAACTATTGCCTATTTTTTCTTATAACTATTTAGCTACATTGAAAGATAGATGTTGAACATAACCTCACTAAATAATCCCACCGAATGGTTAAATGAATGATGTGATAAATAGTTGCATTAAATAGTAGTGTCAAATGCCTATGTTAGATAGTTTCATAAAATGGTGGTGTCACGTGGTTGTGCCAAATGGATAAATTGAATAATATGTGGTGGTTTGTAGGCACTAGATGTTAATCATTATATGTTTGTGTCGATCAATGGTTTGAGTGGACAGTGTTGAACAATGATGTCGAGATGCACTACCAGGTGACCAATATGGCTAGTCTACTATAAATTTACATGGTATCCCCCTTTTTCCTATAAATATTCATCCTCTACCCTAATTTTTAACATTTTATAGAATAGATTTCTCATCCCCCTTTACCCCCACCCACAAAAATTCCCTAGCCATGGAAAGAAAATAGATTTTTAATAACCTGTTATGCCTAGACATTTGGAAGGTCATACAATATCCATATGCATATAATAAATGGATTTAAAAATACAACTTTGGTAGCCTATTATATATGCCCTAGTATAAAATAGACGTTGGGTTACTCAAATCACTAATGTCTTCCTATGAAAGTAGCAATAAGATCTTCACCGTGAACTTGGACTCCATAATGATTTGCTTTGGAACCTCACCAAAAGAGATTCATAATCTAACAGGTCTTTTATTTCACAATGTAAACCTATGAATTTGAAATCAATGCTAATAGATGATGACAAGAAGTATTTAGAGTTAGATTTTCACTTGCAAATTAGTCAAAATTGTATGTAATTATTTTTTTTTTTTTATATTCAAAATTTAACTTTTGATATGAAAATTCCTCATTTTTCTCTTTCATTTTAGATAATCAAAAGAGGAGCCTCCATGTGGAGGATGTTAGTGACCCTTTTTAAAAATCAATGGTTTAATTTTTCCTCATGATAATATTATTTCAAGGAAGAATATTAGATATTCCCTATTGGGCACTAGTTTGCATATTAGTACTCTTTCTAATTTGAGATATGACTCATGCACTTTTACTTTTTTTAAGATAAGGCTTGAATAATTTTCTTGTACCAATCATAGTTCCACTATTTCCTATTCAAATTTTATTCTAGAATTTTAATATGAGTCCTTAAATGACCTTTAAAAAGCATTGAGTCTAACTATGCTTCATCAAAAGATGATCACAAATGCTTTGTCTCTAGAGGAATCAGAGGTTAGTTTTTATTTATTTATTTATTGAACTAAGGTTTAATATTTGTGTATTTGTTAAACTATTACCAAGTTAAGGATTAATAAATGTTTTAAAATTATTTATTATAGGTAAGTTTTTTTGCTTCACAAAAACAATTTGCCTTAAAAGGATAGCATGGAGTTGAAGGATCTATAGATTTTGATTCTGTAGAATCATCCTTGTAATCATTTCAGATTTTAAAAATTTTAAGACTTTCTTATTCATTGTCTTCACGTGTAGGATTACTATTTAAAACTTTCAAATGATATTTTAACTTTCAAGTGCATTATTTTAGTTATTTTTATTATTATTGTAGTTGACTTGGTATCAGTTGAGGTTGTCATGGAACAACCACCACCACAATAAATCCCAACATTTAATGTGCCTTTTGGAGCATCTATGCAAGGTATTTTATATTGCATATTTTAGTTTTTTATGACTAAATTTTTTTGTAATGTAATAGATCAAAACACCCCTATCACTTATAATACAGTGCATAGATTGGAGGAGATATTGTCTTCAAATAAAAGTATTAAACATTTAATTTCAAAGTATCATATAGTTTTGTTTTTAAATTTACCATTTTCTAAAATAATTTACATTTTTTTAGGGCATCCTCAATTTCTAAGGAAAAGTATGCTCCTACCTCCACCCCCAGACTCAGTTTGCTCAAGGGGGAAGACTCTTCCATTACCATAAGCACCAACAAATAGCAGAGGAACACTGCAATTATCATGTTTTGAATTCCTTAATTTCTTTATTAGAGGTATATCAAGTGGGTAGGGATTGATTTGTTTAATCAAAATTGGTCTTGATGAGGAATATCTAGGGATTGAAAGTGGTGAAGTTTTTGGAGATTATTTCAATCCAGATGATTTTATCTAGGGAGTAGATATTCATGTGACTACTTAGGAGGAACTTTGTACCTCTTCACCCCCCCACCCCACCAGAGAATGATGTCTTGTCTAATGATGATATTACATATTTTCCATTTAACAATTTGGTATAAAAAATATTTAATTTGAATCTTAAAGAGGTAGTTATATATGAATTTAAAAATGTATATATTTAGGCATTTTAGGTGAAGGCTTTGATAAAAGAAATAAACACTCATTATCACAACCACTCCTAGTGAGAAAATTTGTTTTCATTGATGCAACATGAACTCATAAAGATTGATGCTTTATTTTCCCAACCTAAATTTGGGTCAGTTACTATTTCTAATAGTTACAATGATAATGTGTTGAATATTATGCTTAATGAGTTGGAGAATGTGAATACACAAGCCTAGGGATATTTTAATAAATGGGTGAAAGATGCCAACCTTATTATGATTGTGAATGCCAAAAAGGAAAAAACTTTGGTAATTTATCTTCATGTTAATCAAATTTCATGTCATACTTATTTTTATTCCAATATAATTACATTTATTTTCAAATTGTAGGCAAAATATGAGAATTTTAAAAATGAAGTTGAGGTCGTCAATGTGCATCTAAAAAATGCATGAAAAAGTTTATATTCTACCATTCAAGTTATGAATAAGCTTGTTCTATTGAATAAATAGAATAACACACTACAAAAAATCATTAAGGAACAAGGATGTCATCCCAATTCCTTATTTAAATAGAAGACAAATGTTAATCCAAGTCTACTTTCTATAGGAGATGTTGGAAAAGAAGAAAGGGAAAATATTGCTTGTATTAATTTTGTGGCTGAGGATATTGAAAGGGTAGGGATATTGAAGGATGGCATAGAGGATTTTATGGTTAAAAAATTAGTTGAGAAGTGAAACCCCAAAAAATGTTTTAAACTCTATAATATTTGTAAATAATGTTTTAAACTCTATAATATTTGTAAATAATGTTTTGTTTTTAAAAATATATTTTCAATGATAATTTGTAGTTTGGATTTGTAATGATCAGTTTATTAAGTTATAATTAGTGGATGAGCCACGTGGATTACAATTCTTTTTTTGATGGATTTGGTGTTAGGCTTGAACATGAATTTCAATTTGAATTTTATGATGTTGTAAAATGACTATTATTAAATATAAGTTTATTCATTTGATGTAGTTCAAAAAAAATAATGATACAATGTGTTGTTCTATCACCATCACATTTGATTTCAAATTCATATTTTTAATCTAAAAGTTAAAACTCTTAATATAGTGTTACAATATCAAATTATAGTTATTTCAAATGACAATACAATTAAAAATCAATTAAATAGAAGGGAAAGTTACATGATGAATGGACCAAATATTTCAAATGACAATACTATCCAAAATTATAATGAATTTAGTATTTAAAATATTTTCAAATATAAAAAATTATATGAAATTAGAACTGAGAATATATGATAATTTCAATAAATATACAACTAATAGTCTATTAGTTGAAACAATCCTACACAAACCTAATTATCACTAGTGACATTTGCATCTATTGTCTTAGTGCCTGTAATATCCCCTATCCAATAGGGAATATAGAAAGACAAAAGCTCTGATACCACTGTAATATCCCCTGTCCAATAGGGAATATAGAAAGACAAAAGCTCTGATACCACTGTAATATCCCCAACCAATAGGGACTATATAAAAAACAAAAGCTCTGAACAAAGATACGATTTTGCAAAATAAATTCAAATATACAAATAAACCACAGTAAATATCTTAACTGCCAAATCACTAATCTTATTATTCATCTAGATGATTACAATAGATGTCTTCTGTCATGCATATAAAAGAATATTCAAATACAGTCTTAATAACCTGAGTATTCCACAAACTGGGAAAAAAACTTGAATCTGGCACATCTCGGCCTGCTGTGTCAAAAACATAGTCACCGATGTCAGTTATACTACCACCGTCAATTTCCTGGTGTCGATAACCTATCGACGTCGGTAATAGGTCGGTTGATGTTGGTCGTTGTCAGTCTCTGCCTGTCGATGTCGGTCTCTGCATGGATTTGTATAGATATGTACAGACTTCATACAGCTGCCAATATAACACACCCTATTTGTTGGACCCCTGATCTCAAGATATATGGCTCTAATACAGAAGATCTCTATCTGTATAACTTATTGAATCAAAAACCTAATAAAATAAATACCTAGAAAGCTCTATGACAACTTTTGTATGAAGTTACCTCTCAAATCTATAAACCTCTGTGATAACTTTTGTATGAAGCTATCTCTCAAATCGGTAATAGATCAGCTGATATTTCACAGCCTCTGAATCACACACACTGAAGAGTGAACATTCTCCAATGCAAATGGAATCCTGGAAACCTTGGCTCAGTCTTCACAGAAGAATTCTTCAATATCAAAATCAATAATCAATTCATAATCATCTCTCTCCCATGACAAACCCTTATACCCTCAAAAGATATGCTTACCCTAATTAGGGTTTTCTTAAATTAGAATTAGGGTTTCTAAATTAAAAATTAGACCAAATAATTAATATTTGATTAAATCAATCAAATATTAATATCTCCCTCAATACATGTCAGATCCTCGAACCGTCTGAAGCTGGAGAACTAGGGAGTGATTCCACACATGATCATGCCAAAATAAGGATGCTCTGCTACATGTCAGAAGTCCCTAAATAATAGGAGCTCAGGGAAACGTGTTTGAAAGAGCCCGAATGAAAACCAACTGTAAAAATTTTGCTAATTGAAGCCAAGACAAGCTCCACCATGACCCTCTATCCATCTTATCAGCCTATGAAGGTCGCATAATAGGCTAACCATCAACTCTGATGATGTCCACTAAACAAGGGGACATGACAATCTGCCCCTCCTAAAATTGCTTGTCCCCAAGCAATCTAGGAACAACAAATCAATCAATCCACCTGGATCCCATATGTAGTTGTGATCTGCACTACTGTTAATCAATGCAAGCTCCTACAATATCCTCTAAAATAGAACAAAGAGGAATCCATAATAAAATTGGTGAATGCAAATCAACCAATCTCTAAAATCACAACTACCCTGGATGTGTCGATACTGCAATTTGTGTAACTTGCTACTACCAATTCCATCTACAAAAGATGGTGCCAATCCATCCCATAATGGATGGTAAGAAACTAGAGCCAATCTACACCTGTGTGAAATCAAATCTCCTATCTCTGGATCAAAAGAAGAATAATGAGCATACCCCACCATATAATGCTGGTAGAATCCCCCAAACTCTGCTACTGGCTCACCATCACTGAACTGGAAATCAATAGATGGCTCCAATCTCTAACTCTAAGTGGCTGCAGGCTAGATAAGATCCTATGCAATCTACTCAACAAACCCCACCTCAAAATCCCTATGAGGTAGCATAGTAGAAAGGATCACTATAATCTCCCCACCCAATCTGCTAATAGCGCTAGTACCCCAGATGAGAACACCCTCCGTCACCTTATACAAGTCCAGATGAACAACTGCACTATCTAGTAAGTACTCCATGAATGATTTAGTGCAGTAAAAATTATACATGGAAGCATCAACATACTCTCCCGCACACCACAACTGATCCCTCTATAAAGGTGGCACAACCAACTGTACCACACTATCATCTATGTGAGAAGAATCAATCTGAAGACTCACCTCCACTGGTATCCCAAACTCATCAGGACCAGGTACTCCCAAATCCAAAACATGTGTGTTAGCCCTAACAACATGTTCCTCAGCTACAACTGTAGGAACGTACTCACTAACAACACTCAATGTACTAACCACTGAGTATACATCCACAATCTGAATGCAAGCATCGAACTCATCCTCATCTAACTCTGAAGAAGCTACTGCTGAAACTATCTCATCATCACAATCTCCAACTCCCTCATCCTCTGCAACTAACTGAGAGTCCAAATCCTCATGACTAAGCTCATCCACATGTCTCTTAAAATCTGAGTGAGCCACCTTCATTGCCTCTATCTTAGGCTCTGAAGCCTCTGCCTCTGACTCCTCAGAACTACCCTATTATTTGAAATCTTCTAATTTCGAATCCTCACAATATGCCCATATCACATGATGTGCCTTGTCCTATGCCTCAAAGGACAATCGTGATTGGCATCATATGGATCTTTCTAGTATAAGCAAAACTTTTTCCTGCATAGATTGTTAAGAGCCTCTCGATCCAAAGGTGGTGTTGCTGGGTTGGCCTTTGAATCACTCTTAAAAATGGATGTCATACAATGTATGAATTTGTCTTTGTATGTAGGGTCTGAAAAAAATTCATTTAACCTCTTCAAACTTTGTTTCAGCTTCTCCATATCCTTGTCCCACTGTTTCTGAGTACTTGAAGTACCCATGATTTACTCACCGATTCAATGTCCAATCTACCCAACAAGATGGCAGAATTTAGCTCTGGTCTACCCAACATGATGGTAGGAATTAGCTCTGATACCACTGTATCAGAGCTATCACTATACAGATCAATCTACCAAATCTACCCAATAGGATGGCAGGAATTTGGCTCTGATACCACTGTAATATCCCCTATCCAATAGGGAATATAGAAAGACAAAAGCTCTGATACCACTGTAATATCCCCTGTCCAATAGGGAATATAAAAAGACAAAAGCTTTGATACCATTATACTATCCCCAACCAATAGGGACTATATAAAAAAAAAAGCTCTGAAGAAAGATACGATTTTTTAGAATAAATTCAAATATACAAATAAACCACAATAAATCTCTTAACTACCAAATCACTAATCTTATTATTTGTCCAAATGATTACAATAGATGTCTTCTGTCATGCATATAAAATAATATTCAAATACAGTCTTAATAACCTGAGTATTCTACAAACTGGGAAAAAAACCCTGAATCTAGCACGTCTCAGCCTGTTGTGTCAAAAACATAGTCACCAACATCAGTTATACTACCACCATCAATTTCCTAATGTCAATAACCTGTCGACATCGATAATAGGTCGGCTGATGTCGGTCATTGTCAGTCTCTGCCTGCTGATGTCGGTCTCTACATGGATTTGTATAGATCTATACAGACTTTGTACGACTGCCAATATAACACACCCTATTTGTTAGACCCCTGATCTCAAGATATATGGCTCTAATACAGAAGATCTCTATCTGTATAACTTATTGAATCAAAAACCTAATAAAATAAATACCTAGAAAGCTCTGTGACAACTTCTATATGAAGTTACCTCTCAAATCTATAAACCTCTGTGATAACTTCTGTATGAAGCTATCTCTCAAATTGGTAATAGATTAGCTGATATTTCACAGGCTCTGAATCATACACACTGAAGAGTGGATGTTCTCCAATGCAAATGGAATCCTAGAACCCTTGGCTCAGTCTTCACAGAAGAATTCTTCAATATCAAAATCAATTATCAATTCATAATCATCTCTCTCCCATGAGAAACCCTTATACCCTCAAAAGATATGCTTGCCCTAATTAGGGTTTTCTTAAATTAGGAATTAGGGTTTCTAAATTAAAAATTAGACCAAATAATTAATATTTGATTAAATCAATCAAATATTAATATCTCCCTCAATACATGTCAGATCCTCGAACCGTCTAAAGCTGGAGAACCAGGGAGTGATTCCACACATGATCATGCCAAAATAAGGATGCTCTACTGCATGTCAGAAGTCCCTAAATAATAGGAGCTCAGGGAAACGTGTTTGAAAGAGCTTGAATGAAAACCAACTGTAAAAATTCTGCTAATTGAAGCCAAGCCAAGCTCCACCATGACCCTCTATCCATCTTATCAGCCTACGAAGGTCGCATAATAGGCTAACCATCAACTCTGACGATGTCCACTAAAAAAGGGGACATGACAATCTACCCCTCCTAAAATTGCTTGTCCCCAAGCAATCTAGGAACAACAAACCAATCAATCCACCTGGATCCCATATGTAGTTGTGATCTGCACTACTGTTAATCAATGCAAGCTCCTACAATATCATCTAAAATAGAACAAAGAGGAATCCATAATAAAACTGGTGAATGCAACTCAACCAATCTCTAAAATCACAACTACCCTAGATGTGTCGATACTTCAGTTTGTGTAACTTGCTACTACCAATTCCATCTACAAAAGATGGTGCCAATCCATCCCATAATGGATGGTAAGAAACTGGAGCCAATCTACACCTATGTGAAATCAAATCTCCTATCTCTAGATCAAAAGAAGAATAATGAGCATACCCCACCATATAATGCTGGTAGAATCCCCCAAACTCTGCTACTGGCTCACCATCACTAAACTGGAAATCAATAGATGGCTCCAATCTCTGACTCCAAGTGGCTATAGGCTAGATAGGATCCTATGCAATCTGCTCAACAAACCCCACCTCAAAATCCCTATGAGGTAGCATAGTAGAAAGGATCACTATAATCTCCCCACCCAATCTGCTAATAGCGCTAGTACCTTAGATGAGAACACCCTCCGTCACCTTATGCGAGTCTAGATGAACACCTACACTATCCAGTAAATACTCCATGAATGATTCAGTGCAGTAAAAATTATACATGGAAGCATCAACATACTCTCCCGCACACTACAACTGATCCCTCTGTAAAGGTGGCATAACCAACTATACCACACTATCATCTATGTGAGAAGAATCAATCTGGAGACTCGACTCCACTGGTATCCCAAACTCATCAGGACCAGGTACTCCCAAATCCGAAACATGTGTGTTAGCCCCAACAACATGTTCCTCAGCTACAACTGTAGGAATGTACTCACTAATAACACTCAATGTACTAACCACTGAGTATACCTCCACAATCTGAATGCAAGCATTGAACTCATCCTCATCTAACTCTGAAGAAGCTACTGTTGAAACTATCTCATCATCACAATCTCCAACTCCCCCATTCTCTGCAACTAACTGAGAGTCTAAATCCTCATGACTAAGCTCATCCACATGTCTCTTAAAATTCGAGTGAGCCACATTCATTGCCTCTATCTTAGGCTCTGAAGCCTCTACCTCTGACTCCTCAGAACTACCCTATTGTTTGAAATCTTCTAATTCTGAATCCTCACAATATGCCCATATCACATGATGTGCCTTGCCCTTAGGCCTCAAAGGACAATCGTGATTGGCATCATATGGATCTTTGCAGTATAAGCAAAACTTTTTCCTGCATAGATTGTTAAGAGCCCCTCGATCCAAAGGTGGTGTTGCTGGGTTGGCCTTTGAATCACTCTTAAAAATGGATGTCATACAATGTACAAATTTGTCTTTGTATGTAGGGTCTAAAAAAAATTCATTTAACCTCTTCAAACTTTGTTTCAGCTTCTTCATATCCTTATCCCACTATTTCTGAGTACTTGAAGTACCCATGATTTACTCACCGATTCAATGTCCAATCTACCCAACAAGATGGTAGAATTTAGCTCTGGTCTACCCAACATGATGGCAGGAATTAGCTCTGATACGACTGTATCAAAGCTATCACTATACAGATCAATCTATCAAATCTACCCAATAGGATGGCAAGAATTTGGCTCTGATACCACTGTAATATCCCCTATCCAATAGGGAATATAGAAAGACAAAAGCTCTGATACCACTTTAATATCCCCTGTCCGATAGGGAATATAAAAAGACAAAAGCTCTGATACCATTATACTATCCCCAACCAATATGGACTATATAAAAAACAAAAGCTCTGAACAAAGATACGATTTTGTAGAATAAATTCAAATATACAAATAAACCACAGTAAATCTCTTAACTGCCAAATCACTAATCTTATTATTTGTCCAGATGATTACAATAGATGTCTTCTATCATGTATATAAAATAATATTCAAATACAGTCTTAATAACCTGAGTATTTTGCAAACTGGGAAAAAAACCTTAATCTGGCACGTCTCAGCCTGTTGTGTCAAAAACAAAGTCACCAACATCGGTTATACTACCGCCATCAGTTTCCTAGTGTCGATAACCTGTCGACATCGGTAATAGGTCGACTAATGTCAGTCGTTGTCAGTCTCTGCCTGCTGATGTCAGTCTCTCCGTGGATTTGTACAAATCTATACATACTTCGTACGGCTGCCAATATAACACACCCTATTTGTTGGACCCCTGATCTCAAGATATATGGCTCTAATACAAAAGATCTCTATCTGTATAACTTATTGAATCAAAAACCTAATAAAATAAATACCTGGAAAGCTCTGTGACAACTTCTATATGAAGTTACCTCTCAAATCTGTAAACCTCTGTGATAACTTCTATATGAAGCTATCTCTCAAATCGGCAATAGATTAGCTGATATTTTACAGGCTCTGAATCACAAACACTGAAGAGTGGATGTTCTCCAATGCAAATGGAATCCTAGAACCCTTAGCTCAGTCTTCACAGAAGAATTCTTCAATATCAAAATCAATAATCAATTCATAATCATCTCTCTCCCATGAGAAACCCTTATACCCTCAAAAGATATGCTTGCCCTAATTAGGGTTTTATTAAATTAGAATTAGGGTTTCTAAATTAAAAATTAGACCAAATAATTAATATTTGATTAAATCAATCAAATATTAATATCTCCCTTAATACATGTCAGATCCTTGAACCGTCTGAAGCTGGAGAACCAGGGAGTGATTCTACACATGATCATGCCAAAATAAGGATGCTCTGCTGCATGTCAGAAGTCCCTAAATAATAGGAGCTTAGGGAAACATGTCTAAAAGATCCTAAATGAAAACCAACTGTAGAAATTTTGCTAATCGAAGCCAAGCTTCACCATGACCCTCTATCCATCCTATCAGCCTACGAAGGTCGCATAATAGGCTAACCATCAACTCTGACGATGTCCACTAAAAAAGGGGACATGACAGTGCCATAGTCAGTATCATTATTTACATACTCTCTATTTGACATTATATTTTTTATGCCTCTTCTTTCAGTTAGAGAACTCCATGTTTCTAGAGCTCTTTTATAAGGAAACATGTCCACAACATAATGTGAAACATATAATTTCAATTATGTTTCTAAATTTTTTATCCAATCTATTTCAAAGTTTTGACTTAATGAACGATAATGCATTGAATAATATTTCATCTTCCACTGAGCCCAAAATCATTGTTTGAAAAAACTCATATAATAAAAATGTTCACTTAGACTTTTCTATAGTGTAATACTAGGATAAAGTTTTTTCAATAGCCATGTAATTGCCCTATTTTTGGTTAGTTCACTTGAAGGAGATATTGTTCAAACATTATAATTCCAAAATGAGTTAACTAATCTTTCAATAAATCCTTTCCCAAAATACCTTTTATTTCTACTCCATTCACCAATACAGATTTACTGAAATGCTTTGCAAGATAGCTCATGTATTTGTGAAATAAATTACTACTCATCTTTTGATTGTTGTTACTATTATAGAAAATGGGATTCATAACTACCATGCCCTATGACAAATCATCCCTTTGAAAATGATATTTGATCTCCACAGATAATTTTTATGAAATTATACTTAGTTTCATCCTAGTTTTAGATAGAATAGTGTCATATGAAATATGTGTTATAAGCAGTTCTTCAAATTCAATTCCCACAAGATCAGGTCTTTTTTAGAAAGTTTGCATTGCTATCTCCTTTACATTAACAATGACACAAATATGATCATGGATATTCATATTCAAATAGCTCTTAGGGTTACTTAAATCTATAAAGCATTTCAAACTGCTAAAAATAGGGCCTTAAAACTTTTCATTCAAAGTGTATAGTATATCTAGAGATTGACATACTCATCTTCTAAATCTTGTGAAGTCAAAAATATAAATGGATCTCTCCTAAGCATGTTTCATTGAAAATTTCATTTCCTTCAAAATTAGGATAATTCCACATAATGTCTGTAGTATTTCCAAATTTGTTAAATAATATGACAAATCTTTTGCCTTTTCAATTTCTCTATGATATTTATACATAAAACCCACTAATGATGGATATTATTAAGAAATTAGGCATGCAAGTTTATACATAGAAATCCATCTTGTATCAACATCTTTCAATAGTTTCTTACCATCAGTCACTTCTATTGCAAATTGGTTGGAACTCTAAAAATATTTTTGGACTGATTGGCATATAAGAATGTAGGTCATGAATGAGCTCCTCCGCTTTTTCTACATTATAAAATTCGTTAAAAATTTTGTATGTAAGATTCATCCTATAAGCCATGTAATTAATTGAAATCGTATATGGGTAAAATATTATTTGCATCTAAATACAAACTATTTATATGTCCATGCATAATCATCCATCCTAGATTTATCTTTAAAATTAGATACAACCAATTTGTGAAAATTTTCTCCATTGTAATTTTATACCATTTTATGAACTACTAGTAGATGAGGTTGCCTTGAATAGTTCTCAAAAGTACAAACATACATGCAAAACTAGGATGTGTTATCAATTGTTATTACCTCATCAAAGGACAATGAGATGAACAATGAATTTTAAACTTTTTATTTCAAATCTTCCTTCTCAACCATTATTAAACATTTTTCCATTTCCAAAGCACTACTATTTGACTAATGTGAATGTGCAATTCCAAAAATCCATTATGCTAAAATAAAATCTTATAATCTAAAAAATTAGAGATAAGTCTTCCTTTTTTTAGAATGTGGTATACAATAGATAAATGTATATATTTGGCCTTTAGATAGGACTGCATAAATTTTCCAAAAAAATTTTCAATTGTTTCCCCTTTCTCAACAAGATATTTTTGACATTTTTTTATCATTTTCATATGTGCATGCATATCTTACATCCATGAATTCTTTTGCATTTTTCCACATGTGTGTTCTTGTTATCAGTCCATCTAGGTGCTTCATTGTCACATATACTTTTTCACAATGTTTCTCAATCATGTCTAATTTTAGTTTCATTTTCTGTTCTTTTCCTAGTTTCTAACTACATATTTTACATCTACATTTTGTTGGAGTATCATTGGAATTTTTAGGCTCTATAGGTTATATGAAAGGATTTTTGTTGCCTAATCCACCTTAAAGGACCTTCCAATTGTCCATCTACTTCTTTTCTTTTGTGAATATTTTTGAGTGGAGGTTTCAACTAAACTTTATGTTTATCAAGAACCAACAATCTCTTCTACCACTTGAGTGTCATGAACATTGTCATAAAAAACTAGAGGAGTGTCTTCGAGTGGTGGCATGTCATCATCCAAAAAAACTTTATGGGGAGACATGTTATTCTGGTTGATTCCTTTTGGTGAGATATTAGTGGGTATTTTTGCATGTAAAATTGTTTTAATATTATTGAAAAGCTAAAGTCAAATTTATGACAAATTAAAAAAATAAATATCTATATTTTGAGTGCATTATGTGAGCTTTTTGGTTGGATCTTTAAACAAAGATAATATGCTCAATTTTCTTGATAATTGGCCTATCCTTTTACCATTCCCACCAAATTCCATGATGATCAAGAATATAAAACTTCAATTTTGCTATCTGATTCCACTGTTTGATCAAAAAGTAGATACTATAGATTGGTTAAGTCATTTGGTGGCAGTACCATTCTACTCTTAGGCTCTATCATTCAGTACTTTCATTCAACACTATCATCTATTATTTCCATTTAGCATTCCTATTCGACACTATCATAAGATATTGTCATTTGACACTATCAATTGGTTCCTCAAATTGAAACTATTACTATTTAGTATCATCATCTGATTCTTCTATTTAATTGCTACTATTAGGTGATGTAGTCCTCTGATTCTAGTTCTACTTGTTGACTTATTTGATATCAAGGGGTGGATGTACTTTATATGTGGTAAATTGAATCTTAATCTAAGATATAATCTTAAGTGATCTATGAGCTGACCCCCAAAATAATTTATATTACTAAATTTTTGGTGATCCAAACCCATCTATCGACCCTAAAAAATTTCCAAAAACAAAATCTAAAAATTGGAATATATATGAATTAAAGAATATTTTCCGCTAAAATATACCATGATTGAGATATAAGACAATGTTGGTAAAAATGAAAAATCCAATGGTTTTTAAAGAAATTCAAGACATATTCAATTAAATATTGCTTGCTCCTTTACATGAGTTTATTTTTTTAAATAAATTCAAATATTTTGATGACTTATGACATATTGTTTGAATATATAAGTAAAACTTATTACATTAAAAAAGGTCAATTATGTAGCTAACACACCAAATACATCCACTAACAAGTGTCATTTCAAACCAAGTTACAAGGTAAAACCTATTGAGGCTAAAAAAGGCATAACTGCCATGGTTAATATAGTGTTTAAGTAACCTAATAGGCTCATATTATCTAATGCACCTAAGGGATAATTTACATGATAACCAAAGTCTCTATCTTTGTTACTTTCAAATTTGATAGAGTGTTATCTCATATCTCTCCCTCCACATATAGTGGTTGATATGAGTCAAATTTTACCAAAAAGATATGATGTCAATACCTATTTTGACTACCACCAATGTGCAAGTCATTATACAAATAGATGTTATAAAATAAATCACAAGATACATGACCTTATTGATATTAACTTTCCTTTGAGAATTATCTTACAAATTTAGGATCACAACCAAATAATCATCAAAACCAAAATATATTCAACAAATCCTTGTAAAATAATTATAACATGACTATAGAAGTGAAAATGGCATATCATGCACGTCCTAATGCATCTTATTATGGCCACCCATTATATGGTAATAGTGGTATATTTATCCATGAGATACCTCCTATGGTTATAATACCTTATATTTCATTTTATTCTATTGATATTATGGATGATGACTCAGATATTCATTCCTTATTTATCATGGCATATATTGATCATCAACCTATACATAGTGTTATGATTAATAATGGTTCTAGTGATAATATAATTACCATGACATTACTCACACATTTGGGATACACAAATGATAACTTATTACCTTCAAATAAAATGATAAAATCATTCAATGGGAAGCTACAACAAGTTTTTGGTAAGATTGATTTGCCTTTATAAGTTGGTCTAACACAATAAAAACTACCTTTTCAGTTAGAACACATATTAAAGTATTTGAGATGTTATTAGGATGTCCTTAGATACATAATCTCTATGTATTACCTTCCACTTTTCATGGTTATATTAATTATATTCATGACAACAAGGTAAGTTTATAGGATTTCATATGAACATCCTTTGAAATAGGAAAATTTTATTCTATGATAGATGACTATACAACCTAATAAGGTTAATCATGTGTGAAAGGGTAAGTAACAAGAAATCCCATTTCCTAGGTACCCCATACTTGAGATGATTTTACATCAACGAACTATAATAGACTCTTTGAGATCCTCATTCACATCTCCATGGACTAGACATTCACCTATAATAGAACACCATGTTTTGAAATGGGTAACAATACTTACATAAAAGAAATTATAGGACACAAAACTATGGTTTCCATGAACCTTTCACCTTATATTACTACTTCACCACCATAGAGCCTTATGAGACATACATAGAGCATCACACGTTCTACACATTCATATTTGTCACATATACATGATCCTTAGGAGCATGACCATTTTATTATATCACAATCATAGCATAGATCACTCTATTAACATCCCTTAAATAGGATTTTTGGATAACACTCTCTTTTTAAACATTCCAACAAAATTCAAAAATTCCAAACAAAATAAATATTCAAGAAAATAAAAAAATATTCAAATAATTAAAAAAATTACCAAAAATATTTAGCATTACACATGTTTACTAGATTTTGCATATGGTGTTTTATTTATGTTAGTATATTTCATACCATTTCCATACACACATATATTTTATAGGTACTTGAGTGTGATACATGCATAAATTAGACCCATGATATCTCAAGCATGCATATGTTGGAACTTTTCTCTTTGAGTGTGATATAGTACAATAGGGTAATCTTAATTTTATATGATCATGTTTGACATAGGTTATTTTATGATAAATTTACATTATATTACAAATAATATATATTGTACACATGCCTATACTCGTGTTTATATCTTACATAGTGTATTTGATATGTTATTCAACATGAAAATTTTTTAACACATGTATGTAGGGACTAATATGACATGCTTATGCTAGTTTATTATGTCTCATTAATTCATATATTTACATTATCTTACTCTATTTTACTTATTATTTTCTTTTTTGTCTTGCTTGTGGAACATTTGAACATGTTAATTTTCTTGTTATCCATAGTGATTTGATTGTTGCTTGTTTATTTCATGTGTATACATTTGTACAAGACTTCCACTTGAATACATGGAATTTAAACATTCTCATTATTTGTGGTCTCATGGGACCCCTCTTTGTGTGAAATTTGAGTACTCTTGCATGTGTGATTAATTTTTTGTTGATATTATTATCTTCTATATGATTCAATTATTTTTATTTGCATCTTAGAGCTTTCTATGTACACATATTATGAGATTCATTGATATACCTACCTTGACATGACACTAATATATGCTTCCTTTACTACATGATTCACACATATACAACATAGTTATCTTATCATTTTGAGATAAGGTGATTATCAATTTTTTCAATCCCCTCACCTCAAAAGTGGGGCATATCAGTGGGGGTGTGTCATGGAATACATTACTCCACACACACACACACACACACACATAGTTGAAATAATGGTTAGATTTTGATTCAATTTACATGATTCAAATATATATTTGGGATAGAATTTTATGCATTGGGCATAGATTTGGGAAAGATATTTTTAGATTTGTGATACATATTAAAGACTATAGGTTATATTTAGACATATATTTCATCTTGATACATATTAAAGGTGTACCTATACCAAATTATAGTTGCACTTTAAAAATTATACATATATTTATGCATCAACCTTATCAAGATGCATTGTTTGGTATTTTATTTACTATCACAGTTGGACATTTTTTTATTAGTGTGATCAATATTATGTGTCCTCGATGGACTTAGAACTATGATTCTATTATTTTTTGGTTGATATGGTTACACCATTTGACTTGGGAAAGATTGGCTAAACTAGCTAGATTGGTTATATTTGAGTTATGTGATTCAGATTTTGTGTTGTCAATGGACTTGGTACAATTCATCATTATACCAAATGGGGGGTATGATCACCCTCCAATTCCAATATTCACATCTCTAAGGTTCAATTTTGAACCTCTTTAATACTTCATCTAGGAATCATCTTTACCAATAAAAATTACCAAGTGATAACATGGTTATATCAACACACAAGTGTAATCCTTCCTTGCTCTCTTTATTTTAATTATTTTAAAATTATTAAATTTTTATATTATATGCACTCATTACACCTATAAAATTCCATTAGTTTTAGGTCATTGGCATACATCAAATTCAAGTGGACTCAATCAAATACATGGCATGTTCTACACACCATGGTATGCTTTCTTTCCTTTAACCTAATAATTAATATTTATACATTACTATATTAAAGGGAAGATAAATATAGATTATTAAATCTATATTTATATTTTAAACTAGTATATCACACTTGACACATATATATCAAGGATTTCCCTTCAGTTTGACCTTCTTTATAGCCAAAAGGCTCACACTTACCACCTCGTTGGGTCTAATTACTTAATTCTTAGTCCAATATTGATTATCCTAATTATCTAGATCAATAATAACCATTAAATGCCTAAAATATGATATATATCCTTCACAATTAGTTATATAACCTCAACATCTTTACTTCATCCTAGATAGTTGTATTTAGGGTAGGACAATAGCATTGACACATTTTCCTTACTCCAACATAATTTTATTTACCCTAAAAACAATTAAATTTTCAAATATTTTGAAGTGTATGGTTCAGCCTAAGAATTTCATTAACCCTTCTATGAGGATAATTTCAAAAAATATAGTATAAATACAAGTCAAATCTAATTCATTTGGACATCTAACAATTACCAAGCAATCACACATTTAAAACTCAATCAATCAATTGCACAACCAATTTATTATAACATATTTCATATTTTTATATCAATCATACTATAAATTTAAATCACTCAAAATACAACCCATGATCCATATTTTTCAAGTTACAAGCTATATCACTATATATATTATCATATAGTATATTTCACCCTTGTGCATGCACATTCCCACACATAGGGGTTAAATACATAAGTATAAGTCCCTCTTTGGAGTATTGTATATGTAGGAGTCACTCATTAATAGAGGCTTATTTGAGGTCATCTTGACACCATGATCCCACTATCTTATTTTTTCAAGGTAACCAAACCTAAGGTTGAGAGCTAATGTTTGAGATAAAATAGTCATTGATAGCCTATGCATGAGATATAGATACATTAGATGATTGGATAAAAAGTATAAAAAGACTTAGCTGGTGGCATATTCATATAGTGAATATTTCATTTAATATAGTTTCATCAATATTTAGATAGTAGAGACAACACGAGTGTCCAAAAGGTGATGCAAGTGTCCACATAGCCAAAACTAAAATTTCTAGAATATGACGACTAGTTTATGAACATTAAATATACTATTTCCACACATGTACATTTTATATCTATCTATGCATCATTAAAAAATCTAAGTATTATTATTGTTTATGATCATTTAATCAAAATAATGTTTAGTATTGTATTATATATATATTTAGATTTTTTTGTAATTCAACACTAAAATAGAATATCATAGATTGAATTATTTAATTTTCCTAGTTTTAGGAATAGGTTATCTGATTTTGGAATATCATATTCCTCCCAAACATTAATTACAAAAATGGTTAAATAGGTACACCACATGTCAAATCTAAAGGTGTGTAAGGAGAGTTAGTTGTTATGCATGAAATAATAAAGGCTAGGTGCGAGGTATCTACTATAAGTGGTTCCTCCTAGGATATAAAATTAGGGATAATGACATTCAATTTGATTTATCTAAATTTATTTCCAATGATATGGTTATTGATTCCTATATGACTATTTAAATCTAGTAAATTTTATGGTTGGAGTCTATTTTGATTTTATATATGATATAGTACCTTGGTTGTCCATGTGGATAATACAATGGTGATTCTACTCAAGTTCCCTTGAATCATTTTTCTCATTTATTTTATCTAGTTTTTAATACTCACCATGAAACAATGAAATATTTCCACTTTATGAATACCTGGGTTGAATAGATTAATAAACACAATATTTTTCCATGTATTTATAATAAGTTGGTCTTTTTTTTTCTATAGCAATTTATTTTTTGATCTTATGAAACCATACAGAGTTATGTGTTATTAACACTAATACTAAATTATACCTCAAGAATTTACATACATGTTTAATGTTGAGTGGGTATACATAGAGATGGAAAGGTATAAGAATTTCATGGTACTCCCTACTGATATGACTCCACCTTGGTGGGTTCATCTTGATGCTTACCCTAAAATTGTTTTTGATTTGGATGATAAATAAGCCATCAAGGTAGATGTTCCTAAATTTCACTACAATTAATACCAAGATGGTAGTGTCATGAGTGGTATGCATATTAAATACCCTATAGGGGAACAAACACCTTATAACACTCCACTCATGGTCAATGGTTGATGCCTGCCTAATCAATTTCTATTAATCCAAATTGAATAAGTGTGACTATACAATGCAGGTTTCTTGAGTGCATTTTATTTGATTGTCCTAAACTCAGGCCTTCCACAAAATATAATAAGAGTGATTAGATTATCCTACCACTATGGTGCTTTAATCCATAAATTATACCATCATGAGTTTTGGAGATAATTTACTTGTCTAATTTTGAACCTTTTTTTATTATGTCTCCATGAAACCTTATTGTTTATAATTGGTGATACATTCAAAATGCAAAACCTGCATGTGCAACTAGGGTCTATTTGATTCATTGAAACTTGATTATATTATTCAAAAGGATCTATTTTTAAAAATGAGAATCATTAAATCATTTCCCTCTAGGAATGAGATCACCAAGAGTTATACCCTAACAAATTTATAAGCCTTAAATATTGAAGAATATGATAGGCTATAGATGCATTTCAATAGTGCATTATGCCTTGCAAGAGGATACTAGACCTCACATGGTTGCTTAATTATAAAATTACAATTCCCATGAATAATATATGGTATAAAAAAAATTAGTGAAGGAATTTTAGATAATATAAAGTATATCTCAAGACCATGGGAAAGTAATTTCTTTGGGACCCCATTCCACATATTTTTATATTATTTTCATGTACCATTTATCATCTATTGGTCTTGCTACTATTGCCTTTCCATCTGACCTTATCAATCATCTTCCCTACATATATAACTTTTTGTCCTATGCCATATCTAATATTTACTGCACTAACCCTAATGATCAAATATAAAAAATGCATTGCTTGACATTTTCTTATTTTTATCTTAATTTTAGTGTTAGATTGTTGTAACCTCATGTGCTAGTATGAGGATGTATGGGAGGTTACCAATATTTTTATTTTTAAGCTATGTGGATGGCCTAAATGGATTATTCATTGATGCACAATTCTCAAGACTTATATTACGTTTTTTATTGTATAGTCAACTAATGTTATCATGTCTAACTATAATTACATTTAGCTTGAGACTAAGGTCACTAATATGCAATGACATTTAATTAAACATAAGGCTCAACATGTGTCCATTATCATGAACCTCCCTAGTAACACATTAAAAATCATAAGTAGTTATAAATCATAAATATTACACTAATGAGTGCCTTGTACCTATTCACTTCTTTTCAATTAGCAACAGTCGATCATGGGTCCATGGTGGTTGTAATCAAGTTATCCTCCATTAACCAATTCAAGAATCATTTTTTTTCTTTTCTAAAATGTTGGAATAGTTTTCTAAAAATATTTTTTGTGGTCAAACCCAATATCATTGAGATTAGTGTTCCATCCACATTAAGACCTTCAAGGTATTGATGATGTATTCACAATGGCTTAGAAGTTGGAAATTAGAGCCATTGATGAAGTAAAGATTAAATTGAGGAATAAAAATTCTAGTTTCAAATCAAACAAAGCTTCTTCTTCCAAATTCATAAACCATACCAACACCAACACCAACACCAAAGCTAAAGGAAATGCAAATGCATTTGTCTTTAAAATGGCTCCTCTTCTAGTTGTCAACCAATCCAATCCCTCTACCTCTTCCAACCAAAATGATAAAACCTAAAAATACTATGTACAAAATTAGCATACTCCACTAGGGGATTCCTATGCTTTAGTTTTGGAAAAGTTTTTGAAATCATCTATCATCTAATTTCCTCTAATCAAACTACCTAAACAATTCAATTTATCTCAACCTATACAAAGTTGGTATAAGGAGAAAAAAATGTGTAGCTTACACTATGTCATTGGACATGATAATAAATGTAAGATGTTTATAAAACATTATCAAAGATTTGATTGAAAAGTGTGAACTTATGATGGACAACCTGAATGCAATCCCTAATCAATCACCTAAAATTTAAAGACAACCATTCCCAAACCATCCACCTTCCACAACTAGTGAACATAATAATATAGTGTCTTCCCATAAACATGAGGTTCACACAGTTAATGTTGTTCTTAAATAACATATAGTTAATGAACCTATGTCCCAAACTACCATTTCTTCTCCACTTATTAAGGTAGTGGAGTTACCTACCCCTCCTTTGGAAAATTAAACAATGGATGAAACCATGATCTCTTCTCCACTTATTGAGGTAGTGTAATAACCAACCTTTCCTTTTGAAATCATAACAAAGGATGACATCATAAATTCCATCCATTTTTATTCCACACTAGATCTATCTACCATTCCTTTAGAAAGCATATCTAAGGAAAAGATTGCCTCACCTACCCCTTCCATGGAAGAATCACCCACTAGGGCCTTATAACCTTTGATAGAGGAAAAGGAAAATGTGATCATCCCACTTTCTTAGACATTTGGTTTATCCTTTGAGTCCAACATCAAAGGAACCAAGCCCATCTATAAGCCCTTTAATAGGTTGGTCCAAAACTTAGAGTTTCTCTCTCAACAAAATATTTATAGGGCCATGTTTTGGCATCACCTTGGGCTCTCATATCCAGCCAAGAAGGAGTCATCAACCTCACCATTTTTTACCCAACATTCAACCTCAACAAGTGAAACCACCATCACCCCAATAGAACCAACAAAATCCTCCACCTCCTAAACCTTAGATAAATCATCTAACCTAAATCCCTCCAAGGCAACCAAAGAACCTTCCACTATCCCAATAAACCCCATCAATAACCTACGTGTCTTCCTAACTCAAAATCTTACACATCCTCCATTGAAGTTAGATTTGACACTATTAAAATCACTTAATAATCCATAAGTCAAGCCAACAAAGAAATTTGAACCATCTAAGATTCTAAAATCCAAAACCACTTTACCTCCCATTTTCACTTTTCCTTCCATTTTAGGAATGCATCCTTCTTCCATCTTAGGACCTCACCCCTCCACTTTGATTAAGAAACCAATCCTACCAAATAAATCACAAACCCAACCTATAATTTTAGCTACACCTCCACTTCTAGCTACACCTCCACCTATTCTTACCAAGCCTTTTATTTACAAACCCTCAACCTCAAAGCCAAAAGCCTCCAAACCATGTACCTCAAAACCACCCACCAAAATAATTACACCACCCAAAGCTACAATTGTCAAGCTTACCACCCCAACTATCAAAACCAAAACTCCACTCCCTTTCCACCCTTACTAGACTCCTATTAAACCATATTACAAAGGTTGTTACAAGATTCTTACTTGCTCTTACCTCCCATCAAAATGTTTGATCCTCTTAGTCCTAATCCATCTTGTTTTAATTATAATTTGATTTAATCATACCATATGATGCCTTGACATGATACAAAGAACTAAAAATATTTCAAAGTCATAATACACAAACTATGTGATGAGGATGATTTGTTAATAGAGGAACCTCCCATGAGCCCAACACCAAGCCAAAATCCAAAGCAACCACCCCATGTCTACCTACCCCCACACTCTCATTCATAGGTGCATAGGAACTAAATTAGCCCACTAGCCCATAGCCTTTCCAAATCCATACCATTCATGTGGTCACTCATTCATAAGCCTAAAAAGATAAAGGGAAAGTAAATGTGTTCATTCCATGGACATACCCTTAGTCTACCAAAACACCAAACTACACCCAAACACCTTTAACCAACCTATGATTTCTATCTTGGGTGCACCCCAATCCAACCCTTTCAAACTAATACAAAGGATAGTTCTAAAAAAACTTCACCAAACACTGATAAATATTAATTTGTATGAGTTAATAAATACCTCACCTTAACATTATCAAGCCATGATAGAGGCCTTGAAATCTATATAGGTTTAACTTAAATATCCATGACCTCTAGTATCCTTCATTAGGGCCCTTCAACTATCTACCCTCATCACCTTCCAGGATTTAGATATACCCCCTATTCATCCAGATGATCTAGATCCTCCAATTTTGATTACCACCTACATCAACCAAACCCATATCAAGAGGGTTATGATTGATGTGGGAGCCAACATTAATATTATTTCCTCCCATGCATATAACCAATTGAAATTACCAAAGAACATCATGTCATAAACTATAGCAGTGATATGATCTTTTAATGATATAATGGCAAAAAACTTAAGGATGGTTGTCCTTAATATTCATTTGTGACCTCACACTCTTCTTGATATATTTTACATATTATAAGGTGAGTTCCAATATAAAGTTTTTCTTGGATTCCCTTAGATACATTCCATGGGTTGTGTGTCATCTACCTTACATTGGTGCATCAAGTTTGAGCATGAGGGTTAAGTCCATATCATAACAACTAACCCTAGTCCTTTTAAGTTATGCAATATGACTTACCAACCTAATGATGTTCTCATCCCAAGCAAGGATGCATCCTCTTCCATTAACTAAGCTTCCACCAGCACATCTATACCTTATTCCAAAATCCTCATGAAGGACCCCTTAGAATATACATTCTAACATCTCTCACTTAGTGAGTATCACCTACTAACCTTATATACCTTCCCTACTCCCCAAGATTATGAGAATATTGACCAATATCCTAGATATGATTCTAACATTGGAATCATTATTCATTTTGGGCCTCCCCATTGTCAAACCAATCTTGTTTATGGGGAACTTGATTAGCCACTTTCTACCTCCACTACCTCCTCTTCTACTAAACCATTCACCTATTATTTCTCTTAGTTGGACAAACCATAGCTTGCTAATATATACCTCCATTGGTGTACATGAAAGGGATTTGGTTTAGGTCTCTATGAATATGTACCACATGAGTTTCTACCATGAAATACATAGAAACCTCATGAATGATTTGATCTCAAATTTATTCCACCATAAGAGCCAACCAACCCACCTCCAGTCACCATCATTGAGGAAGAAATATCATCCTCATCAATCCCTTCTCCTTCAAAATATGAGGATCTCAATTTCATTCCCTCTAACTTGTTTTTTAATCAATATAATCAGTTTGAGACCTTTAACTTATTAAAAGGATGAGGAAACTAGAACCATTCCTCTAACTCATCTTAAGATGGTAGAAGATGACTCTCCAACCATTAATATTATTCAATGTCAATATGATAATTCCCTTCTCACCTATCTTAGTGTTGAAGATTATTACATTCATAAATCCCTTTTCTTAAGACTTCAACCATTTTTTATGAATCTATTGTTGACGTTAACTTGGGTACTTAGTATAACCCCCATATAGTCAAAATTGATCAATATTTAGATTCTTTGGAGTATCATGATTTATCTTCCTTTCTGTAAGATCATAGCATAACATTTTCTTGGTATTAAAGTGATATTTTAGGAATCAACCCTTCCATAGTCATCCATAACATTGTTCCCACCCTCGATATCAAGCATGTTAAGAAAAATCTTTGAAGGATGTACCCTCATATATCCCTTCCTATCAAAGAAGAGATTTAACAACTCTTATCTATTAAATCCATCCAACCCATTAATTATCCCTAAATTGATTAGAATGTTGTTCATGTCACCAAAGAAATAGGAGGACTTCACATTTGCATTGACTTTCATGATCTTAACCTTACTTGTCTAAGAGATGACTTCCCTTTGCTAAGTATCGACCAAATTATTAATCTTACTACTGGCCATGAGATGTTATCTCTTATGGATGGGTTATAGAGATAAAATCAGATCTTGATTTCCTTAGAAGATCAACATCAAACTACCTTTATCATCCCATGGGGAACCTTCTGCTATAGGATTATGCTTTTTGGTTTAAATAATGTTGATGTAACTTTCCAACATGCCATGACATATACATTTCATGATATTATTCATAAAACCTTAGAGGACTACATGGATGACCTCCTTGGAAAGTCTAAATGTTATAAAGATAATTTGGTAATCCTTACAGTTATTTTTGAATGCCTTATATACACTTCCATGTCCACCTTAACCCTAAGAAGTACATCTTTGGGGTCTATTCAAGTAAGCTTCTTGGCTTTATTATTTCTCTACATGGTATAGAATTTGATCCCACTAAATTTAATTCAATCCTCAACATGCCTCCTCTAACTAAACTCAAGCAAATCCATAGTTTGTAGGGGAAGATCCAGTTCATTCATCTCTTTATCTCTCAACTATCTAAAAAATTTCAGCCTTTCCATCACCTTCTTAAGAAGGATATCTCATTTAAGTGGAATAAATACTATCAAAAGGCCTTTGAATCACTTAAATAATATGTCCTTTCTCCACTTGTTCTTTTTATTCTAAAAGAGGACTAACCCTTCTACCTCTACATTCCACCATAGACCTTTATTTAGGAGACATGCTTGCACATTGTGATGATAAGAATAAGTAGCAAGTAGTCTACTATATAAGTAAAACCCTTATAGAGTATGAAACTTTGTATACCCATACCGAGAAATTACTCCTATCCTTGGTCTTTGTAGCTTTCAAGCTCTGGAATTACCTTCTTAACCACAAAACATTTAGCATAACCAACACCAACCCACTCAAGTATATACATTCCAAGCCATATCAAAATCAACATATGGCTAGATGGCTCATGCTTGTAGTTGATTTCCATCTTGAGTTCCTCTAGTAAAATTCAATTAGAGGGAAAATTATTATCAACCAATTGGTTGAGGCACCCTTAGCTAACAACCAACCTCCTCCTCTTGAGTTTTCTGATGATTCCCTCGCAACTCTCTCTCTCAAGAGGATCCTACTTAGCAAATGACCATGTTATTTGATGGATCAAAGTGTCAATGTGGTGGGGGTGATGGTATAATCATTATCCCCCTTGATGGTGAGCCTCTTCCCTTATCATTTAAACTTGATTTTGAATTCACCAATAACATAGCTAAGTATGAGGCCTTAGTTATAGGTCTCCAAATAGCCTTGTATTTTGAAGTCAAATCAATCAACATTTTTGGTGACTCTCAACTTGTGGTCAACCAAATCAATGGTTCTTACTAATGTAAAAATGATGTTTTAATATGTACTCTTTATGTCATTTAAACACTATGTTATTCAAGCCACTCTGTATTCTACTAATAATTTCACTGATACCATGGCTTCTCTTGCTTCCAAAATCCCATATGTACCTTCTAATTCTAAAATATTCATTACCATCCATCACCTTAATGGTCTCTCTTACACTACATTGGACATTTATTCCATTTTTCACGTAGAAGAGCCCCAATCCAATGTTTGGTACAAGCAAATATTTCATATCTAAACCTAGCCATGATCCCTTCTGATCTCTCTAAAAATGGTCAAATAATGTTTATACAAAGTACCTCTCACTATACCATACTAGGGTGAATTATTTAGAAGAAAGGATTTTATGGTCTCCTCTTTAGATGCCTATATAGTCATGAAATCTCTCACGCTATCAAGGAAACACATGATGGGATCTATGGAGAACACTCTAGTGGTCTAGCTATCATTAAGCATATTCTTCACCTTGGATATTTTTAGCTTAGCCTTAACCAATAATATTTTGATTACATATATAAGTGTGTTTAGTGTCAACAACACGCTAATTTTCATCATGTACCTAGTCATGGTCTTCAAGTCTCTACAGATTTTTTGTCCTTCTCATAGTGGGGATTAGATTTAATTGGTAAAATCAACCCTCATTCTTTATAGAGACATCATTATATCATCACTATGATATAATATTTCACCAAGTGGGTGGAGGTTACTCCCCTCATTTCAACTAAAGCCAATAATATTATTGACTTCATTAACCATCATATTATCTTTTGCTTCGGTATTCCTCACAAGATCATCATCAATAATGGTAAATTATTAAAAAATAAAATAGGAAGTAATATTTGTGACAAATTTGGCATTAATTTAAGATTCTCATCACCATATCATCCACAAGCTAATGGATAAGCTAAAACTTTTAACAAAACACTTAACAAAATTCAAACTAAAATGGTTAATACATCTAGTCGAGATTGGTACTTACACATTCCCTTCACCTTCTGGGCATTTTAAATTATTATTTGAACCCCTATGGGTGATACCCAATTCTCTCTTGTCTTTGGAGATGAGGTTTTCTTGCCTCTGAGGTCCAAATTACCTCTCTTCATATATCCCTAAAGTATATCATTTACGAGTTTGATTATCATCAAGAATGTTTAGCCCAACTTGAGCTAATTGGTGATTATCATTTGGTTTTACTTAACCATATTTGAGTTTATCAAGAATGAATAAATAATGCTTATAAAAATCACCTAAAATAACAAGAATTAGATATTGGAGACCTTATCTTAAAGGAAAAAAACATGTAACCAATATGAAAAGAAGAAAGTAGGTCAAGTTTGTTTTTAATTAGCTTGGACCATATATCATAACACATAAATATGGGTCAAGATCTTATCAATTATCATCTCTTGAGGGGAAATCAAAACCTAATACCCTTAATTTTTTGCATCTGCATCCTTTATTTTGTTAAAATAACTTCAAACTCACCTTCTATCTAACTTAAGATCATCCTTTATTTTGCAATATTGTCACCTTCATCTCCTTACTTTGAGGAAAAATGATTAAAGAATAGAATCATGTGATTATCCATAATAGTTTTAACCTCAATCCTAAATATGGGTACCACAACTCTACCCATGGCATGATTCTCATGGATACTTTTCATCCCTAAAAGGATGGAATCCCATAGTCATTGTCTCTTGAAACATCCTCTCACCCACTATTCAACCTTCTTGTGCTATATCTTTTACTTTATAAAGGTAAGCCTTAAGCCTATATAAGCACATCTATGTCTACAAATAAAAAAGACAAATATACTCTATATCTTCTATGTCATCTCTATCATTGTAGATTGTTCCTTTAAATAACATCTACCAAAACAACTCAAACATTATTTAAAATAAGGTAGACTAATCTCTTAAAGGATAGTTATCCAAGCCTAAAAAAAGTCAATAGTTAAGACCATTCGCTTAAAGTATGTCTAAGTCAAACATTTATAAAAGGAAGCAATTTCATGAAAGCTTCCCACATGGATCATATTCCCCAAGCTCTCAAAGAGACAATAACAATCACAAAGACCCATAGTCAAAATTCAAAAAAAAAAAAAAAAAAAATGGAAGCTGTAATCAGCTTTCACAAAAGTCAAAAAGTAGACTTTCCATATTGATCAGTCTACACTAAATAAGACATAGTTAGCTCTTTTTCAACCTACATAAGGGGAAATCTAGCCCAATAAAAAGGTTTCATTTTCATCCATCTCCCTTTTTAACCTCTAGCAAACAAGGGATTTTAAGATTACTTGACATTATGTGATCAAGAAACTACTTAACAAATGAACAAATGCTAATGTGATGCATGCAAAGGGCTTATTTTCATAAGCTGATCTAACTTCTTATTTTTAGTCCTCATCAATGAAATATCATCATGTCTCCTTATTCCTTTTTCATACCTAATTTTTGATACATTCATTAAGACATTTGTCTTTTTATTGTTTAAAGCTTTCTTCTCTCTTTTCCTCTCTTTTCTTACATATAGTTTTGTTGTCTAAACTTAAACTATATGTTAAGATTAGTTTTAAACACTTTAAAATCAACTCTAATCCAAATAAATGAAATCATAACATTTAAAGAGCATTTTATGTTTTATTGCATGATTGTCATTAACCATTCACATCATTTATTTAGGTGTTTTTAATCATGAAAACATTTTTATTTGTCATCATCATCATCATCATATATTAAATAATCATCTCATATTAATTCATTCACATCTTGTTTATCATCACATCAATCAAAATAATTCTATCATATTCATCATATATAGCATTGTTTTGATTTGAGTTATGATGTTATGGGTAATGTATGTTGTTTATGGTTGTGGTTAATTTATGCTCATGTGATGATTTATTTTATGATATTTATGATGTTTATATGTGGTGATTGATTTAGCATTGTTCATGTTAGTAGGTGTATGATTAATTAGATGTTTAACATTTAAATTAATTAATCTATGTGATCTCATATTTAGATAGATATGTGATTGGATAATATAATAGCTTGATTCATTTATTTATCATTAAATGTGGTTATTAAATTTATGATAAAAGTTTATATATATATATATATATATATATATATATATATATATATATATATATATATATATATATATATATATATATATAGCATATATATAAAGTGTCCATGTCTCTCAAAATGGTATATACATCTCAATACATTAGCTCTTAGGTCAGAGTCAAAATCATATAAATACAAAAAGAGTCTAATAGGGTCTATGGTGTAGGGGTACTACTACCCTTTAGATCTTGTCCATCTCTTAGACCTATTTGAGTACCTATATATGTTTCCCAATCACTAGGTGTGGCATTGTTAGGCCTCCCTCCCATAACCCACTCTACTACATACTAAGCATATTATGGCACATATGGAAGCTGGTTAAAGACATGTGCCTCATATTACCTTAGTTCCTCCACTCTCACCACATATCTAGACACTTGTGCCTATAGCCCATCCCTCTCCTACGTGATGGTACCTAGATGATCCTATGTTTCATCCCTCTCTTGGGTGATGGTGGACAACTATGCTCCCTATATAATGATGGCTACATATCCTCATGTATGGTCCCTCTCCTAAGTGATGATAAGAACATATCCCTAAAGAGTACCTCTCTCCTAATTCCTCACTACTATTTGACCAATACTGCTCTTGATACCTATGTTATGGAAGCTAGTGATACCTATGTTATGGCCAATACTGCTCTTACTTAGTCCCTCTTGGCAATAACTATTTGTTTCTCTAGGGTGTCTACTCTAGCTAATCACCTTCTACCTCCATCTCCACATATAAAACCTATTTTTGTCCACCTACACCTCCATCTAGACCCTATCCCCCATCTTTCCCAAATGTTATAGCATACTATCCCTGCCATCACATGATGTACTCCTGAGTTACCCTAATATCATCAACACCTATAATAAATGGTAACTCCTCATATAGTGGCTACTCCTCTACTGGATATGGTGGAGGTAATGTGTAATTTGCATCCTCACAATTGTATCTTATGAATTCTCTTGGGATACCCTATATTAGGCCATACTACCTCTTAACATGGTCAAAAGGTTCATCTCTACCTCCTACTATTACCTCCTGTATATCCATCTAAAGCTCTGAAAAGAAAATATATGTGTGTAAAGTCCCCTCCATGGTGGGAATGCTATATATGGTCACCAAATAACCTCCCCATCCACCAATGCATCTAATTTCTATCTAAGCCAATCTAAGTCTCACATCTCCACTCCTACTTGGGGTAGTTCCATGTCTAATCTCCATCTCATGAAGCTGACTCTAAACCTAGCCCAATCCCATGTATGCCAGGGCAGCCCAACTAGACATAAAATAATGATATGCTTATACACCCAATAGTGCATAAAGAATCATATGCTCATACCATATCACCTATGTACATGATAAGCCCAAATCTCATGATATACCTATACTAGTAGTGTTGGGGCCTAAGAAAAGACTATTTGATCCTCTATCATAACCTCTATGACAAGTAGTAGAGTCTAGGGAAATATGCCTTCACTCAAGTTAGGAAGTACATAACAAGTGATGGTTATTATCAACATCATCATGAGTCACCTCCGTTTAGTTTCCATGCAGTATAGATCCTCAAAATAGAAACCCACAGCATGCCATTGAGCCTTTACCAAATCCTCTCTAAATAATAGGTTCATACAAGAATCTTGCTCATTGCTCCAGATAGGCTCTATCACTCAACCCTATATGGGTAGCCTCATAATACTATGAATATCCTCTAGTAGGATGGTGATCTCTCTTATAAAAAACATGAATGTGTTAGTATATCAGTCCCATCTCTTGATAAAAGCTACCATCATCATAGTATCTCATGGCATATACTGATAATATCACATGCCACCCAAACCTAATAATATCATGTTCTCCCAATCCTATAAGGTCATATCTATGCATACATATTCTATGAGTGATGACAATGGATCTTGCATCATCGACATCACATTCTCATATAAGGTTAGATACATGTCTTAGTTTACCCTATGCTTGTTGAAACCACATAAATATTTTTCCTAGGCACCAACCTACCACTAAACTCCTAGCTACCCTAGTTCCCTTCACTCTTCTCTCCTATACCTCTGACCCATGTCCATAAACACCCACCTTGAGCCCAACCCCTCTATGATAATATTAATAATCACCTTTTCTCCCCTTATTAAACCTTTTTTAAACACTTCTTTACCCCTTTGCCTTTTTTCAAGGATTGATGTTGGTCTAGTATCGACTAACAACCATTTCATATTAAATTGATGTTAGCTGACCCTCAATTGACATTGGTTGAGTTTTCAAATTGGTTTCAATCCAAAATTTACCGATAGTAGATCCCCTATTGACTGACATCAATTGACAACAACCAACATTGGTCACTATGTACAACACTGATGACCATCAAAGACCTAATTTTATCCCAAGCTGCACTAAACACTTATAATACCCTAATTATTTTCCCTCCCACTCCCTATTTCTAGCTATAATCAACCTAACAAATAATTTTGGCCCCACTAGCCTCCCAAATTGCCTCTCACACCTAAGACCTAACATACCCCAAATTGATAAAACCATAAAACAATGATGGTAAGAAAGCCTACCTCATTATATGTGCATCACCATGGTGGCATCTGAGGCATAGTAGTTACTCTCCTACCACCCATATCTCATCCTTTAGCTTTCTACATCCTCATAGACCTCTGACCCACCTAGGCCACTTATGGCCTCCATGATAAATCACACTCCAACACTTAGTCAACTACACTCACTAACCGAAATGATGCAACCCACAACTCATGAGATACATATGTGCAACATCATTTTTAATCAATACCAAGGATACATGGTAGTTAAACATCAAATAATCCAAAAAAAATAATGTTTGTACTTTTTGATTGTCAGCGCCATTTTAAGGTTTACCTAGTAATCAATGTTGGTCACTAATTAAAGTTAATGTGACTGATGTCAAACAACCCTAACTAGCATCAGTTGACCCCATTAGGGATTTTGACCCCTATATCCCTTTTCCACCCCAAAATACCACTTTATAATCAAAATCCCCACCCATTGGGGTTTCCCTTTTGAGTCCCTCAAACCACTTGTTCACGTAGTTTCACAACATCCCACCCTTTTTTATTTACATTACCTTTCACCCACCTTATCAAAATCCATGAAATTATGCTTCAATGCCACTTTAGTACATAAAACCTTTCAAGTGTCTTAGGATACGCCCACTTGCAAATCTATCACCTACACCCATTCTATTTTCTCAGGATCACCCTATTTTTGGCCCACTAAAAACACAAACACATTCTCATGAAGTCTTATGTTTATATGTACACCCATATCCACTATGACCAATATGGTAGCCTAGTTCACTTATCACTCATCCTCCTCATTATAACCTTATTTGCCACTTCATACCATCCTACCCATTTTTCCATAAAACCACACTTTTCAAAATCACACTCAACTTCATTTTCACCTCATCATATCTTAATTTGAGGGAGAATACCTCATCCCATACTTGGGGAATTTAACATGCCACTACATTTGTTTTTTTTTTGGTATCTTGAGGATGCAACCTACACAACAAAAAGGGGCAAAATGTAGACACTAGAAAACTACATAGTTATAATCATCATAAAACACACCTTGGCCCCCTTAGGTTAGGATTAACTATTAAAATCATCCAACACAAGAATTTACCCTATTTTAGATAATTTAATTACTTAATTAAGTTAAATAGGCTTATTTGTGCCTCCCCACCCAATCCCATGGCTAATTAATCAACACCTAGCCTTAGGACTATTTCCCACCTAGGTATTTAATGCCCTAACCTCTTAGACTTATTCTTCATGCATACCAATGCTCCTTTAAGTAACCTCAAACCATTTTCATTGGTCTTAAAAACCAACCTTAAGTGTAAATAGATAAATTTATCAAGTTTGGACTTATTCTCCCTAATCGACATTGATCACCCCTTGACTGATGCTAGTTGACCAAGACTAATGTCTATTACTTAATGTAGCCCAGGATCATACTACAAGAGGTTGAAACATATTTTTTTGAAATAATATTAGCTCTCAAGAGAATCTAATATCCTAGGTAAACCAATAAACTATACCAAAGACATCAAAGTTCCCCATTAACTCACCATGAAGAGCTCAAACACCATTACTCTATTTGCATTGCTCCAAGATCCTAAGAAGCTCGCTCCAAACCTTAGGACTTCTCCAAGATAGAAAAATCTATATATAAGTATATTTTCACTTACATCAAGTTTAATTATTAGTTTAAGTGGTTTATTACTTTCACCCATTTCCCTATCTCTCCCATATTCCCCTTTGTCTTGGAGTTCTGCAACTCTAAACATTCTATCTTTCACCAAATACCCACAGACCACTCCCAATCACTTGACTATCCAAATCTTGATTTTGATACATCTCAAAACTTATTCCAACCTCATGAACAACATCTAATCCAAAAATAGCATATAAATACCTCCTGTAATCCAACCTAACATCCATTTTATCCCAAACTAGAACAAAAAAGGACCAACATTAGCCACCTCTGAATGGCATCAATCATCACCTAACCAACATTAGTTGCCTTAATCGATAATGGTTGTACAGTGACTGACATCAGTCACTATGTGATCTATTTTCTAAAAATAACAAGTTATTTCCACCTAGTATCCCTCACCCAAAATTTGGTTTTTAAGTTTCTGTCACACCACATAGGTTTAAACTATTTTATAAATTAGGTTTGAACATCTTAGCATTATTTTTTAATAATTTATTACTATTTTTATTATAATAATTCATTTCTATTCAAAAGAATTCCTTTCATTAAGTTTTAGTACTTTTTATTAATCCATGCAAGCATCTATTTTTATTTTCTAAAACTTAACTTAATTAAAGAGTTGATTGATAGCCTCCAAGGATGTCTAGTGCTTCTTAATCTAACTTTCACTAGGCAATCCACCCATCTATCTTGCTAATCCACCCATTTTTAGTTTCTCTTTTATTTGCAGGTCATCCTCTTGAGCCAAAGAAGAGTTCTCTACAATTGACTAGATTATGAGCACATAACAAAATCTAGGTTCTTATAAACCATACCCCTCTTTTAGGTTTCTTTTTGTTTTCTAGAAAAGAAAATAAACATAAAAAAAAATAGTGAAACATCAAGAACAAACCAGCTATTTTCTCGAGTCATGGTGATTACATTCAAATATTTTATTCATGACTTTCTAGAATTTTACTTAGATGATTGGTCTATTTTCTCTTTTTTTAAGGATCTTTTATCTAAGCTATAATTGATGTTATAATGATGTAGAGCTCTGCACATCACCTTAAATCTTAAGAAGTGTCTTTTGTTCATGATTTTGAGGGTTTTATTACTCCATATTGTGTGTAGTGAAATAATTCTAGTTGATCAAGATAAGATCATAGTTATTATTATCATTCCACCATTAGTCATTTATAATAAAGTGAGATCTTTTCTCAGATACATAGGCTATTATCATAACTTTATAAAAGGGTACGTAGCTATTTCTTCTCCACTTGAATATTTTTTGTGTAAAGGTACATAGTTTATATGAACATTATAATTCCAAGTAAAATTTATATAGCTCAAAAAAAGATTGGTCATGGTGATAATATTAGTTTTTTGTATTGTAACAAGTTCTTCCACATGCATTTTTATGCCTCATGTATCACAGTCAGGGTTGTGCTTGTACAACCATGAGATGGTGGATTAGATCACCCTATCCACTTCACAAGTAGAAAGTTGTCTATTAATAAAATTAATTATATGATAACTAAAATAGAAGTATTAGAAATAGTGTTTTCACTTTATAAATTTAAGCATTATTTTCTCACAACCCCATTTGAAGTCTTTACAAATCACTATGCTCTGTGATACTTGGTTAATAAGCCAATGCTGGGAGGATAAATTTCTCAATGGTTTATTTTTTTTAAGAGTTCCAATTAAAAATTAATGTCAAGATAGGAAGAGATAATGTAGGCCCAAATCATCTCAATTTAATTATAAATTGGGAAGAACCAGAAGAATTATAGGAGGATTGTCCAAATGCTCATTTTTTTCACATATCTATGATACGTGAAAATTTTGAATAATTTTCCAATTTCATAGAACAAGTAGTTTTTTTAACACTATCAAGAATGGGTCAAGAATTAATTCATGAATAAATACTTACCATATAGCATCATAAATGGGTTTTTGTATCACTTGGAGAAGGATGAAGTTCTGCGTAGGGTGGTTTTGGAACACAAATGCTCATAGCTATTTTAACACCCATAGTTGTTTCATGAAGCACATCAATGAGTCACAAAAGGCCATTTTATTTAAGAAGCCATTTTGATAAAAAAAATTATGGAGTGGGCTTTGGTGTCCAAATTTATTTTAAGATGTGCATAGAGTAGCTTAGCACTGTGATGTATGTCAACAAATGAGAAATCCCAGTCAAAGGGATGAAATGCCATTTCATCCCTTACTTGATGAAAAACCTTTTAAATAATGGGGAATGTATTTTTTGGGTTCTATTAATCCCCTAAGTAAGTGTATTTAGGCTAGATATATTATTATTGTGACTGATTATTTTACTAAATAAGTAGAAGCTACTACAACACCCAATTACAATCCTAAGGATGCTAAAATCTATATATGAAAAATTATCACATGATTTGGTTTCCTAATAAAGATAGTAAGTGATCAAGGAACACATTTTTTTAATAACAATATCAAAACACTTGCTAAATAATATATGATTTTGCATCATAAGATCACCACATAGCATCCTCAAACTAATGGATAAGCAAAGCTTCTAATAAAATGTTCAAAAAAATGCTAACCAAAATATATGATGTGAAAATGGATGATTGGGAGGATCATATTCCTAAAATCTTATGGGAGTATAGAACACACTAAAAATGTGCTACAAGTTTTACTCTATTTAAATTGGTGTATGGGTTGGAAGTAGTCATGCCTATGGAGTACTTGGTACCAAGCCTGTGAATAAAAATTGTTATGTCACTCAGTGATCATGAATCTCTCACAAATAAACTTTTGGATCTTAACTGAATAGATAAATATAGGTGCATACAATATTGGACATAGGAAGTTCATAAGAAAATTTAAAAATCTTGGCATGATAGAAACCTATGATGCAACGAATTTGACGAGGAATAACCAATATTATTATATGAAAGTCAATTTAGAGAATTACCAAGAAAATTTAATATCATATGAAAAGGACCATAATTTATACATGAGATATCATAGCAAACAATAGTCATTTTGAGGGATCTATAAGGAATCATCTTACCAAGGCAAGTAAATGGTTGTAGGCTTAAGCCCTTCTACCAATAATATTATTTCATCTCTTTCTATAGATGAGTTGGTGTTGAGTAGCACTAGGTATATTAGATTATAATTTTTTTGTGTTTTTTTGGTGATTTTCATTTCTATGTGTGTGTATATTAGAAGATAATCTCTTCATATCATACGACTAAATGGAACCATGAGAGGACTGATAGCATGTGACAATGGCCAATAGATAAATTCATGTACATTGTTGTTAATATCATCAGAGGGGTACAATAATGGTGAAAGTTTAGGAAGTGTATGACCATGATAAATTATTAAATATATCAAAAAAATTAATGGTCATAAAGGGTAGTTAATACCAATTCTAAGGTTTGATAGATAAAGTATCTTCTAAGTCGATAATCAATTGTTATCACAATCCAACCACTCAAGTATGGCCAAAAATAGATATAATGACATATCCCATTGCATGTGTCAATAACCATTATGTTTTAGTATTTTTTTCATTATTTTTATTAATAAAAATGACTTAATAAAAATTGAAATGATATAGGGTTTTGAAATATGAATACATGTGATGGGGATGTGTATAAATGATTCAGAAAGGTAGGAGCCCCTTTTTGGCTAGGAAGGACTACCGACACAACAAAGACAACTTAGATAAGATTGATTAATAATAGAGATGGGTGGATTTATTGATACAAGATCAATTCCAAAAAATGGTACACTTCCTTAAAAATATGTCAATAAACTATTTATGCAATTAAGTGGACAATAAAATAAAATGAATTACAATAAAGCATGTGATAAGATTATGAATCAAATCATTATACTACATAGATATTGTCAAAATGTCCAATCTAATATGTTATTGCTAAGTCCTCTTACTCTTGGATTACTTATATTTCTCAAGGATGGACTCTAAATTTGGGGTGAAGATGATCGTGCAAAGTCCTAAATAGAAAGAAATATCACTTTGGTCAACAAATAAAGGATGAAGAACTATGAGTAGGTTGTGAATCGAGACCACATCATGAACGACACCAAACAAGGTCATCTACAAATAATAATACATGATTTTAGGGATTAAACACAATAAATTAGATATGTTTAAGAATTCTAATCTAGTCTTGGGTTGTAGATAGAAGTGAAAACATAGGGATCAATGATGATTGTATCAAAATAGGTATCGATCAGGTGATCGATGTTGATTCAAAAATTATCATGGTTTATATTTATAGTGGGTACTACAAGACTCATAAGGTGCCTAAAGAAGGATTTTACATATATTAAAAGACTTTTAAATTGATCATTAAATTATTTAAATAGACTTAAAACATCAAATAGAATAGAAAAGAATAAAATAGTAATTTAAAACCAATCAAATGTATGGCAAATTTACATCTACAAAAACTTCTCAGGATATAGATAAATACCTCACTAATGGAGATATGATTGGATTTGAATAGAGTATGGATAGACAAAAATTGGGATAACATTCTTCCATAGTGCTCTAGGTGAATTTCATAAGTGTTCTTGTGCATAAAAATTAGGGTCCATAACCCAAGGGTGGCTTGGCTATAAATCGACATCAATCCTAACATGATCAATGACAATCATATAAAGCATTGCTAATTTTGTCTAATTTTGAGTTATTGGTTCTAAAAAATCAAGATATCAGATAAAAGCATAGGTCAAATTGGTTTTAATGGGTCTCAGGTATGGGAAGGTTGTTAGGAAGGTTAAAACAACTTACCCACATTAGGCTTGGATAAATTTAACTAGGATTTAGGGATAGTAAACTAGTTACTTAGGTAAAATGGTAATTAATTAGATTAATTACACAATGTTTAATAGTAAATAGTAAAAATAAATTAACTACCATAATAAATATAGGGAAGGGGTAAGATACATTTATTCATAATAAACTAGTGTAAATTTATAGTATTTACATTTGCCTCTTTTTGTTGAGTAGTTTGTGATAACTTGTCGTGAGAAAAATTAAGGCGAGTCCAATGCCCTAGGTTTTAGTAAGGAAGTATTCCCCATCAAACTAGGATCTAGTGAAGGATAAGTAGATGGACATGAGTTTGAAAATGAGATGGTAATGGATAGGTAAAATAGTAAATGAGCATTAAAGATGCAAGGATAGGCATGACATGTAATACTACACTAACAAGATATAAGATATATTGAACAAGAATGCCCCAAAATAAACAAGTAAGGGATAATCATAAATAGGAATGTGTGGGATATATTGAAGACAATCAAGAGGGAAAAGGCTAGGATGGGCTGACCAAAGCATCCGGTGTTCTTCGTATGTGTGTGCTACCTAGGGATATAGTGCTCTCAAGATGAGGTACATTTTTAAGATTTATAGTGGATAGACACTAAAATGAATGTAGACCTCACAAAGGTTTTGGGGCCATCAAGGGGCCTAAACCCACAAGCCAATAATTTTGGGTAATAAAATATAGGATAGTTGTGATAAAATATTGCTTAAGTGGCTTTGGAACAGGGATATTAGGATGTAAAATATTTATAAGTAGTATTAAGGAGCCTTAAATAGACTAAATCACCATCGATCCACGAGATCAATGCTAATTAAGTATAAATTAATGTCAATTAGTAAATCATCATCATCAAATTAAAAAGGCTACAAATAAGCCATTAAATGACTTTGGCACTCATTTTATAAATGAGATCAAATAAATTGAGCTAGAGCCAATAAATTTGACACATGTCAATGAATTGAGTGAGATATACACAATGGAGGCTAATGAGAATGGATGAAGATGATAGTCTCATGATAAGGTAGGGATAACTTATTTTTTTGGTGTTTTTTGTAAATTTATAAAAAAAAATAAAAATAGATAGATTAAGATAGGGTTTAGGATAGTTAAGGTTATATAGGGATCAAAATCGATCCTAAGAGGATCAATGTTGACTCTCTAAGGATCATCCACTAATTGGTAAGGGATTGATATCGATCAAACATTTGGTGATGATCAATAACCAATCATGATCGATCCATTAAGGATCAATGATGATGCCTTAAGTTTAAACAAAACTTAAAGGATAGGAATTTTTTGTTAGAAAACTAAATGAGCCTAGAGGGAACATAAGATTGCAAGCACCTATATTACTAATGATGTGAGACTAAGTGACACATTTATTGGATCACTTATGAGAGGATATGGGAGATATAGACTGTAATCATCTTGAGGTGATTAGTTTAGGAGGACTACACCACTAGAGTTAGGTATACTAGGATTAGAGTCTACTAGTGGCACTGTTGGAGTAATGAGACCCAGATGTAGGTAACTTTTGCTTACTGATAAGGGAGATGATAATGACCCTAGAGGACATATATAGGATACTATAGCTACTTATTTAAGGCACAAATATCATCCCTATGGATGAGAGAAGATGGGTAGTAGCATTGACATAGTTGTATGGAGATGATGCTATAGACATTTGATTTACAATATGAGGCTTTAGTTTTGAGGCTTTGTATGATTGAGACTAGAATGGGAGATAGGTCATGACAATGATGATGTTGGCCATACTTTACTATGAATTGATATACTCAAGAGTAAGGAGGTTTAAATAGATCTTGATAGGGGTGTTGGTAGATATGTGGGAGCACCAGATAGTTTTTGCATGGGCTCCTACCCTATTGTCATATATATATATATATATATATATATATATATATATATATATATATATATATATATATATATATATATATATATATATATATATATATATATATATATATATATATATATATATACATAGAGATATGGGGGTGGTAGATAAAGTGATGATATATACATGATGTTATCTATGTGTTTTAGTGCTAGGGATATGAGCATATATAAGTAGTACAACCACTAGGGCTACCATGGATAAGCTGGTGCAGGTTTTTTTTATAAATAGGTACTATAGGTGTTGAAGGAGGATGAGGTTATATGGAGACCTTATGTTACATTTGTGAACATAATAGTCTAATAAATGGGATATTAATACCATGTTATTAGATGAAAACAAATCCAAAAACACATTAATAAATAAACACCTTAAGCCTAGATCTTGGGGGGAGATTAGTGAATAAACCTAATGAATACACAATTAGAATGCAAATAAATTAAAAAAAAATCTCACCTTCCTTGATTTCTCTAAATGATTTTTTTGTTAGCTTGCTTGGCTTGTGCTTCAAAAGTCTTCATCAATGGAGTTTGGCTATCTCCACATCCTCTTGGCATCATTAGCTTTGTGGATTTGGCTTGTGAAGCTTGACTCAATATTGTAGCATAATAACACTATATAAAAATACCTTTGAAACAATTTGTACATTATAACTTTGGTTTGAGAGATATTAAAATTATGAGTGTGAGGCCTTATGTTTATAAATTTTTCAAATGGGCTTGGATCAATGATGACCATCCATTTCAAGATAAATATGTGTGGTCATGAATTAATCTAATTATGTAAATAAAATCCATAAAAACCCTCATCATGATTTGGGAATTATTCTCATCAAGTTGTGTACCCTAGGACACTCTATTCAAATCTTATAATTTGATGCAACATTGAATCATCTCTTCAAGTTTTGGGGAACTTGTGAAAGAGATGAATCTCTAGGATTGTAGGGCTAGCTCCCTAGATATATCTTGATGTACTTGTCACCTAATATAATGCTTAATTAGGTGAAGAGGGATAGGATTTGCATGAAATTAAACTATTATAAGGGGGTGATACACCATGAATATCTTCACAAGATTATCATACCAATGCACTAAGAAACAAAACTCACAAAACTAGCTTCTACCTCTTAGAGCACTCTAACAGTAGAATTTCAAACATGAAGGTGGGATGGATGAAAGACTACTCAAGGTGAGTGAGCCAAAGGTCAGTTTTAGAAACTAAATATAATTTTACACTTAAATATAGACTCATACACATAATCAACACTTCATTTGACCTGTTAGAATTAAACAACTTGAAATAGACATGGAAGGATTGAGAGGAAGCAAGGATTGATATCAACCACTTGAATTCTCACTATACATCTCTTCACAAACTTATAAAAGATATTTTTAAGATAAAAACTAGACTGCATATATTATTTCAAAGGAAAATTACAATATCCAACTAGCAGAGCTTTGCCATACTAGGTGTGGTCTCCTTTTCAATAGCCAAAATGGCTTACATTTATAGAACTTGAAAGAAGAGAGAGAAAAGAGAAGTTAAAGAGGCATAAGAAAAAGTGTCCAAAGGTGAAAATTAGTTAAAATTCATGGAAGTGAGGTGGAAAAGGAGTCATGAAACTGATTTACACATCATTCCTTTCCAAATTAACCTCTTCTCCAAATGTGGCATAGCAAATCTTCTAAATCATTCTCTCTTGTGAAATTGCATTCATCATGGGATTTTCTTGAGCATTCCAAAGCAGGTCATGGACAAGTGTCTCATGTGTGTTGATGATAAGAAGTTACAAAGGGGCCTCCACCTATATTGGGAGTTTTTTTAATCATGGATATTCTCTTACAAAATCACCATCGTCACCTTACAACCATGATCACTCTCCCATAGGCATTACTTGACAATTGGCACTAGCATCTTTGAAATATACCTAACTAATCCATGTGATGGGTTTAATGACACATGGTGGGGTACTTCATACACTTGGAAACATCAAGCACATCTTAAAAGGCCTTAAAACTTTAGTTTCCATGCTTTTCAATATGTCACTTAAGATGTCACTTTAGACTGGCTAAAGTGAGAGACCTATTAGGGACACTTGTGATTATTTCCAAGTTCTAAAAATTTTATGGATATTTGGTTCAAGTCCCAAGTTACCCTCCCAATTGATTGGCATCCATTGATCATCTTCATGACCTATAAAACATAAGAAAATGTCAAATAAACATAATTTTTGCATGACTTGTATGGATTTTTTACAATCTGATTCCATGGATTTGATCCTCATGAAGTTTTAAATAACTTATATTTTTCACTCATGGTCAAATTCATCCATTTTGGTGCATTTTTCACCTTTTTTCTCCCATCGGGTCCTAAAATAGGGTTGGCAAGGGTTTTGAAGTGACTATCCCTCTTAACATTTATTCATGAAGGATACACATTATAAATATTTTAAAATGACACTGAGGGATCCTAAATGATGCTCTCCAACTTATCCAAATTCCTAAAGGTTCCATGCAAATGGTCATGAAAGCTCTAAGCTTTTCAACTTGGCATTCAAGTCCTTATGCATTATATCAAGGTTTGGGAGCTTTCAAGCCAAGAATTAAGTTTTGGTGATTATATTTTCCATTTAATGTTAAAAAACTTTTATATTCATCCAAAATTATGTTCCCATAATTTTAATATCTCCTTAAGATCTAAATATGAAACCTAACCCCTATTTGGTATTAGGCTTAAACCTCACCAATAGGTCTCCCTACCACTTGAGACTCTACATGAGCATAAAATGGTTTCATTTTCCTCTTTATGGATTAAAAATATATAATATACCCATTAAATAATGTATTATACAAGTGTAAATCATGGAAAATTCTCTAAATATATGTGACCCTCAACTTGGCTTCTAGGCCTAAGGATTTCCCTCACATATGACTGTAACACTTGTTATGTAGGGTACCTTGTTTTCCATAAAACATTATATAAAGGTTTTTAAGGTATTTTTACTCATCCTATAACTTATCCAACCTTAACTTGAGCTCTTATTGCATTTTAGTCACCTATTTCACCATTTTTTCGCTAAACTATCTCTTCATGCATGGAAAACTACCCCTGGTTTGAGACAAAATAGATAGAATTTTCATTATTAGATTTGGAAAATTGAAAATTTTTTAATATTATTTGACTCATAAGGGTTAATTTTACCAAATTTTATCTTCTAATTACAAGGATAGACCTTTCAACTTCACACATTTGCTAGGCAGACTTTCCTTAGGTAGGGTGTGTAGGGTAGGTAGGGCATAGACTATGTTTGGATGTTTTATGGACTTACTTGAGATTTATTGTGAGTATCATCCATTCCTAAAATATCCTATATAAACCATATTATATTCTATTATTCTCTTATACACTTTTCATGCTTTTGGAAACCTAGACTAGGTTTATGACTACCTAGAAAGGGAAATCACTGTTCAGGCCTATTTGTAGGTGATTTGAGATTGGTTTTACGTATTAAGATCAAAATAAAAACATAAATTTATGTTATTAAACTCATATTATTGATCATATACCATTTTTACATGTTTATCTCAATATTTTTCACTAATTCATCTCTTGTTCCCAAGACTAGGCTATATACTTGTTTGGACTGAGACACCCTTGCCTTGATTATAACAATCATGTTTTACCCTTGTAGGTAAATTTTTGGAAAGTATTAGGCCTTTTTTATGTTTAAAATTGGTTAATACTACTATCAAATATAATTATTTTGTATTTGAGATCCATTTTTTTCTTTGGAATGCCTTAAACCTCCACCTAAGCCTCTTTTTCATCTCACTATTTGTCGTAGTTGTAGCTGGAAATTCACATGCCTATAGGTGTTTCTGTGCCATTTTTAACTTGTTCAATGTGTGGTAGGGTCCATTAATATTGACTTTGGACTCAAATCACCTGATTTTAATCATCATTCTTACCTTGAAATCTTCAAAACACCATGTAGAAGTCAAATTAGATCCATGCCTAACATGTTGGCTATAGGTGTTTGTTTTAGGCCTATTGTACAGATAGGGGGTTGTTTAGGAGGTCTCAAAACATAAAATTCTACCTTTAATCTATCATATTGTCTTAGGTAGGATTATTAAGTTGAAGTTCAAAGTAATTTTTTATCAACATCCTATAGGTAATCACTATCATAATTCAATGGTTTTTTGGACATCTTTGGACTTCAATTACACACCCTTCACTCACATTATGTCCCTCAAAATTATCATGAGAATTATATGTGGATATGGATATTATATAAAACAATCAATATCATTGGAAACTCTTTTTTTCATGGTGTATGTTATCCCAAAAAACTCTAGGACTTCTGTTTTGGTCATTTAGGGACTGTGAGCCCAATATGGTATGATCATCCTTTGAAGGGAGAACTTTAACTTTCATAGCATTCTAACCTTAATAACATGAAAAATATGATATTTTTGGTATGATATAGTCTCAAACTAAAATCCACCATATATTTCACCATTTATACCTCTTTATAACCTCCTAAAGCTCAAGTATAAGACAACTATGAGTATACTCTGCTAACAAGGTAATGAACAAGGAAAATTTAATAATTTGCCTTGAAAGGGTGATAATTTGATATCTCACAATGGTATAAAATTAATACACCTTTCTAACATGAATATAATACCATTAACATCACCATGGATCTCCTTCCACATTGATAAAACATAGGTTATGCACCTATGACTGTAAACTTGAGAAACAAGTGTAATTTGGAATTTTCCCTTAAGGTAATAAATAGAGAGAGAGTGTTGGGTGATTAAAACACCATGGAGAGGGCCTATTACAACATAAAAACACTCCATAAAAATCACACATAGATCCATATATTCCTAAAAATAATAAATAGATGCACAATCATTCCCTCTTGAATGTAATTTCATAAAAGGTTGCCTAGAGTGTAAGCGATTTTTCATGGAGGAGCCATCAATTTGAGAGTTATTATAATGGATGTGAATTACACTTAGATTAATATCCACCCCCAAGACCAGTCTTATTGACTCTAATTGTAAAGCCCATAACAAGTACTTGAATTTGCTCCTTTTAGCTTGATAAGACAAAATGAAGGAAAATAAGTTACAAATGGACTCTTTTATGAAATATTTGAAAATAAAACATGTAAATGGATTTTGGGGAGGTGAAGAGTCACACCACCATGTTTTAGCTACAATTGAACTCAAAGAGTCTGTACAAGTGCCCAAAATGGCCTATTTTTAAGGTGAATTACCATTTCCTACTCATGATTGATTCTTTAACTAACCTCTAACATATTTTGACATAATTTTAACCCCTCCATGTTGAGATTCACTTTTTTGACAAATATTGTAACTCCACCATCTATACAAGTCATTAATAAGCTCAAAATGTGGCCAAAAGGCATATTTTGCATATAAAACATGGTAAAGGATAAATATATGACTTAAAAACACCTTAGGATACCTAAATTACCATATTAAAATATTTATAGCATAATTTTAACCTTTTACTAATTTTTACCTTGGTAGGCCAACTTTGACTTTATTTGAATAGACTAGTACAAGGAGGATGGGCTTCAATAAGGACTAGGTGAAGGACAAGTAAGATGTTTAAACTAATATGAGACCTCATAGGACACATGAAACCTTCTTAAAAAATCAAAAATAGTAGGGTTTGACCCAAATTTGACTTGGAGTCAAATTTGGTCAACATTCTTGGTAATTCCTAAGGGTGGCATGCCAGCTATGCCTAAGATCAATTGCCTAATCCTTCCATTGTGCATGGAGTCACACATATGGGCACTCAAATTGACCTAGATAGACTTTTGACTCAAGGAAAACAAGTTGGTTAACCCACACACACTAAATAAAAGGAAGGAAAACACTTGTGCTATGAAGTACTTAGAAAACACAAGATAAACTTTGAAAACACAATCTAATGTGTAAACTAAATAGAAAGAATTGATCCTCCTGGATCAAAAGGAAATATTTTCATACCATCTTCTTGAATTGAACTAGAAGGATGTGAAATATACCACTTAATACTTGTCCTTGTTTGTTCAATACCTTGCTCTCTTCCCATGGTGCTTGCATTGGTTTCATCTGATTATTCAACTAAGAACATGTGTTAAATGGAGACATACTCCTCTTTATTGGTTTAAATAGAAACCATAACCTTTATTTCAAGTGATCTTTCATTGATTTTAGACTCATTTTGATCCTCACATTCAACCTCAACTTCTATTGCAAGTGATTTTCCATCATTAAGATTATACTCACCTTGAAAAGTAAGGTCTCCATCAAACTTTGGTGGTTGAGTGCATGGGAGAGGTTCTTAAAAACTTATTACCTCTTTTTTTATCTTGTATTATTCATCTATATTATGCATTTGAATTTCTTAATATGAACCATTCTTACCTTGTTCTTCTTGTTGAGGTGATTCATGAATCTCAATAGGTTCAGCTGCAACATCTTCTTCAAAACTTCTCTCAAGCAATTCATGAAGTGGAGATGGGTCATCCAAGATCAAGCAAAATTTCTCAAGGTCATCCCAAAATGCCAACTCTTAATGGTCAATATAAAGGTCTTGAAGTTCATTAACATTCTTACCAATTTCTTGGGGAACATCATGTTGGCTAATGGGTGCCTCTTCTTCATCTTGTGTTGGAAGTTGATCATCATCATCTTCCATGAAGCATGGAAATTCGTCAATCCACTCAAGTGCTTTGTCAAACTTGTTCACACTTTGGCTTTGATGAGGAATGTGACTAGTAGGGGATATTACACTAGGAATAACACTTTGTGGCCTTGGAGAGGCATTACTTGGAGTCACATGTGCTTCTGAAACATCTCCCAAATCTCTCTTTTTGACTCTTATGTTGGTTACAACTGATGTACTTTAGTTTAACACATAGTTATATTCCTTTTAAAAATTAATAAGACCTATACTTTGGATGATATTCTCTCCATGAGTATCCCTTTACATGATACTTTATTCTTCTAATGTGAGGTAAGGAGTATCTCCTTCTTGTTCCACTAAGGCTTGACAACCTCCTCCACCATCATACACAAACTGACCCTGAGATTGTCCCCAATGATCCAAATGTTCCTCTCCTTGAACCAAGTTATAATAGACTGGGACAATAGCCCTTGTGGATGGATTAGAATTAATATTATAGGCATTAGACTACCTATTAAAACCTTGTTGACCTTATCCTCTTCCTTGGTAATTGTATTAGGGTGGAGGTCTATAACTTTTTGAAGGATATATTGGGGATTGGGTGCAATATTTGCATGCAATTGAGCTTGTTTAAGCTGAGCTTGTAGTGACTAAATCATTTCATCTTTGTCTATAACATTGTCCACCTTCCTTGTAGTGGTTCTAGGCTTGTCAATGGTATTGGGAACTTGTGCTACACTTGGAGTTTCAACTAAACTATGAGACAACAAAGTCTCAAAGACTCTTGGGGGTAATTTCCCAACCTATATCAAACTATTCTCAGCTTCAATATCTATCCCATATGCATCTAGTAGATTAAATCCTCCCATTAACTGCAACATTACTGCCACATCAGTTTCAATGGCCTTGAAATAAGTGGGGAATACAAATCTTGGAGGAGGCCTCATGATAGGTGGAAATATATACCATGTCCTTTGAAATATTTCATTTAAATCTCCCATAGATTCATTAGGACCTCTCCTTATCACATTCAGCTGATGGATTAGTGAAATGTGGTCACTCTTATTCTCAAACCTATTCACCAACAATTTTCCAAAGTTGTCCTAGTTAGTAATGCAACCACATCCCAATGTTCTATACCAATCAAGTGCTTTACCCTTTAAAGACATGGAAAGTAGTCTAATAGCTATGTTAACTTGAGTGATATTGTGGAAGTTGTTAAATTTTGAAATGTCCCTAATGTGCTCAAATGGGGTAATAGGGCCTTCTCTAGTAAAGCTAGGGAGATTTTTGGTAGAAATAGGAGGAAAAGGATCATATACAAGAGGATTAAATGGATTTTAGGTGTTGAAGGCTAGGAAAGCATGTTTACTATCCATCGCTTCCTCCTCCTCTTGATCTCTTATCTCCTCAACTTCATCTTATTTAAAACCTTCTTGTTCAAGATGTTTTTCTTTAAGAGGAGTTTTAGGTAGAGGGACTTGATTGAATACTCTACTAGAATATGATCTAGTGAGGACCATGAAGTATAATATGAATAAATTTATCTACAACTATATATTATAACCTTTTGGAGTCACAAAAATATGGATTATAAATACTTATAAAACCTTGAGTTTGTCAATACCAACATTCACCTTGACATGGAAACAATTAGGACTATATATCCCATTGAGCATGCCATAATTATTGTCATCAAATTGTGAATCCTAGGACACTCTATTTAGATCCTAAAATTTGATACAACATTTAATCATATCTTCAAGTTATGGGGAACTTTTAATAGAGATGAATCTCTAGGATTGAAGGGTTGGCTCCCTAGATATATCTTGATGTACTTGTCACCTAATCTACTACTTAATTGGGTGAAAAGGGATAGGAGTTTAATGAAAGTAAACTATTCTAAGGGCATGATACACCATGAATATCTCCAAAATATTATCATACCAATTCACTAAGAAATCAAACTCAAAAAACTAGCTTCTACCTCTTAGAGCACTCTAACATTAGCATTTCAAGCATGAAGGTGGAATGTATGAAAGAATACTCAAAGTGAGTAAACCAAAGGATATTTTTATATGCTAAGACTATTTTTACACATAAAAATAGACTCATACACTTAATCAACACTTCATGTGACCTATTAGAATGAAACAACTTGTATTAGACATGGAAGGATTGAGAGGAAACAAGGATTGATGTCAACCACTTGACTTCTCACTATACATCTCTTCACAAACTTGGAAAAAGATAGTTTTAGGATTAAAACTAGATTGCATATATTATTTCATAGGAAAATTATAATGTCCATCTAGCAGGGCTTTTCCATACTAGGTGTGGTCTCCATTTCAATATCCAAAATGGATTACATTTATATAACTTGGAAGAAGACAGAGAAAAGAGAAGTTGAAGAGGCACAAGGACAAGTGTCCAAAGGTTAAAATCAATTACAATGCATGGAAGTGAGGTGGAAAAGGATTCATGAACCTAATTTACACATCATTCCTTCCTAAATTAACCTCTTCTCTAAATGTGGCATAGGAAATCTTCTTAATCATTCTCTCTTTTGAAACTACCTTCATAATGGGCTTCTCTTGAGCATTCCAAAGTAGGTCATGGAAAATTTTCTCATGTGTGTTGATGAGAGTAATTTAAAAAAGGGCATCCACCTATATTGGGATTTTTAATAATCATGGATATTCTCTTACACAAGCACCATCATCACCTTACAACCATGATCATTCTCACATAGGCCTTAATTGATAATTGGCACTAGCATCTTTCAATTATTCCTAACTGATCAATACCAATGGTCTCATGACACATGGTGTGGCACTTCATACACTTGGAAACATCATACACACCTTAAAAGGCCTTCAAACTTAAGTTTTCATGCTTTTCACTATGTTACTTAAGATGCCACTTTAGTTTGGTTGAAGTGAGATACCTAGTAGAGACACTTGTGAGTATTTCAAAGCTCTAAAAATTGTATGTAAAGTATTTTTGAGTCCCAAGTTTTCCTCCCAAGTGATTGACATCCATTGATCATCTTCAGGACCTACAAAACATAAGAAAATGTCAAATAAACTTACTCATTACATGACTTGTATGGATTCCGTATAATATGATTTCATGGATTTGATCCTAATGAATTTTTAAACAACTTATCTTTTTCAATCATGGTTAAATTCATCCATTTTGTTGTAGTTTTAGCCTTGTTTCTCCCATCATGTCCTAAAATAGGGTTGACAAGGGTTTTGAAGTGACTAGCCCTCTTAACATTTGTTCATGAAGGATACATGTTATAAATATTTTCAAATTACATTAAGGTCTCCTTGATAACCATTTAAAACTTATCCAAATGCCTCAATAGTCTATTCAAATGGTCATAAAAGTTTTGAGCTTTTCAACTTGGCATTCGAGTCCTTCTTGTGCATTCTATGAGGGTTTGGGAGATTTCAAGCCAAGAATTTATTTTTGGTGATTATCTTATCAACTAAAGGTTAAAAAAATTTATATTCATCCCAAAACATTTTCACATGATTATAATATCTCCTCAATTTCTAAAAATGAAAATTGACCCCTGTTTGGCATTAGGCTTAGACCTTGCCTATAAGTTTGCCTGCCTCTTGAGACACTACCTAACCCTCCAATGGTTTCCTTTGCCTTTTAATGGATTCAGCATCTATAATATGCCCCTTAAATCATGAATTATTCAATTGGAAATCATGGAAAAGGCTAAAAATATACATGACCCTCAACTTGGATTTTAGGCCTAAGGATTTCCCTCACATATGATTGTAACCCTTATTATCTAGGGTACCCTGTTTGCCCTCAAACCTTATAGAAAATCTTTTTAGGTATTTTTTATAGAAATTTTTTGTAGGTACTATATGAATATAAACCTTTTTTTCTATGGTACCCTAAAATCCAACATCTTATCTAACCTTAACTTGAGCTCTACTTTCCTTTTTGTCACCTATTTCACCATTTTTCCTCTAAATTGTCTCTTCATGCATAGAAAATTACCCCTGCACTAAGAAAAAATAGAGAGGGTTTTAATTGTTATATTTTTAAAAATTAACATTGGATAATCTTATTTGTCTCTTAATGGTGATGTGTACCAAATTTTATCTTCTAATTCCAAGTATAGACCTTTCAACTTCACACATTTGCTAGACAGACTTTCCTTAGGCAGGTTGTGTAGGGTAAGTAGGGCATAGACTATGTTTGGATGTTTTATGGATTGACTTGAACTTTATTGTGATATTTATGGATCCTCCATTCCGATCATAACTTATTTAAATCATCTTACATTTTATTGGTTTCTTAGACACTTCTCATGCTTTTGGAAACCTAAATTAGGTCTATGACTACTTATAAAGGGAAATCACTATTTAGGCCTAGTTTTAGGTGATTTGAGCTTGGTTTTAGGTTTTAAGAGAATAATAAAAGCCTAAATTTATGTTATGAATCTCATATTAGTGATCATATACCATTTTTCCAAGTTTAGCTCAATCTCGTGCACTAATTCATCTCTTTTTCCCAAGACAAGTCTATCTACTTGTTTGGACTAAGACACCCTTGCCTTGACTGTAATAGTCATGTTTTACACCTATAGGTGAATTTTTGGCAATGGTTAATCATTGTGGATGTTTTATATTGGTTACTCCTACTATCTAAGATAATTATTTTGTATTTGATATCCACTTTTTTGCTTTAGAATGCCTTAGACCTCCACTTAAGCCTCTTTTTCATCTCACAATTTGTCATAGTTGTAGGTGGAAATTCATAGGCCTATAGGTGTTTATATGTCATTTTTGAACTTGTTAAAGGTGTGGTATGGTCTATTAATATTTCCTTTAGACTCAAATTACCTAATTTTAATCATCATTCTTACCTTATAACCTTCAAAACACCTTATAGATGTCAAATTAGATCCTTGCCTAACATGTTGGCTATAGGTGTTTATTTTAGGCCTATTGTATAGATAGGGGGGTTGTTTACGAGGTATTAACACATAAAATTCTACCTTTCCTCTACCATCTTATCTCAGGATTTCCATTTAGATTATTTGAGATGGTTTCCACTTGATGACATAGTCTACGATTCTTAAGGTGAAGTGCAAAGTCACTTTTTATCAACATCCTATAGGTAATCACTGTCACAATTTAGCAGTTTTTTTGACATCTTTGGACTTCAATTATTCACCATTCACTAAACTTCTATCCCTCAAAACTTTCATGATCATTGTAAGTAGATAGGGATATTATATCAAACTATCAAGAGCATTGGAAACTCTTTTTATCATGGTGTATGTTATCCCACAAAAGCTCTAGGACCTCCATTTTGGTCATTTAGGGATAGTGAGCCCAATATGGTCTGATCATTCTTTGAAGGGGGAAATTTAACTTGTGTAGAATTATAACCTTCATAAAATGAACACTATGATCTTTTGGGTATGCTAGAGTCTCAAAATAAAATCCACCATATATTTCACCATTCATACCTCCATATAACCTCCTAAAGCTCAAGTATAAGACAACTGTGAGTATACTCTACTAATAAGGCAATGAACAAGAAAAATTGAACAATTTTACTTGAAAGGGTGATAATTTTATATCTCCTAATGGTATCCAATGAAGGCACCTTACTAACATGAATCTAAGAGCATTAAAATCACCATGGAGCTCCTTCCACGTTGAGAAAACATAGGTTATGCACCTATGACTGTAAACTTGAGAAACAAGTGTAATTTTGAATTCTCCCTTAACAACATCAAGAGAGAGATTTTTGGGTGACGATAACACCATGGATATGGCATATTCCAACTTGAAAACACTCCATCAAAATCACACATAGGTTCATAAATTCTTGAAAACAAGAAACAGATACACAATCATACCCCTCTTGAATGTAATTTCATAAAAGGCTATCTGGAGTGTAAGTGATTTTTCATGGAGGATCCACCAATTTGATAGTTATTATTATGGATGTGAGATACACTAATATTACTATCCACCCCCAAGACCATTCTTCCTGACTCCACTTGTATGGCCCATAGAAAGTGCTTGGATTTGCTCCTTTTTAGTTTACTAAGACAAAATGAAGGAAACTAAGTTTCAGATGGACTCTTTTATGAAATAGTTATAAACCAAACATATAAATGGACTATGGGGAGGTGAAGAGTCACACCACTATGTTTTAGCTACAAGTGAACTCAAAGAGTTCATACAAGTGCCCAAAAGGGCCTATTCTTAAGGAGAAACTACCATTTCCTACTCATGAATGATTCTTTAACTAAGATATAACATATTATGACATAATTTTACCCCTTCCATGTTGAGATTCACTTTGGTGACAAATATTTTAACTCCGCCATTTGTACAAGTCATTAATAAGCTAAAAATGTGGCCAAAAGGCATATTTTGCATAAAAAGCATGGTAAAGGACAAATATATGACTTAGAAACACCTTAGGATACCTAAATGAACATATTATAATATTTATATCATAATTTTAACCTTTGACTAAGTTTGACCTTGGTTTACCAACTTTGACTTTGTTTGAATAGACTAGTACATGGAGGATGTGCTTCAACAAGGCCTAGGGGAAGGACAAGTAAGATGTTTAGACCATTATGAGACCTCATAAGACACATTAAAACTTCTTCAAAAGTTCAAAATAGTAGGGGTTGACCCAAATTTGTATTGGGGTCAAATTTATTCAACAAGAATAAGGGAAATTAAGGAGGCATGATAGGGCTTAATCAAATATTTGTTTTATTTATAGCTTATGGAAGCCACCTCAAAAAATGGAGTCACATGATGATGAAAATATTATAAACCAATTTATAATAAATAAATATTCAATAAGTTCCATGTAATTTTTATTGAAGCTCATAATTTTATTTAATTTTCCTAAGATTTAAACATTTTTAGTGCAATTATTTGAAAATTGGTGCACAAATTAATCAAAATGGTCTAAATGTCATATTTTGAGTCAAAATTTGACTAGAGTGGAATTAGAAGCCAATTTTAGTTACATAAATACCAATATCCCATTTAGGATGTTATAGACACAAAATAACACATGTATGTGTTATGTGCTTCTAAATTAGGGGAATTTAGTGGTTTAGAGTGTCAAATTGTGTTTTTGGCATTTTGGCTTGAAATGATTTAGGAAGAAATAATGATATCATAAAATTAATTTCCCTACTTAGGATTATGTTGGCCTAAATTGGCACTTGTATATGACAACTTTGAACCATTTGACATGTTTAGTGTTTTTAGGCCAAATTGTGATGTTTTCTAGAAATTGGTTTAAAGCTTGGTTGAAGGTTAGTAGTGGCCACTTTTAGGTGTCTATAGTTTGTCCCTATTTGGGAAGGTATTGTAAGCTATAGACATAATAATATATTCTCAAAGAATGAAAAAGGTCATGCATGCCTTATAACTTCAATGGAAATGGATGAACTGTATGTGTCCCCTTGAGGGAATGGTCGGCAAAGGGATTGGTAAATGGTCTCTTGAAATAAATAAGCAAGATGAGGGTACCAAATAAATGAAAATGATGAGGTGAAACACCATGATCTATCCAAAGTTGGTCAAAATCATTGAGAATGTAAGTGGGATGGTATCAAATAATTTGACCAAAGGTAGCTATAAGCATTATACCCTGATAGTGGCAACATGGTATGATCACACAATGATTTGACCAAAGATGGTTATAATCATTGAGAAGATAGATCTTCCCTAGTTAGGATAGACAATAGGATAAAAACATGCCCTAGGTGGGTACAAGAAAGTAAATGATTAGAATTGGTGACAACACAATGATTTGCCCAAAGGTGGTTATAATCATTGAGAATGCAGGTGGGATGGTGTATAATGATTTACTTATAGGTGGTTATAATTATTGGATCCTGATTATGGCAAACATGATCAATAGATGATGATTGGAAATATGAGTATGGTGACTTGAGATAGGGGATAAAGATGAATTGAAATAACTTACTAGTAGGGATATGCTTGTCTTAACTAACAATGGTTAATTGTTTTGTTGTTTAATTACTTTATTTGGAATATGATTTAGATTGGCTTGGGATTGTTGCTAGTGTTGGTGTTGAAGAGATGTTGATACTGCCATTGATGGTGTAGACTTATTGAATATGATTTTTTATATAACATATGATAGTAGACATCATGATAGAACACCATGAGGACTTGGTTGAAATATGTGAAAGGACTAAATCCTATGATCCAATACTCAAGGTAAAATAATGCACCAATGATAAAAACCATGATGACAATGTTAATATTTGAATATAGATATATTCAAGACTAATGTGCAAGGAATCACTTAATGAACACACATAGACTGAATCAAATCAATAATATTTAAATCAAAGAAATAGGCACATAAAAAAATAAATAAACAAACAAACAATATGACAAGCATTACCCCTAGAATATAAGTGACAGCTTAACAAACAAATGAGATGGGAGAATATAAGAAAAGGAATGGGGTGGAAAAGTTATCTCCATATACACTAGGCAAGTGGATGTTGTCTACATAGTTCCATGGATGATATATCTAATAAAAAATAGGCTAAATGTAGTTCTCCCAAGAAAATGGGAAAAAATGATAACTGATGAAAAACAAACATGATAGATGTGATAGAAGAATAGGAATGGTCTTGAAAAATGGCAAGTGTATGGGATTAAAGGCCAAAAAGGAAGGGGAAACTAAGTGATTTTTGATTTATTGTGACTTAGTAAGGGTTCTCATAACACTGAAGGCAAAAAAGTGGTCAATGTTTTTGGTTTTTCTAAACAGTTTTCAAATGTTTTTTGAATTTTGGAGTATCTCAACTCAATTGAGAATGATGAGATACTAAACAGTCCAAGATCACAAAATGGTGAGAGTGTGGAAAAATTGAAATGATGCTCACAAAATGGTGATAGTGTGGAAAAATTGAAAGGATGATCATAAAATGATGAGAGCATGGAAAACTTGAAATGATGCTCATAAAATGGTGAGAGCATGGAAAACATGAAATGATGCTCCTAAAATGGTGAGAGCATTTCTAGTAAAGAGGGAATGAGATGACATCAACATGAATCAAACATGACCCACATAGTCCCAAATTTACCTTAGGTCATAGTAGTTCCACCTTACAATGAAGGAATCTGACTAATATAGTAGCCAATTCAAACAAATCATGCATAGTTGGTATGATGACACAATACAACATAGGAATGGCAAGTTGGTATGTCAAGGCACAATAAATAATGTTTGCCTTTAGTTTGACCATAGATGGTTATAACTAGGAAATAATGACATAGATCAATGATACTAATTCACCCATAGGTGGCTATAATTAGTAGTAAGAGCAATAAAACACTAATTTACACATGTAGGTGGATATAATCAGGCTCACATAAACTAATATGATAAGAAGGGAATAATAAATGAAGGATGAAACTTCTAAAACTTATGTCCTATTGATCCAAAATACTACCTCTATCTAAAATTATTGAAACTAGTTTGATTCTTCCTATTGAAAGTGGAACCAATGGATGAACCAAGGTCAAATGGTCTAGGTAGGGAGTATCAAAACATGTTGGTTGATAACAAAGGTATGGTACAATGGAATGGTGGAATGACAAAGTGATAGAATAGTATAATGGCATAGTTCAAAGGGGAAATTCAATAATATGGTACAACTTGAAACGGTCCTCACAAATAATGCATCATATCACTCAAGCATAGTATTATTTGAGGTGTATAATGTTCATAAACTCATCAAGTTCATCTCTATCTAGTGTGGTGACCCTGTATGATCTAGTGTCATAGTCCATAATAATGATAAAAATACATACCTAATTAGGTTTAAACTTACCTTTATTCTTCTTTTAGGCTGTGGTATTCTTTTAGTTCTCTTTGAGGACAAGATCACCAAGTTCAAATACTCCATGTTTCATGTGCCTATTGTATTGGCCACAAAGTTAGTTCTGATATGTTTACAAGTGGTTCACTAAATCCATGTGTTTTTCATCAAGTAACTCTAGCTATTTTAAGTGATATACGTAATAGTCTTTATTTTCCATCACATGTTTCAAGGAGATGTGTAATGATGGTAATTTAACCTTAATGGGAAAAATGGCTTTAGTACCATAAATGAGTATAGAGTTGCTCTTATTGGTGTATGGTGATTGGTATGGTATGTCTAGAGGGTACAAAATATCTAAAAGTGACAATCATGACTGACATCATTGATAATATTTTTTAAGATTTTGACAATGGTTTTGTCTGATGCCTCAGCCTAGACATTACCTTGAGGGTAATACATCATGGAAAAGTGTTATGTGATGTCGTATTTGGCACATATCTTTTTAACATCCTTATTCTTGAATGATCCTCTATTATTAGATATAATGTCATAAGGGATACCATAATGGTAGATGAGATGGCTGAAAATGAACTTGAAAATTTTATTTCAAGTCATGTAAGTGAGGGGTATAACTTCAACCCACTTAGTGAAATATTCTATAGTAGTGACAATTTGTTTATGATCATTTGATGAGGTGGGGTTTATATTCCCAATGATATTGAGGCCCCATGTAGCAAATGGCTTTGGTGTCAACATTAGTTTTAGAGTCTTGGCTAGGGCATGAATTAGATTAACATTCTATTGACATCTATCACACCTTTTTACATATGCAGTTGTATCTACATCCATTATTGGCCAATAATAACCAATGCATAGGATCTTATTGAATAGGACTACCCCATTGGTGTGGGCTCCACATACCCCTTCATGAACTTCCTAAAATGCTATCAAAGATTCTATCAAAATTAAATAATGAATCAAAGTTTCATCAAAGCTATGGTGGTATAGAGTTAGTTTGAGTAAGGTATAACATTGGTCATTGTGGATGAAGGCTTTGGTTTGTTTTCAAGATAAGTCTAGCAGAAAAATTTGGTCATGTAAATAGGCATATAGGTTAAAATACCAAGTAGAGTTGGGACCAATAATATCATAGATCATTGTGATAACTGAAGGTCCATGAGTTGGTGATATTAGATTTTCAATGAGAAATTGGTAGTCTTTTGCCATTTTTGTATGTTGAATGAGTGACCCAATGGTATCCATTACATCTATTATTCTATCACTTGCCCTTAATATATGTTAAAATTGAATGTTGGTAATATGTTGCTTTAGAGCATCAACTACAACCTTGTAGGGAATCAACTTGTCATCTTTGGTCTGAAAGTGGTATGTGACCTAATTGATGATTAAATATGAGTCACCATAAACTTTTAGATGATGTATGTTCTATTTTACTACCTCTCAAATCCTTATGATGAGTGCTTCATATTTGGCCTATTATTAATACAAGGAAAGCTGATTATGAATGACTTAGGGATTAGATCCCCTTGTGGAGTGATAAATGATATGCCTGCCCCAAATCCATGTGTTGTGAATGAACAATCAAAATAAAGTTTCCAGTTCTACTCCTCAATATGTGTTTTAATGATGGTCATTATGGATTCATTGAGGAATTGAAATGTGAGTGTCTTTGTGTCTGAAAGGGGTTCTTATGCAAGCTAATCGATAATAACATACCCCTTGATGGATTTTTGGTTCACATATTCTATCTCAAACTCACTAAGAATCATGATCCATTTGGCCATGTGGCCTTATAGCATTGTTTTAGATAGTAGATACTTTAAGGGATCTAATTTTGAAATGACCATGGTCTTATTGTTCAACATGTAGTGTCATAGTTTCTGAGCTATGAAGACCATGGCTAAATAGGGTTTTTTAATGGGTGTATAATTATGTTCATACAATACTAGTGTATGGATTAGATAGTACACTACATGATATTTTATATTGTAATAATGTTGAGTTATAGGTGTCCCCAAAGCTTTATCTATTGTTGATAGATATAAAAAGAATGATTTCCTTGGCATATGACGTAATATCCCCTGTTTCCCTTCAAATCTAAAACTGAATATTTTTTGACTATTTCTCTGTATTTTGCCTTTTAATGTTTTTGCATGAATAAAGATGTGATTTTGCAAGATAAATTCAAATAAACCATAGTAAATCTCTTAACTGTAAAATCACTAATCTTATTATTTGTCCAGATGATTACAAGAGATGTCCTCTATCATGCATATAAAGTAATATCCAAATACGGTCTTAAAAACTTTATTTTCTTCTAGCAATCTAAAAAATACCCTGGATTTGTGTGGCTTGGGTTGCTATGTCAAAAACACAGTCACTGACGTTAGTTACTATGCCATCGTCGATTAATATACTATCGACATTGGTCACTGTTAGTCAGCTACTCTGCCGATGTCGGTCTGCAGTCGGTCGATGTCAATCATTAGACTACCGATGTCGATCTCTGGGTCCCCTGTGGCACTGTTCGACCTGCGGCAAAATGGTATAAAATTGCACAGATCGGTATGGATCCATACAAAATCAAGATAATATGTTATGGCCTCTATTCTGGATACTTGATCTCAAGATCTCTATCTCGATAATTTATTGAATCAAAACCTAATGAAATAAATACTTGAAATACCTGTGATAACTTCTGTGTGAAGTTATCTCTCAAACCTGTAAACCTCTGTGATAACTTCTATATGAAGCTATCTATCAAATTGGTAATAGATCGGTTGATCTCCCACAACCTCTAAATCACACACAATGAAGAGTGGATGTTATCCAATGCAAATGGAATCCTGGAACCCTTGGCTCAGTCTTCACAGAAGAATTCTTAGCAATAATCAATATCAATAATCAATGAATAATTCCAACTCTCTCCCATGAGAAACCCTTATACCCTCGAAAAAGTGTGCTTGCACTAATTAGGGTTTATTAAATTAGAATTAGGGTTTTCTTAAATTAGAATTAGGGTTTCTTAATTAAAATTAGACCAAATAATTAATATTTGATTAAATCAATCAAATATTAATATCTCCCTCAATACATGTCAGATCCTCGAACTATCTGAAGTTAGTGAACCAAGGAGTGATTCCACACATGATCATGCCATAACAGGGATGGTCCACTAAGTGCCAACATTCCCTATATAATAGGATCTCAAGCAAACGTGTTTGAAAGAGCTTGAATGATAAGCCAACTGGACAAATTTTGCTAATCAAAGCCAAGCCAAGCTCCACCATGACCCTCTATCCATCTTATTAGCCTACGAGGGTTGCATAATAGGCTAACCATCAACTCTGAACATGTCAACTAAAAATGGGACATGACAATCCGCCCCTCCTAAAATTGCTTGCCCTCAAGCAATCACTGAATGATAAACCAATCAATCCACTTGGATCCCAAATGTAGTCATGATCTACACCACTGTCAATCAACACAAACTCCATGCCATGTCCATCACAACTCTCATCCAATGGCTTCACATCATCCCTAGTACCAAGATAAGGATCCAAACCTCCAATCCAATAATAAAAATCAACTAGCAACTCAAGTAAACTCCTCACCTAAATAATATCTGAATTTGGAATGTGAATGCTAGACATACTCCTATCATCATCAACATGTGACCCGACTGTAATAGAAAGCTAAGTCCCTACCACATGTGCTAACTCTTGAATTGAACTCACCTCAAGATAAAGCTCATCCACATGTCTCTCCTGTATTGGTGCCAATGTGCACTCGACAACGCACTCTCCCATATCGTGTGGTATGAGCCTCTCCATCTGATGAAAGAACATATTTTTGATGTTGCTGCCCCATATAGCCTTAAGAATATGTGTCTTCCCACCAACATTAAAATGAACCTCCATGTCCTTAAGATGAAGAGTGACTTCCTCAAGGGAATGAAGCCACTTCATACCCAAGACTAAGTTTATATCCCCCATGTTCACCACATAATAATCAGCCTTGAACTCATAGTTGTTCAAGCGTAATGGGAGGTCTCTAATCATCTACTCACACCTAAGAGTGTGACCATTGGCCACCTTAACTTTAATGCCTTCAAAATATTTGGTAGTGAGTCCATGCTTCTCCACAAATTTGGCATCTATAAAATTATGTGTGGCTCCTGTATCAAGAAGGGTGATGACCTTCTGTCCTGCCAAAACTCCACAGAGTCTGAATGAATCATCTGACTGAATGCTAGATAGGCGTGCCTCTTGTATGTGTAGCTCTAAATCTACCTCTGCCTTTGGCTTTGAAGCCTCTACCTCTGACTCCTTAGAACTATCCTATTGTTCAAAATCTTTTGATTTTGAATCCTCATAATATACCCACATCACATGGTTTGCCTTGCCCTTAGGCCTCAAAGGACAATCATGATTGGCATCATATGGACCTTTGCAGTAGAAGCAAAGCTTTTTCCTGCATAGATCGTTAAGAGCCTCTCAATCTAAAGGTGGTGCTGCTAGGTTGACCTTTGAATCATTATTAACACCTAATTTATCTTTATTGAAATCTAATCCCTCTCTATCTCCACTGGAGCACTTATGGTCCCTGGATGAATAAGTACCTCTAGAGTTAAATATACTAGATGGGGCTGCCATCTTCATGCTATGCACCTTCTTCATAGCTACCTATAATAAAGGAGGATTAAAGCCTTTGATCCAACCTCTCAATGGTTCTGTCCATCCCTCCATGAAGAGCACTACAAGTTGCCTCTTTGAAATGTCAGGAACCATGACTAATAACTTTTGGAAGTCACCAATGTAAGACTCTAGACTGCCACTCTAGCACAACCATGCCAACTCTTAGAAATAGGATTTAGGATCCCTCCTATCAAAACACTCCACCAGTCTATCCAAAAACTCCTGATAAGATGTGATCCGATCATGATGGAGTGTCAGCATCCCATGGTGCCACCAATCATGAGCTACTCCCTCAAGATGCAGTGTCGCATATCTGATAGCATCTTCCTCAGCCATCAGATGCAATGTGAGAAATGTGTTTAGCTTACTAATCCAGGCCTGTGTTGTCACCTTACCAATACCATCAAACATCGCTAGTGTGAGCCTGCTCGTAGCAGGCTTCAGATCATTATTCTGGTGTCTAGGTCTCCTGTCTTGTCTAACCAATCTGTAGTGCTCTCTCCTCTAATTAACAAAATGATCAAAGGACATCTTCTCTCAAACTTGAGGAGCTAATAAGTCCCACTCATAATTTGTAGCCATGAGAACATCTACAAATAGGGAATCTTCTGCCTCCTCCTCTGCTGGAACCTCTGGTTCCTCTTGAACAAACGTAGGACGTGTAAGTCTATCAACTATTTTGGAGTGGGCCAGCTAGGGTCTCTAATTAACAATAGCACTCTTGTTATCTCCTTGTTTGCCATTCTATCTAATAGGTGGGTTTATCCTCCCTACCATAGTAGTAAGTGCTTGTAGTTTCTATGTCATCTCATGGTAGACTTCTCTAGTACTCTGATCATCATTATGTTGGTGGGCTACCCTCACGTCTGTCACTCATGATAATCAGCTGATGTTCTAACACCTGGGTACCTTCAAGCAAGGCTCTACTGTGTGTGTTATACCTATGTGGTCCCAACTCTTATGGATGCATAAGATTGTCAAACCCTCAGGATGGCAGGATTTAGCTCTGATACCACTGTAATATCCCCTATTTTTCTTCAAATCTAAAACTGAATATTTTTTGACTATTTCTCTGTATTTTGCCTTTTGATGTTTTTGCATGAATAAAGATGTGATTTTACAAGATAAATTCAAATAAACAAATAAACCACAGTAAATCTCTTAACTAAAAAATCACTAATCTTATTATTCATCCAGATGATTACAAGGGATGTCCTCTGTCATGCATATAAAGGAATATCTAAATACGGTCTTAAAAACCTGATTTTCTTCTAGCAATCTAAAAAATACCCTGGATCTATGCGGCTTGGGTTGCTGTGTCAAAAACATAGTCACCGACATCAGTTACTATGCCATCATCAATCGATATATTGCCGATGTCAATCACTGTCAGTCAGCTACTCTATCGACGTCGATCTGTAGTCAGCTGATGTCGATCACTGGACTGCTGATGTCGATCTCTGGGTCTCCTGCGGTGTTGTTCGACCTGCAGTAGAATGATATGAAATTGCACGGATCAGTATGGATTCCATACAGAAGCAAGATAATATGTTGCGGCCTTTATTCTGGATACCTGATCTCAAGATCTCTATCTAGATAATTTATTGAATCAAAACCTAATGAAATAAATACCTGAAATACCTATGATAACTTTTATGTGAAGTTATCTCTCAAACTTGTAAACCTCTGTGATAACTTCTATATGAAGCTATCTCTCAAATTGGCAATAGATTGGTTGATTTCCCACAACCTCTAAATCACACACAATGAAGAGTGGACATTCTCCAATGCAAATGGAATCCTGGAACCCTTGGCTCAGTCTTTATAGAAGAATTCTTAGCAATAATCAATATCGATAATCAATGAATAATTCCAACTCTCTCCCATGAGAAACCCTTATACCCTCAAAAAAGTGTGCTTGCCCTAATTAGGGTTTCTTAAATTAGAATTAGGGTTTTTTTAAATTAGAATTAGGGTTTCTTAATTAAAATTAGACTAAATAATTAATATTTGATTAAATCAATCAAATATTAATATCTCCCTCAATACATGTCAGATCCTCGAACCGTCTGAAGCTAGTGAACCAGGGAGTGATTCCACACATGATCATGCCATAACAGGGATGGTCCACTGAGTGCCAACATTCCCTATATAATAGGAGCTCAGGTAAATGTGTTTGAAAGAGCCTAAATGATAAGCCAACTAGACAAATTCTGCTAATCAAATCCAAGCCAAGCTCCACCATGACCCTCTATCCATCTTATCAGCCTACGAGGGTCGTATAATAGGCTAACCATCAACTCTAAACATGTCAACTAAAAAGGGGACATGACATATGAGGTGATAAGATTGTTGGATTTGCAAGATAGCCTTTTAGCTATTAAATTTTTTTTTGATAATTGTTATCCCAAATAAATGTGACACCTTTATTCAAAATATGTGTAAAAGGATGACACTTGTTGGTCAATTGAGAAATGAAGCATCTAATGGATTGGATCTTACCCTGCAAACTATAAAACTATTTTAGATTAGTCAGTGGTGGAATTTTTGTTATGGCTTGTACTTTGGCTAGATTGACTTCAATTCCCATATGAAACATAATAAATCCCATAAATATTATGGAATTAATGCCAAAAACACATTTCTTGGGGTTGATCATAACTTTGTATTCACATAGTTACTAAAATATCCTCCTCAATGTTGATGGATGATCAGCCCTAATCTTTGATTTGCCTAATATGTCATCAACATAGTCTTCAATAATATCATGCATCATATCATGAAATATGACAATCATGGATATTTAATAGGTGGCCCCTACATTTTTAAGGCTAAACAAATAACCTCATAATGAAATATTCCCCATGGAGTGAGCATTATTTTTTGTTGATCTTCTGATGCTATTATTATCTAATTGTAGCCTAAGAATCTATCCATTAGTGAAATCATCTCATAACCTACTATGGATTCAACTATCATGTCAATGTTTGGAAATGGAAATTCATCCTTTGGCCAAGATTTTTTAATGTTCATAAAATTAGTACAGATTTTAAGTCCTTTTAGATTTTTACCAACTGGCAGTACATTAGAAATCCATTAAAAATAGTTTATTGGCCTGATACATCTCACTTCTAAGATATTTTCCAACTCTTTCTTTATTAATACAATAATGCAAAGATGCATTTTGCATAATTTTTACTTCACTATTTTGGCATCAAGTTGTACCATAAGGTGATGAACAACCAAGGTGGGGTCCAAACTAGGCATGTCATATATACCAATTTGAATATATCTACAAATTCCCTCAATAGGCATGTTAAGACTTTGTGCTCCTCCTCAGTGAAAGACGTGCCCAATTTAATCCACTTTGGGTCATCTTTAGACCCTATATTTACCTATATTGTGTCTTCCACTAGAAGGGTCAAACTATCTTCAAGAATAGTGGGCAAATATTTGAACTATTTGGCTATGTCAAAGTCCTCTATTAGGACTAGTTATTTAAGTTCACATATACATGATGATTCAAAATCCCCTAAGGGGAGATATGGCCATGTAACAAAAATATTTGAAAACTCTTATATGATTCAATTTAAGGCTTGTTGTTCTTCAAGACTAAATTTAAATCCATAGATAGGTTTTTCATTATTGTGATCCTAGATGATGTGATCAAAAGCTTATTCTTCTTCAAAACTACACTCAGATCCATAGACAAGTTTGTCATTCGTGGTCTCCTAGTCTAAATTTGAATAATATTGAAAAAACCCATCTAGTGGTGTCTAAAGTAGGTTTTCACCACTAGACTAGCCTTTATCTTTAATTTTTTCCCAGTCAAAAATCACTTTAAAGAGGTTTTCACTTTGGGACCTCAATGTTTTATTTATTTTCTTTTGACTAAGGTTGTTCACCCACTCTCCAAAATAGGCTTCAGGATCTAGTTTGATTAAGAATCCAAATTTATGATCTCCCAATAAAACATTATCCCTAAGGTCTAGAAAATCACAGAAAGCTTCATCATTTTGAAACTCATCAATTTGTATATTGGATTCTTGTTGGTCCTAGTCTATCAATTGGGGATAATATAATGGTAGTGGATAATGAAAAATGAATATTTAAAGGGTACAAATGGATTTATTATCAAATAGGTTAGTTTGGTATAAGTCATCTAATTGGCTATGATCAGACTCTGCTTCATTTTTGACATCATCATCACTAGTCATTGGTGATGCAACTTGAATAAGATACATGGGGTCACCTCCAGGAGGTTTATATCCAAGTCCATAGGTTCCTTCATACTTAGTCATAACAATTGGCTTGAGTGTTCACTATTGATTTGGCTTGTGGCCTTCTCCTTCATAGTCTTGGTTCTCCATAGTCTAATTAGGAATGGGATCTATGGAATTCTTATAACAATCAACCAGTTTGTCATTATATGACCATGATTCATCTCCTTTGATAGGTTCCTTTTATTTACCATAGGTCAATATGAAAGTGATAGGTGTTGAACTAAGTATTTGACCTTTGACCTTTCTTTGCCATTGCATGAGTGGTTTGGTTTTTGGTCTTCCAAAGGACTTATGGTTCTGTGGAAGTTTTGAAATGTGAAAGGTGTCTTGGGTTAAGTATTCTCCTAGGCCATTATCCAAAATAGTGTAATGATTTGAAATTTTAGGAGGTGACATGTGGTAAATGAAATCAAGGGATTAAGATCAATACAACTAGCCTTGGGTAAATCAATAAGTATGACTTTCCCTTTGTCCTACTTGGTGATTGGATTCATGTTAAAATGGTAATTATAGATTTTGAACTCAATTTCAAGATGTTTTCAATACTCATATGGATGAAAATCTATTAGATTACCAACCTATATCCTTCAATGGGAAAACCTGATACATTGGTACAATGTCGATGGGACTGCATGAATCTTGTGTGACCAAGGTCTACCCAAAAGCATATTGTATGACAAATCAAGATCTAGAACATGGAAAAGTGTATTATTAGTCAAGGTCCCAATGATAACTAGAAATCTAATGATGCCTTGTGATTCTCATTATTCATTGTTATAGGCCTTGATGGTGATTATTTTTGCTTGGAGATCTATTGAGGTATACCCGAGAAGCTTGATAAGCTTTAGCGACATGATATTCAAACCCGATCCATTGTCCATGAGAACATGTTTCACTTTGTGCCTCTTTATATAGACTTTGATGTATGATGGATTACTTTCTATTAGGCCAAGGTATGACATATCACTTTGATTGAAGGTTACTTATTGGGTTGGAGCTAGATGTCCAACTAAAGTTTGAAATTTGTTAGGAGATATGTCATTTAGAACTATGGATTGACCAAGGAATTTTGTCAAGATGTTTTTTTGGATTGTAGATGCGCATAATAATTCTAAAATGGAGTTCAATGATGATGTATTTTATAATTATTCGACAATGTCAAACATATTTTCTTAGACAATGGTAAATGGTTTGTTCCAAGGCAGAATAATTGGTTGGATGATGGATGAAGTGGCAGATGGTTGTGGGCCTGGTATGGTAATCTTTGACCACTAAGTTGTGATTACATAATCAATATTAGGTATAAGACCACTATTTATAATAAATGATGGTCAAGGGGGACCAGATAGGATAAGTCTCAATTTTTGATGCACTTGCATGTGTTTATGAGCCAATAATGAGCTATATGTATACGGTCCTAATATGGGAATGTCTACTTGCTAGTTTGCATGTGTGCAATCCTAGGTCAAGGAAGGAGTACCATAATGGTTTAGTGGATTAGGTATGATTAGTAATTATCTCATTTGATTTTTAATTAGTCTAGGACTAACGTAAATAGTGTTAATATGACCTCCTACAATATGGCCTATAACTACATTGTAATCATGTGTAACTACATGGTAGGTTTGTTGGTTGTTACCATTCTGACCTTGGTTTTGTTTATGATTTTGATGTTGTTGGTTATATTATTGGTTCTACCTTAGTTATTTATAATGTTGTTGTTGATTTTATACTAGCCATTATTATTTTTATTTTTATTGGTTTTTATGCTAAAGAAATGAATTCTAATAGGTGTCAATGCTTTGGTTGGAGGTGGAAGCTTCATGATCCAATGATATCTCTCCATTTTAAATCACATGTTTGATATGCACACATCACTACAAAGTATGTCCATTAACCTGATGATATTCATAAAATTCATTTGACCTATACCAATCTAGAATGTCATGACCCTCAGGAATTGGCCCTTTTGGAATAGGCCATATGATCAAATTAACTATGGCAAGTTTGTGAAACACAGTCTCAATAGGATCTCCAAGGTTGATAAAAACACATTGATTTGGAACATTTCTTCTTAGAGTAGGGTTTTACAAATGTATTTGTTGCATTTATTACATTTACTATGTTTGTCTAGGTAGTTACACTTTTTGCATGTGTTGTGGTTGTTGAAAAGGCTATTGGTTAGGAGTAAGATAAAAAGGTGGCATAGGATGAGTAGATAATGATTGCACCATTTGGACATGTCAGGACTCTATCACTCCATTACCTACAACATTATTATTGTAATTTCATTGCTTAGATCTATCAATGTTATTGGCCTATGCTGGTTGTGATGGTTACACTTGGACTGGATGTGAATTCTGGTTATTATTCTAATTTTAGTTTGGGCCTTGATTTGAGGCTAGTTTAATCATCCCTTTGTTAATGAGGGATTTTTAAATCAAAAAACCTTTGCTAATGATCTTTTTGAATATGTGCACGTATTACAACTCCAAATTATAAGATATATTACTATGTATGTTTTTGATAAACATGATGACTATTTGTTTATCTAGTAGACTATGGGTGAATCGACTTGCAAGGGATCTCCATCATTACAAGTAACTTTCAAAAATTTCACCAAATTTTTTTTTGGCATGTGTTAAGTCTACTAATGAAATATTTTTCTTGATATTGTAAGAGAAGTGTTGTATGAACTTGTTTGAAAGATTGTCAAAATCAAATAATGAATTCTTGGGCAAATTTAGGAATCATTCTAATGTTTGCCTTACTAAGTTTTGTGGAAAAAAATAGAAGATAGATGTCACTATAGGCCACTGGTTGGCATGTAAAAAATAATTCCATCCAATGAGCCTTGAAGTCACCTTTCCCCTTATATTTATCAAACTTTGGGGGCTTGTACCCTAGCAGAAATGGTATTTTTAAGTACTCCATGTTGAAAGGGTAAGAACACATGTCATCTAACTTCAAATTTTTGACTTGTTTCCTAATTTAGATGACTACAATTGCATCCTTCATTTTTTGTAGTTTTTCTATGAGGATATTATTGGGATCATTGGCTTGTTTAGGTGGTGGTTGTTCTTTCACAAGTGGAATAATTTGATCAAGGTATTGTGGAGGTATTTGTTGGGAAATGTTGGTTTAGATAGGAAATAGAGAAGGAATATGCATTCATGGATTAGGGTAAAATTATTGAGATTGTACTTATGGTTGTGTGATAGTCTATTTGGAGTTAGGAATGTAGGTCTGATGTTGGGAATAATATAGTTGGGATGGAGGTATATGGTCATACTATGCCTATTGAGATTGAATAAGGACCTACTACCAACTAGTCATTCGTGGTTGATTGAGAGGGACTTGTGACCCAAGACCTTGTCTTTGAACTTGTGCCACATTTTGGACAAAAGGAAATTATTGTCTAAAAGGTACTTGAAGAACATTAAAACCTCCTTGTTACATAAATCCCAGTTAGGAAGTAGACACTTGTTAGAGATTCAAATTTTACTATTGACTAATATTCATACATTATTGGTTAGACATCATTTGGTTTTGGATCGATATATTACTCTATGATGAAAGAGGTATGTTCGCTACTACTTGGCAAGGTGGAACATTAGTCCCTCATGTTAAGGTGGAAATATGTTTTGCCTCTATTGCATGGATAGATTGGATGATGCCTTCTATTATGGAATATTACTCATAACCTATTGAGGAGGAGTAGGATTCATCACATTCTATTATGGCATAGCATTGGTCATTGGCTGACTACTTAATCCTTGTTTTTGGGTTCTTGACAAAGTAGCTAGTTGAGGATTAGAAGTAGTTGATTGAGGTTGAGACGTATAAAATCCTATTCCCTAAGTTTGAGAACCACTTTTGGTGTTATTTAAAGGTGAATTTTGTTGTTGACTATGTGTTTGTATGTTAACACCACTTTGGTTTAGATTAGACATTACTTATGTATTATCCACTACAATTTATGCATTATTCTTTATAGGAAAATAAGACACTTCTTCAATGTTTAGGGTTTTTAACATGTGTTAACCAAGTGTTTTTTGTAAGTGGGTTAAAACCCTAATTTTATTAACCAGTCAACTCAAATAAAACTCCCATTAAAGAGAGTGATTGAATAAGAGGTGAATTTGACGTGGCCATTTAATTAAAGTTATGCACTAGGTTTTGATATGCCTGGTATGCTATCTATATTTGAATGAAATGGTCCTCTATAAGGCCTCTTTATGTGACAAACATATGTAGATCTTGATATGGCATTGACATAATGACATTAGGTCTACTAAAAGAGTCCTAATCATTATTCAAATTGTAAACCATGTTATAAGGTCCTTTTGGTAGATGTGGTAAATTATCATGCCCTACATATGCAAATCTATTAGGATCATAAGCTAATGGCATGGTCATGTAGTAGGGTTATTTTTGAACATTTTTTTTAATTTTAGGTGTACTATCCAAATATGAGGTCATCTATTCTTGGTCTTGCTCTATGTATGGAGACATGTTAATATTATAATTGGCCAAAGGATCTTAACTTTGTTCTCCCATTTGAGTGTTTTATGGTGGATAATAATATGTCTCCCAAACAACTTCATCTCCATAATAGTCTTGAATAAAGTCCTATTGTGTGATGACATTCCCATATCTTGGATTATACATGGCTCCACTATGTGTATAGTGAAACATGGTCAAATCAAATGGAAAATATTTTATGACAAGATGGGTTAGAGTTATACAAACTCTAAAAAGTTGTCTAAAAATAAAAAAAGGGTTCAACTAGGTCTAACTTGGTCAAAGTTGGATCTATATTTCCAAAAGGTCCATTCTAGGGTTTGGTAAAAATAGTATAATGTCAAATTTTTAACATTAGATATCTCACACAAACAAGGTCAATATCAAATTCTAGGTCCAAATATGTTCCAAATATGTCTAAAATAGGAAAGGGAAATGTTGCTAGGTTTTTTGTCCAAACATGAAGTCAAAATCTAGGCTCAAAATAGGCTATGCTAGGACTTCTGGGCAAACTTGGCATCAAAATCTACACTTGAAACAAAGTATGATGATTTTTAATATAAAAAACATGGAAATTTTTGGTGAAGATTAGGCACTTGATTCTAGACATAAACATGTTCTGATTAGTGAAAAACACTAAACAAAAGGACTTGAATATGGACTGATCAAACAAAGGTGAAAATTTAAAAAAAATCCAAACTAAAGTAATGGATTAGCCTAAGTTACATAACCCAAAAGAGAAAGATCTATGTATCAACCCCAAAAATTAAGGCCTAAACAAAAAATCAATCAATTTTTGAATCTGAACTTAGAAAATTCAATCAAAGACTCAACTAAGGTAAACTAGGGTTTTGATGACAATAAGTAAGTCAAATTTAAATGGTATAATAATTCTAAAAAAAGACCTAATAAAGCACATGTGAATTGTCTAAAAAATGATAATTGGGATGTGAGATAAGACAAGTCTTTTTGAAATAATTTGGGTAGTGTAATGGTATTATCACTCCCAATGATGTGACAATGGTTGATGTTTCAAAGACTTCAAAGGCACAAGACTTGGAATGATTTAGGTAGCATAATGTTACCCATCTCAATCAAGTACCTAACTCAATGTTTTGACACAAATGTTTGATAAGTTAAATCAATGTGTCAATAGATGGCATCATGTATCCTTAAATAATGGAGTGATGTGGACACAAGACTCATTCAAAACATGGTTTAAATAACAAGTTTTAGTTTTAACACACCAAGTAATAATATGATAAAGTATGACTAAGTATATCATCCTAAAATCCTATCAGGGTGTGGTAAAGTGGGGTTGACAAAAACTAATTTGTTTTCAATCATCTAGATTGATCCCATGTGTACACACTTTCATGTATGCCCACAAGATAAGTAACAATTCAATTAAGTCTACATCGATTAGCTTATTGTGAAAAGGTCTAGTCCTTTTCACAACCACTACATCCATCAATTGATCAGTGTAATATGATATCCATATTGATCATACTTCCCAAGGTTAACCAACCACTAACAGAGATTTTTTAACCACTCAAACCACCATCCCAGTAGGGTGATCCTTATTTATATACCCTTCCATGGAGAGGGTTTAAAGATGATGGTAGGAGATAAATACCTGGGTTAAATCTTCCCTATAAAACTTATCGAAGGTGATGAAATCCCCTTAATAATTTAAAATTCATGAAATAAAAACCAAGTAAAAAGGCTTTATGGTTATTTCTAGATCACCCAAGCCATACGGGTCTTAGGGAGAACCTTGACAACATCCTTTTTATGCCTTTGGACTAAGGCATAATTCGTAATGAAAATAGTGTTTTTGATCCCACAAGTTCCCTATAGGGGATAGGGGGAGAGTATACAAGCACAAATTCCATTTTTCTCAAACAAATTCTAACCAAGAAATGACTTAAAGAAAATAAACTTAACTTTGAAATGAGTTCAATTTAAAGCACTGAATTGAAATGTTTGGTGATGTTCTTTGGCCCCTTGGCCTTAAGTTGTAAAAACTTGTGAAAAACAATAATAAGACATTCAACCTAAACATGCAAAGTTTTCCTCTTAAGCACCAAAGGAAATGTCCATAATTCTTTTTAAGCATCCAAATTCAAATGTGTGAGTTTAAATCATGTAATTTTGTTTTAAACCCAAATTCAAATGTTTGAATGTAGAATAATTCATTTTAAACACCAAAATTAAGTGTTAGAAACCATTTAAGCTTGAAAATTGATGTTTAATGTTTTCCTTGACCGTAAAAAAATAAGAGATCAACCCCTAATTAGAAGCACTTTTGAGTGTTAATAAATTAAGTTTTGATTTGAGCTCTCAGGTTTGGATTAAATTGCACATAGTGACCATCGATGGTCACAAAAAACCATCAATAGTTTTAAGGTAACCATCATCAATTAGTTAGTAGTAACCATTGGTGGCTGAACATAATCATCATTGATTGATAAATGACCTTCGGTGATGACCTGTGAACCCAAAGGCAAAACCTCAAAAGTAAATGCATTAGATTATACAAATGTTAGGCCAAATATCAAGAAAATCTAAAAGGAAAAGTTTAGTTGATGAGTTTAAATGATTTTCAATCCTAGAAATAAAGAACAAGTATGATAGAAAGAATTAAAATGTAAATTTTGTGTCCATTTATACTTTTCAAAACAATCATTGGTGGTTGGACCTAGCCTTCTATGGTCACACCTGACCATTAGTGTTATTTTTGGAAACCCATGAAAATGAAATCTAGCCAAACAAAGTTAGAAAATAAATTTTAAAAATCTTCAAGCATCCAAATCTCATTTTAAGACTTTCATATTAATCTCCTTGGTACATGAGATGCATTGGGTCCCACTGGCCATGCCATTTATGAACATAGGAATATAATAAGGGGAGATTGTTATCATGTTAGTAGATGAAAACAAATCCAAAAATACACTAAATAAACTAACACCTTAAGCCTATATCCTAGGGGGAGCTTAGTGAATAAACCTAATAAAGACACAACTAAAATGCAAAGAAATAACAAACTTTCCTCACCTTCCTTGATTGCTCTAAAGGATTTATTTATTGGCTTGCTCAGCTTGTGCTTCAAAGGTCTTCATCGATGGAGCTTGGATATCTCCACCTAATATTGGCATAATTGGATTGGTGGCTTTGGATTGTGAAGCTTGACTCAATATTTTGTCATAATAACACTATATCAAAATATCTTTGAAATCATTTATGTATTATAGATTTGGCTTGAGAGAGCTTAGAAAAATGAGTGTGAGGCCTTCTATTTATATATTTTTCAAATGGGCTTGGATCAACCATGACCATCCATATCAAGATGAAGATGTGTGGCTATGAATTAATCTAATTATGTAAATAAAATCGATAAATACCCTCATCATGATTTGGGAATAAGGGGCATTAATGAGGCATGAGAGGGCTTAATTAGATATTTGTTGAATTTATAACCTATGTAAGCCACCTCAAAAAATGAAGTCACATGATGATTCAAATATTAGAAACCAATTTAAAATAAATAAATATTCAATAAGTTCCATGAAATTTTTACTTAAGCTCATAATTTGATTTAATTTGCCTAAGTAGGATTTAAACATTTTTAGTGCAATTCTTCAGAAATTGTTGCCCAAATTAATCAAAATGGTCTAAATGTCATATTATTGGGTTGAAATTTAATTTGAGTGGAATTAAAAGATAGTTTTAGTTACATACAGACCAATAACCCATTTAGGGCATTGTCAACACAAAATAACACATGCACATGTCATGTGCTGTTGAATTAGGGGAATTTAGTGCTTTAGAGTGTCAAATTGCTTTTTTGGCATTTTGGATCGAATTGATCTAGGAAGAAATAATGATCTCATAAAATGCATTACCATTTTTAGGAATAATTTGGCCTAAATTGACACTTGTATATGACAAGTTTGAACCATTTAGCATGTTTTAGTGTTTTAGGCCAAAATATGATGTTTAATAGAAATTGGTTTGAAGCTTTATCGGAGGTTATTAATGGCCATTTTTAGGTGTCTAAAATATTCCCATCATAGATAGGGATAGAGATGGATCTGGAAGTAAGGTAGTGAGCTAAATGGGTGTAGGGGAGATACCCAACACATGTGGAGCTTTTTCAGTTTCAATGCACATAATGATAGTTTGGCTATAGTAGGATCTACCTAAGGCACCTCATGTTTATAGGAGAGATGACTCAGAGGTGGACATATTTGAGCCATAGGTTATAGGGTTGAAATAGTTAGCAGAGGATGAACCAAAAGAAGAGGGGGTGGATGATTCTAGGGTGACATAGGCATACTTCTTATGTTGGGTAGATTAGTATAGAGGAGGAGAAGAGAGGGTGGTGCATTAGAGGTAGTAGGTAGAGTATGTGGAGATGGAGGATGCAAAGGGTGCAAGGGGAGATGGTAAGGGAGACATATAATAATGGTAGAGAGGGATTCATCTTGAGCACATTACTCTAGAGTGGTTTTTGAGAGTGACCATTTATAGGTGAAACTAATAGAGTTATATGCAAGCTATGATGCATTAAAATAGAGTTATGATGATGCATGTCAAGCATGGGATATAAATCATGAGCAATGTGAGAGGATCTAAGTATTAGTAAGTGTGGCAAGGGTAGGAATTTTAGGTTCTACTACAAGAGGGGGATAGGACACGAGGATGGGGCCTTTAGGGAATGTGAGCCTAGATAGTTATTCAAATGTGGTAGTGGAGCTATGGTATTATGAGTAAATTATGATAGATTACTTACCATATATTCCTAGATATTACATCCACCTAACCAAGTAGGGTTAGGCACCATGGGGGCATAGATGACTAAAACTAGTGTGTGGAGTGTGCCACTAGGGAATAAGAGGGATGGAGGAAGATATGGAGGGGAGAGTGAGGGAGGTAGGATAGATATTTCCCTAAGTTAGATCTAGTTCATGTAGTAGTCATGTATATAGATTATATATGGATTGATTATTTTGTATATATTACACATTATGACACTCTTATGACGTACATTTGACTCATGGATATATATTCAAGATTATATGTTTTATTCATATTGATTACATGAGTTTATGTTACATGTTTATGGATTTAGATTATGTGGATTACATGTATATAGCATTTTATTTTAGGTTCATCATGTATTTGTATTGATTATGTAGTGTTTACATGGATTATGATATTATAGATTATGTGATGTAGTTTTATCTTGATTATGGATTCATATGTGTGTGCTTAAAATTGATTTATAGTGGGTTATTACATGTGATGATTTATGATGCATCATAGATTAATGACATATTATGATATGTATTTTAATTTATATGGATGGTGTTTATGTGGATTTTAATTTTTATTACATTTATTAGATTATATAGATGGAATTTTATATCATGTTTGATTATGGATTATGTACATTTTTCATAAATGTTTATATAAATGATTAAGGATACATGTATGATAATTAGCTAGGACCCTAAGCAATGATATACCCCTTGTTGCTTTTGCATATACATCTTTGTATCCAATGATAATGAATGTCCTTAACAATCATGTATCATCCAAATTCATAAATCCTTGGCTTGAAATAAAAAGGGGGGATTATAGGAATGGAGCACAACACTTAATGGGGTAAAACACTTAATAGCTTTATGTTTTTGGACTTTTTAACCTTAAAATAATCCATGGATAAATGTAAACTGATCAATGTAATAAGTATACAAATTAAATTTGATTAATGTGGGAAGATTTCATGGGATATAATTTTGATTTCATAGATTTTTCATGATTTTCTTTTAATAGTAAATTGATCAATGCAAGAAGTTTCCCAAATCATCGACACATAACCATCCTTCAAGGGAGTGGTCTATTTATATATATCTTAGCATCTATCCTTTGAGGGATCAGTTTGTAATTTTTAATTTTCTTTATTTTGATAACAATTGTGTTTAGAGGGATCGGTCTATCTTTTACTCTTTTCTTAATTTTGATATCTCAAAACCTTTTTTGTCATGGATTAAATTCTAAGGTATTTCATAAGATAGGAAAATAGGGCCATGTGATATTCCATTTGAATAAGTTGTTTTAGGATGATGGATTGTTAGGATATAGTGGTTTGGGACTCTATTATGTTTCCAATAGAGCTAATCCATGAGAACATGCTATGAATAGATATGGGGTGTTCATATTTAAGGATAAAATTGGTATACTACCAAAAATCCATATGATTCTTGATTATTTATGGGGTATGTTAAAAATATGGGATAGGATTTTTAGGATAATTTATGCTAATTGGAATGTGTAATAGGATTATTAAGAGTATAAAGGATGTAGATGTAAAGCATTAAGAGGCTCACATTCTAGTTTTCAATTAAAGGAGGCCAAACTATATGCCCTAGATCCATATTTATGAGTGATAATATAGGGTCTAATCCAATTAGGATAAAACTTTCCCCATTTACTTCATTCCATATTTGTGACATGTTGATTTTATTTAAGGACAACGTCACCAATATTAAACTTTTTTTCTTTTAAATGTTGATTATATGCTTTTTTAATTCATTCTTGATATACATGAAGGTGATTGAGGGTTGTGGCTTGATGTTGATCTAAAATTTCTAGATGTGATAATCGATCTTGATGATAATAATTTTCAATAATGATATATTTCAAATAGATTATAAGGTAAGGAATTTAGAGTTCAAGGGGTAAAACTGTTGTAGTACCATAGACCAAATAAAAATGGGTAGACCCTATAGGTGTTTGAATACTAGTTTGATAAGTCCATAAATCAAAAGGTATGTGAATATTCTAATCCTTTTTAACCTCATTGACCATTTTGGTTAACATATTAATAAGGGATTTATTCCATGCTTTGGCTTGCTCATTGGCTTATGGATAATAAGGTGATAAAAAACTTAGCTTAATTCCAAAGGAATCACATAACTTTTGGACCTATTTAATTTTAAAATATTTCCCATTATCCATAATAAATTTATGTGGGACACCAAAATGACATATGATGTGAAGATTAATTAAATCAATAATCTTATCTTCCTTGGTTGAAATAAGCGGAATAGCCTACACCCACTTAGTGAAATACTCAATAATGATAATGATAAAGCCATGTTATTGGGAAGATTTGGTTTTAATATGCCCTATAAGGTATAAAACCCATTGAGATAAGTGCCAAAACTCCCTGGATACTTTTAATGCATGAATAGGGATAGGTTAACATGTTTTTGACACTTCATACATTTATTTACACACTTAAAATATTGTTGATTCAAAGTGGGCTAAAAGTATCCTAACCACACAATTTTATTGGTGATAGTTAAACCACTGAAATGGTCACCACATATGCCATCATGAGTTTCTTTGATTATGAGACTTGATTCAAAATTATGGTGATAACAAAGGATAATAACAACAAATATCCACCTATAAATCACACCCCTTAGTATTACATACTAGGAATTTCATTTTTGAAAATCATGCCTATAATTCTTGGATAGATCTAAAGGGATGATGTCTTTAGATAGGTAATAAAAAATATGTGTACCACAAATCTACTTGGTTTTACTCTATCGTATGGATAGAAGGAAGATAAATTTTGGTGTAAGATATTTGATTGATCATGTGAATAAGGTCAAATAACTTATAATCCATGAAAGAGGATGGGATAAAGGGAGCCAAGGAATCCATGATGTCATCAAACTTGTTGGTTTCTTGAGGAGTGGTCTAGATGACATAATAGTTAAGGGTAGCTAATAATTATTCTGCTAATATCTTGTACCTCTAGAGGATGGTATTATTGCACTGATATATGTTATTTATTTGGTTAACTAATGATTAAGAGTTACAAAATATATGAAGGGATCTAACTCCTAGAGCTAGAGTTATTTGGAGATCTATGATTAGGGCATCATATTCTACCATATTTTTAGTGAGAGCACAAATCAAGCTTAAAAGATATGGGGATAAGAATTCCTTCATGTGGTATTAGAATAATTCTCACTTTCCCTCCACATTTGCATTTATATCCATTAAATAATAATGTCATTTGATATTCAAGATCTACCTAAGATATGGAGGTTATAACCTCATTAGGGAATTCATAGCTAGATGGTAGATTATCAATAAGGGATGCTCAAAACAATTGATCAACAATTATCTACCCCTTAATTGAGTTTTGGTTAAGGAACTCAATGTCAAATTTAACAAGTAACATCATCCATATTGCCATTCATTGATTTTGATAGGATTTCGAATGCAAGAATTTAAGAGGATCGGTATTGGTAATCATATAAGTCTTGTGATTAAGCAAATAGTGGAAAATTTTGGAATCCATGAATACTAGGGCCAAGTATAATATTTAAAAATGTGTGTATTGAGTTTCATACTAAACTAAATTATGGATTATATAATAAATTTATTATTCTCTATGTTGATTGTCTTGATAGGTAAGCATGACACCTAATGCATGATCTGTAGCTAAAATATAGAAGTAAAAGGGTTCATCCTTATTTTTAAAAATTAGGATAGGGGGATATAAGAGTTACTTCTTAAGAGTATCAAATTCCACTTGACAATTTGAATCCCACACAAACTAGGTTTCTTTCTTGAGAAGGTGATGGAAAGGTTGACATCAGTCTGATAATTGTGAGATAAAATAGTGAATAGACTACAATTTACCTTGTAAAATATAAAGATAATTGAGGTTGGATTGAGGTGGTATATTGATAATGGCCTTAATATTATTAGGATCAACATCAATTCCTCTAAGGGAAATTATAAAATCTAAGAGCTTACATGATAGGACTCTAAAAACACGCTTTTTAGGGTTAAGACAAACATGATATTGGATCAAATGAGTAATTATTTGTTGAATTATGGACAAGTGATCCTTAAAATACTTGGATTTACCAAGGATATCATACACATAATATTTTATGATTTTTTGAATTAAATAATGTAAAATTTAGGTCATGGTGTGTTGGTTAGTGGCTCCTACATTCTATAAACCAAAGGGCATGACTTGATAACAAAAATTACCCAATGGAGTAATAAATGAGGTTTTATGTTGATATTATAGGGTGGTAAAGATATGATTTTAATGAAAACTGCATCCATGAGGTATAATATCTCATGTCTTACAGTGAGGTTTACAAGCTGGGTAATGTTATGAAGGGTAAAATCATCTTTCAAACAAGTGAGGTTGAGTTCATGAAATTCTATATAAATTTGGAGTCCTCCTATGGGTTTTATGATGGGTAATATGTTAGATACCCATTTAGGGTAATCAATAGGTTGGATGAAGTTAATGGATAATAAATGTTGTAATTATTCTTGGACAAGAAGTGCTACATGAGGATGCATCTTATGAAGTTTTTACTTCACTAGTTTAGCTTCAGGAATGGTAATGATATTATGGAAAAAATATCAGGATCAATTATAGGAATATCACTATAAGACCAAGAAAAATCTTGGCTATGACTAGAAATGAATGATGTAAAATCTTGGTGTTCCTTAGAGTCTAAAGACTGACTTACTTTGATATTTTATGAGGATTTAGGCATCTTTATGTTAATATCAATTATGACCTCATTTTAAAATACTAAGAGATTAAAATGGCATAATATTATTCAAATATGAATCCCCTACCCCTAAATATTTTAAAATGGATTTATCATCTTAACATTCCATTACATGGATCGAGGGAGAATATTCATCTATTATGTTAGGAAAGACTAAAGGAAGGAATATCATTTTGTCTTTAAATTTATAAGTTAATAGTTCTAGGCAAATGACACTAATTAAAAAAATGTTAGGTGGAATGGAGATGGTATCTTTAGTCACCATAGGGTATTTGAGAGGGGATGAGGGAGTTTCAACATCTACGTCCATAGGGACATGGGATACTAAGACATGATTATCATCAGTTTCAGGAGATTTCTTGAAACCAAGGCCATGTTTATCATGTAGATTTCTAAGGTCATTTATTGTGACCTCATAGGGTCCTTATTTTTAGCATCCTAAACCAAAACCTTTCCAAGAATAGCTTTGTAATTAGGTTTAATAAAAGTGAAGCTTGTCAAAAAAGGAGAAGTTAGATGTAGATGGTTAGGCACGTGTTTGGCTTTCTTGATATAAAGGAGATTGATCAGTTCCTCCATAGGTTAAGTTAATTTAGTGATGGGGAGGTTTGAAAGGGATAATATCTCCTAGATTGGGTTCATAGGTATGTTGTTGATTAGGTCATCTATATTTTTGAAGGGTTGATAATGTGTTGAGCATTAATAACTGATATTCTCTTATAAAACATTGTTGGAATGTCAAATCAAAGAGTTTACATCAGGGATATATGATGAAGGTATATCATATCTAACAAATATTTCCCAAAAATAGAATGGAATTGAGTTATTAATAGGTATCAAGACATTATTAGGTTGATAATTCAAATTACATCTTTTGAATGGATGTGGATCGACCAGGTCACTGTGGAGCTTGCCCTCATGTTCAAATTTAATACATTGGTAAAAAATGGAGGGGATCCAATGCATAATGCATATCCAAGGATGTTATAATATGATATTATATTTAAATTCCCCTTATATTTCATAAAATAACTCATGGAGGGTATGCATACCTACTTTAATGGGAAGGACAATCATTCCTAACATAGGGGACACAATATCATTAAATGCTCATAAGATGATTGGAGATTGAGATACAACTATCTTAGGCAACTTTAATTTCTTAAAATCATGTGAAGAGATAATATTTATGCTTGTTCCATTATCAATCATTACTCATTTGATTTGGGTTAGATTAATTTGGATAGTGATAAATAGTGGAAGATCTTGGTCATTAGGCTGTAATGGGGATATTTTAAAATCATGAAATGTTTGGATGATGACTTTTGTAATGATACAATAAAATAAAATAGATTTTGGGGTTTATCTGATTGTGTCTTGATAGATTGAAAGGCCTCAATCATAGCCGCGTGATGCTACAAAGAGTTTTGGTCAAGTTCATAAAAAGACATCTTGATTGAGAGTTGGAGTTGATTTAGAATGGATATTTTTGTCAACTCTGAAGCATTATTATTCTATGATTTTCCTAAAATAGAAATTTTAGGTTTTGGTATGAGTGTTGTAGGACTATCTATGGTAGAAGTAGGAGATTTTATAATAGTCACTTTGGATTTATTAGGATTTTGGGTCTTATGACCCTAAGTTTGGGACTTTGTATCTATGTGTATCACTTCTATCTTAAAAAATGGCTTATTTGTCATGTTTTCATATTAATCCAAATCTAGATGGTTTAAGAGGGGTTGATATTGATTTCTATCAGATATTTTATCCTCTTTTAAAACTCATCTTGACCCTCTTTATAATGTATAAGTTTCTAAGGTGGACATGACCCTAGTAGTTTAATTATGGGGATAGTCATGACCAAATTATTCTATTAAAAGATCATCTTCTTATAATAAGTTTTAGACCATGGATTTTAGTGCATTACAACTTTCAGTATCATGTCCTTCTATTCGATGATACGTTCATTTCTTCTTTTCTTGATACCATGCCAATTTTTGAATATGGGGGTTAATAGGTTTTATGGGTGGTAGTGTGACAAGGGAAGTTTGAATAAGTTGATCAAAAATATTAGATTAAGACCCCCTCAATGGATCATGGCTGGGGTTTTTTACCTTTCGAGGCATTAACATGGAGGTTGCATTTACTTTTGATTCTTGATCCTTCACATTAGTTGTTCAAATATTTCACATAGCAAATACTTTGTATTTGGGATAAGACTTTACACCTAGGCCTCGTGGGTAGTAAGGATTCAAAGGATTATTAATTGGCATTATTATAGTGGGAAGATCCCTTTTTAATGCTATGTTCTCTTTAGAAAAGGATTTTACAATGGTGGTTTTTAGTTTCACCAAAGGATGTAGCCCCAATATGGATGCTCTAGTATGAATTGGAAGTAGAGGTTCATTCCCTTTTTGAATCTAATTAGGGGTAATAGGAATATCTTCTTTCAGGAGTTCAATTATTATGGGAGGATGTTGCAAATATTTTCCTCATGAGGCCTTGAGGTTTTTATTTTTATTTCTTGAAGCATTCCCCTTGATTTATCTCTTTACAATATATGGCTCTTCCTGAGCTATGAGGGAATTTAGTCTTGGGTTTGGATGTGGTAACATAATAGTCTTATCAAGGGGAGTAAGATAGAGGGGATGGATATGCTACATGAAATTATTGTAGTTACTAAAGGATTGGTATGTGTTTCTTCTAGAATTTCCAAACAAGAATCCTCCTTGATAGATTCCCCATTATTTTTTTCTAGTTGGTTGTCTTGAATGAGTTTAGGTAATGTTTCCTCAAGAGGATCCCAAATAATGAGATCTAAAAAGCCAAAGTGATTATTTAGGATATCTCTATTTGATTTAGATGTTTTGAAGGAATCTGTTATAAGGAGATATAGGATTTTAATTGTCATAAAAGATTATTCAAAGGCACTACTAGCCTTTTTGGCAGAATTTGGTCATGGATTATACTTATTACATGGGTTTCATGGTCTGAGTTGCACCCTAAATTAGCCTATATAGAATTATATGTAGAGGCATGGTTAAGAAATGGCTACCTAAATATGTCTATGGATTGATTAGGAGGACTATTAAGGTTATCTAACTATAAATCTCCTTGATCAATAAGGTTTTGAACTAGACCTTTGAAATAGTGACACCTATTAGCATCATGACCTGGTACATGATGGTAATTGCAAACGTCATTTTCTTTGAAATAACTAAGCTTAGGGATAGAGTTATTAAGAGGTCTAACTAGAGGAAGTTTGATGATAGAATCATTTAATATCTTATCTAAGATACAAGTGTAAGATTCCCCTAAAGGTGTGTGCTACCATAGAGAAAATTGTGTTAATGGTTTTTATGATTATGCTTGGGAGGTAGAGGGGTTTGGATTGGATTTTTTTCTACAAGGGTGCTGATTTTATGACCACAACATTAGCAGTGCCTTTGGTTTTGGTATTTTTAGTTCCTTTGGAAGGATCATGTTTAAATTTTTTATTACCTAACTTTACTTTCCCTTCTTCTAAAGCTTAGATTTATAACTTATGAGCCACAGAAAAGGCCTCATAAAAATTATTGAAGGATTGAACCTATAATGTTGATGAGATATGCTTAGCACATGATCTCATAAATAGTTTGATTAATTCTGGTTGGGGGAGGGATAAAGTAAGTTTATTAGACTTTGCCATCTAGCCACAAAATTAATGATAGATTAATCATCAAAAAATTTAATGGCATAGAGTTTGGTTATGGTCTCTTTTCTTGTGATGTTGATGGAAAAGTGCTCTAAAAATATTTAGGCTAGTTTCTGAAAAGAGAATAGGGAATGTTTGTACTAGTCTAAAGATGGTCTAGCTAGTAACATGGGAAATTTTCTTAAGAGAAGAGTGTTGTCATGGGCTATTGATTAGGATCATCACTACCCTTTGTACATTTTGGTTTATTTATCATTTTTGAGTCTTTTATAATTCATTCTAGTCATAGGAGTTTTGTATGAGTTAGTATTAGATGCTAGATTATTGTCAAATTTGAATTGGGATCATTTTAGAATTTTCCCACCAAATTCCTTCATTCAAAATTTCAAACTTTCATGTCAAGTCTCAGATACTTCCATCTTGTTTATAGAATTTTCAATGTTTTAATTAGGTTATTTAGACTATATAAGGTGGTTAAGTTTTTTTTCATGCATACATGGACCACATGATTCATCATTATAATGGTCATGTTAGAAGTTAGGTAGTTAGCAATATCCCAACATACATGAAAGAGTTAGAAGTTAGTTAGGGTATTTGGAATCATGGGTGTGGATTAAAAGTTTAAATTAAGAAAACCCCATTAACATGAATAGATATTTTTGTAATTGAAGACAAATATGTTGGTAGTCCTTGTATTCTCTATGTATGCAATGACATTGACTATGTAAATAGAGTGTGTGAAGAGAACTTTAATAAAGACATGTTTTTGTGGTCATTATTGGGACATAAGTAAGTTTGTTTCCTTGTGTTTTTTAAGTTATTTATATTATATGAAGTTAATTTCATATGTATGAATGAAATACTCAAGACAAACCTGCGGTTACTTTGAAACCTCACATAGTCAAACTGTAAAGAATGAGAAATGATATAACAAAGTTGTAAATGAGACCTTAAACATTTTTAATAAGTATAAAGTGTTTGTAAAACTATTATTAAGCCTTAATAAAGGTTTTAAACCTTTTCATAAACCTAGAACAACATTATGACTCCTCTCGAGTGTATATATTTTTGATGTATTCATACAATCAAGCACGAAGTAATAGGAAAAGGGTGAATAAAGTTAGAAATAATGGGACTAGTAATTTAATGAGGTTAATAATTCTATAACATACCTAAATTAACCCATACAATCATTTTAAATTTAGTCTGTAGCCTTAAAACTTCAAATAACCCTTCTCGGGTTTGCAAAACTAGTTAAACCCTATTTTATGGTTTTGAAACTCAAATCTATGTTGTGAGAGATGTAAATGGATAGATATGGTAATTTTTGGTCATTAATTAGAAATAAATTTTATATAATATATTTTGGGATTTAAAATTCTGTACGGACCCTGTAGTATGACATATTACTGACTGTGTAAGTGTTAGGACATAGTAAGCCTAAATAGAGTAGAAGAAAGGCCTAGAAAAGTGGTTTAAGGAGTGAGTTAGGTCATCAAACCATATAGAAAGATATAAGGACATAGAGAATTTCTTAAAATTGTGTTATTTTTCAAATATAACACTATATTGGTCTATACTTGGCAAATAACTCAAAAAAAGGCTACTAGAGAGACTTGTTTAAAAGAAGGAGAAGCATGCATGGTGAAAAGTTATGTTGACGGGCTTGAAAATTAGTTAGGAATTATAAAATGATTCATTTTAGAAATTAAATAAAACTTATAAACCTTATATCACCAAGACACTTTAAATCATATGTCAAATATATATATATAGCTTATGTGAGAACCAAGTTTATAGTCAAAAGATGGGGAAGATTAGGGCAAGTGGATATGCAAAATACATTATTATGATATCAAGGACTTGAAGGACAAAATTGAAAATAATGAGATTTGACTGAGTGATGTTTGATTTTAATATTTCATAAGTTCACTAAGAGGACAAAGAGTTTGAGGAGAGATACATAGGTTTTAATCTAAGAGGTTTAGGAATGAAGAAAAGTCAACAAAGGATCAAAGCTAGGTGAAATTGTAGAGGTAAGGGTGCATGTGTTCCTTATTTATATTCATGAAAGATAAATTTAATAATGACCTATGCATCAATTATAAGATTAAAAAATGTCTAAAATATCTAATGTGTTGATGAAGATCTTCCTTATTTTGAAATTTTATGAATTTTAGAACATCCCATTTTGAGGGGTATGGTCTATAAGGAAGTTGGATTAATCAGTTAATTAAATATTTGATCATAATTGTGCATAATTTCTACCTAGAGGTAGAGAATTCTATATTTTCCATCATATTCATAAGGATATTCATAATTTTAGGTTGTGTATTATATTGAGGAATACGCCCTAAGACATTCTATTGCGGATGTTGATAGGTATGAAATGGAGTGGAAAAGGGTTATGACAAGGGGTAACCAACTAAAGTGGTCATAATTGGTTAGGATGAAACCATATACTATGAGGTTTACATGGTTATTTAAGTTCACCCAAGGGCCTATGTGGGAAATATATATTGGGTAGTCAATGGGATGTATTATTGAGGAGGTTGACTCAAAGGAACTTGTTGTAAAGGTTGAGTTTGGGGATTTGAGGTTATGGCAATTTAGATGGGTGGGAGATTTTTAGGGAATGAAATAACTAAGTTATAAATTGACATGGTAGTATGTGGAGTAAATTTAGGTTAAGGTGTGGTAAAATTTTGGCTTTCAGTAGTAGTTGGAGATGGACCACATATGTTACCAGTAATGGATTATTTAAAGGTTGTGTAGTGTTAGTATCAAAACCTACTGGGGGAGGATTGTTGAGAGAGTAAACCATGGCTATAGTGAGCCCTTTAGGTCCCTCTAAGGTCATGCCAAAAATATTCCCATAAGACTATGTACAAGAGGAAATTGGAATACAAATGGTTTGAGTGCTGAGGTAATGGTTAAGAGCAATTTGACTACTATCCAATATGGTAGTGAATTTAGGATCTCCCTGAGTGTAGAACTAGGGAATACCCTGCCCCATATACTCAAGAGAGGTATGAATACTTGGAGTGTTCTCCATATATGAGGATGAGGTTGGGTATTTGGTTTGTTTTAGTTGTTGTTGTCATGTCAAACCCATATAGAATCAAAGAAAAATCAAGAAATAAAAAATAAAAAAGCACACAATATTCTTTTTGATTATCTCATTTTAATGGAAACAAGCACACACACTACAAAATATACTTAAAATATTTTACTTTTTTAATAAATTAACTTTAGAGTGTGATAAGGAAAAAGGTTACTAAGGTTACTAAGAAATGGTAATCTAAAGATGGTTTTAGGATTCTATTTAAGGATGGGAACCTTTATACACATGAAGGCACATTGAGGCCTAATTTCATGTCAAAATAATGTATGTGGCTTGGTATTGGGGCCTACCCCCTCACTTCACACACAATAATGATAAGGGTGTCAAGTGCTTAGCCTTTATACTTTTTGCCAGAATTTTTATACTTGGCTGATACACTGAGTTATTTTTCCCCTTGTTGATGAAATCTAAGTGGATCCACCTTAGGTAGGAAAATATTTCAAATGCTTATTTAATATTATGTGGTTTTGGATGTGTGTGAGAAGGTGTGATTACTATGATATATTGATCTTCCTAGATTAGTTTACGTTAATCAACTAAGTAAGAAAAGGATGATTACAATTATTTTTAAACCTTAAAAGGAAAAAATAAGAATTTTTGGATTTTCATTTTTGAATGAAATCAACCAATAGAGAAAAGATGCAACTAATGAGCAATTTTACAATGAGAATAATAATAACAATAAGACCTTAGGGGTCCCATCAGGTGTGCTAGAATGTTTTAGTATTTTTTTTCTTAATAAAAATGACTTACTAAAAATGAAAATGATACAGGGTTTTAAAAGAGGAATACCTATGATGGGGATGTGTACCATTGATCCAGTGATGTGGGAGCTACTTTTTATATAGGAAGGACTACATACACAATAAATATAACTTAGACAAGATTAATTAAAAATAGATATGGGTGGACTGCCTAATACAAGATCAATTTCAAGAAGTGATACACTTCCTTAGAAGGATGTCACTCTACTCTTTATGTAATTAAGTGGATAATAAAATAAAATGAATTAAAATGAAACATGTGATAAGATTATGAAACTGAAATGAAGCAAATCAATCTACTACATATATATTTCCAAAACATTCATTATAATATGCTACTACTAAGTATTATTTATTTTGGATTGCTTTTAGTTGTTTGGGGATGGCTTCTAGAGTTGGGGCAAAGATGATCAAACAAAGTCCTAACTCGAAATAGATATCACTTTGGTCAGTGAATAAAGGATGAGAAACTATGGGTAGGTCATGAATTGGGACCACATCATGTAAAACACCAAGCAAGGTCATCTATAGAAAATAATACATGATTTTAGGGCTTAAAAATAGTAAATTGGATATTTTTAATATTGTTAATCTAGTCTTGGGTTGTCGACAAAAATGAAAACATAGGGATCGGTGGTGATTGTATCAAAATCAATATAGATCAGATGTCAATGTCAATTTGAAAATAATCATGGTTGATCCTTATAGTGGGTACTACAAGACTCAGAAGGAACCTAAGGAGGGATTTTATAGATCTTAAAGACTCTTAAAATAATCAATGATTTATGTAAATAGACCTATAACAACAAATAAAATAGAAAGGAATAAAATATTAATTTAAAACTAATCAAATGTATAACAAACTTACCTCTGCAAAAGCTTCTCAGTATGTAGATATATACCTCATTGATGGAGATATGATTGGATTTAAATAGACTATGGATAGATAGGAATTGGGGTGGATTTATTTCTTAGTGTTTCAGGTGAATTTTGTCAGTAATGTGTTGTGTAAAAATTAGGATCCATGAACTGAGGGTGTTCTAGATATAAATCAATGTTGATCCTAACAAGATCGATGATGATCATGGGAAATGTTACCAATTTTTTTTAGTTTCAACAACTCAAGATCTTGGCTAAAAGCATAGGTCAAATTGGTTTTAATGGGGCTCAAGTATGGGAAGGTTTTTATGAAGGTTAAAATAACTTACCCACATTAGGCTTAGAGAGATTTAATTAGGTTTTAGGGATAGTGAACTAGTTACTTAGGTAAAATGATAATTAATTATATTAATTACATTATGTTAAATGGTAAATAGTAAAACTAAATTAACTAACATAGGAAAGGTAGGGAAGGGGTAAGATAAATTTATTCATAATAAAGTGGTGTAAATTTATAGTGTCTACACATTAATCTATAATGCCAGATTAAAAAATTTACCACATCAACATGCCCAACTTAAATGGAAATTGGATCTATAGACAGCTCATCAAGGCATTCAAAATAAAATCAATTAGCATGATAACTCTAAAGGCAAATTATTGAGCATCAATTTTTGATTTTACTCTTACATAAATTCTAATAGCTGATCTTAAATTTGAGTGCTACATTTTCCCAAGTACAGAGAGTTAATGATCTACACTTCATATATTACTCAAAAAATCATCTAAGATACATGATAAAGTGGAGAGATATTAGCTTATTAGGCATCTAATTGATGTACAAAAATAATAAATGGGCATCATTATTATACTCTTACAAACAAAATTTCATGATCTTAAACCATTTGAGTTTATCAAAGCTACTGAGTATAAGTTTTTCCTTCTAGACCTTATACAATATGCACAACCTCTGGATCTTAATTTGCTATACTAATTTCACAATTTAGATGTCAAGTGACTAATATTCCTACCAAATTTCAATGATATGGGTGAGGTTGTTCATCCATTCCTTGCTTAATATAATGATGGTAACATCTTTCCTCCCTAGATGTGACTATTATGATTAATGCACCAATAATGGCTAGAGCAATTGGGATGCCAACATTTAGAGTCTCTCTCGCACATTAAAAATCAAAGGTACCTCCACTAATTTAGAAAATTTGAGACACATACACCCATATATCTGATATCATACCCATCAAAGACATTTTATATTAACCTATGATCATTCTGGATGAATACATAACCTGTTAGTTATGGTATACCACTTAGTCTACAAACCAAGTAACAAAGGGTGTGATTGACATAGCTCACATGATGATTGATCATAATGAGTAGATCAATTATCTTAATTTCTTTATGTAGGAGCTCATCACTAACATTGATAAATTTTGTACGAATACCAACCAAAATTTCTAGTATCACTTTCTCAATTTTTTACTTTGATTTACATAATAGAAGTCCATGGAAGGAAAAGTACATCCAAACACTAAATATTAGCCTACATAGTAGTTATAGAATATAATTTAGACACATTAAATGGGAACCTTTGCTCATCAATCCAAGTTCCATCAATAGTGGGAGGAAAGCCTAAATCTCATTGCAACACATCCTTCAGTCCCACCCAATGTCATGTAATACTTGGGATAACATGCAGTTGTTACCAAGATACTAATGGGGACCACATTCATGAGTTTCCAAAGTGATCATTTGTCTCTCTACCATATTTTATCGACATGGACATGATAAAGGTAGAGGTATATAAATAAAAATATTATGTAGCTTAGAGAGCCACAACACTATAGAAAATACCCCTTGGCATAATAGTTCTCGAAGAAAAATAAGTTGAGGCCACTATGTCATAGCCATAAAATGGAAAACATATGGCCCTAGTCAAATGATAGCCCTCCCCACCATAAAGGTAGAAGACACACAATACTGCAACTGGTCTTGATGATCTGAAGGTGCCTTAGATTATGAGTAGTTATGACATGCCACAAATGGGAATTGATGAACAAGAAGTTTACCAGCTCATGATGGAAGGCTTGGCTGGTGACTTATATGAAAATGAGGATGAAAAATAATTCTTTTTCTAGAAATTTATGTGTATTATTCAAGTACAAAAGAAGGTGCCATCAAATTTATGGGTTGAAATCTTATTTTGTCTTTCCTTAATCATAGTGGATACTTTGGGACAAGAGGCTAAGTGAAAAAAGATTAGTAATGAGATATTTTAATATCAATCATCTAAAACTTATATTATTCTAGACCTTTTCACATCATTTACCAAGATCTCTCTAAAAGTAATTATCTAATGAAATATAACTCAATGATAGACTAGGGTGTTCTATACTCTATAAGAATAAGTCATATCTTCATCTTTCAAGCCAATCCCTTTGCACAGTAAGCAAAACAATCTTCCAGGATAACTTCACCACCATCCAAGTGATGATTGGTCTCCCTAGGCAAGAAAAAGTCATATTTTTTAGTGACACTTTGTTATAAAATGAAACACTATCAGCTAAGGAAGACCCATTTATAGATACTAAGGATTTGGTGCCAAAACAACCAATAATGGAGGAACATTAGGTTGTATAAGAAGAAGCATCTAGGGCCATAGAATGATGCATACACTAAGAATAAAAGAAATTTCAAAAAGTGGAGACACAAAATCAGGAAGAAGCTTAGTGAAAACATCAAACTAAAGTGAAAATGCAATCTGAAGAATTTGAGACCAATAAAAGGGTCAAAGATGTATAAACTCTTTAAAATAAAGTTTCTAAGGATGCACAAATGACATAATAATTTGGGATGCATCTAAACAAGTTGAGGCACAAGAGGCATAAGAAAATAAACGATTGATGCCAAATCTCAACATAATCAAGTCCAATATGATGTGATTATTTCTCAATAATGAGCTTATGAAGATACACAAAAATAAAAATAAGAAGCTAAATTACTTAAGTAAAAATAATCACAGGTCTAAATGGATAAACAAGAACAAAAATGCATAACTAATGCATAGGCACAACATGACACATAGGTCATAGAATAAGAAAAATATGATATGCTTCATGTGCAAATAGAGTAAGAAGAAGAAGAATAACAACAATAAGCAGATGATGAACCAAAAAGGAAGGATCATGAAGCACAACCACATCAATAATAGTAACCACAAGATAATGTGTAAGAAGGTGTGGTGGAGTCGGCACTGCAAGAATAAAATGCACCACAAGATAACTCTACCAACTAAGGGGTGCATACATAATAGTCTCCATTTCATTTTGAAGGAATTTGGTTATGGGATGTTCACATAGTAGTTTCAAGGTGAATTAACTTTTCTCTTCCTATTACAAACATGTCTCACACTAACCCACTAGCCACAATGACCACTTTAGCCACAATCCTACTAAGGTAGGAATCATCTTTGGATGTTTTTCACTTACTTTTATTAAAGAAATTGGAGGGTGTTGCCTCTTTTCAAGAATCAATTTTATTAAAAGACTACATCATTGGATTAGGAGGTTGAATAGCTCAAAGTGTAGACATTTGAGCTCTAAGACCACTTACAAGAAGTTGAGAAGATCATTCAAGACATCTGCCCAACATTGGTCACAGAGTCATCAGTGATCAAGTCATGTTCGACCAATGAAGGTTGAAAACACTCATTTCTCAACTGACAACATAATAGTGCACTATGAAAAGTTACAAGAATGTAGTTACTTAGGGAAAGGTATCAAAGTAGAAGTTGAGGCACTCATCACTCTATTGGAAGAGTATCAGACTATTCTAGAGGATACTATGATACAAGCATAACATGTTGTGTAAAACATGTTAGATTGGAAGCAATAACTAGATTTAGCACTAGTTAATTTGAGCTCAAAATTTTCCAAGGCCACTAATACTAAGGAAATAATAGAAGAGATGGACATTGCATTGCAATAATATTAAATTTTTATATATAATGTGAGGGGCAATATTTTGGATTGGCAAAGACAAATAATGTATAATTATTTTATAGGACTTTAGGTGCAAAGACACTAACAAAATGGAACATATTAGTAGTGAGATTCAAACAAGGGTTACAAATAATAAGGAAACCATGAGCATCACTAAAAATTTTGATCTTGCATAAATCATAGGATATTAATCCCCTTTACTCTTAGGAGGTGCTAAAATAGGACACCTTAGGGTCCAATACTATAGTGCTTTTCTACCACTATTGTCCTAGAGGCCTGATATTTTTGAGTTTTTTCCACTGTCTTTGTGTGAGCCTACCTATGAAATTTTAGATGCTAGATGTCTGTGGAACTCCTTATAGAGATGATTTATTTTTCAAACCCTAAACTCCATTATGCTTTGACAAACTTTGAGAAAGAGTGGGGGGTTAATGTGTGTAAGATGCACTAAACATGTATCTACACCTCTTGTGTGGGCACACTACCTACATACCAATACTCCAAAGAGGGATCAAGCCATATGTAGTTCTCTCAATTGATGTGCTTTGTGAAATAGTGTATATGAAGATGCAAAATGGTAAAACTAGGTATGTTTGAGGTGGCAAGGAAATATTGTAAGGGTATGAATAAGCTTGTGGCTATATTGGATGGTTGTATGTAGAGAATAGGGAAATATTATTGAATAGTCTTTCTTTTATTCTTACTTGCTTTGTGATATTTTCCAACCCTATCTAAATGAACTTTGAATGGGATTTTATAGAGATCTATTGGTCATGGGTTAAATGTACTCATGTTAGGCTGACAAAAAGGATAGGAACTAGAAGGAAGTGACCATTGGATAGTAAAATGTAATTGGATATGAGTGTTAAAAATGGACACCCTAAGGTTTCGTGTTATAGTAAAATTTAGGTGCTATTATCCTAATGGTATGAGACCTAATGGGATGAAATTATCATAAGAAATGTATCCTGGTTGAGCTAGAATTAGGTCTTAAAAATATATGAATGATTGGGAATAAGCAAAAAGGTGTCTATAAGGGTTATGAGAACATGTAAGAGGGACCTATGGGTTAGGTGTCACAAGCCACACTTAAGCTATAAATTTTCACATTTTATATGACTACATTTACCCACCCTTTATTCTAGTGATGTAGCAAAGTGAAATACTAGGATCAAGAAAAAATAGAAAGTGTACCTAAACTTACGTATAAGGGTGAAACTCATGAAGTTATGTGATGATGGGTGTGTGTAGAGAGAGCACATTATGAAGTGTGAATCTACAAGAGAAAATAAAGAGTAGATCAGTTCTTACTAGATACGCTATATCTAAAATAAAAAATTACAAAATCTAGGTAAAAGAGAGAGAAAGAGAGAGGAACAAATACACCTCATCAGGTATGCAAACCAATACACAAATTGTTGTGATGTTGGATATATGTTATATGAAATGTAATATTGTGAATAGAGTTGAGTGCTCAATTCCCTAAGAGTGGCTCAAGAATGCAAAGGCTATCCCTTTGCCTCCATCATCACACACTAAGTGAAGATCTATGGTCATGTGTGTGCTAATCAATGTTTAGACTGTGTGTTGAATCCCTTTGAGTAGGTGGCTCAAGAATACAAAGGGTAGCTAGTCCTTTGGCTCCATCATTTCCCCATAAAGTGAAGCTATGAATTGATACTGCTATGAAATGTGTATCATATGAGATTCTTCATAAATCCCATAAATGATCTATAATCTAACAATGTGCTATGGATAGTTGAATGTGTGCTGGAAACTAGGCCACTCTTGGTTTCTCAAAAAATGTAGAGATTAGTCTTGTATGAAAGACACTCCAAAACTAGGCAATAATATTATATTAATCTACTTAGAAATGATGCCAATGACCTATATATTGAATAATTCACATAACTACTAAGAATATCTGGGTAATTTACTAAACTTGAAAATAAAAGAATTCAAATGTGTCATGTACATTGCCCCCAATCACCCCTAATCATTGGTGTCTAAAACATGGATTCTAATCTAGAAACTATACCAATTTCCTAATCTAAAACTAGAATCAAGAGCCATCATGTTGTGCATGATGCCCCCTATATCCATATTCTCTAATAAAAATTGTATTAAAACTATTGATAATGAACTAAACTATTTCTAATAAAATTGTAACTGGTCTTACCTTTCTGTCTATTTCTAGAAAATCTAGTTTTTTTTTTGTTTAGACAAGAGCATTGAAATTGAACACCGTATTGTTAGACATTGTAGTCCAATCTTGGTTCTCTTTTCATGTTCTAATTTTGATGATTGTTCTATAATTCTCACTATCTATCTAGTATATTCTTCTTGGTTTGAATTTTGGATACTATTCTGGGTGTTTTAAAAGCTTATTTTTCAATCGGTAGGAGCTCTGATCTCTATGACAAAACCCATGTTTATTTCCCCCTCTTCTGAAGGTAGGAATGAATAACCTAAAATGACTATCCTCAGAATAAAGATCCCTATAAGTGTGTTATTCTACAAAGATACATGATATAGCAATGATAATTGACAAGATATCTCAAGATATAGCATGGTTTGTCTGAGAGATTATTAGATCCACAAGGGAATGCCTAGATAGATATAACAATGTAATAACATGTGTAATGTACTGAATTGAAACTGGAAATGTTAGTTTTTAGTTTTTATTTGTCAAGGAGGGATGGAGTATGATGTCCCTCATGACATTCAAAAAAGAAAGATAATGCATGAGATGGATCATGACATTGCAAATAATTGAAAATCAATCAAGAAACAAGCACATAAGGTAATAATCAAGAAGCATACAATATTGGTTAAGGGGCCAAGCAAATAAGGGACATGGGCACATATCAATCAAACTAGAAAGAAAGTGTATAAGGCATGTTTAAATGCCACATACACATACAATTGGAAATAAGCAAGGTTGGCATGAGGGCCACAATTGCATAGAAGAGTACAAGAAAAGGACATTGGCAAATGTACTAAGGCACACGTAAGAATAGAAGCAAAGGAAATTGACAAATGTCATAAGGCAAATATAAGAGATAAAATATAAACTACGCAATCACATCTAGTTATGTAAAGTAAGAAAGGAAGGCATATAATATAATATAAATATAATTTCATCTAACTAATCAAAGTAAGAAGTGAAAGTATGCAAAACATAGAGTACAAGACAAGGTATATGCTAAGAAATACATAAGTGTTATATACTAGTGAAATGTTGATAGAGTAATCTGTGTAAGCTAGTAAATATTGTACATCATCATGATAACTAGAGTATGTGGTGTAAGAATGACATAAATTGGATGGTGTAATCATGTATAATATGCCCCCAATAGCTAAATATATTGATGTATGTCTTGAATGTATAAGTAGGATGCCCCCTCAATGGGTAGAGTGAAGAAATCATAGATCTGGATGTCACTGCACATAATCAAATAAGATTAAGTGAAGCATGGTAATGTAGATGAATCAATAAACAATAGCATAGGACAAATGTAAGTCTAGCATGGTAGTAAAAATGTAAAGCATGGATAATGAATATAATTGAAATGTTTTTGTGTTTTTTAATTATTTGAGTGTTTTTGTATTTTGAAATGTTATATTATTTTTGGTATTTTGACATATTTGAATGTTTTTGTATTTTGGAATATTTGAATGTTTTTGGTGTTCTATAATAAGCTATGTATAATCAAGCATAAAGGAGACTATGTACAAATAATACTGAGAAAAAATTATACTAACTGATGACTCTCATGGGAGACTCCCTATCATGGTGTCTTTTATCAAAGAGAGGGATCATGCATGATCATGAAGCACAATGGAGAGGCTGAGACTATAGATTTAAAAGCTATGTATGTTGTAAATGATCTAAAATTGCTGAATTAGAAACCAACTGTGGGTTCCCCTTGTAACTCTAATAAGTGGATGAAACTATGGGGTTCTTAGGGACCCATTTGGTATTAGAAGATCTCTAAACATGTACTCTATGAGTAGAGGCATGAGACCTCAATGATACTTCCCTAGCTGTGAACATTATAGCTGAAAGCTATCTAGAATCCTAAAATTGTGGTTTCTCTAAAAAATGCCTCTGTGAAAGTATATGAATTCTCTATGCTGGAAATGGAGGCCTTGACTATGTCTAAATCTGAACTGGAGGAAGAACTAAAATTGGTGGAGAAACTAAAACTGGTGGTGGAACTAAAATTGGTGACTATAAAGTAGAAGATGGATCTAAAGTGGGGAGTGGTAACTCATATGGAAGTCCACTAACTATAAAAACATGATTAGCATGAATGAATTTCACACATCTATGGATTGTATAAGGTACTACTCAAAGTTTCTAAATCTATGGTTGACCAAGTAACATATCAAAAAATCTTGCTCTATGAACTATATTAAATGGTGTGGCCACATGTGTTAGACTAATTTGTAGAGGAAGTAAAATCTCACCCAATGAACTCTATATGTCTCCACTTAATCCACTAATAATTTTTTTCATCAAGGTAATATCCTACTTTGAATATCCCAAATGTTGCAATAATGTTATAGTGCACATGTTCACACTACATCCATTGTCTATGAGAACACTATGAATAGGATGATTATGAATTTAGGCTCTGATAAGGAGTGCATGATAATTTGAATCATCCTCAACTATCTCTTTCTCTAAGAAGAAGATGGAAGGTTTGGCTAGAACTTTGGAATTGTATACACCAATCATGTTGCTCAAAGGGCGTAACTCAACTGAAGGTTCCTAATATGTAGTTGGTGGAGGATGTGCATGATATGTATGGTGAATGTAGACACCTATATTTGGCCACCAATGACCTCCAATCGGGCTTGCCATTATGTGAACTAAGAATTTGACTAAGAAGAGGAGATTAGTATGGTGTTAGTGAATGAAACCAAATCAAAAGCACACTAAGCTAACATCTTCATGCCTAGTTACTAGGGTGAGCTTAGTAACAAAAAAAATGATAAACATAACTAAAAAGTAAAGAAACACAATAAAAATTCCCTCACCTTTCTTGGATGCTTCAAATGCCTTTGTAGTAGTGGTTTGCTCAGCTTGTACTCATGAAGTCCTTGGCAATGGAAACTTGTCTACCTCTATCTCTACTTGGCACCCTTGGCTTAGATTATAATCAATTTGGCATGGTAGCACTAATTTCAATGGCTTCTTGAAGATATTTATACATAATAACTTTGCACCATAATAACTTTGATACTTTGGCAAATCCTTTCACCCATCTTGATCAAATCAACCCATTGCCCATTCTAGTTATATCATTGTTAATAAGGACACACATCTCCTCATTGATAGGTACAACTGAATCATTTTCTATCGATCAATCTTATTCTTCTATTCATATCTTTCATCATTTTCTATCGATCAATCTTATTCTTCTATTCATATCTTTCATCATTTTGTGCTTGCTCATCTTTAATCTATATTCTAAGTTATATCCTTGCATTATTTTTGCTAATCAACCCTAACTGGGGCACCATCATCTTTAGCCAATCTAGGTCCTCTTAATTATTATAACCACCTATGGGCAAATCATTGTTTTGACTTTTATTCTTGATTATAACTACCTTTGGGAAAATCAACATCCTTTTTAAATTAATGCATGCAAGCATTTTCTCATTTGAATTAATCTCAACCATGGGTTAATTCCACCTTTCTTCTTTTTCTTTTCAAGGGACCATCCATCAACAAATGTAATGGCCATTCCCTCGAGGGGGCATCATCTTAGGCTTCCTAAAACCATTTAGAGATTTGTCCTTCAAACATCATCTTCTTCTTGGAATACAGACCATCTCTCATTATTTGAGAAGACATTGATTTGCCTGTGGTTTGTAACATCTTCCTAAATAGGGGCAAATTATAGACACCTAAATTTAGCCACCAATGACCTCTAACCAGGGTTTTAACCAATTTCTACCAAAATGCACAATTTGGCCTAAAAACACTAAATCACATTAAATGAGTTGAAATTGATATATTCAAGTGTTGATTTTGGCCAGGGTATCATAAAATGGGGAAATACAATTTATGGGCTAGCTAAATTTGATCAAATCATTTTGAGTTAAAATGCCAATATTGCACTTGGGTGCTCTAGATTGCTCTTTCCTATCAAATATATTACACAAGAAGTGTGCCTTTGTTATTTGTTGTTAATAATATCCTAAATGGGATAATTGATCCAATGCATCTAACATCACCTTCTAATTCCAATCCAATCATATTTTGGACCAATAACAAGGCATTTTGATCAATTTGAGTAATTTGTGCAAAAAGTGTTTAATCATGCTTAAGAGATAATTAATCCAAGTTAGAGCCTAATTAAGAATTCCATGGAAACATGTTGACTACTTGTTTTTGAAAATTAATATTGAATATCTACATCATCAGGTGACCTCATTTCTTGGGAAGACATCCCTAGGCCATAAATGCCACAAATATCAAGTTTCATGCCTCCCATGCCTCATCAAAGCCCTCCATGCCTCTTAATTTCTCCTATATCCCAAATATTGATGAGACTATTTATCAATTTTAATTTCACAATTGGATTAATCCTTAGCCACACATATTAATTTTGAGATGGATGGTTCAAATTGATTCTATCCATTTGTAAAAGTCTATAAATAGAGAGGCCATGAACATCATTTCTAAGCTATTTTGGTGCGAAGTTATTATGCAAAAATATCTTCAATAATCCATTTTAATTAATGTTACCATGCTAAATTGATTCCAAGCCAAGCCAAAGCTGCCAAAGAGAGATGGAGGTAGACAAGCTTCCATTTCCAAAGAATTCATGAGTGCAAGCCGAGTAAGCCACTACTAAAAAAGCATTTGGAGCATCCAAGGAATGTGAGGGAATTATTGATATGTTTCCTTACTTTTTAAATGTGTTTGTCATTTGTTTTTGTTACTAATCTCACCCTAGTAACTAGGCATGAAGACGTTAACTTAGTTTGTTTTTTATTTGGTTTCATTCACTAACACCATACTAATCTCCTCTTCTTAGTCAAATTCTTATTTCATAATGAACACTTGATCTATCCCCTATCTCTTATTTAGAATGTTGTGGGAAAGGATCTAAAAATATTTTCAAAGCTTTATCCTATGTTTTCTTTGCCTGAGGAGGCTCAACTAGAGTGATAATATCAATAATGTTTCCATCTACGAAGTCCTATATCTTGTGTTTCAAATTGATGCATCTATTTGTTGTGTCACCTAGTGCCCTATGAAAATTTCAAAATGCATTCTGATCATATCTCTATGGAAGAGGTTTTGTTGGGTCAACTTCTCAAATAAGAGGGAGAGATATGATATTACATTCCAATAACTACTGTAAAACTCTAGCTGGAGATATTGGTAGATTGGAAAAAGTTCATCAAGGAGGTGATGATAAAAGCACTCATTGAGGGGGATCTGTAGCCACATTGAATTTAGGTTGATCCTGACTCTTGCTATCATTGATCTTAACTTTGTATGGGACTTTGTTGTTACTCTTTTTTTCTTTTTTTTTCTGATATACTTGTGTACTTAAGTTTGCCTACTGAACTTAATTTTATTTCTCTTTCCTTTAGTGTATGACATGACTCAGTATAGGAAGAGAACCTTTTAAACATTATTGATTTATGCAAATCTAATAGAAGACTCTGTTTGAAGAGATCTTGTAATTTTTTATCATCCATGGGACTAGTCATCTTAGCCAAGATGGTCTTATATCAAATAACATAATCTGTGAGATGCTCATTTGACCTTTGTTCTTTTTGTACAATTTGGGCATAAAAAACCTTATCACCAATGTTAATGCTAAAATGAGTTTGGAACATGTCAGCTAAAGGAATGAATGCATTGATCAATTGATTTGGTAGACTATAAAACCATTGTAAAACATAATCCTTTAGACTTCATGAAAATATATTGGTTAGTATGTAGTCATCTGGCACATAATCTAAGCATGTTGTGTGAAAAGTTCTCAAGTATATCTTTGGATCAACCTTGTCATCATATAGAGTGAGCTTGGGTTGAACAAAACCTGGTGGCAAGGGTGTAGAATTAATATGACATGCCAATGGTGTATGAAGTAGATCAAAAGAATCCAAGGCTTGTGTAGGTATAGAAGCACCTTGCTCGATATGTATCACCTTGGATTGAAGAGATTTTATCTCTTGTACAAGAGCTGCCACATTAGGAGACATATATGTACTAGCCATAATTGGTGGTGCCTTACAGGAAGGTTGGGCTGCTATAGGGGGTTGTGGAGACATAGTTGCCCCTGTAGTGTAATTTACAAATGATTTCTCTATGGTTTGAGAGGATTGACCATTGTTTACTTTTTGTTGTACTTATTGTATTATTTTAAGCATGTCATCTTGTATATCAAGATGTTTAGTGAAGAGTTATTGAAATTTTCCTTTATGAGTTTCATCAAAACCGATGTATTGGGCCATTGTTAAAGTAGGAAAATAATTTGAAAATTGATTGAATTTTTTGTAATAATTTGTAATAATCAAAGTGTTATGGAAGGAAATTACTAAATCTAGGAAATATAAAGTCCTAAAAATAGCAAACTAAAAAATGCATAAAAAAGATATGAAGCTCATAAACATGTAAGGTGATACCTCAAAAGCAATGGGACTTATTATATGGAACTAGGGTTTTGGAAAATGATTTATTATAAAATTTAATATGTAATTTTAAAAATTAAAGTAAATTTATGATTTAAATATGCAGGTTAAATCAAAAAATTATTAGAAAAATCTTGATTTAAAGGGACCTAGTATATGCAACTAGGGTTTTGAAGAAAATATATTTTTTTTAATTACTATGGAATTTTAAAAAATTAAAATGAATTTTTGATTTGAATATACAAGTAAAAAATCAAAAACATATTGTAAAAGTTAGTAATGAATTTACCCTAGGGTTTTTAGGGTTTTTATGCACAAATGAAGTTGGGTTCACCAAATGATTTAACTATTTTAGGAATATTAGAGTCTTAATCCTAATTTAGTTAAGGGTCTAAGTTAATTAAATTAGTAAATAATATTGGGATAATTAAGCTACTGATTTGTATAATTTAATTTTAATTTAAACCTTTCTAAAAATAGTAATAAGTGAGGAGAAATGTAACTTAGCTTAAACTAGACTGAGATGGCTGAGATAGGGTCTAGAATCTATTGTGTAGAATTATGACAGTGTCATGAATCAAGATCTAGTCTTCATTTCATGAAAGGATAGGAGTATTGAATTAAGACACCCTAGGGTCCAATGCTATAGTCTTTTTTCCACTATTATCTTGGAGGCCTAAGCTTTTTGGGTTTTATCTACTATCTCTATGTGAGCCTACCTATGAAATTTCATATGTTGGATGTCTACAGAAATACTTGTAGATCTGATTTAGTCTTCAAATCCTATACTCCATTATGCTTTGACAAACTTTGAGAAAGAGGAGGGGGTGGAAGGGGGGGTTATTATGTTTAAGATGTATTAAACATATATCTACATCTCTTATGTGGGCATGTTGCCTACATACCAATACTTCGAAGAGGGATCAAGCCATATGTAGTTCTCCCAATTGATGTGCTTTATGTAATAGTGTATATGAAGATGAAAAATGTTAAAACTTAGTGTGTTTGAGGTGGCAAGGGACTGGTGTAAGGGTTTGAATAAGCTTTTGGCTGTATTATATGGTTGCATGTAGAGAATAGGGAAATATGTCTAAGTAGTCTTGCTTATATTCTTGCTTACTTTGTGATATTTATCAACCCTTTCTAAATGAACTTTTAATGGGATTTTATAGAGATTTATTGGTCATGGGTAGAATGTATTCACATTAGGATAAAAAGAATAAGGATAGGAACTGGAAGGAAGTGACCATTGAAGATAAAAATATAATTGGATAGGAGTGTCAAAAATAGACACCCTAGGGTCTGATGCTATAATCTGAGTTGGGTGTTATTGTCTTGAAGGTAAGAGACTTGGGGGATGGAATTATCATAGGAAATACAACCTAGATAAGCTAGATTAAAGTTTATAAAGTCTACAGGTGATTAGGAATAAGAAAAAGGTGTCTAAAAGGGTCATGAGAGAATGCAAGAGGGACCTATGGGTTGGGTGTCATAAGCCACACTCAAGCTACCAATTTTCACATTTTATATGACTATAGGGTCCAACCACTTCTTTCTAGTTCCTATGATCCAATCAAGTCAAACATATTTGTGACATTGTCTCAAGATGAGACAATAACTTAAGTTTTGGTAAAGTGTTAGTAGAAGAACAAGGACTGTAAAATTGTGAAGTATAATTATTTGTTATTTATGTATAACACACTCATTTTGTTAAAAGTTAATTTATTTTATCCTTTCCATCAAGAATTTGTAATAGATTGGAAGATAAAGAGACTCATTTTAGATGTGTGTGTGTGTGTGTGTGTGTGTGTGTGTGTGTGTGTGTGTGTGTGTGTGTGTGTGTGTGTGTGTGTGTGTGTGTGTGTTATTATTGTAAGTAAAAAGGGTTCTGTATTCAGAAGAGATCAATATAGATTTACTACTTATGGTTACCTATATGGTTTATGTATTTTTTCCTTGTGTATGATTTTGTTTTATTATTTTTGGAAATCTAGTTTAATAGGATAAAATATAGATTTTTATCAAATAGTTTACGAGGAAGAGAAATAAGCTTATCTAAAAATATGCTAAAATGGATGATTCAAGAGAGAAATTGAGATGCAAGACTGGGACATTATCTAGAATCTAGATCTAGACTTCATTCTATGATTGGATAAGAGCATCAAAATTGGATGAAAGTGGCACCATCATTGTATTAATTCTCTACCATTATTGTCCTAAGGATCTAAGCTTCTAAGTTTTGTTCACCAAGTTGGTGTGAGCCTGTGTACCAGATTTTGAAGGCTAGAAGTCAATAGAGCTCATTACAAGTCTGATTTAATCTCCAAAACCCTATATTCATCTACACATGCAAAAAACAAATGCATCAAAAGCAAAATGGGGGAAATTTGGGTTAAGGGAAGAATGATCATATGATCTAGAACCCCTATTGTCCTGATTGTTGCCTACATTAACCCTCGAGCTAGGGTCTTAAATCAAATGTAGTTCTCCCTTAGGGAATGTGCATAATCAACGTGCACAATAGATACAAGAATGATTTTGTCTAAGCCCTTTCTTGATCAAACATACAAGTCTATATGTGATGTGAAATGTTGAGCTATACTATTAACTAGTTTCTATTAATTCTAATGTGCTAAAGTAGTAAGTGTTAGATATAAAATGCCTTGTGAATTCCTTTTTATAAGAGACTTTTTATTTCAAATTTGAGGGCTTTATTTACATTTGGCTAACATTGAAAAACTTAAGGATGAAGCTAAGAAAGGTGTTAAGACTTATTAAGTAAAGGAAACTGAATTTTGAAACTCAAAAAGGTCTTGGATAAGAGAATTAGAAATGGACACTAGTAGCACTGATGTTGTAGTCCAACCTTAGCGCTCTTATCCTATGATATCAAGACCTAGGGGGATGGGAAGAGGACAAAAACTTGACCTGATTGAGGTGTAATAGAAATCATAGAACCTACCCCTAAATGTGAATAGAAATCATATTCTCCAATCGAAGTCTCTTGTGAAAGGACTATGAAAAGACATGATATGTGTGGTTGCTTGACCAATTTAAGGTGTATGCATTTTCCCACCTTTTAATATAGTGATGTAATGAAATTAAGTACTAGATTGAAAGAAAGAAAAGAAAATTCATACTTAAACCTACCCATGTAAAGATAAATGTGTTAAAAAAGAGTCCATCTCATTTTCTAGCTAGGGAAGTGGATGGATATCTAAATAAAGCCTAGAAAAAGAAGGAATCCCTAAAATAGATGCTCCCTATACTGAATCTAAATATAGAATCCATATAACATGGAGAAAGAGGGAAATACTTACCCCTTATGTTATATCTGATTGAAAATAAGAAATGGTCAGAGGCCCAAAACCAATGTATGCCCTCTATCCCACATAAACTCATGTAATCTAGAATGTGTACATAGAATCTGTATACTATGAAGAGAAAAATATATAATGTTCCCACTTTGAATAATATAAACTAGAACTGAGAAGTAATCTAAATAATCAAAACCAATGTTTGTCCTCTATCCCACACAAACTCATGTAGTTTGGGTTTGGGTAACGCTATGGACCAACTGCTATAGATGATCATATAGTCCAACCTCATGAAAACTTAGGTACATTTAGGTATAATATAAAACTCTAGTAAATGTGAAAGAAGAGAATGGTATGCCTCTCCATTCTAATCTATACAATCCTAGATGATGAAGAACATGAGCATCTATGCCATGCCCCCAAATCTGGTATGTGAGTGATGCATGTGTATAGTATGGAAATTTGTATAACCACATGTGATATGAGCTATCGTTTCATGTCCCATGTATAAAATTTGAGATCAAAACACTGTACTCTACAATATGCCTATAATATATTATCTAGTCTTGTAACTATGTCGTGTTATATATGTGAGGCATGTAATATGTACATGCTCCCAAATCTAGTATCTGAGTTTGAATCTATATCAAAATAACTATGAATCCATATAATCAAAACCACTATATCTAACTAGTCTATATATCTACAAGATAAAATCACTATGGATCTATATGATCTGAATCAATATATCTGAATAATCTGTGTATTTATAAACTGAAGGTATGGCCCTTTAAATATCCTGAGTAATGTTGAATGACCCATGTAGTCTGAATCATTATATATCTTGACCAATCTAAGTTAAATCTGATAATCTGATTTCTAGATGTGTAAGAATCATGGTGTATCTATAAACTGAAGGTGTATCCCTTTAAATACCCTGAGTAATGCTAAGTGACCCATGTAGTCTAAATCATTGCATATCTTGACTAGTCTAAGTTAAATCTGATAATCTAAATGTTGGAGGTGTATGAACCATTGTTTATCCATCTATAAGAGGATAGGCATGATGGATAAGTGTAAGAATAGGAATAGTATGAATGATTCCCCCTTTGGGGGAGAGGGATGAGATCTATGAAAGAGGAGGTTGAGCCAAAAGTAATGACTAGTGGCATAATGATAGAAGCAAGTTTGGTATAACTTGAATTGAATGAAAAGTTACTTGATTAATTAGAATGAGTTTCTTGAAAGTTGAAAAATCTTTTGATTGATTAGGACCAAGTTGTATGTCTAGATATAAAAAAGGTATAGTGATGTGTGTGCCATAATAGGCAGATGATGTATTAAGAGAGCAAGGCTTGCATGATGTCAAAGGTATCATTGTTATGATTTCATGGAACAAAATGGTTTTTAAAATAGAGTTATAAGGTTGAATTTATAGGTAAAATGGTATTTTAATTTGAATGAAAAATTTGTTTGATATAGGAAAGTTGGATTGATTCTTGATTTATTTGTGCGTTGACTAGGCTAAGATTTGGAGCTCTTGGAGTAAGAGATATACTGAGGAGATGAGCACCTATCACAACCCAATTTGAGTATTTGATAGCCTAGGTTAAGTTTGGTGGGGAGATTACCCTTGTAAGTAGCTAAAATCTATGATCTTTACCTATTTAAAATCCTATTTCTAAGTTGTTTTAAGTAACCTAGGAAATTTTTAACCAGTTCTAGCATTCATATCTAGGAGTTAACACTCCTATCTAGTGTTTAACATTACTATCTAGGTTTCAGCATTGTTATCTAGTGTTAGTGACCTTTTATAGTGTTGTTGTCCACTAGGGGTAGTTTTCAAGGTTTTTGAGTTGTTACGTATTATTTTATAACTTAGCTATTTTCTTTGGCATGGGTGACTAATGTTTCTACTCAAAATTCGCTTTTAGATCTAAGAGAAAGAAGAAACTAAAAAGTAATGGATAAGGCATGGGAAGTACCTGGACTAAAGATTGCACACCGTAAATCCAGATGCTTGTGAGCACTCCTCTTTGGCTGTGGAGGAATGACACCTGCAAGAAAAAAGGAAACTTGGACAAAAAGGCGTTAGATGGATAGGCGGTGGGTTGCCAAGCGAAAGCCTGTTCCCAGAAGTATAAGAACTTCCTTAAGGGAGGTCAACCCACTATTTGATAAAGAGATAAATGACTGATAAAAAGATAGAATGCTAAAATAGACTGAAATGATAGCAAACTGAAAGAGAAAAGGAAGCAAAGGCTTACCTGGAAGAAGCTGTCGGCCTGGTCACAGTCGCCGGCATCGGTGGTCCTACCAGCGTCGGTTGTCGGGTCTGCCAATGTCGGTTAGTCTGCTGACGTCGGTGGGGGTAATGACCAGCATCGGTCAGGGCAATGGCCTCCAGACGGGTCAGGGTAGGGTCTGGTCTGTGGATGGTTCGGGTCTTGATCTGTGGTCTATTTAAAGATGGTCTGTGGATGGGTTTTGAGTCTGGTTTGAGGCAGTCAGGGGGTCTGTGCAGAGCTACAGGAGAGTCAAATGGACAGAGAGGGACAGAGAGATAGAGGAAGCCAATCAGGGAGATAGGAATCTGGGTCTATCTGGTTTGGTTAACTGTCTGGGGGGTAGAAGAGCTGAATCTAGTTTAAAACATGATAACTAGAAAGCATAAAGAAAATAAATAGAGCACTACATACCTATGCCCTGCTGAAGAAGGTGTTGTTGCCGCTTGTTGAAGACCTATTGCTGATGAAGAATCCTCATTGTTCACTTGTAAAAGCTTGCTGTGTACTTGAGGGGGAGAGTCAGATTGATTGGTAGAGAGATTGCTGATACAAGGGTTTGATGCCAAAGATTCAAGAGTCGGGATGCGAGAGCTAGAGATGCAGAGAAGTCCAGAGAAGCCAAGCGGAACCAACGAGAGAGATAACGGTGAAGAAAACCATTATGAAGGGTGCCGACGCCGGCAATATCACTGACGTCGGCCGAGGGATGACCGACGTCAGCGGTTAAAAGGCTGGAAAAGGCTAAAAATAGCCTTCTATCTGTTTCCCAGCTGCCAGGTCAAATGAATGTGAGGATGAAACGGTCGATGGGGGTTAAATGGGCGAGAGGAGAGGTTGGAAAGGGAGTCTAAGGCATTAAATGGCCATGTGGGGAATGAAGGGGATCCAAGGAGGGTATCCTAGGGTGGCGAGGTGGCAAGGAGAGGGAAAAATGGACTTATTAATTAAAAATAGATGATTATTTTCAATTAATAAGACCTAGGTAGGTTAGGGATAGTCGAAGTGGCAAGGGACCAAGGGGAGAGAGGAAGACAAAGGGTTAGACACTTTTTCAGTGTCTACATTTGCCCCTTTTTGTCTTGTTGGTTGTTCTGAATGAACTGCAAGACAAAAATAGGGAGTGGTTGCCCTAGGTAAGGGATGATGTGGATTGCCCCGAAGTATGGATGAGGTATTCCCCCTCAAAGCAGGAGTCGAGGGAAAGAACCTGATGTCGGGTGCTGATTTGACAAAAGGTGGATGAGAAAGAGAGAGGTGAGTGAAAATGCTGCAAAAGTCATGATTGCGCGCATACCACTGCACAAGATGGTTAGGTCAAATTGTCGCATGTCGAGGGTCAAGGAGTGCCAAAATTGAAGTAATCGGGCCCCAGCATTTAGTCGTCTGTTGATCAAGTCACTCAATCTAAGCTGAAGCTCCAAATAGTCATCGTGTTCCAGGTATCCCAGGCTCAGGAAGTGCTCCCAGAAACATGAAAAAGCCACAAGTAGTAGGGATCAACTGGCTTGCGATCCTATACTTGCGAAGGGTCAAAAATAGTCTGTGGACAATTCTGCTAACCAGCTGTGAGGTAGCACACACGCAAAAACAACCAAGGCAACATTGTCTTGGAAGTGGTCGAAGGTCGAAGGATGGTCATTGGTCAAGAGGATGGATGGATGAAAGGATGCGGCCAAGCTAACCCCAGAAGACCCCATGTCAACTGAGTGCTGCCTACATAGCCCCTGTGTGAAGGGCCTCAAGCTGATGTAGTTCTCCCTAAAAGGGAGGGAGGGTCAGAGGGATTGATTGGTCTTGGTCAAAGTCGATGATTGGTCTTGGTCAAAGAAAATGATTAGTCTTGTCAAAGAGAATGATTGGTCTTGGTCAAGGTCAAGGTCAAGGTCACAGAAGAGAAGGTTTGTTCATCAAAGAGATGAATAAATAGGGGTGGTCGAGCTAACCTCAGAGGATGTGTTATCTGAGTGCTGCCTACATAGCCCTGGTCATAGGGCCTCAGACCAATGTAGTTCAGACAAATTGAGAAGATTGGTCGATGATGAGATTGGTCATGTGTTGAAATGACGAGGGTAAGATGAGGATAAAATGATGCTACAGATGGTGTACTCTGTAGAATTGGTCGAGAGTCTTTCATCCTTAGCAAGTTTCCATAGTCGTGATGGATGTATGCTAAGAATGAATAGAAGTCTATTTATGCTTCAGCAAGTATTGGTTTATGCTTAACATAAATTGGGTCTAGTCGGTAGTTTCCATGTGTATTGGTGTCCATAGAAACTATGTGAAATGGTCTAGGATGATGTCAGCTGAAAATGATGAAAATGGCTGGGTTTGAGATGAGTCGACAATTGATGTGGTTAAAGCGTCCAAAGCGAAGAGAAAAGATGAAAGGCAAATCGCTCTTTCATTGACAAGGACCAGAAAGGAAGCATAGATAGGGGTTTAGAACAAAAGCCCTGTTAATGCATTACGTCGTTGACCAGTGTTGAGTTAGAATGGTAATCGAATCACTTTGACATTAAAGTGAGCTCGAAGTCCCTTGAGCAGGTGATAGGAGGAGGATAGGGTAACCTAGTTTAAGAGCAGGAATAACCTTGCCCCTTTTATAGGAGACCCTGAGACAACTACAAGCCAAGTCCGTGACTCATTTTTTTTTTTTTTTTTTTTTGCACAGGCTGATCGATGCGGGAAGCCTACATAGAGATGTCTTTTGATGTAGTGGTCATGTTGCGAAGCTGATCAATGCGGGAAGCTTCTAAGAAAGGTTGCTGTTTGTAGCAAGATTAGTCATAGCCATCCTTCAAGGGAGTGGTCTATATTTTTGCTTAATAATGTTTGATAAGTTGGCCTAGCTGTCCTTCGAGGGATCAGTCTAGTAATACAACAATGATAGTACAGCTGTCCTTCGAGGGAGCAGTCTGTCTTTTTGATTTTGACTTGATTTTGTGACCATGGATATGTTTTGACATCTTGATATATTTGTTTTTTTGATTTAGAGTCATGGACAAGGCTGTAGAAGTGCAAGGACGCCCCTTTTATTAGGACAAAGCATCCATGCATCATAAAAGGGTTGTAGAGGACTTGTTAAAGGGGAATAGGGTTGAAAGGGATGAGGATTAAGAGGACGAGGATTGCTCAAGGGACGAGCTCAAGTTACGTGTCAAGTAGACAAGTACTCGACTAGCAGAAGAATGGTCGAAGATGCAAGACATAGGAAAGGGGTTTAAGGTCTAATAAGACCCTGGGCCATGCTAGTATGTTAAGGTCTGAGTCAATTGGGAGCAAACTTGCCCCATTTGGCTCTTTCCAGATTGGTCAGGTGTTGATTGATATTTGGTTGAAGTTTGGTTGAGACTGGTCGAATAATTGGTCGGGGGTTGGGCCGGTGGATACTTGGTCGGGTTTTAAGATAAAATGAGTGATTGATATGTGGTAGAGACTGGGTTGAACAGTTGGTCGAGGTTTGAATAAAGGATGAATTCCCCCAGCAGGTAGGGAGAATGTTTGAAAGGTTGGTTAAGGTCAGTTGAGGTTTAGTGGTCAGATGGACGGTGTTAATGTCGAATAAGGGGGTCAAAGGCGGTAAAGGGACCATAATCTGTCGTGGAGATCCCGATTTAGGTGATGAGGTTGGAGAGGCATGAGTCGAGGTTGATGTTTTGTCAAAAAGGTGGTTAAGAGGACCCTTGATGAGAAGAGAATCCTTTTTCTAGTGCTGACGAACGACAGCTTTAAGAGCGCAACAACGCTCAGTGTCATGTTTAGGAGTGTGATGATAATGGTAGAATGTAGAGTTGTCAAACCAAGATGGTCTTAATCTGAGAGTTGATGAGTGGGGTGGTGTTGAGGGTTTGTTGATAACGTGGTCGAGAAGAAGGGTGTCATTCCCAAGATATTGGTGAATGGCGACCTTGAGGGCATGACAATGCTCCGTGTCGTGCCCAGGCGTGCGATGATACGCACAAATACGAGTGTCATCGAACCATGGTGGTTTAGGTCCGAGAGAGTGATACGGTCTAAGAGGTGGGAGATTGATACGAGAGGACTGCAACAATTGCCGTAACAGCAAGGCGTAAGAACTTGCTAACGGGTCTGGATGTCTTATTGCAGTAGGGGTTGATGACTTTGGTTTAGGAGGCTTAAGAGGCTTTGGTTGAGGGTTCGAATGAGATGTATGTCTGATGGGATGAGGAAGTAATGGAGGCGCTGTGCCTCTGTTAAGGATGGGAGTGGGAAGCACTCCTATTAAAGTGGATGGATGCGGGCCCAAGATTGAAGGTAATGACGAAGGTGGGGGAGGAGTTCTCCGGTGTGGTCTAGTAGCTTTCATGTGTTTGGGTCGAGGGCCACTGTTGTACGAGGCGAGGTTAGATGTGGGTTTGGGTTTAGATGTGGACGGAGGTGAGTGAGATGTAGAAATCTCACGCAAAGGGCAAGAGGAAACCATGACTGGGTCTTCCTCGATTAAAACGGGTGGAGAGACTGGTTCTTCTCTTGGTGGAGAAGAAATAAGAGAGTCTGGCTCCTCAAGTGGGCAGAGGGCATGGATGATCGTGCCTTCTACTTGTAGTTGAGGAGTAGGTAAGGTAGGGTCTTCGAATGAAGGTGGGCTTAATGGCGTTGATGTGGTCAAAGCATCCTCTGATACAAGAGAGGTAGATGGAGGACTAGTAGGAGAAGGAGGTTCCTCATCCTTTAATGGAAGAGGTTGGTCAAGGACAAGAGGCAAGATAGTGCTAATTGTGTGAATGTCATGGTCTTGAGGGTCATTGGTCAAAGTCTGGACGTTGTTTTGAGTAGGCGGATGATTCGGAAATGGTTGTTTGAAGATGTCAATATGTTGGTTAGGTGGGGCGTTCGGGTTATCTAAAATAAGATCCCCCTTGTCGATCATGTCTTGGACGATGTTTTTGAAAGTTCAGCAGTTGTCAATGTCATGGCCTTGGACGCGATGAAAGGGACAGAAGTCGGCCTCCCTATACCATGTAGGAATGGCCTTTGAAGGGTCAAATTGAGGTGGTCGGATTGGAGGGAGATTGAGGACCCCTTGCTTGAGAAGTTTTTCCAAAACAGAAGCGTATGGTTCTCCAAGTGGAGTGTAAGAATGCTGAATGTACCATTGTTGGAATTGTTTGGTGATGCTGGAAGATGTCGAAGGTTGAGAGTAATTCATTGTTGTTGAGGATGGTGATCTAACGACCACAGTATTGGCCACTCCTTTGGACTTGGAGTTGGCAGAAGAAGAAGGTCTGGAAGAAGAATGGTCAGTAGATTTTGCGTTGGTATTACGCAATTTGACCTTATCTTCTTCAAGGGCACGGAGTTCAAGCTTTCGAGCCATGATGAAAGCTTCGTCAAAAGTGTGAAATGTCTGAATCCGCAAGGTAGAAGAGATGTGTCTGGCACATGCTCGAGAGAAGAGCTCGATGAGCTCGGGTTGAGGTAAAGAGAAGGAGAGCTGGTTAATCAGACCTCTCCAACGAGCGACAAAGTCGACAATTGATTCGTCGTCAAATTGCCTGATGGAGTAAAGGTCTGTGATTGAGACTTGTTTGGTGATGTTGATTGAGAAATGGTCAAGAAATAGTTGGGTGAGTTGGATGAATGAAAAGATAGAGTGTCTGGCAAGAGAACTATACTAGTCAAGGGCAGGGCCAGAAAGGGACATAGGGAACGTGCGTAAAAGCAACGCATCGTCATGGGAAATAAGATAACAGGCATGTCTAAATGCCCGTAGATGTTGTTGTGGGTCTTCCTTACTCTGAAAGCGAGTGAATTTAGGAAGCTCCCAATGGTTAGGATATGGTCGAATAGGGACGGAAGGATGGATGGGCTCATTGCAAATTTGTTCATATGACAAAGTATTGCTTGAACCGGAAATGGAGGCCTCGAGACTAGACATTTTATCCATCAGCATCTTGATAAGATCTGCTGACGGATTGGCGAGTTGAGCACCCCCTAAGTTGTAAGGCGCTTGGAAGAGGTTAGAGGAGGTGTGCGACATAATCGGTTGTACAATGTACGGATGACTAGTCACAGGGGTGGAAGTGGAGGCTAGAGGTGGTTGCGTTACGAAGGTCGAAGGTATAGGTTGACTGGGCACTGCCAAAGGTGGTTGAATGGCGGCACTGGTAGAAAGACAGGTTGGCACTCCTACATTTGTGGGTGCAAGAGTGTGAGGGGTTGAGGCAATCAAGTTCTGATATGATGTAGAACTTGGTTGAATTGCAGGTAGTTGAGGGGGTAATGGAACCCCGATGGAGGTTGGTCTAAAAACAGACGGGGAGGCCAAACTTTGCGTATTGGCCATGGTTGGGTTAATAGTTGAGGCGAAAGGCTGAGTCATAAAGGGTTGGGTGGCGAATGGTGTGGATGTCATCGCCATGTCACCCGAAAGGTCTCGCGTTGGGTTTCTCGCGAGATAGTTTTGGAGGGCTACGGTATTGAGGTCCAAGAATCTCTCGAAATCTTGGTCCCCTTCAGGGATGATGGGAATTTGAGTCGGGGTCGGGGTCGGGGTCGGTCCTGTAGGAGTTCTTTCAGTCTCCGAGTGGAACTCCATGATAGGACTGGTTAGAGACAGGATAGACAGAAGTGACTGTTGGCTAAAGTGGTTAAGAAGAGAGTCCTGGTTTCAGAAACTGTGTTTTTGCAGTCTCAGAAAACTAGAATGGAGTTTTTTGACAGAGAAGGGATAAGTTTTAGGCTGCTGGTTTTGAAGAAAAAGGACAGTGACAGAGACTGACGTCGGTTTAAAAACCGATGTTGGTAATAAAGATGGCCGATGTCGGTCAGATAACTGATGCCGGTAAGAGAGAAGGCCGATGTCGATTGCAGAACCGATGTCGGTGACAGAGAAGGCTGACGTCAGTTGCAGAACCGATGTCGGTGATTGTGTCTTCCAGAGAACCAAAAGGTTTGATGATTCTTGGAAAAACAAAGAAGAAAGCGTCCTCACATACTCAAACAATCAGATGAGAAGAGGAAAACAGAGAGAGACAGACAAGCCTGAGCGATAAATCTTAGGAATTAACCTTAGAAATTGTGGCTTATGCCTTAGATGGATGTTTGGGGAGATTGGCTGAGAAATGGGTCCTAGAAGAAGGCGGTCTAAAGATGGTTTTGGGTGTTGTTTTAGGTACTCAAAGATCTGTGTTAGGGTCTGGTACGTGGCCTGGTGCTAAGGAGCAAGCTCCCCTCACTTCACGATTCCAGTGGTTAGCTGGTCTCGCTTAGCCAAGATATACCTCACCTAGAGTTTAGACTCTGCCAGAGAACAGAGTGGGCTTCCCCCTTGGTGATGAAATCCAAGTAGGGTCACCGAGACGGGTAAGGTATCCGCTGGGGGATGAAATCCCAGTCGGGCCTTGTCTCAAGTAAGTTTTATGTTCGTTTAGTGCATGTGGTTCGGTAGTGTAACATCAAGTGTCTACGGTTCATTCAATATGCGTCTAAGTTACTAGATGTGGACTAATGCAAGCACAAGCAGAAATGAAAGTGCAATACGTTTTAATGCCCAAGTCGAAATGTGATGTTTGTGATGCAGACAAGTTTTGAGAAAGGGTCAAGAGTATGATGTTTAGACTAGTCTAGAAATGCAAGGAAGAAAGATTTGTTTTAGTCCTGCTTATAGTGTCATTGAGAAGAAGAGAAAGAGGAGAAAAGGTAAGAACCTAATGCTCCTAAATGAATGAAAAGGAAAAGGAACCCAGGAGGAATCTAGGGTCCCACCGGGTGTGCCAAAATGTTTCTATTCAAAATTCGCTTTTAGATCTAAGAGAAAGAAGAAACTAAAAAAGTAATGGACAAGGCATGGGAAGTACCTGGACTAAAGATTGCACACCATAAATCTAGACGCTTGTGAGCACCCCTCTTTGGCTGTGGAGGAATGACACCTGCAACGAAAAGAGGAAACTTGGACAAAGAGGATGTTAGATGGATAGGCGGTGGGTTGCCAAGCGAAAGCCTGTTCCCAGAAGTATAAGAACTTCCTTAAGGGAGGTCAACCCACTATTTGATAAAGAGATAAATGACTGATAAAAAGACAGAATGCTAAAATAGACTGAAATGATAGCAAACTGAAAGAGAAAAGGAAGCAAAGGCTTACCTGGAAGAAGCTGTCGGCCTGATCACAGTCGCCGGCGTCGATGGTCCTACCGGCGTCGATTGTCGGGTCTACTGATGTCGGTTAGTCTGCCGACGTCAGTGGGGGTAATGACCGGCGTCAGTCGGGGCAATGGCCTCCAGACGGGTCAGGGCAGGGTCTGGTCTGTGGATGGTCCGGGTCTTGATCTGTGGTCTGTTTAAAGATGGTCTGTGGATGGGTTTTGAGTCTGCTTTGAGGCAGTCAGGGGGTCTGTGCAGAGCTACAGGAGAGTCAAATGGATAGAGAGGGACAGAGAGATAGAGGAAGCCAATCAAGGAGATAGGAATCTGGGTCTATCTGGTTTGGTTAACTGTCTGGGGGGTAGAAGAGCTGAATCTAGTTTAAAACATGATAACTAGAAAGCATAAAGAAAATAAACAGAGCACTACATACCTGTGCCCTGCTGAAGAAGGTGTTGTTGTTGCCGCTTGTTGAAGACCTGTTGCTGATGAAGAATCCCCGTTGTTCACTTGCAGAAGCTTGCTGTGTACCTGAGGGGGAGAGTCAGATTGATTGGTAGAGAGATTGCTGATACAAGGGTTTGATGCCAAAGATTCAAGAGTCGGGATGCGAGAGCTAGAGACGCAGAGAAGTCAAGAGAAGCCAAGCGGAACCAGAGAGATCGATAACAGTGAAGAAAACTGTTATGAAGGGTTCCGACGCTGGTAATATCGCCGACGTCGGCCGAGGGCTGACCGACGTCGGTGGCTAAAAGGCCGGAAAAAGGCTAAAAATAGCCTTCTATCCGTTTCCCAGCCGCCAGGTCAAATGAATGCGAGGATGAAACGGTCGACGGGGGTTAAATGGGCGAGAGGAGAGGTTGGAAAGGGAGTCTAAGGCATTAAATGGCCATGTGGGGAATGAAGGGGATCCAAGGAGGGTATCCTAGGGTGGCGAGGTGGCAAGGAGAGGGAAAAATGGACTTATTAATTAAAAATAGATGATTATTTTCAATTAATAAGACCTAGGTAGGTTAGGGATAGTCGAAGTGGCAAGGGACCAAGGGGAGAGAGGAAGACCAAGGGTTAGACACTTTTTAGGTGTCTACAACTAACATATATGCTATTTTTGGTATGTTTTTAGGGTGAGGTATGGATGAGGGAGTTATATAGAGGATAGATGATGGAGACACTGAGAATGTTACCTTTGTCAATTGATGAGAGAGTTTTGATGGATAGGGCAGGGTTTGGTCATGCATGTGACCTAAGCATTATGTAGTGGGATAGGTATCTGATTACTGCCTTATGTGAGAGGTGGAATGTAGGCACATGTACTTTATGTCTTCCTACTTGAGAAATTATGATTACTCTAGAGGATGTGTACCATATTTTACATTTATCAATTAGTGAATGGCATGTGACTTTGTAGTATGACATGGGTGCTAATGTTATTGATATGTTTCTTTGTATTTTGCTAGTGTACCCTAAAGCATACATAGAAGAGGCAATGATAGTGATGTATTACTATTAGTTATTATTTAGTTGAGTGTTATACATCTATGGAAGTGGTTAGCCATGTTGTTGGATTTATTTATTTTTATGGATGGGAGTGGGGTGTCAATTACATACATGATGCATAGGATCATGTGTAGAATAGAGGTGTATGGCACTATGTTCTCATGGGGTAGGACTACATTTTCCCACTTATATAGGGACATTTACAATTTTACTTAGGAGGAATTTAGTGGTGGTGTGAGTGTGGCTACTTTATTGCATTATTGGGCTTATGAGTACATAACAGTTGTGTGGTCGATAGGAATATCGAGGGAGAGGTGGTCACCTCCTAAACCATTTGGAGAGTGGTGGAAAAGTATGTTGGTTATCTAGTCTCGTAGGATAGATCACTATAGATTAGTTTTAGATAGATTGGTGGCTTGGGATATCATATGGAGGCCCTATAGAGGATTCCCTGGTTGGCTCAAGGATGGAGTATAATTGTGGTATATGAGGGTTAGTTATTGGATACATGACCATTACATTGGAGTGTATGAATGATTTTAGTATGAGCATGTAAATAGATAGTTTAGGGTACCATAGGATGTTCCCCTAGTAGAATTGGTGTGTGTGAGGAGTGCACGAGCACTAGGGAGGGTAGGAGCCTATGGGAGGCCTATAGGGGTTGAGTTATCACAATTACCTTTGGATACATGAGATGTGGCTATAAATATTCTTGATGTAGATGATGTTAGATGTACAAAGCCATATACCACATGGTGGATGAGGCATAAATGGGCTCTATTATATCCTATTAATGTAGGGGATGCCCCTGAGTATGAGGACCCTATTTTAAACTAGATGATGGGAGGTAAGCATTGACTATATTTGAATTTTTGTTCAAGTTTGTACATGTTTTAGATTGTTTTAAAAATTCATGTCTAATGTAGTGTTTTACTTTTGTGTGTAGGTGGAGTGAAAGGTACTCAGGATGAAGCATAAGTTAGGGAAGAAGGTAGATATGATGGGTTTTTGGAGACCATCATTGAGTCAACACTTTGAGAGCTCACATGGAATATTCTTGATGATTTGATGGAGGAGGGTTTGATAGAGTGAGTGATAGTTATAGTTGATGTTTATACTCATTTATTTCATAGGGCTACTATAGCTACAACTACATATGTTAGAATAATGAGAGAGAGAGAGAGATGAGCTAAGGACTGAGATGGATACACATAAGATGCCTCCACCTGATTATGGATCAGTGAGTATGTAGATCATGGATAAGTACACAAATTTATAAAGGTGGTATTCAGATTTTTGTGAGGACCATATTCAATTACTGGAGTGAGATAACCAATGTAAGAGGCATTTAAGAGGGTGTAGGGTCATTGAGTGCTAGGCTAAACTATGGGATTAATACTGGAGGAGAGAGTGAGACTGAGAGTGAGGTCATGACACCCATTCATGATTGATTATATCTTGATATGATGTATATATTTTGAAAACTTCATTATATATATATATGGATACTAAGTTGACTTTGATTCATGCATATTGTGTTTATGGATTTTGGACTAGATTGTTATATTTGTTGTAAGTGGTTGATTAGAAATAATTGATCTAGTATTGATATTCAAGGTTATATATGTTTTAGTAAAATGGTACTTGGGATATGTGATTTTATTGTTTTTATAAGTGTGATGCCAGGTTCGTATTTCAAGTTGTATATACATAAATAATATTATTTGCTTTATAATTATATGTGAGCAAAAAATTTTGGTGTTGTAATTGGGAAATTGTTGGGATAAATTGAGCTAGTTTGAGATTAACAAATTTTTTGGATGGGTTGAGTTGGTTTGAGATTTGTAAATTGTATGGATAATTTGCATTGGTTATGTTGGTAAAATAGGATTTGGTAAGATCTAGATTTTTGATAAGCTAGTTTCTGGCTATGGATAGTTATTAGGAATTAGGAATGTTAGTTGTTAGTATGTGGGGATGTAAGATAGCATATTGTGTGTATTACTACCCTAAGAGTGGCTCAAGAATACAAAGGTTAACTAGACCTTTAGCTCCATCATTACCCTACTACGTGAAGTTATGAACTGATGCTGGTATGAATGTGCATTGTATCACTCTATGTTGTATCACTATTTGAACCCTATTGGCCAATTAAACAAGTGCCCATACTACTTATGCTATGTAAGAATATGATATGTATCTAATATTATCTACTATGTACTAACTTTAGCTAGATATGGAGATGTTATAAAATGTAGCTTTATTAGTCATGCAACTAAAACTATATGTAGTGAAGAAGACTCATCTATCCATAATCATATACCATGTGGCCTCTATTGTGATGTGTATGACTGAGCCATAGATTGAGTTGGAACTAAAACCTATGATGCAGGCTTATATGATCTTAATCATAGTAAGTTATTATATGAGATATGACCTAGAAAATTTGGTCATAGTGAATATTTACCATGAGCAATACTCTGTAATGTGGGTTTATTTAATCTTAATTATAGCAGATTGCTACGTGAGATAGGACCCAAAAAATCATGTTGTAGTGAATATTTATCATGAGTAGTACTCTATTGTGATGCTTGTGACTCTATTGGATATGTATATGGAACTTCACTATGTACTCCTCAGACTACATTACTATATGTAGGCTACTCTCGTTGTATGGGTTTCCAAACTTTTTGAATAGGTAGAATGGGAGATCTCTTGTGAGGCTCTATCCTAGAACTTGCATGTCTCTCATGATGAGCAATCAATGATTCCTATGAAGGAAAGTCCTAGGATGATTTAATCATGGATGAATGAGGTCTATATTTCCATGGTGGAGGATTTCTCAGTGCCCCATGTGTGAATATTATGATGTCATTGTCAACACATCTATTAATGCAATCTCTAAGTCTATAACAATAATTATCTTTGTGTCCATGGATATGATGATATTTATAAAAGGGATGATGAGTAGGATTAACCTCCTATCTAAGAGTGCTGATAATATGATAAATGGGCTATCCTACTCTAAATCAAACTATAGTGGTGGTTTAATGTTGTTCTCTACAGTGCATATTGTAGGTTGTACTCTGGAGACTGGCTCTTTGTTCTTAACCAATTGATTTTTTGGTTGTGATATCCTATCTTATTTAAGACATGGTGGATGGATGATAGGAACTATACATACTTCTCTAAAATCTAGAGTAATTTGATTAATTAAATCTACCTTAATTAATCTCAATTTCTTTTCCAAATCTAGAACTATATAACATAAGTGCCTAAAAAAAGACTCTCTCTGATATAGTAGATGCTTGAGGATAGGTTGGTGAAGCCCCTTAATAAATATATGTTGAATTTATAAATCTACTATTTTTTATATCAATCTTAACATGTGATTCTTGAATCATAAGATATAATCACTAACTAGATCTGAAGTATTCTGATGTAACGCTGCAAATTTTTCATGTGTGACATGAGGGCCCGTGTTTGAAATGTGATGTCTGAGAAATGCCTCCTCTAATTCATCATAGGTGTAAAAAGAGCCAATGGGGAGTTTATGAGAGAACTAATTATGTGCTTCTCCCACTAATGTCTACTAGAATAACTTGAGTAGAATCAAAGGACTCGCATGAGATGGCAAAGCCTTCTAAAAAGCTTGAAGGTGTAAGAATGGATCTCCACTTCCATCAAATTGGGGCAATGATGGTATTTGTAAATGCTTAGGTAATGAATCTTTTATATATGTCTTCAAAAGAGGGTTAGCAATTAAATCATTAGCATCCATCCAAGACTTATAGGCCTTATTTTCTAGGGTAAGGAGATGTACTAGGTGTTGAAATTCACTAACTGCATGCATTAAAGAGATAATCTCTTGGGATAGTACATTAGCATCTTAAATTAGTTCATTGAATTTGATTATTAATTTTATCCATGGAAACACTACATTTAGTTATTGGATCATAAAGAGGGGGTGTGCTCACTTGAACCTTGGGAGTAATGGTAACTTGGACCTTACTAGAGGGATGTGGGATATGATTCTCTTTAGGTAAAGAGTGAGAACTAGGTTCTACTATAGTGAGGGGTGGATTGGGAGATTCATTGGTATCTTTATGTTTTAGTTTATCACATTTTAATTGAGTAGAAGATGAGTTATTTTCATGAACATGTGCATTATTTGAAATAGAATCATGCATAGAAGTAGAAACAACATTTGGAAGTGCATTATGTTTGAGAGGAGGAGCGAGAGAAGAGTTAGAAACATGAGATGCATATTCTTCTTCACTATGTGCATAATAATCATCATTATTCCATGAATTTTCATCATTGGAATATTTTTCATAATCACTCTCATTTTCATATTCATTTTCATGTTCACTATCATGCTCATTATCGCTTTTAGTGTAACTAGGGAGAGGTGTAAGAGAAGAACTTAATTCTTTTCAAATATGCAATAAAGTATCATTTGAAATTGGAATATCATGTGTGTATATGTTATCCATGGATGGAGTACATGCACTATTTTTATGATAAGTAAGATAAAGAGATTTATCATTTAGATCTTCTTTTAACAAAGTAGGGTTAAGAGCATGAGATGTATCAATTGAACTATGCATTGGAAATTTTATTCTATTATATTTTTGTAATTTGAACATTTAAGTAGTAAAAGAGAGAGAGATATTAGGTTCACATGGAAGAAAATTATCACCAACTAGAGGTTCACTTGGAAGTGTATGACTAATTTTTTCATTTGGTGTATTGTGCATAGGAGAATGAGGTGAAAAGTAGCTTTCCCATTTATCAAAATTATTTTCTTTAGAAGAGGGAATAAAAGATATAGGTTTGAGAGAAGAAGATGCATTTATTTGTACTTCACTATTACTATCACGTATATCATCATATTCTTCATTATAGATGAATTCATTTTCCACATTTTTAGCTAATGTACAATTTTGTAAATTTGTCCATTAATTATCATAATTAATAGAAAATTTTAGAATTTGATCTATGGGATGAGAGGGAAGAAGTGCCTTAGTGTCCATTTTATTTCTTGCACCAAATAGAAAATTGAAAAGTATTATTAAGAAAATTAATGCAAATATAACTATTAATTTTGAAAATATTTTTGGAAATTTAAATAATTTGCCAAAATTTCAAATTATTTTTCTAAAAATTATAAGGGAAGAAAACTTGGGGTTTGAGGACCTAGTTTGGAAAGCTAGGGTTTTAGAATTTTTGAAAATTATACAATAATTTAAATTCTAGAAATGATTTTGAATAGAATAAATGCACAAAAATTTATACAAAAAATCAAAAATTTGAAATTAAATTTGTGTCCAAAATATGAAGGAAAAACCCTAAGGGTACCTAGGTTTTTAGACTTGTTCGAAGTAAGTTAGGTTTACCCAAGGTTTTATTATTTTTGGGAATCTAGTTTTTATTTCCTAAATAATAAAGGGGTCTAGAATAAGGGGAAAAATCTAGTTTAGTAGGATAAAATATAGATTTTTATCAAATAATTTACATGAGGAAGAGAAATAAACTTATCTTAAAATAGGCTAAAATGGATGATTCAAGAGCTAAAAATTGAGATTCAAGACTAGGACACTATCTATAATCCAGATATAGACTTGGTTCTATGATTGAACAAGAGTACCAAAATTGGATAGAAGTGGCACAAGTGTTGTATTCCTCCTCTATCACTATTGTCTTGAGGATCTAAGATTTCTAGGTTTTGTTCACCAAGTCAGTGTGAGCCTGTGTACCAATTTTTAGAGGCTAGAAGTCAACAAAGCTCATTGTAGGTCCATTTTAATCTCTAAAACCTTACATTCATCTACACACATGCAAACAAAAAATGAATTAAAATCAAAAGGGGTAAAAATTGAGTTAGGGGAATAATGATCACATGATCTAGAACCCTTGTTGTCCTAATCATTGCCTACATTAACCCTCAAGCTGGGGTCTTAGATGAAATGTAGTTCTCCCTTAGGAAACATGCATAATCAATGTGCATGATAGATGAAAGAATGAATTTTACCTAGTCCCTTCCTTGATCAAGCATGCAAGTCTATGTGTGATGCATAATGTTGAGCTATACTATTAGCTGATTTTTATTAAGTCTAATGTGTCAAAGTAGTAATTGTTAAATATAAAATGCCTTGTGAATTCCTTTATATAGGACACTCTTTGTTTTGAATTTGAGAGCTTTATTTGCATTTGGCTAAAATTTGAAAACTTAAGGATGAAGTTAAGAAAGGGGCTAAGACTTATTAAGCAAAGGAAACTGATTGTTGAAACTCAAAATGGCCCTAGATAAGAGAGCTAAAAATAGACACTAGTGGCACCGGTATTGTAGTCCAACCCCAACATTCCTATCTATAGTCTTGGGACCTAGGGAGATGGGAAGAGGATAGAAAACCTAACCTGGCTAAGGTGGAATGATTGTTTGAAAGGCTCAAGATGATCAGGAATAGGAAAAAAGGTGACTCAAACATAGAACCTAGCCCTAAATGAATAAAACCAAATACATGGTTAAATGTGAACAAAGCTCATATTCTCTAGTTGGAGTCTGTTGATGATTAAAAGTGTGCTATTTCTAACACCAACAATGGGAAGTTTCAAGAATGTGGGACTTGCAACCTGAAACAACCTCCAAATTTTAAAGAAGCTGGCTCTTCTTTATATCAAGGGTATAATGGGAAAAGGGATAGGAATTAAAAAGAAACACAAGTGCAACTAAAGAAACTCTAACTATGGCAATGCACCTGAATTTAATTTGACCCTTAATTCTGAGCATAGTGAAGCTACATATAGGATTCAATTACATTAAAAAGTGAACAAGGCATGATCAATGTAAAAGATGAAAAATAATAGAAATAGAGGCTCACAACTTAGACTAATTTTACAGTGACATAGAAAAATATCAACAAAGGCACAGAACTCAGTTTTCTTATTAATTGTCCAGTCACATAAAAGGCATATAAACATGCACAGTTACATAAACTTTCTAACTCAAGAAAATAGAACAAATGCAAATGATATTCCTGATTACAGCTAAAAAAGTCTAAAAACTCTTGACAATAATCTCTTACAAAAAATTCTCTCTATCTTTTGATCCTTCTTTTGGTGATCTCTAAAACCATATTTATAGCATTGGATTAGCTCTGGATTGTCTGCACATTCCCAATCTAATGGCCTAACTGAACTCTAACTGAACTAGAAGTGTCTAACATAAGATATTTCTTAGATCTGAAACATTTTGTCTTCTTACAATTTCATTGGCCGAAATAGATACCTAGGATGCTTCCCACTTTCAAACAGGAGAGGAAACTTGGCCAATTCCTTCTTTCTAATTGAAAACCTTCTTATTATTCAAGAGGGACCAGAAAATGACATTTGGCATGTTTCGTAGCAATTACCAAAGGCACAGGGCACTTTCTGCATAACTTATACTCTTTTTGTGTCTTTGCTCAAGAGTGTTCCACCTTTGACATTTCTCACAGTCTGCTTCTTCAAAATTTTAACAACTTATAGAAAATGGGACCCTTAGCATTTCTTGCCCTAGCAAATTCAAAAAAGGAATAGGGATAGGTGGTGCTTTATGCACATTTTTAGCCAAGGACATGTGGCGATCTCCACTACTTTTAGCTACCCTTTGAGAATTCTGTAGAAGGTGACACTTGTTGGTCTCCATGTCACTTTCTCTATACTATAGAAACATTCGGGCCTCATTTCATATTTACATAGATGGCAACACTTGGCAGCTTTTGCTTGCCTCATAAATAGAACTCAAGACCCACCATAGTCTTTACTTATCAATGAAACAAAATAAAGATAATTCAGATGTTGACACATGGCATCTTCCACTTTCTTTAGCTCAGGATACATGGCATCTTCCGTTACTTTTAGAAAATCATATTGAAACATTTTATGGTTGCCACCTGGTGCCTTCCACTTGATTCTAAGAAAAGATTTATTGAAAAGAAGCTTTTGATACGTATAAGAAACATGAGATGTAGATGCTGACACTTGTTGCATTTTGTTGAGTTACTATGAGACATGTGGCACGTCCCGACCATCTTCTAGAAATTATGAAAGGTACCTCAGTTGATGACACTTGGTAGCTTCCACATGATCTTGACACTTAGATAAAATTGAGGTGAAGGACAAAATTTTAGATCATGCAACTGAAAATCAAAATAAAATGTAGAGTATTTTTTACTCTATAATTATTGGCAACCCCAAGGGCTTTTGAGCTTGCTCAAAAAGAATCCACAACTCCTGGATGATCAAAATGTGACAAAAAATCATAGCTTCAATAGGGCTATCTGATAGGTAGACCATTCATCATCAGATAGTCCCTACTTATTTTGCAATTTGTGAAAGGCTAAATCAAGATTGATAATATCTTTGTGTGAATTTTTTTTCAAAATTTGAATTGTAGCCTTCAATCTAAATTTGAGCTGGGAAATAGGAATCAAAATGGTTTCTACTTTAGGTATTGATATATCATCCTTTAAATCCTAAAAAACTACCTAATCATTCTGCCTGGATAACAACAAAGGTTTAATTTCTTCAATCATCAACACAGTGTTGTCATCAAGAAAAGGAGAAGGAAGACCTAAATGCACTATATCTTTGATGTGTTGTTTCATTTCATTGATTCCTTCTTTCATCACATCTAGAAGTTCTCTGTAATTGATTGATGTGGAGTTGCAATTGAGAACCTCATTTACTCATTTAGTAGTGACCATTATGTCATTAATCCATTTTGTTAATAATGTTTCATCAATTGCATCATACAGCTTTTGCAGCAGCATTTGGGATTCCAACACTCTCACAGAGACAATGGATAGAGTGTCTTTTATTGAAGTCTCCACCTTTTCACAATTTTTTTTTGCATTTAGCAGAAAGGTTAGAGAAGGTCTAAGCTGAGTAATCTCTTGAGAGATTCTTTTCCATATTGATTCATAAATCTCTTTTACCAGATTTAACACCCCTACATTCTTTGGCCTATTAGCCAATTCAAGTATCAATTATTCTACCCTTTGTCGCTCAGCTTGAAGTTGGGCCTGAATAGTCATGGTATTATTCTACTCATTCAATAGCTTCTATTGAAGTTGAGTAACCTATAACAGGCTCTCCTCACATTTTTCCTATAATGCTACCTTTTCCCACCTTAAGGTTGTCACCACATCCTTTACCTACATGAGCCCTACTTTTAAAGAATCATTTTGGGCCTGGATAGCTTGGTGAGTCTGAAGAGAAATAGTATCTTGCAACTATTTATTAAGACTCTCTATTTCAATATTCTTAATATTGATCTCTATGGTCAAACTGCTACAGTTTGCCTTCTCTTTGGCTAGATTAGCCTCCATCTTCTGTAGCTTCCTTGATATTTCAAATAATCTTCAGCTACTATAGAAATAGATTCATTTAGTAGCTTGAGCCTATCTTGTGGTCTGAACAGGGACATGTCTATTGCCACTACATTCATTGTGTAATCTTTTGGCTGCATTTGCTCATTTGTCTTAACTATATTCGGTCACAAATGGGTCACCATGAGTTGCTATTGTATTAGGTCAAATTGTGACCTCAGATGTGGTGTATCCAGGGCTTTATTATCTTTGTTTCTCTTTTTCTTCATTCAGTCTTCCCTTGCCTTCCTAGCAGCATCTGCTTGAGTTTGGAAGGTAAAAGGAGAGGCAATGTGCCCACCTGCAAAAAGAAAACCTTATGGTAAGCCATATGGAATAGCCAATTATTGGCTATGGGCAATCTAAGGAGATACTTTCTAGGGAATAGAGGGGGAAAAGTAAGGTAATGATATAGCTTGAGTGTGGATAGATGGGGTAAAATGAGAAATGGGTATAGCAAAGGTGGTAGGGGATGTCATTTGGCTAGATGGAATCATCACCCCTAAAGGAGAAGAAAGAGATTGAGAAGGAGGAGGAGAAACAATACTTATCTAAGGATCAACCAAGGTACTCTGTGATTGGTTTTGTGAGGGTTCTGCTCTCTTCTCTAAATCAAGTTGGAACCTTAGCCTTTTATGTCTCCTTGGTGTTTCTTCTTCTGGTTGTGCTCCCTTCTCTTCAATATTTACCACTATTGCTAGTGGTGCTTGTGTAGAACTGGGAACCTCAAGGACTAACGTTGATGGAGAAGCTTTTTGTGGTGAAGATACCACATCCTTTTGTTTTTCAATGGTACTAAGAGATTAGGGCCAAATAGTTATAGCAATTGCTGCTAAAGTTTGCACTGGGGTTTGCAATGTTTGACTGGACTCTGCTCTAGCTTCTACCTCTCCACCTTGTGTCTACAAATTGCTTGTATTAGGGCTAGACATAGGAGACAGATGACATTCATCCTAGAGTTCCTCCCATTTTTCATCTAAATCCACATTTCCAAAAGAGTGGGTTATCTCACAAATCTCTTGCCTATATTTCCAATAGGCTTCTATTTTTTTAATGTTCTAGTCTTTATTCTTTAAAGCTCTTCTTAAACCAGATGTCATTCTAATTTTGGGTTCAAAATCCCTTTGCTTAACATAAAAAGTTTCCCATGGTTTATTTTGTTGAAGAGGCAAATCTATCAATTCAACATAAAACTTAGGAATATCCTCCCTAGGATTTTTCTTATTTTCCCAAAATGAGCAGCCCTCATGTGCAATTTTGATAGCAACCCTATTAGTCCTGATCCATGAAGCTATGAAACCATTTGGGTCATATACCCATTTATCTTCAATTAGAAGGAAACCCAGGAAGGCTAGCTTTTTAAGAAACACAATCTCAGCATCTCTGGCCTCTAGTGCCATGTTGTTTGTCATCCATGGGACATCATACATTTTAATCTTCTTCTTCTCAGAGCCATATTCATTATCTACCATAGACGCCTACCTGGTGACCTCTAAGAATGTTAACCTAAGGGTCAAAATCGTAGGTAGCAGCACTGGTTCCCCACTAAAACCATGGACTCTAATAATGGTATGATGGGATCCAAAAAAGTAATCACAAGGGATAGGGTAATTAATCATAAGGTTTAATACACTTAGAAACAATTTATTTATAATTGGTTTTGGGCTCAGATGACAAAAAGCAGGGGCAACAAAAAGTTCCCAAAATTCATATGGGTTGTTATTTTTGGACAAAATATGTCTCCACACAGACATAGGAGTGGTCCTATGTAGACCAAAGCTTGGGTAATACATGTTTAGATGCATGTGTTGGGAAAATATGCCAGAGTTCTGATACAACATAAGGTGGAACAAATAAGAGGAATACCTAAAAATTCCTTTGGATCTGAATTGGGCAAGTTATTCCACCATCGAATATACAATCTACTCAGAGAAATCAATCCGATACTCTGGAGTTTTGTCAACAGTTTTCAATCTAAAAATTATAGCCATTTGTTCTTCATAGATGGTTATATCATCTTTCATTCTGAAAATGAAAGCCATCATGAAAAGTGCATCTTGACTAGCTTGAGAAAATTGTGCTCTTGTTGTTGGTAGTGTCGGCATAGTAGTATCATCATCACCTAATTGTATCTCTATTTTTAGAAACCTCAATTGAGTATTAACATTTGCCCACATTTTCTACATCTTGGCAATGGTAGGAAACATGGCTGTCTTGTCATGGTATAGGGCCAACATATCTCTGATGGCCTTTGGTGTAATTTTCACTATGAATGGACCCTATTGTATGGCATTTAAAGGTACTTGAAACAATCTGGCACATATTTCAACCAAGTCAAGACATGGATGCACACTTGGGATAATGAATTGTGCTAGTTGGGAAGTCCATATCCTCATTCTGAATGTCTCATATTGTCCCACCTTAGCCCTCTAAAGACACCTTTGATGTGCCCCTTCTCTAATAGTTTTGCTACTAGTTCTTTGAATAATTGGGTCCATGATTCCATCTGCATAATCTTTTACCTTTGCTGGGTTGCTTTCTTGACCAACTTCAGGGACTCTAGTCTACAGGTAGGTCTTTAATGGTTACATGGGAGCTGAAGCATATGATTTGCTTGTAAGAAACTTATCAAAGGATTCATAAATCCAAGACCCTTGTTGCAAAGTTTGTGCTCCCTCCATATCTATATCTATTCTTTGAAAATAGTGAACTGCGGTAACAGGTATGAAGCTTTTGTAGTAACGAAGCACTTTCACTTAAGCAAGTTTGCTATGAGCTAAAAATGCAAGTAGGAGGGGTTTTCTAGCAGACGTAAGAATGTTTGAGAAATTTTAAGCTTTAACTCTTTCTATGAGGTATTTATTGACCCATCAAGTCTCAAAATGGCATTAAACCCAGATAACCATTAGCAAATCTTACTAAATCTTCATGAAACAGTGAGTTAGACACGTCATGTAAGTGGCTACGCAAGGTACTTTGGGGAATTTAAGATTTGGGAGATATTTAAAGTGTCAGGAGTTTTTGAAAATTTTGAAAAAGGCTCTGAGCTATGGCTACGTGTTTAAAGAACACTTATTTAAAAGAAAAAGTGGGAAAGAAAAAATGGGAAAACAAAGCAACCGAGAAAGAGAAACTATCTAACTATAATACATTAGAGACATAGGTTAACTAAAATGATTCAAGTAGATCCCATTCACAAGAATCTCTTCAAGTTCACCTTCCATTGTTTCCAGCTCAAATGAATTCATCTGTTTACATGCACAAATTTTATAGGGGCCAATCCATAATTCTTCAAATTTAGTATGTTGACCCAGCTTGGCGGCTCTTGCATCCCATTTCAAAACAATTAAACCTACTTCAAAATGATGATTTGAAGTCTTTTTATCAAAGTAGAATTTAATTATTTTCTAATTCTTAATTAATGAATTATGTGTTGAATCCCTCTTTTCTTGAACTTCCAAAATTTTAGCAAGTCTAACCTGCATGGGGCCATTTTCTTCAATTTCAATCTATTTTATCAGTTGGAGAGCAGGAATCTCCAAGCTTAGAGGTATTATGATAGGCTTACCATATACCAACTCATATGGGGACATTTTCATCACCTACTTAGGTGTAATTCTATTAACCCATAGTGCTATATTCAGCACTTTATGCCACTCTTTGTGATGATCAGCCCCTATTCTCTTGATGAGTCTAATCAAGTTCTTATTAGTTGATTCTACCAAACTATTACCTTGAGGGTAATAATTAGAGGAAGTCTTCAAATATATTCCATGATTTAATGCAAATTCAGATACTTTAGACCCTAAAAATGCTTTAGCATTATCTAAAATTATGGTGTGAGGAGCCCCAAAGTGAGTAGTCATACTCCCTAGAAAGTCTAGAATCACATTTTTTGTTGCTTCTTTAAGTGGCACTACCTTAGTCCAACAAGTGAAATAATATATGGTAGTTAAAATCCATTTGTGACCCATACTAGACACTAGATTTATCATTCCAATGAAGTCAAGACCCCATTGAGCAAAAGGTTCATCAATAATTATCAGACTAAGAGGCATTTCTGCATTCCTTCTCATCCCCACATAATATTGACAAGATTGACATTTTTTAACCAATTGGTAACAGTCTATAAATAAAGTAAGCTAGAAATAACCCACTTCACTTATCTTTATGGCTATGGTCTTTGCAAAAAAATGTCCACCTGAGACTCCATAATGCATTTCATGCAGTATTTTCTTAGTCTCATCCTTCTCTACACATCTTTAAAGTTTGCCATCAAAATTCCTTCTGAAAAGAACTTGTTCAATTAAAACAAAATGGACCCCTTGCATCCTATAGTATCTCCTCTTGTTTTGAGTAAGTTCTCTTGGGTAAATCCCATATTTCATAAAATGAATCTTGTTTGTGACCCAGGAGTTCTGATCAACCTCTTGTATCCTCAATACAGTTTCCTTTTCCATTTCTGAATTTTCTTTCCATAGGTATCATCTTTTCAAGCTCTTGAGTCATATATTGGCATAACCCCCTACCTCTGACTAACTTAGTGGGTTTGACCTCTACATCATATTCAAGGATATTTTTTATCTAGTTTGATCTTTTTTTAGTAATTTCTCTAACACCATATTCTCTAACACTTGGGTGAGCCACAAGTATCAGAATCTTACTTCCTGATACTATATGCCTAAATTTCTTGAGGGCTTTTACCATAGCATATTCTTGTTTTTCAATAAAGTTGTATCTGGTTTCATATTCCCTAAGAGTCCCTGAGAAAAAGGCTATTGGATGCTCTCCTTCCTATCTATCATCCTTTTGTGTTAGGACAGTAGCAATATTGAGCTCTCCTTCATAGACATACATTACAAAAGGCTTAGAAAAGTCTGGGTTTCTAAGTACTAGGGCTATTGAGATAGCTTTCTTGACCTCTTTAAGGGCTTGCCTTCCTTCCATAGTCCACTTTAAAATCATATCTTTTTTCAACAAGAGTGTCACTAGTCTTACTAAACCTGTAAAGTCAGATATGAACCAACTAACAAAATTAATCTTCCCCAAGAAAGATTGAATTGCTTTCTTATTTAATGGAAGAGGTAAGTTCATTATAGCTACCACTCTCTCTGGGTCTATGGAGACTCATTCTTTAGATACTATGTCCTAATAATTTACCTTGAGGCACGGCAAAGATGCATTTCTTAGGATTCAAGGATATTCCAAATTTTTGACATTTCTTAAAAATAGATTCTAAATGATCAAAATGATCAACAGCATTTTTTGAAAAAATAATAAGATCATCAAGATAAATCGGGATGATTTTATTTATAAATTCCCCAAATGCTACATCAATAGCTCTTTTAAAGGTGGCTCCTGCATTTGACAGGCCAAATGGCATCTTAGCATATGCAAATGTTCTCCATTTGGTAGTAAAAATAGTCTTGTATTGGTCTTCATCAGCCAACCAAATCTGATTGTATCCAGAGAAACCATCTAGCAAGTAAAATATCTTTGATCCAGCCACAGTCTGTAAAATTTATTCCATAGATGGCAAGGGATAGTGATCTTTCAGAGATGCTCTATTTAAGTCTCTAAAATCTACATAGAGTCTTATGTCACCATTTTTTTCTGACTGGTACTAGATTTGATACCCAAGTTGAGTGTTTGATTGGAAAAATTATTTTAGAATCTAAAAGTTTCTGCAACTCGTCTACCATTAGAGATTCAATCCTCAAATTTACTAGCCTCTACTTCTATCTGACTGGCTTAGATCCTTCAGTCAGTTCTATTGTGTGCTGAATGATGTCTCTATTATATCCATGAAGATCTTCATAGCTCTAGGCTATGACTCTATCATATATTTTGCACAATTCAATTAGTCTTTCTCTTTCTTCTTGAGTTGAAAAAATTCTAATTTTTAATTTTCTCTCATCACTCACCTCTATTTCAGAATAATCTGCTTTATTTACTTGGAACCTTTTCTTCTCGAGGCCTACATCTTCTGGATCAAATAGGTTTTCTAAAGTGATTAAGCCTTTGAGAAGCTTATTATTCTTTGATTGTATAATTTGATCCCCATATGCCTCTTCAATTTTTAGTTGCAATTGATTAGCAAATTCCCTTAATTGTTGCAAGAATGAGAGTACCTGAGAATCATTCTCAAAATCTTGGCAATTCTCATCGTTGTTTGAGATAGTTGGTCTTACAATAACTTTTACTGACTCATTGTTAACTAATAGGCTAGTTACTAGATCAAATTGTGAGCCAATCTATGCCATCCTATCAGCTTCAGAATTTTGGTTTCTTGAAACTACTTCAATATTGAAAGATTCAAAATCTTCTATTAAGTACCAAATTTTGTGTCTATAGGATCTCATCCTTACATTTTTGGCTATTGCCTTTTCCCTAATTTGCTTCACCACTAATTCTAAATCTTCTTTTACTATTAAATTATTTATTCCCTTTTTCTTGGCTAAAATGAGCCCATGAACTAAGGATTCATATTCAACATCATTATTGGTACAAGCAAATTGAAAATGAATAACTCTCAAAATTTTCTCTCCATTTGGAAAAACAAGACAAATTTTTGCTCCAACACCACTTTTAATTCTAGCCCCATCAAAATTTAAGGTCCAAATTATTGAATCTTTTTCAATTTTTGAATAGTTGTTGTCTCTTCCCTTAAAACATTTGGGATTTCATGATCTTCATCAAAAATAAAATAAGTGCCCAGACCAGTAGAGTCATAATTTCTATATGGATCACTAGACATCATAGCTAACAAATGGTTATTTTCCTCCTCTTGGTCATGTTCAGTCCATTCACCCAACTCTTCAACAAAAACCCTTTCTTCTTTATTCAACATAGCATGATCTGCCTCTAATTTTGATGTTGGTTCATTGGTGATGTGATCCTTTGATAGTGGTTCAAATAGAATTTTCATCTTTGAACCATATTTAGTTCTTAGGATGAGGTGAGACCAATCAAGGAACATATATCCTCCTATTTTGGCTGTAAAGTCTCTGGATAAACATAAACCAAAAATAGGAGGTATATCTATGACTACTACATCTTGATTGACAATTATATTGGGACAAGTATATAATTGCAATGAGATTTATTTAATTCTCCCTATTGTTTGTATTGATTTTCCATCTAGTTGCATAACTCCTTTAGTAAGTGGTTCATACTTTATTTTTAAAGCATCAGTTATTTACTTAGGCATTACTATGGTACTAGCCCCTAAATCTATCAATGCATTATGCAAGAGTTTCTTTCCAACTATCAGAGTCAAATAGAAAGGCTCTGGTTTGGATTTACTTACCTTTGTTGCATTGTTCACAAAGGTTGTTGTCTTTAGAGGAACTATGTCCTTGAGTTTTTCTTTATCAGCAAGTCCTTCTTTGGTGCCATTATGTTTAGACATTGCTTGGCCTTGTAGAGCTTCTTGTAACATCATCTTTTATTTAGGAATAGATAGTATGTCCCATATTGATACTTGTGTTGGAGTCCTCTTCAGCTATTCCACCACATTCATTGGTCATAATGCTTGAGTTCTTGGAAAATAAAAATACCTTGCTTTTTCTTAAACTTGTACAGGAATCACTTGGTTCTACACTGGCTGAGGCACTTCTTTTTTTATAACTATGTTTCTTTGACCTTGAAATGGAGGATTATCTATAACTTGACTATTTGCAACTTCAGGTTGTTCCATCATTCTTCTCTTTGATCTAGTATAGTAGTCTGATTGCACCACTAGTTTCTTGGAAGCAGAAGCTTCATTCAAGAATACTGATTCTTCATCTTCAACCCATGAAAACAAAGCATGTTCAAGGGATATTTCTTCTTGTTATTATAGAAAAATTCCTTGTATCTGAGCCATTAGGACTAAATTTTGCATACCAGGAGACTGATAAGTTTATGCATCTGAAGTACTGGCAAATTGTCCATCCATTCTTTTTTGCTCTGCTACCTTTTGTTGTAGATTACCCATGGGACAATCTCTAGGTGTATGAGAATTATTACAAGTAAAACACCAGGCATTGGTGTTATCTGCATAATTATTTTGCCCTTGAATAATTTCCCTATTTGAATTGGGGAGAACAATCTATGAGGGTGTAGGGACTGTAACTAATTGGTTTGTTGGTTGAGGATTATTTTGCCTTTGATGACCCTGATATTGGTTTGGCTGTGATGGAAATTTATTTCCTTGATATTGAGGTCTAGGGTAAGGATTCTATTGTCTCTTTATGTTAAACAACTCATTGGAAAATGTCCTTAAGATGTTCCTAATATCATCCATCTCAAATGACTGGGCAGGGACAAGTTCTTTAACAGGTGGTTGAGGATATTTATACATATACATAGGTGGGGCTATGGATTTAGGGGCTTCTTGAGGTAGTGGCAAGGTAATTTCTAGAAACATGGGCATGGGAGGCATTGGGGGCAACTTTCCAACATCTATTAAATTATTTTCAGCTCTAACCACATAGTCATAAGCCTCTGGCAAAGTCTGACCTCCAAGTGATTGAATCATAACATATATGTCTAAATTTAGAGCCTTAAGATAAAACACTATAGCCATGCCTAGTAATGGTCTTGATGTAGCAGGAATCCTTTCCCAAGTCTTTTGAAATCTAGAATTGAAGTCAGTCATTACTTCTTTTGGTACTGTTTGAATAGTAATCAATTATTGCAATAGAGAAGACTTATCACTTTTTTTTTCAAATCTTTCAAATAAAAGATCGCCAATTTGATCCCATGTAGATATTGTATTTAGAGTCAAAGATCTATACGATTCTGGGGCCTTTCCTTTAAAAGAAGCTGCTAATAATCTTATAGCCACATTCTACTGTGTGACCACATGTATAGCACAGACATTAGATACATCTTGAAGATGTTATTTAGGTGTTTTGAAATCTTGCCCATTGAATTTGGGTAGAGCCTTCAACGCATTTACTAGAATAGGGTCCCAAGTGGCTAGTGGTATTGGTGAAATCAAAGGACTGCCAGTGTTCTAACTTTCATAATTCCTTAGGGGTATAGGAGCTCCCATATTTACTCTTGGTATTGGTATAAATTGATTGACTCTTCGTCTCAGACTAGTTATCAAAGGTGGAAAAAGAAAACCTAGATTTACAGTAGATTGAGATCTAGTCACTGGTCCATAGCTTTGACTCATTGTAGCTCTTTGGTTCATATGGTCTTGAAAGAAACTTCAAGATGGGGTCCCATCGGGCATGCCAAAAACTATTGATGATTAAAAGTGTGTTATTTCTAACAACAACAATAGGAAGTTTCAAGAATGTGAGACTTGCAACCTGAAACAACCTCCAAATTTTAAAGAAGCTGGCTCTTCTTTATATCAAGGGTATAATGGGAAAAGGGATAGAAATTAAACAAAAACACAAGTGCAACTAAATAAACTCTAACTATGGTGATGCGCCTGAATTTAATTCGACCCTTAATTTTGAGCACATTAAAGCTATATATAAGATTCAATTACATTAAAGAGCACACAAGGCATGATCAATGTAAAAGATGAAAAACAATAGAAACAAAGGCTCACAACTTAGACTAATTTTGTAGTGACACAGAAAAATATCAGCAAAGGCAAAAAACTCAATTTTCTTATTAATTCTCTAGTCACATAAAAGGCACAGAAACATGCACAATTACATAAACTTTCTAACTCAATAAAATAGAACAAAGGCAAATGATATTCTTGATCACAGTTAAAAAAAGTCTAAAAACTCTTGACAATAATCTCTTGCAGAAAATTATCTCTATCTTCTGATCCTTCTTTTGGTGATCTCTGCACCCCTATTTATAGCATTAGATTAGCTCTAGATTGTCTGCATGTTCCCAATCTAATAGCCTAATTGAACTCTAACTGAACTAGAAGTGTCTAACATAAGATATTTCTTGGATCTAAAATGTTCTATCTTCTTGCAATTTCATTAGCTGAAATAGATACCCAAGACGCTTCCCACTTTCAAACAGGAGAGGACACTTGGCCGATTCCTTCTTTCTACTTGAAAACCTTCTATTATTTAGGAGGGACCAAAAAATGACATTTGGCATGTTTCGCAACAATTATCGAAGGAACACAACACTTTTCGCATAACTTATACTCTTTTTGTGTCTTTGCTCAGGAGTGTTCTGCCTTTGACATCTATCACAGACCGCTTCTTCAAAACTTTAACACCTTATAGAAAATGGGACCCTCAACATTTCTTGCCCTAGAAACTTCAAAAAAGGAACAGGGATAGGTGGCACTTTCCATGTATCTTTAGCCAAGGACATGTAGTGGTCTCCACTGATTTTAGCTACCCTTTAAGAATTCTGTGGAAGGTGACACTTGTCAGTCTCTGTGTTGCTTTATCTATACTATAGAAACATTTGGGCCTCATTTCATATTTACATAGATGGTGACACTTGGCAACTTCTGCTTGCCTCAGAAATAGAACTCAAGACCCACCACAATCTTTACTTATCAATGAAACAAAATGAAGATAATTCGGATGTTGACACATGGCATCTTCCACTTTCTTCAGCTTAGGATATGTGGTGTCTTCTGTTGCTTTTAGAAAATCATATTCAAACCTTTCATGGTTGCCACCTGGTGCCTTCTACTTGATTCTAAGAAAATATTTATTGAAAAGAAGCTTTTGAGACATATAAGAAACATGAGATGCAGATGCCGACACTTGTTGCGTTCCACTGAGTTACTATGAGACATGTGGCATGTCTCGACCAACTTCTAGAAATTATGAAAGGTACCTCGGCTGATGACACTTGGCAGCTTCCATGTGATCTTGACACGTAGACAAAATTGAGGTAAAAAGAAATTCGAGCCCGCGCTCTAAATCAAAAACTTCACCGTCTCGAACCAAAGTGTGCAGGGACAAAATTTCAGATCATGCAACTGAAAATCAAAATAAAATGTAGAGTATTTTTTACTCTATAGAGTCTCCTATGAAAGGACTTTGAAAAGACATGATATGTGTGGTTACTTGACCAATTTAGGGTGTATACAAATTTGTTATGTATAATTATGGTTATTTCCTTTCTAAATTATTTTGAATGCTCTAATTGTAGTTTATATTAATGTTGCCTTTCATTATCATGATATCATAGGATAAAAATGTACTTTTATTATTTCATTTGTTCTTTCCATTCAAATTACTTGGTAATTGGGTTTGCACCTATGAGTTTATCATATAGTTATGCTCATCCTTAGCATATTCTAATAAAATATCAAGAATCTCTACTAACAGTATGGCCAATCTACATGGTTGAGTACATACAAACTTAAGCCTTATGTATGCAACTTTGCATTTAAGTATCTATGAGAATGAATATAGGGCAAGGTTTTATTTTGTTTGCCTATGTGAGTTGGCATAGAATAAAATTATAAATAATAGAAATGGAAACTATATTATTGTTAAACCTTAGTTCATACTAGGTAAATTTTGGGATCGGGTGTTATTTTAATTTGATGCCTAGTATGGTGAGTTGTATGTGTTTATGAATGTATTAGATTAATTAACCACTCAGATACACTTATGTATTTTATTTTATAAATGTGATACAAAAATAGGCTTAGTATTTATAATTTAGCATAGACTCATGTGCATAAATTAAATTCAATGGTTATGAGATTTTGAACTCAGGAATATATTTCTCCTTTAAACATAATTTAGGTGTTTAATTTATAAAAATGATTTATAAATGAACTTGTATGTTATTATTTGATCAAGTTAAGACTCATTTAAAAAAAATTACATTGGGTTAGTTAATTAAAATGATATTTATAATTACACACACACACACACACACACACACACACACACACACACACACACACACACACACACACACACACACACACACACACACACACACACACACACACACACACACACACACACACACACACACACACACACACACACACACACAAATGATGATGATGATGTGTGTGTGTGTGTGTGTATGTGTGTGTGTGTGTGTGTGTGTGTGTGTGTGTGTGTGTGTGTGTGTGTGTGTGTGTGTGTGTGTGTGTGTGTGTGTGTGTGTGTGTGTGTGTGTGTGTGTGTGTGTGTGTGTGTGTGTGTGTGACTATGAAAATATAAATGTATATACCTAAATATGTTGAACTATGTGAAGATTTTAAGTTAAAAATTGTAGAATGTTAATTATAGAGGAATAGTCGCTTTTAAGAAGCTTTACTTTATATAGACTGTATGTTTATAAAAGTGAATGGTATATGTGTTAATATGACTGAATATGTACATTTATGTAATGGATAAATGTCTATTGATATATTTCTAATTATGATACACTGTGTAATTATATTTATGTGTGTATGAGTGTATTTACATGGTACAAATATTGTATGTGTATGGAACTTAAAAGTAAATTGATAATAAATGATTTATATGAGGAATCATGTAGCTATGAATTAATATCATGATAGGAATTTCTAGATTATTTTAGTTGCTCTTCTTTATGAATAAATTATCTGATTTAATTAAAAGGCTATGATTATGATCAATTAGTTGATTTTTACTATTTAAATGTATATGATATAATATATGGGATTATATGATTTTATTATATTCATACGTGATGTGGAATTTTTATATAGAAATATATTAATTGAATATTTTGATTTAGTATTAATTATATTTTAATTAATTTGATATCAGCGACACTAAATAAGTAGGTGAGATGGACTTCATGTACTTAGTGTCACTAATAGATAGATTTGAAGAAATCCAATTGAGTTATGTCTATGAATTTGACTGATCTTAGAGATCTAGAAACTATATTAGAACTTTGTCCAAAGTAATTTTTATAATTAAAACATTGTCAATTCACCTATTTGATTAAGTTTGCATGTTTTCATGATATCATGTTCTAATGTATTTCTTTATGTTATGTTTCATGTAATAGTTATCTTACAACACATAGTTTCTAGTTGACATTCTTGATTCTCACACCATCATTATTTTCCCATTTGTAAAGGGAGGGCCATTCCTTAGATGGGATAATGTGTGGGGGATCTATATTCCATGGTTGGTGTGTAAAATCACTTGAATAATACCCTCCCACCCCTCTATTAGTTAACCAATAAAATATCTACTCATAAAAACTTTTGGATAATATGAGTTCATGTATACTCATATGTTCTGTGGAACATAATATAATTTGTAATATGATATTTAAATATGAAATAATGTATACTTATATTATTGGATGTAAATTTTATAGTTATAATAGATGGATTTTTATTCTTGTATCACTTGAGATATTTATTGTAGTGGTGTCTAATTTATAATTTGTGTATTCTAGTGCTATTCTATGTTTTACTTGTGAAATCAAATTTGTATTTATTATAGTGATCATTAAATAGATGAATCATATGTTCAACCTGATAGTTAAATAATAGTTTATTTATTGATGTATTTAGTTAAAAATTATTTATTATTGCAATTATTAAAGGTAATTTGTTAATGAGTTAATGATTTATAATAAATAGTTGACCTAATTCTAGTTTAACCTAGAGGGATTGTTCCATTGTGGTATCAGAGTTGAGGCTAAATTTCTTGTACTTAATGAATCCACTAATGTATTATTTTTCTTCTATTATCATAAAGGAGATTCTCACATTGAAGACCAAATGGTGAGTGTACATCTAATGTCAATAATACTAACCCTCTAGTTGATCCAAATTAGTTTTCCACTGAACAAGTTATAAAACTTGATCAAATTCTCACAACAATGAATGTGAATAAGGATCGAATAGCTACCCTTAAAAAAGAATTTCATGGCCATGTTGAGGAAAATAATCCAAATGAAACTAAATATCATCCTATTGAGCAATAATTTCCTCAAGAACCTAAGAGAGAGGATGTGCTACAAGATATAAGAGCGCATGTAGTTGCAAATTTTGCATGAGACATGAATAAATTTAATCCACCCAACTTTGATGGAACCATTTTGGGAGATGGATCAAAATCATGGCTAACTAATATGGATAAGTATTTCAAAATACAAAATTACTCTAAAATCAAAAGTAGTTTGGGGAGCTTACCTTTTGGTAGGAGAAGTAGCAATGTGGTTGGAAAAGAAGAATTGGAGATGAATCTCATCTCTACTACCATCACGTGGAAATAGTTTGTGACATTTTTTATATTATGATGGTTACCCTAGCTATATTTTTACTAAAATATGACAAATTATCAAAATTTAAATCAAATAGACCTTTTAGTGAATGAATTATTGGCAATTTGGCCTCCCATGGCCAAATTCCAGGCCTTGTAATAAAAAAAACTTTTCATGAAAACTACCCAAGCCTACTCTTGTGATCTCCTACATGGTCATGTCCTTATTGATCATATTTTGAGCCTTGGTAAAACTTTTATAAGTGTCATTATGTGTTCTATAGCCTACATGTGAATTCATTAACAATCATTAATAATGAAGGGTACTCACAATGGCTTCTCCATTCAAGTAGGGTACTAATTTTCCATGATTTCCCCTTTCTTGAGCATGGTGACAAAAAAATTAGAGGTTATATATCTTGTTAAAAGTCTAAACCATTTTCCCATAACATTATCCAACCTCATCTCACATGTGTGAGCCTAGGGAGATAATAAATCTTCATTGGAAGTAGTTTTTAGGGTGATATCTATGGTTTCTCAATGCTTTGGGGTCCCTAATGGTTGAAGGTATATTGGTAAATCTCCCATAGATTTCACATATCCTATTGATATTATTCAATTTTATCTTACTACCTCATAATATAAGACCTCCATATCATGATGTTGATTTATTATCTTCATCAAACACGTAGTAGGCAAGCATAATACAGAGGTATGAATCTTACGTAAGGATCCTCTATCATATTGAAGGTTACAATATCTGTATAATATGATTAAGATATTTACCTACCTTCCATACTTACATGGATTTTTTTAGTTCATTTAGGATGTGTGTGAAGGAGATAAGACCTAGGATCTATTAATGAAAAGTCTTAATATTTTTTTGTGCACCCATAAGTCTACAGACCTATAGATAGATGTTAGTAACTTTCAAAACCCTTTTTACATAGTGTAAATGTTTTAAGATACCTAATCCATGTCTCAAAGTATGCACTTATCTTGAGTATCCATAAAATTTTATGATTAGGATCATATGTGGGTGATAGGTCCTCAAACCCCAAACAAGATAGTTAAGAAATGTAAACTGACTCATTGAGAAGGCCTAGGGTCTATATTTTAGGCAATTTTATTTCTTGTAAAATGGGATGGTCAAGAAGGAACATAAATACTTTGAAGGAATATCTAAGGATTTTAAAATAATAGTTTAGAGGTGTCAACACACTGAATACATCATAGTCACCGCATATAGTTTATCCCTTAAAATTCTCATACTCATAGTCCTATAGGCTTGAAATCACCTACAGGCAGAATGAGGATTAAAGAATTGAATCCTGCATAAATAATGAGGATCAAAAATAAAATTTGGAACATTTATTATTTCCTCAAATCAACTTCAATGTCACATTTATTTGTTATATCTTTAAGGGTTAGAAATAATTCTATGATTTGTATGAGCCTATTTTAGACCTAAATATACACTTGGAGGTTATCTAAAGTTTTAAGCATATAAGATAGAGAGGTAATAATGTGTATAAATTTTCTAATGGAATCCCAAGTTTTTGAGAGAACTTAATGGCCTAACCTGGCTAAAAGGGCTTAAAATCAATGTAACAAGATTATACATGCAGTCATAAGAAAATAGGGTAAATCAATGAGATATGTGGCCTAATAAGTGTTTTAAAAGTGTATATATAATTATAGAAATACCATTTATGTTATGGTTATATATAACTAGTGATTTAAGGTACCAAGGATGGGTTGTCTTAACCGATGGCTCAAACATACCTAGTCACTATACTAGTCAAAATGCAAGATTATTATCTATAGATAGAGTCATCATCAAGGTAGTGAAGTGTAAGCATAAATATGAGAAAATGAGTCTATAATTGTCACATAAAAACATTTTAAAGTGTATACACTAATATATCTTGGTCCCTTAAGGGAAGTGATTCAATAATCTAAACAAACCTATTAGGCCTAAGTAGTCCTAAACAGGCATGTGCCTGAACTAGAAGTTTCCACTTGTTTGAAGGGTAATTGAGGATAAAAACATCCTGAGGGAAGAGTGATGGAAAAAAAATAAAGTTAATTTAATTTTCAGATCATTGACTAAGATATAAGGAGAGATAAAATGAGCCCTTAGGGCTACATGAGCATAATTTCTTAAAAACCCTAAGCCTTATTGTGTTGTCTTATGTAGGAGTAGAATTGAATAAAGGTTTGGCCTTGATGGGGTTTGAAACCCTGAAATAATATTATATGGATTATAAATCCATCTAATTTATAGTAGAGAAGGATTAAAACCTTTCATATTCCTACATTAGTCCCAAACAACTCAGACTTGGCAGACTAGTAGTGAAACCTATAGGTAGTCTTATGAAAAAAGAGAATAGAATTAGAACTCTAATAATTTGAGGACAAATACATAGGTTTATAATAGGTGAGGAAGATATTTTTATGATGATATTTAATACCCAAATCACCTATAGGTCACTATGACCCCCAAAACTTAGTCAAGGCCAATTAAGCCTAAAATCCTATCTTAGGCCTAGAAGTCCCACACCACCATGGAAGTACACTTAGAACCTCACAATAAAATCAAAGGATAGGATAAATTATAATAATATATTATATGCCCTAGGAGATAAGTTTCAAGTAGATAAAGGTAGGTATGAGGGCCAATTTAGTCTTGAAGATTAACTTGAACTACATAGTCTAGTAGCCAATTATAGCCATCATTTCAAATTATTATATCTATCACCATAGAATGACTTGAGGAAAAGTATCTTAATGGGTATTGAGGAACCATATATAATTTAAATTCATAAAGGAGTGAGTTATATTTAGGGGCACAGGCTTATGAATGAATGCTAAGACTATTAATAGGTTCAGAAGGCTTAAAAGGAGTACAAGGTCCATCATCTTATGTTCATATCCCTCCACACTAACTGAATCAGAACCAAATCTTGTAAAATGTTTTATGGGGGTCTATGTACTAAAAATTCATGACCATAAGTTTGGGATTAGAGGTCTCATCTTTATGAACCATCATTAAGATGGTAGACCTCCAAAACCCTACTTAAACCCTAAAACATACCAGACCTAAGGAAAGTGAATATTTTACAAACCAAAAACTCATTAATGACCATTAAATCACTTGATACAAATATTCCACTCATAGGTGACCCAACCCATAGTATTGGTCCATACAAACACTATATAAAATAGTCATAAAAGTGTACTTTTTCAAGGTTTTAAGAGATTTTCAAGGTGTAGAACTATTTGGAAATTTGAAAATAATTATAATTAAGGTTTGACACCTTTTTATCTCCTCAACTCATTATATTTCCAAAACTATGCCTATAAATGCCTCTATATGCTCCCTCCAAATAGCTAATCTACAAATATAAGAGAGAAGGTGACCTAGTCACCTAGTTTGGCAAGTTTTCAAGTGTGAGATACTTAATAAGACCTATATCATGGTATGTAATATTATTTCAGACCTAAATCTCACTTTTTCATATGATCTCAAGGTCTCATAAAAGTTTTTAGGGATTCTATACACATATAGTAAAGTAATTAGGCCTAATGGACTTACTTGGTCAACCAAGAGGAATGAAACAATGGAGTAGAAAGGCTGATGAAATGAGTCAATATAAAGATATCAATCCTTGTAATTTATGTATTTAATGAGTAAAATATACTTTTAATGGTCATATTAGATTAAAAAAATTTAGTGTCTTAACTTGGTTAATATGCTCAAAAGGAGGATAGACTGTTATATACTTCATGGTGACTTGATTAAACCTATTTAATGTCTTATAACTATAAAATAAAGGGAAGTATTTGAATATGGCGTGCATATACCTTTCATGGGTCAAATTTTACTAAAAATAGACTTTGACCATCATAAGGACACTCTTTGAAATCACTTCAATGCATGGAAGACTATTGTAACTATCATGTGAAATAAGTCATGATCTTTTGACTTCTTCAAAGACTTATACACCACTCTTCCTCTTTATCTCTCCATGTACTTATATTTATTGAGTTTGGAAGGCCTAATTTGGTATCCCTCACTTGGGTATGAGGAAACTCTCCCTAGTTTTGTACTTGATATACCTCTTAAAGTATTTAAAAATTTTATATCTCCTCTATGATTGGTTTATACTGTGTATATGATTGTTTTTATATGATAAGTTGTATGACTATTCACTTATCATGTCCCTGACACACCTATATACTAATAATTTGTCTTTTTTGGGTTTTATGAAGTGTCAAAGTTTGGTGATCATGTTTGGAGTGTAATTTGGTTATAGAAGTGCCTCAAGATAAGCTTCTCATCCTTCACCTCCAAGTTGTAGTCACTCATCAAGACCTTCATATGAAATATCATTGCTTAATATCTTTGAAGATAATGTTTTAGTTCATTTTTTGTTCACTATTTTTGTTAGGATTCCAAGTTGAGTGGATGAATGATCACATTGGTGCATCACCACCACTTAGAGTATATTTCATTTATGCATTTTCTATCCCTTTTCACCCTAATAGTAATAGGTCTTATTGAATTTAGACACAATTAATTTACTAGGGTATTTATCCCTATTATCTAGAGGTATGTTCTAGTTATAAGGTCACTCACAGCCTTTAGGCCATTCCCATGTTAGTTCAAGTTTGAAGTAGAATTGAACATTCTCCTTCACAGGGTGTAACTTGGGTTGCTAATAGTTTTATCATGCATAGTGGGACCAAATTTAAGCATTGGAGCCTTCACAGTAGTATCTTAGCCATCACAAGAAATTTCAAGCACTCACATGCTAGGTTTTCAATCAGAAGATATCATATGGTCATTATCTCAAAGGTAAGAGATGTTCTTTTTCATATTTCATAGTTCATTATTATTCATGTACATTATGATTAGTTATGGCTTCATATGGGATATAATTATATCACACACTTCCTTATCATCAGTCATATGATCCCTATTAGTCTTATTATAACCCTTATCATCCTTATATTCACCCTTATAAACAATATGAGAGCCTCTATCAGGCCTATGATCCTTTTTAATACCAATATTACCAACCCCATTGTGAGCCTCATCCAAATCCTTGGTAGCTTGATTATCAACCTAATCATCTATGGGAACCTCATTACATTATTGATCATCCCAACCATGTCCTAAAATAATCCATATCAAGCCTCAAAAGTACCTTATTTGGATATGAAAAACACATGGTGAGAATTGACCTCCTGAGAGGGTATGGCCAAAAAATCCCTAGGCATGATATTGAGAACATGAGTAATTCATTAAAATAGGCTAAATAAGAGTGGGCAATTTCCATGAGATAAGGTCATTCAAAGGTCAGCATTGTCATGTTGGATATAGAGGGTCTAGTTTCAAAGAGTGAAGAGAAGCTAGAAACATATGAGGGATAATAAGTTCACCATTATCAATAGTATGTCCCCTCTTTCATTATACATCAATCATCAATTTAACTTCTCTTTCCCTATCAATATTCTCAAACAAATGTGTGTCACATCCCTCAAATTTACTCAAAATCCTTTCCAACTTTTCCTACTTGGAGGTCTATCTAAGAGAGAGTTCAAAGTGAGAGAGAAGTTTGTCTTGAGAAGGTCAAGTTCCATGATTAATAGTATACTTTTCAACGCCATCCATATTTTGATCAACATGAAGATATCTCAAATAGATGGTTCTTGATTTTGAGGTTCACCTTGATAAATAGATTGAACCTACATATAATTATCTACATCATTTAATAGTAGTTATAGGAGCAACATAATCCCATTTGAAGATACCTTCATTCCTTCCCCAATTTGTGACACATGTGAAGGAAACCCCTACATATAAGTTTCCAACTTGGAAACAAATGGAAAAATCAAGGGGAGGAGGAGACCAGTCAAGTATAATCCAAGATGTTGAAGTGGAAAAAAATTGGAAAACACTCATCCCCCACACCTTACTCCTCAAGAGTCCAAGGATTTCCCCTCATGGAGATCTATTCAATAAAATTTACAATAGAAAGAGTAATTAATGGTTGTCAAATATAGAAAGTTAAATTATCATGATATAACATCTACAACACTATTGGATTTGACTCATCTTCTTAAATTTTCTAAGGATATACCATGCCACTCCTTGAGAAGGAGCCTCTCCTCTATGAGACTAGTGAAGGATATCTAGTTGTAGTGATAGAAGATTAATATGATATGAGTGAACAAGAAGAATACACTTAAATTAGACAAGAATAAGATTGTTCCCAAGAGTTCATTGATGACATGACAACCACTCTTTGTCATGATATCCCTAATGAGTGTGAGAGTGAGGTATTTATTCATTTTTTAGTATTTTTAAGGTAAGTATTTAGAATTATAAAGTATCCAAATATCCAAAAAAAAGTATGTGTTCAATAAGCTTCTAGTTTATTTTAAGATGAAGGATAAATTCTTGGCCACCAAGATGAGTTTGTTGATGAGACCCCAATGGTTCATGAAAGTTTGAATTATGATCATGATTTCATGGAGTTTCAAGGTGATAATGATGACCTTTGGTAGTAATATATGATCATTTGTAATGAATATCAAACCCTTCAAAAACACACACCTCATATAGATCATGTTGAAGATGAATCGATTGTTGGACCTATCAAGTGTTGTCCATAAGAAGAACAGGCCCAAGATGATGGAAGAAATGATGAGGTGTTTGCTAAATTAGTTTTTGTCACTTGGATTTACACCCCTTGATGAGATGTATTGTCTTTCCTTATCCAAGTTTCATAATGTAAACATCTCACTTGTTTTGGGTAATCAATTGGTGAGATGAATCTCTAGAATGGCTAGTTCCCTTGATGTACTCTTTGAAGAACTCTCTCACTTATCAAATTTACATGAAAAGGGTTTAGAAGAAAAAATTAGAAAGATAAAATGTGATTCAATAATATTTAATTCCCTCCTACTGACTAAACTTATACTACTTAGAGCAAATCAAATCTTCTTTCACCCATAACTCACAACTCAATACAGATTGTTACATCAATGTTTCATATGCTAGGTTCAAGAGGTATATTTGATGTTTATAATGGATATTTAATTATCCTTTGGAGAATAAAATCATAAAAAACTTATTAAACTCTCATAAACTAAGAAATAACACTAAAAAAGACCTGTAATAATCACTTTTCTGCACACTTGGTGGACAATCAAGGACAACATGCTAGAAAAGACTATCTTTTAATAGACAAGATCAACAATATTTATAAATAAAATCAATTAGAAAATTAAATTTTTTATTGATTCAAGAGACATTAAAATACAAAATTGGCTAGGGTTTCACCATTAACCAATGGAGGTTACTCAAAATAAGCCCAAAAAGTCATTACTTATAGCATTTAAGAGAGGGGAGAGAAAAGGGAAGCACAAAGGTCAATTGAACACTTGTCAAGATGATAAAATGAGTTATATTTACATGAAAATAATATTTTAAATGGACTATATAAGTTAAAAAGAGACAAGTGGCTTTCCAAGTCATGAAACTTATGAAAAGTGGCATAGGAGTTATCAATGTGCACAAGGAAACTGCCTTGATCATTCACCTCTATTGGAACATCCCAAAACTAACTAGGGATAGGTCTATTGATTGGAATGAGAGGGAATGGTTTAAAACATTATTTTTCATATGTTGGCTTTAGTCTTAATCATTTGGATTCCTTTTAGAATGAACCATCACTGCCTTTAGTCAAAGAAACTCCCTCTTCTACACACCTTGTACACTTGACTCTCAATATGGATTAAATTTATCATAAAAATCCATAAAATGGGAGGGATGACATGTTTCAAGACCATATGCCTTAGATTTATCAAGTGCACCTTAAAAATCCATCCACTTGAATTTCTCACCCTTCTCACTATCATGCTCATTATGCCAGTTTAACTGGCTGAGATGAGATATCTTAACACTTAGGAGTTTTTTCAAGGCATTAAACTACCATGGTGAGTTATAATAAATCTAGATATTCCTCCCAAAGTTAATTTCATTCCTTAAAATCCCTAAAACCTTACAATGTACAAAATAGTCAAATAAATCTATTTTATACCATGTTCGTACATGTAAGGTAGCACAAATATTAATGACGAGCCTTGAAGAGTCCTCTACAATCTCTAATAACTTTCATGCCCATTTCATCACAATTTTATATCTCTCCATTCTTGCTTTCTCAATCAAGTCCTTATCTAAGGTTTAGCAAGGGTTTTGAGTCATTTCTTCTCTTAAGGTTTATTCATAAAGCCTTGATATTAGAACTACCAAAAATTTCCAAACATGTGGTGTTAAGGACCCATAATAATCTCTCCAAAATCCCTTAACCTCCATGCACATCCTTAGAGAAGATGTGAGCACTTAAAGTTGGTCTACTGAGCTTGAATCTTCATTTGTACAGGCCTCATGTGTCTTAAATTCCAAAATTAAATTTTCCATGGATTCCCCCACATATCAATAGCTCATACATGTCTAAATTTATCCCATGAACATGTTCCAACCATATATAAAACTCACCAAGAGCTATAAGTGTAGTTGGACCCCCAATTGGCTCTAGGCCTCTTCAAAGCCTAATAGGTTTAACATGCATTTTGATAGTTTTGACTACTTGGACTGATCTCTCATGGATGGAATGGTGTATCATTATTTTTCATATCTCATTAAATCTCACAAAGTCATCACACAACTTTCTAAGCACATTTTCTCATTCCTTCTTCTCATTCACCAACTAGGCCTAATTGGAGCTTGCTTGGTTGAGCTATGTACACAAGTTTTTTGACCACTTTGAGAGGTATGAGATTTATTTAGTGTTTAATATAACTCATTACCCTTCCATTCACCTTAAAATATATTTATTTATGTCCCAAAATATTTATATCAAGTTTCATACCCATTTTGGCTTTATTTCATTGTCTTGCCAAAAACCTAATTTTCCTGACTAGCTGACCTCTAAGACAAAATATTGAGACATATCCCTCTTATTAAAGGAAAATTTAAGGTTTTATAAGTTTTATTATTTCCTAATTAATATTTTTACCAAATGGATAAGTCAGACTCACCCATTTAGGCATCTAACCAACTCAATTTGTCCAAAAAGGGCCTCTAAAAGGACTATTTTTTTACATTTTTCACTTCCACCTAAGAATGACTTATAAAGGTTAATTACAATGTTATTGGTTCCTTAAAAATTATATCTTAAATTAATGATAAATAATCTTTTAATTCACCAAAAACCACTCTTCTCCCTTAGATTTCATCCTTACTCATTGAGCAACATGAGTCTCTTAGTACAACTTTACAGACTGTCATCCTTGGGCTAGTATGAAAAGTAGATGATTAACTTGAAATAAGTCTTGGAGTAAATTAAAACACATTATTTACCTATCATGAATCATTTTAAATTTGTTTTCATACCTTCTTTCTCTTCTTTAGCATACTCATCTCTTTACCTTCATTAAGACTAGACACTCAACTGTAGGTGCACACAAGACCTTAAGGAGTCTATGTAAGCTTATTTTACATATTAAAAAGATTATGGAGACCATAATGTCTTAATTAATCTTATAATATTTTTTTTCATCATTTTAACTCTCTCTATACCTTTTACATGCACCTTGAGCTCACAAAATTGAGTTCTCTCTTAACTATGATACCCTGCCTCTTTAATTCTTGTAGGTGCATATTTACCTAATTGAGATTTGGTCATGATGTGTAAAGGAAATATTTTAAAAATTAAGTTCAAACAACATATTTTCATACTTAATTCACCTTGTATATGATAAAACATCACATAGATACAATGCTTAGCTTATTGCCTTCCTACTTAGCTGTAGGTGAGCATTTTCCTATGAAGGGACACTTGTAGGTGTTCATGAGGCTTGAAACACTACATATTAACATAATACTAATTATTTTCATTTCCATTTTTACACCATTAAAACAATAATTCCATTCCAACCATAAGAGTATGTTTTATTTTCTCTTTAGGATTTCAAAGGTCACTCAAAACTCAAATCGTGTAGATGTTAATGTAGAGTTTTAGTACTTTAAAAGGCATCTTTGAGGCCCCAAATAATCAAGCTCCATAAATCCTCTTAGATTAATATTTAGAATATATATTCTCTATGCTATAAAATATATGTTTTACCTATCTATATTCTTCAAATCTCTTGATATCCTTACTAAAAGATATTCACAAAATGTCATGGACCTCCATTTTCACTTTTTTTAGGAAAATATCCCTGAACTCAGTCCTTGTTTCTTCCAAGATGGTTTACCTTTAAATTTTTACATTAGATACTTAATATAGGTATTAAATGGTCAACTCACATTCTATAATATAAAATAAGGTTTTACCATGTCTCTAATTCCCCATACAAGGACCTTCAAAGCTCTATAATGCCACTTATAGGAGAGTATTTTCACACATAGGTAATGAAGCAAACTTGGGAAGTATACAAGGTAAAAAGGTTTATGATGAATTAAAAACCCTCACCAAGTGTTAAAATGGACTCCTAAAACTATTTAAATATTTAAACACCTATCCAACTCTTCATCTCATCATGACATCATCAAGGTGACTCATGTAGGTGTGTATGAGTTGTATGTAGGTAGTGAACATGGAATGGAGAAATATATTTGGATGGTTGGCCTCATGAACAAATTTAAATAATTTTAAATCCATAAAATTCATTATTTACATTAATGAGATATTAATACAAGCCCCAAAACATCTATTCCAATGTGAAAACCTCTTATAAACATTTCGAACATAACAAGCAAGGGTATCTAATGATTGGTTTATGTGGTTCATGAGATTGAAACCAACATTGCATCTTATTCAACATACAAATGAACTATCTCTTCTTAATAATTAATTTAAAAAATTTATACACTCTAACTACCATTCCATGAACAAGCTAGGCAAGTCTTATTCATGTGACTGCAAGTGAGAGTGAGTGAAGAGTTGACTATGAGAAATGGTAGGAATAAAAGTTACTCAAAGCATGGTGTGATGAAACTATTGGTTGAATATTTTGTCGATCAGTGTACTGATAAACAAAATAGGTCTAATCAGCCAAAGTAAGAAGATTGGTCATCCAAATGTGTAGGTTTACCACATCAAAAGGGGACTAATCTCTCCTCTCATCAAGGGGAGGTTCCCTATGGATATGCTACATTATATATATATATATATATATATATATATATATATATATATATATATAAAATAATACTCAAGGGTGGGACAAACCATCCATCTCTCTTTATTCAAAGATGATGTGTGTGGATCAAAGGAGAAACTCAAGGAAAATGACAGAAAGCACTCCTCTTCTTTCAGAAGTACTATTCAGCAAGCCACAAGAATATTCCTAGTAGTAATTGTAAAATGTAAACAAAGATGTAGCAACTAGCAAATCCAGATGCAGCATAAAGTCTTCACCTGAATTGCTCAAGAGTAAGATACGAAGGGCAATGAGGGCACAAAGTCATCCCAAGGTCCTTTACATAGAAATGAAAAGAAAGCACACTAAAGGCAATTATGGGGGCACAAAGCCTCTCCACATTTGACTCTTCAGGAAACCTTCCTAACTACTTTCACTAATTCTACTTGTTAAATTAAAGGAACAGAAAATATATCAAGGAAAAAGACATAAGAATAGTTTCCTCAACAACAAAGATATCACAGCACAAAGTCTGAAAAATCACTTACTTTCTTATTCCAATAACAAAATATGATAAACAATCTGAGCTCAAAGTCTTAGTAATGCCTTTCAATTTGGGCAGAGTTTTGTTCTAATTGTCAAAAAGAGATACATTTACAATAAAAGAGAGTCCCTTATATAGCCTCTTCAATAAGGACTCAGGAATAGTAACACATCATGTTGCCTTGAAAATTATTAGGAAGATAGGATAGAAATTAGGGGCATCTACTCATTTGTTTTTCTCAATATAGAGGAACAAGTCACGCTATTGAAATTTTGCAACTTTAAATGTCCACCTGGCGATCTGATCCTTCTTCATCGTTCCTCCTTTTCTAGTTAAGTGAATCGGGTCCTGGATTCAATTTTATATTACATTCCTTAGTCACTTCCTATTGTTTTTAGCCTTAAAGCCTTTGAATGCATTTGGGTCTATAGATTACAAGGATCAACAACTATTTTATGAGCTTTAAAATTGGCATTCACGCGGCCGTCACTATGTTTTCAATAGCTAGTTCATTGTCTTGAATTTGATGTCTTTAGGCATGTCACCCCTTGGTCCTTCTTCAACTTTCTTATTCTGCATCCTTTGAAAGGGAAGGTGACCCTTCAGCTTTGGGGGAGTGTCCTTTAAGTTGGCTGCTAAGAGTCCCCCGCAAGGGCACCTGTGCTTCAGGGTCTTTTGACAGCTTTCCTATGAACTGTTTCTCGGGCTTTCTCTGTAGGCATTTTTCCACAGACAAAAAGTCTGTGGATAATTTCTTGCAGACAAAATTTCCATAGACAATTTCCAATAGACAAAAAGTTCTCAGAATTGCTTCTCACGGACAAAAAGTCTGTAGAATTGATTTGTCTGCTTGGAAATTTCTTCAGGCTTTTTGCCCGCAGCTTCTCCGAATTCTTTTGGAATTTTTGTCTAAAGGAATTCCTTCGGACAAAAGTATAAAATAATTATGCCTTTGTCTACCTTAAACAAAATTCCAAAAGAATTTACCTTAACTTTCTTCTTTGAAAATGACCCTTTCGAAGGGTAATTTTGTCGACCAAGTGCCCTCTGCAAGGCCACTTGTCCTTCAAGAGGCTTCTTTGAATTTTTGCATTGAATCACTCCTTTGAACCATCTAAGTGAACCATTTGATTGAACCAAGATGTTAAACTACTTAGTTGAACCAAAAATTGAACCAATCCATTGAACTACTTCGTTGAACTAAGTCGATGAACCGCTCTGTTGAACCACTTTGTTGAACCAAGGCAATGAACCAAATGGTGATGAATTAAAAGCATTGAACTACTTGTTTGAACCAAATGTTGAACCAATCCATTAAACCAAGCTTTGAACCAAAATGGTTCAAGCTGATGAACCAGTTTAATGAACCAAGCCTTTGAACCAAGCAGATGAATTGAGCATTGAACCACTTGATTGAAACTACCTTTGAACCATTTGTTTGAACCAACCATTAAACCAAGCTTTGTTTCAATGGTTCAAATGAAACCTTTAACTGACTGACAAACCATTTGATTGAACCAAAGGATGAACCAAAGTGTTGAAACAAAGCAGATGAACCACCCGAGTGAAATAAAGTGTTGAACCGAAAGCGTTAAACCTTTTGAAATTTGAACTCGTTGAACCTTTGAACCAAAGTGGTTCAATGGTTCAATGGTTCAAGCCTTCTTTGCTTAGATGCTTGCTGATGGAGATTTTTGATTGAACCAAGGCATTGAACCAATTTCAAAAATGACCAAGTGTTAGCAACTGATTATTTTGGTTGAACCCACCTATAGAAGTCTTTGAACCTATAGAAATGAACCTGTAAATCCCATTGAACTTGGCCTACAGAGTCCATAGATTCAAGCCTATAGAGTCTTTAGATTCTTAAGAAGTTTTAAAAATGAGGAATTTGAATGCCTAAGACAAATTTCAAAAAGGGAAGAGACAAGTTTGGTCTGTAGGACTAAAATAGTTCAAATGTTGTCCCAAAAATGAGTGATATTTTTGGGGGATAACAGCTGGCTCCAATTGGGGAACTTCTATCAATTGCAAAAAGAATTGAAGGGAGGAGAATCCAAAATCTCTAATGTTTTCATGTGTACCATTGGGCTACGGATTCATGCTACCCAAAAATGGAAGGCATCAAAAATGGAAACAAAAAAAACAAAATAGAATTAAAAACTATACAAATATACATATATATAGATGCAATAATTTGATACTTCAAGAGTTGAAGTGTTTTAGATGTTGTTTCCTAAGAGGTATTGAAAATATTCTGCCATCTTGGTAAACTAGCAGGAAACCAATTTGCCCCTAGAAATGGTGACGGGCGAATGGAGCTCTCCACCAGGAAACCAATTTTTTGCATCTTCCTCTTGGCCTTTTCTTCTTCTTGCTCCATGGCAGGACGTGGTCTTCAAACTAAAAACCATAACTCTTTGTTCTCCCTATGAAGAGTTCCTTTTACTGACTTTGGAATACAGCAGTATGGTCCACCATCATAACTTACTGTTCTATTAGTCTAGTCCAACACATGCTTTGTTTGTCAACATTAGACCCCTGACAAACCATCAGCTCAATATCTCCTTTGATGTGAAGGAGTTTGACCTCTTCACCCTGAGCAGTCTTCAATATGAGAAATAGAGGTCTGTATCTAGCTATGGAAGAAATACTGCCATCAAATTCCAAGATCCAAGCATCATCAGAAGTTGATCTTCTATCTAATTTCTCTTCATTGGAGATGGAAGATCTTTCTTGATTTGTACTATGCCCTACTAATTATTTTGATGCCTTATTTGGATCAAATCTTGGATTTCCAACTATAGGACTTTCATTGACTAAGACATGAGCATCCTCTGTGGTCAAGAAGTAATTAACCCTACCTAAAGGCTCAAATAGAATTTGAGCTACAAGGGCTGACATTTGGGTAACCATAATTTTTTCCTTAAATAGGTCCACACCTGGTTCTCCATCAATGTCTAATTTCTCAAGATTGGCTTGCAAGGATTCAAACTCAGTCATTTGAATTTTAGATTCCTTGACATGATCAATCATGACAAATGACTAAGATGGATTTGGAAGAGAGGATGGGAGTTCATCCTTTTGATTTTTGGGAGGGAGAGGACTGGTTTGCGAAGTTGAAGTAGAAGGTGTAGAGATGTTTGATGTACTTACTTCTTTGGTAATCAACAAGTCCTTTGATTTTAAAGGAAGAGGAGTTCTTTGCTTAGCAATTGAAATTGCTAGTTGGGGTCACTCCTCTGTCTTCTCTTTGTTGGCCTATTGGGCTGACTGATTCTAGGACCTAGTGAATACTGCATATGATCCTTTGACTGTTTCACCTTCACTTTTGGGTTCATCTTGGTAATTTAGGAAACCAATGTGGGAGTCACTAGCTGATTCTTCTAGATTCTCCCTGAAGAGATTAGTGCCATTTTCTTGCTCTAACTCAGGTTGGAAATAGGAAACATGCTTTGTTTCTAGATATCCAACTACCGAGTTTGTTGGAGGTGCTTCAAAGGTAGGATTCCTCTATGGGGGGAGAAGATGATTGTGTTTTCCTTGACTTCTGGTAGCATTGCCTTGATATGGTTGATTAGGGAGTGTCCTCCTTGGTATATCTTTATATAGAGGAGCAAAAGACATACTTTGTGCCATTTGCCTTTTCAAGGCTAGAAATTCATTTACCAGCTTTTGTACCATTAAATCAGTGGTGCCTGTAGATGAATATTTAGAAGATGATGAGGATCTATTTCTATTTGAATCTCTTCTTATTGTTAGGACTTGTTCCAAAGTCTTAACGTTAGGTTAGTTTTTTGGTAGAAAATAATTACTATTGTAAATGGGGCATGCATCTTTTATAAAGACACCCCCATAAAATAAATAATCTTAGTTTAATTATTAGGTAGTTTTAATGTTTATGTTTATTAATTAGATTTACTCTACGGGTTGTTTTCCTGTATTTAGTTGGTTATTGGATTAGTTGTTTTTACCGGTCATTGGTAAAAACTATATAAATCCATATCTGCTTTGTGAAAGGGTTAACGGAGTAAAGGCACCCTTATGTAATTGTTTTTTTTTGAAATTAATAAAATACTTGTGCACTCGCACTAAGCGGGGACAAGGTTCAATCTATTTTGATCCTGGAGTTATCAGTGGTATCAGAGCATGGTTGGGAGCACGGTGAATTCGAAGGAGGAAGGTGTGATTTCTTTTGGCATGAAAATAAGGTATGCCATATAGTTTGGTTTAAATATTTTGAAAAATTATTAAATCATTTTAATTTTTCAAAAATTATTTATATTTAAACCTGTATTCTCCATATACCACTGTCTGGCCTTTTTTTTTTTTGGATCATTCATACTCCATTTTTTTCTGAGTTCAAGCCTCCTCATTTGGCATAAAAATGAATTTTTAATATTTAATGTTATAAAATTCATTGTTTTTTTGCCAAAACCAGATTTGTACGGCCTTTTATCTGAGAAAAACATCTGAATATGATCAAACATGGCTGCCATTGTGTTTTGAATTCATTTCAGCTCCTTTTAAGTCCAAAACCTCTGCAAATCTTGATCAATTAGCATTCAAAACCTCTGTTGTTGCATTTTTTATTGAAAATCTGGAAAAACCAGACTTGTACGGCCTGTTGTACGGCCTTCAAACGCCCAGGCTTGTTTTTGATTCATTTCCCTGCATTAAACACCAAAAAAAAAATTGCAAAAACACTGTGTAAATATGTTTTAGCAGCCTGTACGGACTTGTACGGCCTAAGAGAGAGAAAGCAGGTGAAGAAATTTTTTTCCAGATCAGCCATGGCATCCCAGGCAAGCATGGCGCAGTATAAAAGTTCAAAAATTTATTATTTGCTGTTTCTATAGTTTTTGTTTCAAATATTTGCTGGGTCCCATCCGGGAGAAGATTGAAGTGCAGGGTGAAAAGAAAGGGAAAAAGAAAAATTTATTTATTTACATTCTCATGTATTTTTTTTTTATTTTCCCTCATACACAGAAATCTGGTACAAATATAAATTTCTGAAAGTAACATTTTGTAAATGTTCTTAGAGCAATTGGTTAAGTGTATTTTGGTAAAAGCTTGCAAGGGAGGAGGTCAAGGGTTCAAATCCCTTTTTGGAGAAAGTCTTTTTTGATTTGGAATATACTTTTTTGAAAAAAAAAAAATATTCCCTTTTAATTCAGAACATTGTAAAACACATACTTATTGTATTGTGTTATTTATTTTTCGAAAAAGGGGCGAAATTTAATCTTTTTCTTTCGCATTGTTGTGGTGAGATAAGGGTGTAATTGGTGAAATAAGGTTGTAATTTGGCGAAATAAGGGTGTAATCATTATTTTTGGTGTGGTTAAGTGCAAAACCCATCAAAAATACTTATTTTCTATTTTACGCTCTACGCGGAGGTTAAGTGCAAAACCCCGTAGAAGCAGTGTCTTGTGCAGTGAGTGTGATATTTGTTTCATTTCTTTCGCAATTTGTCGCACGTTTCTCTACTGCACTTACTTTCATTTCATTTCAAAAATGCCAAAAATTCAGAATTTGCTTTCAGATGGTGATAGATTAACAATTTCCAATTATTCAGATTGGAAACGATTGATGGAGGCTTCACTAGTGTTTAATGAGTTATGGGATATTGTTAAGAATGAAAATCCCACATTGCCAACAGAGCAGGGTAAGTTAGATATTTTCAATTTGCGTGATTCTAAGGCCTTAGCTCTCATTAAATGTTGTTGTACTCGTGATACGTATGTTCATATTGAAAATTCTCCTCATAGTTACACTGCTTGGAAAACATTGTCAGATTTGTATGATAAAAAACCAAAGCATAAGAAGATAGATATTCATATGCAGTTGTTTACTTTGTCATTAGATGAGGATGGGGATATGGGAGAATATATGTCTAAGTTGAAAAATATCACTACTGAGTACACTAAGGCTGGTTTTGGAAAACTAGATGATGACCTCATAGTTACTGCTGCTTTGAAAGGACTACCAGGGTCCTATAGGAATTTTGTTGAAATGTTGCATGTCTCTGACAAGATCACAGGCATCACCTTTGATAAGTTGGCTGAGTTGCTCATCCAACATGACCTCTCTCTACCCAAGAAATCCAAGAAAATTGAAGAAGCCCATGTTTTAGAGTCAAAGCCTAGTTCATCTTCATCTGGGCATCAAAACAATAGAGGAAATAGTTATAGAGGGGGTCGAGGTTACAGAGGAGGCAGATATCAAAACAGAGGTAGGGGTCATTCACATAATCAACAATCTAATCAATCACATTCACATGAAACAAGTGATCGAGGACATGGTCACAACTCATATAGGGGCAGAGGTCGAGGTAGATCTGACATTCAGTGTCATAGATGTGGAAAATTTGGTCACATTGCCTCACAATGTAGAGTTCCTTTTGATAAAATTCAGAGGCCACAAAAAGCGACCAAGACTAACTCTGCTCAGTATGTCGATCATGACTATGATGAATCTAGTAATGTTGCCCATGAATTTGCATTTACTTCTTTGGGGCACATTGATTATGTTGAATATGAGGCTAGAGATGAGCTCACAGATGTATGGGTTTTAGACACAGGAGCAACCAAACACATGACATTTAGGAGAGATTTCTTTTGGTCTTATAAGGAAGCTTCTCTCTCTCCAGTTGCCTTAGCAGATAAGTCTATGCATACACCACTAGGACTTGGTACTATTCGAATTCTTCTTCCTAATGGGTCTATAAAATACTTGGAGGATGTTTGGTATGTTCCCACATTGAAGAAACACTTACTTTCTTTGGTAACTATTCGAAAGAAAGGTTATCAAATTGTGCTTGAAAATGGGCTCATTTACATCAATTCAGTGAAGGACAATTATAAAACCATGTATACAGGATATGAAGATGGTAACTTGGTTAGATTGCATTGTAAGGTGCTTCCTCCCAATATAGAACTTGCAGCAGTTGTTGATACAGGTACAGGTACTATGTCTACACAACGGTTATGGCATCTCCGCTATGGACATTTGAATATCCACTCTTTAGTGGATTTGCAGAGATATGGTATGGTGAATGGGTTGCCCACTTTTCGCAAAGATAGTATTCTTTGTGAGTCATGTGTTTTGGGCAAACAAAATCGAGAAAAATTTCCTAAACAGTCATCTTGGAGAGCTAACAGATGTTTACAGTTAGTTCATAGTGATGTATGTGACATGAAAAAGTCATCCATTGGTGGGTGTAGATACTTTGTCTTGTTTATTGATGACTTTTCTAGGATGACTTGGGTATTCTTTATGAAAAACAAATCTGAAGTTTTCGCTAAGTTTGTTGATTGGTTACACTTAGTCGAAAAAGAAACAGGTTCACATTTAGCCACTCTTCGTTCAGATAATGGAGGTGAGTATACCTCAAATGAATTTTTAGACTATTGTCGAGAACATGGAATTCAACGACAATATAGTAATGCTTATACTCCACAACAAAATGGAGTATCTGAACGAATGAATAGAACTTTAGAGGGCACAGCACGTGCCATGTTGCACTATAAACAGCTTGATGATAAATTTTGGGCCGAAGCCGTTGGTACTGCAGTGTATTTGAGAAACAGGTCCCCCACAGTTGCACTTTTGGGACAAACTCCATATGAGGCATGGTATGGGTTTAAACCCAAAGTTAAACACTTGAAAGTTTTTGGATGTCTTTGTTTTGCTTTGGTTCCTCCTAAACATAGAACTAAGTTGGAACCACGAAGTCGAAAATGCATCTTTCTTGGTTATTCTGAAGATAAAAAGGGGTTTCGTTTGCTTGCACAAGATTCAGGCAAATTCATAGTGAGTCGAGATGTAATATTTGATGAATTTGGGACTATGAACACTGCAGAGATTGATTCTCAACTTGATAGATTAGAGAGGAAAAATGCAAAAAGAGATAAGGGTTTGAATAATGGGGATAACTCTTCGAAGTTATGGTATGAGACTCAAATTCCTTCACTTTCCTCTCCTTCATCTACAAGTTCACAGGTTGATGACTTAGAAATTGTTGAAAATTCTCTAAGTCCCCCATCGAATAATGCACCTAATGAAAATACAGGAGTCCCTGATTTGAATAATTTGTCTAAGTATCCAAAATGGGCTCAAAGTACTTTTTCTGACTTGACAGCAGATGAAGTTGGTTTAACAGGGCCCAGGAATTCTCGAAAACAGGTGAACTATGCTATGGTTGTTACTACTTCTTCCACTGAGCCATCCACTTTTGAGGAGGCATCTACTGAACATGTTTGGCAACAGGCAATGAAATGTGAGTATGATTCCATACTTAACAATAATACATGGGTTTTAGTTGATCCTCCTCCACATGTTAAACCCATCGGATGTAAATGGGTTTATAGGACTAAGTATAAATCAGATGGTTCCATTGATAAACATAAGGCACGACTTGTTGCCAAAGGATATGCGCAACAAGAAGGTATTGATTATGAGGAAACATTTGCACCAACTGCCAAATGGCACACTATTCGTATGGTACTTGCCTTAGCAGCACAAAATGGTTGGAAAGTACATCAGTTGGATGTTAAAAGTGCTTTTTTAAATGGTGATTTACAGGAAGAAGTCTATATGAAACAACCTCAGGGTTTTGAATAGGTGGGTGCTGAACACAAAGTGTGTAAATTGACAAAAGCTTTGTATGGGCTCAAACAGGCACCCAGGGCTTGGTATGAGAAAATGGATTCATACTTGAAATCCATTGGTTTTCATCGCAGTGAATCAGATGATACTCTCTATTTTCGAGTGCAGGGTAAGAAAATGGTGATATTAGTTCTCTATGTTGATGACTTGTTTATTGCAGGTAATGATGAAAATCATAATAAGTCTGTGAAGAAGGAATTAAAAGATGGGTTTGAGATGACAGATCTTGGACTTCTTCACTACTATCTAGGCATAGAGGTAACTCAGAAAGAGCACAGTATTTTCATTTCACAAACTAAGTATATTTCTGAGTTATTAGAGAGGTTTGGCATGAGTGATTGCAAACCTGCCCTCACTCCCATGGAAAGTAACTTGAAATTGTCTAAGGATGATAGCAGTGCCTTTTTTGATGGCACAACATATAGACAATTGGTGGGAGGTTTGATATATTTGATGACTACCAGGCCCGATATTTCTTTTTCAGTTGGAATTTTATCTAGGTTTATGCATGAGCCTAGAGAAATTCATTGGCATGCAGCAAAACGAGTACTTCGTTACCTTCAGGGAACGAAAACATATGGCCTTGAATACCGCCGCAACAAGAACTTCAAACTTGTTGGATATTGTGATGCAGATTTTGGCGGATGTGTGGATGACAGAGTGTCAACCACAGGATACACTATGCATATGGGTTCAGCTGCCATTGCTTGGTGTTGTAAGAAGCAAGATACAGTGGCAAATTCTTCAGCAGAATCAGAGTATATTGCAGCATGGGATGCTTCTAGAGAAATTGTTTACCTTCGTCGTATTCTTGAAGATCTTCAGGTTTCTCAGTTTGCTCCTACACAGTTATACATTGATAATCAGAGTGCAATCAAGATGTCCAAGAATCCAATGTTTCATGCCAAAACAAAACATATGGATGTCAAATATCATTATCTACGAATGCTGGTGGCAAAGAAAACTCTTGATCCAATATATTGCCCAACTACCGATCAGACAGCTGATATCTTCACAAAACCCCTTGACAGAATCAAATTTGAAAAATTCAGAAAAATGCTTGGTATGTGTCCAAAGACCTGACTTTGGATCATAGGGGGGTTTGTTAGGACTTGTTCCAAAGTCTTAACGTTAGGTTAGTTTTTTGGTAGAAAATAATTACTATTGTAAATGGGGCATGCATCTTTTATAAAGACACCCCCATAAAATAAATAATCTTAGTTTAATTATTAGGTAGTTTTAATGTTTATGTTTATTAATTAGATTTACTCTACGGGTTGTTTTCCTGTATTTAGTTGGTTATTGGATTAGTTGTTTTTACCGGTCATTGGTAAAAACTATATAAATCCATATCTGCTTTGTGAAAGGGTTAACGGAGTAAAGGCACCCTTATGTAATTGTTTTTTTTTGAAATTAATAAAATACTTGTGCACTCGCACTAAGCGGGGACAAGGTTCAATCTATTTTGATCCTGGAGTTATCACTTATCTTCCTTGCCAAGATAAGGTCATCTTCTACCTCAGTGGCCAAAAGCTGAGCTACAACAAGATCTTTTTGACCAGCACGTCTCAATAGAAAAATTACTTCAGGTAACTGAGAATTAATGAAGAAGCATTTGAAATTCTTAGCTATAGGTCAAGCAATTACAAGAATTTTGTTCCTTAGTTTGTCAAATTTGGCTATGAAATCCCTCATAAGCTCATGAGGCTCTTTTTTCATTTGAGTGAGCTAGGCCAGCAACGCATGTGCATCTTCTGCAGGCTTGAACCTTACTTCAAACTTGGCTTTGAGTGTATCCCAGTCAATCACTGATTTAGCTTGCAGATGGTAAAACCAGTCTACAGTAGCACCTTGTAGTGTCTCCACAAAAAGCCTGGCTTCCATGTCTTCAAATTCTACTCTAATAACACCACAGGCTATGCTGAAGGCTGCAATGTGTTCATCAGGGTGAACTATCCCATCAGTAAAGAATTTGGGGAAATTCTTTCTTGAACTATGTGGGAGTTCATGCAGAGGTGGAGTCAAGTTGAGTGGGCCAAAATAGTTACCCCAGGGGCCTCAAATTGCCATGATTTAATTTAAGAAAAATAGAAATAACAAATTTGGATAGAGTAGCCAGATTATAGAATAAAAATGGAAAAGGACTGGCTCAGCTTTAGTTTGAGGCTTGAGGCTTCAAACTACACACTCTTTCCCAGAAGCTCTAGTTTTATAGACCAGATAAAATAATGGAGGTGGAGGAAGATGGTAAGGCTATAAATGGATAATGGGTAAGACAAGTAATGGAGTCACCAGAATCTGTAATGGATAAGGGTTATAATGATAATGGGTAAGACATAGGTGATGTTTCAATCTAAAACTTGAGGTTCCAAATTTCACAGAATTATGTATATCCCTAGCAGAGTCGCCAAAAACTGTTGGTTGAATATTTTGTCGATCAACATACTGATAAACAAATTAGGTCTGATCAGCCAAAGTAGGAAGATTGGTCATCCAAATGTGTAGGTTTACCACATCAAAATGGGACTAATCTCTCCTCTCATCAAGGGGAGGTTCCCTATGGATATATATATATATATATATATAAAATAATACTCAAGGATAGGAGAAACCATCCATCTCTCTTTTTTCAGAGATGATGCGTGTGGATCAAAGGAGAAACTCAAGGAAAATGATAGAAAGCACTCCTCTTCTTTCAAAAGTACTATTCAATAAGCCACAAGAATACTCTAGGTAGTAATTGCAAAATGTAACCAAGGGCGTAGTCAATTAGCAAATCAAGATGCAGCATAAAGTCTTCATCTGAATTGCTCAAGAGTAAGATACGAAGGATAATGAGGACATAAAGTCATCCCAAGGTCCTTTACATAGAAATGAAAAGAAAACACACTAAAGGAAATTATGGGGGCACAAAGTCTCTCCATAGTTGAATCTTTAGGACACCTTCCTGACTACTTTCACTAATTCTACTTGTTAAATTAAAGGAACAAAAAATATATCAAGGAAAAAGACATAAGAATATTTTTCTCAACAATAAAGATATCACAGCACAAAATCTAAAAAATCACTTTCTTTCTTATTCCAATAAAAAAATATGATCAACAATCTGAGCTCAAAGTATTAGTAATGCCTTTTAATTTGGGAAAAGTTTCGTTCTAATTGTCAAAAAGATATACCTTTACAATAAAAGAGAGTCCCTTATATAGCCTCTTCAAAAAGGACTTAGGAACAGTAACACATCATGTTACATTGAAAACTGTTAGGAAGACAGGCTAGAAATTAGGGGCATCTACCCATTTTTTTTATCAATGCAGAGGAACAAGTCACGCTAGTAAAATTTTGCAACTTTCAATGTCCACCTAGTGATTTGATCCTTCTTCATCATTCCTCCTTTTCTAGTTAAGTGAATCGGGTCCTGGATTCAATTTGTTATTCTGTTCCTTAGTTGCTTCCTGCTAGTTTTGGCCTTAAAGCCTTTGAATGCATTCAGGTGTATAGATTATAAGGATCAACGGCTATTTTATGATCTTTAAAATTGACGTTCGCGTGCCCATCACTACGTTTTCAATGGCTAGTTTTCTATCTTGAATTTGACATCTTTAGGTGCATCACCCCTTGGTCCTTCTTTGAATTTCCTATTTTGCATCCTCCCAAAGGGAAGGTGACCCTTCGGCTTTGGGGGAGTGTCCTTTAATTTGGCCACTGAGAGTCCCCTGTAAGGGCACCTACCCTTTGGGGTCCTTCAGTGGCTTTCCTACAGATTGTTTCTCAGGCTTTCTCTACGGGCATTTTCCTGTAGACAAAAAGTCTGTGGATAATTTCCCATGGACAAAAAGTCTATAGAATTACTTCCCATAGACAAAAAGTTCACATAATTGATTTGTCTCCTTGGAAATTTCTTTTGGCTTTCTACCTGCAGCTTCTCTGAATTCTTTCAGACTTTTTGTCTAAAGGAATTCCTTCAAACAAAAGTCTAAAAGAATTATGCCTTTGTCTGCCTTAAACAAAATTTTGAAATAATTTACCTAAAATTTCTTCTTTGAAAATGACCCTTTCAAAGGGTACTTTTGTCGACCAAGTGCCCTCTGCAAGGGTACTTGTCCTTCGAGAGGCTTCTTTGATTTTTTGCATTGAATCGCTCTTTTAAACCATCTGAGTGAACCACTTGATTGAACTACTTGGTTGAACCAAACATTGAACCAATCCATTGAACCACTCTATTGAACCACTCCGTTGAACCAAGTTGATGAACCGCTCCATTGAACCACTTCATTGAACCAAGGCAATGAACCAACTGGTGATGAATTAAAAGCATTGAACCACTTGGTTGAACCAAACATTGAACCAATCCATTGAACCAAAATGGTTCAAGCCGATGAACCAAGTGGATGAACTGAGCATTGAACCACTTGATTGAACCCACCTTTGAACCATTTGTTTGAACCAACCGTTGAACCAAGATTAGGTTCAATAGTTCAAATGAAGCCTTGAACCAACTGACGAACCATTTGATTGAACCAAAGGATGAACCAAAGCGTTGAAATAAAGTGGATGAACCACATGAGTGAAACAAAGCATTGAACTGAAAGCATTGAACCTTTTAAACTTTGAACTCATTAAACCTTTGAACCAAAGTGGTTCAATGGTTCAATGGTCCAAGCCTTCTTTGCTTAGATGCTTGTTGATGGAGATTTTTTATTGAACCAAGGCATTAAACCAATCCTTAAAATGACCAAGTGTTATAAACTAATTCTTTTGGTTGAACCTACCTGCAAAAGTCTTTGAACCTGTAGAAATGAACCTATAAAGCCCATTAAACTTGGCCTATAGAGTCTATAGATTCAAGCCTGTAGAGTTTGTAGATTCCTGAGAAGTTTGAAAAATGAGGAATTTTAATGCCCAAGACAAATTTCAGAAAGGGAAGAGACAATTTTGGTCTGTAGGACCAAAATAGTTCAAATGTTGTCCCAAAAATGAGTGATATTTTTGGGGGACAACAAAAACCAAAAATTAAAATAGGTAATCATATGGCCTTTAAACATTGTAAAAATCACATCCCATCCACATGATACCTCTATAGAGGACCAACATTATACAAACAAGGAAAACTTTGACTGAGACCACACATGGTGATACCCTCCTATAACATAAGATGAGTTGCTCATAAAAACACCATGAAACATGAAATTAGGAATGGACATAATCTAATAAGATATCTAACATCCTTTAGATTCAATATCACCAACTAGATTATTCAAACTTATCCAAATTAGAGCAAAACCTATAGGGTGTAAGAAATAGTGAGCAAAAAAACATAGTCAACTTGTTAGAGATGGTTCATAAATAATGGTTGACCAATACTTATAATATTTTTATGAAAATGAATATATCTGATTATACTACCTTTTCCCAAATGCATTTGACCTAGAACCTCTCCAATTGGCTATACTAAGCATAAACCTGCTAACCACTTTTGTGTGTCTTAAAGGGTGAAGAAGGAGTATAACAGTTTTATCTCAAAAATTTCACTTCTAAAGTATGTCAAGAATTGATATTAGTCTAATTAGTATTAATATATGTTCCATGACCTTCTCCCATGTGTCACCTTACCTCATGGGTCGTACAAGTGCCAAACTCCCCTTTTTTAGTTGGTTTCTTGATTTTCAATTAGATAACCTACAATATTTAGATGGGACTAACGTTCCTAATAATTAATCTAACCTCTTGGATGTTTGAAAATAAATTAGGACACTTAGACACCTTGAAAACCATTCCACTTGCATTTATGACCCCTAAAAGCCTACTAAGTGACTCAAAGTGACATATAAACTAATTAAACCATGACTAAGGATAAAAGGCATAAAATTACATCAAAATTAATATAATATACCCCATGAAAAATTATTAGATTTCTAAAACATCTAAAAACTAATTTTTTACCTATAGGTGTCCAAATTTGACCTTGAAGTCAAATTTGTTTAACATTAATACCTCAAGTTAATACTTCTGAACACAAACCAAGTGAGGATATATTTTGTTTTCACATGCCTCATAAATTTCAATATGTCCATCATGAAGGCCTTGATAAGTCACCATCCCATATCGATCAAAGTGAAGGCACCAACCAAGACATAGTAGATCAAGAGTAGCCTATAACTAAGGTAGAGATGAGGCTAATATGCAAGGTATAAAGATATGAAATGAGTATGATTGGGTGCTTGACTCACCTATCCAAACCATGCACCTATGGTTATAATAATAAAATCTATTTGTTTCCCCATGAATATTCCAATGCCCCTAACTATAAGTGAGAGTCCTCATACAGTGATCAATGCTTGATTAGACTCAAATTAGGACATGGTAATTAGACCTCATGGTGACATATGTTAGAGGTAAAATAACTAAGAGGGGGGTGAATCATTGATGGAATCAATTCAATTCCAATTTCCTTAAACTTCAAACTCTTAACCAATCAATAAAAGTATTCATGAAGTATATAAACCATTTATTACAAAAAATAAAGAAAACTATGCAATATTAACACACATAACACATGGATTATGTGGAAAACTCTCATGGGAGATAAAACCCACTCTCAAGTCTACAAAAAAATGGAATAAAATCCTAGAATAAATTTACAAACAAGAGACTTTAGTGCAACACCCACTTCACAAGGAGCTCCAACCCCTAAGAATGAACAAGAACCCATTTGTCCTAGTGTTGAGCACCCACATAACCCATTTTTATAGTAATACCTCCATATCTTTGATTTAATGTGAATATAATGGATAAATAGTGAATATAAACTCTCTTCAACCCTTCAATCCTTCACACACAAGCAATGCATCCAAAATAACCTTTTGGATCACTCTACACTTCTTTACTCATCCTCCATATTCAACCATACAATAACACTATAATAACATCAAAAAGATGGCCTATAGATCATAAAAATATTCCTAAACCTTCTCTTCTCTTCAATCCATCCATCAATCATATTCATACTTCTCTTTTCTATGCATATCATCTCTAGAAACATTCATCTTTGTTTATGCTCTTTATAGAGCCTTAATGATCACCATCTTCGTGGGGTATATAAGATATACCTTAACTCTTAAGGATTTTATTACACTTATAATAAGATAAATTTCACCTACATATGTAATCCATAGCTTCGATAAATCAACCTTAATAAACATTACCTTTCAATTAGGCCTTAAGAAGCCCTTATAGGTCCATGGAGACCTATTCATCCTTTTAGCACTTCACCAAGCAAAACTAGGAATATAAGATCACTTAAAGGCACATAAATCATTGAAATATGACCCATAAGACAACCTCAAGTTATTATATTCATCACTACACACCTCTGTATATGGAAAACTTATCAATAATTTGCCTTATACATGAAAACACCATGAACAAACCAAAAGTCAATTTGTAATCAATTTTTCATATTGAATATGGATTGTTCAAACCTCCAAAACCCAAAAAAAATATCCTTAGGGAGTCTAAAACACTATAAAATATATAATTCATCTTGAAACATCTAAACACCATCAAGAAAAACTCAAACATCCTTCTCAGGTCACTTGCAAAAGAAAGTCAAACCCTAAGTCAAATTTGGATAGTAATAAATGAAAGTGTACAACCAATAAAACCTCCAAATAATTTTTCATAGATTTCCCTTGAATTTATATACCAATTTTGTTTTTATACCACCATAAAATTCATCCATCATCAAAATTTATTAACAAAACATTGCAGACTGGTCTTCCTTTGTAAATTTAAATATTTGAATTCTAATGGTCACTTTTTAATGCAAATTTGACTATGGAAACTAGTGAAATTACCCTGAGAGACAAAATTTGAACTACCATAAATTTATATAGACATCATGTCAAGACCTAAAATTTGAAACACATGATCTAGGCACAAATATTAACAAACACTTGTGACCACTTTCTTTTGATACCTTCACATGTGTGAATGTTGATGTCATATGACTTCAAATTTGGTGTTAGTTTTTTTTAGTCCTATAGGTGTCATAAGGTGTTAGTTTTATCAGCCCAAGATGGTAATCAATTCTTACTTCCATGCATAAGTCATCATTGTCATGAAAATGAGTGGGTTCCCTTGACCAATAGGTTATTTAACACTCATAAATCACCAAAAATGTTTGAAATTTGGCATCCCAAGGCCAAATTCCAACCACCAATTGTGAATGTGTGAATGTTGATGTCATCAATTTGGTGTTAATTTTTTTTAGTTCTATAGGTGTCATAAGGTGTTATTTTTATCAGCCCAAGATGGTAATCAAGTCTTACTGCCATGCATGAGTCATCATTGTCATGAAAATGAGTGGGTTCCCTTGACCAATAGGTTATTCAACACTAATAAATCACCAAAAATGTTTGAAATTTGGCAGCCCAAGGCCAAATTCCAACCACCAATTACGAATGTGTGAATGTTGATGTCATCAATTTGGTGTTAGTTTTTTTTAGTCCTATAGGTGTCATAAGGTGTTAGTTTTATTAGCCTAAGATGGTAATCAAGTCTTGCTTCCATGCATGAGTCATCATTGTCATGAAAATGAGTTGGTTCCCTTCAATAATAGGTTATTCAACACTCATAAATCACCAAAAATGTTTGAAATTCGGCATCCCAAGGCCAAATTCCAACCACCAATTGTGAATGTGTGAACGTTGATGTCATCAATTTGGTGTTAGGTTTTTTTAGTCCTATAAGTGTCATAAGGTGTTAATTTTATTAGCCTAAGATGGTAATCAAGTCTTACTTCCATGCATGAGTCATTACTGTCATGAAAATGAGTTGGTTCCCTTGACCAATAGGCTATTCAACACTCCTAAATCACCAAAAATGTTTGAAATTTGGCATCCCAAGGCCAAATTCCAACCACCAATTGTGATTGTGTGAATGTTGATGTCATCAATTTGCTTACTCAGGATGTTTTTCCAAGATGACTAGGATAACCTAGACCTTCACAAGAATATTCAAATAGATGCCTTTCAATTTAAAAAGTACATAAATCACTCTTTTCCCCTCATATGACTCTTCAAACATGGTCAATACATCACCAACATCCATCACTTTGCCTAACCAAGTAAACACTACAAGGTCTATGTATGCTCACTAAGGCACACTTTGTCATTAAGAACCATGCATACAAATAAACTTCTGAAAAATATTTACCACCTTAGGGAAATCATTGATAACACCTCAAAAATAAACCCTTTGTCATTGATTTCAACACTTGTAAATGTTTTCAAAGCTAACAATAAAGCTTATGCACATACTCTTTTCTCTCTATAAACACTTTCTCCCCCTTTGACACAATGACAAAGTGGGATTACATGTTCATCATATGGACATATAAAAAATTTAAAATCCAACATCAATAAGTTATCTCCTCTGAGTGATTATAGAAACTCCCCCTATCATTGTGAATACCATTCTTTATCATGACTACCTCAAGCTTGCCCATTGAAAACACTCTTATTTGACCATGTACTACTATATGAACAAGAAAAGAATAATATGAAGCAGATAGGAGTGATCACACTTTGAGAACACTAAGAGGGACTCCCCTAAAATCACCTAAACTCAGGAACCCCTTGATCACCTTCAGACCATCTCTAACCATGATAAAATTTCATAGTTACCTTCAAATTTTCTCTCACAAACTACCCATAGAGTGAAGAGTGGTCATTCAAGATCTATCTCAAAAATATATGATGAATAAATGTAATTAAAAAACATATTTATGGAAAACCATACCTTTGTATTTTGAATAAAATTACCAGAAACCACTCTTCTTCACACTAGCCTTGCTTAGAGGCCTAACATCCCTACGTGAACCTTGCAGAGCCCATAACTTTTTATGTATGCATCCTCATGATTTTAAATTATGTATATAGAGTAAAATAATATTCCCCCTAATTCATGCAAATAATCATCATCCAACTCTTCCTCTGCACCATAGATCCTTCACAAATGGACCTATCAATTAGTCCTCCATTTACACAAAACCTCAACCATAGGTAAAACTATACACTTTAATATGATTTTAAATACCTTTTTGACCACCCTTTTGGCTATTTTAATATATTAATCAGCCTCAAACCTCAAATCCTTTGGGAAGGACACTAACTCACATGGTACAAAACCTAAGGTATAAAAAAGGAATAAGGTCAACTTACCACTTTTCATTTAATCCCATCTCCTAAAACTTGTCTCACACCTAGAGGTCAAGAATACATACATCTAGAACAATTTTTGAGTTTTGAATCCTTTGATAACCTATAGAACCATGAAATGGTTTTTGACCTACTAATCCTTAAGTAAGGACTATCATACTCGAGGGCCTTCAAAAACTTCAACTTGACCTCAAAATACATTAAAAGCCTAAAACTACTTGTATCACATATTTATGAGGTCAAAACACCCTTATATTCCATAAAGTCACTTTTAACACTCACCAATCTTCATTTGACACTTGGAACGAGTCAAATTATGCATGCAAACCATGTGCACACAACACTCACTATGCCAAAAGACCTTATAATGATCATGAAATCCATTTGACATCTCCTTAACACCTTTTTATCATGTACACATCAAATACAACTATCTTATACCCTTGGTTAGCTTCATAAACCTCAAATGCATCAATTTTGCAAGATGAACACATGTTAAGTAATAAACATTAAACAAAATGGTCAAATTGAACAAATGGTCATGAATGACTCTTTTGACTAGTTGAGCACATATAAACCCATGGAATAAACTTGGATAAGTCATCTACAAACTCCATATCAACCTTACCTTCATTATTCATGATCTGACCTTCTAAACCAAGCATCAAAAATTGGCTAAAACTTACTTTTAGGACCAATGTCCCTGAACAGATTTCTTGAAGTTTTTCATCACAAACCTATGGAACAAGCTCATGCACTTTTTTTCCTCCCTTAAATAATTACCTTCTATTTAAACATAAGGCCTAGAAACATAAGATAATATATTCTCATACCATAATGGCATTGGTCTTAAAGATCAATCAACTCTACATAGCTTTGTATTGATTATAGACTCTTCTATATCTCCTAGAGCACACACACTTGCTTCTAAAAATGAAAGATGTATCTTAAGAAGCATTGGTAGAGACACCCATAGAGAGACTAAAGGTCCTAAAACATAGAATACTCCTATATCTCCATGCTCTCATTTGACTTGTAGTCATGCCTCATCATCAAATTGACTTTGATTGGGTTCTTAACTTCATTCTTTCTTTTTTACTCATAATCTTGTTTGATCTTCTTGTTTCCATGGCTAGATAAGGCTCATTATTTGACACTTTAACTTGTACCTTATCATGTCATGACAAATAATCCATTTTGAAACTACTTTTTATTCACCTTATTGGGTATCCATTCATTATAGATCCTTTTATTCATGTTATGATGGCCATTCTTTGAAGTAAAATTTTGACCATTCTTGTAGAACCTTGATATGTGACCTCTTTTTTGACACTTGAAACAAATGAAGTTTCTCTTATTGTGCATACCTTGTGTATGGGCCATAGGATGATTCCTTGAAGTTTCACGTCCCATTCATACACTTGATCATATGATTTTATGTTGAAGGCATTGTAAGACCTTGTAATATGACCAATCCCTTAACACTTGTAGCACAAGATGTTATTCTTTCCTTATGGACTGGTTGACTATCTTGAGTAATGATATTCTTCATGCTTTTCATTATCTTTCTCATAATTCCATGTAAATATCTTACTAGGGGATTTTCTCTTATAATCAATGATCCTATGACCAAACTAATGACAATAATAATAGTAACTATTGAAGGAGTTATCATACCTTAATAAATTGGGTTGCTTTATTTGATTTAAACTCTTATAGATTTTGAAGTTATCCTTCTTATTCATATTATCCTTCTTATTATCTTTACTATTACTCTCCTTAGCATGATTAGTCTCCTAATATATCATCACTATCTTATCACTCTTCTTATCCTTTTGAACAACTTCATGGAATCCTAGGCTTGATTTGTCATTTGAGACCTTTTGACTTCTCAATAAATCATTAAGATCAACTATACTTTTCTCAAATTTATGATATGTTTCAATATTACTCATAGCTTGATCTAGTTTCACATGCAAAGATTCCATCTCTAATTTGTATGTGACATATTCTTCAACCTTAATCTTTACCTCTTCAATAAGGGTATAAACCTGAATTTCAAGATTTTGAGTGATATCATCATGATCCTTAACTTTATTTCTCAACCTTTCTTCAAAGAACCCAATTTTCTCCTCACAGGTCTTGATCACGGATGCTTTTTTCTATTCTTTCCTTGTAGAAGCTTCAATTCTTACAAGGCATTTAGATATTTATTTTCAAGAGTGACTTGTTCATCTTCTTCCTTTGAGATATCTCCACAAAATAGATCTCTATCTAAAAAACATTCACCTTTATCTTCCCAAGAGCCATGAATAGTTTCTCTTTTCCCTCATCATGAGATGAATCATCACTATCTAATGTGTTTCTTTCTACTTTATTAGATCAGCTACTATCATGGTAAAGGCTCTTACTACCTTTGTATGACTCATTTCCTTTTCTCCTATTGAATAACTTTATATACTTACTAGGACCCTCAAATTTATTATGTTCATCCTCTTGAGAATCCTTATGAGCTTCCTTGTGTTTAGTCTTGCCTCTATCTAGACACTTAGCTATAAATTGACCAACTTTACCACATGAGAAACATTTTAAAGGAAGCTTCAATTCATATTTACCTAAGCCCACATTCAATTTTTTGGCAATCATGACTACAATTTGATCTTCATTAAGATCAAAGTATTTAAGACTTAACTTGTTTTACTTGCCTTTCATTTCTTTAATCACTTTGAAACTTTCTTCCTTATTTGGTTGTTTATCCTCATTGACTCTCATCTCATAGGCAATAAGGATGCCATGCAGTTTGTTGTTTCTAAAATTAGCATAGCTCATTTTTGAAAACAACCCCCTACGAAACTTGTCTGTTTCATCTTTTCATCTCCCTCAGTTCGTTCTTCGAGACAGATTTCAAATTCACTCTCATCTTGGCCTTGGAACATGAGTGGTTACCATCTCATCCCAGCTAATTTTCCCTCCCCTTGACTCCTTTCGGAGTTGGTCTTTTCTTCCATTTTCCCTGTGCAAGGGCCACAAATTTTGCCACCTCTGCATTTTTCCTTCGTCTTTTGCCTGCAAGGGAGGCTAAATTTGCTGCCCCTTCACTTTTGCCTGCAAGGGCAACTAAAATTGTCACCCCTGCACTTTTCCCTGCAAGGGCGGCAATTTTTGCCACCCTTCCCTGTGTTTTGCATCCCCTTTTCACCGCCTATGCAGTGGGCGGTAAATCTATCGCCAACTGCCGTGGGCTGTTTAAGGCAAGTATGCTGACACCGGCTGAAGGTTTGCTGATGTTGGCAGTTGTTGTCTGCTGTGCTCGGCAGGTTTGCCGATGTCGGCGGGTGTTGTCTACCGTGCTCGGCAAATGTGCTGACGTCGGCCGTGTTCACCGTCTCCGATCTGCCACCTGTGTTATGAGTGGCAATTTTTTCACTGATTGCATCTGCTCAAGGTCTCTTCTTCCTATTTTCCATGCCCACTCCCCTTTTCTTCTGCTTTTTGACCTGCTCACATCTCATCCCTTTCAAGTGCATTTCCCTGATTGTGACCATCAAATGTGTGGTTCTCCCAAATCACTACTTTCTTCTCCTAATTGCATAATCATGATTCCTGCTGTAGTTTCTATGAAGGATCCCTCTTCATCGATGTCTTTTCAGCAGTTCTTCCAAGTCACTGAAGTTTCTCTGAAGCAGTCCAAGACCGTGAAGAAGACTAAAAATAAAGATTGACAGTTTGGAGAAAGATCTCAGTAGGGGGAAAAGAAATGGAAAATCTCAAGAAGAGCACCCTAATGTCTATTGGTGCCATCTCCAGTAAGGACTCCTATGTTGAGATCAAGGAGTCACTGATCTTCAGAATCCAGAAGAGATGATTCAGAGTTTCAAGGAAATGATTCAAAGAGATTTTGAGGAAAAATCCTTCTCAATATCTTCGGTGGATAGCATTCTAGATGCTCAGTTAACTTTGAAGAATCTAAAATCTAGGTTAACTGGCCACGTTAAAGCCATCACAACATTGAAAGATGCACTGATTAGAGCGAGAATCATCTCCCAAAACACAATTACGCCAGACATCATAGGAATTCAGGCATTAATCACCATGTACGATGCTCATTTGAAAAAGTTTGGCAGCAAAAATTGACTCTCTCTCTCCCCTTCTCTCTTCTTCTATCCTTATGCATTTATGTTTTGTGCAGAATGCATGCAATTTTGTAATATGTAATTACATGTAAATAAGTTCAGAAAAATATCTAAAAGTCAAAGATGAGTCATCTTTGACCAAGATATTTTGTATATTTTATTATTTTCTATTTTTGAGGATTTTCTCCCTATATATAGTGGAGACCTCATTTGTAAATGATCTTGGCAAAATTGAGAGCAAAAACTCTATTGAAATTGAAGCAACTTTTGAGAATTTGTACTCAAATTTGTAAATCATATTCTGTTGAATGAATGAGAAGCAAGTAATTTCAGACTTTGTGTTGAGATTGTCTGTGTTATTTAGGAAATAGTTCTTATGTCCTTTTTCTTGGTAATATCTTATTCATCTGATTTGATAAGCAAAGTAGGTGTGTTTATTTTGTCTAAGGGCATTTCTAGAGGGTAGAAGATAGACTTTGTGCTGCTTTTATCTTTGAGATTCAGTTATCTTTTGTATTTTCAAGTGAAGACTTTGTGCTTCACTTTACTCTACGTTTGTACTTGTTCCAGATCTGTGGAGAAACTACGGAAGACTTTGTGCTTGCGTGAGCATTCTTGTAACTTTGTTACTTTAGGTGATTTCTTGTTTTCTGTTTAATATCATTCCTGAAAGAAGAGGACTATTGCTAGCAATAGACCAAGATTTTCCCTCTTTTGTTCCTTATACATTACCTCTGAAAAAAGAGAGGTAGATGCTATTATACCACCCCCATGTGTTATTTTCTGCTTAATTATATATATCCAGCAAGCAAGTATTAATAGGGAACCTCCCCTTGATGAGAAGAGAGATTTTCCTCATCTAGATCTGGTAAACCCATACTCTTCGTGGTGTAAATCTCCCTACGTTGTGGCCGATATACCCATTTTGTCATCAGTTAGTTGACGACAAAATATTCACCGAACAGTTTTTTGGCGACTCTGCTGGGGAATCGAATGTGCAGTCTGAAACCTCAAGTTTCAGATTGAAGCAGTCCCTACCCTTATCCATTACATAGTCTGGTGACTCCATTTCATGTCTTACCCATTATCATTATAGCCTTACCACTTCCCTCCATCTCTGTTACATTATTTGGTCTGCAAAACTAGAGCCGCTGGGAAGAACGTGCATTTTGAAGCCTCAAGCTTCAACTTGAAGCAGTTTCGGTCCCATTTTCATTTTGAAAATTTAGCAACCCCATGCTACACAAGAAGTCAGAGATCTAAGGGTGTTGTTGGTCCTGTGTTTGAGTTGGCACAACAAAGTAATTTTGATCTATTTCCTTCATCAGCCTCTCTTCAATGGTCTAGGAGTTTTCCTTCTAACCTTGTCAGGTCACCAACACAAGGTAGAACTCCTTTTCCCGCTATTAATTACTGCCTACCTATAAACACTCCACCAAGGTTTGTTATTTCGCTATTTAATCCTCTTATCATAATGGCTCAAGGCCCGTGGGGTAATTCTTTCGGCCCTCTTAATTTAACCCCACCTTTGCATGAACTACCTCATAGTTCTAGAAAAAAAATTCCTAAGTTTTTTGGAGATGGAAAGGTTCATCCCGATGAGCATATTGCTTCTTTATCCATAGCATGCGGTGTAATTGGTGTAGAATTTGAGGATGTGGCAGTAAGAATTTTTGTGGAGACTTTGCAAGGTGCTGATGCAGATTGGTTCTATCACTTGCAGGCTAGGTTAGTGACTGACTGGAATACACTAAAGTCCATATTTGAAGCTGAATTTAAACCCGCTAAAGATACACATGATTTGTTAGCTTAGCTAACACAGATGAAAAAAGAATCCCAGGAACCCATGAGGGATTTCATAGCCAAATTCAACAAGTTGAGAAATCAGATTCCAACTGTGGCTCAGCTCACACCGGAAAATCTCAAGTGTTTCTTCATCAACTCGCAGCTTCCCGAAGTAAGTTTCCTATTAAGGCGAGCTAGTCCTATGGATTTAGCATTGGCTCAAAGTTTGGCTACTGAGATTGAAGATGATCTTATCCTGGCAGGTAAGATCAAAAAAGACCCAAGTAAAAATAAATTCCCTTCATCTGCTAAAAGCTCTTCTATAGCTACTACAAATCCTATGGTACAAAAGTTAGCAAATGAAATGCTAGCTCTCAGAAGATAGATGGCCCAAGTTATGTTTGCTTCTCCTAATCAGGATATGCCAAGGAGGACATTTCAAAATCAAGCATACCAAGGTAATGTTGTTAGGAATCAAGGGCAGCCAAATCATCTTCCTCCCCCACAGAGGAACCTCACCCTTGAAGCCCCTCCAACCAACTCAGCAGTTGGATATCTGGAAACAGAACATGCTTCCCCTTTCCAACCTGAGTTGGACCAACAATATGATGGTAATCTCTTTAAAGGGCAAGAAGAAGAATTAGCTAGCGACTCTATCATTGGTTACCTAAATTATCGAGATGAACCCAGAAGTGAGGGGAATGCAATTGAGGGATCATATGCCATAATCACCCAGTCTCAGAAACAGTCAGCCTGACACGCTGATAAAGAAAAGATAGAGGAGCAACTTTGGCTAGCAGTTTCAATTGCCAAGCAGGGAACCACTCTGCCCTTCCAACCAAAGGACCTGGTGGTTGTTGAAAAGGTACGTACCCCAAGCATCTCTATACCCTCTACTTCAACTTCACAAACCAGCCCTTCCCATCCCAAAAACCAAAAGAGTGAACTCCCATCCTCTGTGCCTAGTCTAATACCAACATTTGATATAATTGAGCATGTCAAAAAGACTAAAATTTAAATGTCTGAATTTGAATTTCTACAAGCCTATCCTGAATAGTTGGATAGGTTGGTGAAATGTGTGAAAGGTACAACCGTCCCTATAAGACAAGAAATTATGAGGGTAATTCATGATCTCCCAAAGGATGTATCCACCCAGAACAATCTTGTCATGACTCCTCCAGTTGCTCCCAAGAAAATAGAACCTTTCTATGTTTCCCTATTAATAAATGGTCGCAAGCTAAGTAACTGCATCATCAATTGTGGGGCATCTGACAATGTCATGCCTGCTAGAGTGGCAGAATCTCTTGGTCTCACATTGACTAAAACTTTTGGGAGATGTTTCTCCATGGAGAACAAACAAGCACCACTATTGGGGCAAATCAAAGATGCCCAATTTGCATTTGTAGCATTCTCTGACAAGAGGATCAAGATGACAGTTCTGGTAGCTGATGTCCCAGCCTCATATGGCATTCTGCTTGGGTAGAACTTTTGCAAGGATGTTGGAGGATAATTGAGCATGGACTTATCCCAGGCAAGGATCCCTGTGAAAGGTGTGATGCAAAGGTTGCTTCCTGAGAGAGAGGCAAAGTACGTGGTCACCCAAACATCATCTCCTATGGCTCAGATTCTGTTTGAGTCCTCTAGCAGGGGTAATTATCTTTTGACCACATAAGAGGTTCATGAAGAGCCTGTTAAAGCCCTTGAGAATGCCAACTAGAAAATTGGTTCAATTGAAATAATGACAAGTGGACCTAATAGTGCCAATCAGTGGCAGATGTCAAATGAGGACAATCAAATCAGGTGCTGGAGAAAACTAGAAGAGCAAGCAATTATGGTATCTGACCATACTGCTATGCATCATGATCAGGGAAAAGAACTCTTCACTAAGAAAACAAAGATTCATGGTTTTCGAATCAAAAGACAGATCTTACTATGGGGCAAGAGGAGAAAACTAAAGGGATGGCATAGGAAGTTAGTTTTTTGGTGGAGGTTTCCATTTACACATCATCAATTCTAGGGAGAAAATGGCCTCTTGCTGGTTTATCAAGATAGAGCATCATCACCACTACCTTTAAAGGGGCAGCATTTAAAGTACTTCAATTCTTGAAGTACCAAATAAATTCACCTGTATATTTGTATAGTCTTTTGCTTTGTTTTATTCATTTCTTTTTCTGGAACCTTTCTTTTTGAGTAGCTTGACTCCGTGGCCCAATGGCATGCTTTTAAGGCACTGGAGATTCTAGATTCTACTCCCTTCAATTACTTTTTGTAAATAGAAGGCAGTTCCCCATTAGGATCCAGCTGTTGTTTCTAAAATTAGCATAGCTCATTTTTGAAAACAACCCCCTACGAAACTTGTCCGTTTCATTTTTTCGTCTCCCTCAGTTCATTCTTCGAGACAGATTTCAAATTTGCTCTCATCTTGGCCTCAAAACATGAGTGGTTACCATCTTGTCCCAGCCAATTTTCCCTTCCCTTGACTCCTTTCGGAGTTGGTCTTTTCTTCCATTTTCCCTGTGCAAGGACAGCAAATTTTGCCACCTCTACATTTTTCCTTTGTCTTTTACCTGCAAGGGTGGCTAAATTTGCCACCCCTTCACTTTTTCCTGCAAGGGCGGCTAAAATTTCCACCCCTGTACTTTTCCCTGCAAGGGCGGCAATTTTTGCCACCCTTCCCTGTGTTTTGTGACCCCTTTTTGCCGCCTATGCAGTGGGCGGTAAATTTGCCGCCAACTGTCGTGGGCTGTTTAAGGCAAGTATGCCGACACCAGCCGAAGGTTTTCTGATGTTGACGATTGTTGTCTGTCGTGCTTGGCAGGTTTGCCGACGTCGGTGGGTGTTGTCTGCCATGCTCGACAAATGTGCTGACGTTGGTCGTGTTTGTCGTCTCCGATCTGTCACCTGTGTTATGAGCAGAAATTTTGCAACTGACTGCATTTTCTCAAGGTCTCTTCTTCCTATTTTCTATGCCCACTCCCCTTTTCTTTTGCTTTTTGACCTGCTCACATCTCATCCCTTTCAAGTGCATTTCCCTGATCGTGACCAGCAAATGTGTGGTTCTCCCAGATTGCTACTTTCTTCTCCTGATTGTATAATCATGATTCCTACTATAGTTTTTGTGAAGGATCCCTCTTCATCGACGTCTTTTCAGCAGAAGTTCTTTCAGGTCACTGAAGTTTCTCTGAAGCAGTCCAAGACCATGAAGAAGACTGAAAATAAAGATTGACAGTTTGGAGAAAGATCTCGGCAGGGGGAAAAGAAATGGAAAATATCAAGAAGAGCACCCTAATGTTTGATGGTGAAATCTCCAGTAAGGACTCCTATGTTGAGATCAAGGAGTCACTGATCTTCAGAATCCAGAAGAGATGATTCAGAGTTTCAAGGAAATGATTCAAAGAGATTTTGAGGAAAAATCCTTCTCAATATCTTCGGTGGATAGCATTCTAGATGCTCAGTTAACTTTGAAGAATCTAAAATCTAGGTTAACTGGCCACGCTAAAGCCATCACAACATTGAAAGATGCACTGATTAGAGCGAGAATCATCTCCCAAAACACAATTACGCCAGACATCATAGGAATTCAGGCATTAATCACCATGTACGATGCTCATTTGAAAAAGTTTGGCAGCAAAAATTGACTCTCTCTCTCCCCTTCTCTCTTCTTCTATCCTTATGCATTTATGTTTTGTGCAGAATGCATGCAATTTTGTAATATGTAATTACATGTAAATAAGTTCAGAAAAATATCTAAAAGTCAAAGATGAGTCATCTTTGACCAAGATATTTTGTATATTTTATTATTTTCTATTTTTGAGGATTTTCTCCCTATATATAGTGGAGATCTCATTTGTAAATGATCTTGGCAAAATTGAGAGCAAAAACTCTGCTGAAATTGAAGCAACTTTTGAGACTTTGTGCTCAAATTTGTAAATCATATTATGTTGAATGAATGAGAAGCAGGTTATTTCAGACTTTGTGTTGAGATTGTCTGTGTTATTTAGGAAATAGTTCTTATGTCCTTTTTCCTGGTAATATCTTATTCATCTGATTTGATAAGCAAAGTGGGTGTGTTTATTTTGTCTAAGGGCATTTCTAGAGGGTGGAAGATAGACTTTGTGCTGCTTTTATCTTTGAGATTCAGTTATCTTTTGTAGTTTCAGGTGAAGACTTTGTGCTTCACTTTACTCTATGTTTGTACTTGTTTCGGATCTGTGGAGAAACTATGGAAGACTTTGTGCTTGCGTGAGTATTCTTGTAACTTTGTTACTTCAGGTGATTTCTTGTTTTCTATTTAATATCATTCCTGAAAGAAGAGGACTGTTGTTAGCAATAGACCAAGATTTTCCCTCTTTTGTTCCTTATACATTACCTCTAAAAAAAGAGAGGTAGATGTTGTTATACCACCCCCATGTGTTATTTTCTGCTTAATTATATATATCCGGCATGCAATTATTAATAGGGAACCTCCCCTTGATGAGAGGAGAGATTTACCTCATCTAGATCTGGTAAACCCATACTCTTCGTGGTGTAAATCTCCCTACGTTGTGGCTGATATACCCATTTTGTCATCAGTTAGTTGACGACAAAATATTCACCCAACATAGTTCATCCATCTTCATATTAATGATATCATGACTCTCTTCTATAGTAGAAAACATTTTATTCAAACTTGAAGGTGAGAGACCTTAATACTTTCTATACAATAGTAGATTCTTCAATCTTGTCTCCAAGACCTTTTATAATGTTTACCACCCCATCAAACCTTAGAGGATAAGATGCCACATTATCTTCTTCCTTCATTTTTAGGTCCTCAAATTACCTTTGATAGGTTTGTAATTTATCTAGCTTAACCTTTTAATCTCCTTTATAGATGATCTACAATTTATCCCAGATTTCCTTAGTAGATTTGTAATGGATTACCTTGGTTAACTCAACCTCTAATAGGCCAAAAATGATAGAATTCATATCTTTATAATTGTTCTCACTCAACTTCTTGTCAGCTACACTAGTTAGAGGAGTAAGGGGTATGGAATAACAATCCATAATAGATTTCCAAATGTCAAAACCTAGAGACATGATCTAGTTCCTCATCTTTACACTCCAAAAATCACATTTGGACCCTTTGAAAAGTGGTGCTTTCTTATTATAGAAACCACCTTGCATTTTATGACTACCCATTATACCTTTGATCACCATCAAGTGGTTAAACTTATAAAGAAGGTGTAGATCTAATACCAATAGTTAGAGGTAAAATCACTGAGACGAGGTGTGAATAAATGATGCAAGTAATTCAATTACAATTTTTTTAAACTTTAAACTCTTAACCAATCAACAAAATCATTCATTAAGCATATAAACCAGTTATTGTAAATAACAAAGAAAACTATGCAATATCAACACACATAGCACATGGATTATGTGGGAAACCCTCATAGGGGATAAAAACCAATCTCAAATCTCTAAAAATTTGGACTATAGTCCTATAAGATATTTACAAATAAGAGACTTTAGTGAAACACCCACTTCACAAGGAACACCAACCCCTAAGCATGAACAAGCACCCACTTGTCCTAGATGTTGAGTACCTACACAACACCTTCTGATATTAGAAACTCCAAAGATTTAATTTCCTTTCAATATGATGAATAAATAGTTAATATAAAATATCTTCAACCCTTAAATCCTTCACACACAAGAAATGTGTCCAAAATAACCTTTTGTATCACTCTACACTTATTTACTCATCCTTAATATTCAACACTACAAGAACACTATAATAACATTATAAATATGACCTTTAGGTAATAAATATATTCATTAAATTGATCTAATCTTCAATCCATACATAAATCATATTCACACTTCTCTTTTCTTTGCATATCAACTCTAGAAATCTTCCTCTTTGTTTATGCTTTTTATAGAGCCTTCATGATCACCATCTTGTTGATCAGCTATAAGACATACCTTAACTCTTAAGGATTATATTAAAATTATAATAAGATAAATTTCACATATGTAGGTCATAAATATATTTGATCAATCACCCTTAAGCATCATCACCTTTCAATTAGGCCTTAATAAACCCTTATAAGTCTATGGAGACCTATTCATCCTTTTAGCACTTCATCGAGCAAAACTAGGAACACAAGACCACCTTAAAGAACATAGGTCCTCTCTATATGACCCATAAGACACCCTAAAGTGATTATATTCATCAATACACACCTATGTATATTCAAAACCTATCAATCATTTGCCTTGTATATGAAAACACCATGAACAAACCAAAAGTCAACTATAAGATATTGTTCATACTGAAGATGGATTGGTCAAACCTCAAAAATCTATATAGATGATACTTAGGGAGTATAAAAAAATCTTAAATATATAATTCATATTGAAACATCAAACACCATAAATAAAAAATCAAACATCCTTCTCAGGTCACTTGTAGAAGAAATTCAAACCTTCAATCAACTTTGGACCACAATAAATGCAAGTGTATAACCAGTCAAACCTACGAAAATTTTTAATTGGTTTTCCCTTGAAGTTATCTAGCACTTTTCTTTTTATACCACCATAAAATTCATCCATCATCAAAATTTATTATCAAAACATTGTAGACTTGTTTTCCTTTGTAAATTCAAATATTTGAATTCCAACAATCACTTTTTAATGCAAATTTGACTATGGAAACTAGAGAAATTTGCCTGAGAGACCAAATTTGCACTACCATAAATTTTGATATACATAATTTCAAGACTTTAAATTAAAAACACATTATCTAGGCAAAAATATTAATAAACCCATGTGACCACTTTCCTCTTATACCTTCACATGTTTGAATGTTGATGCCATCAATCTTCTTACTCAAGAAGTTATGCCAAGATGACTAGGATAACCTAAACCTTCACAAGACTATTCAAGTGGATTCCTTTTAATTATACAAGTATAAAAATCACTATTTAACCATAATAGGACTCCTCAAACATGGTTAATACATCACCAACATATATCACCTTGCCTAACCAAGAAAACATTAGAAGGTCCATGCATGCTCACTAAGGCAAACTTTGTCATTAAGAACCATGCATACAAATAAAATCATGAACACTCTTGGCCACATTAGGGACATAATTGACAACACATCAACACCATATTAATCAAAAAAGTTTTCCATTTTATCTTGGATGAAATAATTTGATCTCAGGCTAGTTTTTTTAGTATTTTTTATCTTGTTTCAATAAGTGGTCAACACAAGCTTAGTTTGTTGCTTTGGTTTCTTGCCTTGTTTGTTATCAGGTTTAGGTGTGCTTATTTAGTTGTAATTATTGTGACTTGTTAGTTTTTTTGAGTCCTATAGGTGTCATAAGGTGTTAGTTTTATCAGACCAAGATGGTAATCAAGTCTTACTGCCATGCATGAGTTATCATTGTCATGAAAATGAGTGGGCTCCCTTGACCAATAGGTTATTCAACACTCATAAATCACCAAAAAAGTTTGAAATTTGGCATCCCAAGGCCAAATTCCAACCCCTATAACAAAAAAATATTTTCATGGTAACCACCCAAGCCTACTCATGGTGATCTCCTCCATGGTCATGTCCTTATTGATCTTATTTTGAGCTTTGATAACACTGTTAGAAGTGTCATTACGTGTTATAGAGACTGCATGTCAATTCTTTGTGTCACAGCTACCTTGAGTCTATTTGATGAGGTGATGGTTATTATAGTTATCTTGGAGTGAGAGAGGAGGGTGTAAAGATGTATTATGAAGTCTAATGAGTGCTTTGAACATTATTTGATAAGTTTAAGGATCTTTTGACAAAAGTAAGGTAACTTGATAGGTTTGAGGTTATTGGTCCTCATGGTATATGGCCCTTTTTCACATTTTCCCATGTGAGAGAGTATTTATAATAATTATGGTAGGTGTCTAAAATTTGTTCAAATTCATGACATATAGGTATAATGGTGTTTTAATGTCATTAGTCATGGTTTGTTCATTGAAGAAATTTTAAGTTGTCATAAACCCCCCCCCCCTCAAGCCATAAATCACATCATATAATCCTATTTGAATTAAAAACTTAGGATATGAGAAAAGTTTTTTAATGAATATTTCATTATAAACGTCTCAATTTAATCATATTTTCACTCACTACCTATTTCATATCCTTAAAAGTCCTTGTATGAGCTCATATTCACCTCCCACTAGTCAAATACACCCCACACATGGGAAAATATGCATTTTTAGATCTTTTCTTACCATATCATCGGTTTTAAAATGATATTTAACACATTTTTTCTCTTATTATGACCTCTAATGGTGGTTCCAAGATTGAAATATGGAAAAAACATAGAAAAGATAATGTTTTTAATTATTTCTTAGATTTTGTATAGACTTGTATGATCCATTCATATATGGGAGGTTAGGAGATTTTAGGTGGGTTAATTTCAAGTGTCTTGGTGAATATTCATAGCAAAAATATGTCAAATAGGCCAATAACCTACCTTTTTTCTCTACCAAGATCTTTGGGAACCCAAGATAGCCCTTCAAGTTTGTGGAGGGTAAAGACATGAGAGAGAAGTTGGAGGTCTAAAATTTTGGGTAAATGAAGGAATATTAGATAGCTTCCATATTTGGGTAATTTTTCTTATTTTGAATCTCTCTCCTTGATTAAAAATCATTAATAATATAGGGCACTCACAATGGCTTCTCCATTCAGGTAGGGTACTGGTTTTCCATGATTTCTCCTTTACTATGCATGGTGACAAAAACATTGGAGGTTATAAATCTTGTTAAAAAATTTAACCATTTTCCCACAACATTATCCAACCTCATCTCACATGCGTGAGCCCAGGGAGACAAGAAATCTTCATTAGAAGTAGCTTTTAGGGTGACAATTATGGTTTCTCAATGGTTTGGGGTCCCCAATGGTTGAAGGTATATTGGTGAAGCTCCCATATCTTCCACACATCCTATTTATATTATTAAAAATTATCTCACTACATCATAAGTTAAGACCCCCATATCATGATGTGAATTTATGATCTTCATCAAAAACACAATAGGTAGGTAGAATATAGAGGTATGAATCTTGCATAAGTATCATGTGTCATCTTGAAGGTTGTCATATCTATATAATATAATTAATATATTCACCTAAATTATATAATTTCATGGATTGTTTTAGTGCATTAGGTATGTTTGTGAAGGATATAAGACCTAGGATCTATTAATGGAAAGGTTCAAGATTGTTTTGTCCACTCACAGGTCTATAGACCTACAGGTGGAAATTAGTAACTTTCAAAACCCTTTTTACATAGTGTAAATGTTTGAAGAGACCTAATACATGTCTTAGAATATAAAATTATTCTTGAGTACCCATACACTTTTATGATTAGGATCATATGTGGGTGACTGGTCCTCAAAGCCTAAGCAAGATAGTTAAGAAACCTAAATTGATTCAATGAGAAGGCCTAGGGTTTATCTTTTAGGTATTTTTGTTTCTTTAAAAATGGGATGTTTAGGAAGAAACATAAATACTTTAAGGTGCTTGAAATAAAAATTCAAAGGTATTAACACATTGAATATATCCTAGTCACTACACACAATCTATCCCTCAAAATGCTCATACTCATAGTCCTAAAGGATTAAAATCACCTATAAGAGAATGAGGATTAAAGAATTAATTTATACAAAAATAATGAGGATAAAAAATAAAATTTGGAACATCTATTATTTACTAAAATCAACTTTAATGTCATAATGATGTGGTGGATCTTCAATGGTTAGAAACAAATCTATGATTTACACAAACCTATTTTAGACATAAATAGGTCTAGAACAAGCCTGTGCAGATCAATTGAGGGTGTATGCAAGACTTGGATTTTATATAAAGTTTGAATAATAAGAGAGAGATAGTAAATAATGTGTAATTTTTTTCTAATTGACTCCCAAGTTGGTGAGAAAACCTAATGGCCTAACTAAGGTAAAAGGGCTTAAAACTAATGCAATAGACCTATATAGGTAGTCATAGGAAAATAGGGTAAATCAGTTAGAAGTGTACCCTAATAAGTGTTTTAAAATTGTATATATCATTAAATTAACCCCATTTGAATTATATTTCCATATAACTAATTATTTAAAGTACCAAAGATAGGTTGTCTCCACCAATGGCTCAAGGAGACCTAGTCACTATACATAATCAAAATGCAAGATTGTTACCACAAATAGAGTCATCATCAATGTAGTGAAGTGTAAGCATAAATATGATAAATTTAGTCTCTAATTTCACCATTTCATATTTTATACAATAATATATCTTGGTCCCTTGAGGTAATGAATTCAACAATCTAGACAAACCTATTAGACCTAAGTAGGCCTAAATAGGCTTGTGCCTGAACTAAAAATTTCCACTTGTTTGAAGGGTAGTTGAGTATAGAAAAATACTAAGGGGAGAGTGATGGAAACACAATTAAGGTCATTTAATTATCATTTCATCAAATAATATATAAGGTGAACTAAATTAATCAACTAGGTTTACATGACCATAACTTCCTAGAAATCATAAGCCTTACTATGTTATCTTATGCAGGAATAGAATTGAATGAAAGATTGGCCCTAATTGGGTTTAAAACCCTAAAATAATACTATAGGTATTATAAATCCATCCAATTTATAGTGTATAAAAATTTAAACCTTTCAAATTCATACACTAGTCCCAAATAACTCAGACTTGGCAAACTAGTAGTGAAAATTACAGGCAATTTTATGAAAAAAGAGAATAGAATTAGACCTCTAAGAATATAAAAATAGATACATAGGTTGAGATAAATTTAGGAAGATATATTTATTATTATATTTAATCCAAAAATCACCTATAGGTCACTATGACCCCCAAAATTTAATCAAGGCCAATTAGGCCTAAAAGCCTATCTTAGGCCTAGAAGGGCCACACCACCATGGAAGTATACTTAGAACCTCACAAGAAAATACAAGGATAGTATAAATTATAGGAATATATTATAGGCCCTAGGATATATTTTTCAAGTAGATAAATTAGGTATTAGGGCCAATTTTGTCTTGAAGACTAACTTGAACTACACAATCTAGGTAGCCAGTTCTAACCATAATTTGAAATATTTGTATCTCTCACCACATAAGGACTTGAGGAAAATTCTCTTAGTGTGGGAATTAAGGACCCATATATAATTTAAATCCATGGAGTGAGTTAGATTTAGGGACACAAGTTTATGAATTAATATTAATACTATTGATAAGTCTAGAAGGATTATAATGAGTACAAGGTCCATCATCTTACGTTCATATCTATCCACACCAACTGCATGGGAACCAAAGTTTGTCAGAGTTTTTATGGTTGTTTATGGACTAAACATCCATGACCATAAGTTTGGGAGTGGAGGTCTCATCTTTATGAACTATCATTAATATGGTAGACCTCCAAAACCCTTCTTAAAGCCTAAGATAGACCAAACTTGAGGAAAGTGAATGTTTAGTCAATCAAACACTCATGAATGACCATAAGAGAACTTGAAACATCTATTCTACTCATAGGAAATCCTATCCATAGTAAGTGTCCATATAGACACTATACTGAATTGTCACAAAAGTTTACTTTTTCAAGGATTAGAGAGATTTTCAAGGTGTACAACTATTTGGAAAGTTGAAAATCATTAGAAGTGGAAGTTTGAAACTTGGTTTATATCCTCAAGTCATTAAATTCCCAAAACTATGCCTTTAAATGCCTCTGTAATCTCCCTTCAAATAACCAATATATAGATATGAGAGATAAGGTGACCTAATCACCTAGTTTGGCAAGTTTTCAAGTGTGATCCACTCAAAAATACCCTATATCATGGTATGTAGCATTTTTTTAGACCTAAATCTCACTTGTTCATATGATATCAAGGTCTTATATAAGCTTTCAGTGCTTCCAAACACATACAATAAAGAAATTAGGCCTAATAGACCTAATGGAACTACTTATTCAACCAAAATGAATGAAATAATGGCATAAAGAGGCTAATGAAATGAGTCGATACATAGATATTACACCTGGTAACCGATGCATTGAGTGAGACAAGTGTAGTTTTAATGGTCATAATAGATAAAGAAGTCAGTTTCTTGACTTGGTAAATATGCTCAAAAGGAGGATAGGTTGTTATATGCTTCATGGTGACTTGATTGAACCTATTTAATGTATATTAATTGTAAAAGAGATAGAATTGTTTTAATATGGCATGCATAGACCTTTCATGGGTTAAATTTTACTAAAAATAGACTTTGACCATCATAAGGACACTCTTTGAAAGCACTTCAATGTATGGAAGATTGTTGTAACTATCATGTGAAATAAGTCATGATCATTTGACTTTATTCAAAGATTTATAGTCCACTCTTCTTATTATTCTCTCCATGTGATTATATTTATTAAGTTTGGAAGGCCTAATTTGGCATCCCTCACCTAGGTATGAGAAAACTATGCCCAATTTTGTTCTTGATAGACCTCTTGAAATGTTAATAAACTATTGTAGATTCTCCATGATTGGTTTATAGTGTGTATATGCCTATTTTGGTGTGATAAGTGGTATAAATATTCCCTTATCATGTCCTTACCACTCCTATATGTTGATACATTATCTTATGCAGGTTGTGTGAAGTGTCAAATTTTAGTGATCATTTTTGGAGTGTAATCCAGTTGGAAGTGCCTCAAGATAGGCCTCTCATCCTTCACCTCGAACATGTAGTCACTCATCAAGACCTTTATATGAAATATCATTACTTAGGGTCTTTGTAAATAATGTTTTAGTTCATTTATAGTTCACTAGTGTTGGTAGGAGTCCAAGTTGATGGATAAATGATCACATTGGTGTATTACCACCCCTTAGAGTAGATTTCCTTTATTTATTATATGATAATTTTTAATGAATATCAAACCCTTAAAAAAATCACACCTCCTATAGAGCATGTTGAATATGAATCGGTTGTTGACCTTATCAAGTGTTATCCAAAAGAAGGGTAGGCCCAAGCTGATGGAAGCAATGATGATGTGTTTGTTGAAGTAGCACCTCAAGTTGATACTCATAAACACAAACCGAGTGAGTATATATTTTCCTTTATCATGCCTCATAAATTTCAAGATGTCCATAATGAAGGCCTTAACAATTCAACATCACATATGGAATAGAGTGAAGGTATCAACCAAGACATGGCAGTTCAAGAGTAGCTTATGACTAAGGTAGAGATAAGGATAATCATGCAAGGTAGATAAATATGTAATGACTATGATTGGGTGATTGACTCACCTACCTAACCCATGCACCTATGGTTATAACAAAAAATCCAACTGCTTCCCCATGATGCCATAAACATTCCAATGCCCCTAGCTTCAAGTGGGAGTTCTCATACAGTGAACAATGATTGTTTGGACTCAAATCAAGATATGGAAATTAGACATAATGGTTCCATAGTGATAAAAAAAAGTTTATATTTTATCCTAGAGGAAATAATTTGATCTTAGGTTAGTTATTTTAGTATTTTTTATCTTATTTCAATAAGTGGCCAGCATGAGTTTAGTTTGTTACTTTTTTACTTTGGTGTCTTGCCTTGTTTGTTCTTAGGTTTAGGTGTGTTTATTTAGCTATATTTTTTGTGTCTTGTTATTTTTTTTTAGTCCTATAGGTGTCATAAGGTGTTAGTTTTAGCATCCCAATATGTAAATTAAGTATCACTACTATGTATGAGTCATCATTGTCATGAAAAAGAGTTGGTTCCCTTGACTAGCAGGCTGGTCAACCTCTATGAGTCATAAAAAATGTTTGCAATTTGGCCTCCCAAGGCCAATAACAAACCCTATAACAAAAAAAACCTTTTCATGGTAATCAACCAAGCCTACTCATGGTGATATCCTACATGGTCATGTCCATATTGATCCTATTTTGAGCCTTGGTAACACTATTAGAAGTGTCATTATGTGTTCTCGAACCTGTATGTGAATTCATTATGTCATGGCTACCTTGAGTATATTCAGTAAGATGGCAATGATTATAGTGATCTTGCAATGAGAGATGAGGGTGTTAAGATCTATTATGAATTATAATTATTTGTTTGAAAATTATTTGATAAGTTTAAGGATCTTTTGACAAAATTAAGGTAACTTGATAGGTTTGAAGTTATTGGTTCTAATGGTATATGGGCCTTTTTCAAGATTTCCCTTAAGAGAGATTCTTTATAAGAATTTTTAGGGGTGTCTAAACCTTTTTAATTTTTAATGGTGTTTTAATGTCATTGTTCATGGTTTGGTCATTCAAGAAGTTTCAAGTTGTCATAACCCCCCCTCAAGCCATAAATCACCTCATATAAGCCTATTTGCATTATAAACTTAGGAGAAGGGGAAGGTGTTTTAATGAATATTTAATTATAAAGGTCTTGAAAAGGTATACATTTAATCATATTATCACTCACTACCCATTTCATATCCTTAAAAGTCCTTTTATGAGCTCATATTCACCTCCCCACACATGGGGAAATATGCCTTTTTAGCTCCTGACTTACCATAACATAAGTTTTAAAATGATATTTTACTCATGTTTTCTCTTATTATGACCTTTAATGGTGGTTCCAATCTTGAAATATGGAAAATATGTAAAAAAGATAAGGTTTTTAACTATTTCTTATAGTTTGTATGGACCTATACGATGAGTCCATATAGGGGAGGTTAAGATATTTTAGGTGGGTTAATTCCATGTGTTTTGGTAAATATTAATTTTAAAATATGTCAAAAATTCCAAGAACCTACCTTCTCTCTCTACTGATCTCTTTGGAAGCCCAAGATAACCCTTCAAGTTTGTGGATGATATAGACATGAGAGAGAAGATGGAGGTCTAAAATTTTGGGGAAAGCAATGGACCTTAGATATATTCCATATTTGTTCATTTTTTCTTATTTTAACTCTCTCTTCTTTATGAACAATCATTAACAATGTAAGGCACTCATAATGGCTTCTCCATTCAAGTAGGGTTATGGTTTTCCATGATTTCTCCTTTCTTAAGCATCATAATAAAAAAATGGGAGGTTATAGATCTTGTTAAAAGTTTAAATCATTTTCCAAATACTTTATTCAACCTCATCTCACATGTGTGATCCCAAAGAGATAAGAAATATTCATTGAAAGTAGTTTTTAGGGTGACAGCTATGGTTTCTAAGTGCTTTGGGGTCCCCAATAGTTAAATGTATATTGGTGAAGATACCATAGATTCCACACATCCTATTTATATTATTCAAAATTATCTCACTACTTGATAATATAAGACCTCCATATCATGATGTTCATCGATGATCTTCATCAAACACATAGCGAACAAGCAGAATACAAATGTAAGAATCTTACATAAGGATTATGTGTTATCTGGAAGGTTGCCATCTATGTATAAGATGATTAAGATATTCACCTAAATTATGTAATTACATGGATTTTTTTATTTCATTGAGGATGTGTGTGAAGGAGATAAGACCTAGGATCTATTAATGGAAACATTTAAGATTGTTTTGTCCACCCACAAGTCTATAGACTTGTAGGTGGATGTTAGTAACATTCAAAACCCTTTTTGCATAGTGTAAAGATTTAAAGAGACCTAATCCATGTCTCAAAGTATGAAATTAGACATAAGTATACATATATAGTTATGGTTAGGATCATATGTGGGTGACTAGTCTCAAACCCTAAAGTAAGTCAATTAAGAAACTTAAACTGCCTCAATGAGAAGGCCTAGGGTCTGTCTTTTAGGCAATGTTGTTTATTGCAAAATGTGATGGTTAGGAAGGAAAATAAAGACTTTAAGGGAATATTTAAGGATTTTGAAAGAATATTTCATAGGTATCAACACATTGAATACATCCTAGTCACTACACATAGTCTATCCCTCAAAATGCTCATACTCATAGTCTTATAGGCTTGAAATCACCTAAAGGTAAAATGAAGATTAAAGAATTGAACCCTATAAAAAGAATGAGGATCAAAAAAAAATTGGAACATCTGATTTTTCCTCAAAAACACTTTATTATCACATTGGTTTGGTGAATATTCAAGATTTATAAATAACTCTATCGTTTACACAGGCCTATTTTAGACCTAAATAGGCCTAAAACAAGCCTACACAAATCAGATGAGGGTGTATGCAAACTTGGAGGTTATCTAAAGTTGGAATAATATGATAGAGATAGGTTATAATATTTTCAAATTTTTCAAGTAAGGGACTCCCATGTTGGTGAGAGAACCTAATGGCCTAACCAGGCTAAAGGGGCTTAAAACTGATGCAATGAGCCTGCATAGGCAGTCATAGGAAAATAGGGTAACTCAGTGAGAGGTGTGGCTTGATAAGTTTCTTAAAATTATCTATATAATTTTAGGAACACCCTTTGAATTATGGTTCCATATAACTAGTTATTTAAGTTACAAAGGATGGGTTGTCTCCATTGATGGCTCAATCAAACCTAGTCACTATACACAATCAAAATATAAGATTGTTATCCACAAACAAAGTCATCATCAAGGGAGTGAATTTTAAGTGTAAATATGAGAAAATGATTCTCTAATTATTCCCTAAAACCAATTAATAGTTTATAAACTAATATATCTTGGTCCCTTAAAGAAAGGAATTCAATAATCTAGATAGAGCTATTAGGCCTAAGTAGGCCTAAACATGCATGTGCATGAACTAGAAGTTTCCACTTGCTTCAAGGGTAGTTGAGGATAGAAACATATTGTTTTGGAAATATTGTCATTTATTTCAAATGTATATCATTAATGGTGATAAAGGCCCTATTGCATTTAATGATGTTTATAATAGTTATATCTTGGCTAATGTGTGTTAATATTTATTTAATATTAATGAATATATTTTTGGTTGCATATAAGACAAAAGAAGGGCCCATAGAGAATTCAAAGAGTCATGGGGTAAAGATAAAAGAATAATGGGATGTATTTTCCCATGAAAAGTCATCTTGGGGAATTCCAAGAGTCAACAAATGAAGGCAAAAGAGGAAGGGTGCAATTTATCATGAAGGGACACTTTGAGGAATATGAAAAGTCACCAAGAGAAGGACAAAAGAGGAAAGGATTTTTTTGCTTATGAAGGGTCACCATATGACTTTTCAAATGCAAGGATACGAAGGGTCATGCAAGTTTGGTGCCATTTCCCATGAGGATTTAAGGGTCACAAAGGGGGAAGGCCAAAGGTCATTTGGAAAGCTATAAATAAAGGCTTGAGAAGCCATTTGTAATGTGAGTGAGAATGAGTATGATTTGTATTTGTTATATCTAGCTTAGAAGAACAGAGGAGAGAGAGAAAAGAGATATTGTAATGAACAATCATTTGTTGAGATAGCAACATTAAGAGATAGTTGTGTGGTATACACAAAAGGGGTTGGTGCTCTTATGGGTTGATGCTCATGAATTGTTGTTGTGTTGGTGCTCAACAAAGGTTTTGGTGATCCTGTGGGTTGGTGATCACAAATTATTGTTATGTTGGTGCTCATCAAAGGGGTTAGTACTCCTATGGGTTGGTGCTCATGAATTGTTGCTATGTTGGTGCTCAGCAAAGGGGTTGGTGCTCCTGCAAGTTGGTGCTTTTGAATATTGTAGTTTGAGTTGGTGCTCATTCATTAACTTGAGATTGTTCTCTATGGTTTTCCCCACATTGGGTTTCCATGTTAAATCTGGTATCTCTCTATCTTGTGTGGTGTTTATTATTTTAATTTTATTGCATATCTTTAATGTATTTTAAAGTAGATTTTGGTTAAGGGAAAGTTCATAAGATTTATGATATATTGATTTACCCTCCCCCTCTCAGTATATCCCATGCTTAACAATTGGTATCAGAGTAGGTTCCTTTTGAAAAAAAATTATAACTTGAAGGTAGATCGAGAAATCACAAGATGACCATATATGAAGATGCCTCTCCAAGAAAAAGAATAGATGATCAAGAAGAAGAAGAGGATGAAGCCAAAGTGAATATGGAAGGAGAACTCATTTTTGCCTTAAAAGAGTTAAAAGTTGTTGAAAATAAAAATCAAAAATTGAAGCACCAGATCAAGATAAATGAAAAGGAGTCAAAGAAAATAATTGAAGATCTACAAGCACACTTTGAAGAAGCCAAGAAAAATGAATAAGATCTAACAGCATGGTTGAAAATAGTAAGAAAAGAATGTGAAAGGTATGTTATTGAAATTGCTTCTTTAAAAGTAGATCTTGATAAAATAAATAAAGTAATCAATGATAGAGTAGCCAATGATTCAAAATTTGAGAATAACACTAAAATGCTGAATAAGATATTATAAAGTCAAAAGTCAATATCAGATAAGATAGGTATCAGATTTGAAAAGAAAAAGAGTTATGTTGAAGCTCTTATAAAAGAGGAAACAAAAAGGGAAGAAGTGAAGAATACAGAGGACATCTCGAACAAAGAAGGTTGGAGGGAACAAAGCTACAAAAGGCAATCAGGTCAGAGATACACAAATAGGTCCTATTTTTATGGTTACTATTTTAATTTTAATGCATATAGTCATAATAAATTAGAATGTAGAAAAAGAGCTAACAGTCTCAAAAATAAGGAAAAGGAAAGTCATGTAGAATCAAGCAGAAACTACAACTCTTTTGATCCTCTATCAAGCTTTGATGAAGAGGCCATAATTTTTTACAAGTTTAATAACTTCAGACACATATCTCAATACTATAGAATCATGTTTGATTTAGTCAAGAAGGACTAGAGTTTCAAGGCTCCATTCATCAAGAAGAAGGTTTAGACATGGTAGAAAAAACAACATGAAGATTCTATGTTGGTTCAGACAACTTTGCATGCAAGAAATGAAGAAAACCCATGGTTCATTAATAGTGGATGTTCGAGGCACATGATAGAAGACAAGAGTAAGTTCATAAATTTGAAGAAGATCAATGGTGGCATAGTGAAATTAGGAGACAATACTACTATAAAAATTGTTGGAAAAGGTACAATAAGTTTGGATAATGGTAGAACTAAAACTGAAAATGTTTTATATGTAGAAAATATTTTGAGTGTAAGTCAAATATGTGATAATGGGCACACACTAAATTTTTATGTAGAAGGTTTTGAAATTAGAAGAAAAGATTCAAATGTTTTGGTTACATATGCTTAGAGACCAAGAAATAACTTGTATATGTTATTAGACATCAAAGGTCAAAAATGTTGTTTGAGTCAGATTGGATAAAGTCAGTTGTGGCATACGAGAATGGGGCACATAAATTTTGAAAATATTGTCAATATCAAAAAAAATAAAGAAATTAAAAATCTTCCAAAGATTACAAAGTCATTCAACACGCTTTGTGGACCTTGTCAGCATGGGAAGTAGGCTAAAAGGTGATTCAAAACAAAAGAGTACTCAACCACTCAGATGCTAGAGCTTGTTCACACTGACCTATGTTGACCTATGAGGACTCAAATCACTCAAGGTGATAAATATGTCATGTTGCTTATTGATAATTTTTCATGTATGACTTGGGTAATGTGTTTAAAGAAAAAATGAAAATCTTTTAGACATTTCAAAGCATTAGTTGAGAATGAAACTAGTTTGAATATTAAGTGTCTAAGATCATATCGAGGAGGAGAATTCATGTCAGATAAATTTATTGAGTTTTGTGAAAATCATGGAATAAAGAGACATTATTGAGAAACCAGAACTCCATGCCAAAATGGAGTAGTTGAATGGAAAAATAGAATAGTTCAGGAGATGGTCAGGACAATGCTAAATGAATCCAAGATAGAAGATAAATATTGGAGAGAGGTGGTTGGTATAGTAGTGCATATTCATAATAGAGAATTATTAAGATTCAATAGTGACAAGACTCCTTATGAGCTATGGAAAGACAAACTAGCAATAGTTGATTATTTTGAGTTTTTGGTAGCAAATGCTTCATAAAGAGAATCGATGAAAAACATGGTAAGTTTGAATCCAGAGCAGATGAAGGTATATTTCTTGGTTATTATTACAAAATTAAAGCTTATAAATGTTATAACAAAAGAACTAAGAAAATTGTTGAAAGTGCAAGTGTCAGGATAGAAGAAGATGGAACACAAAGAATCAGTGATCCAGTAGACATTCCTAAAATCATTGAAGAGAAATGCTTTGAAAAATCAGATTAAGATGAGGATAAGGAGAAAAAGGGCACTAAAACTCCATCCAAATACATTCAAAAAAATAATAATGAAAGTGACATCATCGGGGACATAAATGAAGGAATTTGCACTAGAAGAATGATGGTAAGTGAATCTAAATAAGTTAATTTCTCTTAGTTATCTAAAATTTAGCCTATAAATTTTTCAAAAGATAGACATGATAAGCATTGGATTAAGGTTATGGATGAATAATTAAGTCAAATAAAAAATATTTATACTTGGGAATTAGTGCCTAGACCAAAAGATCACAATGTGATAGGAACAAAATGGGTTTATAGAAGTAAGCTGAATGAAAATGGAGAAGTGACCAGAAATAAATCAAGATTAGTATGTAAAGGATATGCTCAGATTGAGGGAATATATTTTGAAGAAAATTTTGCACTAAAGGCAAGGTTAAAGGATATTAAAATGTTTCTTGCATATGCAGTGTTTAAAATTTTTAAAGTGGTTCAGATGGATGTCAAATCTGCCTTCCTAAATGGGAATCTTGAATTAGAGGTCTACATTGAGCACCTGAGGGATTTATTCTCTCAAATATTAGTAACCATGTATGTAGATTAAAGAAAGCATTGTATGGATTGAATCAAGCTCCCAGAGCTTGGTATGCAAGACTTGATAAGTACCTGCAAGATCAAAGATTCAAAAGAGGATTTGTTGATAGTAATTATTGACGTAGAAGATTGCACCCAGGGCAAGGAGGCCAAGCTCCTGCCTTCCACACGCAACAATGGAAACTCCCTCTCACCTGTGGGACCAACAAAGCAGGAGGGGAGAGTCTCTAGGTAAGGGCTAGCTCCCTTTAATGCATCTGATTCATTCCAATAAGTGCTAACATATATATATATATAATGGGGGGATGAAAAGGGAAAAAGATTACAAGAAAAAAAACTACTCTAAAGAGGTGATGCACCAAAATAAAGTTGACCTTCTCACATTCACACTTAAATCAGACAAACACATACATACACTTTAAACTTGGCAGAAGGACCAGGCTACAAGAAACATGGCAGGAAGGCTTTAATAGAAAATACAAAAAATAGAGATCACCAAAAATGCTGTAAAACACACACTTATGTAGTAATTTCTTCTATTTCTACACTTCCAAATACAGCTCTCCTTGTCAACTACAGAAATGACACCTTGTATACAATAGGTATGTTAGTGTCAAACCTATGAAAGCATCAAGAAACAATGACTAAACACAAACTAACACTCGAGACATACTCAAAAATATCTATCCAAGATAGAGGTAAAAAATGCATTTATTGATTCAGGTGAAATTTTTCCAGGGCTATGCCTTACAATTGTGGAAGATGATTACAAAAGTGACAAGTCTCCAATATATAGAAGAAGAAAGGAGGCCTTTTATCACCCCTTTTACAAGTGGCCCATGTGCCTTATGAGAATCAGGAAGAGCAAGCTGCTTAAAACATCAATGAGTTGTGGCCCTTTATCTATTTGTAAGGCTGCTTCTTCAAGGTGATTACACGGTTTGTCCACTCATAAATGTAAAATGAAGAAAATTGGTTGCACTGCTAGTTGTTTGCACCTTCTAATGGTTAATTTGTAGGCACTGTATCATCTACCAAAATAACTTCTTGAATCGGTGCTTCCCTTCATCACTTGGACTTATCTACCTACTCCATGCTCTTGGCACTTTTGTCTTTTCCCTGCCTTGTCTCTTCTAGCTCCTTCGGCCCTCGGGGCTATATCTTGGTGGGTTGCTGCATTCCTCAGGCTCCTTTTCCATGCTTGATGCTCAAACAGTTCAAAAACAAATAGATATTTTTTTGTGTTCAATTTGACATTCACGTGGCCATCATCGATTTGAAAACCAATGGCTAATTCACCTTCTTAAAGTTGACAGCATCTGGGACATCACCATCTTTGGCAATTTACTTTAGGCTTTTTTTCTTGTTGAACTGACCCCTTGAACCAATCACATTAAACCAAAATGTTGAACCAGTTCAATGGTTCAACATTGCAGGCCGAGCATGATGGAATCAAGCCTTTGAACTTTCTTTGTTTGCTTCTGCCATTGAACTTGCATTTTGAAGTAGAGGCATTGAACCAAAGCGTTGAACCGCTGATTGAACCAAGCTGAAGAACCTAAATATTGAACCAAGCACCTGCAGAGTCTATAGAAATTCTTGGACTTGTACAAAATCAAAAAATGAATTGGCCGTAAACAATAGGGGGAGAAGGGGACCATTTTTTTTTGCCCTATTGAGAAAAAATGGTCAACAGATTGGTGCCTCTCAGGGGAAATATGCCTGCCATGCTTAGAAGCCATTTGCCTTAAAAATCCATTGGGCATAGAGTTAGATTGTAACTTTAAAATAGCAATAGCTTTGATAAATTCTAAAATCAATCACGTAGATTCACTCCAAGAGGAAAAGAAAACACACACAAAGCTAAGAAAACTACTTGTGCAAATAACACTTAGGGAAAACAAGGAAAGAAAATTGAAAGCAACCTACTATATATAGCTAACCAAGTGTTTTTTGATTCCCTCCTAGATCAAAGGGAAAACTTCTAATGTCCCCTTCCTAGCAAGAAGACTTATGGTGCTAGGCAAGTAGTTGAATGAAAAGGAGAGCTAGTGACCTGCTCCTCTTGCCTGTCACCTGATTTGGCTTGTACCCGAGTGGAGATTCAAATATGCTTCCAACGTATACATACTCTATTTGTTCTTAGAAGCTTGCCTCTTATTGGTTATTCAGGCTGGTGTATCTCATCAAGAAATCAATTGCAACCAGCTCATCACCATAAGCCCCTTGATACGCACCCTTGACTGGCTTGCTCTCTTCCACCTCATGCTCGGGTTCCATGGTATGACCATCTTCCTTGATGAATTCAAAGAAGGTATCTTCATATTCACTAACCCCCTAAAGGGGTAAATATAAAAAATTACAGCCTCTTTACATGTTTGTTTGAACCCCAATGTTGCCTTCTCCGCTCTTATCTAGCTCATAGCCTCTTTGAAGAATAGTGCAGCCTGCCTCAATGACTTCAAATGAATCATACAAAACATGAACAAGAGATTGTCCATGTTCCTCCATGTCACCTAAGGTGATCTCCTTCTCATCCATACTCATGAAGTCTCCCTGGTCAGTCATAAACTAAGCATAATCTATATCAAGGAAGGCTTGATAGCTTTCTTAGAGGTGTATGGATAGAGTGTATTCAGACATGGAATCTGCTATTTGGTCTAAGACAACCATCACATGTTTTCTGAGGAGACCTGCTCTAGACTCCAACTCTGTAATCTGCCTATCCATATCTTCCTAGAAAAGCCTTTCTCAGAAGTCACAATCATCATTAGGAGTAGGAGCAGCCCCATCTTCTTCAAGGTTTTGAGCAGAACCTTTCTCTTCCTCTTCCTTTCTACCCCAAGATTCCACTTTTTACTTCCAACTCATGATCTTGGGATTAGAATCTTGCTCATGTGAACAGGCAACAACTTTATCCTCTTTGAGGTCCTGAGCTAGTTCATGATGTTCCTTCTTCTAGCTTGGAATTTGGAGATCATGTTGAAAGACTTGAGGAGGTTGGGGAGGATTTGGGAGGGTCTGCTCATGTACAGGAAGAGCTACCTAAAAAGAGGCATGCTAAAAAGCTAGGTGAATGAGATTGAGGGTAGGATTGATTGATGCATCAGATGAGCTAGAAAGATCAAGTGCCATCTGATAGAAAGGATTTGGCATACAAGAGGGAGTTTTCTCTAGAATAGGAGGGAGCAGACCTTGGGCCAAAATTTCTTGATTTTTGTCCCTCCACTTTATCAACATTTCATCAATATTGAAATTAGCTTGTGGATTGGTGGAAGTGGTGTCTTTTGGCATCAGTTCCTCTACAAGGTCTAAAAACTCCATCTCTCTCTCTCTCTCCAAGTAGTCTCATCTTAGCCTCTAATTCCTCAATCCATTTAGCTATATTATCCTCATTTTGTACCTCTTAGAGCTCATAGGAGTCATTATAGAGATGGAGAGTACATGAAGGTTGCCATGAAATGCAAGAAGCTTCTTGAGGAAGGGTGGGAGAGACTTGAAAAGGACTGACCTCATTTTATGCCTCACACTCTTGGATAATGCCTTTCTCCTCCTTGTTGTTCCATGACTCGACCACTTTATTCTAGCTTGAGACATTTAGACTAGGCACCTCCCTTTGGGGTGATGGGGCCACAATGTGAGAGGGTACTGAGGGTTTGGATTCCACTTCCCTTGCTTCCAAAATGGACTGCTACATCTAAAGATTTACCAATTCAATCTGTCTATCAAGATTAGCCTTAAACACAAGGTTTGTTGTTTCAAAACTCTCCTCAACATAATTAGGGAAAGGACTTTGATAGGCTTGACTTGGCTTATAAGTAGGGGTTATATATGACTGATAGGATGCTTGGGGTAGTGATTATGTAGGTTGATAGACTTGGTAAGGCTACCTCTCATGAATATTTAGCTTCTCTTCCAAAGATGCAATCAAACCACCCACATCTAGTATCTCACTTGTAAGCCTGTTCCAATTGGCTCTTTCAATGGCAGTCCATTCCTTCTTAACCTGATTCAGTGCATTTCTCACTTGATGGATGACATGATCAGGAATTTCTTGGCCACATCCCCTTCTGGTGTCAATATATATTACATATTTTTTGTATCCCAATAGTGCTTGCTTGAAGGTGGAAATGGGTTAATTGGCAGAGAGACTGGGTTGAGTGGGAGAAGTGATGAAATGAGAAGACAAGGCATAAGACTGATGTAGCTCATGATAGCATTGGGACTGGTCATATTGGACCTAATAAGGGTCAACATAAGGCTGGTAAGGACCATAGCCATGTTGGCTAAGGAAAATAGGGTCCATGGCTCTAAACAATGGGGGTACATACCAAAATATTGTTTCTTGGTGGTACGGTACCAAAACTACTTAACCAATTGATTTAACTCAGAGTCGCCATTGGTGTTTGATGCAAAAGCCTCCAAAGGTTAGTTGGTTGAAGAACACACCAAAAGTTCTTCAACTCTGTGGACACGACTTGTCCTAGTTGGTCTCATCGAGCATGCCAAAAACTGTTGACACAGAAGATTTCACCTAGGGTAAGGAGGCTGAGCTCCTACCTTCCACACACAATAATGGAAACTCCCCTCTCACTTGTGGAACTAGAAAAGCAGGAGGGGAGAGTCTCTAGGTAAGGACTAGCTCCCTTTGATGCATCTGATTTGTTCAAGTAAGTGCTAACATATATATATAATGGGGGGGATGAAAAGGGAGAAATATTATAGAAAAACAAAGTAATCTAAAGAGGTGATGCACCAAAATAAAGTCAACCTTCTCACATTCACACTTAAATTAGACAAACACATACATGCACTTCAAACTTGGTAGAAGGACCAGGCTATAAGAAACATGACAGGGAGGCTTTAACAGAAAATAGAGAAAATAGAGATCACTAAAGGTGCTATGAAACACACACTTATGTAGTAATTTCTTATGTTTCTACACTTCTAAATATAGCTCTCCTTGTCAGCTATATAAATGTCACCTTATAGACAATAGGTATGTTGGTGTCAAACCTATGAAAGCATCAAGAAACAATGACTAAACACAAACTAACACTTGAGACATACTCAAAAATATCTATCCAAGATAGAGGTAAAAAATGTATTTATTGATTTAGGTGAAATTTTGCCAGGGCTATGCCTTACAAATGTGGAAGATGATTACAAAAGTCACAAGTCTCCAATATATAGAAGAAAAAAGGAGGCCTTTTGGTGCCCCTTTTACAAGTGGCCCATGTGCCTTATGAGCATCGAGAAGAGTAGGCCACTCAAAACATCAATGAGCTACACCCCTTTGTCTATGTTTAAGGCCACTTCTTCAAGGTAATTACACTATTTGTCCACTCATAAATGCAAAATGAAGAAAACTAATTGCACTGTTAGTTATTTGCGCCTTCCAATGGTCAATTTGCAAGCACTGTATCATCTGCCAAAATAAATTCTTGAATCAGTGCTTCCCTTCACCACTTAGACTTATCTTCCTGCTCCATGCTCTTGGCACTTTTGTCTTTTCCCTGCCTTGTCTCTTCTAGCTCCTTCAGCCCTCAGGGCTATCTCTTGGTAGGTCACTGTGTTCCTTGGGCTCCTTTTCCATGCTTGACACTCAAACAGTTCAAAAACAAATGTATATTTTTATGTGTTTAGTTTGACGTTCACATGGCTGTCATCACTTTGAAAACTAATGGCTAATTCACCTTCTTAAAGTTGATGGCATCTAGGATGTCACCGTCCTTAGCAATTTCCTTTGGGCTTTTTTGCTTGTTGAACTGACCCCTTGAACCAATCATGTTGAACCAAAACATTGAACCAGTTCAACGGTTCAATGTTGTGGGCTGAGCATGATGGAACCAAGCCTTTAAACTTTCTTTGTTTGCTTTTGCCATTGAACTTGCACATTGAACTAGAGGCATTGAACCAAAGTGTTGCACCACCAATTAAACCAAGGTTGTGAACTTTGCCGATTGAACTCTGCATTGAACTTAGCTAATTGAACCAAGCTGAAGAACCTAAGGATTGAACCAAGCACCTGTAGAGTCCATAGAAATTCTTGGACTTGTGCAAAATCAAAAAATGAATTGACCTTAAACAACAGGGGGAGAAGGGGACCAATATTTTTTGCCTTGTTGAGCAAAAATGGTCAACAGTAATATTTACATCAAAATAGAAGGTGATCATCAATTGATTGTTGTGGTATATTTTGATGATATCATTTTTGGAGGAAATATTTAAAAAATGACAAAATATTTTTTTGATAAAATGCAAAAAGAATTTGAGATGTCTATACTTGGAGAATTATCATTTTTCTTAAGATTGCAAATATTTCAATCAAATAAAGTAATTTTCATATCTCAAAGTAAACATGCCAAGGAAATGTTGAATAAATTTGGTTTTTAGGATTGTACACCAGTTGGCAAACCTATGTATACAGGAAATAAGGTGAGCAAGGATGAAGATTCACCTATTACAGATCAATATTTTATAGATCTACGATTGGTAGTCTTTTATATTTGATAGCATCAAGGCCAGACATCATGCATGTAGTAGGTATGGTTGCAAGATATCAGTCATCTCTAAAATATAGTCATGTTCAATTGGTGAAGATTATATTTAGATATATCAGGGAGACATTAGATTATGGATTATGGTATCCCACAAGTAGAGATTTCACTTTGGTTGCTTATATAAATTTAGATTGGGCAGGCTGCTTGGATGATAGAAAGAGTACAAGTAGAGGAGCTTTGTTCCTTGGTGATAGCTTAGTATCATGGCTAAGCAAGAATCAAAATTTAGTATCACTTTTTACAACTAAAGCAAAATATATTATAGCAGTATTGTGTTGTACTCAAGTGCTTTGGATGAAGCAAACTTTGGATGATATCAAGGTAAAGTATGATGAACCTATTTCCATTTTTTGTGATAACACAAGTGCTATAAATATTTTGAAGAATCCAGTAATGCATTCAAGAACAAAACATATTCCCATTAGATATCACTTATTGAGAGAGCAGGTTGTAGATCAATAGGTTCAGATGGAACATATTAGTACTATAGAGTAGATTACAGATATTTTTACAAAGGCACTACCAAAAGGCACATTTGAATATCTACAAGAGAAGTTGGGAGTAATTTCTATTACTTTCTACCATTGAGATCCAACATCAGTTGACGGGGAGCTAAGTATTAGCTCCAAGTAGGCCCTTTGTCATTGATGTCAAAGGGGGAGAATAACAGGTATAGGTATAGGTGCAAAAATAGGTACAGAGAACATGTACAAGTTACTACAGTAAGGGGGAGTTATTGTATGTTTTTAGATGATAGTATCTACAAGTTTTAGGATGTGGCAGTTTTAGGATTGAAGTTTCCATCAATGACAAAGGGGGAGATTATTGTAAATATTGTCATTGATGTCAAAGGTCTAGCATTATTGGTGATAAAGGCCCCATTGCATTTAATGATGATTGTAATAGTTATATCTTGGATAATGTGTGTTAATATTAATGAATATATTTTTGGTTGCATATAATACAAAAGAAGGGTTCATGGAGAAGTCAAAGAGTCATGGGGTAAAGACAAAAGAATAATGGGATGCATTTTCCCATGAAGAGTCATCTTGGGGAATTCCAAGAGTCACCAAGTGAAGACAAAAGAGGAAGGGCGTAATTTCTCATGAAGGGACACTTTGAGGGATATGAAAAGTCACCAAGATAAGGACAAAAGAGGAAAGGATGTTTTTTTCTTATGAAGGATCACCATATGACTTTCCAAATGTAAGGATATGAAGGGTCATGAAAGTTTGGTGCCATTTTCCATGAGGATTTAAGGGTCACAAAAGGGGAAGTCCAAAGGTCATTTGGAAAGCTATGAATAAAGGCTTGAGAAGCCATTTTTAATGTTAGTGAGAATGAGTATGTTTTTTATTTGTTATATCTAGCTTAGAAGAGTAGAGGAGAGAGAGAAAAGAGATATTGTAATGAACTATCATTTGTTGAGATAGCAACATTGAGAGATAGTTGTGTGGTATACACAAAAGGGGTTGGTTCTCCTATGGGTTTATGCTTATAAATTGTTGATGTGTTTGTGCTCAACAAAGGGGTTGGTGCTCTTGTGGGTTGGTGATCACAAATTATTGTTATGTTGGTGCTCATCAAAGGGGCAAGTTGGTGCTTTTGAATATTGTAGTTTGAGTTGGTGCTTATTTATATACTTGAGATTTTTCTCCATGGTTTTTCCCACATTGGGTTTCCACATTAAATCTAGTGTCTCTCTCTATCTTGTGTGATGTTTATTATTTTAGTTTTATTGCCTATCTTTAATGTATGTTAAAGTGGAATTTGGTTAAGGGAAAGTTTATAAGATTTATGATATAATGATTCATCCCCCCCTCTCAGTATATCATGTGCTTAACATATTAAAGGGAGAGTTATGGAAACACAATAAATATCACTAAATTCTAATATCATCTACTAAGACATAAGGAGCACTAAATTGAGCCCATAGGGTTACATGAGCATAACTTCTTAGAAACCCTAAGCCTTAATGTGTTGTCTTATGTAGGAATAAAACTGAATGAAGGCTTGGCCTTGAGTGGGTATAGAACACTAAAACAATACTATAGGGATTCTAAATCCATCAAATTTATAATGGATAATGAGTGAAACCTTTCAAATCCCTACATGAGTCCTAACAACTTAGACTTAAGAGATTAGTAGTGAAACCTACAAGCAGTACTATGAAAAAGGAGAATAGAATTAGAACTCTAAGAATATGAGGATAGATACATAGTTTGAGATTAGGTGAGTAATATATTTCTATGATGATATTTAATCCTAAATCACCTACAAGTCACTATTACCCACAAAATGCAATCAAGTCTAATTAGGCCTAAAATCCTATCTTAGGCCTAGAAGGGCCACACCACCATGAAAGTACATTCATAACCTCATAAGTAGATCCAAGGATAGGATAAAGTAGAGGAAGATAATATATGCCCTAGGAGAGATGTTTCATTTATATAAAATCAAGTATAATGACCAATTTAGTTTGGAAGACTAACTCAAACTACCTAGTCTAGGCATCTAGTTCTAGCCATCATTTCAAATGTTTATATCTCTCACCACAGTGTTAGGTTGTGGAGCTAAAAGCTTCACTGATGCAAATAGGGAAGGAGGTTGCTGAGTGTCACAGTCACCAGCGTCAGTTAGGTAAACCAACGTTGATTAGGGGTGAATAGAAGAGCAACCGATATCGGTAGGAGTCAGCCGACATTGGTCACCTCCAGGCAGATAGGGACCGACATCGATCGCTTGTGAAGTTTCAAAACTATCAGTTTCATAGACAATTAGTTAATGAACCAGTTGTTTTCATGTTAATGTCTAATTATAGTCTCGAGCTACGGATCTAATTATTGTAATTGGATGTCTAATTATTGTTTGCATGAGATCTATATAATAGACTCATGGGCTGTATTATAAAGTGTGCTAGAGAGTAAGAGAGAAAAAATTAGCTCCTTCAGAGTGAAGAGAGCAAGGTGTGTTCCTCCTAGTGCCACAATACCAAGTATGGGTGCTGGTTTGGAGAATCAAAAGGATTCTTCATGTATGTATGATCTCGGTCAGCAGGTGTGCAAGGCCAGGTTTGGAGATCTACATGGTAAGTAAGATCATTAATCTGCAGATGTTTGTGTGTGTTTGATCTAGGTTTATAGGTGTTACAAAACCAAGTTGATTTATAGGTGGCAGCAAGATCAGTGAGATCACAACACAATAGGTAGTAAGATCAGGAGGGATCTACTTGGAGTACGGTGTGTACTCGGTCGTGATGTACGTGGAGTACATGTGTAAGTAAGATCATTTGAGTTGTAGGTTGTTGTAAGTTCATGGGAGATCTAATTGAAGTATGTGGAGTAATTTTGTACTGGTAATAGTGGATATTGACTAGTGGTACTGGAAGTAGTGGATACTGACTGGTTGGAGGTGAACACCAACTCTGTGTTTGAGTTGTGTGTTGGGACTGTAATTGAGAGGGATAACTCTTGAAGGTGAATTACTATACACTTGGTGTGGGAAGCCTGTAAGGTGTGGAAGAGTGTGGCACCTCTTCATTTGTAATTCTTTTTTGGAAGAGTATAAATACAAGTTATGTATTGTCTCTCATATTCTGTGTTATTTCTGAATTCTAGTTACTTGTGCATTCTGGTTAAATTCTGCATTTAGTTGCTTATACAAAAGTAATCAATTGTGTGCTTTTGGATCTTAACAAAGTGGTATCAGAGCTAAGGTTGCAGGGAGCAGGTTTGTGTTGATTACAAGTCACTCTCAAGGGTTTCTAATTGAGTGGGAGTATAGCAATGGCAGAAGACAGTAAGCTAAGAATGGAGGAATTGAAAAGCACGAATGGTCAATTACAGTGTTATGTAAAGAAAGAGTAGGTAAAGAAAGATTGCTGGTTGGTGGGAGATCAGCATGAAGGAATTGAAGAAGCAAATGTTGTAGCTATTGTTGCACAGGATGCTCTGGGATGTTCCTTGGATAAAGTAGAATCTTGTTTTATAGATTATGTTGCCTCTTTCCATGTTTCCTGAAATAGAGTATTTTTCCATGTTAAGGTCCTTGAAGACTTTGGAAAGATTTATTTAGGGGCTGGTGTGCCTTGTCAAAGTTTTGGCAAAGGGGAAGTGAAGCTAAAATTGTAGGCAGCCAACACATGGGTGTTGAAGAAGGTCATGCAGGTCTCGGTTCTGAAGATAAGGCTAATTGCTTCAGGAAAGTTAGGTGATGAGAGATGAATAGAAACTCTCATAGTGGATACACTTGAATTAGCAAGTGGTAAGAAAGTAGGTATCCTTTTATCTTTCTACTTATATTACAGATTCTTCTTTTTTTTTGAAGACGTGGCTTTATAGGCTTGGTCACATGAGTCAGAAGGAGATGCATGTTCTGAACAAGAAGTCAGATGTCTTTGACAGACTTAAGAACTGGAAAGCCTTGGTGTTTATGGAGGAGATGATGGACAAAGATCAGTGGATGGGACTAAGTAACTCTGAGTAGAGTAGTTTTGATAGGGTTTTGATCCAAAGAGAGCTCATGGGTAAAAAGTCATCACTCATAGGAAAACACAGGTACCAGCATCGATCAGGAGGAACTGGCATCGAACAGACAAGTGCTAATGTCGGTCATGTGCAGACTAGAGCCAGTGGTGTCGAGTAGCGTAAGACCGATGTCGGTTAGGGGGACCAACATCAGTGGTAGGTAGACACTGACGTCAGTCAAGAAAACTGGCATCGATAGTTAGGACAATCGCATAGAACTGATGTCAGTAGGATGCAGACTGTGTGGTGACTGAGGTCGGTAAATGGAATGGATTTTGGGTAGATAGCAAGCTGTCAAGGAGTCTCAGATGCCCATATGGAAGACTGAAAGGGTAAGCCTCAAATTCATTGTTCCTTTTCTTTATACTTATTTCTCACTGCAGAGTAGGAAGGATCTAGGAAATAGTGGGAGCATGGCATGATTAGGATGCAGAACCAAACGGGAGATTTGGTAGGGTTACTAGCCAAAAGAAAGTATTGAGAGACGAATGGATTCCTTGGTTAAAGAATAGAGAGAATGGATACGTGAGATAGAAGGCCAGGTCATATGGTCTTAAGGAAGCTCTAGGACAATGGTACAAGTTTGACAGGTGGATGACAAAGCATGGCTTTAATTAATGTCATTGTAACTACTGTGGTTTCTTTACCAAGTGGATGATGGTTGTGACATTATCCTGTTACTATATGTTGTGTGTTTGCTTGATGCAGGGTTACACATACAGGGTTTTTTTCTGAGCTAAAGGTAAAGTTAGTTCAGAGGTGTGTCATGAAGAATTTGAAGGAGTGAAATTATTTGGCAAAAGTGTGTTCTAGATACATGGAAGATCACAGGTTGATTTTGTCTCTAAATGATTGTGTGAAACCAGTTAGCATGCCGATGGTTGGACAGTTCTATGAACAATGTCCTGATTCACATGATGAGGTTAAGTATATGCGTACTAGACCTAGGTTTGCCCATGTAGTGGGAGCTGTCAGAAAGTGTGGAGCTAATCTGGGAAAGAAGCACTGGAGGGTAGTTTAGTGGATTCTCAGGTATTTGAGAAGGACTAGCAGCAGGTCAACATGTGATGTAGGGTCAAGTTCTTTTCTACATGGGTTTGTAGATGCCGATGCGGCAGGTTACTTGGATGATAGGAGGTGCACCACAGGGTTTATGGTGGTTGGTTTTCAAGGTTGAGCTTAAAGAGGGATACAAGACAAGAAACAAATTAGATGGGGTATAGGTACAGGTATAATGTATCTATTTACTCCAAGTGGGAGATTGTTAGGTTGTGGAGCTAAAAGATTCACTGATGCAAACAGGGAAGGAGGTTGCTAAGTGTCACAGTCACTGGCATCGATTAGGTAGACCGACGTCAGTCAGGGGTGAATAAAAGAGCAATCGACATCGGCAAGAGTTGGCCGATGTTGGTCACCTCCAGGCAGACAAGGACCGACGTCGATCACCTGTGCAGTTCCAAAACTGTTAGTTTCATGGATAGTTAGTTAACAAACCAGTTGTTTGCATGTTAAGGGATAATTATAGTCTTGAGCTACAGATTTAATTATTGTAATTGGATGTCTAATTATTGTTTGCATGGGATCTATATAATAGACTCATGAGCTGTATTGTAAAGTGTGCTAGAGAGTAAGAGAGCAAAAATTAGCTCCTTCAGAGTGAAGAGAGCAAGGTGTGTTCCTCCTAGTGCCATAGTGCCAAGTGTGGGTGCTAGTTTGGAGAATCAGAAGGATTCTTCATGTATGTATGATCTCGGTTAGCAGGTGTGTAAGGCTAGGTTTGGAGATCTACATGGTAAGTAAGATCACTAATCTACAGATGTTTGTGTGTGTTTGATCTAGGTTTGCAGGTGTTGCAAAACCAAGTTGATTTGCAAGTGGCATCAAGATCAGTGATATCACAACACAATAGGTAACAAGATCAGGAGGGATCTACTTGGAGTACGGTGTGTACTCGATCGTGATGTATGTGGAGTACATGTGTAAGTAAGATCAGTTGAGTTGTAAGTTATTGCAAGTTCATGGGAGATCTACTTGAAGTACGTGGAGTACTTGTGTACTGCCAGTAGTGGATACTGACTAGTGGTACTAGCAGTAGTGGATACTGACTAGTTGAAGGTGAACACAACCTCTGTGTTTGAGTTGTGTGTTGGGACCATAATTGAGAGGGATAACTCTTGAAGGTGAATTACTGTACACTTGGTGTGGGAAGCTTGTAAGGTGTGGAAGAGTGTGGCATCTCTTCATTTGTAATTCTTTTCTAGAAGAGTATTAATAAAGTTGTGTATTGTCTCTCATATTCTGTGTTATTTCTAAATTCTAGTTACTTGTGCATTCTAGTTGAATTCCGCATTTAGTTGCTTATACAAAAGTAATCAATTGTGTGCTTCTGAATCTTGACACACAAAAGGATTTGAGGAAAATTATCTTAGAGGGAATTTAGGACCCATATATAATTTAAATCCATGAAGGAATGAGTTAGATTTAGGGGCACAAGTTTATGAATAAATGCTACGACTGTTGATAGGTCCATAAGGCTTACAAGGAGTGCAAGGTCCATCATTTTAAATTTATATCTCTCCACACCAGTTGCATGGGAACTAAATATTATCATAGGTTTAGGTGGGTATATATACTAAACATCTATGACCATAATTTTGGGATTGGAGGTCTCATCTTTATGAACCATCATTAAGATGGTAAACCTCTAAAACTTTGCTTAAAACCTAAGACAAATTAGACATGAGTAAAGTGAATATTTTGGAAACAAATCACTCATGAATGACCATAAAAACACTTAAAACATCTATTCCACCCTCATAGTACTGGTTCATATAGACACTAAAATGAAATTGTCATAAAAGTGTACTTTTTCAAGGTTTTGAGAGATTTGTAAGGTGTAGAACTATTTAGAAAGTTGAAAATAATTGGAAGTGAAGGTTTGACACTTTTTATATCTCCTAAATCATTAGATGCCCAAAAATATGCCTAAAAATGCCTTTGTAAGCTCCCTCCAAACAACCAATCTATAGATATGAGAGAGAAGGTGACCTAATCACCTAGTTTGGCAAGTTTGAAAGTGTGAGCTACTCAAAAAGACCTATATCATGGTATGTAATATTTTTTAAGACCTAAATCTCACTTATTCATATGATCAAGTTATCATATAAGTTTCCATGGCTGCAAAACACTTAAAATCAAGCAATAAGGCCTAATAGACCTATTTGGTCAACCAAGAGGAATGAAATAATGACATAGAGAGGCTACTTAAATGATTTAATATAGAGATATTATCCCTGATAACTAATGAATTGAATGATTCAAGTGTACTTTCAATGTTCATAATGGATAAAGAAGTCAGTTTCTTGTCATGGTCAATATGATCAAAAGGAGGATAGGTTATTATATGCTTCATGGTGACTTGATTGAGCTTATTTAATGTCTTATAACTATAAAAGAGAGGGAATTATTTGAATATAGTGTGAATATACTTTTCATGTGAAAATGTTTACTAAAAATATACTTTGACCATCATAAGGACACTCTTTGAAAGTACTTCAATGCATAGAAGACTATTGTAACTATCATGCAGAATAAGTCATGATCTTTTGACTTCTTCAAAGACTTATATCCCACTCTCCCTCTTGTTCTCTTCATGTACTTCTATTTATTAAGTTTTGAAGGCCTAATTTGGTATCCCTCACCTAGGTGTGAGGAAACTCTGCTTGGTTTTATATTTGATATACCTTTTAAACTATTAATAAATAATTGTAACTTTTCCATGATTGGTTTACAGTGTGTATATGCTTGTCCTGATGTGATAAGTGGTATAAATCTTCCCTTAGAATGTCCTTACCACACCTATATTCTAATAAGATGTCTTATATAGTTTGTATGAAGTGAAAAAGTTTGGTGATCATGTTTGGAGTGTAATCTAGTGGAAGTGCCTCAAGATAGACCTCTCACCCTTACCTCCAAGTTGTAATCACTCATCAGGACCTTCATATGAAATATTTTTGCTTAGGAGTTTTAGAGATAATGTTTTAGTTTATTTCTAGTTCATTAATGTTATTAGGAGTCCAAGTTGAGTGGATGAATGATCACATTATTGCATCACCACCCATTAGAGTAGATTTAATTTATGCTTTTTATATCCCTTTTCAGCCCAATAGTAATAGGTCTTAGGGAAATTAACCACAAGTGATATACTAGGGGATCTAGCCCCATAATATAGATGTCTAGTCTAGTTATAAGGTCACCCACAACCTTTAGGCCATTCCCATATTAGTCCAGGTTTGAAGTAGAATTGAAAACTCTCCTTCAAAAGGTACAACTTGGGTTGCTAACATGAATATTAGGAGCAATTAACCAAGATCCTAATAAATGCTCATTAGTATTATGTGGATGAGAGGTTTCACATCAACAAAGTTATTATGATATAAAACCCTAAATTAGATGTGGGGTGGATGTGTGGGGGCCATCCACTATGGATCAAGTCTTTGAAAATTTAGTAAAGAAGAAGTAGAAATTGAAGTCACTTGATTAGGTCAGAGAGAAATTCAAGAAAATTTTTGGATGTCCTAAAATGACTTTCAAAAAGAAGAATTAGAAAAGGAGTGGAAACTCTAAAAACCAATTCAAGAATCAAGATGCAAAGTTTAGTAATGATTCAAGGAATAGGAAATTAGGAAATGGTTTAAAGGGAGGTTTCAAGGGAAATCAAAAATCTTATAACAAAGGACCACCAGGTGGACGTTTCATCTATCGAGGTGATCATTATGATATGGGATGTACTCAAGGGAAGTCAAATGGTAAAAATATGGGTTTTGATCTATAACAAGGATATTTTTAATAGATAATTCATATATCTATTGACAACCATCAAGATGAGTTTTAGGTTTCTCTTATTGAGTTGTCAAGTAATTTATTTATTCATCTAATTCTAATTTTTATTGACATAGGAGCTAATAAATGGTTTTTTACTCCTAAAATGCTTAATAATTTATCTAAAAAAGTTGGATTTATGGTAAATTCATGGTCATTTCAATACAGGAATGAATCTAAGGTGAAGGTCACTAAATGTTTGGTCAAATCTAAAATAAAACTAACTAAATTTATTATAGTAGTGGATATATTTTTAGCACTATTAGGTTCATTTGATGTGATCCTAAGAGTAAATTGGTTAGCTCAGCATAAAGCTATAGTGGATTATTTTCTTAAAAAGGTAGAATTTTTGATGATTTGAGAAATAAATCCAAATCCATGGAGTAAAAAGGGAGATAAAATTACATATATTTATACAATTGAGTTAAATAAATCACAAATAAAATGGTTTCATCATTTATTATTAAGATAAATGAGATGGAGGAATCAAAGTAACCTTCCATTGAGGATTTTCTTTTTATTCAAGATATTTTTGATGTTTTCCTAAAGAATTTTTGGGTTTACCACTTAAGAGAGTTTTATTTCTCAATTTATATCATTCTAGGGTCTAAACCACAGTCTAAATCCCGTATAAAATGATGACAACCAAATTGGCTGAGTTGAAGGCTCAACTACAAGAGTTATTGATGTAGGAGCATCACTTATAGGCTAGTTTTATTTTAAAAATTTGGTTTTATAGTTCAATTTTGCCTTGAATATTAGGTCTTATTATTCTTATACCATCCTTAGATTTCAATTTTAGGTGGTATTTTTAGTGTTTGCTTCTCAAAAAGTCAAATTTGCATTTTCCTGCCAAAACTTAGTTTTTGAAAATTTGAATGGTTTTGATTAGATTTGGTATTGTAGATGTGTGTGAAAATACTTATCAAGGTATAATTTTGTTTTAATTTCCTCTTAAATACACCATGAATTCATATCATGGGTCCAAACTCATAATTGTATGGAATGTCCACTTTGTATGTGTTCTTATTATTTAACTATCTATTTAGTGACTGTTGGAAGGTCCAAAGGGTGGTTAGAGCAATTTTAGGATGTAAAAAAGGATAGAATTTTAGTTCAAGATATTTTTTTAGATTTAGATAAGTCTTAGATTTCAATAAGTAACAATAAATTCCCTGTTTTGAAGGAAAAAGTTGTTATAGACACTATTTTCCTATATATGTGCATTTGAGATTGACTGTGTATGGTGGATTAATGAAGAAAGATATGAAAAAGACTTATTTATGAAAATCCCATTGTATTAGGTAATTTATTTACATTTTATTTAATTTTATTAAATTATTTTTATTGATTTATATACACTTATTTGTGAGAAGGATAACACAGACCTATAGATGTTAGTGTGTGCACACACAGTCAAGCATAGACCTTTCTAAAAAAGTGTAGAAGATGTGTTGGTGGGATTATTTGATTATTTGATAATTTTATAAAGGGAATAAAAAGGGTAAAAACCCTTTATATTTTGTTTAAATCCTTTATATAATTGAAAACCTCAAAATAATCCCTCTCAAGTCTATATAGAACAAAGAAACCCTCAGTTAGGGTTTTGAGACTAAAAATCTTTTTCCAAGAGTTATGTCTAGTAAAATCCTACAAAAAATTTGTGATAAATTAGTTTTCAAGGTGTTATAAAATATTTGATTTTTTTTATGTCTGTACAGATAATTGGTATATAATTAGGCCTTCGGGAGACCTAATTTGAAGAGGATAAAGGCTAGAAAATTGATCTAAGTGTGGTTTCAAATCATGAAAACTTGTGGAGAGATGAAAATCAATAGAGGGCACTATAAATGGGAATTATTTTTTGGTAATCAATCCTTAATTATTCATACAATTAGTAAAACCCAAAAAAAAGGCTACAAGGAAGCCTTTAAGGTTGAGACAAGTGTATGCAACTTGTAGGGTTTAGACTTTGAGGAAAGTTATTTTACATCATTTTATTATTAGAGACAAAATAATACACATGTAAGTAAGTGGATAAGGAATTATTCCTTAAGAGTAAGATAATCTATAAGTTGTTTGATAATTTTCCTGAGAAAAGATAAGATGCCACCAAGGAGGAATGCAACAGGTGAGAGTGTAGTAGCCATACAAATAAGAGATGTAATATTGAAATAGTTGTAGAACTTCATATTCAAATTTGATGCTAGAATCATAAAAATGAAGGTTAATAAGAGAAGGGGAGTAGTCATAGGTGATTTGAGTGACCAAGAGGAAGAAGAACAATAGGCACCAAAATTAGAAGATGAAGGAGAGAGAGAAAATAAAGATCAAAAGTTTGAGATATTGATGAAGGTGGTGAAATGGAAGGGATATAATCCCAAACTATATCTTCCAATATATTCAAGTAGCCTCAATGGAGAAAAACTCCTTGATTGGATAGGAGAGTTGGATAAGTAATTTTATTTTTAAGATATACCAAAAGAGCATCAAGTGAAGTTTGATAGGACCAATCTAAATGGGCATGAATCCCTATGGTGAGATTACATATAGTATGAGAGAAGGAAGAAAGGAAAATCTGAGATCAAGTCTTTGGATAGAATGGTTGAGAAATTGAAGAGCAAGTTCTTTCCTAGTGACTACATCACCAACTTATATATGATACTTAAAAACATGAAAAAAAAGAGATGGGGGTAAGAGAGCATACTTAAGAGTTATACAAACTAAGCATTATATCAGGTCATATGGAAGATGGCAATGACAAGGTAGATAGGTATCTCAATGGTTTGAGATATAACTTGTAGGATGAGTTGAGTCTTTCTAGTCCAAAGACACTATAAGAATGTTACTATTTGGCCTTGACATCTAAAGACAAACTCAAAAGGAAAAAAAAACTAAAAAAATAGAGGTAGAGGTAGGGGTCAGCAAGGAGGTAGAGAATATTCATGAAAAAGCCAAAGAGAGTCTAGTATCTCACATGAGCATCCATCTAGATCAAGAAGAGGATTTTGAGGTAGAAAGCCTTATTTTATGGGTGTATATGTATCAATGGGTAGAGGATTATGTGGTTTTGTAGGAAGGTGATTCAAATGAAACAAGTTTGTTGGACATAGATCATGAGAGTACCTAGAGGATCGGCTAGTAGGGAGTCTAAGAACTAAAAGAAGAAATCAGATTGCACAGGGAGTTGAGGAAGAGAGTGTTTATTCTCCATAACTTGTGGAGGAACCTAAGGTAGGAGAATCATTGATAATGAAGAGAGTATTGATCAAGACACCTAAGTAGAAGGATCCACCAAAAAGGAAAACTCTTTTTAGGACTTCTTGTAAATACCAAGGTAAATGTTGTAAAATGGTCATAGATTCAGGAAGATAGATATTTTAGTTTATGTTAAAATTGTTAGTAAATTTGGATTGAATATGTTTCCTCACCCCACACCATACAAGGTCTCATAGTTGAACAAAGGCCAACAAGTTTTGGTAAGTGAGTAAGGTTGGGTGGAATTTCAGGTTGGAAGGTAGAAGGACAAGGTCCTTTGTGACATGGTCCCCATGGATGTTTGGTATGTGCTTCTTGGGAGGCCTTGGAAATATGATAGGAAAACCACTCATGATGGTAGAATGAATGTGTACACCTTGGTCAAAGATGGAGTTAGTCATACCTTACTGCCTATGAAGGATGAAGATAATGACCAACAAGTTGGGTTAAATGTGATGTTTGTAAGTGCTAAAGAGTTTCTAAATGAAATGACTGAAGAGGATTTGGGATTTGCATTGTTATTCAAGCCTAATACTATTATGACAACAACAAAGATAAATTAATTTCCTCAAGAAATCCAAAACATGTTAGATGAGTATGAAAAATATTAGCTGATGAGTTTTCAAGTATATTTATACCTATGAGGAACATAACTCATCAAATAGACTTTGTTTCTAGATTAAGTTTGCCTAAAAAAATAGCCTAAAATATGACCCCTAAGGAAAATATAGAGATAAAAAAAAAAGTACAAGAGATTCTAGATATAGTATTGATGAAATAAAGTCTTAGTCCTTGTGCAGTGCCTATAGTGTTGTTGCCTAAAAAGGAAGGTGAGTGGAAAATATGTATTGACTCCAAGGATATTAATAAGATCACCATTAGATATAAGATTCCACTTGCTAGGATAGAATATTTGATGGATTTCTTGAGTGGAGAAAGCTATTTTTCCAAAATTAATTTCAAGAGTGGGTACTATCAGATTATGATCAGATAAGGATATGAGTGGAAAACCACTTTCAAAAATAATGAAAGATTGTATAAATGGCTAGTTATGCCATTTGGTTTAACTAATGCACAAAGCACTTTTATGAGGATTATGAATGACATCTGAAAATATTTTAAAGGCAAGTTTTTAGTGGTATACTTGGATGGCATACTTATCTACAGCCATAGAAAGGAAGAACATCTTCACCATTTATATCTAGTCATGAGAAGGCTAAAAGTAGAAATTTTGTTAATCAAACTCAAGAAGTGTGAGTTTATGAAGTCAAAACTACTGTACCCAATATTTATCATCTCTCATGTCATGCTAAAGATGGATAAAAACAAGGTAAATGCAATCATGGAGTGGTCAACACCTAAAACAACTAGAGAGGTAAGAATTCTCCATGGACTTGCAAGTTTCTATAGGAAGTTTATTATAAATTTTAGTGGGATATGTGCTCCTATCATATACACCATTAAGGGAGACAAGAAAAGGTTTGTGTGGAGTGAGAAAGCTGAGATAAGTTTCCAATATTTGAAGCAAAGGATAACAAAGAACCTATACTAGCATTACCAAAATTCAAAAAAATATTTCAAATAGAATGTGATGCAAGTGGAATGGTAATAGGGGTTTTACTAAGCCAAGATGGAAGACCTATAGCCTATTTTAGTGAAAATTTGAATGATACCAAGAAAAATTACTCATCTTATGACTTAGAATTATATGCAAATGGTGAAAGCATTGAATAATTGGAGGCATTATCTAATGCCAAAAGATATCATTATCTATATATAAAATCATGCACCTCAATTCATCACCGATCAACCTAAGCTAAACCAAGACACATGAAATGGGTGGAGTATATGCAAAATTTTACCTGCACCATCTAGCATAAGCAAGGACAAAGTAACAAGGTAGCATATGCATTGAGTAAGATATTATTGTTAATTCATGAGACACAACTTTAGAGTATTGGTATTGAGTCACTCAAAGAAATGTATGAAGATGATGAAGACTTCAAAGAATCATATAATGCTTGTAAGCACCCGACTATACTCAACATAGAGCCATGGTTGGACTATGTATTACAACATGGATTATTATTTAATGGAGTGTAATTATGTATGCTAAGAAGTTTAATAAGAGAGATTTTGATCTTATAAAATCATAGTGGGAGTATGTTAGGCCACTTTGGGCTTGATAAAACTTTAGAACAGCTCACTAGACACTACCATTGGCCTAAGATGCAAGCATACATGAAGAGATATGTTGAGAGATGTAAAATTTGTAAATTGGAGAAAGGTAATAGCACTAATGTAGGTTTGTATCAACCTCTACTAGACCCAAAAAATCCTTAATAATCCATACACATGGACGTTTTTATGGGATTACCTAGAACACAAAGAGGTTTTGATTCTATATACATAGTTGTGGATAGATTTTCCAAAATGACACATTTATTCCATGTAGGACTACTAATAATTCCACCCATATGGACAATTTGTTTTTTAAATAGGTATTAAGGCTTCATGGAATACCATTAAACATTGTATTTGATAGAGACACTAAGTTCCTACGCCATTTTTGGAGGACATTATGGAGAAATTTAGGCACAAACTTGAGTTTCAGTTCAACTTATCACCCTTAAATAGATGGTCAAATTGATGTGGTTAATAGGAGCCTAGAGAACCTATTGAGGTGTATATCTAAGGGTAATACCAAGTAGTGTGATCTTATGTTGCCTCAATCATAGTTTGCCTATATTGACTCCACCAATAAGAGTATTGGCATGAGTCCTTTCCAAGTGCTATATGGTATACATCATAGAGGAGTGTTTGAAATCATAAAAAGAGATTGTTAAAAAGTCAGGCCTATAAAAAACTCCCCATATAAAACCCTATCCACTTGGTTGGGTGTGTGGTGATGCAAAAGAGGATTATTTAAGGTTAAGAATTTGTAGTGACTATAAAGGAGGTATATTAACAAGTAAAGAAGAATCTAGAGGCTAGTGTGGAAAAATACAAGAAGTAAGTACATGTAAGTATAAGGGAGGTGTGTTTTCAGATTGAATATTTGGTTTTGGCTCATATTAGGAAGCATATGTTTCCAATAGGTGGGTATAATAATCTAAAGATGAAGAAAATTGGTCCTTGTAAGATACTTAAGAAGTTTACTAACAATGCCTATGAGTTGGAATTACCTAGTGGTATAGGAATATCACTAATCTTTAATGTTGAAGACTTGTAACCTTAAGAATAAGGAGTAATAGGTGAAGACAAAATAAAATTATAAGACAAAATAGGTATATATTTGGTAATATAATTTCCTCAAGCCAAATTAGAAGAATTGGAAGGCATACTAGACAAACAAGTGATAAAATAGACTAGAGAGAAGTAATATTTAAAGTATCTAGTCAAATGGAAACATAAAACAATTTAATATGATACATGTATGGCTTAAAATTACATTAAAAAACATGGGAGTAATCTATAAACACTCATGGACAACAGTCCCTGAGTTCTATTCTCTTTTCCTTGGTAGTATGATGCAAGAACATCACTTCTAGGCTAGTTTTCTTTTTAAATTTTAGTTTTATTGTTCAATTTTGGATTTATTATGGTCCATTAATTATTATTATGATTTTATCATCCTTATATTTCAATTATATATGTTATTTTTAATTTTATCTTCCCAAAAATTCAAATTTACACTTTCCCGCCAAAACTCAAGTTTTGAAAATTTGAATGGTTTTGCTTAGATTTTATGTGAAAGTACTTGTCAAGGTATAATTTTTTTTAATTTTCATCTTAAATAAATCATTAATTATAATGGCTATAAACTCATAATTTTATATAATGTCCACTTTGTATGTGTTCTTATTGCTTAATTATCTCTTTAGTGACCATTGGAAGGTCTAAAGGGTGGTTAGAGTAGTTTTAGGAAATAAAAAAGATGGAGTTTTAGTTAAAGATCATTGTTGAGAGTTGTATAAAGATAAATTTTCAATAAATAACAAGAAATTTCATGTTTTGAAGACAAAATTTGTTACAAACCTTGTTTTCCTGTATATGTGCATTTGAATTGACTGTGTATAGTGGATCAATGAAGAAAGATATGACAAAGACTTGTTTTTGAGACTCTTGGTGAATTAATTAAGTTATTTACATGTTATTTAATGTTATTAATTTTTTTAATTTGATTATTTCCATACTTATTTCTGTGAAGGATAGCACAGACCCATAGATGTTAGTGTTCACACACACAGTCAAGCACAGACCTTTCTAAAAAGGTGTAACAAAGGTGTTGGGGTGATTATTTGATGATTTGAGAAGTTGAGGAAGGTTTACATAGGGGTAAAACACCCTTAAAAAATCATTTAAATCCTTTTTATAATTTAAAACCTTAAAATAATCCCTCTTAGGTCTGTACAGAATAGAGAAACCTTGAGTTAGGGGTTTAAGACTAAAAATCCATTTCTAGGAGTTGTATCTAGTCAAATCCTACAAAACCTTGTGATAAGTTAGTGTTCAAGGTGTTATGACATGTTTGAGTGGTTTTAGGTTTGTATGAACAATTGGTGTATGGTTATAGTGGATTGTATGCAATTAGGCCTTAAGGAGACCTAATTTGAAGAGGACAAGGGCTAGAAAATTCTAAGTCTAGTTTCAGATCAAGAAAACTTATGGAGATACAAAAATTGATAAAGGGTACTATAAATGGGCCTTATTTTTTGGTAATCAATCCTTAAATGTTTTTATAATTAGGAAAACCCAAAAAAAAAGGCTAAAAAGAAGCCTTTAAGGTTGAGACAAGTGTATGCAACTTGCATGGTTTAGACTTTGAGGAAAGTTTATCTACATCAGTTATTGTCCAAAGGGTTAATTAAATGAAGTGTGTCACCATGGGGTGCACCAATTATTATTTTTTAAATAAGAATGGAACCCTTTGCTTGTGTATTGATTATATGATGTTGAATAAGGTAATAATAAAAAATAAGTTTCATGTACCTTTCATTAATGATATTTTTGATCAAATGCATGTAGCATAAGTTATATCAAATATTGATCTTTGAGTAAGATATCATCAGTTAAGGATTCATAATGAATACATTATAAAAATATCTTTCATGACTCATTATGGGCATTATGATTTCATAGTTCTTCCTTTTAAGATAATGAATACACTTGAAGCATTCATAAATCTCATGAATAGTGTGTTCAAGGATTATTTGGATCATTTTTTGTTGGTATTTCTAAATATATTCTCATTTATTCACAATCTAAGTATGAGCATCTAGTACATTTGAAGTTGGTTTTGCAATGGTTATGGAAATATAAACTTTTTAGGAAGCTATCTAAGTGTAACTTCTTTCATAAAAATATAAAATACCTTAGGAACATTATATCTACAAAAGGAATGTCCATGGATCCTTAGAAGATAAAATCAATTATGGAGTGGCTAGCACCCAAAGCTGTTCATGAAGTTAGGACTTTGATGGATTTGGCTGGATACTAAAAGAAATTTATGCCAAAATTTTCCAAGATAACAAATCCTATTACCTCTGTTTAGTATAAAAATAAGGGGTTTGTTTGGTTGTAAAAGTGTGAGGAAGTTTTTTAGGAGCTAAAAAGAAGGCTTACCTTAACACCAGTGTTGAGAGTTCCTGATCCAAATAGCCAAATCTTAGTAATAACCAATGCTTTAGGAGATGGTATTGGAGGATTTATTATGAAATAAGGTTATATTATAGCTTATGAGTCTAGGAAAATGAAGATGTATGTGAAAAATTATTCCCCACATAATCTAAAATTGGCTATAATATTTCATGCCTTATAATATTGGAGGCATTATTTGTTCAGAAAATCATTTAAGTTAAAGACTAACAGCTTGGGGCTTAACTATATCTTGACCCAACTTACCCTAAATGCATGTTAGAGGTGATGGTTAGAATTATTTTTAGATTATGATTTTGATATTAAATAAATAAAAGGCAAAGAAAATAGGGTTTCGATTGCCCTTAGTCATAGAAGGTATATAACATCATTGGCTACCATCAGGAGTACCTTTCATGATAAGGTAGCTAAATTCTCTCTAAGATTTGAATTTTATTAATAGGTAAAGATGTAATTATCTCATAATGCTCAAAATCATAATAAAGATGGATTCAAGTTTAAGAATAATAGTTTTCTAAGTTATAAAGGAAGGATTTATGTACTAGATAAGGATAATTTAAGGAGTGTAATACTAAAGGAACTACACTATGATCCTTATTTAGGTCATCCAGGTGTGACTAAACTCTTGGCATATCTAAGGCCATTATAATTCTATAAGGGAATTAATAAATATGCAGAATATTTTGTTTCAATATGTTTAGAATATTAGTGAGTTAAGGTTGAAAATGTGTATCCTACTAGGTTGTTATACTCACATACCATACAAAAATAGAAGTGAAAGGTCATTAGCATAGACTTTTTCTAAGGTTTATCAATGTCTTAGAACTGACATGGAATGATTTTGGTGGTTGTTGATAGACTCACCAAAGTATCTCACTTCATTCTAGATAATATATCAAATGATGAACCTATGCTTGTGAAGAGATTCATTAAATAAGTGTTTAGATTTCATGGGTTTCTAAAAAATATCATTTCATATAGGGACCTAAAAATGACTTCTAGGTTTTTTTTTGAATATCAATTTAGCTTTGGGCACACAGTTGAACTTTAGTACATCATACCATCCAAAAATTGATGGTCAAATAGAGAAGGTGAAGCAAGGTTTGGAAGATATTCTTAGAATGTATTGCATGGACCAGAAATACAAATAAGAAGAATATCTTATGTTGGTTAAGTTTTCCTACAACAAATCATACCAATCACCTCTAAAGATGGCTCTATTTGAGGCATTGTATGGAAGAAGGTGTATAACATCAATCAATTTGGAAAGGCTAGAAGATAGGGTAGTCTTTGGTTTAGATATGCTTTTAGAAATAGAAAATAAAGTTAAGTTGATAAGGTAAAGTTTGGATGAAGTCAATGATAGACATAAGAGATATGTTGACCTAAAAAGAATATCAAGGCATTTTTCAATGGGAGATAAAGTATTTTTGTGGGTTAAACCATAGAAAAGTTTGATTAAATTTGAAAAATTAGCCAATTATCTCATAGATATATGGGATCCTTTGAGGTCTTAGAATTTTTCAATACTATGGTGTATAGACTTGCTTTTCTACCATCTTTAACATGTTAGGATGTGGAGCTAAAAGCTTTAACTGGTGTAAACATGGAGGAGGTTGCTGAGCTCCAGGGAGACCGGCGTCGATGGATTGCAGTGCAAAAGGAAACCAACATCGACAAGTGTGAGCTGAAGACAACCGACATCGACAGGAGGTCAGCCGATGTCGGTCACCTTCAGGCAGACAGGGACCGATGTCAGTCACCTGTGGTGGTTCCAAAACTGTTCATTGCACGGATAGTTAGTTCGTTGAACCGAAAGTTTGCATGTAAAGGCTAATTATAGTCTTGAGTTGTGTGTCTAATTATTGTAATTAGGATAGTATAATTATTGTAAGCATGAGATATATATAATAGACTCAGAGGTTGTATTGTAACAGAGTGTTAGAGAGTAAGAGAGCTAAATAAGCTCCTTCTAAGAAAAGAGAGCAATGGTGTGTTCCTCTTAGTGCCACAGTACCAAGTGTGGGTACTGGTTTGGAGAATCAGAAGGGTTCTTCGTGTTTGTATGATTTTGGTCAGTAGGTGAGCATGGCTTCTTTTGGAGATCTACAATGGTGAGTAATGTCTAGTGATTTACAGGTAGTAGTAGAGAGCAGGAGATCTACTTGGAGTATGGTTGTGTACTTGGTGTATTGGCAGCGTTGTTACTGACTGGTGGAGGTGAACATCAATTCTATATTGGAGTTGATTGTTGGGACCGAGAGAGAGAGGGAAGAAGGTCTTGAGGTGTGGTGAGCCTTTGAGGTGGAAGAAGAAGTGGCATCTTCTTTATTGTATTTTCTTTTGAGTGATTATTAATACAATTGTATATTGTCTCTCACATCCTGTGTTATTTTATATTTCTAGTTACTTATTGATTCTAGTTAAATTTCATTTTTAGTTACTAATACAAGAAGTAATCATATGTGCTCTTATTGGTGGAGCAAGATCCTGACAAGTGGTATTAGAGCCTGGTTGTAGGTTCAAGATCTAATATTGACAAGTGGTATCAGAGCCTGGTTGTAGGTTTAAGAGTTGATACCAACAAGTGGTATCAGAGCTTTTGGTTGGGTTGACTAACAGGTGGTTCAGATTTGGTAGTGTTTTTTATTACATGTCACTCGCAGGGGTTTCAGATTGAGTGGGAGTATAGCAATGGCAGAATAAAGTAAGATACAAATGGAGAAACTGAATAGCATGAATGGTCTGATTGATGGAAAGAAAGAGCAGGTGAAGGGAGATTGTTGGTCGGTATAAGATCAGCATGTAGATGCAGACGTTGCAGTTGATGTTGCATAGGTTGCTCTGGATAAAGTAGAATCTTTATTTACAGATTCTTTTTCCTCTTTCCATGCAGCCCAAAATAGAGCATCTTTTCATGGGTATGTCTTTGGAGACTTTGGAGAGATTTATTTAGGGATTGGAGAGCCTTGTCAGATGATTGACGAAGGGGAAGTGAAGCTGAAATTGTAGGCGGATAACACACAGATGGTGAAGGAAGTCATGCAGGGACCAGTATTGGAGATGAGTCTAATTTCTTCAGGAAAGTTGGGTGATGGGAGATGCACTGTAACTCTCACAGTGGATGCACTTGAATTAGATGATGGTAAGAAAGTAGGTATCCTTTATCTATCTACTTATATTGTTGATTCACCTTTTGTTTCAGAGATGTGGCTTCGTAGGCTTAGTCACATGTGTAGGAGGGGAATGCATGTTTTTAAGCAGAGGTCAGATGTTTTTGACAAACTTAAGAACTAGAAAGCCTTGGTGTTCATGGAGGAGATGGCAGACAGAGATCAACAGAGGGGACTGAATTATTCTAAGCAGGGCTATGTTGATATGGACAAGGGTTTTAACCCAAAAGGAGCTCAAGGGAAGAAGTCATCACTCACAGGTGAACACAGGTACCGGCATCAATCAGACAATAATCAACGTCAGTAATAGGAAGACCGACGTCGGTCATAAAGGAACCGACATCGGTAGAATGGATATCGGCATCGATTAGGTAAATAGCGTTGGTAGTCAAGGTCAGTGCAGGGGACTGACATCGGTCGGGAGTAGACTGGGAGATGGTCAAGATCAGTCACTGGAATGGATGGTGGGCAGACAACAAGCTGTCAATAAGTCTCAAACACCCATTTGGAGGTCATAAAGGGTAAGTGAACCTCATATTCATTGTTCACCTTCTTTATGTTGCTTGCTAATGGTCAAGAACTAGGAAGATGTGAAGAAACAATGCAGGTAAAATCCAAAAATAGTGGGAGCTTGGCATGGATGAGGAGTGAGTCCTTGGAGAAGAACCAAATAGGTATTTGTTGATGGAGTTGTCAGCTAGAAGAAAGCACTGGATGAGGGATGGATTCCCAATTTAAAGAAGAGAGTGGATGGATACGTGAGACGAAAGGCCAAGGTATATGGTCTTGAGGTAGCTGTAGGATAGTGGTACAGGGTTTGATAGGTGGATGACTAAGCATGGCTTCAGTCAATGTCAGTGTAACTATTGTGGTTTTGTCTTACTAGGTGGATAATGAGTCATGACATTATCTAGTTACTGTATGTGGGGATTTGCTAGCAGGTTTGTACATACAAGGATTTGTTGAGCTAAGGGTAAGGTTAGTTTAGAGGTATGTCAGGAAGAATTTGGAGCAGCAAAATTCTTTGGCATAAGAGACATGGAGATTTTATCTCTAGTGGGAGCTGATGTGAAGACGGTGTTGGCGGGGTTCAAGATGTAGGATGCAGAATCAGAAAGCACACCAAGGGCTGGACAGTTCAAGCAGAGCTTAGAATAAGTGTTCGAAATCACATGAGGTCTAGTGTAGACCTGAGTTTTCCCAAGCAGTGGGAGTTGTCAGAAAGTTTGGAGCCAATTCAGGAAAGAAGTACTGGAGGGCAGTTCAATGGATTCTTATAGGGACCAGCAGCAAGTGCACATGCTATGGAGGGTCAAGTTCTTTTATACAGGGGTTTGTAGATGCGGATGTGGCAAGAGATTTGGATGACAGGTAGAGCATCACAGTGTGTGTGGTGGTTGGTCTTCAGGTTTGAGCTTGAAGAGGGATACAAGCCAGGGAATAAAATTAGATAGTGTATAGGGACAGGTATAGTTGCAACTATTTATCTCTAAGTGGGAGATTGTTAGGATGTGGAGCTAAAAGCTTCAACTAGTGCAAACATGGAGGAGGTTTCTGAGTTCCAGGGAGACTGGCGTCAGTGGATTGCAGTGCAAAAGGAAACTGACATCGACAGGTGTGAGCTGAAGATAACCGGCATCGGCAGGAGGTCGCCGACATCGGTCACCTCTAGGTAGACAGGGACTAACGTCGATCGCCTGTGGCAGTTCTAAAACTGTTCGTTGCATAGATAGTTAGTTTGTTGAATTGAGAGTTTGCATGTAAAGGCTAATTATAGTCTTGAGTTGTGTGTCTAATTATTGTAATTAGCATAGTCTAATTATTTTAAGCATGAGATCTATATAATAGACTCATAGGTTGTATTGTAACAGAGTGCTAGAGAGTAAGAGAGCTAAATAAGCTCATTCTAAGAGAAGAGAGCAATGGTGTGTTCCTCTTAGTGCCATAGTACCAAGTGTGGGTGCTGGTTTGGAGAATCAGAAGGGGTCTTCGCGTTTAAATGATCTTGGTCAGTAGGTAAGCATGGCTTCTTTTGGAGATCTACAATGGTGAGTAAGGTCTAGTGATTTACAGGTAGTAGCAGAGAGCAGGAGATCTACTTGAAGTGCAGTTGTGTACTTGGTGTATTGGCAGCATTGTTACTGACTGGTGGAGGTGAACATCAATTCTATATTGGAGTTGATTGTTGGGACCGAGAGAGAGAGGGAAGAAGGTCTTGAGGTGTGGCAAGCCTTTGAGGTGGAAGAAGAAGTGGCATCTTCTTTATTGTATTTTCTTTTGAGTGATTATTAATACAATTGTGTATTGTCTCTCACATCCTGTGTTGTTTTATATTTCTAGTTACTTATTGATTCTGGTTAAATTCCGTGTTTAGTTGCTAATACAAAAAGTAATCATATGTGCTCTTATTGGTGGAGTAAGATCCTGACATAACACTCATGCATAATTTTTTCATGTGTCCTATCTCAAAAATTATGTTTTTTATCCTTCTCATTTATTGGATTATAATAATTTATAGGTTCTAGATTCTAGGGTGGTCATAGTAGAACTAGTCAAAAAATTAACACTCCCAAACTTAGTTTATGTAATATAGAAGTGTCACAATGTAAGTTCCAGTGGGACCAATATTCTAATGATATTTCCACTTGGAAAGACTATGAAGAGTTTTGTAAGTTGTTTACACATTTTTTTGCTTAGTATTTTAATGGATATTATGTTTATTTTCTACTAAATACTTTTTTTTTGGAACTTTTGTTGAAATAAGTGTCATCAAGGTGATGACCAATTTTAGGGGGAAGGATATTACATCTTAATGCTCCACTAGACTCATTGATCTATTAATTTATGAATTTTATGGTTAATTATTAGTTAATTTATTATGTTATAAATCTAGATTTACAATATGTTGATTTATGGATGGTAATATATTACTTACTCTCATGATCGTTAATTTGTTTGTTAGCTATACATATTTTATTTGGTACATTATGATCATGATTATTTAGTTTGTTCAGTTATAATAATTTGCTATGGATAATTTCATGATATGGTCTAACTATTGTTTATTATACAAAGGTGAATGTAGGATGGAGTCCACCCTATAGATTATGATGGAGGGAGGGTATCATCAGAGAGTATGGGGTAGATAGAGATGGTTGGGGATGGTAAAAATAGACTAAAACCCCTACACACACCATGATAGAATCTTATTAATATTTGTTTATGATTGTTTCAATATTTCATTGATTGTGTCGCTTATTACTTTAATATTTGCATGCATTAATTTTGATGAGCTTGCATATTTCTAATATCTTGTTAGTTATAATTTACGTAATTGATTATCATAACTTGGGCACTAGTATTATTTTATGATCTTACTGGTATGTGAATTCAAAAATGAAATATTTTGTGGAACAATAATTTCTTAGGATTGGTCTTGTATGACTACCTCATTTCATTATCTTGCTTTTGTCTAAAACTTTCTACTAGTTTAAAGAGGTTGAACACCATAGGGGTTAAATTAATGGCATGTTTTAAGCATTAGTTATTCAAAGATTTGATGTATTAATTAAAGGCATATTTGTTTCAATAATTCTATGGATAACTTAGAGACCCATGTTTTATTTAACAGGGGTTATATTTATAATTAGAAGACATTATGGTTTTATTAAAGTGTCAAATACCAATATTTTTTCTAGAATGTTAAGGTGATTATGAAATAAAGCATTTTCATTAGAATCTAGGGCATCAAACAAAATTGGATACATGGAATTTTTGTAGCAATGATTTTTTGAATCAAGGTGAGAATTTTGGAGAATTTCATGTTTTTTCTATAATTATGTTTGTTTGTTGAAAAACTTGACGGGTAATGAGGTTAGGGTTAGTTGCCATACTAAAAATGCAAAAAATTGTTACAAAATTGGAGATTCATTTATGGGAGACCTAGTTCTTTTGGGGGTTTTATTTATTTTGAATGCATAACTTGATCTGAAGGAGATATATGAAGGAGAGAAGGTTTTAGGGAGGGTCTGGTGGATGAGAAGATAGTTTGAAGAAAGAATTGGGATTTTAGACAAACCTGGACTATGTTTCTTAGGTAGGAGTTATTGATTTAAAATTCATGGTTTCATCATTATGAAATGATTTACATATTATTTATGGTATGTATCATTGAATTTATTGAATTCGGATTTTGTATTTTTTATTATATTTTTAAAAAAATACAGGGGATTATACGTAATTGACCATGGTGATGGGTTCGGCCCATCCATAGGGTCCAAAATATAAAAATCCTAAACCTTATTAAAATGGATGTGTATTTGTGTATCTTCTAATAGATAAATAAAACCAAGGTTTCATTTTTGGGATTGGTTACAAAGGAAATTTGAAACCTAATTATGGCAAGTTGTAGGTTTTTTTAATGACCAAATTTTAATTAAAACTATTAGCCAATTTTCACTACCAAGTTTTGCATTTTTCATTTTGGTTAAGTGCAGCATATAGAATTTCAGAGGAAGTGTTCACAATATGCCCATATAAAAGTGTCAAGTGTTATTTCCTTTGGAAGCTTTTGTTTGGTATTTTTTCACAAGTTTTATTTCTTTTGACAAAGTTTTGTTTCGAGTTTTTTTGTTCAAGACAGAAATTATTTTAGACATTTTGTCTGAAACAATCTTTTTGAAGGAATTGTACTATAGGCAAAGGCACTTTTATAAATCCCAAAGGAATTGGTTCTTTACAATATTCTTGAAGGAATTGGATTTTATCAAGATTTATGAAGGAATTGGTCCTTTGCAAGATTTTCGAAGGAATTGGTCCTTTGCAAATATTTCCGAAGGAATTGGTCCTTAACAAAAGTTTGAAGGATCATTTCTCATGTAAGTGCCCTACACACTTTATTAAAGGGTCTTTGTCTTGAGAAAGTGTCATTTTTAAGATTTGTGAAGGGCACAGTTCAATTTTTCTAAAAGGCATCTTCCATATTTCTAAAGGGGCATCTTCAAGAAAAGTCCAAAGGAATTTTCAAGTAAGTTGCCTATGCAATTTTCTTGAAGGCTATTTTCCTTCGAAGGGAGTGTTTCCAAAGCAAAAGAAACTAAGGCATAATCCCTTCTAAATTTTTTATGAAGGAATTACTTAAGAGAAAAGTGGTCCTTTACAAAAAAGTTGAAGGTTACTTGGCAAAATATTGAAGACTTTCTCTCTCAGGAAAAGGGGCCAAGGCAAATAGTCTGAAAAGAGAAGGGGCCTAAAAGGTTAATTCTTTTAGAGAAAAGGGTTCATAGGAAAATTGTTTGGGAAAATTCCAAAGCAAAGGTCTAAGGAAATACCCCAAAATAATGGTTTTAGTAGAGTGGCAATTGCATCGACATCAACTTCAGGGTGATGGGCTAGCCATTGGCATTTAAATAGTGGATCCCAGGTAGATCGATGGTCTTCACTTGAATGTTCAAATATTCAAGGGCTCATGTTCTTCATCTATTGAATATCAGATGAAGAAAAATAAATTAGATCAAAGGGTTTTCATCACCTTGATTATATCAAGATCTGAGTTATTTTTTATGGCCAATCAAAAGAAGAAAGGCTGAGGGGCTCTGCAAGGATTGAACATTCAACTAAGGTCAATTTGGGATGAGATTTCAAGGGATGTTTATGGACATACATTTGGATTCATCATTCTAAAAAATGCTATGAAGGCATACATGTAGGCTTCAATAAATTTCATTTCTAAGATAAACAAAATGAAAAGGACTCTCCCCTATGCTATTACACACCTTAGCAATCCAGTGAGAAGTTGTTAGCATCAAGACAAATCTACAATAGGTGAACTCATTTGAAATAACCACATTAATGCCATTACTCAACTTATAATATATTGATTCTACTATTGTAACCATTGGGGAAGCATCTTTAAGAGAGTAAGATAAATATGTAACCATTTAAGGTGACATGGATCAATTGAATGTCCTAAATGAGCGTCATTTGTAGAGATAGTTGTAGCCATGGTTGAAGGCTTCTAATAGTTTGATTCTTTTTTTCAGTTCTAAAAAAGCCTCCCCTCTCACTTCCTTTTTTCTATAAATACAACCCTTTGGCTATTAGAAAGAGGTTCCACATAATGTATGGTGAAGCCCTATTGGATTGATGTCATATTTTTCCTTTAAGCATTAGTACAAGTCTTTTTTATTTCAAGTTCTAAGCAATTGTTTAAGCATGAAAGTGATGTATAGTGATAGCAAGTGATGATTTTCCATCCTTCTATCTTTTATCCTTCACATCTGAGAAAAATTTCTTAGTCTAATAGGTCATATATAGTATGTTCAAGTGTGCTAAATTGTGGTAAGTGTATAACTATTCTGGGAATGTGCAGCTTACCTTTCAATTCATTTGCCTTGTGTCATTTTCTACATCTCACCTCTGTACTAAAATACTTGTGTTAAAATCCTTAGATCCTAAATATGTTCTATGTGTTTTATTGTATTGTACACTAGAAAATGATATTCACATGGAAGATAATCTCAGTGCATCACCACTCTTAGAGTAGGTTTCCTTTTATGCAATTTTTAACTCTTTTCCCTTCAAGCAAACTAGTTTAGATAGAATTTATTTTGTAAAGATACATTTAGGGAGCTAGCCCTTTAAGTATAGAGGTTCGTGTCCTCTATAGGTATACCCGCATGCATATAAATGTTCCAACATTGCCCAAATATAGAAGAGACTTGAACACTCTCGTGTAGGGTGCAAGATTTGGTGACAACAATTTTGGCACGCTTGATGGGATCACTAGTCTTAATTTTATTTACATGTCAAGGTGAATGCTGGTTTTGACAAGCATAAGTTTATATAAATATTCTTAACCCAACATTTGGTGACTCCAAAAGGTGAGAATCTCTAGTTGTAGATCAAGTTTTCCAAATTATACTTCATGGTCCTCACTAGGATATGCGATCAAGCCCCTCTAGCTGAAGCTCTTCTTGAAGAACAATACATTGAACCATTCCTAATGGTTAGAGATGTTGGGAAAGGAGGTTTTGAATAAGAATTTGAGGAGATTGAAGAGATAGGAGATCAAGAGGAAATAGGAAAAATGGATAGGTAGCAACCTTTTATGGCCTTCAACACCCAAAATCCAATTGACCTTCCTGCATACGACCCTATTCTTCCCAATGTTACTAAAAATATCCCTAGTTTTAATAGAGAGGGTCATATTACCCCATATGAGCATATTAGGGACATTTAAAATTTATATAACTTTCATAATGTCACTAAAGCCAACATAGCCATTAGATTACTTGTTATGTCTCTAAAAGGTAAGGCACTTGACTGGTATAGGAATTTAGAAGGTGGTTGCATTACAAGTTGGGATGGATTTAGGGAATTGTTGGTAACTATATTTGAGAATAAGAGTGACCATACTTCTCTAATCCACTAGTTTAATGTGATAAAGAGACGTCCTAATGAATCCATGGGAGATTTTAGTGAAATATTTCAAAGGACATGGCATAGGTTGCCACCTATCATGAGAGCTCTTCTGAGATTTATGTTTCCCACTTATCTCAAGGCTATTGGTACTAATGTGGTAGAAATGTTGCATTCAATGGGAGGATTTACTCTGCTATAATCATATAAGATAGCTATTGAAGTTGAAAATGTATTGATACATGCTACAAAGCTACCTCCAAAAGTTTTTATGCCTTTGTTATCTCATAGTTTGGTTGAGGCTCCAAGCATAGCATAAGTTATGAACACTAATACCAATATGAGAACCACTCCTAAGAATATGGATAATGCTATGGACAAAGATGAAGAGATTTGATCATTACAAGCTGAGCTCAAGCAAGCTCAATTTTAGGTAAGTGTTCCACCTAACCCTTAATTCTATCCTCAACAAGGCTATAGATCTCTACCTCAATACCACTACCAAGGTAGAGGACAAGGTCAACAAGGTTTTAATAGGCATCCAAATTCCTATAATCCTAATTCTACTCCTTCCATGAAGGCTATTGTTCCATTGCATGCTAATTTGGTCCAAGGAGAGGATCATTTGGACCAATGGGGACAACCTCAAGGTTAGTTTATGTATGATGATGGAGAAGATAGACAAGATTTATTGGAAAAAGAAGAATCTACTCCTTACATGACATCAGAAGAAGTGAATCTCATGCAAAGGGATATTCATGGAGAAGGTAGTAGCCAAAGTGTAGGTATGACGAAATTTCAAGTAAAGGATGATTATGTGTTAAATCAAATCACATCAATTGTAGCCAACATAGGAGCCAAAAAGAGAGCTTTGAGAGATGTTCTAGAAGCACATGTGACTCTAAGTAATGCCTCTCCAAGGCCAAAAAGTGTGAATCCTAGTACAATACCTACTACTAGTCATGCTCCTCAACAAAGCTAGAATGTGAGTAGGGTTGTCAGGCCTATAATATACCAAGTTTAATTTACTTCAATACCTTTAAGAATAAAATAAAAGGTGAATACTTCCCCTTTGAACATTATTGATTATTATAATAATACCAAGACAAGCATATCTCTTTGGGAAATCTTGCATATGTCTAGTCAAAATGAGCTCTTACAAGAATAGTTTGTGAGCATTCATGTAGCCCCTCAAACTTTAAAACACAATCTTTTAGCCCTTACCAATGCTCCAAATTATGTCTTATATCCCTCCACAAAATCTTAAAATCCTCCACCCTTCGACCTCACACTCATTATGGGAGACAAGTTAGTTCACAATTATATTGTAGATAGTGGAGCTAGTACCATTGTCATGCCTAAGGTGGTGGCTAATAAGTTAGGATTGAAGTATGAACCACATAGTAAAGGTGTGTTTTAGTTTTATTGGACTCTAACCAAGATAGTGGGATTGGTTAGAGGTTTGAAATTCTTTCTATGTGGTTTCCCAAGTTTCCCCATTATACAAGATGTTGTGGTTGTAGACCTTCCAGCTCATTTTGCTATCTGCTTGTCAATGGACTTCACGTCTAAGATTAGAGGGAAACTTTCTACTGATTGGTATTTTATAGATTTTAAAATAAGATATAGAACCAAGGAGACTATAAGGACATATCCCTTAGCAAGGTTTCATATTGAGCCATGCATGGAGACAATTTCAAATCAAAATTATCTAAATTAGTAAAGAATAAGGTGTCATGGATGGTGAAGCATCCTTTCCCCTTGAAGTTATTTTTTATATTTACCTTGATAAGTACAACACTAAAATGCATGGACTTGATCCATGTACATTCATATAAGAGACTGATTTGGGAGTCTACTATATACATAAAAAAGATGCTTCGATTTCTTCACTCACTAATGAAGATCATGAGCTTGAAGAGATATGGGAAATATTTTTTGATGGATCAAGAAGGAAAGTAGGTGAAAGAGAAGGTGTTATGTTAGCTTCTCCATCAAATAATCAATACTACTCCTCATATATATTCCACTTCAGCTACACCTGTAATGTGGTATAATATGAAGGCCTAGTTCGCAGCCTCCAATGGGCAAAGAAGAGAGGGATCAAGAATTTGAAGGTTTATGGGGATAGTGAATTGGTCATCCATCAAGTGAGAAATCAAGCTATAGATAATAATCCCTTACTTAAATCCTACAAGCATAGGGTATTGGACCTACTTGAATACTTTGATGTCTTCAACATATAACTTGTACCAAGGGATTCAAATAAACATGTTGATATATTGGCAGCCATAGGAACACAATTTGATGCATTTGCTGATATTGGGAAGGAAAAAGATCAATCTCATATCAATTTCATTGTGAGGACTTATATTATAGATAATTAAGTTTCATGGAAAGTGTTTGAAAGTGATGAAAACATTGCACACTTCTTACAAAATGAGGTAGAATTCTCCTCAAGGGACCAAAAGAGACTGCATGATAAATATGAAGAACAAGTTATTCAGCTAAAGACAAACAAGATACTAAAGGGCTGATTACTTTGGAGAGTGTTTTAAATGAAGATGATAAAAATAATAAAGAAAGAGTGAGAATGTCCACAAATGAAGAGAACTATGAGAGAGTCATGATTTACAAGGATAATCTTCTAAAAATTGGTAAGATATGTTCCATGTCTAAGAGGCAGGCCTTTATTGAATTATGCAAAGAGTTTCATGACATTTTTTCTTGGGAATATAAATATTTTAAATGTTTTTATCCAATTATATATCATCACACCATTGTTTTATAACTTGGAGCTAACTAGTTAGGCAGAAACAAAGGCCTATCAATCCTAAGATAAAGAAACTAATAAAGAAGGAGCTGACCAAGTTGATTGAGTCTAGGATCATATTTCCTATCAAACACTCAACTTGGGTGGCTAATCTTGTACCTTTATAAAATAAAAATGGATAGATCATACTCTTTGTATATTTTCAACATCTTAATAGAGTGTCTCTCAAGGATCATTATCCACTACCTTCCATGGAACAAATTCTACAAGTTATTTCAAGTTCTCAACAATTTTCACTTCTTGATGGTTATTCAGGTTACAATCAAATACTAGTGAATGGAGATGATCATTTCAATATAGCCTTCACTAAAAAATGGGGGACCTTTGCCTATATGAATATTCCATTTGGTTTCTCCAATATTGGATCTACATTTCAAAGGTCAATAGACATGGCTTTTAAAGGTTTGATTAATGAATTTCTTCTTGTGTACCTTGATGATATAACTATTTTTTTTGAAAGATGCTAATGATCATATAGAACATCTAAGGTAAATTTTTGAGAATTTTATGGAGTATGGAATATCCCTTAATCCAAAAAAGTGCATCTTTGTTTTCCATAAAGGTAAGTTATTGGGTCACATTATTTCAAAAGAAGGCTTGTCTATTGACCCTGAAAGGATTGATGCTATTATAGGCTTGTCTTTGCCTCAACACAAGAAAGGAATTCAAATATTCTTGTGGAAAATAAACTTTGTAATAAGGTCTATTCTAGGCTTTACAATTTTGGTAAAGCCTATCATAGCCATGCTCAAGAAGAACCAACCTTTTGCTTGGAAAAAGGAAGGTAAGAGTAGATTTGAGGAAATAAAACAAGAAATTTCAAAATCTCCTAGTCTCTTGAACCCAAAATTTTCCAAATATTTCATACTCTATACCTTTGCAAACCTTGATACAATCTCAGTTATGTTTATGCAAAATAATGATGAAGAGGTAGAATAATGAATTGCATTCTTTAGCCAAGGATTGGAAGATTATGAGGTCAAGTATACATTTATTGAGAAACAAGATCTATCTATGATAAGAGGATTGAAAAAATTTAGACACATGGTTTAAAAAAACAAGATACATGTCATGGTTTCTCATATTAGCACCAAGGAGTTTATCCTAAGCAAAGACCTCAATGAAAAGAGAGTTGGTTAGATTACGAAGATAATGTAGTATGATGTGGATATTGAAGTGAAAAAATTGGTAAGAGGAAAAGGGTTATGTGAGCATTTAGCTTCAAATTTTTGAGAGCCAAAATAAGAATTCTTGATCAACCAAGTTCACCCCCAACTAGCTGATCACATACAAGTTTAAAGTTAGACACAAGACATCATTAGTTTTATTTAAAAAGGTGGGTGCCCTAATGGCTTGAGTAAGTCTCAAAGGAGGTATTTTAGATTGTAGAGTAGTCCTTACTATCTTTTAAAAGGTGTTCTCTTTAGGAGAGACATGAATGGTGTGTTGTTGAGGTGTGTTAACAATGATCAATTTGGTATGTTACTAGAAAAGTTTCACAATGGTGCAGATGGAGGTCATTTCTCTCCTAAGATGATGACTAAAAATATAATAAGGGTTGGTTACTATTGGCCTAGTCTTTTTAAGGACTATTACCATTGGGCTAAGATGTGTCCTTAATGTGCCTTCTTTGTAAGCAAACAAAAACTTGCAGCCCTTCCATTGAATCATATCCAAGTAGACCAACCTTTCATGTAATGGGGCCTTGATTTCATTGGTGTGATTAACCTTCCATCAAGTGATGGACATAAAGGGATTTTGACTATTACTGCCTACTTCACGAGGTGGGTAGAGGCTATTGCATTAAAGGAGGCAAGTGAAAATGCTATCTTGGAGTTCTATGAGAACATTATAACAAGGTTTGGATTTTCTCATGTTATCATTTCTGATAATACACTTGATTTCATAAGTGATAAAACTTTTTATTGGTAAAATAGGAATGGATTTTACTTGATTGCCTCATCCAAATATTACCCTCAAGGTAATGGATTGGTTGAGTCTACTAAAAAGAATCTCATCAAGATCATTAAGAGGACGTTAGAGAATAATCAAAGATCATGGCACACCAAGTTGAAGACATAGCATTATGGGCCAATAAGATTACTCCTAAGAGATCAATTGGTAACTCTCCCTTTATATGCTTGTTTATAGGAGAGAGGCTAGGTTGTCCATATCTCAATAACTCCCTGCTCCAAAGCTTGCACATCAGCTAGAACTACTTGAAAATAATCCAATAAAAGTCAGATTAATAGAACTAATGTAGCTACAAGCAGTAAGAGACAATGTACACAAGGCCATGGAATGCCACCAAGTACTCATAAAGATGTCTTGTAATAAAAGAGAAAGTACAAGAGTACTTAAGGAAGGTGACTTGGTTATAAAATGGGATGAGGACAGGGCAAAACCAAGTAGACATACAAAGTTTGATGCTTTGTGGAGTAGCCCTTACATCATTATCAAGTGTAAGTAAAGCAAATCCTTTTAGCTAAACTAAGATGAATGGAGAAGAATTTCCTATCCATATGAATGGGATACATCTAAATTTATACTATTAGTCCTTGCAAGTCATCTTTTGTAAATAGTAGCATAGGTGTGTGTGTTTAGTCTAGTTTTATTACATCTTGGTTGTGTTGCCTAAGTGTTCTATTTGAATACATGTGTGTTTCCTTTGGTTTGTTTTTATGTTCCCTAAGTGATTTATAGCATAGGTGTATTTCCTTCCTTTTTTTTGGTGTGTGTCTTTGCCTTTGTGCATGTGAATCAACCAACTTTTGTGTTTTGAGCCAAATGTCTATTCAAGTCATTTTGGGTGCCTATATGCATGACTCTATGCCCAATGGAAGGATTTAGGTAACTTGTCTTAGGCATAGCACACATGCCAACCTAGGAATCACCAAGAATGTTAGCCAATTTTCATTCCCATGTTTTGCATATTTCATTTTGGCTAAGTGCAGCATTCAAAATTTGTCTATCAAAGGAAGCATTTCCCACTATGTCAACATCAAAGTGTCAAGTGTTATTTCCTTTGAAATCTTCTATTCGGTCTTTTTGCATAAGTGTTATTTATTTTGGAAAAGTTTTATTTCAAGGTTTTTATTCAAGACAAAGGAATTATTCCAATCATTTTGTTCGAAACAATCTTTTTTAAGGAATTATTTTGGACATTTTTTCTAAAATAATCTTTTCAAAGGAATTATTCTATAGGAAAAGGCACTTTCAAAAAGCTTGAAGCAATTGTTCATTTTCAAGATTCTCAAAGGAATTAGAATTTTACAAAATTTCTAAAGGAATTGGTCCTTTGCAAGATTTCTAAACGAATTGGTCCTTTGTAATATTTCTAAAGGAATTGGTCCTTTGCAAACATTTTTGAAGGAATTAGTCCTTAACAAAAGTCCAAGGGATTATTTCTCATGCAAGTGCCCTACACACCTTCTCGAAAAGTCTTTTTCTCAAGAAAGTGTCCTTTTCAAGATTTTTGAAGGGTGAAGTTTAATTTTTCTAAAAGGCATCTTCTAGATTTCTGAAAGGGCATCTTCAATAAAAGTTTGAAGGAAATTTCAATTAAGGTGCCTTTGCAGTTTTCTTGAAGGTATTTTTCCTTCAAAGGGAGTGTTTCCAAAGCAAACTAAACTAAGGCATAATCCCTTTAGACTTTTGTTTGAAGGAATTACTTAAGAGAAAAGAGGTCCTTTACAAAAAAATACAAAGGGTACTTAGGAAAATCTCAAAGACTTTCTCTCTCAGGAAAAGGCGTTGAAGCAAATAGTCCAAAAAGAGAAGGGTCCTAAAAGGTTAATTCTTTTAGAGAAAAGGGTCAACAGGAAAATTGTTTAAGAAAATGCTAAAGAAAAGGTTTGAGGAAATACCCCAAAAGAATGATTTTAGTAGAGTGATAGTTACACAAACATCAACTTTAGGGTAATGGGCTAGTTGTTGTCATTTAAACAATTATGGGATAGCCATTGGAATTTAAACAGTGGGTCCTAGGTAGATCAATGGTCCTCACTTGAATGCTCAAAGATCCAAGGGCTCACATTCTTCATCTATTAAAGATTAGATAAATTGAAATAAATAAAATTAGAGGGCTTGCATCACCTTGATCAAATCAATATCTAAGTCATTTTTGATGGCCAATCAAAAGAAGAAAGGCTAAGGGGCTCTACAGGGATTGAACATTCAACTAAGGTCAAAGAGAAATGAGATTTCAAAGGATTTTTATGGACATACACATTGATCCAAGATTTTGAAAAATTACATGAAATCATACATATAATCTTTAGGCAATTTCATCTCCAATGCCAACACAATGAAAAGGACTCTCCCCTACATCGTTACATACCTCAATGAGCTAGTAATAAGTTGTTAGCATCAAGACAAATCTACAAAATGTGGAATCATTTGTAATAACCACATTGATGTCATTACTAACCTTAGAATATCTTGATTTTATTGGTGAAACCATTGTGGAAACATCTTTTAGAGAGTAAGCTAATTGTGTAACCACTTGAGGTGACATGGATCAATTGAATGGCATGAATGAGCATCATTTATAGTGATAGTTATAGCCATAGTTGGAGGCTTCTAATATATTGATTCCTCTTTTTAGTGCCAAAAATTCTTCCCCTCTCACTTCCTTTTTGCTAAAAATATAGCCCTTTGGATAGTAAAAAGAGGTTCCACATAATGTATGGCAAAGCCCTGCTAGATTGATGTCATATTTTGCCTTTAAGCATTAGTACAAGTATTTTTTATTTCAAGTTTTGAATAATTATTTAATCATGTAAGTGATGTATAGTGACATGAAGATATGATTTTCCATCCTTTCATCTTTATCCTTCATGTTTGAGTAAAATTTATTAGTCTAATAGGTCATATAGAGTGCATTCAAATGTGTAAATTATTGTAAGTGTATAACTATTCTTAGAATATGCAACTTGCCTTTCAATTCATTTGCCTTGTGTTATTTTATACATCTTGCCTCTATACTAAAATACTTGTGTTACAATCCTTAGAGCTTGAAGATGGTCTATGTGTTTTTCTATATTGTGCACTAGAATATGAGATTCACGTGGAAGATAATCTCGGTGCATCACTACTCTTAGAGTAGGTTTCCTTTTATGAAATTTATAACTATTTTCCCTTCAATAAAAATGGTTCAGATAGAATTTATTTTATATATATACATTCAAGGAGTTAGCCCTTTAAATATAGAGGTTAATTTCTTCTGTAGGTATACCCACATGTCTAGAAATGTTCCAATGTTTCCCAAATATAGAAGAGACTTGAACACTCTCTTCTAGGGTGAAAGATTTGGTGACAACAAAAACCATTCGGTTATACTTCACATTTGTCATTAAATATGTGATATTTAAATGATGTCAACTCTAATTTTACATAAATAAATCCATGTGCATGAAGGTATAATAGTTATACTCTTTTGTTTTTAAAATGATGGTTTCAAGTATCTTTAGGTATTCTTGTGCTTGTTTTATGAATATGTCTCAATATTTGAATGACTTCTAAAATTATTTACAAAATTAATTATAAAATAAATATATGTAAATGACCTTGGGGATGGGTATGAATCATCCATATGGTCAAGTACATATAAACTTAAGCCTTGTGTATGCAGTTGTGTATTTGAGTAGCTATGAGAATAAATAGAAGGAAGTTTTTTCTTTTGTTTTCATGTGCAAGTCGGCATAGAAAAAATTATAAATAATGAAAATGGAAACTTTATTATTATTAAACCTTAGTTCATATTGGATAAAATTTGGGATTGAGTGTTATTTTAATTCGAAGCCTAGTATGGTGAGTTGTGTTTGCTAACATATTATATTATTTAACCACTTAGATATACTTATGTATTTTCTATTATAAATGTGATAAATAAATAGGTTGAGTCTTTATAATTTACCATAGAGACCCCTATGCATAAATGAAATTTTGTGGTTATGAGATTTTAAACTCAGTAATGGATTTCTCCTTTAAATAGAATTTGGGTGTCTATTTTATAACAGTGGTTTGCAAATGAACCTATATGTTATTCTTTGAGAAACTTAAGACTCTTGTTCAAATTTTTTACCTTGGGTTAGTTAATTAAAATGATATTTATAATCATATAAATGTGTCTATATGGGTATGTGGATATGTAAATTTAGATGCATGTACCTAAATATGTTTAACTATTTGAAGCTTTAAAGATAAATCTCATATAATGTTAATTATAGATAAACAATCACTTTTAAGAAGCTTTACTTTATATAGATTATATATTTATAAAGTGAATGTTAGATGTGTTGATATGATGGAATACGTATGTTTATGTAATGGATAAATATCTGGTGATATATTTCTAATTATGATACATTATGTAATTATATTTATATGTGTATCAGTGTATTTATGTGGTGCAAATATTTTATGTGTATGGAACTTAAAATGAAATTGGTCATTAATGAATTGTACGAGGAAACATGTAGCTGTGAATTAATATCATGACAAGAATTTTTAGACTATTTCAATTGTTCTTATGTTATAAATAAACTAGCTAATTTAATTAAAAGGATATGATTATGATCATTTTGCTAATTTATACTATTTAGATGCATATTATGGAACATATGGGATCATATGATTTTCTTGTATTCATATGTGATATGGAATTTTTATATGGAAATCTATTAATTAAATCTTTTAATGTAGTATTAAATATGTTTGAATTAATCTAATACTAATAATATTAAATAAGTAGGTGATATGGAATTCATGTACTTACTTAGTGTCACTAATAGAAAAATTTGAGGAAATCCAATTGAGTTGTGTGTGTGAATTTGACTGATCTTAGAGATCTATAAACTATATTAAAACTTTGGCCAAAATAATGTTTATAGTTAAAATATTGTTAATTCACTTGTTTGATTTAGTTTGCATGTTTGTATGATATCATGTTAGAATGTATTTTTTATGATATGTTGCATATAATAGTTATCTTACTACATATAGGTTCTAGTTGACATTCTTGATTCTCTCACCTTCATTATCTTCCCATCCATGAAGGGAGGGTCATTCCCTAGTTGGAAGATTGTGCATGGGATCTATGGTCCATGGCTGGTGTGGAAAAACACTCAGATGATACTCTCCCTCCCCTCCAATAGTCAATCAATAAAGGCTATACTCATAAATACTTCTACATAATAACAAGTTCATTTAGACTCATATGTTCTATGGAACATAATATAAGTTCTAATCTTATTTTTGAATATATAATAATGTATACTTGTACTATTTGATGGAAAATTTATAGTTACAATAGATGGATATTTATTCTTGTATCAGTTTTGATATTTACTCTAGCAATAGTTGTTTTATAATTTGTGTATTCTGGTACTATTATATGTTTTACTTGTGAAATCAAATATGTATTCATTATAGTGACCATTAACTAAATGAATCATGTGTTTAACCTAATGGTTAAAGAATAGTTTATTTATTGATACATTTAGTTAAAGATAATTTGTTCTTGGAATTACTAAAATTAATTTGTTAAGGATTTAATGATTTTAAAAAATGGTTGACCTAATTCTAGTTTAGCCTAGTGGGGTTGCTACAGCTTTGATCAATTTAATGCTTAATAGAGTACTTTTTGATAAGTTGCCTTGGATTCTTTGGGATTTTTTAGGTATTCATAGGTTAGGAATGACTGAGGGTTGATCTTGTATTTATATTAATCCATTTGTAATAATAAGTCACATTAAATCATTAGGATGACCATCAAGATATGTTTTAATTGAAAATTATATTAATTTAGGGTACTAGACACTTGCATTGAGATAGGACAATAATGTTGACGCTACTATCTGACCCAAATTTTAGTGTCAAGGGAGTAGGGGAGTATGCATCGGTTCTTGAGATTTGTAGAAGTGGGAATGGTAAAGAACTTAAAGGAATAACCAAGGTCTAAGTTTACTAAGTGTATAATACTAAGGTTATATGTAATAATAAAATATAATCTAAGTTTGGTAATTGTATCTCTATCTATGTAGGGTTGATTTTGTCAAGTATGGGTTAGTATTATCCGTTGACACTACTCTGTAGTGGTCAGTAGTGACTTGTAAAAAAAAGGTGTTCATGACCATATGGACACCTTCACCTATATTTAAAGTATTTATATGTTCAATGATGAGCCCTGATGAATTTTATATTCCTAGAAATTAGCCTCCTTTACCTTGAAACCCTAGGTTTTTTGTGAGGGATAGAAAATTTTAAAAAATAGGAATGTGTAATGGATTATGATGACCCAATCACCCCCATTGATTATTGCTTATGTATTCAATAATCAAATGAGGGAAATTAATCCATATGTATTTTGTTGACTCTTGGATTTTCACCCTTGAGCAGATGTCTAGCTCTCCTCATCTAAGTGTCATAATTGAAACATCCTTCTTGTTATGGGTGATAATATTTAGAGATGGATCTCTATAAGGGCTAGATCCCTTGATGCACTCTTTGAAGTACTTCTTTACCTATCAACTTGTGAATAAAAAGGGTTAAGAAAATAAATTATAAAACCAAAAGGTGATGCACCAATGTTTAATCTCCTCCTATTTGACTGATTTTATGCCACCTAAAGATTAAAAAATCTTTTCTTACACACAACTCACAACCCAAAATGCATTGTCACATCAATGTTTCATATGTTAGAATTAAGAAGGTATTTGATACTTAGGAGAGTAATGGATGATTCCATTAGGGAATACAGTCATAAACCACTTATAATACACCTATACACTTAGAAAATAATACTAACAAAGACTTTTAATAACATCCTTTTTGCACACTTGGCAAACAATCAAGGATAACCTACTAAAAAAGAAGATATTCTACTAGACAAGACCAAAAATATTTGACTAATACTCAATTTCATAGCATGTTATTAGGTTAAAAAAATAATTTATTCAAGATCTATTCAATTATAAAAAAATTTAGGGTTTCACCATCAATAAATGGAGTTTGCTCCAAATAGCCAAAAGAATACATATTTATAGCTTTTGAGAGAGAAGAAAATTAAATGAAGTTGAAAGGTCACTTTGACATGTGTAAAATTCATATAATAAGTTATAAATTCATGGATAAGAGATATTAAATTATCCATGCAATTTCATGAAGTCCAATTATCCACACAAGCCATGAAAATTGTGAAAAGTGGCATAGAACTCTTAATCCTGGCACAAAAAATTGCCTTCATAATTTGCATCTATTTGAACATCCCAACACTAACTAGGGATAGGTTTGATGATTGGGATTAGATGGAAGGCCTTTATTCATGCAATTATATGCATTGTTTTTTATCCTACTCATTTTGAAACTCTTGGAAAAAAGTAATCATTGCCTACAATCTTAAAAACTCCCTTTTTTGCTACCCTTCACATTTATCTTCAAAAATGCCTTCAATTTCCCATGAAAATACATGGGAGTGAAAGGCACCTTTAAATATTATCCATGGCCTTATACCCCTCAAGTTCACCTTAAAAGGACATCTAATTGAGGTTTCCACACTTTTTACCCTTGTGTTCACCATGCCAGTTTTGACTAGATAAAAGGAGAGTTATTTCTAGGACACTTATAGGTTTTTAAATAGAATAAAATTACCATAGGGAGTTATAATAGGTCCTTATCTTCCCTCTAAACTTTATTTAATCTCCTTAAACCTCATAGAACTTGAAAAACATAGAAAATGGTGAGAAAAACACTATTTTTCATGTTTTCCATATAGTTCCATACATATTATTTACATGTGTGAGATCATAAATTATTATTATCCATGATCCAATATTTTTAATTTCCAAACTATTCCATTATGGTGGCTCTCCAAGCTCATTTTCCTCATCAAGTAATAACTAGGGTTTTAGTAGGGTTTTAGGAAGTTCTAGGTCCTAAGCTTTGTTCATAAAACTTGAATGTTTAACCTACATAAAAATTCAAAAAAAATTATTCAAATTTAACCTAATAAATTCGCTCAATCCCTCTATTTCCCATGCATATCCTTAGAAAAGATATGAGTACTTGGAAACACTCATAGAGCTTGTTTTCCTATCATTTTACATGCTTGGACTATGTTAAGGCTATAAAGTGATCTCTTGTAGGTATATTTTCACTCAAAAATATAAAACATGTATATTTACACCTTATAAAAATGTTTTAATCAACCATATATCTTTCTAAGAGTTAAACATGGAGGTAGACCTCAAAATGGTTCTAGGTCTCTTGAAGGCTTAGTGGGCTTAGCATACCCTCTACAAGTTTGGATCATTTGGGCTGATATAACATGATTATTATGGATTATTAAACATTTTAACACTTTATTAATAATTAAAAATCCATAACATAACCTCTCCAACACTCCTTTCATCACTTTTCCTCTCTTTTGCCAACTTGGACTAGTGGAACCCTACCAAATTGGACTGTATACATGAAAAATAAAGTTAGTATAAGGGTTTGGAGCCTATTTTATTGTACATAATAATATTTAAACCTTCCATAAACATCACCCAATTTTCCTTAAATATCCCAAGGCCTAATCCTAGGTCATTCACTCATTTTTCCATCTTTTGCTTACCTTGCCAAAGTTCTGATTTTCATGAGTGGCTGATCTCTAAGACAAAATAGAGAGACATTTCCCTCATCCCCATATAAAAATTAAATTTTATAGAGTTTATAAGGTAATAATTAGTATATTTACCAAATTTAAAGGTCAGAATCCCTCATTCAGGTACCTAACCAACTCAAAATGCCTACAAAAGGACAAAAAAACCTTGTTTTCTTCCATTTTTATCCAAATCCCCTTCTAGGTAACCTTTAAAAAAAAATTCATGTTTATAATATGCCTATATATTTTCCACACATTTAATTCATTCTTATGGATCTTTGAGAACCATCTAAAACACCTTCTCCATTATCTTTCCCATACTTACCTAGTGAACCAAAGGGTTTCCAAGCTTCCTTATATGGACTGTTGTTAATTTTCCAAATGAGAAAGATGTTTGGGAATATTGGGAGGGCATTATTCATGATATGAAATCCATTTTTTTTATTAATCTTATTTAAGTCACTCACACCTTCTTTTCACTCCTAGAGGGTTCATGATCCATATAGCCCTCCATTGTTTGCCTAGACCCTGTTGTAGGTGCATACATGGATCTTAGACCCCTATGTAGATTTTTGACTCCCTTTAAAGGGGTTATTACAACAATAAAATGATTATGTATGTTTTAATTCATTATTTCACTAATATTTATCTCCCATCTACTATATCAATGCATCTTATCCCAAATTGGGTTCCTACTTGTAGGTGCATTATTTTAGACCTTTTATTTGTTCTATGATTGCCCTTTACTTGATAGGATCTCTCAAGGTCATATTGAAACTTTAAAAATCATTTCACCTTAGGTTTTTACCACTCTATCATCCATATGGATATGCCCTTTGATCACTATTCATTGACTGATATAGACCTTACTTTGGTTAACCCCTATTTTACCCTTGACTGAGACCTTTTTCTTGTAGGTGTATATTATCTATAAGGCTTGATCATGATGTTTTGAAGCTCTTTATGCATCATAGAGACACCTAATTTAATATTCACACTAGTGACTTAACCTTGAAGGTCTTGAAACACCAAATAGGCCTCAAGTGAGATCATTGTGTACATATCTTGTTGACTGAGATAAAAATTCATGTAGGTGCATACAGGGATCATTTAGATCATGTGTTAGGTGTAGATAATATTCACTTTAGGTTTGTAGGGTCAAATATCACTTTTCATAAAATTAACTTGTCAAAACTCCACTTAGACACATTACTTGCAACCTTGTCCTCATGCTCAGTTGTAGGTGTTGATTTTGCCCTTTTACCTGACCTGTAGGTGTATGTTGGATTTCTCAATGGATCTGGTCATGATGTTTTGATTTTCCTTTAAAATACTTTGAGGTTATAATGAACCATGTTTGATCCTATATTCATCCCTTAATTATCCTAAATCATCAAATATGCATCAAATTTGGAGTAGTTAACCTAACCCTCTTATAGGTATGCATCTTCCATATAGGGTACATTTCAATGCATTTATGGGATTACAAGGGAGATTTCATATCCTTTCTTGTAATTTAAAACATATAACCTCATCTCATTTATTTAAAAAATCTTATCCCATCTCAATTTCCAAGGTTTCTCCTTCCAAGTAATAAAAGGTCATTTGCTCTTTAGGCTTGTAGACTTCAATAAAATATCTTAGTAATTTCTTAAGCAAATTAGATATCGTAAAAAACTTATCTCATTTTACTTTTTAACTTACATTTTAGCATAGGTGTAGTCATATGATAGGGATATAAGGTTTATCAACTTATTTTCTCCAAAGGTTACCTCAACCACATTATATGCCATCTTGAAAAAGCTCCTGGGCCACTATTTGATCAAAATAGGGACTGATTCCTAGAAAATTTAGTCATCACCTTAGGAAGTCTTCTCATGACTTTTTTGTCATTTTCATAATTCACACAAGTTTTTAATTATATAATTAATATTCAATGGTTATAAATATAGTATCATTACATGATTTGGCACTCATAGAACATCTCAATCCCCTATTTAAGCCCTCCTATAGGTGAGCATATGACTGAGTAGGTAGTGTGCTTAGGAAGGCGTGTAATAAAAAGCAAAAATGGACTCAAAAGACTTACTATAACCTTCAAAACATATTTTCATCCTTCATACCTAAAATTATTTACCTCATTACCATATCATTCACTTTAGGATGATGTCATCAATGAGCCTACAAGTGTATGTTTAGTTAGAATATATGGGTAGAGCATGGGATTATGGTAAACATGGTGGTGGAATAGCTCAAAAACACCCAAATTCAAAAATAAATATTCAAACATTTTTTCTCCATATTTTTAAACCTATAACCATCTTCAAAACACCTTTTACAACATGGAAACACCTGCACATATGTGTGAAAGAGCAAATAGATGCACCAAGTAGCTATTTGGCATGGTATATGAGCATGTGATCCAACTTTTCACTCTCAAAAACATTAAAAAATACATCATTCAACTCTTAAAGCCTTGTAAAATCCAAAACACCTCCATTACCACCTCATACATAGAATGAACAAACTTATGCATGGAATTCAACTGAACTAAGCATGAAGTTGGCAAATGAAGAAAAAATAAGCTTGCAAGCTATTCATGAAATTCCATGGTGAGATAAAAACATGAGAGGAGGTAGTTATATGACATATTTACCTATGATCCACTCTTTCTTAGTTGTATAGAACCACTACAAGGGAAAAAACTCAGCAAGTAAGAGACATCTCAGTTGGAACTACACCTGGTGGTATCTCCTTGCATAATAGACCAATTTTTCTCATCCAAAACTCATGAATAATGCAACCAATAATGGATACCATATCATAAGGAATCAAAAATCCTATGTATCCAACACAATAAATTGGTTCATATGGATTTGGTATAAATGGAGCAAAATTGTTAGAGTTCACCAAACAACTATCAAATCTACATAGTCAACTTGTTAGTGATTGCTCATACAGAATAACTGACCAATATTCAAAATACATATATGGAAATTAAGGTATTTGATTTTAAAACAACCTCCCAAAATCATTTTTTCTAAAATTGTATGTGCTTCTTGTACTGAGTAAAAACTTGAGGGTCACTCCAATCTGCCAAGAACAAGAAATGTCTAGAATGGTTTTGGCATCCAAAAAAATGTTCCCAAAAAAAAGAATGGATATGAGTTTTATAAATATGATGAGACCCGCCGTGATCATCCTCACATTGCACACTTCCCAAAAATCCATACAAGTGCCATTTTCCCTCTTTTTAAGTTGATTTCTACAATTTTAGTTGATAACCTACAAACTTTAGAGGTAACTAACATTCCTGACACTTAAACTGACTTATTAGATGTTTTTCATGAATTTGGGACACTTATGCATCTTGGTAACCATGCTAAATGCTTTAATGACCCCTAAAAGCTCTTAAAATGACTCCTAATGGAAAAAATGACTAATGTAACTAATACTAAAGCTAATATGACCTTAAATGACATAATTTAAGAATTATACTTCCTATGACAACATATTAGGATCCCTTTAAAATTTTAAAATAAAAAATTTTGTCTAGGGGTGCCTAAATTTGACCAAAAGTCAAATTTGGTCAACATAGTTCTCCCACCTAATGTGATTTTGAAGTTGTGATCCTTCTCTATATGGATGAAACTCATGATTTGGATTTGATAATCAATAATTATTTCTTTGAATTATATTTTGTATACTTAAAATTTGGATTATGGTTTCTCCTAGTGATTGGTTTTAACTTTTGAGTGGAATAGGTAGTTTTTCTAAATGTGTAATAGTTTATAGATATGTTATGGATAAGTACCAAGTCCCCTATCAAGTGAGGGCTTGAAATTGTTCTTTTTTTTTTTTTTTTTTTTTTTTTTTTGTGTGTGTGTGTGTGTGTGAGAGAGAGAGAGAGAGAGAGCCAATTGGGTAATTTATCATGTTATGTTATCTAAAATATATGGGTTGATCCATAAAAATGTAATATATTTTAAAAGTGATTGTTGTTGGGAGAGGTTTAATACCTCCAGGCTCAAGTTAGCATCCACTGATTATACTAACCCAATATAATGGTAGTGGACCATGCACATGAGTAATAAACTAAACATTTATGCACATCTATGCATCATATTATGCATATTTGAACTAGATAGTGAGGTTACTTTAGGTGTGTAATAGCGGAATGGAAGGGTCAAACCCATATAAAGTGTTAGGATAGGGTGAGATGGTGATTTTAGATTATATTTTTGTGAAAAAATCATGTTTGATAAATTATGTTAATATTTTCATTTTAAAGTACTTGATCTCATAAATAATGTCTATAAATATAGATAAGTAAATGAAGAAAAAGGTAAAGTTAAATGCATAAGCCAAGGTAGAAATAGAGAAATAAAATAAATTTAGATAGGATGAAGAGATAAGGAATAAATTTTATAAATAAAATGAAAAATAGAAACAAAATGAATTGAAATAAAAATTATAAAAATATATTTTAAGAAAAAATGGAAGCTAAAAACCAACAACACCAACAAGAGGAAAAATATAGTCTAGTTGAGGAAGAATTTAAAATAAATGTGGAGGATGGAAATAAAAATAAGGTATACGAGCAAGAGTACAAGAAAAATGTGTAGTCTAAGGATTAGAAATAATAAATAAATTATGAGAATAAATTAATGGCATAAATAAGTGCACAAGGGTCAAGTTAGGCATACAACAACCTATAGTCTAGTTAGGATTGGCAAGGCTACCTTAAATTATCTCAAAATCATTATGGGATCCATATCTAGAATTAACTCTCTCCATTCCAAGTAACACTAAGAAGTGATAATCATGGTATCCATCCCTAATTAGGTGTATCAGTATGATATGCCTTCTACCCTGTAACCCATAATTACAAAGTGAATTCTTTCATAATAAAACTAAATTTTTACTTTAAACAAATATATAAAAATTATTAGATAATTCATCAATGATACAACTTAATAGCCCACATAAAAATTTCTTCACAAAAGCTTGTAGGATTACAAAACAATAACTAAATACTACAGTGTTTCTCCAAGTGACTCAACTCCACTATCCTCTATAAGACTAGTACATAAATCCACTTGTAATACTCATTGCAACTATACTTTAGACTACCTCTAATATTTAAATCCACACTAGTCCTAATACTAATATATCACAAGATAATGCATCACACAATCAATGCTCGTAAAACATAATAGATCCCTTCACCTATTCTAAATATCATCATAAGCCTTATCTCAAATAAACATCTTACCACTTATCATATTAAGGTGTCCAAAAAAGTATCATTAAGTTTGATGAAGTTGTTAAAATTGATTGAAACCAATGCCAAAGAAGGATTAACCTTAGATTACTATAAAGCATATGTGTTAAAAAACCAACTCTAGCAAGGGATATTTGAAGCATATTTTACATAAAATATATGCGGAAGAAAAATTGAAGATATGGTGACTAAAATAAGAACCATTATGCATGCCACCATACCAAAAAACATCAAACAACTAACCATAATTTATTAAAAATAACTACTCATGTTTTTTGATGATGAAATATTACATTCGGACCTAGGTGATCCTGCATCACACACCCTTGGCAATAAAATGTGTGATCATGTTACTCAAACACTTAGGATAAGTGGGAAACCCAATTTTTCAACCCTATCCAAAGGTTTTGGCATGCCTTTGCACCATATGATATGATATCACCTTTTAGTTTGTTTGGCTAACAAATTAGTTCAAAAACTAACCTCCTCCCCCAAAATCCTTTCAATTCAATGTTATTCCATATTCCACTCCACTTAGACCAACGTTATCTATATTAAATATGTAATACACTCTTCCACTCCTTGGTTATGATATTACCCACAAAAATTATCCTACATTTGTGATTTTCAATCTCATTTTCCTTCTTTTGTGCAATATTACTCTTTACCTTCACATAACCACTTTATTTCCTCTACACAACACCAATCTACATCCTCATACGCTTTATCCCATATAGGTGCTCCTTATTATTTCACATGACCAAATGACTTTGACGTGCTTCATATTTATCCTCCACCTTTAGTATTAAATAATCATATAAGGAAGATGTAATAAAACATTTATAATTTTGTGAGTTTCTTGTAGCAAGTTATTGTGTTTTTATGGTTTTTTTATAAATTCACTCTACATGCCACTATTTTGGCATTTTATATGATATATTTAATTTTTTATAAATATCTCCAAAAAATAGTGGGGTTTGATATTTAAATATTTTATTTTGAGGCTGACCTAAGTCTGAAACCATTTGGTCAAAGGATAAAATCAATTTCTAAATTGCCAAGCCTGGCATGATAGAGCCAAAAACTAGAGGCCATGGAATTAATTTACATCATGTAAAATTCCTAATAAAGTGGAGACAAAGTCAGAGCTTGGATCAGGTGGGACTTCTAATATGATATCTTCTTTGTTTGATGATAAAATTGTTGATCTAAATGGAATTACACACAACATATATTTTGAAATGGATAATATACATAATTGATTGAAAGGATATGTTGCTAGAATCACTATGAAAATTTATAGCATCACTATGTAAATGAATAATCTCACATATTCTATCAAAAATTAGTTAGTCTCATAGGAAAATCAAGGCAGATCTAAGGAACAATCTAATCCTAGTCCACAAATTTTAAAACCTTAGCCCATGGCTAGGACTAATTTAAGATTATATAATCTAATACTGAAAGTGGATATGGGTAAGTTTGATGGAAATGATCCACTCAATTAAATCAACCAAATAATATTTTTTATTAGCAATAATTCCTATTTGGTAAAAAAGGTTAAAATGGAATCCTTGTATATGGAAATTAGATGATTCATTTGGTATCATTGGTTGTGTACTTAAAAGAAGAAGGATCTCAATGTCACCTGGTCAAATTTTATTGAGGATTTTAAAAAAAATTATAAAAATGGTGTGATAGATAATCACTTCAGTTAATTGGTAAAGCTACATAAAATAGGTTTGTTCAATTATTATATTAATCAATTTTAGAACTTATCTTTCCATGTGGAGATGATTACAAATGAGAACCTAAATGACCTATTTACTTTTAGTCTCAAAAACCACATTAAACATGATATTTACATGTTTAATCTACCTAACATTTCTAATTCTATTATCACAACACATAGGTTAGAGAAAAAATTCTTATCTAACAAGAGGTAGATGTTCACTTACATTAAAAATCAAAGTACCCTAACACAATATTTCCCTCAACCTATTAATTTGATGCCTTAAAAACTTAATAAAAAATGTCAAAAGGGTTATGTTTTAATTGTGATATAAAATATAGTTGAAGACATAAATATGCCAAAAATAAACTATTCTAAATTCAAGGTGCCAATGAATAAGAAGTAACATGCAATGTTGATGATGAGCTAGGGGAAGAAACAAAATAATCCCAACCAATAATTTCTTACCATTCACTTTCCAACATTATCACACTATAAACCCTCAAAGTAATGTGTTTCTAAAAAAAGGTGATAGTATTGATTGAATTTGGTAGTACACATAACTTCATTAACAATAAATTGGTTATGAAATTGAATTTTTTTCTATCTCTAAAGTTTCAATCCATGATTGTATATCATGGTACAATATTTTTTTCTAGGAAATGCCATAGTATTGAACTCTCCATGATAGAATATTTAAATTAGATATACATATATTTTCTATTCTTATGGGTGGTGTATATGTTGTGTTGGTATTTTAATGTCTAATTAAATTAGTAAATATTGAGATAAATTTAAATAAAGAAAATTGAACTATGCAGATTACATGAAAATTCCCCATAATTGATGAGTTCTCATCAATGTAAAATACTCCAAAAAAGGAGTAGATAGGATTTTGGCTCATCTATTTTCAATAGAAGCACAACCACCAAAAGAGTCTATAATTTCAAATATATAGGCTATTTTTAAGTATCATTCAATATTTTTTTTTGATATTCCAAAAATACTTACTCCCAAAATTAATAATTATCATGCCATTAAACTAGTTATAGGGTGACAACCACTCAACATTAGACCTTATACGTAACCATACGTCTAGAAGAGTGAGATTGAGAATATGGTGTGATGGTGATCGATGTTGGAATCATGTATTATCTTTCATATTTAGAGTGATCATTAATCTCTAGTGGTGATGGTGTATAATAAGGATGACACCTGGTGCATGTATCTAGAATACATGGAACTCAACATGTACACCATCAAAGATAAGTTCCATGTTCCTGTAATTAATTATTTTTAAGATGAATTACATGGTCCATTTTATATTAAAAAACTTTATATTATTTCTAAGTATCATCAAATTAGAATTAAAAATGGAAATATTCATCAAATAACATTTTGAATGCATGAGGGCCATTATGAATTTTTGGTGATGCATTTTTCCCTTGCTAATGCACCATCTACATTATAGAGTTTTATGAACCATATTTTTTTCCATTTATACATAAATTTGTCTTAGTATTCATTGAATATATTTTGATATATATAAAATCATAGGAAGAACACTTGCATCATATGAATTAGGTTTTATATATTCTTGAACAAAACCAACTTTATTCCAATTCATCCAAAAGTACTTTTAGATTCAAGGAGGTTAAGTATTTGGGACACATTATTCACGTGAGGGATTTGAGATGGATCAACACAATATCAAGGCAATGGTATAATGGAAAGTTCCTAAAACCCTCATAACTATTTGAGGCTTCTTAGGGCTCATAGATTACTATCATCATTTTATAAAATAATTAGGGTAGCATAACACTACCACTCACAACCTTATTGAAAAAGGGTTACTTCTATTATAATTAGGTAGCCACTAAGGCATTTGATAAGATTAAGGAGATCATGTGCACTAACCCAATGGTATCTACTCCACATTTCTCTAGAACATTCATTTTGGAATTCGATGTTTTAAGATGTCACAAGGGAGTGGTACTCATGCAAGAATAACAAGCCATTGTATTTGAGAGTGTCCAACTCAAAGGCAAGAATTTTATAAATCCTATTTACTAGAATTAAATGTTGACATCCTTCACGTAGTAAAAAATGGTGGCCATATTTGATTGGAACACACTTTAAAGTGAAGATAGATCATGATAATCTAAAATAATTTTTGGAACATTGGTTTTCTTAAGAATAAAAAATGGGTCACTAATATGTTTGATATGAAATATATATTGATATAAGAAAATAAATGATAATATCATGGTTGATGAACTATCATGAATGATGAGTCCATAGATGCAAATTTGTGTACCATGTCCATATTATATTTTGACTAGTTTGATTAAGTAAGATTAGACTAGGAGAATGATGTTATTACACATGATCTTATTCAAAATATTTAAAAATATCCAAATATGTTAGATAAATCTGTGTAAAAATGGGATGATATTTGGTACAAATATAGGTTGTAACTCTAAAAGTTTTCAAATCTTATGCATAATTTTATTATGAAAAATCATGTTTATCCAATGGGTGGGCACTCGAGATCTTTAAGGGAAGGGATAAAATGGGAAGTCCAAAAAATTGTGGAAGAATTTATAGTGTAAAATAAAGGTGGGGGGGGGGGGGGGGTGCGGCAATCAATACCCTAGGTCTGTTGCAACATCTATATAATCCTAGAAATAGGTGGGAGGATATTTCCATGGATTTCATCATGGGGATATCAAAATATAAAGGGGAAAATGTCATCATGGTTGATGTTAATAGAATCACCAAATATTCCCTTTTTGTATTATCACATCTATTTTTAGTAATTATAGTAGAAACTTGACATGTATGGATACAATTATAAAGTTCCATGGGACCCCAACTATCATACTAAGTGATTGTGATCCTATATTTAGTCATAATTTTTGTATTGAGTTATTCTCATGTTATGGTACTTAGATGTATCTTAGATCATCTTATTATCCCCAATATCAGGAAACTTGAGGTGATCAACAAGTAATTTTAAGATCATCTTCATTTTTTTATGTAGATGAATATGAGAGATGGGTTCAATGGTTAATAGTATAAAAATGGTGGTATAACACTTCTTTCCATATATCCTCCAAAATGTCTCCATTTTATGAACTATATGCATACAATCCACCATCCATCACTTCATATTTTAGGGTCCAGCCAAAATTTTAATAGTTAAAGTGCACATTTAATAGTAGTTGGAGGTACTCTATAGTCTTAAAGATAACTTGGAAATGATGTATAACTACCTAAAGTAGGAATCTAACCACCATTGTAGTGAAAGATGTCAAGAATCTAGAACAACAAACATGCTCTGATCCCACTTGTCAGGATGCGAAACCGGAAACATACAATTGATTACCAAACTTCAAGCAACTTAAGTATGCGGAAATAACCAGAATCAACAAGTAACTAGAATTCAGAATAACACAGCATATGAGAGACAATACACAACTTGTATTAACACTTTATACCGAAAAGAATACAATAGAGAATATGCCACATCTTTTCCACCACCTTACAGAGGTTTCCCACACCTCAAGTGAACAGTACTTCTTCTCCCCAAAGCTCTCCCTCTCACAGGTCTCAACACCCAACTCAAATACAGAGTTGGTGTTCACCTCCCATGCTCCACGCATAACACAAGTGCTCCACGCACTCCACAAGCACTCCACGTGCTCCACAAGTACTCAAGGTACTTCAAGTAGATCTCCCATGAATCTGCAACAACCTGCAATTAAACAGACCATACTTATGGAAGGAACTCCCTTGCCTTCCTCTCTTGCTCTATTCGAGTACACACCTGTACTCCAAGTAGATCCTGCCTGATACTGCTCCCTGTTGTGTTGCTATCTGTATGACCTTGCACACCTGCAAATCAAACAATGGTTCTGCTCACCTGTGAACCTCGACCTTGCACACACATACACCTGCAGATCAACGATCTTACTTACCATGTAGATCTCCTATATAGGCCATGCAACTGTGACCAAGATCCTACACTCCTGAAGAACCCAGCTGGCTCTCCAATCCAGCACCAACACACCTGGTACTGTGGCACTAGGAGGAACGCACCATTGCTCTACCTCACACACAGAAGGAGCTTATAATTATGCTCTCTTACTCCCTAGCACACTTTTCCAATACAACCATGAGTCTATTATATAGATCTCATCCAAACAATAATTAGACATCTAATTACAATAATTAGATCCGTAGCTCTCAGTCTAAAAATAGATCTCTTCATGCAAACACTTGGTTCGTTAGCTAACTGCCCGTAAATAGCTCGCAGTCGAACCACACAGGCGACCGACGTCGGTCCCTGTCTGCCTGGAGGTGACCGACGTCGGCCGATATATGACCGATGTCGGTTGCTTCCCTTTGCTATCCTGCCGATGTCGGCTGATCAGACTGACCCCAACTTCTCTGCAACTCAGTAACCTTCAGCAACCTCCTCTCCTGTTTGCATCAGTGAAGCTTTTAGCTCCACATTCCTAACAATCTCCCACTTGGAGATAAATAGCTGCACTGTACCTGTACCTGTACTCCATCTAATCTATTTCCTGGTTTGTATCCCTCTTCAAGCTCCAACCTGAAGACAACCCACCACACAACCTGTGATGTACCTCCTGTCATCCGAGTACCCTGCCACATCCGAACCTACAAATCCATGTAGTGAAGTCTTGACCCTGCATAGCAACACCTGCTGCCGGTCCCTCTCAAAAAACCTGAGAACCCACTTCCCCAAATTGGCTCCTAACTCTGACAGCTCCCACTGCATGGGAATACTCAGGTCTATACCAGACCTCATGTGATTTCAGACACTGTACCTGTCCAGCCCTTAGTGTGCTCCGGTTTTGCATCCCGAACCTCGCCAACACCTGATTCACATTAGCTCCCACTCGAGACAAAATCAACCTGTGATCTCCATGCCTCCCATGTCAAAGAATTCCGCTGCTCCAAACTCCTCATGACATGACACTGAACTAATCTTACCCTTAGCTCAGCAAAACCCTGTATGTACTCTCCTGCTAGCTAGCATACTATCCACATACAGCAACAGAATGATGTCATGACTCATCATCCACCTGGTAAGGCAAACCATAGTAGTTACCTGACACTGACTGAAGCCATGCTTCGTCCTCCACCTGTCAAACCTGGTACCACTGTCCTACAGCTCCTCAAGACCATATGCCCTAGTCTTCCGTCTCACGTATCCGTTCTCTCTATTCTTCTACTAAGGAATCCATTCGTCTCTGTGCTTTCATCCAGCTGGCAACCCTACCAAGACACACCTGTTTGGTTCACCTCCAAGGAATCACATCCTCATCCATGCCAAGCTTACACCTGTTTCCTGGATCCTTCCTGCTATACAATCAGCAACAAGTATGAAGAAGAGGAACAATGAATTTGAGGGCCTACTTACGCCTTCAGTCCTCCGTATGGGTGTTTGAGACTCCTTGACAACATGCTGTCCACCCAAAATTTGTTACAGTGACCGACCTCGGCCACCCCACAGTTTGCATCCAACCGACGTCGGTTCTCATGCGTCTGTACCTGACTACCAACCTGCCAGCGCTGGTGTCCCTGCTGCCGACGTCGGTCCTCCTGACCGACATCGGTCTTACATACTGCCGACGTCGGTCCCATTACCGACGTCGGTCTTACCCTGCCCGACATCGCCGGCTTCGGTCTGCACATGACCGACATCGGCACCTGTCTGTTCGACGCCAGTTCCTCCTGACCGATGCCGGTGTTTGTGTTCACCTGTGAGTGATGACTTTTTACCCGCGAGCTCCTTTGGATCAAAACCCATGTCCAAACTGCTCTGCTCAGATGTATCCAGCCTCATCCACTGAACTCTGTCTGCCATCTCCTCCAAGAACACCAAGGCTTTCCAGTTCTTAAGCCTATCAAATATATCTGTCTTCTGCTTAAGAACATGCATCTCCTTCCTGCTCATGTGACCAAGCCTACGAAGCCATGTCTCCGTAATAGAAGAAGAATCAGTAATATAAACAAGTAGATAAAGTGTACCTATTTTCTTACCACCAGCTAATTCAAGTGCTACCGCTGTGAGAGTTCTTGTGCATCTCTCATCACCCAATCTTTCTAAAGAAATTAGCCATATCTCCAAACCTGGGACCTGCATGACCTTCATCAACACCTGTGTGTTGGCCGCCTGCAATTTCAGCTTCACTTCCCCTTTGCCAATTCTTTGGCAAGGCTTACCAGCTCCTCTACCTGGGGCTGCATGGAAAGAGGCAACCAAATCTTTTATCCAAGATTCAACTTTATCCAAGAAACCTGCAAATACATCCTGTGCAACAACACCTGCTACATCTGTATCTTCAGTTTCTTCATGCTAATCTGTTACCAACCAACAATATCCTTTCCCCTGCTCTTTCTTTCCATCGAACCGTGAGTAATCGTCTGTGCTTTTCAACTCCTCCATTCTTAGCTCACTTTGATCTACCGTTGCTCTACTCCCACTCAATCAGAAACCCCTGAGAGTGCCCTGTAACCAAAACACAACCTGCTTCCTGCAACCTTAGCTCTGATACCACTTGTCAGGAATCTAGAACAACAAACATGCTCTGATCCCACTTGTCAGGATGCGAAACCAGAAACATACAATTGATTACCAAACTTCAAGCAACTTAAGTATGCGGAAATAACCAGAATCAACAAGTAACTAGAATTCAGAATAACACAGCATATGAGAGACAATACACAACTTGTATTAACACTTTATACCGAAAAGAATACAATAGAGAATATGCCACATCTTTTCCACCACCTTACAGAGGTTTCCCACACCTCAAGTGAACAGTACTTCTTCTCCCCAAAGCTCTCCCTCTCACAGGTCTCAACACCCAACTCAAATATAGAGTTGGTGTTCACCTCCCATGCTCCACGCATAACACAAGTGCTCCACGCACTCCATAAGCACTCCACGTGCTCCACAAGTACTCAAGGTACTTCAAGTAGATCTCCCATGAATCTGCAACAACCTGCAATTCAATAGACCATACTTATGGAAGGAACTCCCTTGCCTTCCTCTCTTGCTCTATTCAAGTACACACCTGTACTCCAAGTAGATCCTGCCTGATACTGCTCCCTGTTGTGTTGCTGTCTGTATGACCTTGAACACCTGCAAATCAAACAATGATTTTGCTCACCTGTGAACCTCGACCTTGCACACACATACACCTACAGATCAACGATCTTACTTACCATGTAGATCTCCTATATAGGCCATGCAACTGTGACCAAGATCCTACACTCTTGAAGAACCTAGCTGGCTCTCCAATCCAGCACCAACACACCTGGTACTGTGGCACTAGGAGGAACGCACCATTGCTCTACCTCACACACAGAAGGAGCTTATAATTATGCTCTCTTACTCCCTAGCACACTTTTCCAATACAACCATGAGTCTATTATATAGATCTCATCCAAACAATAATTAGACATCTAATTACAATAATTAGATCCGCAGCTCTCAGTCTAAAAATAGATCTCTTCATGCAAACACTTGGTTCGTTAGCTAACTGCCCGTAAATAGCTCGCAGTCGAACCACACAGGCGACCGACGTCGGTCCCTATTTGCCTGGAGGTGACCGACGTTGGCCGATATATGACCGACGTCGGTTGCTTCCCTTTGCTATCCTACCGACGTCGGCTGATCAGACCGACCCCAACTTTTCTGCAACTCAGCAACCTTCAGCAACCTCCTCTCCTGTTTGCATCAGTGAAGCTTTTAGCTCCACATTCCTAACAATCTCCCACTTGGAGACAAACAGCTGCACTGTACCTGTACCTGTACTCCGTCTAATCTGTTTCCTGGTTTGTATCCCTCTTCAAGCTCCAACCTGAAGACAACCCACCACACAACCTGTGATGTACCTCCTGTCATCCGAGTACCCTGCCACATCCGAACCTACAAATCCATGTAGTGAAGTCTTGACCCTGCATAGCAACACCTGCTGCCGGTCCCTCTCAAAAAACCTGAGAACCCACTTCCCCAAATTGGCTCCTAACTCTGACAGCTCCCACTGCATGGGAATACTCAGGTCTATACCAGACCTCATGTGATTTCAGACACTGTACCTGTCCAGCCCTTAGTGTGCCCCGGTTCTGCATCCCGAACCTCGCCAACACCTGATTCACATCAGCTCCCACTCGAGACAAAATCAACCTGTGATCTCCATGCCTCCCATGTCAAAGAATTCCACTGCTCCAAACTCCTCATGACATGACACTGAACTAATCTTACCCTTAGCTCAGCAAAACCCTGTATGTACTCTCCTGCTAGCTAGCATACTATCCACATACAGCAACAGAATGATGTCATGACTCATCATCCACCTGGTAAGGCAAACCATAGTAGTTACCTGACACTGACTGAAGCCATGCTTCGTCCTCCACCTGTCAAACCTGGTACCACTATCCTGCAGCTCCTCAAGACCATATGCCCTGGTCTTCCGTCTCACGTATCCGTTCTCTCTATTCTTCTACTAAGGAATCCATTCGTCTCTGTGCTTTCATCCAGCTAGCAACCCTACCAAGACACACCTGTTTGGTTCACCTCCAAGGAATCACATCCTCATCCATGCCAAGCTTACACCTGTTTCCTGGATCCTTCCTGCTATACAATTAGCAACAAGTATGAAGAAGAGGAACAACGAATTTGAGGGCCTACTTACGCCTTCAGTCCTCCGTATGGGTGTTTGAGACTCCTTGACAACATGCTGTCCACCCAAAATTTGTTACAGTGACCGACCTCGGCCACCCCACAGTTTGCATCCAACCGATGTCGGTTCTCATGCGTCTGTACCTGACTACCAACCTGCCAGTGCTGGTGTCCCTGCTGCCGACGTCGGTCCTCCTGACCGACATCGGTCTTACATACTGCCGATGTCGGTCCCATTACCGACGTCGGTCTTACACTGCCCGACATCGCTGGCTTCGGTCTGCACATGACCGACATCGGCACCTGTCTGTTCAATGCCGGTTCCTCCTGACCGACGCCGGTGTCTGTGTTCACCTGTGAGTGATGACTTTTTACCCGCGAGCTCCTTTGGATCAAAACCCATGTCCAAACTGCTCTGCTCAGATGTATCCAGCCTCATCCACTAAACTCTGTCTGCCATCTCCTCCAAGAACACCAAGGCTTTCCAGTTCTTAAGCCTATCAAATATATCTGTCTTCCGCTTAAGAACATGCATCTCCTTCCTGCTCATGTGACCAAGCCTACGAAGCCACGTCTCCGTAATAGAAGAAGAATCAGTAATATAAACAAGTAGATAAAGTGTACCTGTTTTCTTACCACCAGCTAATTCAAGTGCTACCGCTGTGAGAGTTCTTGTGCATCTCTCATCACCTAATCTTTCTGAAGAAATTAGCCATATCTCCAAACCTGGGACCTGCATGACCTTCATCAACACCTGTGTGTTGGCCGCCTACAATTTCAGCTTCACTTCCCCTTTGCCAATTCTTTGGCAAGGCTTACCAGCTCCTCTACCTAGGGCTGCATGGAAAGAGGCAACCGAATCTTTTATCCAAGATTCAACTTTATCCAAGAAACCTGCAAATACATCCTGTGCAACAACACCTGCTACATCTGTATCTTCAGTTTCTTCATGCTGATCTGTTACCAACCAACAATATCCTTTCACCTGCTCTTTCTTTCCATCAGACCGTGAGTAATCGTCTGTGCTTTTCAACTCCTCCATTCTTAGCTTACTTTGATCTGCTTTTGCTCTACTCCCACTCAATCAAAAACCCCTGAGAGTGCCCTGTAACCAAAACACAACCTGCTTCCTGCAACCTTAGCTCTGATACCACTTGTCAGGAATCTAGAACAACAAACATGCTCTGATCCCACTTGTCAGGATGTGAAATCGGAAACATACAATTGATTACCAAACTTCAAGCAACTTAAGTATGTGGAAATAACCAGAATCAACAAGTAACTAGAATTCAGAATAACACAGCATATGAGAGACAATACACAACTTGTATTAACACTTTATACCGAAAAGAATACAATAGAGAATATGCCACATCTTTTCCACCACCTTACAGAGGTTTCCCACACCTCAAGTGAACAGTACTTCTTCTCCCCAAAGCTCTCCCTCTCACAGGTCTCAACACCCAACTCAAATACAGAGTTGGTGTTCACCTCCCATGCTCCACGCATAACACAAGTGCTCCACGCACTCCACAAGCACTCCACGTGCTCCACAAGTACTCAAGGTACTTCAAGTAGATCTCCCATGAATCTGCAACAACCTGCAATTCAACAGACCATACTTATGGAAGGAACTCCCTTGCCTTCCTCTCTTGCTCTATTCGAGTACACACCTGTACTCCAAGTAGATCCTGCCTGATACTGCTCCCTGTTGTGTTGATGTCTGTATGACCTTGCACACCTGCAAATCAAACAATGGTTCTGCTCACCTGTGAACCTCGACCTTGCACACACATACACCTGCAGATCAACGATCTTACTTACCATGTAGATCTCCTATATAGGCCATGCAACTGTGACCAAGATCCTACACTCCTGAAGAACCCAGCTGGCTCTCCAATCCAGCACCAACACACCTGGTACTATGGCACTAGGAGGAACGCACCATTGCTCTACCTCACGCACAGAAGGAGCTTATAATTATGCTCTCTTACTCCCTAGCACACTTTTCCAATACAACCATGAGTCTATTATATAGATCTCATCCAAACAATAATTAGACATCTAATTACAATAATTAGATCCGCAGCTCTCAGTCTAAAAATAGATCTCTTCATGCAAACACTTGGTTCGTTAGCTAACTGCCCGTAAATAGCTCACAGTCGAACCACACAAGCGACCGACGTCGGTCCCTGTCTGCCTGGAGGTGACCGACATCGGCTGATATATGGCCGATGTCAGTTGCTTCCCTTTGCTATCCTGCCGACGTCGGCTGATCAGACCGACCCCAACTTCTCTGCAACTCAGCAACCTTCAGCAACCTCCTCTCCTGTTTGCATCAGTGAAGCTTTTAGCTCCACATTCCTAACAAAAGACATTTTGATGTTAAATATTGGATTTTTGTGTGTTTATGATGTAGAGGGCTTCTTATGATTTATCTTAGTTGCATGAAATCAAGAAATAAAACAAATTCATTTACCTCTTCTCATATCCACCATGCTTTCACTTTATCTTGTCTTTTTTAGATTCTATGTACTATCACCTTTGACTCTTTTGATTTCTACCTCAGAACCCTGCATACATCTCATATTCATGGTTTCATATCATTGATTTAATTTGTTATTCACCATGCTTGTGTTGATCCTATTAAATTATTCATTCCATTCTATGTATCCATTCATATTATTTTATGTTACTTTGCCATATGACTCAAAGCATAATGTAGGCTTCCTCTATCCTTAAGAGGTTTTCTTTAAATTAGGTCTTGCTCGACAACCTATCTACCTTCTTCCTTAATCCACAAATTCCTTAAGGAATCTCTTAAGAGATTTACTATTTTCTAGTTTATCATAGAGTTATGTTAGTACTCAGACCTCCTAAAAATGTACACATATGTACGGAAAAACTCTATAACTGATATATTCTTTTCACACACATTGAACTCAAGATTCTCACAAATTTTTAGGAATTTATAATGGTTATAATGCTCATAATTTCAATTTGTGTGTAAAAACCCTAATATGGGTTTCCTGTAATCTTCACAAATTAAGAGGGTGTACAATTCTTTAACAAACCTTTCAATGATTGACATAAGACTATGAATGATGAAAAAATGTATGTGCTAGTATTTAATACCATTTCCAACCGATAGACAATCCTTCGATCACCTTTATTATTCTAGCCTATGAAGACACTCGATGTTTTATGCATTTAGTTTTTCATGCTATAGGGTTGTATATGGTTTACACCACACATTATGATGTAGATGATCTCAAATTCAAAATAAAACTCTAGAAACACCTCTTCCTACTATGGACCTCTCACTTTGAGACTTCTATTCATTTTTTACACCACTTGCATTTGTCTATGTGATCAACTGGTATGTGTACTTCTACAAGGAGACAAAAGAAATTATAGAATTTTTGTAGATTAGCATACCTTTATGATAGATTGTGAAAGCTTCCTATACCTTGAACTATATTCTCATATTCCCTCTAAACATTTGGGGTCTCTTTTATGTTCCATCACATTTTATTTAAGCATAGTTGGACTATGGATGGATACCAGATAATTACTAGGTCTGTATTAAATGTTTCACATATACACATAAAAAAATCTTGGTGTAATGTAATAATCTTCAAAAACAAGTGGAATAACAACAAAAAATTTGGTTCATAACTTTATTCACCTATGATCTTTTATCGCAAAAGACATGCTCAGAGTTCATTCATTACCCATAGAGGTCATACAAAGTATCTTTATGAATTAATTTCCACTCAAAATTTTGGACACAATCAAAAACTTTCTCAATTTGAAAACACATATACTTAACCTTTTGGATTCATGGGGAACTACAAAACTTGTCAGATTTACAACTTTCTTGGTTATGATGTTTACTTTGTCAATTCATCACATTGACACATGATATGGGACTGTGTTCTTCAACTATTTCAAAATCAATTGAAACAAATAAATTTACACTTGTATCAATAAAAAAAAAACCAATAATTAGTTTACTCATTAACTTAGAGATTATCAAAACTCATTACCATCAAGACTTTGTTCACTAGCCTTTCTTGCATGGTCAACCTTTCTTTTTTTTATTGTACATCGATTACTAATATAAACATCTAAGATGATAAAAGCATTTTAAAAATTTCTAGATAATACATATCATACTATGGGGCATCCCCCATCATCAATCATAATAATCAAATGTACAATATAAAAATAGCTCTATACAAGCAGCCTATCAAATAAATAATAATATTAGTAGTATCAAAAAAGCAACAATAACATCAAAAGAGAAAAATTAAAAAGAGAGGCCACCCCAAATATGGCAGAGTCAAGCCTATGGGTCTTGTGCCCTACTAGTAGCAGTGTCTTAGACTTTGCATCCATCTTTCAAACTAATAGAATTAGGTCCCTCCCAAAATCTTTTACCACCACCAGGTCCCAACTGCATCTATTCAAAAGCCATCTGAGTAAGAAAGTGATCCACTTTTTCCATTAGTCCTTTCATGTTGTTATTTTTAACATATTCCAAGACATCCTTGACATCTATCAAGCCTTCTATTTTGATCAATTTTTCCAACTTACTAGAGAAAATGTTGATGTTTTTGTCAATCTTCTTCCACACTTCCTCTTGAGGCCCCTAATTATGCATTGCTAGAGTCAATCCCTAAGAAAGAGGCACTATCTATATAATCTTATCACCTAATTTAGGGAACAAGTTTATATTGAATGATACAAATGTATCTTGGGCTTCTCTAATTATGCATCTTCCTTGCTCATCATTATACACATCCTTTAGCACATTTTCATTTCCATCCATCCAACTATCAATCCCATTCTAATCAAATTCAAATGGAGAAATCCATTCTTGTATCAGGTGTTTGGCCTATTTAAAGTATGTGTCTTTTATGTAGTCCCACTCATATTTTGAAATATTAACTTTGGCTATCATCTGGTGACTCACTACCTAATCAAGATGGGGGCTAAATTTAGGGTATCCCCAAAATCAAGTAAGAAGTTCAAGGTGACTTTAAGGAGTCCTATCTTGAGAAATTGCTCGATTTGGTCCTAAGGCACTTTTAACTATAGGAATATCTACAAATACAAAATACACAATTAACCTTTCTTGTTAACTCACAAGAACATAATATACAAATATGTCTATTATCTTCTATGCATAATAAAATCACTTCAAATTCTATGAGAATTCTAAATACATAAGTGAATCCACTTATCAAGAATACAAAGATCAATTTAAATTGATTTTATTCATGTTTCAACATTGAATATGCTTATAGTTAACTGTCATTGTACATCTAAACAAGAATATGCAGGGTCTGTTATGCTTCCCTTATTTACAAATGATCAAAATTCTTCTCTATTATCTTCAATGGGGTTTCTTTACATTCTCCTTTTGAAAACCAACCCCTTCTTCTCTTTCTTGCTTCTAAGACTCTTGCAAACAAAATAATTACAACTTCTTTTTATTATCAAAACTAATGTAACTCCCCTTGTACATTATGAGTACACAACTACCTAACTACAAACTTAACAACTAGGGTGGCTCATCATGTGAGTCATGTGGGTCATGAAACACCTTTGACTCTTAGAGACCTAATAAGATATAAACAACCTATTAAAGACTCCAAAACATGACATTGACCAATATTTATAATTAGTAGGTGATTCTCCTACATCAATTTATAGTCCTATAATAAAATGTCATTGAAACAAAAAAATAAAGACAATAAGCTTTCACATAATTATTACGATACTTATCAAGTCTTGAAAAATATTGGTAGTGTAGCATACAAACTAGAGTTACCTCACTCAACAAGAAAACATTCAGTCTTCCATGTTTCTTGCTTGAAAAAGGTTAATAGAAAAAGAGTTTCAACCCAAATATAATAACCAGAGATTGGTGACAAGGGAAGAATCATTTGGGAACCTGAGGGAATAATTCATATATACTCTTAGATGTTGTTGATAAGGTTGATTATAGAGCATCTAATCAAGTGAGAAAAAATGGCTAGTAAAAATGCAACATGGGAGGATGAATCATTCTTGTAGAAGCATCCCATGATGATCAACATCAATGATAATGGATATCTTAAGGGGATGGGCATGGTATGCACTTAGCCTATAGTGTGCATTAGAATATGTCTATCTAAATTTTGGCTATCATAACATTTTATTATGTCATATGATAGCTTATATATCTTCGTATTAGTACTATGGTCAGTCTAGGTTCATTCCATGGCAAAATTAGGTATATAAGAAATAATGATTAGTATTATATGACCATGTCATGAATTTCATTCTTATTTTAAGTTTTTCGAGGTTAACCCCTCAAAGTGGTTCATCACTTATTCATATATTCTACTCTATTTCAATCATATTGTGATATATTATGGGGATTATACTTTAGTGGTAAAGTACTCATCTTAGATGACTGATCATAGTTTATTTATTTAATGCACTACCTTTTGTTGTTCCATATCACTATGAATAACCTAGATAATAATACTTTAAAACTCCTCTATATATTATTTTACACTTAACTTATTTTGTAAAAAATTCTAAAATGTATTTAACAAATCCAACTATTAACCTCTAAGTAGAAACTTTATTTATAATTTAATAACCATTCTCTCCAATCAGGTAATTTTGTCTATACCCTATGATTCCTACAAACCTATACCTATTTCCACCATAAATTTGAGTGTACCTTAAACATTGTATGCACAACATTTGTTTTACACTCATCTTCTACTTCTTCAACCTCAAAGTATTCCTTCATCTCCATGAGCCAATATATTACCTCCTTTAGGGTTCAATTTTAAAGTAAAACATGAAACCTTCATTTGTGTTCCTCTTCCACTCTTGGATATGTATTTTATTAAACTTTATTCTACCTCATACAATCATTCTCATGTTAGATATTATTAACAACATTCCAACCAACAACATTTTCTATGATATAATTCAATATTCCAACCATATTTATAAATACTATGCCTACTCACCCTCCTCTTACTAGAAGCATATTGAATTTTTTAACCATTGTATCTATTGTTTCTCCTTTTACCAACCTATGTAGATCACACTACATTCACACTTCAAGATCTGATGTTATGCCACTCACAATCCTATGAATATATCTCTTATGTACTCCTATTATTTTCTATCCACCTTCACAAATAATGGATAACATAAACCTTGATCTATCATCCCTAGATTTTTTAACCTTTCTCTGATAATAAATTATGCAACCACAGTTAGGGGTCTCAATAAGGATATGCCTTCTACTATGCAGCCCATAATTGTGCAACATAATGTTTTAGAACAATTTTACATTTCATGACTTCAAAAAATATATGTATAATTTATTAGACCTATTACCAAAGATACAACCTGATAACTCAGACATAAATTGATTCACAACTTACCATATTCTTACAAAATAATAACTCAATAACATAGTATTTCTCTAAGTGAGTCAATTCGACTAACCTCTATCAGACATGTGCACATATCAATGTACACTACTCCTTACAGCCATACATTAGAATAAATATATAATCTATAATCAAATGAATTCTCAAATGTAGGGGATGTATTTATATAGACACACAATCCACCCATTTGCATTAAATGCTCAAACATCCCACTATAAATTATTAAATGCACACTAGTCTCAATGCCAATATATCATAAGATAATACATCATAAAATTTATGCATTGTAACACATCATAAACCCTTTCACCTAATCCCCATGTCATCACCAGCCATATCCCAAAAATAATCTTACACTTATGATTGTAAGGTGTTTAAATGACTAGCATTAAGTATAATGAAGTTTCCAAACTGATTGAAACCAATGTTTGAGAAAGATTCACTATAGATTATTGCATAGTATGTGTAGTAAGAAACTAAATCTTATAATAGACCTCTAAAGCATAATTTCCTAATAAAAAATGCGATAGGAAAACTAAACATGAAATTACTCAAAGAATAACCATGATGCTTACAATTATATTACATACCTTCAAGCACCTAATTATGTTACTATTGGATAAAGTTTGGAAATAAGGGTTGGGAGAATAGCATAATAAACTAATAATAAGGATATTATAAGAATAAGGATATTCTAAAAGTAGGCAAGTTCAATAATTTATACTTACAATATATTCAATTACAGTGTTGAATTATGGAAATAGGATAAATATAAAAATTAAAATGCCAAAATAATATTTTGATTTCTTAATCAAGAATAAGGAATAATAATTATCTTATTAAATGATGTGAAGGTAGATATAAGAAGTGAGGGTGTATAAAAAATCATGATGATGCTCAACTATGATTTTTTAGATTCTATAAATTAGCTCTTTATCAACTTGGACACTACCATCAAAATATGAACACTAGAATTGATGTTGATGTACTAAAAATTATGATTTTATCCATAATGAATTACATGTCCTTTTATGTAAATTCTACCTATATCTATTAGGTTTCCCTATCACCTTGTATTTTTTTTATTTAGATCATTTTCACATTTTATGGATATCAGTGTGTAGCTCAAAATCCTAGGTCATCCAATTAGATACCCCTATGTCAATGAACATTACCTACATATCCATATACTCTTAAGAGGGCCTCAGACTGATGTAGTTCTCCCCCTTTTGTTGGTTTGTGTGTGAACAATTGTGTAATATACTATATAAGAGTGCATATAGTTATCTATCTTATAACTTAACAAATACTACTCATGGGATGATCTTTGGATGCTTCAAACCTATAAAACCATTTATCTTGTGACTTATATATAAATATGGAATTAGGGTATTATAACTTAGTTGTGAGAATGATTTAGTACAGAGCCTGATATGTGCTTGATTAGTAGTTATTATATGTCTAAATGAGTGGGATTTTTTTTCTTTATACTACACCATTTTAAAATATCTCATGGGAGGGTTAATTAGGACAAATATTCTAACCCATACATATTGAAATATTTGCAAATTTGAGTGTTTAAGGTACAAACACTAGTGTTAGACTAGGGACACTAGCATTGATTCTAGTTTCCTAATATGGATGGTAGGGTCTACAAGAATAAAGGCTTTGTTGCTTTTACATATGTTTTTTACTAACGAAGGATCACAGTTTGGATCCAAAATGTGTCAATCATAAAAATATGACATAGTTTCTCCCAAAATAGATTATCTATGAGAATAGTAAAAATTTGATATTTTTAACTAAGAGTGAAGGATATATATTAGGTTTTAAACATATTATGGGATATATGTGCTCTTGTTAATCATAATATCATGGTCAAATTATAATATAAACATTTAGGCATAGTGATATGGTGAGCACGAGACTTGCAACAAAATAAAGGTCCTAAATTGAAGGATTGACACATGAGTGATATTTTCCAAGTGTAAAAGACTGTTTTTCATATAAAATCTATATTTATCATCTAAATTACCTCTTTATCTTTATTTTAATAATGCATAAGGATGAAATTACTAGGTTAAAGGAAAATAAATGTGTACTTTAATGTGTATAACACACCTTGATTTGACTTGAGCCTTGTTTGAATTTTTTGTATGTGTATTTAATGCAATTGAAACCATGTTCTAGGTTATTTTGTGCACATAATCAAAAAATTTAAATTAATGAACTAAAAAAAAGTAATAAAAGAGTAAATTTTCATGTTTATGTAACCATGTTTCCCCTTTGTATCTTACTTTGGTAATTATGCTTCCTAGTTGAAGCATTGAAGAGAGAGAGAGGGAGAGGGAAAGAGAGAGATGTTCCCAACTGAACTATGGAGATGTGAAGAGAAAAATTGTAGAGTGATCATACCCCAAATATGGTGTAAATGTGAGTTATTTCAACTTCATTGAGTGCACTGAATCTCAATTGCACATCATAAGTGAATACATAACCTAGACAAGTTAAATGGTATAACCATATCAACATTAAAAAAGGGGAGTAGTTCCAAGTCCATTGAGGGTGTTAAATATCATTCACATTATTCAAAATAAATAACTTTTTCACACAAAAAATCTCAAATGATGTATCTTGGTAAAGTCAATGCATAAATGTGTATATAATTTACTTATGTATATATGATTTTTATGAATTTGCATGGCATATGCATATCACATGTGTATATAATCTGTAAAAATGTATCCTATAATTTTTAAACTGTATATAATATTATTCATAAATCTAAAAAAATCTATCCCAAATATATGGAAATTAGTGCCAAATGCATAAAATTATGAACCAAGTTTATAACTAAATCATATAAATTATATCAAATTATACCAACTATATGAACTGTGTTATGCAGACTCATATCTCTATGGCATTCCCCCACTAATATTCCCTCCCTTTTAAGGTGAGGGGAATGCATCATGAAAGTCACCTTCTTTCAAAAGGATAAGATAACCATGTTATATCTAAATCAATCATGCAGTAAAGAAGCATATAATGGTATTATGTTTAAATAAATATATCAATGAATCTAATGGTATAAAAACATAAAAATCCCTAAGATGCATGATATGGATCATGGCAATGTTTGTAAGTCACAAGCATAAATTAAATAGATAATCAAGAAAAAACAAAATAGCACTCAATGTCCAAAAAAAGGGTCTAAGGTGACCAAAAACAAGGGGCATGTTTAAATGCCACGCACTCAAAGGGGAGGACATGTTAAACTATCCACATACCAAATAAAAAATCAATACTCAAGTCATTTTGGCCAATAAACAATAAACATGTTTGAATCTTCCATAATCTATACAAGATAGTAAATAATAATTATGCTCAAGTAATCCAAATGATAATATGAATAAGTGAAATATAAGAAAATAGCATAATCATATCATAATAAATAACTAAATAATAAATAATCATGTTGGGGACTTGTTCCTCTCATGAAGACTAAATAATTGAATCAATTTATATATTAATTTGAATAATCACATTACAAACACCATTTACTTTTATAGAAAGAATAACTATGTATTATGGGCCACTTCGAGGGGGCTACAACCTTTAGAGAAAGGCTTTATTATAATTCTTCTTATATGATCTACAACATCACCTTCCCTTTATTTATACTATCTCTTACCTACTCATCTCCTTAGTCTAATGCATGTGGGACTATTACTATTACATGCTACTATTTCTACTAGTTATTCCCCTATCTAGGTACATTACATTCATCCACCTTAAATATGTTTCTCCCTTGAAACATGATAAGAATTATGAGGAGGACAAAATGAAATCCAAACCAAAAATAAGTTGAAGACCAGATGGAAGCTTTGTCATGCATGCATTTATGCTTCCACTTCTTTTGTCTATGTTATGATAAGATAATTTACAATAATAAGGTAAACATATACACTAAAATAGGAGGTGTATGTGCATAAACATGGATGAGTGGAATAATCGTAACTAGAATCTAGTAGTGAGAGTAGAGCAATAAAAGTTGAAGCTTGGATTTGATCACCTCAAATATAGAATAGTGGGAAAAAAATATTTATCCATGTGAACCAACTGAGGTTACATGCCATCCCCCTTAGAATTATTTACCAAGGGAGGTGGAGCCTTGATTACCTACTTGGGATCTATGATTATCATCTTGGGCTCATCTGGGGTCTGCTCAAGCATGGTGGTCATCTAAATGGACTAGTTGGAGGAGTGCTCAAGTAATTCAAGGGCTTGCTCTAGTGATTTTTTAGTCTAAGGGGGTATTGTTTGGAGACGTTGCTATTTGATGCATTCTTCAACAATCTTGGGTAACCACACCACTTCCATCATTGTCTGAGGTTTCCATATTTAGACCTCTTCTTGAATCTCCTCTTGAAGTTTGTTGATGAAGCAATGAATAAAGAATGCAGTAGAGTTACCATTGGTTAATGTCTCAAACTCATTCTGATATTCTTGAATAGTACTATTTTATCAAAGTTGAGTTAATTAATCAGTGATATGACTTCTAGAGAGAATGGGAAACCCCATGAGAACTAGAGGATTAGACATTGATTGCAACCAAAAATGCATATGTTACAACATGATTAATTTTTTTATTTTTTTGACACTAACATATAAAAAGATGACTAGATGACCAATATTGTTATTTTGAATACGAGTATACCAACACATAACTAAATCAAACTAAAAAACTTATGACTATAATCAACATGTCTAAACACTAAAAAAATACTAAATAACATTAATCTCTAATATAGTGAAAAGGAAAACTATGCTAAATTTAGACTAAGGTTGAAAAAATGTTTGATTTTGATAATACACATGATATTAACATTAAACAAGTTAATACCAAAAACTATACAATAGATAAAATAAGAAATCTAAAATTATAAACTGAAACTTTTAAACTAAATATAAAAACTTAAAAATATTGTATAGAAACTAATAATGACATAGTAAGTGTACACTATCATGAACTCGACCATACTTAAGAACTTAGACCACATTGACCACTAAAAATAAAACAAAATTACCTAAGCCAAATCCTAAACACTAATAAATAAATAACAAAATAATCTAAACCTAAAACCAACCTAAACCTAAAATCTTAATAACAAAGCAAAATACCACAAATGTGTTTGAGAAAATTGTGGTGAGGAGTGTAGAGTGGTTTGGGTGAAGTGGAAAAACCATAGCAAGGAGTGCAAAGTGGTTTAGGTGTAAAATGTAGTGGAATGTAGTTTGGACTATCATTGAACTAAGGATGGCAAGGTTGAGTGGCAATGTAGAGAAGAGAGTTGTCTTAGTTATAAGGATCTAAAGTGGTGAGGGAGGACTATGAGGTGGAGATGTTGATTCATCCAGGTCTAGTGTTTATTGAGTGTAGGTTCCAAAACTCTATTTAAGAAGTTCCAAATCCAAGTTGTCATGAAGACTAATTTGATGAAGCAAGAGGATGAATCTCAAAGCCTCAGTGTAGATGGAAACACTGATCGAGAAGCTTCAAAGGTGGACCAATGATCAATGATATTAGAAACACATTGGGGATGAAGAGAGCCAAAGTATTGGTAGATTTAAGAAATGTCATGGCTAGAGACACTCAAGGAAGCCAAGTTGATTTGAGCCAGGTGAGCCAAAGAGGACATTAAGTGATATGGGAGATCCAAGAACCAAATCTAGATCTAGCAAGGTGGATCTAAGGTTGGTGATGTCATGGGTATCTAGTAGAGCTAACATGAGAGACCAAATGTGAGAAGAGGAGTAGATCTACTATAGAGGTGAATGCAAGTTCCAACGTACTATAGGTAGAATGATGGTGGAGCTCATAGATGAAACCCTTGATGTTAAATCCAAGCCATAAAATGAATAAACTTAATACATAATTAGAATACCAAACTAATGTAGAATGACTATAGATTAGAGCAGTAGTGGAGTATAGTTGCACAATAATGCCAATACCAGAATGCCAAACTAATGTAGATTACCTAAATGTAGATTGGATAAGAAGTAAGACAAATACAAAATATATGATATATGCCCAGAATACCTAACCATATGGTCATGTTCTTATAATCTATAAAATATAAAGATGTATAGATATATATGTCAAACCATGGAAAAATAATACCAATGGTTTAAATAAAATTGTGAGAGAACTTTCCAACTATCAAATCCTATAAAAATGAAATGACTACAAGCAATGTATTGGCAAGGTGATTTTGAGCATAAGAGAGGCTACATAACAACATATGACTACAATATGGATTATTAATATGTACAGATCAATAAAACACATTGACAGACCTCACAACACACAATAAACAAATTATGATAAACTATAATACTATGAAGGACTAAAAACATGCTCTAATCTCCATTTTTACTATAATGGAAAAAAATGGTGGCCTAAGAAAGTGCTCTGATACCAGTGTTAGGGACCTATTACTCTCATGAAGACTAAATAACTGAATCAACTTATATATTAATCTAAACAATCACATTAAAAACATCGGATCCTTTTATGGAAGGAATAACTTTGTATCATAGGACACTTTGAGGGGGCTACCTCCTTTAGAGTAAGGATCTATTACAATTCTTCTTGGATGATCTACATCACCTTCCCCTTTATTTATACTATCTATTACCTACCCATCTCTTTAGTCTAATGCATGTGGGACTATTGCTATTACATGATACTATTTATACTAGTATTCCCCTACCGAGGTACATTACAATAAATAAGCGCAATATAATCAAATAGCATAAGCATATCATACTAGTCCATGCATACATGTGTTATCAAAATTTTCTATAACATAACATATTATTTACATTGTATAAGATATAAACATGAGTATAGTTATGTGTAAAAATTAGTACATAATCTCAACATGATAATGTAAATTTATCATTAAAAAATATAACATGTATCAATCAAGATCAATATAAGTATATGCCCCCAATGTAGAGTGTCATGTGGGTGTAGTAAAGGTCCAACATTTATGCATGCATGTATTTCAATAAAGTATCCATTAAATATATGTGTGTATATAGATAAAATGATATGCTATCTACTAACATAAATTAAACAACATATGCAAAATCTAGTAGAAATGTGAATACCAACTATTTTCATATTTTATTGATTATTTGAATTTGTGTGTGTGTGTGTGTGTGTTAAATTTTTTTCATTTTTTATTCATGATTTTTTTAGAAAATAAAGGTATAGTCGATAATCCCATATAATTTATGCTCATAAGGTGTTCTAGACTAATAATATGGTACAATAAATTGGTTATGCTCTTAAGGATCATACATACATGCCAAATTTAGAGATTTATAATTTGTGATACTTTATATATACCTTATAGAACTATTTGGTTGTGAAGTAGTGGTATATGTTGAAGTGGTTCATGGAACCCATCATTTAGTGATCTATTTCTTTCATTGTCTAATTATAACATTGATTGTTTATACCCTCTTTGAAACATTCTATTTTGATCTAAACAAGTGATTGGGTCATGTCGGTTAGATGGGGACTTCTTGGAGTCTACTATGTATCTTTAATGCAACAAACTCTAGAGTATTAGTCACCTAGGAAAGGGGATTAATTTTTGCTTACTCTTTCATTCATGATTAACAATAATAAGTTGTATGAATAGTTATTTTGGAATAAAATTCTCTTTTTGTAGTGAATACTTACATTAAATCCCTAAATTATGATTACCATATTTCCATGAATATACTCAAGACATATATACACTATGGTTGTAAGTGCATGGATCTTATGAATCCAATCTCATCTAAATAACATATCATATACTCCTATAAGTGATATAAATAAAAATATGTTGGTCACATGTTGGATGAACTTGTAAAGGTAAATCAATCTCACCAAAATCCCCTTGTGCTTTCCCATTGAATGAATTTACCATATTTATCAAAGGGTATAGATCATTATGTGTATATCCAAAATGTGTGAGAAACGTCATGGTATATGCATTATCCTTAGAACCATTATTAACCATAATAGTTTGTATAGGTTGATGATCAATATAATCTCTAATAAATAAGGAGTGAAGATCTGATTTATCATCAACCATTTCATTGTCATAAAATGTAATAGAATGCCTTTGAAACATAGGATATATTTCAAGTGTAATTGTGTTAATCATCCCATAAAATGGGTGCCCATAATGTGGTAGAGAAGGATGTGAATTATATGTCATTTACTCTTTTGGTTCTTTCTTAAAATGAACCTATCTAATTTTGATGATCAGCATGTTATGATCCTAAATCCTTTAGAGAATCATCAAACATAAGGTGTTTTCTATCAATGATATCTTGTATCTTGTGATTCAATTTGAAAAATTTGTTCATGGAATGCCCAACACATTGGTGATAGTCATAATAAGCATTTTCATCATATCCTTTTAGTAGCAGTTGATTTGTATCAACCTCAAAGGGATGAGGGAGAGTCTTATATGAGATGACACTCCAGTAGCTTCATAAAGAGCCAAACTAGAGACTCAAGTAATTATGTAAATTATCTCTTAGTTGAATTGTATAAGATGAGTTTATTAGGCTATTCTAACATCATATTTACCATTGCTATTGCTTCTTCTTTAGCTTCTATATGTTTTACCTTATAGTTTGGTTTGATATGAAACTTGGTATTATAGATAGTCGATGTGTTGGCTACATACTTAAAAAAATTTAATGTAATGAGTTTCATTTATTTATCTCATAAAATATGGCATAAATCATCAAAATATTTAAACTTATGGAATACAATAGACTCATGTAATACATCAAGCAAACTTTTCTTCAAGATATCTCGAAGCTCTTTATCGGCCAACAGATTTGTCATTTTGGCCAACATTGTATTGTACCTCTAAAAATATTCATATATGGGTTGATTGGTGTCTTGTTTAATCTTTGTAATATATTCATATGATATATTTTCAGTAATATTTATATAAAAATGTGCTAAAAAATTATCTGTTAGAGGTTTGAATTATTTTACTTATTGTATTGGTAAATAATAGAACCATATTTAAGCATAGTCATTAAGACTTTTTGGGTATAATTTGGTCAAAATTTTATCATTAGAAACATAATCAAGACATGTTACATCTAGAAATATTGGATACGTTTTTTAGGGTCACCCATACCATCATAAAGTGTGAACTTGGGTGATACAAAACTATTTGGCAAAGGGTGAAAAGAAGAAGGCCAATTAAATGTTTGACCCTTTTCAAAAATAAAGGTTGGGATAATATCCTAGTCAACTAAGAATAAGGTTATTTTAATAATTAGACAAAATAAATGATTCAGATTCACTATATGGGTGGATGCACAAAGTTGGGGGAGAAAAAAGGTGATATACTTGGGAAGAGTTTTTTTTGCAAAGGGTATACACCCTTATTTTCAATATTTTCGTAGTTGTTTATGTTTTGAATGGTACCAAAGTAAAAGGGTGTACACCTTTTGTGTGGAAAATGGTTTATGCCTTTCATCCCATAAAGGGTATAGGTGTTTTTTGAAAAGGGCATACACTCTTTATGGCTCTAAAAGGGCATACACCCTTATTAAAATTTTAATTTATCCCCCTTTCCTCACAAAATTAGTATTCAATTTTCACAATTTGGAGATATTTCATTTTAAAATAGGTGCTGAAGAAATGTGTTTTAGCCTTGCATCCCACTAACTTGATTTGACATTTTGATCCCAGTCTCAGGTATGTTGATTATTAAATTTAAACTTTAGGGTTCACAATTATATGTATTTTTATTTAGGGTATTTAAATTAAATTATCATTGAACTCTCTCATGTTTCCTAAATAAAAAATTATATTTTATAAATCTAGATACAAAATCCTATTAACCCATTGTCTTAAGAAAATGTTGAACAAATTCATGCTTAAAGCCATCAATAATTTGACTTCACAAAATAAGAAGTTGAATTGTATGAATAATGAAATATAAAATGAAAACAATTACAAATTATTATCAATAATTAGTGTCACTATTCAAATCATAGTGCATGCAATTCACTTGATAGTACATTCAAGGTTATTTTTAATGAAGTGGTAAATGTCATGTCATAACTTGATGCAATGTTGCATCAAAGAGAGGTGTTGAAACAATATTATTCTGATAAATTTTCAGATGAGGAAATTAAAAAAAGAAGATAACAAAATAATAAGTGTGTGCTTTGTTTCTTAATCCTGGAATGAACCAACCATAAATAATGAGTTGAAAACATATTACCATTGATTGGTGTGTTCATTTAGATATTAAAAAAACTTTTGGGATAGGTGGTGGATGTTGTTTTATGAACCTCCATGCAATAATAATGACATTTCATTATATTTTTGAGAAAACTTTATTGTGAGTTTATGCTACAATAAATCCCAAATTATTTTGACATGAAAGCCTCATAAGTAGGGGAAGTGGGTCCTCATTTGATAGACTTGGTTCCAGGTGAGACCAAAACTACCATAATTGATTTTAAAGAAATATAAGGATAATAACACATACTTCCATCCCTAAAATATTTCATTGTGGTACATAGATGGACACCCTTGAGGTAGTTACTAGTCTTATATAGGGTATGATTAACCATGGGATGCATACACTAAGGATTTATGCATAGGCTAGAGGTGGTGGAAAATCTAATAGTGTCCCTTCTACTATTGGTGATTGTGTCCCTCGTACTAGTAGTTGCATAGATAGCAGTGATCCTATAGTTATAATACATAATTTTATATCATGTGAGAGAAAGTGTATTAGACCTCTTATTTAGTTATGATATAAATAGTTTAAATCTATGGATACTAGACATATATTTGTGTACCACACTATTACCCAATAGTATATGCCATTTACAGTTACTTCAACATCTCTAAACACAAATATATTCCATCTATAGTTTCTCTAGTACCTCAAAACACCAACATGCCTAAATATATACCATTTGTAGTTGTTTTAGGACCTCTGAACACTAGCATACTAGAGTATATGTCATCTGTAGTTGCTTCAACACCTCATGCCACTAGCATCCTAGACTATATTACATATGCATTTGCTTCACCACCTCCCACCAGTACACAACCAGATATGTAGGGCTTATCTACTTCACCATCTGTATTTTGACACATAGGATAAATTTTAATTATAAGTTGTTTATGTATATAAAATAATATTAAATTTATATTTTAGTATATGTTTACTTAAATAATATTTGACGTAACTTTCATTTTTTTAGATTATATAGATGATCATCGACATCTTAGGTAAGATTCTATTATTGAGGTTGTGATTATCACTATGGTACCCTACACTCAGAGCTAAAAGGTTAAAAATTACACAAATTTGATAGTCTTAAATCACAACTTGGTACATATTATGCCTAGATTTTAGTCTTTTAGTGATATATTTATCAAATTATTATAGTTATTTAATTTTATTATTTTTTATAGATATGTATTTGTAGTCATATAAAATGTTAAAATTGGTAGCTTGAGTTTGGCTTGTAAAACCCAACCCATAGGTCCCTCTTGCATGCTCCCATGACCCTTATAAACACCTTTTTGCTTATTCCTAGTCATTTGTAGACTTCTAAAACCTGATTCCAGCTTAGGTAGGCTACATTTCCTATGATAATTCCATCCCCCTAGGTCTTGCACCTGTAGGGCAGGAGTGCCCAACTTAGACTATAGCGTCAGACACTAGGGTGTCTTATTTTACCACTCCCATCCAATTGTTTTTTTATCTCCAATAGTTATTTCTCTTTTATTCCAATCCTTCATCTTGTTAGCCTAGCATGAATACATTCAATTCATGACCAATAGATCTCTATAAAATCCCATTCAAAATTTATTTATAAGGAGGTTGGTAAATATTACAAAGTAAGCAAAAATACAAGCAAAACCACTAAGGCAAATTTCTCTATTCTCTACATACAGCCATCCAATATAGGTAATAGCATATCCAAATCCTCACACCAGTCCCTAGCCACCTCAAGCACACCTAGTTTAGCATTTTTTCATCCTCATAACACTATTGTACAAAGCACATCAAGTGGAAGAACTACATATGGCTTGCTCCCTCTTTGGAGTATTATTGTGTAGGTAGCATGCCCACATAAAGGTTATGGATAAATGTTCAGTGCATATTACACACCCTAACCCCCCTTCTTTCTTAAGTTTTATCAAAACATAATGAAGTCTAGGGTTTGAATACTAAATCAGCTCTGCAAGGAGTTTCATAGACTTTCAGGAGGCAAGATTTCATAAGCAGGCTCACACAAGGACAACAAATAAAACCCAAAAAACTCAAGTCTCTACAAGCAATTTGGACAATAGTGACAGAAGAGGATAATAGCATCAAACCCTAGGGTGTCCTATTTTAGTGCTCTTATCCTTTCAAAAAATGAAATCTAGATCCTAGTTTTTGACACTATCCCAATCCTACATAGCAAATTCTAGACCCTATCTCAGTCATTTCATCCTATTTTTAGCTAAGCCTTATTTTCTCCATATTTATTACTATTTATAGAAAGGTTAAAAATACAAATAAATAGTTAAATTATTTCAATGTTATTTACTTATTTAGTCAACTCAAACCTTTAACTAAATTAGGAATAAGACTCCAATATTCCAAAAATAGTTAAATCATTTGGTGAACCCAACTTACTTCATTTGCACATAAAAACCCTAGAAACCCTAGGAAAAATTCCTTCCTAAATTTTCCAATATTTTTTTTATTTTTTACTTACATATTTAATAAAGAAATTCACATTATAAAATTCCATAGTAATTTTTATAAATAAAATTCTTCCAAACTCTAGTTGCATATACTAGGTCCTTTTAAATCAAGAGTTTTTCCAATTATTTTTTTGATTTTTTACCTGCATATTTAAATTATAAATTCACATTAATTTTTAAAATTACATAGTAATTTTTTTTAAAATAATATTTTTCAAAACCCTAGTTGCATATACTAGGTCCCATTGCTTTTGAGGTATCACCTTACATCTAAAATCAAATTTCACATAACAACAAAAATGGATCTCACTTATTTACACATATTTATTTAAAATAATAAAGAGACCATACTCAGTCCTATCATATACATGAATGATGAAGTTTACCATATGTTAATGCAAAGCTTCATTCTTTCCCTTTCATGCTTACTTTTCTTAATATGGGATGATATTAAGAAAATTATTGTTAAGCACAATAAGATCCCTCTCTTTCAAAGGAATGTTTACTTGTCTTTAACACAAGGTTTCATTACTTAATTTATATCTCTCATATGTAAACAATTTCAATTTTATCTTGCTAAACATAATAGAAATATCATAGTACATGTCAAAGTTTTTTATGCATTCATGCACAATTCCATTTTCTTTATCTCTTACTTTCTATCTCTCATATGGAAATAATTTCAAGTATATCTTTCTCAACATATGAGAAATATCATAGCACATGTCAAAGCTCTTTATGTATTTGTGCACAATTCCATGCTCTCTATATATTGATTTCTATCTCTCATATGGAAAAAATTTCAAGCTTATCTTGCTACACATATTAGACATATCATAGCACATGTAAAAGTTTTTTGCACAATTCCATGCTCTCTATATCTGTAGACTTCTAAAACCTAATTCTAGCTTAGGTAGGCTACATTTCCTATGATAATTCCATCCCCCTAGGTCTTGCACCTATAGGGCAGGAATGCCCAGCTTAGACTATAGTGTTAGACACTAGGGTGTCTTATTTTACCACTCCTATCCAATTGTATTTTTAGCTCCAATAGTTATTTCTTTTTTATTCCAATCCTTCATCTTGTCAGCCTAGCATGAATACATTCAATTCATGACCAATAGATCTCTATAAAATCCCATTCAAAGTTCATTTATAAGGAGGTTGGTAAATATTACAAAGTAAGCAAAAATACAAGCAAAACCACTGAGGCAAATTTCTCTATTCTCTACATACAGCCATAAAATATAGCTAATAGCATATCCAAATCCTCACACCAGTCCCTAGCCACCTCAAGCACACCTAGTTTAGCATTTTTGCATCCTCATAACACTATTGCATAAAGCACATCAAGTGGAAAAACTACATATGGCTTGCTCCCTCTTTGGCATATTATTGTGTAGGTAGCATGCCCATATAAAGGTTATGGATACATGTTCAGTGCATCTTACACACCCTAACCCCCCTTCTTTCTTAAGTTTTATCAAAACATAATTAATTCTAGGGTTTGAATACTAAATCAGCTCTACAAGGAGTTTCATATACTTTTAGTAGGCAAGATTTCATAGGCAGGCTCACACAAGGACAACAAATAAAACCCAAAAAACTCAACTCTCTACGAGCAATTTGGACAATAGCGACAGAAGAGGACAAAGCATCAGACCCTAGGGTGTCTTATTTCAATGCTCTTATCCTTTCAAAAAATGAAATCTAGATCCTAGTTTGTGACACTATCCCAATCCTACATAGCAAATTCCAGACCCTATCTCAGTCATTTCATCCTATTTTTAGCTAAGCCTTATTTTCTCCATATTTATTACTATTTATAGAAAGGTTAAAAATACAAATAAATAGTTAAATTATTTCAATATTATTTACTTATTTAGTCAACTCAAACCTTTAACTAAATTAGGAATAAGACTCCAATATTCCAAAAATAGTTAAATCATTTGGTGAACCCAACTTACTTCATTTGCACATAAAAACCCTAGGGAAAATTCCTTCCTAAATTTTCCAATATTTTTTTTATTTTTTACCTACATATTTAATTTAAAAAATCACATTAATTTTTAAAATTCCATAGTAATTTTTATAAATAAAATTTTTCCAAACTCTAGTTGCATATACTAGGTCCTTTTAAATCAAGAGTTTTTCCAATTATTTTTTTGATTTTTTACTTGCATATTTTAATTATAAATTCACTTTAATTTTTAAAATTACATAGTAATTTTTAAAAAAATAATATTTTTCAAAACCCTAGTTGCATATAATAGGTCCTGTTGCTTTTGAGGTATCACCTTACATCTAAAATCAAATTTCACATAACAACAAAAATGGATCTCACTTATTTACACATATTTTTTGAAAATAATAAAGAGACCATACTCGGTCCTATCATATACATGAATGATGAATTTTACCATATGTTAATGCAAAGCTTCATTCTTTCCCTTTCATGCTTACTTTTCTTAATATGGGATGATATTAAGAAAATTATTGTTAAACATAGTAAGATCCCTTTCTTTCAAAGGAATGTTTACTTGTCTTTAACACAAGGTTTCATTACTTAATTTCTATCTCTCATATGTAAAAAAATTCAATTTTATCTTGCTAAACATAATATAAATATCATAGCACATGTCAAAGTTTTTTATGCATTCATGCATAATTCTATTTTCTTTATCTCTTGCTTTCAATCTCTCATATGGAAAAAATTTCAAGTATATCTTTCTAAACATATTAGAAATATCATAGCACATGTCAAATCTTTTTATGTATTTTTGCACAATTCCATGCTCTCTATATCTTGATTTCTATCTCTCATATGGAAAAAATTTCAAGTTTATCTTGCTACACATATTAGACATATCATAGCACATGTAATATTTTTTTTGCACAATTCCATGCTCTTTATCCCTTACTTGCTATCTCTCATTTTTAATTCTCTTTATAAACATATTTCTATACAACTTATAACTCCAATTTCATTTATTTCATTCCACATACATGATTTCTACCTAGATGCATATAACTCATTGGCTACTTTTGAGTATTTCCCTATCACTACTAGACACAAGCAAACACTAGCAGTTATATTTATCCCTCCTCTCTTCAAACTAGGTACATCTAGCTCTTATCCCACACCTAATACCATCTCTATGCCTATATTAGATCATGTGGTACATGTTATCACCCAAGTTTATGAAGATAGGTAGGTTGATTACACCCATGGCTATAACTTTATCACTTAGGTTAGCACCCCTTTCGATAAAGTTTCAATTTTCAAGCTATTTTAGCCATCAGATATTTACAAAGATGTGTTGTATGAATCCTCATAATATTATAATTCCTATTTTCACTAAATTAACTTATGTTTCGTCTATCCTCAACACAATGCAATGGACTGAAGAGCATATTTCCTTTGAGAAAGAGGATTTACCCCCATGCCACATCATTAAACAACATCTACCTCTATATATTAAACTAAGAATTAATGATGTAGGGGTAGAAAGAGTGTTAGTTGGTAATGGTTTAGGACTCAACATTTTCAACATTTCTTTTCTTAAACATCTTAATATATAACCTCAAGATCTAGACCATTCTAATATGAACATCAGAGGTTTTGACAACATTCCACAAAAAGTTGAGGGTCAAATAACACTCAATCTTACTTTGGAACCTAAGACACTACCAACTACTTACCAAGTCATACCAAATGGCCTCAATTATAATTCATTACTTGGATAGCCTTGGATTCATGATATGCATGCAGTCCCTTCTATAGTCCATGCTTATTTAAAATTTAGTCACAAAGGCTACATCTACACAAGTCTAATAGACAATGAACCTTTTAAATACTGCCAAGATTTTTGAATCTCCACAAAATTATATTTCGCACTTTAATCTTAGCAATATACCTACACAAATAGTTACTCATAGGGTACCTTTAGACCATGAAACACATCAAAATATTCTAAGTTTTGTACCGACACCAATATCAAATCACTAGTTTACACCCATTTTACACTTAAATGTCTCAATAAGATGGGATATCATGACAAAGGTCTTGGAAATCATGAATAATGAATCTTCAATCCTATCAAGACATCAACACAACATGGAAAGTAAGGGATAGGATATTAGCTTACCCTTCTTCATGATAAACCTTCTTTTGCCACTTCAAAACATATAAAGTTTTATCCACCTATTACACTGATAGATCACACTGTTAATCATACTTTAACATTATCATTGACCTATCCTAATCTCATTGATGATATAGTTTCACCAGATATGTTCACCTTAGATGAATTCTCTATCAATGAATCCCTCTTAAAATTTCTACATGAATATGAGGACCTCCCATTTTTCTATTATAAAAATAGATTTCCTCATCACACAAATTCCCATGCATACTTCAAATAAAATCTAGATTATCCCCATGACATACTATTTGATATGGATGATACTATTCCTATAAGCTTATACACACTAGATCATTCCACATTGCTTAACGAGGAAATAGTTAATTTCAATTTTAGAACTAATCAGGATCCCTGTATTGTCTTGCTAGCACTACCCTATGAAATGAAGAGGATACAGATATTCATCAAACTTTAATAGATTTTCTAGAACTCTTTGCTTGGTCATATTTAGATATGCCAAGAATTGATACATGTATAGTAGTCCATCAAATTCCTTTATACCTAGATGTTAAATTGATTAAGCAAAAAAAATTCAAAATGCATCCTAACGTGGCTCTCTTAGTCAAAGATGAGATCTAACACATCTTATGTTAGTGTTTATAGCTCTGATACCACTTGTTAAGATCTTAGAGTACACTTGATTACTTTTATGTAAGCGACTAAACACAAAATTAAACTAGAAGTAATAAGTAACTAGAAATCAGAAACAGCAAAGAATAGGAGATATGAGAAACAATACAATCTGTATTAAACTCTTCTAGAAGGAAATACAATGAAGAAATCTCTTTCTCCTCACACCTCTTAGATGTACAGTAATTCTCCCTCAAGAGTTCTCTCTCTCTCTCTCCCAATCAATTACAACCAACTCAACTACTGAGTTGTCTTATCTTTTATATGCTATGAGGATCTAACCCTATTATATAGTATACTACAACACTAGGGTTCATTAGCCATGCATTCACCACCCTTAGATCCACCTCTAAATCAAAGGCTCAAATCTGTTCTCTAAAAATAGTAATCTAAAATTAGAAAAGCTGAAAATGCACAGAAGTCGATGTCGATCAAAGATGACCGACGTCGGCCGACCCCTAACCAATGTCGGTTACTATGTAGCTAAAGATAACTGATGTCGATCGACTTCTAACCAATGTCAGTTGGTTTTGACCGATGCCGATTACTATGTAACCGATGTTGGTTACTGTGTAAGCCCAGCAACCTTTGCATTAGCTCATTAGTGAAGCTTTTAGCTCCACAACTCAACATCTTAGATGTTGGATTCATTCAACTAGTAGCACACCTTGAATGGGTTTCCAATATAGTCCCCATGGTAAAACCCATCAAACAAATTTGGTGTTGTTCCAATTCTTGAGATTTAAATAAAACATGCCCAAAAGATGACTTTCCTTTACCTAACATTGACATGATTATAGATTTCATAGTCGGGTATGAAATTTTATCATTTATGGATGGATTTGTAAGATATAATCAAATCGAAATCAATGAATAAGATCAAGATAATATCTTTTACAACACCTTCGGGTACATTTTATTACATTTTCATGCCTTTTGGATTAAAAAATTCTAGTCATGTAACAACATACTATGATGCATATTTTTCATGACTTGATTCACCATACTATAGAAGATTATGTCAATGATATATTAGCTAAATCTAAATAATGACAACATCACGCTATTGATCTACGAAGGATCTTTTAAATACTCAGGCAATATAATGTTTGATTAAACCCAAAAAAATGTGTGTTTGGAGTTACATCAAGAAAAATCTTAGGTTTCATTATTTTCCAACATGAAATAGAGTTTAACCCTAAGAAATTCAAAGCAATTATCGACATGCCACCTCTCATGAACTTAAAATAACTTTGATCCTTACAAGGCAAGATCTAAGTAATATGCCATTTTATAGCTCAACTTGCTAATAAAACTCAGTCATTCACTCGATTATTAAAGAAAGATACAAAATTTATCTCGAACCAAGCCTTTCAAGAAAGCTTTGATATAATCAAGAAATATCTTCTTAATCCACCTATTTTAGTAACACCTATACCTAACAGACCTTTCCTACTATATATCTCAATAATGGATCATACATTAGGAGCACTCTTAGCATAAAACAATGATCAATGTACCAAGAAAGTAGTTTATTGCATTGGTTGATTATGAAAAAAATTATTTCACAATAGAAAAACTATGTCTAGCATTAGTTTTTGCCACATAAAAACTTCAACATTACATGGTAAATAATGAGACTCAGGTTACCATAAAAGTAGATCCCTTGAAGTTTCTAATGGCAAAACCACATCTCTCTAGTCACATCACAAAATGGGTCATATTATTAATAGAGTTTAACTTAAATACAGTTCTCCAAATCTCAATAAAGGGCCAAATCATTGTAGACCATTTGGTAGCCACACCAATCTTGGACACCAATCCTATTAGTGACACATTTAGAGATGATTTTGCTTCCTATTATACTCATTTTGATACTTAGACCATGTTCTTCAATCGTTCTTGATGTGCATCTAGTGCAGAGGTAGGCATTATCTTTCTCGACCCTTCTGGTCACATAGTTCCTATTGCATATTGATTAAGCTTCGTCTGCACCAATAACACTTCAAAATATGAAGCACTTATCTTAGGTCTATTTATCACCCAGTCCCTCCAAATTAGATATATTCAAGTCTTTTGTGATTCCTAACTTATGGTCAATCAATTTAATGATGTATATCAAATAAAAGAAGAAAATCTTATCCCATACCATAACATGGTACAATGTTTATCATCTCAGTTTGACTACTTTTCTATAGAAAGTATACCAAGAAAAGACAACCAACATTCAGATGCAATGGCAAGTGTTGCATCCTTGATTATTATCAACATCAATGATAATCAATCTCTTTTCACAATTAAATGATTAAAATTTCCATCAATTTCCAATACATATTTAATTGGCCTTTCTATTTTAGCCACTACACGTAGTTTCACAACTCCAAAGTGGTTCTTTGATATTTATAACTTTATAAACAAATCCATTACACTAGACACTTTTTCACAAAATGATAGATGTAAGTTACAAAAATAAGCACTTTGTTATGTAATCATTGGCAGATATTTTTTTAAGTGCTTCTTTGATGTAAAATTGCTTCGATGCTTGAATTCAGCATAAGGCAAAATTGCTCTTACACAGATACACAATAGTGAGTGTGGTGGTCACTTTAGTGGGAAGGCCATGTCACACAAATTGCTTTGATAGGGGTATTATTGGCCCACCATGAAATATGAATGTTCATAATATGCAAAGCTATGCAATAAATGTCAGTGACACAGTAACCTATAACATGCACCATCACAATAATTTTAACCTATTATTTCTTCATGCACATTTATGTTATGGGGATTTGATCTTATCAAAAAGATTAACCCTAAATCCACTGATGGGTATAATTTCATCATCATAGCTACAAAATACTTTACCAAGTGGGTGGAAGCCATTCCACTTCAATCTACCATAGGGGAGGACATTTGTATCTTCCTCATGACTCACATTATTTCATGATTTGGCCTACCCATAGCTATCATTTATGTTAATGGAACATCATTCATGAATTAAACTATCAAGAAATTTTTCACAAAATATAATATTAAACACATGTTCTCCACTCTATATTACCCACAAGGAAATGATCAAGTAAAGGCTACCAATAAAACCATCAATAACATTTTTAGCAAAATAGTGACCAAATTTGGAGATGATTAGCACAATCAACTAGTCTTTGCATTATGGGCCTATCATACAAGTATTTTTACACCCATATGAACCACTCCTTATTCACTCATTTATGGCAAAGAAGTAGTTTTACCATTGTAATTATGAATCCCATCTCTTCATATCTCCCTTAAAGGTATTCTCATTGATGACTAGTATTGTGAAAAGTGTCTACACAAGTTCAATAAGTTAGACCATATATGCATTTAAGTAGTAGACTATCTCAAAATCTTACAACAACGTATACAATGATCCTACATCAGATGAGTTCACACCAAATAATTTGAAGTTAATGATCTCATTATCAAATAAAATCTTCAAAATATCAATCTCAAAGAATAAATCAAAGGAAAATTCAAACTAAACTGGCTAGGTCTATACATTATTACCGAAAAGCTTAACCCTAAAGTGTATCATCTAGCCTCACTTGAAGGAAATAAACTCAAAAACCCAATGAATATTATGCATCTACCTAGATTCCATGTATAGTATTTCATTTCATACATTATATTATACATAGTTTCCTTTTACTTGCTTGTATATAGCTCCTTTTCAATTACTTGTACATAGTCTCTTTATGATTGATTGTACATAGCTTATATAAAAAAAATCCAAAAACATTAAAATATTTTAAAATCCAAAAACATTCAAATAATTCAAAAACATTTCAATTATATGCATTATCCATGCTTTACATTTCTACTACCATGTTAGACTTACATTTGTTGTTTTATGCTATTGTTTATCAATTTATCTACATTACCATGCTTTGCTTGATCTTCTTTAAGTGTGTGCAATAACATCCAAATATTTAATTATTTCACTCTACCCATTGAGGGGGCATCTTACTTATACATTTGAGACATACATCAATATATCTACCCACCAGGGGCATCTTTTACATGACTAAACCATCCAAGTTATGCCATTCATGTACCACACACTCTAGTTATCATGATGATGTAAATTATTTACTAACTTACATAGATTACTCTGTCAACACTCACTAGTATATAGCACTTGTGTATTTCTTAGCATATACCTAATCTTGTACTCTTATGTTTTGCATACTTTCACTTATTTCTTTTATTAGTTATATGTGATTGTATTTCTAGTATATTACATGCTTTCCTTCATTACTTTGTGTAGCTAGATGTGATTGCATTTCTTAGTTCCTATTTTGTCTCTTGTATGTGTCTTAGGACATTTGCTAATTTCCTTTGCTTCTATTCTTGTATGTGCCTTAGGAAATTTTCCAATTTCCTTTTATTGTCCTCTTTTATGTGCATGTGGCCCTCTTGCCAACCTTGTTTATTTTAATTATATGTGTATGTGGCATTTGAACATGCCTTGTATGATTGCTTTCCAGTTTGAGTGGCATGTACCCATGTCCCTTATTTAATTGGCCCCTTCTCTTGTATGCTTCTTGCTTATTGCCTTATGTTCTTGTTTCTTTTTTGTTTCTCAATCATTTACAATGCCATGATCCACATCATGCATTATTCTTGCTTTCTTAGATGCCATGATGGAATCATGTTCCATCCCTCCTTGACAAATAATAACTAACAATTCCAGTTTCAAATTATTTTAATACATTTCACATGTTATTACATTATTGTATCTATCTAGGCATACCCCTATTGATCTAACAATATCCATTATAACCTATGTTATATATTGAAATATCATTTTCAATTATCATTGCTTTATCATAAATTTTTGTAGCATAACACACTTGTAAGGTTGTTTCTTATAAGGGTAGTCATTACAAGGTCTTCATTCTTACCCCTAGAAGAGGGGTAAATAAATAGGGGTTTTGACATAGAGATCAAATCTCTTATTGGTCAAAAAATTAGTTTTTAAAATACCCAGAACAACAACTAGGCATAACAAACCAGATAGACAATGATAATTATAGAACTATCTTTAAAATCAACACAAGAAATAGCACTAACTTTGAACTAAAATTCTAGATAGTAGGTTTTCCTATTTTGGTGCTCCTATCCAAACAAAAAAAAAAGATTTTCCAAAAATAAATAGAAAAATAAGTATAAATATAGTTTTGTCAGCAATAGTTCAGTTTAGAATCAATAGTTTGAGTATATTTTTTATCAAAGAATCTAGATATAAGGGGAATCATGCGTGACATGATATTTCTCACTTTTAGTTTTAGATTGGGTATTTGTTATAATTTTCAAATCAAAATCCATGTTATAGACACCAGTGATTGGGGGCAATGTGTGTGGCACAGCGGTCTTCTTTTCTTTTCGAGTTTAGTATATTACCGAGGCATTCTCAATAGTTGCATGCCTTACTCCATCTATAAGTGGTTGGAATCATTTTTGAGTAGCTTCCACATAAATATATTTCCTATTTTTATAGTGGCTTTCATACAAGCCTAATATCCACTTTTTTTGAGTGGCCAAGAGTGGCCTAGTTTCTATCACACATTCAGTTATCCACACCACATTGTCAGAATATAGAGCATTCATGGGATTTATAATCCATATCATATTACATACATTCATACCAATGTCATTTCATATCTTCACTTCATAGGGCAATGATGGAGCAAAAGGACTAGCTAGCCTTTGTATGCTTGAGCCACCTACTCAGAGGGATTGGACACACAGTCCAAACATTGATTAGCATACGCATGATCACATAGCTTCACTTAGTGGGAAATGATGGAGTCAAAGGGATAACCTTTACATTATTAATCCACTCTCAGGGAATTGAGCACTTATCTCCATTCATAATATTACTCTTGGTACAACATCATTCAGCATATACTCAACATCACTCCACATCACAATAGGTTTTGTATTGGTCCATGTACTCGATGATGTGTATTCATTCCTTTCTCTTCCTCTCTCTCTTATATCTTTATATGTTCTTATTTTAGATATATCTTATCTAGTAATAATTGATCTACTCTTTGTTTTTCTCTTGCAAATTTACACTTCATAATGTACTCTCTCTATGCACACTCAGCATCACATAAACTTCATAGACTTCACCCTTATAGGTAAGTTCAGGTACACGTTCTAATTTTTCTTTATCTTAGTATTTCACTTTTTTTATCACTAATATAAAATTTTAAATTGGTATCTTGAGTGTGGCTTGTGACACCCAACCCATACGTCCCTCTTGTATGCTCTCATGACCGTTTTAGACACCCTTTTTGCTTATTCATAATCATCTATGGACTTCTAAAACATGATTATAGCTTAGCTAAGATATATTTCCCATGTTAATTCCATCCCCCTAGGTCCTGCACCTATAAGATAGGATCACCTAACTTGGAATATAGCACTAGACCCTAGGGTGTCCTATTTCAACACTCCTATCAAATTGCATATTTAGCTCCAATGGTTATTTCATTTTGGTTCCTATCCTTCATCTTGTTAGCCCAGCATGAATACATTTGACCCATGATAAAAATATCTCTATTTAATTTAGAAGGAGGTTGACAAATATTACAAATCAAGCCAGAATATAAGAAAAACTACTGAGGTAAATTTCCCTATTCTCTACATACAACCATTTAATATAGCTACTAGCATATCTAAATATTCACACTAGTCCTTAGCCACCTTAAGAACACCCATTTTAGAATTTTTTCATCCTCACAACATTATTTCACAAAGCACATCAAGTGAGAGAACTACATATGGCTTGATCCCTCTATAGAGTATTGGTATGTAGGCAACATACCCACATAAGGGGTGTGGATACACATTTTATGCATCTTACACACGCTAACTCCCCCTTATCTCTCAATTCTTATTAAATAACAATGAATTCTAGGGTTTGAATACTAAATCAGCTCTATAAGGAGTTTTTTAGACTTTTAGCAGGCGATATTTCATAGGTTAGCTCACACAGGAATAGTGAATAAAACCTAGAAAACTCAAGTCTCTACGAGCAGTTTGGATAATAGTGATCAAAGAAGATAATAGTGTCAGACCTTAGGTTGTCCTATTTTAGTGCTCCTATCCTTTAAAAAAATTAAATTCAGATCCTAGTTTGTGACACTGTCCCAATCTTGCACAACAAATTATAGACCCTATCTCAACTGTTTCATCCTATTTTTAGCTAAGTCTTATTTTATTCATATTTATTTCTCTTTATATAAAGGTTAAAAATACAAATAAATTATAAAAATTAGTATTTAAATTATTGTAATATTATTTACTGATTTAGTCAACTCATACCTTTAACTAAATTAGGAATAAGACTCCAATATTCCCAAAATAGTTAAATCAGTATTTGTCATTTTCTTCTATGGTATATTTACACACATACATAATTTAAATTAAATTTCTCTATAATTATGTAATGATGAAATTAAATCAAATGTAAAAGTTTATTTAATGTAAAGAGAAGTAAATTTATATCACATTTTAAAATAATATAAATGTATTTGAGCACCTATAATAAAGTATCAAATATTCATGTCTTCTTTTCCCAACATCACTCAAAATCACACTAGATAATCAAATCTCTTGCCTTAGAAAACATTATCACACATATATGGACATATATACCCATAAAACCCTTATTTTATTTCACATATTGAAATACACTGAGGTCTCCATGATTTCTTCCATTAAAATTGAATATATTGAGATCTTGTATTTGATTTGAGAAAATGGCATAAGTATAACATCATATATAGTTGAAATAATGTCATAATCATAGTATCCTATATATTTAAAACACTCTCATTTAAGTGAAGTATACTTTTGTTTCATTTTCAAGAAGTGTTTCCTTAAAATATTATAACTCTATGAGATGTTGCATAATCTCAACTTAAAATTGTGCTTATGTTTATTTTTTGATGATATTATTATCTCACATTCTTGTTTTAGGCCAAAAAAATATGAGATAAGTCATAGTGATTTTATATTGATAAAAAAAAATCTATGATGCCAAAAATAATGATAGTAAAAATGTTATTAGTTACCTAGTCCAAGGTATTAATATTTCATAATTGTCTGCATCAATTTACATACAAAGCTATCAAATAAAATAAATACATATGTAAATATATTAGACTACATTTGATTTATCAAATTCACAAAATAAAGTGCATGAAAACACTAAATATATTCAATATAAGTTTGTTCATTTGAACATCCATACTATAAATTATATATCAAATTATTTTGATCTCTAAGTAGTTCATGTTTAGACAATACCTAAAAAGGTAAAAAAAATTTAAAGCATCCTCTTGTTTAGGAAATAAATTAACAATAACAAATATGGGATAAATTAAGGAAATGTGAAAATTTTGACTCATTACTTTCGTAGTCTTTATCTAGTTCACATAAAATTACATTTACATCTCTTTTATTTATTTCTCCATTTATGAATATGTAGACAGTAAAATTGAATATTATTGTTTACAAATTTTGTATACACCATAGTTTTTATACAAAATGAATAAATGTTCTCTCCTTCTATCCCTCTCTCATTTTCTCTTTATTTTTTTACTTATTTGTAAAGATGGGTTTTTTGACATAGGGACCTGACTCTATACAAGAAATAAATAAAAAAGGCCTAAAAAGCTACGATAAATAATAATATATGCCATCAAATACACATGGCTAAAAATAGAAACTAAACAACTAAAAAACAACAATAAAATCCAAAAAAAACATGGAGCCAAATAAACATTTAGTCTAGTTGGCCCTATGGAGGTTGACCTCCTCTTCCATATCTTTGAGTTGTTCTGCTCCTAGATTTTCTTTGTTATTACCTCAAAATCAGCATTCAACATTTTCTTACTTCTTTCCTTCTCCTCCATTTTATATTTATCCTTAGAACCATCTTGATTTATCCTCCTCCCTATTCAATTTATCTTTATGTATTTAAAGAATAATATTAATTTTGATTTATCTTAAATTAGGTTTAGTTTTATTTGTTTCATTATTTACCTCTTTCATTTTTTGGTTTCATAGATGATGAGAGATGTTATGGGTACTCTTCATGAATCTAAACAACATTTGATTAATGTTTTAGTTTCATCCCAAGATCTATTATCACCCCAATAACACCTAATTAAGAGACAAATTGGTGAGAACACATAGTAAAATTATTTTTAAGCTTCAAGTAATGATATTATACATCATATTTATATTTGTATGCACATCTAAATCTAATGATATATGTATGCTCTATAGGACTCTCCATCATAGATATATTCATGATCATGAAACCAAAGATAGTCATTTAGATGGCATGAATTGAGACTAGAATCGCTTTATTGAAAAAAATTGTTCATGGAAACTCTATCATTTTCCATATATCATTATAATGCATAAGATTTTATATTTCATATGTTGTGCAAGTATAAAAATTTTATGAGATTGTGGAAGATACATTTGGTCCTTTGCATGCTGAGAGGAGATATTATCTTGTAATGAGTCATGGAGAACCCCCAATTCTACATATATGGTGAGGAAGTTCAAAATTAATGAAGAGAAAGAGAGCTAGTTGTTGTGTTATGGGTAGTTATAGGCATAATTTATTTTTATGTTGATATGGCCCTTATTGTATGCCTATATGGTACATTTTGTATGTATATATTATGGTATACATTGTATCTTGATATGTCATATTTTTTATGTCATTATGACATAATTTGGATACACATTCGTGCTTATGACATTATTTTTATTGTTACATACATGTTATCCTTCTCAAAAGCATTCATAAATGAAAAATTTCCAAACATAGTTGTGTGAATGTTCACAGATAATTGAAATTTTTTAATTTCATGAAATTAATATACTAATGTTATAATGAGTACAATGTAGTTATTGTTTTGTGCACATCTATTTTATGATTGTTGATCTATGTGATGGTTTCTTATCATTATCATAGATTTATTCAAAGAAATAAAGAAAGATAAAAATTATATTAATGTCCACAAATGACCAAAAGTAAATTAATGGGATTGAAGGAAACAACCATAGAAACCAAAAAAATTAGGAAAACAGAACCAAAGAAATAAAGTATAAATACATTTAGCTTTTTAATATCATTGGAATAACTTTCAATTATGCAATTTACTATCAATACATCAATTTATTATAATAAATACAAATGAATATTTCCTTGATATTTTGGTTACTTATGCATGAGTCAAGATGAGTGACCTTGTCATGAGCACAAACTTATTTAGTATAGATAAATTTTAGATACATTAAAACTTATTTATGAGGGGCAAACAAAAGCCCTATGATATTGTGCCAATGAAGACTAGAGATAAATATCATATAATGTATTTATTTGTACTTAAAGTGGAGAAATAATATCATTAGATTCACTCTATTTGTGCATATATTTTGATTCACATTGAGGACCCTCTCTCTAAGCTAAATTGAAATTGTTCTTAGCATGTTTTCCTATAGTGCAAACTATCTCTCCTACTAACTTGCTTATATATCTAACTAACTTGGCCATGCAATGAAAGAGAATCATGAGGAGTAGAGACAAGTTTTTATATCCTAAATTTGCATGGATGATTCCTCTAATAACCCCTTAGTGGATTCTCCCTAGATCAAGACAAGCAAGACATGGGAGTGAGTTCTCTCTCGTAGTCAAATGTCTCTTAAATGACAGAAAATTTGGTCATTGAGAGGCATATCTTATGACTTGATAGTCAAATTAACAAGTTATATGTGAGAATTGCATTTGCATATGCATATAAATAGTGGAATGACCACCCTTCACTCTTTTTTAAGCCCCAGGACCCAAATTTGTAGTTATTTAGATGCATCCCTTAAGAGAAGCTTCTCTTTCCTTAGTATGAAAATGGAGTGAACTTCCCTCGCACATTATAGGAGAAACATGAAAGGTATAGATGAGCCTTCAACTCCAAAATTTACATGGGTGATTCCTTTGAGAACCCCTTAGAGGATTATCCATAGATAGAGATGAGAAAGACATGGTGGTGGTTTTTATTTTGTATCCAAATGTCTCTTAAGAGACCCAAAGTGGGTTAGTGGGAGGTTTATCTTGTGACTCACTATCTCAATCAATAAATTATTTGTGAAAACACATTTAGATGAGTGTATCAATATTAGAATGAATACCATCCACTATTTATTTTGCCTTGAAACCAAAAGTTATAGTTGGTTGGATGCATCCCTTAAGAGAATCTTCTCATCCCTGAGTAGGAAAATGGAGTGAACTCCTATCTCATGTTGAAAGAGAAGCATGAGGATTAAATATGCGCCATCGACTTCTAAATTTGTATGGGTGAGTTAAATTTGTATGGGTGAGTCTTATGAGCACCACTTACAAAATTATCTGCGTATTGATATTAACGAGACATGGAAGTTGTATATAAAGGGAAATGCAACTAATGTATTAATCAATACTATCTTGGAGAAGATAAATCATACTTATACTTTTGATTGTTGATACATTATATATTTGGGGGCATGACCAAGATGGATCCATTAAACCTAACCAAGGGATATCTTACCATAATAACATCATTAGAGAAGGTTACAAAGCCTCTAATCAAGCAACACCATGCAATAACCCTAGATAAATCTTATGTTTTCATATTCACAAAGTAAATTAAAAATCAAATTAAAATCTAACCTAGTGCTCACCAAATATTGTGGCACAAAGTGGGGGTATGAAACATAAAAAGTAAACATACATAAAAGATATATAATCATGTCAATATATATTAAATCTTAATTCATGTGAGATAAGTACAAATGTAAATCTATCTACACTTATAAATGGGAAATAAAGTTAGGAATACTTACCTTTGAAGATGAACCCTTCGAGCCTCAATATCTCCCTTAGCAAAGGTGATTTACAAAAGGTTGTTGTGGCATGTAAGGATGACAAGGATATGTTGTCTCTAAGCAACATAACTTCTATATGCATCCAAAATACATAACCATAAGACAAGATTTGTATCTCTAAAGAAAGTATTAAAACCCTGAGCTATCCTTCTAAAGTAAAATAGTGTATAATCAAATGTGCAATATAATATTCATCTTCTTCTCGCTATTAATAAATGATAGAAATGTATGTTTATATATAGCTAAATATAACCCTAAACCTTTTTAAAAGTTTATCTGATAGGGTTATCCTAATCAAATTTGTATCGTTAATTGATAAAAATGAGTAAGTTCCTAGTCTAGGTTAGTTAAGGCTGACCTAGACGTGTAACATGCTTTTAAAAATTTAAATATAGAGTTGGCCTAGGCTGATAGTGCAATGTAAACTTTCAAAAAAAATTAGGCTTAATAAAGTGCTAATGAAGGTGGTGAAATGCTTGGATGAGTGTGTAAGAGAGAATTCAAGGCTTAAGGAAGAACATAGGAGAAGGTTGTCTATATATCAAATGATAGTATATAGGACAACAATCTTGTAAAGAAACAATGGTCTACCCACCCCTTTCCTAGTACACCCTTTAAGGAATGTGCTTAAAGAGATTGAGACTTGATATGCAAGAGAGAAAGCATAAGTAATTGATCAATTTTGAAAATATTATGTATATATATATGCCCCACTCGAAGCTCATCACATGTCATGTAGGTGTAACATGGGATGGTACTTCAAGAAAAGTACATAACAACACACAATGTTAAAGCTAAATAAATTGTAGTAAGAAGCAAATAAGATAAATTAAAGGACATAATTAAAAAACATATACCTTAACTTAATGTTGTAGATAAAAAATGGAGTGAAAGAAATGTGAAGGTGTCCAATGTAGGGAACATTTAGGAAAACTTGTAAAAATTAGTGAAAAAGACCAAAAAATCAATTTTTTTACAAAATATACATGTAATATGTGAAAACATTCTCTATGACATTAGGATTCTAGAACATCTAATGATTTGGAAAAAGATCTAGTAGAAACAAAGATATGGGAAAAAGATAAAATCTAGTGGTAAATATTTGATAGGTAATGGGGTATTAGGTAGGAAACGATTAGACTAATAAATTCCTAAGGCATTTATGGTAAATGGTCTAAGATTCACCATAGGGAAAATACATAGTCAACTCAGTTTGTAAGGTGAGAAGAAAATAAGGGGTCGAATGCATAGTAGTGGGTTGACATAGTATTGATAAAGTTTGTCAACTACGTAGTAGTAGGTTGATGTAGTCTAAAATGAGATGGTCAATTGTGTACCTTCTAGTCAATGTAGTTAGTACTAAGTGGCTGACATAGTTTGTTAAAGAGGGTCGACTATGTACTAAAAGGCTGATGTAGTATTCTAGAGTTAGGAAAGAGATGATTTAGTATAAAATATGTTGATATAGTCTAAAATAAAAAGGCCAATTTAGTATCAAATGGACTGATGGTGTAGGAAAATAAGAAAACATGTGAAATGAAAGAAAATTAACTGATGAAGTAGTTAATTTGTAAATTTTTAAGTATATATGACATGGAGATATGATACATATGTTTTTGTTTTATATTGTATAGAGATGATAAAGATATTACCACCTAGTAAATGTATCATGGCTACTAGATCTATTAGATCATTTGATTGACATGGATAAAACTTGACTAATCACCTTGGGATTTGGTGCCATCATGGAGATGAGATAGATCCCTCTTAGTGTTGATCTCATTATCATGTTCTTATGATCATGGGAATGGTTGAACAACACTTTTTTATGGGAGTTGCATGGGGACACCATTGAGTTGGGATTAATCTAGAGGATGTTCATGTATTTCTTGGACTTTTGATAGGTAGGACACTGGTGATTATTGATGCATCAAATTTTGAGGACAAGAGATGAGCATTAACCTAGTGGTCTACCTACTAAGATAAGATCTACCTTGATTTAATGGTGAGATTATTTTGTGTTTACATTATAGTCATTATAGACATACATAAGGTAGTGATATGACTTTTGATAGCATGAGTGTTGTGTCATTAGTTGGACAACAAGGTATTATTATATGTGTTAGACTTAAGCCAGTTTATATTAGATTAGGGATAAATTTATGATTTTAGGTCTATCATCTAGGTCTAAATCATGCATGATATGTATGGGATGTTTTATATAAGGTAGAATACCATGGGACCAATGATTTTACTTACTGCATGGATATATGAGAGGTTCTTATGTATAGGCCAATTGGGTTACCCCATGCATTCGATGATAGGTTACCACAGGTCTTGCAATGGAGATAGGACCATGTAGCGTAGGTAATTACCAATGTGATATTATTATATACTATCACATGAGGGCATATCATGTGGGATCTCTACACTCACATAGCTACCATATGGCCTAGTTGGTCTACCATTGTGATAGGGTTATTATTGACAAAATTTGACCCCAAGTCAAATTTGGGTCAACCCCTAATATTTTTAAATTTTAGAGAAAGTTTCATATGTACTATGGCATCATCTATTATCCTCCATGTCTTACTTACCCTTTCCCTAGTCCTTGTTGAAACCCATCCTCCTTATACTGGCTTAGTCAACCAAAGTCAACATTGGTCAAACCTAGTCAAACTTAGTCAAAGTGTCAAATTATATTGAAAATGTCCTAAAATGGTATTTTAATTGTTTCAAGGTGTATTCAAGTCACAAATCAGCCAATTTCTAAGTTTGACGTGGTAAAAGTGTCATTTGGCCACTTTTCTAGCTAATTAATTGACTTGTATGGATGGTGGGAGTTACAAAATATGTCATCAAGGTGGATATCAACATGGATAAGGTCAAATCACATAAAAATCAATCAGGTAATAGTTATAAGTATTTGTGATCAATAAATGGAAATTTTTTCCTCAAAAATAGGAGCTTTTAAACACTTGTACAAACTTCTCTAGTCCACCATCAGTTGAAAATGTGGAGTGACTCCTCCTTTATGAACAATCAATTCAAGCAGCCTTTTATGAAATTGCATTAAAGAGGAGTATGGTTATGCATATGTTTATTGTTTTCAATAATAAAAAAGTTTTTTGAGTTTGATATAGTGTTTTTAGGTTTGAATAAGGTCCTCTTCATGGTGTTTCAATCATCCAACACTTCTCTTTCAATGCTTTTAAGGGAGAATTCCAAATTGTGCTTGTTTCTCAAAGTTTGCATTCATGGGCATGTAACCTAAGTTTTGTAACATATAAGATGGTTCCATTGGATGATCAACATGTTTGGATCTATGTTTTCAAGGTGTTTCATTCAATACCATTGTGATAGATCAGTCACCTCCTTCAAGCCAAATTTCCTAATTCCCATGTTCACTGCCTTGTTTGCAAAATGTGCTCACAACTACCTCATACAAGAGTTCAAGAAGTTATACAGAGGTGTGAGTCATGGATTACATGTTGGATTAATGTTTGAAGATATAACATATAAAAATAGTCATGTATTTCATGTCATGGAGGTTATAATTCTATGTCAAGTGGAATTTTCCTTCAAAACAATGATTGGCTATATTGGGCTCACAGTCCCTAAAAGTTACAAATAGAGATCCTTGACCCTTTTTAGAATAACATATGTCATGATAGAAGTATCATCCAACATCCTTGATTTTTTACCTTCCATCCCTATCTACATACAAATCCTATGCTAATTTTGAAAATCAGAGGGTGAGTTAGAGATGGAGTTTTCAATGCCTAAAATGGCCAAAAATCACTGAATGTAAATAAGGATATCCACAAGGTTTTGAAATATTGAAAAACTTTTTCTTTCAAGACTGATATTAGCTCATGCACCTGTGTTGAAATGACTCCAATATCTCAAAGTTACATCCCTATCATAAAAAATCATGTAGAGGAGAGAATGCATGATCTCACTTCCTTCTTCATACCCTCCATTTGTACACAGGCCTGGGAGAGGCCATCTACATTAGGGTACTCAAGTAGTAAGGTCAAATTGGTTTCCATTGTACTATAAGGGACTATGTGGGTGAAATTTGGCCAATAAAAATGAGAGGTGACCTCAATTAACTCATTTTAAACCTAATAAACCATCTATAATTCCTAATATTGCCAAGGACACACCTACAGGGGCAGAATAAGGTCTCAGTCTAGTCAATGTAGGGGTATCCTCATTGAGGACATAAGCATGAATTAATGTTGGTTTGAAGGATTTCATAGTTAAAACAAGTAAAATTGGGGTATTATGACCTAGGATACATGGAAAGGAGGTCCACAATCATAAACCAAGCCTCAAATCACCCTACATGATAACCTACAGGCCTATACAGACTGAGATAGGCAGTAAGCTAAAAATAGGTCTTACTCATGCCAAATGAGACAAGGTTGATGGAGTATGGCCTATAAAAGGTGAATTAAAATATAAAACACACCCAAAATTATTTAAAACACTTTATAAGCTTGGTTTTGTGGTGAGCAACCTCTAAATATACTTAAAGTAACTCTGCCTCGATCAAGGCATGAGACCTAGTCTAGGTTTCCAAAAGGTAAGGAAGTGTTTGAAGATCCAATGAACTATAATATGGTTTGAATAGGTTTTATATGTAATTAATGATCCATAAATTTCCTAATATATCTCAAACTAATCTCTAAATCCCTTAGTAGAACCTATACCCTACCCACCTTCAACAGGCTACCTTGTCAAAGTCTACCTTGGAAATGGTGTTGGATGGAAGTCTACATAGAGGAGTTAGGTGCCAAAATTTCGTATAGAGTATCATAAAAACCTTATTAATATGATACAATGATAAATTTTTCAATTCCAATAGGTAAAAACCTCTCTATTCTATCTTAGATTAGGGGTAGTTTTCCATGCATAAAGAAGACAGTTTTGGGGAAGATGGTGAAATTGATGACCAAAAGGAAATAAATGACAAAATTAAGGTTGGATAAGCTGGAGGAAACCTAAAAATACCTAAAATACCTTTATATAATCCTTTGAAGCAAAAAATGTACCCCACACTACAAAGGTTGCAGTCACCATGAGAAGGAATGGTAAGCAAATGGCTTGGTAAGGATGGTCACTTCTAATTCTAACTTTTTCCAAGAATTATAATGTTTTGATTCATGTTATTAGATATATCTTGGATGTTTCTAAGATATATATATATGAAAATAAAACATCAAAGGGGTCATTTTGAGGTTTTGGTTGCAGGCAAACCCATTGGCAAGGTTTAAGCCTAGTTCCAAAAGGGTGGTCATCTTCAATTATAGCTCTTGATGAGATTTTTTTATGATTGGATCATGTTTGAGATACATAAAAAGAGGTTTGGGTATCTTAATATTGTATATAAACTATCCAATAAGCCATTTTTGTCTTAAAGTACACTTAGACCTCACAAAATATGCAGAAAATACATGGATAACCAACTTCAAATGCTTAGAACTCTCATCAACCTTTGCATGGGACCTGGTGGTGATTGTAGAGGTTTTATGGGGTCCTTATATTTAATTTTGTTCCATTAGTTAAATTATTTAATGTTCCATTTATATAATTGAATGCTAAGAGGGTTAGTCACTCAAAAACCCTTGAGAAGCCTATTTTAGGACCTAATGAGAGAGAAAGGCCAAAAAAATCACTCAAATGAATGTTTCAAACTTGAAAATAATTAGGATTACCTTGATAAATCTCCTAAGATCCACCTCATGCCACTAGTCTGTACCTAAAAGTACAGGGTTGTATGGAATAGGCCAAGAAAGAACATTTAATGCTAGAACAAGGGTTTGTACAAATGATCATGAGCTCAAATTCAAAATGAGGGATGATAAGGAGGTAATAAAAGTTAATAACATGAAATTTTTCTATTTCACACTTTTGGGAGCACAAAATAGGTATTTTTAGTCTTCTAGGCTAAAGAGGCCTAATTAGGCCTAATTGGGAGGACTAATGGATCAAAAAACACACTTGCCTTGGGTGTTGAGCCATTAAAATTGGAATAGATCACAATGAGGGAAAATGGTACTCAAAAAATGTTTTACTTATTCTTATAGATTTATAAATTATCCTACACAAGGAGACTTGTGTAAAAATAGGGCTAGAAGAAGACAAGGCCTAGCAAAGGCTCTATCAGAAAATGGGAACTTGAAGATATTTTGATGGTTATAGATGGATTGTTTTTAGTGCAGTATGATGAAATATGCCTTCCATGAATAAATATTTCATAACTTGAGATAAATCCAACTTTTAACTATTTTGGCCAAATTGGGCCTAGTGAGATAAAGAGGCCTTGTGACACCTAAGAGAGGAATTAATGATTTCAGGTGATGTAACGAATGGAGATGCTTAAAAATGGTTTCCAAGTGTCCTTGGGATGAAAATGTAACTATCTAAGATATCTCATGATCAAACTCTTGCCTTTTTCCACTTGTTAAGGAGTTTCAATACTCAAAGATGCTTGTGGAAGAGTTTCAATGCCACCTTAAGTAAGGTGCTCAGTTTGGGATGGACACATATCCACATCAATGACTTGATCTCTTCTCCACTTCATTTCCATGCAACACTTCTCCCTAACCTTATTTGAAGTGTTCTTGAAATCCCATCATGAAGGTAGCTTCACAAGAGAAAATGATTGAGAAGATAACTACACCACACTTGAAGAAGAGGCTAATTTGGGATAGAATGATGTGAAAATTAGTTTCATGACTCTTCATACACCTCATTCACATCCATTTTAACTAATTTCCACATTTTTAAACTTATCCTTTTTCCTCTTCAACTTCTCTTTTCTCTCTCTTCTTCCAAATTCTATAAATGTGAGCCATCTTGGCTATTGTAAAAGAGACAATAGGTAGTATGGTGAGGCCCTACTCATATGAAATTGAATTTTTTATTTAAAAAATGAATACAAGTTTGATTCTAAGTTAAGAACATTTTGTCAAAGTGTGTGAGTGATGTATATTGGAGCTAAGTGATGGTGTCATCCTTACTCCTCGTTATCCTTCATGTTTAAGCAAGAATTCTAGTTTTAACAGGTCATGTGAAGTGTACGAATGTACTAGGCTCCTCTTCAAGTATGAAATTGTATTTATGGTGTGAAATCTTCACCTAGATTAGTTATCTTATTGATTATCCTATGTATGCTTACTTTCACACTAAAACACTATGTTAGGATCCTTCAATGCCTAGAATTGGTTGTGGAAAGCTTTGTTGCTTAGTAGGAATGTGATAATATATGGGATATGTCTTGGTGTATCACCTCTTTAGTGTAGTTTCCTTTTCATGCATACTCCTAACCCTTTTCCCATAAACAAGAATTAGATTAGGTCATAATCACTTAAAGATGAATCTAGGGAGCTAGCCCTTTCAATCCTAGAGATTAATCTCTCTTACAAGTTCCCACAAACTTGAGACATGATTCCATGTTGCATTAAATTTTAGGAATCATATGGAGTATCCTAGGGTGCACAATTTGAAGACAACATTTTTGGCATGTCCGATGGCCATTGGGCCTAATTTCTTCCATGTAAAGGTGAATGTTGGTCTTGATAAGCCTAAGGTTTTAGAAGTATTTCTAATCTAGCATGGTGAGAATCTCTAGTTGTAGATCAAGTTTTCCACATTATATTTCATTGTTAGGAGGAAGAAGAAGAGATGGTTAGGCAACATGATTTTCTAACCTTCAACACCCAAAATCCAATCAATATTCTTGCTTATGATCCTATCCCTCCTAATGCCACCAAAATTCTCCCAAACTTCAATAGAGAAGGTCTTATTACCCCATCTAAACACATTAGGGATATCTCAATTTTTTTCAATTTCCACAGTATCACTCAAGTCAACATAGCTATTAGGCTACTTGTCATGTCTCAAAAGGTTAGAGCACTTGATTGGTATTAGGACATTATGAGGTGGTTACATTACTAATTAGGATGGCTTTAGAGAGTTATTAGTAAATAGGTTTGAGAATAAGAGTGATCACATTTCACTAATCTATTAGGTAAATGTGATAAGGAGAGGTCATAATGAATCCATGGGAGAATTCAATGAAAGATTTCAAAGAACATGGCATAGGATGCCACCTATAATGAGACCCCCTCTAAGATTTGTGTTCCCCACTTATATCAAGGCCATTGGAACTGATTTGGTAGTAATGTTGAAATCAATGGGAGGATTTACTCTACCTGATGCATATGAGATAGATATTAAAGCTGAGAATAGTTTGATACTAACTGGGAAATTATCCCCAAGAGTTATTATGCATTTCTTATCTCATATTCATTTGAAACCCCAAGTGTAGATAAAGTTCCTAATGCTAATGTCAAGTCTATATTCACTCCCAATAAGGTGGAGAGTACTATAGACAAAGATGAAATGATCAGGTCATTACAAGCTCAGCTCTGTTGTCCCCCAAAAATATCACTCTTTTTGGGAACAACCTATGAACTATTTTGGTTCAATAGACCAAAATCCTCTCTCCCCTTTTCAAGAATTGTTTTGAGCATTCAAGTTCTTCATTCTTCAAGCTTTTCAAAAATCTACGGACTCTGTAGACTTGAATCTATAGATTATGTAGGCTTGAATCTATGGACTCTATAGTAAGAAAATCTACAGACTCTGTAGGCCAAGTTCTATAGGCTTTGTAGGTTTATTTATACGGACTCTTTAGGAAAGAATCAAGCTCTTAACACTTAGGCGATTTTAAGGTTGGTTCAATGACAAGGTTCAACCAAAATGTCCATCGGCAAGCTTCTAAGCAAGGATTAAACCATTGATCCATTGAACCTTGAACCATTTTGGTTCAATGGGTTTAAATGTTTAACATCATCAGCAAGAGTTAAGTGCATTTTTCAAGATTCAAAGTTCAACCGCTTCAAGGTTTAATGGATTCAAAACACTTATCAAAGAGAAGAAGGCTTGAACCATTGAACTGTTGAACCATTGAACCACTTTGTTTAAAAGGTTCAATAGGTTTAATGGTTTAATAGGTTCAATGACCAAATGGTTCAACGTGTTTGGTTCAAAAAGATCAAAAGGACTTAGCCAAATAAAAATAATGAATCGATTGAACTGTTGAACCTTAAACCAAAAGGTTCAATGAGTTCACAGGTTAAAAGGTTCAACCAGTGCAATGAACGTCAAAGAGCTTAGAAATAATAAGTGATGGATAAAGGATGAACCAATGAACTGATTTAACCTTGAACTGAAAGCATTCAAAGTTCAATGGTTCATAGGTTCAAAGGTTCAAAGGCAGCCTCAGTCAAGGAAAGAAGCAGCAAACAATTGGTTCAATGGATGGTTCAACCAAGGAGTGAGATAGCGATTAAACTAGGAAGAAATGGAACAAAAGAGATATAATGAACTAATGAACCAATGTACTTTCAGTGGGCTCAAAGGTTTAAGGTTCAACATGGTTCAAGCAGCTAGCAACCATTGACGGCCCTGCAGACATCCAATTTAAAGTAAGGTAATATCCATGGAAATTCAAATAGAGAGCAAAATTTAAAGGAAGAACCAAGTGACTGGCTGAAAAGAGAGCTCGAAGGCTCAAATTGCTATAGGGGAGAGAAGATCAATGCAAAAGATCAGAAATATCTTCAAGGGAGTTATTTCCAGTAGATGAAACAGTGGATCAAGTAGACTTTTGAGCACACCAAATCAAGGACACGGTCTATTTTTCTTCCATGAAGTAAAGACAAATTGGATAGCTAACCAAACATCAGGAAAAGGACTAGACATTCCATACCAAGGGAGAATACATATGGGATGAAATGACACGCCATAGTTAAAATAGTCACCCTATTTTCAATGTAGTCCTTTGACAGAACTGAAAATGCATTCAAGGCATTGAATGCACAGCATGGGCCATCCCATGGAACAAAGCACCAAGCCTTTCTTGGCTGATATATATTGTAATCTCTTTTATTGTTTCAAGGAGATATTCCTATTACCAAAAGCAAAACTCTACCCAAATTAAAAGGTGAATACTGAGACTTTGAGCTCAGATTGTTGTTCATATCATTTTATCTGAATGAAAAAGCAAGTTGTTTGTAGACTTTGTGTTGTCATAGCTTGTATCATTTTAAGAGATTGTTCTTATGTCTATCTTCTGAATGTGTTCTTATTTATTTAATTTGGCAAGCAAAACTAGTGAAAGTAATCAAGAAGGTGTCCTGAAGCCAACTATGGAGGGACTTTGTACCCCCACAATTGCCTTTAGAGTGTTTTCTTTCTATCCTTGTGTAAAGGACCTTGGGATGACTTTGTGCCCTCATTGTCCTTCGTATCTCACTCTTGGGCAGTTGAGGTGGAGACTTTGCATTCCATTTCATCCTGGTGGTTTTTATCCTTTGTTATCAATCACTTATCATACTTGAAAGAACTCTTATTGTTCCCTGCAAGAACACTTCTAAAAGAAGAGAAGTGCCTTCAGTGTTTTCACCAAGATTTTCTCCTTTGTTTGTGAACATCATCTCAAAAAGAAGAGAGATGGATGGTGTATCCTACCCCTGAGTGTTATTTTCTACTTATAGTATATAGCCCCTTCATACTTATAGGGAACCTCCCATTGATGAAAGGAGAGATTTGTCCCCTTTGGATGTGGTAAACCTGCAACTTTGGATGACCAATCTCCCTTGATATGGATTATCAGACCTATTTTGCTCATCAGTATGCTGGTGATAAAATATTCACCCAACAAGCTCAAACAAGCTCAATTACAAGTAAGTGCTCCACCCAATCCCTAAATACAATCACTAAGGTCATCAAGTTTTCAATAGGCAGCCTAATAACTATAATCTTAATTCCATTCCATATATAAATGTTGTTGTTCCAGTCCATACCAACCTATTTCAAGGAGAGGAACATTTGGATCATTAGGGGAAATCTTAAGGTTAGTTTGTGAATGATGGTGGAGGAGGTTGTCAAGCATTAGTAGCACAAGGAAGAGCTATTCCTTGCCTCACATAAGAAGAAAAAAACCTCATACAAAGGGATACTCATGGAGAAGGTATCAGCCAAAGTACCATTCTTATGAACTTTCAAAAGGAAAAAACTATGTGAACAAGGTTGACAAAGCACCTAAAGAATTATCATTCAGTACCTCTTCTCTATTGCCTTCACAAACTAAAGATCAGTTTATTATTCCTAAGACTCTCTAAGAGTTGTAAGATGATGTTGCCATAGATGAGTCCCTTAAACATATTTAATATGAAGCCTAAAGTAGCTATGATGAAGAGATTGTCATTGGTACACCTCTTCACCCTAATGGATCAGTTTTTGAGCTTGAGGAAGGAGCTGATGATACAGAGTAGCAAATAAAGGTTTTGGGAGAAGAATACACTTAAATAGTAAGACAAGAAGAAGAAGACCTTGAATGGATTGATGAATTACCATGCTTTATGGAAGATGATGATGGTCAACCTACAACACAAAGTAAAGAAGAGGTGCCCACTAGCCAACATGATGCTTCATAAGAAGTTGGTAAGAATTTTGATGAACGTCAAGCCCTTTATATTGAATATGAAGAGTTGACATTTTGGGATTACCTTGAGAAATTTTACTTGAGCTTGGATGATCCATATCCACTTCATGAAGAGCTTGAGAAGAGTTTTGAAGGAGATGTTGTAGATGAACCTATTGAAGATCATGAAACACTTCCAAAAGAAGATCAAGGTAAACATGATTCATCTCAAGAAGATCAAATGCATAATATGGATGGAGAATACAAGGTTCTACGAGAGATAGTAACTTTTGAATATCCTCTCCCATGCATTCAACTGCTAGAAACACCAAAGTGTGATAGAGAACTTCCTTTTCAAAATGAATACAACCTTGATGATGAAAATCCACTTTAAGTTGAGGTTTAATGTGAAGATCAAAATGAGTATATAATCAATGTAAAACCACTGGAACCAAGGACTATGGTTTCCATTTAAACCAATCAAGAGGATTATGTGTCCATTGAACACATGTTCTTGGCTATGAAACCAGATGAAACCAATGTAAGCACCATAGGAACTAAGAAACATGTTGAACAAAAAATAAAAAGTTATAAGTGGTATCTTGCACATTCTTCTAGTTCAATTCAAAAAAATGGTATGAAAATATTTCCTTTTTATCCAGGAAGATCAATTATTGCTATTTATTTTCTACACCTTAGAGGGTGTTTGTTTCAGTTATCTTGTATTTCCTAAGTGCTTCATAACACTGGTGTGTTTCTCTTTTTTTTTTGTGTGTAAACCAACTTATTTCCATTGAGCCAAAGGTCTATTCAAATCAATTATAGTTCTCATATGCATGACTCCATGCCCAATGAAAGGATTAGGCAACTAGTCTTAGGCATAGTAGGCATGCTACCCCTAGGAATCACCAAGAATGTTCACCAAATTTGACCCTAATTAAAATTTGGGTAGACCCATAATATTTTTAACTTTTATATAAAGTTTCATATGTCCTATGGGGTCATCTATTGTCCTCCATGTCTCACTTACCCTTTCCCTAGTCCTTGTTGAAACCCATCCTCCATGTACTAGCTCAGTCAACCAAAGTCAACATTAATAAAACCTAGCCAAACTTAGTCAAAGTTACAAATTGTATTGAAAGGTCCTAAAATGTTATTTTAATTGTTTCAAGGTGTCTTCAAGTCACAAATTGGCCATTTGTTAGGTTTCATGTTGTAAAAGGGTCATTTAGCGACTTTTCTAGCTAATTAGTTGACTTGTATGGATGGTGGGTGTTAAAAAATATGTCATAAAGGTGGATATCAACATGTATAAGGTAAAATAATATTATAATCAGTTATGTGGTAGTTATAAGTATGTTATGATCAATAAATGGTAGTTTTTCCTCAAAAATAAGAGCTTTTGAATACTTGTATAGACTTCTCCAATCCACCATCAGTTGAAAACATGGTGGAGTGACTCTTCACCTCCCTATAGGTCATTCCAACATTTTTATTGTAAGGATAATGCATTAAAAGTTCATCTTTAACTTGTTTTCTTTCATTTTTACTTGGAAAGTAAAGAAAGGCCAAATTCAATCACTTGCCATGAGACGTATAGGTGGAATTATAAAGATTGATTCTAGGGGTGGATATTAATCTAAGTAAATTTCACTTTCATAGAAATAATTTTTTATTTGGTGCCTCCTCCTTTATGAAAAATTAGTTTCACTCCAAGCAACCTTTTATGAAATTGCATTCAAGAGGGGTAAGGTTGTGAATCTATTTCTTGTTTTTAGGAATCCATGAAGCTATCTGAGTTTGATATAGTGTTTTAAGGCTATAATAAGGTACTCTCCATGGTGTTTAAATCATCCAACACTTCTATTTCAATTCCTTTAAGGGAGAATTCCAAATTGTGCTTGTTTCTCAAATTTTACATTCATGGGCATGTAACCTAAGTTTTACAATGTAGAAGATGGTTCCATTGGATGATAAACATGTTTGGATCCATGTTTTCAAGGTGTTTCAATCAATTACATTATGAGATATCATTCAAGTCCTTCAATCCAAATTTCCTAATTCCCTTGTTCATTAGTTTGTTTAAAAAATATGCTCATAGTTGCCTTCTATAGGAGTTCAAGAAGTTGTACAGAGGTGTGAGTCATGGAGTACATGGTGGATTCATGTTTAAATATGACCCTTTTTGGAATACATATGTCATGATATAAGGACCCTAAAACATCCTTAATTGTTTGACCTTGTATCCCTATCTACATAAAAATACCATGCTAATTTTTAAAAGCAAAGGGTGATTGAGAGATGAAGTTTTTAAAGCCTAAAAATGGCCAAAAATCATTAAATCCAAATAGTGATATCTATAGGGTTTTGAAATATTGAGCAAATTTTTATTTCAAGACTAATATTAGGTCATGAACCTAGGTTGAAATGACTCCAATAGCTCAAAGTGACATCCCTAGCATAAAAAATCATCAAGAAGAGAGAATCCATTATCATATTTCCTTCTTCATACCCTCTATTTGTACACAAGCCTAAGAGAGGCCATCTACAGTATGCTACTTAGGTAGTATGGTCAAATTGGTTTCCTTTGTACTAGAATGGATTGTGTGGGTGTAACTTGGCTAAGACAAATGAGTGGTGACCTCAAGGAACTCACTATAAACCTAATACACCATCTACAAGGCCTAATATTACCAAGGACACACCTATAAGGGCAGAAGAGGGTCTCAATCCAGTCAAGGTAGGGGTATCCTCCTTAAGGACCTAAGCATGAATTAATGTTGGTTTGAAGGATTTAATAGTGAAAACAAGTTTAATGGGAGTATTATGACCTAGGAGACATGGAAATGAGGTCCATAATCATAAACCAAGCCTCAAATGACCCCACATGACAACCTCAAGCCTGTACAGACTAAGACAGGTAGTGAGCTAGAAATAGGTCTTTCTCATGCCAAATGAGATAGGGTTGATGTATTATGTCTTGGAAAAGGTTAATGGTAATATAAAATACCCCAAAAATTATTTAAAACACTTTTTAAGCCTAGTTTTGTGGTAACCTCTAAATACAGTCAAAGTAACTCTGTCTCAGTCAAAGCATGAGACCTAGTATAGGTTTCCAAAAGGTAAATAAGTGTTTGAAGAGCCAATGAACTATAAAATTGTCTAAATAGGTTTTATAAGGTATTAATTATTCATACATGTCCTTATAAATCTCAAAACAATCCCTAAATCCCCTAGTATAATCTATACCCTGCCCACCTTCATCAAGCTACCTTGTCAAAGTCTGCCTTAGAACTGGTATTGGATGGAAGTCTAAATGGAGAATTTAGGTGCCAAAATTTGTCATGTAGTACCAAAAATACATAATTAATATTATATAATTATCAAATTTTCAATTCAAATAGGTAAAACCCTCTTTGTTTTGTCTCAAAGCAAGGGCAGTTTTCCATGCACAAAGAATACAATTTTGGGGAAGATGGCAAAATTGATAACCAAAAGGAAATAAATGAAAAAATTAATTTTTTATAATCTATAGTACACATAAATATACCTTAAAAACCTTTCTAAAATCCTTGGAAGAAAATAGGGTACCCTACACGATAAAGGTTGCAGTCACCATGGGAAGGAATGGTAAGCAAATAGCTTGGTAAGGATGGTCACTTCCAATTATAATTTTTTCCAAGAATTAAAATGTTTTTATTAATGTTAGGATATAAATATTATATGTTTCTAATCTATATATATGTGAATAAAACATCAAAGGGTTCAGTTTAAGGTTTTGGTTTCAGGCAAACCCATTGGCAAGGTCTAATCCTAGTTCCAAAAGGGTGGTCATCTTCAATTATAGCTCTTGATGAGATACTTTTATGATTGGATAAAATTTAAGATACATAAATAGATGTGTGGGAATCTTAATCTTTTAGATAAACTATCCAAGAAGCCATTTTTGGCTTAAATTACACTCAAACCTCATAAAATGTGCAAAAAAGACATGGATAACCAACTTCAAATGCTTTGAACTCTCATCAACCTTTGGATGGAACCTAAATGTCATTGGATAGGTTTTATTGGGTCATTATCTTTAAGTTTTATCCATTATTTAAATTATTAAATTTTCCATATATGTGAACAAATGCTAAGAGGGTTAGTCACTCCAAAACCCTTTAGAAGCCTGCTTTAGGACCTGATGAGAGAGAAAGGCCAATAAAATCACTAAAATGGATGTTTAAAACTTTAAAATTATTTTTGTGACCTTCGTAACTCTCCTAAGATCCACCTCATGCCACTATTCTATACTTGCAAGTATAGGGTTGTATGGAATAGGCCAAAAAGGACCATTTAATGCTAGAAAATGGGTCTATATAAATGACCAGGAGCTCAAATTCAACATGAGTGATGATGAGGTAATAAAATTTAATCGCATTCCATTTTTATATTTCACACTTTTGGGATAAAAAAATGGTCATTTTTAGTCTTCTAGGCTAAAGAGGCCTAATTAGGCCTAACTACGAGGACTAATGGATCAACAAACATAATTGCCTTAGGTGTTGAACCATGAAACTTGGCATAGAGAACAATGAGGGAAAAGGGTAATAAAAAATGTTTTTACTTAGTCTTTTATGTCCTTAAATTTTCCTACACAAGGAGATTTTTGGAAAAATAGGGTTATAAGAAGACAAGGCCTAGTGAAGGCTCTATAGGCAAAATGAGGACTTGAAGAGAGTTTGATGGTTCTATATGGATTTTTTTCAGTCTAATATGATTAAAATATGCCTTCCATGATTAAATATTGCATAAATTGAGCTAAATACAAATTTTAGCTATTTTGGAGGAATTAATGATTACAGGTGATGTAGCAAATTAAGATGCTTAAATATGGTTTCCAATTGTCCTTGGGATGAAAATTTAACTATCCAAGAGATCTAATGATCAAACTCTTGCCTTTTACCACTTGTCATGGAGTTTCAATACTCAAAGATGCTTGTGGAAGAGTTTCAGTGCCACATCAAGGTGCTTAGTTTAGGATGGACACATGTCCACACCAGATACTTTATCTCTCCATATCATTTCCATGCAAAAATTATCCCTAAATTTCTTTGAAGTTTTCTTGAAATCCCATCATGAAGGCAGTTTCACAAGAGAGAATTATTAAGAAGATTGTTATGCCACACTTGGAGAAGATGCTAATTTGGGATAGAATGATGTGAAAATAAGTTTCATGAATATTTATACACCTCATTCACATTCATTTTAACTTATTTCCACCTTTGGAAACTTTTCCTTGTGCCTGTTCAACTTATCTTCTCTCTCTCTTCTTCCAAATTCTATAAATGTTAGCCATCTTGGCTATTGTAAAAGAGACCACAGCTAGTATAGTGAGGCCCTATTGGTATGACATTTCATTTTGTCTTTAAAAATTTAATAAAAGTCTGATTCTAATTTAAAAACATTTTTTTAAGTCTTTGAGTGACGTATAGTGGAGCTACGTGATGGTGTCATCCTTACTCCTTCATGTTTAAGAAAGAGTTCTAATTTTAATAGGTCATGTGAAGTGTATGAATGTGCAAGGCTCATCTTCTAGTATTTAGTTATCTCTATGGTGTGAAATCTACACCTAAATCAGTTATCATGTTGATTATCCTATGTATGCCTACCTTCACAGTGAAACACTATATTAAGATCCTTTAATGCCTAGAATTGGTCTTGGAAAGCTTTGTTGTTTAGTAGGAGTGTGATAGTCTATGGGATATGTCTTGATATATCACCTCTTTAGTGTAGTTTCCTTTTCATGCAAACTCCTAACCCTTTTTCCCATAAACAAGCATTAGATTAGGTCATAAGCACTTAAATATGAATCTAGGGAGTTAGTCCTTTCAATCCTAGAGATTCATCTCTCTTATAAGTTCCCAAAAACTTGAGAGATGATTCCATGTTTCATCAAATTGTAAGAATATCATAGAGTATCCTAGGGTGCACAATTTGAATACAATAGTTATCACATGTGTAGATCATAAGCCACTACAATTCATGGGTAGAGTTGCATCCAGTGGCATGCATATCAAGATAGTTTGGACTCCCCCATCTAGTGGTTCCTCTAGTAGTTCCATCTTATTGTGCACAAAATGTTATAGAGTTAAGATGGAGAGGAGGTGGAGGGGTACCTATGGATATATCGATGATTAAGCCTTAGTGTGTTATACCATGGGCTAGTTGAGCATGACAATAAGAGGTATAAAATCCAATAGGAAGAGATGAGATGGATGTGGATGCCAAAGAATAATAGTCCCCAGAAGAGAGGCATTAATGGCCATTACGTGCTCATCAGAGATAGAGACATCATCGATGTGAGGAGACGTAGGTGTTAAATGTTACATAGATGGATCTATAAGGTGCTCTAAGACATAGTTGGTCCATATAGGCACCCTTGAGGAAAGGATCATGACAAGCTTAGGTAGTTACTCCTATATTTCATTGGTATAGAGGCAGTCGATAGAGGAGGTGCTTAGTGGGTGAGTAAATAGGGAAACCATGATCAGTGATATCGACACTGGTGAGAAATGTTTTAAATTTAGTTTAAGTTTTAAATATATAACACTATTTATATTGAGATTATAGTAGATAGATTTTATATATATATACATGATCTAATGTCTATATGATTTAGGTTTTGTAGATCCTATGATAAAGGAGATTAGATGGGGAGCCCTAGTTGTGGTTTCACACCATGATATTTTGGACAAAGTGTTGGCACCATACAACTCTACTACTATGGATTATCCTGAGGTTCCATCTACCCTAGCCTAGGTGGGCTAGTTTATATAGGTAGGGGATCCCAAGAGGTAGCTAAAAGAATTTAGTGATAGGCTACAACCACCAACATGGGTTAGAGTAGGAGAGGCATAAGTTTGGTAGGCCCTAGCATAGGGGAGAGTTACGTACATGGAAAAAACCATTTTAGCTAGGACAAGTATAGGCACAAGTGATCAATCTATAGGGATAGGTTGTTATATTGATATCTTGGACTGCCTCTTTATATTTCACTATTCAAAGGAGACAATCGTAAGCATTGATGGGCAGCATGGCTAGGCCATAGGATAGACATGATAGAGCATAGCCTTAGAGCTGTAGTTATTGTATTTTTTACTTTGTATTATATAAAACACATGACATATATATATATATATATATATATATAGTTCATTGATCTTATGAGTTGTACTAAGATTTGGATGTGGATGTATGGATACATTTCCTTTTTAGCATGTGTATTTAGCTTTTGTTGTATATGCTATGGGAAATATGTGATGTATGTTTTTTTTTCTATCATTATGTGATACACATGCATGGTTAAAAAGAAAAAGGCAAAAATGAGTTGGAAAAGTATAATTAATCAAAACAAATGTAATACACACTATATCATGATGAGAAATGTGTAATAACAAAAGTTGACTAAATATAATAAACCAAAGATGGTAAAAGGGGGCAAATGTTTTTAAACCATGTAAAAGATTTGACTAAATTAAAATAAATAAAAATCACACTATATCATGTTGGAAAGTATGAAAATGTTGTAATAAAATAGAAGGAGCATGAAAGACTGATGGTATAAAAATAAAATAATTAATTCAATAAAGCATACTAAATCACATTGGGAAGTATAAAATTAAAGACAAAAATGTAAAAGGGGGTTAAATTATTCACATTAATTCAAGATGGGCAGTATGAAAATTTTAATAAAATAGTTGTAAGCATATATGCAATTAGAAAATAAGAAGATAAAAGTGAAATACTTATGAAGTAAGCATAAAACATACTAAATCAAAATGGGAAGTATGTCAATGATGTGTAACTCATAATCAAACACTACTTATCTCAAATTTGATGCATGTAAATTCATTGTGACTTGGGTATAATAGGAGCTGGGTAATAGAATATTTTGTGAGGAGGGCTTGGTCCCATCCATGGTCTTACACTATAACTTACAAAGGGAACACCAATGAGGTGGAAACAACTATGGAAATGATTTTTAAAATGATGTTTATAATGTGGTAATTTGTGAGAAGGGACTAGTCCTATCCATGGTCTTACACTACAACTCACAAAGGGAAACCCTAGGGAGAATGATCAATTAACAAAACAATATTCCTCAAGGGGAACTACTATAAATGTTTTATGGAAGATTTAATGTAAAAATCATGACATAGGCATCTATGAGAAGACATCAAGCAAACTAGGTAGACAAGAGAGACAATAAGAGTCTAGAGACCATCAAATACAAAGGATACCTGCTCACAATAAGTGTAAAGTTGTATAGGAAAATAGGTGAGAGACTAATAATGACTCATGTTGGTTATATGAATAAGAAAATTAAAATATACCTAAGTTCCCATAACATGTTCCTCATTCTTCATGACCTATTATAGATCCATCAGTCTACTATGAAGATTGGGTACTTGTGTAAGAAATTAGGTAGCACTAAAATATTTTTTATTCTCCTTTCCTAATCTACTAACCTACTACACCCCAATGGACCTTGACTATAACATAAGGCCAATTGTGGACTTTGAGATTTGATTTTAAAAAGGATATGTGTTATGAATCATGTTTATTAGTGTGATTTGAATTTTTAAATTTATGTGTTGTCTTTTGTATCATTTCCTTTTGTTTAAATGATTTAGATTTTATGATTCCTCCATACGGATTTGGAATAACCAACATGAGTGATAAAATTGATACACATGAATGAGCCTTAGACTTTGGTTAAATGAATCTAAGTATCCAAATATAAGACTAAATAAACACTTAGGCTTACATATGAACTAGTATGTAATCTCAAGTTTCAACCATGTGTATGCTTAGTATGCTAAAGGAGATAAATGAATAAAGGGATATCCAAAGTAGATTAGTAAAATATGAGTACAATGAGATATCTTATTTGCTAACTAATAACATGGTAAGTAAATATTACTAAGGGGATCAAGGTTTGTTTAACCAAGTCACAATAATAATTATATGAGTTTTTGAGATAATGTAGCAAACAATCATTATAAAATAAAAATGCATTCATGAAATAAATGAACTCATAAATATAATTGTGCAATCATGCAAAGTACGAAAAGAATCCAAGAAAAAATATGAAATTAAATGAGTCAAATGAAACCAAATTTGATGTATAGTCAAATGATATAAGATATATAAAATTGGATCACAAGTCCAATCCAAAATCATAATAAATAATAAAGTGAAGGAGCACCATGTCATGTTCATAAATATTGATAAATATGTCCACAAATATTATCCATGACATTTGAAATATATCTATGAAGTTGGATCCTAATGGCAATCAGAGTCTCATCAATCCTCATGAAAAGATATGCAAAGACCTTTCTCTGAATGTCCTCAATAGAAAATGTAGGTGTAGTTGAAGGATAATTCTCATGAGGGATCTCATGCATAGAATACTCAAGGAGAGGAATAGGTTTCAGAATAAGAATGGTATTTATAAGATGAAAGATAGGCATCAATGATGGAGAAGAAGGATCCATATGTGGAAAAGGAACCATAAGTGGGAATAAGGTACCATGGGTGAATAAAGAAGAGCCTTCTTCTATGGGTGACCTATGGAAGGAGGAATAGCTAGGGCAAGTATTGAAAAAAGGTGATCATAAAGGTGTTGTTAGGAAATGAGGCAATGATTGGTATGATGGGTATCACATTAGTGCCAAAGATAATATACCTCCCCATATTTATGGATATACCCAAGTAATAACTTGGGAGGAGATATAGCCTTGTCTTTGGGCTAAGCAATGGTGGGACACAATGTGTCAATATATTGTCAAATCTTTGAACAATGGGTGGAAGAATGATTATCTATCTCATGGAAGTAGTAAATATGCTTATTCATAGAATTTGGGGGCCTACTAATGGAAGAGGTATAAGGATAAGCTAAGGAATGATTATGTAATTGGAAATCTCTGGTTTAATGATCGATAACTTTATGGATATCATAATAGGGTTGATAATCCCATTGGCTGGGAATGGGAACAAGCTATATCAAAGGAAGAAAGCCATCACTGAGGGAAGGTATGGTGGGTCTAAAAATGGGATAGGCTCATATGAAGGTAAAGTAGGATAAAAAATAGGATAAGGCTCAATTGAAGGTAGAGCAAGAGTAGGCACCATACTAGGCTTAGTTAAGGGTGAAGTGGGATGTGAAGAAGGCTTAAGATTAGTAACTAGAATATTTGGGGGAAGAAAACTAGAAGGATCCCAGTATCTATCAAAATGGTAAGGACTGATCATAGTATGATCCATGAGCATGCTTCTAAGAAGCTCTATTGAAACTAGATGTATACCATGTGATTGTTCCCTCTCTACCATTCTAAAAATAGGAATACTACTAAAATTAGGTATGATGAGATAAGGAATATGATAAGGTGAATGAAAAGACAAAAATAAATATGATATCAAATAATCTTGGCATCTCTAGCCTAAATAATTCCTTTTAGAAATAGATCATCTAAAACATAACCATCATCATAATCAAGTGTATGTAGCTTAATGGTATAGCTAGTTATGATCTTGTCATTAGAAGCTGAATGATGAATAAAATGTCTAGTCTTGGTTAAGACCACAAATATATCATTGATGTTAGGTTGATGGGATTGAGGTTACAAAGATGGTAAAATCTAGGTGATTATATTAGGGGATAGATCAAAAGTTTTATTCTTGAGGCTAATCTCATCTAGTTCATCATCATTAGAATCTATGAGGTTAGGTGGTATGTTCTCGATGAGTTAGGGGTGACCATTATAACCTTAGGTAGAATTGATAGGATAATTGAAACATTGAGATTCCATAAATAAGGGTTCAAGCGTAGGAATTTTAAAGACACCACATTCTTGGAATTTTTTGAAATTCCAATGGTTTATGTCTCCTTGAATATTGTAAATAGCACCATTATGGGGGAATTTCATACATCAACACATTTATGAGGCTAAAACCCTCATATGATGATTCTAATCTCTACCAAGAAAGATGTTAAAAAGAGAGGGGGAAGTTAAAGATCATAACTTTCATGTGAACGGTAATAGGAGGGACAGTAATAGGAATCCATATGCAACATAAAGAGAGAATTTTCTTTCTATTGTAACCTTGACATGCGTTATGTGTGGACTTGAGATTGCACTCAGAACATCCAAGAGTTTTAATGAAATCAATGAAAGTGATGCAAGTACTTGAACCATCATTAATTAAATCATGCTTAACTTGGATATCACTTATTTGGATGATAATAAATAGGGGAGGATCATCAGCATGAAGTAGAATCTCATCTAGAATCATGGAAACAATAATAAACTTAAAAGAAAGATAAGTGTCTATTATTTCATCAACATGTATGGACATCTCTTCACATTGTTGAAGTATACTATCTTTGGACCCAAACAAGTTAGCTTCACATCCTGTTAGGGGAGGATGAGGGATGTTCATTTCAAATAATGATTACATCAGATGGTTGTAATTATGGGGGTAAGTTTGCATTATTTCTAGGAAAGGTATTTGAGATGGGAGATGGGAAATTTCTACAATGGGGTCCCATTCATCATAACCCATGGGGGATTGCTATATAAATGGGCATAATTTTATAAATATCCTATGAAGGAGGATTGGAAATGTAATCAAATTTAGGTTGGTAAGATTTATTTGGTTTATTTTGAGGATAAATAGGTTGATTACCTTTAGGTGGTAGGATGGTTGATTTATGTATTTCTTATGATTGGGTTGAAGAAATACTATTAGAAAGTTGGGGAATATTGTCTATGTGTGTAGATGTCAAGGGAATAGTAGATATAGTGTGAGAGGTATCATCTAATTGAGATGTTGAAGGTGTTTCTTATAAATTTATAAGGTCATATTTCCCTAACTTCATGAGATGAGATGGGGAAGATTATTGAATGATGCAGAATGTTTGGGAGCTTTGGTGCATGTGTGTTGGATTAGAATCAATAAAAGTAATTACCCTTTGCATGTTAGTCAAATTTACCACATTTTATTCATTAGTGATGTCTATAATACTTTCAAAATTATTTTTGGAAGGAGTAGGCTGATCATTTCTATCTTGATGATTAGGAAAAGGATCTTTGTATATATTAAGATGGGCATTCACTTAATTTAAAGTTTGATTTTTATTTTGTGTTTCATGGGATTTAAAAGCTATGTCATATGCTTTTCAGCATTTTTGAATGAGTGATTCATGATAAAATTTTAGACCAAGAATTAAATCGATAGCTATATTACGTAATTGTCTCCAAGTCTCATAAGAGTGGCTCATACCATGTTTTCATTAGAAATCCATACAATGTTTTCATTAGATGAGTGGGTTTAAGATCTCATGGTAGAGGCCTTGGAAGATGATTTTGAATCTTAGCTAAGGATAAGGTTTTATGGACATTAATGTTATTTGTTTTGGAATAATTTTGATTACAAGTTTTGTTTGGAAGGGGAACATGATCCATAGTGTTATTTAGAGCAATGGCCTGAACGTTGTGAATAATATCATAAGTATTAGTGACACTATAATTGGTAGCATGATGGTTTTTGTTTTTAGTAAGCATGTGATTACCCATAGTAGGCTGAGATGGTTCAAATTGGTGCATGATAAAATCTTGGTTCTTATCTTGGTTGAGGGATTCTTCTAAAGTTTTTGGAGATAGAGTGTTAACCTGATATTATAACTTGGGGTAGAGAGCATTAGTGAATAGATGAAAGATATTATCATCTTCCGTCTTATTCTTAGATTTATTACACATTTTTTTCAATCATCTTGTGTCATTTCAATTTCAAGCTGCTTACAATTTATGAAGTGAGCTAAGTTATTCTTAGGAAGATCACTAGTTTAGAACTCTTCTACTAGGTAGTTAACCAAATCTTCCAAGATAGTGATAGAATGGGATTTTATCTAATTGTACTAATATAAATAATCTCTTGAGAGTGTTTTATCTAATATCTTGGTAGCAACAAGGGTATTAAATTTGACCCAATCTTTGTATAGATTACCAAATGTTTTCAAATGTAATCTAAGATCGGTAGACCCATTATAACTGATGGTATGTGTGACACCTCCTATGTTGATATTAGTAATGTGAGGTACAAGAGGTTTATTTTGTATATGTTTGATCATTTTATTAATGATTATTCGTTGAGTAATAAGGTTACCATGGGAATCTCTAATGGGGGTGGAGGGGGCGCATTTGGATTTTGTGCTCCCCATGAAACCTGTTAGGGTTTATTTTGAAGGTTAATGAGATGGTTTTGCATCTACATAATTTGATTTACATTATTATTTTGAAAAGTTTTAATTTTATTGAGTGTTTGTAATAGAATTTTATTATTTTGGGTAGTATTTTGACTAGTGTGTATAAGATGGGAAGCATTGGTATTGGTATTAATGGTTTGGGTTTTACTATGAGTAATAACATGCACTGCACTAGTGGCATGAGAATCACTAGTAGAAAAGGAAGCATTGGTAACATGACTAGAATTTATAGAAAAAGATGCACTAGTGGAATGGTTATCATTAGAATAAAAATAACCACTAGTTTCATGATTATAAGTGGTATAAAAGGATGCACTGGTGGCATGATTAACAAGGAGGGTCTTTGGAAAAGACCCACTAGAGGTTGAACCTACCATGTTAGTAGAGATACTTGGCATGGAGGTTGAAGAGGTAATAGAATAAGATGTCATGGTGTGGGAAGGAGACAAAATAGAAGGGAAGGGTTGAGAATTAAATAAAGTGTCTCCCTGAAATCCATGAGAGAAGGTAGGGAGAAGGTAAATGAGGTTATTCTACTTGAGAACCTATCATAAGATTATAAATGGTTGAAGGGTCCTTTAATATATGTTGAATAAATTCAAAAATAAAGAAGATCATTTTAGGTGTGTACTCTAATTCATGCTCATATTCTAAGGAGAATAAAGGATTATGAACTGAGGACTAATGAGGAGGAGTCCCATAATTCATACTGTGAGTGACAACATGAACATTACTTTCATATAAAGTGGAAGCCATAAGCTATTTCTTGGAAAACCTATTAGGATTGGTAAATATCATCATGTTTATTAGATTCAACTCTGTATTATACTCAAATAGTAAATTCATGATGAGAAAAGGAGGGTAAAGAGTTGATGAAAAAAATTAGAAAATAAGATACAAAATTAAACTGGTTGACTATATTCTATAAAATAGGGAACATAACATAAAAAAAGAAGACAAAATCATGTAAGTTGATTGTGTACTTCTAAATAGGAAATAGAGAAATAAATAAAAAGACATAATTAGATAGGTTGAGTATTTACTATTTAGATAGGATATTGAATAAGAAGATAAAGAGACACAGTCACATAGGTTGATTATATACTACAAGTAGATAGTTTTAATAGTCTATAAGAGACTGTGTTGATATGGATGACATTGTTCTAAAAATAGAGATAAGTTTTCCAAAATAATATCTAAGCAAATGAAATTAATCACACAAGTAATTGGATCAATGTGATTGATTTAATTGGAACACACAACATAAAGCTTACACCAACATTAGATAATGCAAGTTTTATAATACAAAATACAATGATCAAAGAGTAATCAATAACTTGAAAATAAATGCTAACTAATTGGTCATTCTTAAATGTTATCAAGTTATAATTAATTTTGAATAGAATATGATTGAAATTTGGATGTCATAAGAAACTAGAAATCAATCTAAGTATGGTTTCAAGAAGTTTAAGTTGAAATGGATTTGTATTGGTGATGGTACTAGATTGGTATGGGGACCTATCTCCTCACTTTACAATCCCACGGTGATAAGGGTATTGCGTGTTTTACCAATATATATCATCAACCACATATTTATACTTAACCAAAAAACCAAGTCAGCTTCCCTTTTAGTGATGAAATCCAAGTAGGTATACCTTGGGAAGATAGATGTTTAATGTTTTTTTGTGTAAATTAATTTGGAAGTGTGTGAAAATGAGAAAAATAGTGTGACTAGATTGGTAATTTAAAAAACCACCTAATGAATATATGTTTGTTACTCTAAGAAAGTAAGCAATTGAAAGGAAAAGTGAGTTAATTACTAGCAAAAAGAGGTTAATTCCTTGATTGTGATGGTACAAAATTAGTTCAAGCAATATTATATGTAAAAAATATAAAATAGAGTCGACTAGGTCACTGTTGTTCTGTGGAAGTAACATCTGAAAGAAAAAATTAAAAGTTGACTCTATCCTTTAAATAGAAAATAGGCTAAAAAACTATGTCGAACTAGTCAAACCTATTGGTTGTAGGGCTACAATTTTATAAACTACAAACTTATGAAAAATAATACTAAAAAAGAAAAACTGAAATGATAGATATGTTAAGAATGAACCTTAGTGGGTTTGAATATATTTGTATTGAAAAAAATTGTGTTATGATGCTTAAGTGTTGATTCAAAAAATATGCTAATGGATTTGACTATATCAACAGAGTTTGCAAAATCCATGTGATAAAAAAGAAGTTATAAATAGAGTTGACTAGCTCGACTATGTTTACAAACCTTAATGTTGAAAGAAGAGAATTATGAATAGAGTTGACTAGTTTGAATATGCATACAAATATACAAATGAACAAGATGATTGTACTAAGTTTATCAATCTAGTCACCTGTATTTGGAGAAGACCCACATAGACATACCAGAGTCATTTTGGAGTGACTATGTGTTAGACTTATGCATATAATGTTATAACTATACCAATAGGTTTGATATAGTAATGAAAAAATAGAAATATATAATATAATGATAAAATGAAAGAATGAAATAAAACCTACAAGGGTTTAATTCACATTGGTTTGACTAGAATGTATACAAATGGAAATACAGCTAATCTATTAATCAATCCTAGCTCGAAGATAAACCCTACTTATACTTTTTATTGTTGATACATTAGATATTCAAGGTCATTACCAAGATGGATCTACTAGACCCAACCAATGGATATCTTACCACAATAACATCACTAGAGAGGGTTCCAAATCCTCTAGGCAAGCAACACCATGCAATAACCTTATCTAAATCCTATGTTTTCATCTTCACAAAGTAAATGATAAAGAATAGTAAAATCTAATGAATTTCTCACCAAAGCTTGTAACACAAAGTGGGGGTAATAAACATAAAAAATAAACATACACATAATATATATACTCATGTAAATGTATAGGAAATCATAATTCATGTAAGACATACAAATGTAAATCTATCTACTCTTACAAAGGAGGAACAAAGTTAGGAATACTTACCTTTGAATACAAACCCACCGAGACTCAATATTTCCCTTGGCCAAGGTGATTTGTAATAGGCTATTGTGGTATGTAAGGATGACAAGGATAAGTCAGATCTAGGATACACAACTTCTTTATGCATCCAAAATATTTCTCCACAAGACAAGATCATTATCTCCAAAAAAAGTATTGAAACCCTAAGTAGAATGGTGGATAAGTAGATGCATAATATAATATTATTATTCTTCTATTTCTCAATAAATTATGGAAATAGATGTGTATATATAGTTAAATCTAACCCTAAACCTTTTTAAAATTTTAGTTGATAGGGTTATCCTAATTGACTCTATATTGTTAATTGATACGAATAAGATAGGTCCCAATCTAGGTTGGCCAAGGCTAACCTAGACCCATAACATGATTTTAACAATTTGAAGACAAAGTTGACCTAGGTTGATAGTGTAATGTAAACTATTAAAAAAGTTTTTAGGCTTAGGAAGGTGTTAATTAAGGCAATGAAATGCTTGGAAGAGTATGCAATAAAGGAGTAAAGACTTAAAGAAGTACATAGGAGAAGGTTGTGTAGATAGCAAGTGGTAGTATAGGGGACAATAATCATATGAAGCACAAATGGTCTACCCACCCCTTTCTTGGTGCACTCTTTAAGTTGTGAACTTAGAGAGATTGAGACTTGATGGGTTCCAAAAAGAAAGAAATCATCAGTAATTGATAAAGTTTTAAAATATTATGTGTATATAGCAGTGATTTCTCTTTCATAGTTAAATGTCTCTTAAGGGACCAACATTTGATGAGTAAGGGGCTTATCATGTGACTTGTTATCCCAAATTATGAACCATATATGCAGATGCATCTATATGGGTGTATAAATGGTGGATGACCACCCTTCACTCTTCATTGGGCCCTGGGAATAAAATTTAAAATTGGCTAGATGTATCTTTTAAGATAATCTTCTTATCCTTGATTAGGAAATACAACAAACTTCCACCACACATTTCAAGAGAACTATGAGGGGTAGAGATGAGCCATTATCTCTTAAAGCTTCATTAATGAGTCCTATAATCACCCCTATAATATTTTCCCCAACTTGGGATGAGTGAGACACTATGGTGAGTTCTCTCTCATAGTCAAATGTCCCTTAAAGGACCAAAATTTAGTTAGTGAGAGGTGTATCTTGTGACTCATGATCCAAATTGATGAACAGGATATGTAGACACATCTATATATATTTATAAATAGTGGAATATCCATCATATTCTCTTTGTCTAGCATTGGGGTCAAACTTTATAGTCATTTAGAGGCATCCTTGAAGAAAAACTTCTCAAATCTGAGGAGGAAAATAGAACAAAAAAATTCCATGCATTGCAAGAGAACCATGAGGGGTAGAGATGATTTTTCAGCTCTTAAAATTACATGGGTGAGTGTTGGTGTATATTTTTATCCCACTACATTTTATCTACAAAGTCTAGTCATTGTGCTTAGGTTTGATAAAGGTATTTAGTGGAAAATAATCATACATGCATGAGGATGTTGGGATATGTCTATTTTCCAACTATATAAGGAACCTTCCTATTTACTTTTTGGTTAATGCTTGAATGTTTAATTAGATAATTCTCTTTCGCATAACTTTCCTTGTTTAAGACCTTTTTCTTTCAGGTTATGAGATTTTACTCTACAGGTTCTTCATGCATGATTCACTATTTAGTTGATCATGGTGCAATTTTATAGTGAGTCCTCTAATCACCTCCAAAGTATTATTCATAGCTTAGGATGAGTGAGACACAGTAGTGATTTACCTCTCATAGCTAAATATCTCTTAAGGGACCAAAATTTGTTTAATAATAGGTGTATCTTGTGAATCACTAGATAAAATAATGAACCAACTATGTATATTCATCTATATAGGTGTATAAATGGTGTAATGTCCACCCTTTACTCTCTATTAGACCTTAAGACTAAAATTTTTAGTTGGCCATATGCATCACTTAAGAGAAGCTTCTCATCCCTGAGTGAGAAAATAGAGAAAACTTTCACTATGTGTTTCAAGAGATCTATAAGGGGTAGATATGAGTCATTAGTGCCTATAATAACATGGATGAGTCCTCTAAGTACCCCCTGGAGGATTACATTCCATTCTATAAGAGCGAGACATGGCAACAATTTTTCTCTCATGGTTAAATGTCTCTTAAGAAATTAAAATTTGGTAAGTGGGTCATGTATCTTTTGAATCGCTATCCTAAATGATGAACTATCTTCATAAACACATCTATATGGGTGTATAAGTGATAGAATAGTTACCATCCACTCTCAATTGGGCCACAAGGTTGAAATTTATAGTCATTCAGAGGAATCCCTAAAGAAAAGCTTATTGTGCTTGAGTGGAAACGTAGACTAAACTTCCACCACACATTACAGGAGAGTTGTGAGGGATAGAGATAACCTGTTAGTTCTTATAGTTTCATATACGAGTCTTATAATTACTTCTTAGAGGTTTTTTTTACACTCAATATAAGTGAGACATGGTTGCACATTTTCTATTACAGCCAAATGTCTTTTAAGAGACCAAAAGTTGGCCAATGGATGGCATATATTATGACTCTCTAGTTCAATAAATGACCCATTTTAATGGACACATCTTTATGGGTATAAAAAAAAATTAATATCCACTTTCTACTCTCCATCAGAATTTGGATTCAAAATCATTTGGAGACATCCCTGAATAGAAGTTTATTGTCCCTAAATGGGAAAATAGACCAAACTTGTGGCATGTATTATAGGAGAACTAGGGGGTAGAGACAAGTCTTTAGTGCCTAAAATTACATGTAAAATTCCTATAATAACCCCTTGGATAATTACATACCACTCAAGATGAGCAAGACATGATAAAAAATTTTCTCGAGTGGCCAAATATCTCTTAAGAGACCATAAATTAGTCAATGGGTTGTGTATCTTTTGATTCACTAGCCCAATCAATGAAACCTCTTAACCAACACATATATATGGGTGTATAAATGTTTTAATTTCCACCCTATACTCTCCATTAGCCCTTAAGGTCCAAATTTTCAGTCATTTGGATGCATTCTTGAAGAGAAGCTTCTCGTCACTATGTGGGAAAACAAACTTGAACATTGAACACGAGTTACAAGATAATTATGAGGGTTAGATATGAGCCATAAATGTCTATAGTTTCATTAAAATTTTCTATAATTAATTTTTTTAGGATTACATGTCACTTTATATGAGTGAAACCTAAAAATAATTTTTCTCTCGTGGTCTAATGTCTCTTAAGAGACCAAAAGTTGGTTAGTTGGTTGTATATCTTTTGACTTGCCAGTCCAACTGATGAAATGACTTCACTAACACATCTAAATGGGCATATAAAAAATATTATATCCATAATCCATTCTATATTATTCCTTGGGTTTGAAATTTATAGTCATTTGGAGGCATCCCTGAAGAAAGTTTCTCATCCTTGAGTGGGAAAATGAACCAAACTTCCACTGTGCATTGCAAGGGAGCTATGAGGGGTAGAGATGTTTTGTCAGTGCCTAAAGTTTCATGGATGAGTCCTTTAAGGAATAAATATAGGTTTTAATTCCACTTGGGATTATTAAAAAAAGGAAACTTTTTTTCTCTTGTGACTGTCTCTTGAGAGACCAAAAGTTGTTCACTTGGTCATGTATATTTTGACTTGCTAGCCCAATCAATGAAACATCTTTATTGACATGATTTAACATGCATATAAATTATTTAACATGAATATAAATGATAAAATCTCCACCTTTTTATCTCTTTTTATCCCCAATTTTTAAATTTCTAGTCTCTTGGAGGCATCCCTGAAGAGAAGCTTTTTGTCTCTAAGTGACAAAATAGACTGAACTTTCAGTGCGTGTTGCAGGAGAACCATGAGGGGTAGAGATGAGATGTTAGTGCCTATAGTTACAAAATTATTCCAATGAGAACCTTATATATGATACCATTTCACTCAAAAAGAGAAACACATGGTAATTACTTTTTTCCCATGACCAAATGTCTCTTAAGAGACCAAAAGTTTATTAATGGGTCGCATACTGTCAATGAACTATCTTTACCAACACATCTATATGGTTATATAAATTATAAAATCTACACATTATACTAAAATTTAGTCCCTAGGTTCTAAATTTATAATCATTTAGATACATATATGAAGAGAAGCTTCTCATCCTTGAGTGAGAAAATGGACTAATCTTCCACCATGCATTGTAGGAGAACCATAAGGGGTAGAGATGAGCCATCAACACTTAAAATTACATGGAATAATTATCTAAGGATAAATTATATTATTAAATTCCACTCATGATGATCAAAACATGGTAATTATTTTTCTCTCGTGGCCAAATGTCTCTTAAGATACTAAACGTTGGTCAATGGATCATGTATCTTTTGACTCTCTAGGCCAATTAACAAATTGTCTTGACTAACACATCCATATGTGCCTATAAAAATTGGAATGGACACCCTGTACTATTTTTTAGGCCCTATGTTTTAAATATATATCCATTTTAAGACATCCCTAAAGATAATCTTCTTGTAAGTGAGTTGTAAAATAAACCAAACTTCTATCATGTGTGGCATGAGAATCATAAGAGATAGAGACAAGCCATCAACGCCTAAAATTACATGGGTGAGTTTTATGATCACCCATAAATTATTTAATTCCACTAAATATGATTAAGACATGGAAACAAGTTTTCTCTCATAGTCAAATATCTCTTAAGATACCAAAAGTTAGTTAGTGGGTCATGTATATTTTGACTCGATAACCCAATCAATGAACCATATTCATTGATACATCTAAATGGGTGTATAAATACTATAATTTTAACCCTCCACTATCCTTAGGAATTGAGGTTGAAATTTTAATTCATTTATAGGCATCCTTGAAGAGAAGCTTCTCATCTCTAAGTGGGAAAATAGACTAAACTTACACCACTCATTACACGAGAACTCTGACATGTAGAGACAAGCCAACAGTGCCTATATTTGCATGGATGATTTCTTTAAATACCCCTTGTAGTATTCCATGACATTATATATTATAAAAACATGGACATTAATTTTATCTCATGTCAAAATATCTCTTAAGAGACCAAAAATTGGTCAGTGGATCATGTATCTTTTGACTCACTAGCCCAATCAACAAACCATCTTCATTGACACGTGTGGATGGGTTTATAAACACTAAAATGGCCACTCTCCTCTCTTTTTCAAGACCCAAGGTCAAAATTTTCATTTATTTGGATGCATCCCTAAATATAATCTTCTTGTTTGTGAGGCGTGGATAGATTGAACTTATGACATGCATTGCAAGAGAACTGTGAGGGGTAGATATGAGTTGTCATCACCTAGAATTGCATGGATGAGTCTTATGAGCACACCCTATAGGATTTTTTACCATTGAATATAATATATACATAATATTTCATTTTTTATCATGGATAAATATCTCTTAAGATACTAAAAGTTGGCCAGTGGGTTACGTATCTTTTGACTTGTTATCCCAATCAACAAACTATCTTCTCCAACATGTCTCAATGCATAGAGATAAGAATTGAACTACTATTATTATATGGTTAAATATTATAAGGCCCATAAAGGATTATATACCAATATAGATGAGGAATAAAAGTCTCTACTCAACATGTATCTTTTTTTTAAGAAGATAATCTTCTCTACTCATGGAACCAACCACGTGAAGCTGTAAGCTCATCTAGTACTATTAACCTATATTAAAATTATTTGTAAAAAATTAAAACAAAAATCAACACAATGATAAATTATTTTAAAATTAAAATACATTAAATATAATAATTTAACATTATTAATTTGAAATGCTAGACACATTGAATACTAACGTTACCAAGTCAATCTAATGTACCTTCAGGATCAATTTTGCTTTTAAGTGTTTCAAGAATCACATCATGCTCAGATTCACAAACTTTCCAAAAACTTTTGTTTTAAGTCTTTCAATGATATTTTATCATTTGAATATTTATATCAATAACTATATTTGAAAAATGAATCACCACCCTACGTATTTCAAAGTCCTCAAATAACCATTTTTTATGAAGTATCTACAAATACAAGTTCTTGTAACCACCACGGATCTAGGGTATAAACAAGTTCTTCTCTATAAATGATAGTTTTAGTTAATTTATTTTTTTCCTCTACACAAAGATTTAAGTAGTAGTTTGTTCCTTCATCATTGTCCTCACATGAAATTACTGTAAAAATATGCCATGTATTTAAAGTATAATCAATTTTTAAGGACAAGTAGGAAAAAAATAATATGTCTAATAAAACTAAGGCTACATTTAAATTATAAATAAATTACACATGATTACACAAGATCTGATATGTGGTCAAAGTCAACTAATTATGCCATTTCATGATCCCCTAGTTTTTGGAATGAATATCTAGTCTCCATATGCATTATGGGTCTATAATACCATTCGTCAACCCATTATTTTGACTCACATTCATTCTAATTAAATTACATATGACCTAAACAAATGCATGTTATATCTCTACTATAAAGAGTCCGTGAACTAAAATTTGAGCTTTCAAATGGAGTGGAAAATACTTGATCCAGCACCTGTACTGAAATATTCATACATTACATTATCTTATTTTATTAACCAAAATAATCTTCACATATGAATATATTTATCTAATCCATGAGAAAAAAATCATTACACCAAGTCATAACACTTGTAGCATTGATCAAATTAGCACCATCTTTGTTCTTTCCCTACTCTTTTTTAAGGGATATTTTTACACATGAACTTGCATCATCATGTTCTCCTTTGTCATGCCCAACATGAAATAAATTCTAAAATTTTTGAACCCCATTCTTATTAAGTATGCTTAACTATTAAAACATTCAAGAATCCTTAAACTATCCTACAAAATTTTGTAATCAAATTTGATGTGTATTTAACATGATTTATCTTTCATCTATATTCATATAAAATATCTCAAAATAACATTGGATAAACTCTATATAATGTATTATATCATCACTCATATAAAAGTGGTACTCCCTCAAAATATTTATTTTGTCCTTTGTGTTATCAATTGCATGGTTGAATGTAATATGCATAATAATTTCAACTTGAATTAAATTATAGTATTGTGATTGAATATCACTATATGTTTCTAGTGTGTAGTTATCAATAAAGTCCATAACCAAAATAATGGTACCAATTAGGAAGTTTTCCTTATAGAAATTGAATTGATTATCTAAATATTTTGCTTTGTGTGTGTGTCTTGCATATTAGTAGATAATTTTCTTCTTGAATTCAAACATGAACTCAGATATATATACTTGGGTCATAATGAAATCACATCTTAATGACTCTTTTCCATATTTTAATACATACTTTATAGATTTTTACTTCCTAAAATCAACTAGTTTCTTTCCAAATTCATGTGAAATATCTTAATGTATATAGATGGTCAAATGTGCCAAATCACCATAAGTGTTAAATATTCCATCTAAACATTCTTTTGTAAAAAAACTATCCCTCGTGTATTTTATATAAAATACTTTGGATTATCTCTCTTGACATTTTAGGTGGGGAAGCTACCATACCTTCCTATATAATCTCATCCTTATGTAAAATACAACATATTTTAAGAAAAATATAAAAATGCATAGTAAATTCAACATGAATCCTACAATAACATCTAGTGTGTGTTTGATTTATTTTAACTTAGAAAGGCTTCCACATCTCCAATGACCTTTGGCTAATTATCGATTGCCCACTGAATTTTTCAATTTTTTTTTACAAATTCTATTTGGGTCATGTCTAAGAAATATTTTGCTTCTAGCTCATGGTTTTTTTAACATTTTCTTCTTTTAACAAATTATTTTACATTAGATGTGACCCTTTTGTTGTTGTGCCAAAAAAAATTAATCTAATATCTTGTTCCTTAAACTAACAATTTATCTTTTTATTGGAGTCTAACACTAAATGCCCAACAATCTATAATTAAATGGTCATCAAGACCTAATCTTCTTTTTATATAATTTATTATATTTTTCCTATTCAAGGTCATGGATGTACCTTTTTGACTAATAAATAGAGCTCTAGATGTTGATTTACTAAATATAGATATGTTATTACTCGTCTTGCCACATTAATATATTTTTTCAAGCTATATTGCCTATTATATTAAATTTATTAAATATATTCTTTAATATTTCATTGTTTCTTCCCTCTGTAGTGTTTGTTCTTAACCCTAAATTATGCATCACATGACACATTTTTTGCATTTTCATTAATTGAATAAATAGTTGACATCTTTTTTAATGAATTTTATTCTTAAATGCATAGTCCATACATGTTGAACATGACATTGAACTTGTCTTTTTGACATTTTACCTTTCATGTGTTCTATTATTTTATCATCAATTTTAGCCATATACCTTGGTGTTCATCGCACTATCCTTGGAGGTGTGGGTCTAGGACCTATATTTTGTCTTAATTTGGATGGTGTTACCACTTCAACCATAAAAGGGATATTAGAGTGTTGGTTAGGTACTTTAGACCCTATAGAGAAATTGAATTCTTCTTCATTAGGAGATAGATGAAATGGGGTCATTACATGATGTTTATTATCATGCTCAAAAACTTCATTATGGATGGATGTTTCATTAAATTATGTTTCTCCATGTGTTCCATTGCTCAATGTAAATTCATTAGTTAGATGTTATATATTTTTAATTTCATCATGCAACAAGGATTTATTTCTCTTATCTCATTTAAAGACATATCTAAATTAAATTCCATGGAATTGGGCATGTTATTTTCATTTGAAATATTACCTAATGTGGAGGAAGTACCTTCACCTTGTGTAGAAGCTCTTATGGATGTTCCCCTATCTACTTTTGTTTTTCTCTCTAGACTTTAATTTCCTCAATTTTTAGCTCTTTAATTGGTCTTTTGTAGTGATGATCTGACCCCATTATTTATCTTTATGAAAATAAGTCCAAGTCTAGATTAAAAATTAAATAATTTATAGTAATGGAGATAAATTAAATGGATAATTTGTAGAATTTATAGAGTATCAATTCAAAAAACTAGTTTGAAGTTTGTAAAATGCATAATTAATGAGTGAATTTTATGGGAAAACAAAAGAAATTCATGAACTATGAAGGGAATATGCCCTTTTCCAAAGCATGCATGCCTTGTTTTGAAATAGTTCCAAATCAGAAAATGCATTCCATGAGTCTTTAGGGAAATTAAAAGGGTATGCACCTTTGTAAAGAGTGTACACCCTTTGAACATTTCAATCTTTGACTTCATCATTTTACCTCCAAAAGTGCTTTAGTTTTAGGCTTGGGGAGGTCTGAACCTAGCCTAAAACTAGTCATGGAGTAACCCACAAGATTTTTATAAAATTTAGGAGTCTTTTTTGTCTTTGTCGACACATCTAATCATTAGAGATTTTATGATTTTTATATATATATATATATATATATATATATATATATATATATATATATATATATATTTGTTTTTAGAGTGGAAAGCGTAGTTTTTTAATATATAATTTTTTTAATGTTAAATTATTATTTTTAATTATTACTTAATTTATAAACAACATACCTCATTATGGATGATACACATATCATTACAAATACCTTCTTAATTTTTTGATCATTAATCAAAAGTTTATAAAACTTATACTCGATAAATCTATGTATCATTGGATATGCTTTTAAAAAAATATTTTCATGAAGTTAAGGTCAAAAAATTGTGTTCGTATACTTATAGCTCTAATTTTATAGTTATCTTGACTTATAAAATTATTTAAAATATACATATTTATTTAAAAATAAAAATAAAAAATATCCTAACCAATCTTTGACATTGCCTCTATCCCTAAATGAAATTTCATAAAATAATTCATTCATTTACTCAAAAAAAAGTGTGTTCATACACATGTAGTCTCCTTATATTTTGACCAAAAAGTGTCAAGCCATTATCATAAATGCATCAATTTCACATACTTTTATCATCTAGGTATTGAAATTTTTTATATATTTACAAGCTACATTCAGAATGCTACAATTCATATTCTTACATTATTTGCAAATTATTTTTCCAAGTGTCTTTAAAAATCTCCCCAAATTCAACTATTGTTATTTTTAGGAAAACAAAGTGTCACTTTAAGCCCCACTTTTATCTCCCATTATCCTGAATCTACCCATATATTCAATTACAATGTTGAATTATGAAAATATGCTAAATATATAAAGTGCAATGTCAAAATATTAATTTGATTTCTTAATCATGAATAAGGAATAATACTTAGCTTATTGAATGATATGCAATAAAATCTAAGAAGTGAAGATGCAAAAATAAATAGGATGATGCCAAAATATTATTTGTCAAATTTTATAAATTAGCTCTATGTTAGTCTAGACACTATTTTCAAAATAGGTACACTAGAATTGATGCTTCTATCCTAAAATTGATGCTTCTATATGTAGTTAATTACATGTACTTTTTTATAAATTACACCTATGTATGTTAGGGTTCCTTATCACCTTTTAGAATTGTTTGTTTGGATTATACACATAGGTTTTAGATATTAGTTTGTGTCTCAAAACCCTAGGTCCTCCAATAAGGGCATGCCACCTTAAAAAATAGAGTTTAGTGGGCTCAAGTAAATTCAATCTATCTTCAAATACCACTCTATCAATGAATTTTGTATGTATATCCATATACTCCAAAGAAGGCCTCACACTGATGTAGTTATCCTCCTTATGTGGGTTTGTGTGAACAATTGTGTAATATGTTATATGTGAATGCATGTAGTGATTTACCTTTCAACTTGATAAATAATTCTCAATGGATACTTTTTTCATACTTCATAAATGTAATAATACTACACCTATGACTGATATATAAATAGAGAAGAATAGGGCAATAAAACTCAGTTATGTGAATAATTCAATGAGCTTGATAGGTAGTTTCTAGATGGCTAAATGAGTGGGATTTTTTTTTAATTATATTATACCATTTGAAAATATTTCATAGGAGGATTAATCAATACAAATAGGCTAACACATACACATTTAAATATTTAAAATTTTGAGTGTTTTTAAGGTATAGACACTAGCATTAGACCAAAGACACTAGTGTCAATGGTAATGTCCTAGTATGAAAAGTAGTTTTCAAAATAATAGGAAAATGTTGAATATATTTAACTAAAACTAAAGGATATATCATGTTTTAAGTATACTATAGGCTATAGGTGATTTGGGTAATCAGAATATGAAGGTTAGACTATAAGATAAGCATTTATGCATAATGAGATGGTGAACACGAGCCTTGGAATAGAATAAATGTCCTAAATTGAAGGGTTGATCCATGACTAGTATTTTTCAAGTGTCCAAGACTAGTTTGACATATAAAATATAGATTTAGCATCTATATTTATTGTATTTTATTAAAACTAACTACTCATTTTTTTGGTTGATGCAAGATTGCAAGTAGACCTAGATGATCATATATTAGCATGTGGATCACTTGAAGGGTTATGTAATAAACATAGAAATGATAGATGGTAGGATTGAAAAAATACTTCCCATTAAAAATGAATGATTGGAGAATAACTACATAAAATCACACAAACTTAATATTATGTTTAGATGGAGGAGGGAATCATTAAGACTATACAAACCCTAACCACTGCATGTCCCCAATACAAGCATAATCTTCACTATTGATTGAATATAAACTAGAAGAGAGTTGTTTTTAATCTAAATCATGTAGATATACCATAATATAAGAGATGAATAATCCATAAAGATATTATTATAGAATTAAAAAAGATTAACTAGAAGAGAATTATTTTTAATCTAAATCATGTACATATCCCATAATATAAGAGAGGGATAATCCATGAAGATATTATTATAGAATTAAAAAAGACAAAAATGGGAGTGCTTCTATTAAAAATCACAAACCAAATATCCAAATTTATAAAGATGATGGGAAATATCTACAAGGCCATATATGACATGACTACATTTTTCCCATTCTCAAGCTAGTTTGTAGTGATGCAAAACAAGAAGAAATGGTTAGACCCATTGTAAATCGAGCTCATTATGCCATCAATTTCATATGATGTGACAAACCTACTAACATAGAGTAGATAATATTTATGGATCTCAAGGATGATTATATAAATAAATAAGTGGAGAGGGCTGACATAATTTTTGAGATGGATGAATATAGGAATTGGGTTAGCAGACAACTTGAGAGAATGGATCTCCCTGCTTCTAAGTATAAGACTTTTGTCATCACATTGGATTAAAAATATTTTCCTCCCAACATCATGGAGGTTTCCATAGAGTATGATACTTTTGGCTATAATATATAGATAATGAATTCTCTATTAATCAATTGGGATGTTTTTAAAATATTTTGACCATTAAATAGAAAAAATATATTTTACATCGTAGATGGATTTGGGTCAAGCATAAATTTTTTATAGGCATTATGTAGGATCATCCCGTAAGTCTAGTTGGTAAAGTAGAGTGGGGGTGCCTTTTTACCTCATTTAAAATTCCAACATTTTTAGATGATGGATTGTTTTGATATCACCTTAGAGTTAGTCATTTTTTTAATTAGGAATATATTATTTTGAGTACCTTCTAGTATTCTTGATCAGAGTTGTCTCAAAAATGAAATAAAGGTTTAAGATTGAGGATAATATTGGCATGTTCTTCATGAATGAGTTACTAGTATCCTTACATATTTTGGGTGTTCCAAACATGTCACAACATCAATAATGATAAAAATAGACAAAATAAATAAATCACCTTTTGAACTTGTGAAACATCATATGACACCTCGTGATGTCTTAAAAACACCTAAATGAAGAGTAGTGTAGACACCTAAAATGTGTCAACCCCTTGGTCCCTTACACACTTTATTAATTTAAAATAAACCACTTATTTTAAATTAATGACATCACCTAGACATTACCGTGGACACCTTGCCCTTAGACCATTTCTCACCCTATGAGTCACCTAAGACCTATTATCACTCCCTCCTAACCTCCTAACTAACTCTTGTGCATGATATGCCTGACTTTTGACCATTCTCCAATGGACTATGCACTTGGCAGATGGAGAACGGGCTGTTAAGCCCTTTTACCAATTCTTCAGCCATTGACGTCGATCAACTATTGGTCGATGCTGGTGGGATCACCAACATCGGTTACATAAACTGACTTCTAATGATGAGTTATAGGCTCTTAGACTCTCAGGGAATGGTTCTAGGACTTCTAATCACTCTCTCTCATTGGGATCCGATGCTCTTTCTCTCTCCCAGACTCTGAGACATCACCAGGCATCAGACTTTGACTAATGCTCCCCTAGCTAATAGAGACTCTACAGAAATCACTCTAGGCTTTGGATTGGAACATTGCACGAGGTCTTCGACATCAGCCACAATAAGAACAAGCATTCAAACACCTCTGGTTCTACACCAAACAAGAGATAAGTATTCTTTTGCCTTTTCATTTCAATAATTTAGAATGTATTAGTAATTAGTTTCTATTTACTATTTCTAAATACTATCAACTAGACCCGACCTAACTTCTTTTGGGAGAGGCAAAAAATCCTTCCTCTTACCCTTACCCTTTTTGACAACCTGCCCTCTACCTTTGCCCTTTTCTAGGCCTTATTCATCTCCCTGCAACCCTGCATAGACTTTTAGACTCCCAGACTCCTTCTGTCAACCATGAACTTTCCCTGAAACCCGTCTAAGGACCATTGCCCCTACCGACGTCGACAGCCTAATCGATGTCGGCAACTTTGACCAACTGACACCAATATAAATATCGATGTCGGTGACTGTGGAAGACTAACAGCAAGAATCAGGTATGCATTATCTATTTCTCTTTCTTTAAGTCTTTCATTATTTAATTATTCGACACTCTTTTATCAAAACATGGACTGTCATCCCTCCAGGAAGTCTTTGCACTTCTGGGACCGAGCGTACACTTGGTAGTCCACCATATATCTATCTAACATTTTATTTGTTGAGTCTCTTTCTCTCTATAGGTGTCTTCTTCCACAGCCAAAGAGGAGCTCCTACAATGTCTGGATACAGTGCGCAACTTAATCCGGGTACATACAAACCCCTGACCATTATCTTTTAGTTTCTTATTTCTTCTGAATGTAAACAAGCAAAAAATGAGTGAGAAACATTCTGGCACGCCCGGTGGGACCCTTGGAGTTTTCCTTGGGTTCATTCCTTTTTTTCTAAAGAGCAAACCTTCATATAGATGCATTAGATTTTCTTCTTGCATCCTTCTTCTTTCTTTTTCTTTCGAAAAGACACCATAAGCATAATTTTAAAAGAATCTTTCTTTTTCTTCTTGTCACCTTTTCTTTGCATCTTAGAGTAGTGAAATCCATGATCTTAAACCTTTTCCCCACTTGTTTAAATCTGAACAAAAAATTTCAATTTGGGCTAAAAACTAATTGCATTTCATCTCTGCTTGAATGCATATTTAGCTCATCTAGTAATTAAACTGCATTATGAATAAATCGTAGTGCACATATGTTACACAACCTGACCACTATCACAATCAAACATCTAAACTTACCTGAGACAAGGCCCGTCTAGGATTTCACCACCTAGCAGATACCTTACCTTTCCCGGTGATCCTACTTGGATTTCACCACCAAGAGGAGGACCCACTCTATTCTCTAGCAGAGTATAAACTCTAGGTGAAGTATATATTGGCTAAGTGGCCTAGCTCGGCTCTAGGTTCATGAAGTGAAGGGAGCAAGCCCCAGCACCAAACCACTTACAAAACCTAATACAAACTTTTGAGCACCAAAACATAACCTGAAACTAGCTTTAGACTTCCTTTTTAGGACCCATTCTAAAAGCCCAATCCCCAAACATATTCTTCTAAGGCATAAGCCACCACGACTCTAAAATTTATTCTTAGGAATTTAATGTTTAGAGGTTGTTTGCCTTCATCCATTCTACTATTTTTATCTATTTTTTTGAGCTGGTGAGGATGCATTATTTTGAACAACAAAAACAACTCAGAATTTTCTTTTTCTTCCAAAAACTTTTAGTTTTTTGAGTTTCTAGAAACACACAAACACCAACATTAGTTTTTCCACTGACGTCAGCTACTATTCTTCACCGACATTAGTTTTTCCACTAACGTCGGCAACCTATCTTCACCGACATCAATTTTATCACCGTTGTTGGCAACATTTCATAACCGACATCGGTTTTTCCACCGATGTCGTTCACTATCAACAAACTTTTCTTCCAAAACAACAAGCATAAAACCTAACTTTTTTGTTGTCAAACATAACTTCTAGTTCTCTGAAGCTAAAACATATAGTTTTTAGAACCCACGCCTTTTTGTCTTGAATGGTTTTGACACATAGTCAAGCCAAAACTCTTATCGACCATGCGAGGCAACAACCACTTCTGCCTTCACTTTTCATACCAAGTCCCCTGATGGAGCATGCTTCAGATACTAAAAGTACTCCTATTTAGCCAACCCCCAATCAACCCTCAATTATTCCTGAAAGGGATCAAATTTTTGAGAGACTCCTTGACCACAATGCCAAGGCTCTCTAACACTATCTCACAAGAAGCCAAACGTGAGATCTTTCAGGTATTCCTATTCTTGGGATGCTAACTTCTCTTATTGAAGCGGCAATGGTATCAACACCATCAGCTAGCCAACCCATCATAACATAGGCTATTGCCTCGACCAATAACCCGACCATGGCCAATGCTCAAGATTTGGCCTCCCCATCTATTTTTGGACCTACCTCCATCGAGGTTTATGTACCCCCTCAACCACAAACAATGCAACCAAGTTCTACACCATACCAGAACTTGATTGTCTCGACTCCACACACTCTTACGCCTATAAACACAGGAGTGACCACCTATCTATTTACCAGTGCCACCATCTAACCACCTTTGGTGGTATCTAGTCAACTTGTGCCCTCCAACTTCATGGTACAAGCCCCCTTGGCCTCAGCATCAGTCCCTATGATGAACTACCAATATGTCATGCCTACACAAGCACAACCAAGTACATCATATCAGGCTTTTCTGACTTCTGATCAGGTGATTATGGGTTCATGTCCCACCGGGCATGCCAGAATGTTTCTCACTAATTTTTTGCTTTTTACATATTTAGAAGGAAGAAAGAAACTAAAGATAATGGTCAGGGGTTTGTACATACCTAGATGAAGTTGCGCACTGTATCCAGACGTTGAGGGAGCTCCTACTTGGCTATGGAGGAAGACACCTGTAGAAAGATTAAGACTCAAACAGAGAAGATGTTAGATGATATATGGAGGACTGCCAAGCACACGCTCAGTCTCAGAAGCGTAAAGACTTCCTAGAGGGATGACAGTCTAGTATTTATGAAAAGAATGTTGCTAGAAAGAGATATAATGAAATACTTAGAAAGAGAAATAGATAACGCATACCTAATTCCTATAATCTGCCTCTCACAGTCACCAATGTCAGTTAGTCTGCCGTCATTAGTTGGTCAATGTTGCTGATGTCAGTTAGGCTACTGACGTCAGTAGGGGCAATAGTCCTTGGATGGGTTTCAAGAAAAGTCTATGGTTGAGAGAGGGGTCAAGGAGTTTAAAAGGTCTGTACAGGGTTGTAGGGAGAGGAATAAAGTCTGCAGAAGGGCAAAGATATAAGATAGGTTGTCAAAAAGGGTCCTATTCAGCCAACCCCCAATCAACCCTCAATTATTCTTGAAGGGGATCAAAATTTTGAGAGACTCCTTGACCACAATGCTAAGGCTCTCCAACACTATCTCGCAAGAAGCCAAATGCAAGATATTTCAGGTATTCTTATTTTTGGGATGCCAACTTCTCTTATTGAAGCAGCAAGAGTATCAACACCATCCACTAGCCAACCCATCATAACTCAAGCTATTGCCTTGACTTATAACCTGACCATGGCCAATGCTCAAGATTTGGCCTCCCCATCTATTTTTGGACCTACCTCCATCGGGGTTTCTATACCCCATTAACCACAAATAATTCAACCAAGTTCTACACCATACCAGAACTTGATTGTCTCGACTCCACACACTCTTGCGCCTATAAACATAGGAGTGACCACCTATCCATTTACCAGTGCCACCATCCAACCACCTTTGGTGGTATCTAGTCAACTTGTGCCCTCCAACTTCATGGTACAAGCCCCCTTGGACTCAACATCAGTCCCTATGATGAACTACCAATATGTCACGCCTACACAAGCACAACCAAGTACATCATACGCCTCTCTCAATGCCTCTTAGGTACCTTACAACCTGCCGATCTAATCAAGATGTTGATGGATAAGATGTCTAACCTTGAGACATTTATTTATGATTCAAGCAATGTTCTTTCATATGAACAAGTCTACAATGAACCCATTCACCCTTCGGTGCCTATTAGACCATACCCTAACCAGTGGGAACTCCCCAAATTTACTCATTTTCAGAGTAAGGAGGACCCACAACAACATCTACGAGTGTTTAGACATGCTTGCTACCTTATAGCACACAATGATGTGTTACTACTTCGCACATTCCCCATGTCGCTTTCTAGTGCCGCCCTTGACTGGTATAGCTCCATTACCATTCATTCTCTCTTTTCTTTCACTCAACTCACCCAATTATTTCTTGACCATTTTTCAATCAACATCACCAATAAGGTCTCCATTATAGACCTCTATTCTATTAGACAATTCGACGATGAGTCAATAGCTGACTTCATTGCCCATTAGAGAGGTTTGATTAACCAACTCTCTTTCTCATTACCTCAACCTGAGCTCATTGAGATATTTTCAAGAGCATGTGCCAAGCACATCTCATCCACTTTGTGGATTCAAACATTTCATACATTTGACAAAGCTTTCACCATGGCTCGAAAGCTTGAACTCCACGTAGTTGAGGAAGACAAGGTCACATTATGTAGTAAAAATACTAACGAAAAATCCAATGACCCTTATTCCAAACCTTCTTCTTCCCATTCCAATTCCAAAGGAGTGGAAAATGCTATGGTCGTTAGATCATCATCTTCAATAACAACTAACCAATCTGAACCTTCCACATCAGACTACATCACAAAACAATTCCAACAATGATACGTACATCGGCAATATACTCCCATAGGACAACCATACGCTTCCGTGTTGGATAAACTAGTCAAGCAGGGGGTCCTCAATCTTCTTCAAATCTAACCACCTCAATTTGACCCCTCAAAAGCCATCCCTACATGGTATAGGGAAAATGACTTTTGCAACTTTCATCGTGTCAAGGTACATGACACAGACAACTGCAAAACCTTCAAAAACATCATCCAAGACATGTTGGACAAAGGGGATCTTGTTTTGGATAATCCAAATGTGCCGACTAACAAAAACATGGATGTCTTTAGAAAACCATTCCCTAGTCAAAATAACATTCAGACCATAGCTGATGACCTTCAAGAGCATAATATACACACGGTTGACATGGTTTCTAACCAACTTCTCCCACAGTCTAGAGAGGTTAATCAACCTATTTTTCCATCATAGGTAGAAGAGCCTCCTTCTCCTATTTGTCCATCACAGGTAGAAGAACTTTCTTCTCCTATTTGTCCACCATGGGTCAAAGAACTTTCTTCTCCTATTTGTCCTCTACCAATAGGGGATAATCCGTCATCCACCCCTTTGTCACACATAGGAGAGGCTACTTTGACCTCTCCCATATTAGAGGATGTTTTGATGGCACCAACGTCGGCTGCCTCACCCTCATCCTTCTTATCATCAATGGGGGATCATACTTTCCCCATGCCTAGACCACACATCAATGCCATAATCATCCCTGCACTCTATCCAACTCAAGAGCCACATTCTCCAATCCTTTCTCTGCTGAGAGAGGAACTTATCACCTCACCCACTTCGATCGAAGAAGATCTGGTGAAGGTAGATTTGAACCTCGCCCCTCACAATAGTAGTCCTCACACTAAACTAAAGAAGGCTACTAAACCACATTGGAGAACTTCTCTCCCATCTTCACCATTACCCTCCATTTTGGGTCCACATCCTACTACTTTAGTAGAAGTGCTCCCTAATCCAACACCTCTCATCAAAAAATTGCTATTTACATGCGTGGCCTCACAGCCAACTAAAAATATGGTACGACCAACTCCTCCTATAACTTCTAAATAGAAGTTGTCAACCTCCATTGCAACAAAGAGCACAAACCTATTTAAGGGTTCCTATGCTTCGATGTTATGTCAATTGTTGCAGTCATCTAGCATCATCCTCCTGCCTATTAAACCATATCAACCTCTTGGACCAAAACCATCTTGGTTCGATGACACTAAAATCTGCTGGTATCACCATATACTGGGGCATGATACTGAGCATTATTGTGCCCTTAAGGTTTTCATTCGCCAACACCTAGCAAAAGACACCCATCACATGGAGGATTCTCCTAACCACTCTTTCAACAAACCACCAACACCATCTCATGCCTCACAAACATCTTCACCTTCATCGAGAGCCCATCATCAAACCATGGTCCCTCTATCACCTGGCCCTCCTTTATTTGAAATCAACACCGTTAATGTGGCCACTAGGCCCCAAACCATGAAGGATAAAGTCAAAGACCAGGCTTCTACCCCTCGGACACGTCCATTCATCAAGCCTTCTCAACCATCAAAACCCAAGATTTCTATCTTGGGTACATCTCAACCAACATCACTGGGGGAAATCCCTCCTAACCTCTCTAGTCCACATGACGTTTGGTATAAGTGAATTGTAGACTACTTAACATATTCTATCATGCCTCATAATCTCTCTAGCAAAAGATGGCATGATTTTATCAAAAGTACTACTCGCTACACCATGTTAGGGGGTCATCTCTACTAGCGAGGCTTAGATGGCCTCCTTCACCGATGTCTAACAACCACTGAGACTTCCCATGTCATCAAACAAGTCCATGATCAAATTTGTGTGGGACATCTCAGTGGTAACTCACTTGCCAAGCGCATCCTCTGCTTGGGCTATTATTGGCCCACTCTTAATCAAGACTATAATAACTATGTTTGGCATTGTACCAAATGCCAACAACATACTAACTGACTTCACGCCCAACATCACATCAAACATGCCTCCAACACAAATCTAAAAGAGTGAGATTTCAAAATCAGAGATCTCGTCCTTACAGAAAACCAACATGTGACCAATTTGGAAAGAAGCAAACGGGGCAAGTTTGCTCCTAATTGACTCGGACCTTACATCATGATGCACAAGCATGGATCAAGTACTTATCATCTATCTTCTCTCGAAGGCTGGCCAAAACCTGAGCCCCTTAATGCCTAACATCTTTGACCATCCTATTGTTAGTCAAGTAGTCATTCACTTGACATTTAACTTGAGCTCATCCCTTGAGCAACCCCCATCATTATCATTCATATTCCTTTCAACCCTAAAAACATTAATCAACCCTTTTTGTCAAGCATGAATGCTTTGTCTTAATAAAAGGGAACCTCTAAACCTCTATAGACCAGTCCATGACTAAAAGTCCAGTCCAAAAAACACATAAAACTGGGATGCCTATCCAAAAGGTCATAAACTATAAATGTAGACTGCTCCCTCAAAGGACAGCTACATCATTGCTGTAATTAATAGACTGCTCCCTTGAAGGATAGCTATTCAAAGACCATCAACACATACAAATCCAAATACAGACCAATCCCTCGAAGGATGGCTATGCCTAAATTTTGCTACATACATAGCACCATATGACCACAAAACAACATCCCCAAGTAGACTTCCTACATTGATCAGTCTACCATATATAAAAAAAAAGGGACTGACAAATTATTAAGTCATGGACTTGCCTACAGTGGTTCTCAGGGTCACTTATAAAAGGGGCAAAGCTATCCCTACTATAAAAAGGGTTACCCTATCCTTACATATCACATAATCAAACCTATTACCCCAACATACTCAAGGGATTTTGAGCTCACTTAATGTCAAGTGACTACACTACTTCTCTAATATAAACTAATGGTCAATGACATAATGCATGAACGGGGCTTTTGTTTGCATTAAGCCTTATCTATGCCATCATTTTGGTCCTTGTCAATGAAAGAGCAACACGCCTTTCACTTCTTACACTTTCATCACATCAAACCAAAAAAATCTACTAACATGACCTCATAATTCATTTAATACAAATTTGTGTTATATGAATCATCTTAGACCATTCACACTAGTTTATATGGAAAACAATACACATGGAAACTATCGACCACACAATTTATGTCAAGCATATACCATCACCAATATGGCAACTTTTTGAAGCATAAATATACTCATTTCATTTTTGGCATACACCATCACAAATATGGAAAATTGCTAGGAATGAAAAACCATACAACCAATGTTACAGAATACACCATCACATAATATGGAAAAGGCTGTAACATCATCATGACTCACTTATCATTTCAAGCATGTACCATCACACATATGGGAAATGCTAAAAACACTAACCTAACCAAAATGACTATCAATGACTTTGACCTTTCTTCCCTTTTAGGGAGAACTACATTGGCCTGAGACCCTTAACACAGGGGTTATGTAGGCAGCACTCAGTCTTCTGAGGTTAGCTCAGCCACATCTGTTCATTCATCTACTTGATGGACCAACCATATTACCTTTAACCATGACTTAACCTGACCAAAACCACTATCAAACACTTTGACTCTTCCTCCCTTTTAGGGAGAACTACATTGGCCTGAGGCCCTTACAATAGGGGCTATGTAGGCAGCACTCAGTCTTCTGAGGTTAGCTCAGCCACATCTATTAGTTCATCTACCTGATGAACCAACCATATAACCTTAACCATGACTTAACTTAGTCAAACCAGTCCATAACCAACACTCTTCCTCACCTTTTAGCAAGAACTACATTGGCTTGAGGCCCTTACAATAGGGGAAATGTAGGCAGCACTCAATCTTCTGGGGTTAACTCGGCCATTCGCCCGTTCATCTTCATTCATACACCTGATGGACCAACCAACCTAACCTTTACACCATGACCAAACAACCAGCCCTGACACTATAGAAATCACTTTTGACTTCTCATGGGGCACATTAGAGATCACATACATCTCCTTGACCACAACCCAACAACACTTGAGATCACTTATATCTCAACCTGACTCGACCAATCACCATGGAGATCATGACTATCTCCTCTGACTATGACCACTTTTGAGACAACTTTGCCTTGGTTGTTTTGATTACATGTATGTTACTTTGTGAATAGTTAGCAAAATTGTCTGCACCCCACATTACGACCCTCACAAGTATCAGATCATGCCCAAGTTGATCCCCACTACTTGTGACATTTGTGTGTTTTCCAGGAGCACTTCCCAAGCTCAAACACTTGGAACATGATGACCATTAGAGCTACAGCTTTGATCGTTTAACCCAATTAGGTATGACTAAAAGTTAGGGACTAATTACTTTGATTTTAGCACTCCTCGACCTTACCTATGACAATTTGACCCGACTATCACATGAAGTGGTATACATGCAACCTCAACTATTGCAGTGTTCACCCTCCAACTTCACCATACCTATCCACTGCCTATCAAATCGACACTTGATATCAAGTTACCTTCCCTCGACTCCCACTTTGAGGGGGAATACCTCATCCCACACTTGGGGCAACCTACACTTATTTTTGTCTTGAAGTTCATCAGAACAACCAACAGGACAAAAAAAATTGCATCCCATACCTGGGACAACCCACACTTATTTTTGTCTTGCAGTTCATCAAAACAACCGACAAGACAAAAAAGACCGCATCCCATACCTGGGACAACCCGCACTTATTTTTGTCTTGCAGTTCATCAGAGCAACCAATAGGACAAAAAAGACCTCATCCCATACCTGGGGTAACAACACCTTATTTTTGTCTTGCAGTTCATCAAGAACAACCAGCAAGATAAAAAGGGGCAAATGTAGACACCTAAAATGTGTCAACCCCTTAGTCCCTTACGCACTTTATTAATTTAAAATAAACCACTTATTTTAAATTAATGACATCACCTAGACATCACCGTGGACACCTCGCCCTTAGACCATTTCTCACCCTATGAGTCACCTAAGACCTATTCTCACTCCCTCTTAACCTCCTAACTAACTCTCGTGCATGATATGCCTACCTTTTGACCATTCTCCAATGGACTATGCACTTGGCAGATAGAGAACGGGCTATTAAGCCCTTTTACCAATTCTTCAGCCATCGACATTGGTCAACTATCGGCCGACACGGGTAGGATCACCAATGTTGGTTACATAAACCAACTTCTAATGATGAGTTACAGGATCTTAGACTCTCAAGGAATGGTTTTGGGACTTCTAATCACTCTCTCTCATTGGGATCTGATGCTCTTTCTCTCTCCCAAACTCTGAGACATCACCAACATCAGACTTTGACTAATGCTCCCCTGGCTAACAGAGACTCTACAGAAATCACTCCAGGCTTTGGATTGGAATAGTGCACGAGGTCTTCGACATCAGCCACAACAGGAACAATTGTTCAAACACCTCTGGTTCTACACCAAGTAAGAGCTAAGTATTCTTCTACCTTTTCATTTCAATAATTTAGAATGTATTATTAATTAGTTTCTATTTACTATTTCTAAATACTATCAACCAGACCCGACCCGACTTCTTCTGGGAGAGGCAGAAAAGCCTTCCTCTTACCCTTACCCTTTTTGACAACCTGCCCTCTACCTTTGCCCTTCTACGGGCCTTATTCATCTCCCTGCAACCCTGCATAGACTTTTAGACTCCCAGACTCCTATCGACCATGGACTTTTCCTGAAACCCATCCAAGGACCATTACCCCTACTGACGTCGATAGCCTAACCGATGTCAGCAACCTTGACCAATAGACGCTGGTAGATTTACCAATGTCAGCGACTGTGGAAGACTGACAGCAGGAATCAGGTACGCATTATCTATTTCTCTTTCTTTAAGTCTTTCATTATTTCTTTATCTGACACTCTTTTATCAAAACGTGGACTGTCATCCCTCCAAGAAGTCTTTGCACTTCTGGGACCAAGCGTGCGCTTGGCAGTCCACCATATATCTATCTAACAATTTATTTGTTGAGTCTCTTTCTCTCTACAGGTGTCTTCCTCCATAGCCAAAGAGGAGCTCCTACAACGTCTGGATACGGTGCGCAACTTAATTCGGGTACGTACAAACCCCTGACCATTATCTTTTAATTTCTTATTTCTTCTTAATGTAAACAAGCAAAAATAAGTGAGAAACAAGTAGACATGTCTTAGAGATATGTCATTTTTTTATAATGTATAGAGGTAATACATATATCACAGTATGACATTTTTTAATAGAGAATAAGTTAAATAGAGAGAAAGAGTATAGTATAAAGTATATTATATATGTGGTCTAAGAGTGAGATAAGAGAGATGAAAGTGAGATAAAAATGGGTAAGCAAAAGGATAGAGAGTATGGCATGATTTAAAGGATATTAAAATTGATGAATAAAGAGAAGCTAGAGTATAAAACCGTGTGTTATATGCATAGAATATAGAGTACACTTCTTTAATTTATAAAGTAAAATATAATTTATATATTTTAGTGCATGTAAAAATCTCTTTTGCATAATATCAACTATAGCTTATGTCAATTGCTCTCTAAATTGTTATATAGTGTTTAACTTATATCAACAAAACGTTTGAGAAAGGATTTTAATTTTATTTTACATGTCATGAAGGGTATGAATTGTAGTTTTCATTTCAATATTTGGCAACAATTGTAAGTAGATAAGTTGCATAACTCATAATAGAAGTATTGTCAAAAATTGGATATTAGCAATATGTGGAGAATATTGAGGAATATTATAAATATTGAGAAATAGAAGGAATGTTATCAATCGAATCTTTTTGAAAGATATAATAAATATGAGCCTTATAAGGAATGGAAAGAATATTAAAAATACAAACATTTTGAGGAAGAGAAGAAACACTAATATTTTAAGAAAATGTGGATATAATATCTGATGTCATGTTGAGGAATGGGAGGAATGTCATAATAAATTGTAATATATTTTTGATACATGTTAATTGTAGGATTGGCAAGCCCACACCTAATCTGAAACACAAGTGGGGTTCCAATTCTCATACCTCCACTATGCCATTTAGTGAGTATCTCCACCATGTTATTCAACAAAAATTTATCCCCTATTGTGGGTATCCTAATCACTGTGGAATTTGAACCTAGGTCACTCTGATACAAATGCATATGCTTTACATGTTACACCACAACCTAGGGGACATTATCAATTGTAATGTTGACAAGTCATATGTTGTTTAATTTAAGATCAGAAGTAGTGAGTGTATTTAAAGGAGATATAAATTAAAAAATAAGATAAGTATGAGTTAGGGAGTTATCAAAAAATACTACAAATAACATAGAGGATGTATAATATTAAGGTGGGACACTAAGAATTTAACAAGATAGAAGTCAATAAGGGTGCTAGCGCCAAATCCCTACATGAGGAGGAAGAAACAGTTGAGTCAGAGATTTTTTTTTTTCCATACTTTGTTAAGGGATATTAAATATGTTTTTGTTCTTTATTTTCATATTTAGATGTGGTTTTAGCCTTTTTATTTTTTTTAATTATGAATTCTTTAGATTTGGTCATTTTGAAATAGATTGGGATTTTCCATTATATTAGGATTTATATAGAATTGTCATAGGAATTTCAACATATTATTACATGATCCTATTCTATTTAGATTTTATCAAGAAATGCATTGTAATATAATTTAAAAGGTTTTTTTATTTTCAAATCCTTAATCAAGTCCCATAAATGGATAGTAAATAAGTAATATCACTTAATATTAATGAATTTCCTGAGTGATTTATTTTATAACTTGTTCAAATCATTATATATTCCTAAGGTAGTAATAATAATATTTATTTTACATATTCATGGCTAAATATAATTATTCAATATGCATCACCAACAAATTATGATTAGTTAATAATGTAAAGAATACATTTCTTCCTAAGCATAGTTTTGCAAAATGAAAAAATTCTAAGGAGTCCATATAGAAGATGAGAGTTTATAGATCCTTAAGAAAGAAAATAAGAGGTCATTTGATATTTGGTTTTTGTTTGTTTGTTAATTAACATATTTCAAATAAAGTGGTCATCAATTATGAGTTATATTCCTTGAATATTATACACCTTGATCAAACCTTACCCTGTACTGAAGACCACATATCAGTTTTTTGTAGCATAAAGTTAGCAATGATATCCTTGAGATGAAAAATAATTGATTAACTCCTTAATAATTTTTTGTACTAATCAATTTTTATGTTTGCATGCAATTTGTAATATGAAGTAAACATCAATAACTAAAAATTTTAAACAACTTCACAAAGGTTTAACATTATTTCAAGTTTTCAAAGGAGATAAGTATAAATGAAAACAAGGGAAAGTTAGTATGATAAGCCTCATAAAATTACCTGATCTCATTTTTAAAATGAAGGAAAGATCACATGGATAAATTGTTAAAGTTTATTCAAGTTCCAATTAGAAGCAAGGTAAGTTATGTGCATTTTTTTTTTTAAAAAGAGATGTAAATCATCAACTCCATCTTTATAGCTTAATAGATGAATAATATTTTTATCTCAAGTTCCTCTAGAGTCAACAATGTTCTTTGAAAAGGCATGTTCTTTGTCTTATAATGAACCTTTGATGTCTTTTCATTAAGCTTATACATGTTAATGATGCTTTTGAAGTATTTTTTTCATGGAAGGTACTAATAAATTCAATAAATTAATTTTTAAGATCTTAATTATAAATTAATTAAATTTTGTTATTATACATTTTTTTGTAAGTATGAGATGAAAACTCAATTAAAATTTCAAAAAAGAACTATGCACCTCTACAAAAGTGTCTATTCTATAACTAGTGTTTTGGTTACAATTAAAGTAGGAAATAAGAAAACTAAGAGTCATGTTGATGTGCCAATTCAATGCAACACCTTTACAAGTGAAAATATCTAGTATTTTTATAAGTCATAAGGTTTCTATATAATTCAAATGTTAGAATCACATAATCTCTTGATATGATTTTTTGCCAAGCATGTGCATTAATGAAATACACACAACTATGACTTGTAAAGTCTTAATGTTTATGTTGATGGCTTACAATGGATATAATTATCTAATACCTGGAAAGGATCTTTAATCATCCAGATAATAATATGATCCTGCATTCTTCTACGCCCTTTTTTTTTGCTTAAATTTAATATGCAGGTGTCAACATAAAAGACAAAATCAAGTGTAAGTTATTACACTAATTTAAGTCAAAAGTGTGCAAAATAAATAATAAAAACAAATTACATTCCATAGATTGTTTGTAGAATGAAAATTAGGATACCAAATCAAAATTTAGGCAAATAGGTAAAATACAATGGCCTAATGAATAAATTTAAGTGCATCAAATTAAGAATTTACTGAGAAAAATAAGTTCATTCCTATCTGTAGACTTTGTGGAGTATTTTCAATGCAATCTATTGAGCATTGTTCCTGGTAGACTAGAACCCTTTTGAAGTGTATTGTAAGTACACTTTAAAAAATCCTTCTAAATCACATTGCATAACATGAGACATGTTACCATTTTGTTTTGTTAAATGTTTGGCATAGGAGTTGTAGCAACCTATATAAAAAAATAAATAATAAAAAGTGAAGACAAAAAACTTACCAAAATAATTGCCACAATCCAATACCTAATTTTCAAATGTTGCTTAATCAAAATTGATGGACACTATGCAAAACCATATTTTTCCATAAAATTTTGCACTAACTAAACTTCAAGATGTTTCATTAAAAAGTAATACATAGTTTATAATAATGAAATAACTACCTCTTGGTCAAGTTTTTACCACACTATAGACATGTCATTGATATATTTGAAGCACAGTGAGCATGCATATCTTTACTTACAAATATATATTAGATGGAAATGCATTTGAAATAGAATACAAGCCAATCTAGCTACCAATGTAATTTAACACGTAATTTTATGTAATATCATGTGCATGTTACTTTAAAAAGGTGTGATTCATAAAAGACATTAGATGGACACATATTTGAGATAGAATACAAACCAATCTAGCAAATATGTAATTTGACACCTATTTCAATGTAATGTTGTTTGTAACTAAAGCATGTATGATTCATAAAATAAATTAGATATTACATAGAAAATTTCATTAAAACATATAAAATTATCAATTAATAATATTTCAAGGCTCTAAATGGAACTTATTTCCAATGTTGTTACATCTCTATTAAGAAATCCTTGTGAATTATGTGGCCACAAGGCAACATGTTGATATCATTTCAAGACCCAAATAAAAACTACATAGAATTTGATCATTGAACATTTATCCAAAAGGAAAAAGCTACATCATAGAAAAATAAAATAAAATTGTAGTATCTACACTACATATATCAAATTTCTATTACTTTTAATACATCATGTCACCTATATGAAAACAAACAAGGAAATTATGGTGCATTTATTTTTTTTCACACAAGGGTGATGATCCATCAAAGAGATAGAGTGGCAACACCCTGGATAAATGTGCATAAAGTAAATATATTATCCTTAAACTATACCTAAGATAATGTGTATCCTTGATTAATATCAAATAATTTAAATCAATACGAGATAAAATTTTATACGTCTATCAGAGTGAAGGGTAAACCTACAACATTTATAAGAGTAGAACTCATCTTTTGATCCAATTTTGAGAAATATAATAATTAGCTAAAATTAGTAGCAAGAAATCCATCTATATCTAGTTGTAGAATTAATTGAATGGAAAAGAATATTGATAAATGCCACTATCACAAAAAACATTTATGTTTTGTTTTTAGATTTCAATTTAGACAATTTATTGCCTTGATGCATGATTTTTTGGGCAATAGAATATTGATAAATGTCACTAGCACCAAAAACATTTATGTTTTGTATTTAACTTTTAATTTAGATAATTTATTACCTTGATGCATGATCTGTTGGGAAATATTGTATAAAATTTGTCATGTGAACAATATATACCTCTTTTTTAATACATTTTGACATATCTATACTTTATTTCAAGAAATTAGAATCATAAAAACTAAATAGGGATTCAGAACATACATCATCATCAAAGAACTCACATTTGTCACAAACCCAACTTATGCATGTATAATGAAATGTATGGATCAGTATTAGACAAATAGAATTACATAGGTGTATATATGTGTGTGTATGTATATGATTCTTTGAAAAATCATATTCTTGAGATACATAACTCAAAAAACCAAATGCTAGTATCAAAACTTTGCAAAAGTTATTGTAAACTATTTTAAGTTATTATTTATTAATGCTAGTTCAAAAAATAAAAGCTTTAACTTTACTTATATCAATTGGATAAAGAGGGATGGTAGACATAACTCTATCAATCTTCTATATGAATCTATATCTTTATAACCCCATTTCATGTCCCTTAATAAAGTCACCTGACATTTAATGTGAAATCTATAAACCATGCAACCTGCATTGGCCAAATAAATGTTGGTGTAAATGGACCCATGTACAAACCCATCCTTCATTTGCCATATAGTTAATTCCTAGCCTTATCCAAGTGAAGTGGCCCATAGCATAAAATAAATAGCCAACCAGCTTCCACCAAATATTATTATTTTATCCACCTTGTTAAAAAACCTACTATTTAACTTTGTAAAGGGATTAATATATCGATTACAAAATAGTCAATGAAATATAATTGGCCAAAAGATTCAAAAAATATTCCATGATAAAGTGAAATATTTCAAGAGTATTGTTCTGTGACTAGATGGATAGGTTGGAGTGCAAAAAAATGCAATAGTCATGAATTATTTATCTCGATAGTTTTTGCAAATAAATTTTTCAATCATAATAGTTTATTGGCTATGCAATATTATTTGTCAATTAATGATCCTAAAGTGAGGTAGGTTATTCAAGATTTTAGATGTCTTTGGAATTAAATCCAAGATCATGGATGTAGTAATAGAATTTGTAATAGAGGAAACTTGCATATTAACAATAGATGAATCAATGCTTGATAAATACAAATATAGATAAAAATCAATGTGATAGACTTGTTTAATAATAAGGATAGAAGATAAAAAATTAATATAAAAAAGAACCATGACATTCATATTAGCCATCTCTCTTTTCATAAGAATTAGGCAACACATAGCAAAAGCAAAAAAAATATGGCTCTATGTGATAACATAGTAGACAAAAACGTAGTGGTAAAAACTTAGTATGATAAAAACATCATGAGGACAAAACATAGCGAGTAAAAATGTATTGGTATTGTTAATGTCACAAAAATATCATGTAGAGCATAATTGGGACATTTTAATGATTATCACATTGTTATTTTGTTTTCTAGTTCATTTTGTTGATAGTAGTTAACATTTCATGGTGGAAAAGTGATGCACCAAATTTATAAGAAAAATAATAGAGGAAAATGTGATTTTGTGAGTTTGGACCTTTAGTTTAAAGTTGTATCATCTTCTAAATGAGTGCATCCTTTACTATGTTTTGTTCCTGTGATGTTTTGTCCTTGCTACATTTTTTCCTTGCTACATTTTTCCTCTCTAAGTTTTTCATGCTATATTTTTAACTGCTAAATTTTTGTCTGCTACTTTTTAGTAATATGCCAAAAAAGATACCATCAAGACATTTTTTTATTTGGGTGATTTTTCATCTATAATAGGGACTTGCTCTTGGTTAAGAAAATGAGATTATTTTTGTATATCTAACTACACCTAAAAACATAATATTTAAATAAGTATTTTATGGTAAACTTATGGTCAATACAATAAATATAAGAAAATATATTCATATGTAAACTATTGGAGTGTGTGTTAAGCCTTCAATAGTTATTTTCCACTCATCCTTCATTTTATCATGTGGTAATTCATTAGTGATAAGATTTATATTAATGTAATTGTCAAAGAAAAAACCAACACTAACATAACCAAAAATAAGATTCAAAATAATTTGACGTGAAATATTAGACAAGAGAACTTACAATAACAAATAAAAGAATACAAAAGGGATAGAGGAGAGCCCTCTCCATAGATAGTTAGCATCCATTTATTAGAATAGTTGAACATCCCTGGTCTTTAACATAATTTATTGAGGATAAAATAAATGAGTGCATGTAAATTCTATGTATGATCCAAAATAATATATTGAGTAGGTGAAAAATAATTATATCAATAAATTTCTAGTTCCAAGTTTCTTCGCTCCTTTTCCAAAAGACTAGATTACAAATTAAATTGACACTCAAAAATGAGAAAGCTAGATGACAATAAATTTATATCAAATCTTTGAAGCTTTGATTATACTCACATAATCTAAACTAGCTATAAAACATATGTTCTATATAGTCTACAACAATCTAGTCCACAAAAGAATTTCAAAGTTGTGACTTTACTAACAAATAATATAAATACTAGATACTAAGAGAAGATTAATTATATTACAGTAATAAATCCTAATCATTCAACAACATGACCATATCTAATTAACCTAGAATATAATAGAATATTCCTTTGGGATAATAAGATATCATTTACCCTTGAAGAAATTGGTGTTTGTTGACTACAATAAGGTGGTCCTGCATTCAATATTTATGGCTCAACAACACCAAGAGGGGCCTCCTTGTGTGGTTCTTGAATGCATTATAGATATAAAATTCGCATACATATCAAATATGCACAAGTGAGGAAATATTTTTATGGTTGCACTCACATGCTCAAAATAAGAATAATATTCTAGACTATAATTCAAAATAAATGAATATGTCTACAAATAAAAAATTTGAGTTCCTAACTAAGGATAAAGTAATGGCCTATTCATGTAAATAGAAGTAATATTGGACTAGGAAAACTTTATGAAGCTCATTGGAATCTATTGTTGGCTTGTTTAATTTTCATCAAAAATACTTGGAAAAAACATTAAAGATAATTATTGATGTGTAAGTTGTAAATAAATAGAACAAATAATGCATAGTTGCACCAATATGATTAGCAATGAGACAACAATGAATATAATGAACTTACAATAAATGTAATTATAGTTCTATTCCTATAATTCCTTGATCTAAATATGTAATACAATGCCTTATAAGAACTAATTTAGATATGCTAAAACACTTCATGATTTCACACATTTATGAAAGTTACGTGGATGATTCACAAAGACTATGATGAACAAAGTCTTTAGATCAGAATTGCATTAGTGAATCATATGGTTATTTAATAAATGTCTTTTTTAGTCTAATTGTCAATTTTAGAGCATATGGACTTAGAGTACTTTCTATGAATTGTTCATGTGACACTCTTTTAAGGACTTTGTCACTAAGAACATGATATTTTGCTTGTACTTAAGACAATTTTGCCAAGCTAGGTGTAAGTTGTAGAATAATGAGAAGTAAGGGTCAGCTATAGGAAAATACAATGGAAAATTAGTTAAATAGAAGAAGAAGAAGAAGAAGAAGAAAAAGGAACAAGATTTATATGCAAAATTGATGTAGGAGCATCTTTCTTAATTCTTGGTGAATAATAAGAACAAGTTGGAATAAGCCTTCTCAAGGCATTAGCATAAACTTTGAATAAGTTTCCCTCCATTTTTTTGTATTTGAAATATTCAAAATTATGAAATTTGTCATGTGGAGGTTAATAAGGTCTATTTATGTTTTAAAGGGATAAATTAGTTGTTTAGGATTTGTGAAATCCTACTATTGTTTGGAATAAGCCAAAGTTTGCATGGATCAGCTAATTGTTGAAGAATTATCCCTTTAGACTTGTTGTTGCACCTTTATAGGAGATGCTTGCAAGATTATAGGAGGTGGTCAAAAATATTTTGAGAAAAAGACAAAGTTTTATACAATGAGGATAGATAGGAAGATGTTAGGACTTGGAGTGAGGTAGGAGAGAGGAATTGAAGGGAAGAGTTGAAGGTGTACAGAGAAGACATGGAGAAAAGAAAGAATGTCTGAACATTGTCCTTCAAAGATAAAATAAATTTTAAGAAGAATGAATGGTCAATTTTCATTGATAAATAAATTAAACTAGATATGTTGTTGAAATTAATATTTAATGCTTTAATTATCTCTATGCATTGGTATAATATTTTTCATTCTTGTTGAGTTATGTATGTGTATAAATTGACTAGTTTAAAAAGAACATTGAAATTATAAGATCATTGAAGGAATATGGAAATAATTGTGTTTAATATATATGTGTGATGTTTATTTATCATTATATCACCTCAAGATGGCCATGGGAAATTATTTTCTCTAAAGAGACTTTTTAGGATCAAATCTAGTCTGCACTTTGTTTTTTGACTTAATTACATTAAGAGCCTTGCATGGTTAATAGATCAACATGAAAATAATATATTTAAGTTGATATAAGGTTTTTATTAATTATATACAACTGAGATAGGCTCATGTAGGCATTAAGTTACATTGAAATGGTTTCAATCAATAATCATGTGCTTCTACAACCTCTCAGACTACATAGTCCGATGAAACCCCAAAAAAGTGTCAAAATAAAAGATATTAATATTATTTGAAATTGTAGTCGAAGGATGGTAAGTGGATTTAAAATATATTAGGAGAGTCTCAAAGTCATGGAATATTGAAAGGTCAATGAAAAGTAAGTTATAGGGGTGATTGTATATGCACAATCAACATAAACATAGAATTAGATGATTTCAAGGTTACAAACAATTTGTATGTTGATTCATGATCAAGAAAAGGATTTAGGAGATGATATAGGGTAGGATAGAACTGAAACAAGTCATATTTACCTTGTAAACTTATCCAAATGCAAATTGTGATATTTTGTGTACTCTCAAGCTGTGATAGGACTGAACTAGGGAATGACTAGAAAAATGGCTCTATATCAAAATATACCTAACAAAAAATTCTCAAATTTGGATAGTATGTGTGTATTTGAATATTTATTCCAATTATTCAAATTATATCTTGATTGTTTGAAAATTAAGGGATATATCACCAAAATACAAGTCAGTAGTATTAGGAAAAACAAAGTCTTAAATCCTACAAAGTTGCTTGCAAAGGAGTATAATATGGAAAAGAGAAGTATTAAGGAACTTATTGAGGTTTAATTCATGAGGATTTTAAAATTATAGACATGTATGTGATTTTTATTGAATTATACAGTGATTAAAAAGAATGGATGAAATTTGAATGGTCTCAATTCCCTAAATTGGTTGCATAATCAAGCATGAATGTGTGTGTGAGCTTAAAAAAAAGAATTGTTTCATTACTTTATGAAATCAATAATATATTGATCAATATTAGGATATACATGTGTGTTTGAGTAACAAATAATGGGACTAAAAAACCCCATGATATTTATTCAATGATTGTGATCAAAATAAAGACTCCATTTGTGAGAAAATATGGTTGAAACGTTATAATACCTATAGAAATTATTGAGGAGGCATCAATCATAAGAATGGAATGAAATTATGTCTTAGTATAAGTGCATGGTTAGAGATAAACAAATAAATATTAATATATATAGGTCTTAGTTAATGAATTATTGATTAAGAAACAATGGAAATTCTATATTAAACAAGAATAATTGTAACCAAACCTATTGAGTTTGTATTAAACATAGCAATCATGTGTCAGTTTTGGGCCAATCAGGGATAGTCAAGGCCTAATAAAATAATAAATGTTCCTAATATGATGGTAATTTGATGTAGGTTTCCATCATTTGTGGTGTCAAATCACAAAATTATTCAAAGGTTTGCTATTAAAAAGGAATTGAAGTTCTTTTGCCTTCTCTAGACTAACTATAAACGTTTCAAGTTTTTCTCTGGAGGCTCCTTATAAGTGTTCATATTTTGTTTAGATAATAGAAGACAAATTTTGATCTAATAAGGAATTGTATGGTTTTGCATCAGATGTGAGATATGGTTTTGGTTTTCCTAATGTATTGATAGTTGCATAAGTGTGTTGAGTTGACAACAAGATTGACACCTTGGAGTGAGCACGTTGAGGTTCAAATTGAAAAATCCAAGGTTGTTTGGTAAGTTGAAATGGAGATACTACTAAGGAAAGTACAGAGTATCAAGTTATATGGGAATACTAAGAAGAAAACAAGCACCCCAAAATAGAGAGATATGGATAAAGATGATTTTGATAAAGAAGTTATTAGTTTATGGAAAGATTTGGCTAAAATTGAAGGAATGTTTGAGTCTTGGGTGTAGTTGAAAGAGAAAACATGGCTATGGCCAAAAAATAAGAATTTGAAATGGCCAATTGATATCCTAGTAAAGAGGAGAAGGTGGAAAAATAAAATTTCCATGAAGAGTGAAGTCTATAAAGGCTTGAAGAATGTGAGAAGGTTACCAAGTGAGCAACAAGAGGATGAAGAAGTTATGAAGCAGTTTCTCATTGTAGAGAACAAGGAAAAAGAGAAAAGAGAAGGTGAAGTGCCAAGAGGAACACTTGGAAAGGTGGGAATGTCAGTAAATGAGTCACTCATGGAGACATTGTGGTCTTTTTTTTTTTTTCTAATATTGTCTTTGAATGGGTAAGTGTAGGTATGAGCAACCTTGTGAAGAAGGTCAAGAGGAAGGCCTTGAAAAGTGAAGATATTGGTGCAATATAAGCATCCAAGCACACAAGTGAAGGTCCAATAATGAGAGAATAAATTATTATTATCTACCAAGGAGAAGAAGTGCAAGAGGTGTTGAAAACCTTGTGCAAGCAAGAGTTGAGATAGAGGAAGAAGCTGAACTCTATGATCCCATGGAGTACCAGGTAAAAAAAAGTGAATAGTCATGTACAAAATAATATATTATAAATAATCAAGAATCCATGCAAGCTAAAGAACCCAAATATCACCCCATCAAAGAGGTAAAGGTGAATTTGAATATAAATTATTCTCATAAGCATAGAGATGTTGATTTATAGGTTAGTGAAGATAAGAAGATGATCGATACATCAAATAAAGCAATTAACCATGGGTATGTAGTGCCTAAGTGGATGGTGAAGCATACATCCAACCAGCAAGTTCTTAAGGAGGAAAGTTTGTTTGTTAAGACTAATTTTTCTCATACTTCTAATAAGAATGTAGATGTACAAAAGGATGAAGGTAAAAATAGGGTTGATCTCTTAGTATTGGAATGAGAACATGGTTACAAGGTTACTCGATGGCTCAAAAAGTGAGATGGTAAGGTGAAGACTCAACTGTGGGTTCCTAAGAGTGTAAGGAGTGATGAAGGCACACTTCAAGAAGATGTGTGTGATGATGAGATTGTGGAAAATGATAATAGTACCAAGAATGCAATGGAAGAAGATTGAATCAGGTTCAAGTAAAAAAGAGAATGAAGATTTAATGATGAATGTAGAAGAATCATTTTCATAGAAATAAATAACATGAGAAGTACACTGGGGAGATGAAAGGTAAATAAATTGTTTATGATTAATTTAATGCTGATGTTCATGAGTATGTTTTTGACTTATTATTGCAAATCAGCTTAAGAAAAGATGAAATAAGGAATTAGATGCCTATGATAACTCATATGCATCCTGGAGAAGGATCTAGGTTAGCATGCAAAGGTCCTTATGGGGAAAATCTGATGAAAAAGAATCAAAACCATTTGGAGAATGGTGTTATGAAGGAGAGAGAGTGTGAAATTCAATTTTTACAAGAGAATAAGAAATACAAATAAGTGATAAGACAGGTAAAGATAGAGGATAATCAATCCTTAATGAGCCTAATTTTGATGAAGAAAGTAAAGAGATAGGTGAGTTATCATTTAAAGAAGAAATGGGAATGTTGGAAGAGATATTTAAACCTTATAAGAGGGAATTTTCTATAAGAAAATCAGATTTCAAGGAAAAGGATATAGATGAAGAAGAGAAGTTATGTCCTATATTTGATGAGGGATATGATGATGTAGATGGTGTCATTTTGAATAAGGAGTTGGAAAAGATAAAGGAGCTCTTTAATTCTTCAAGATATTTATCTAAACGTACACATCAGGATGATAACACCATTTATCAGATGAAAGATGAGTTAGGAAAAGAGTAAAACAAGACCTTGAAAGCAGATATGAGCAAGGAGTAGCAGAGGGGAGGCAACCAAGAGACTTCATGGTATCAAACTTTTACTTCTAATACTTGTTTTGATGTTTTAAAGATAAGTCTTGAAATTGTGAAGATGAAATAAAACCATAACTCAATGAACAAACTCTTAAACCAAGAATATCAAGAAGATTTTGACATGTATGAAGGTGAAGCATGGATATGGAGACTTGCAACTAAAAAATAGATGAGAAGAAGGAACTACAAGAATAAAAAGAACCAAAGGAAGAAGAAGGAATGGTTTGAGAAAACCAATGATTTTGATAATGATTTTGCATCATGTGTAGGAATAAAGAAGTCCAAGAAAGGAATCAAATGTGGTTCTCTTGAGCATGTACATTTATATGAGAGACTAGTTGAAGTAGATAAAGAAAAAAAAAATTGAATTGCAGTAGTATGAATAAAGCCTCATGAGAAAAGAGATAAATAAGAGTATGAGAGATAAAGAACACATGGGACCTAAGCATACAAATAAGAGTGAGTGGAAGAGACAAGAATAAGCCATTTGAACTGGAGTTTAAATTTTTTTTACCCTAAAAGTCTGATGCAGGAACATTTTGTTTGATGCTTGGTGAAGAATAAGAGCAAGTTGGAATAAGCCTTCTCAAGGCATTAGCATAAACATTGAATTAGTTTCCATTCATTTGTTTGTATTTGAAATATTCAAAATTGTGAAATTTGTCATGTGGAGGTTAACAAGGTCTATTTATGTTTTAAAGGGGCTAAATTAGTTGTTTAGGATTTGTGAAATCCTATTATTGTTTGGAAAAATCCAAAGTTGGCATGGATCAGTAGGTTGTTGAAGAATTATCCCTTTATACTTGTTGTTGCACCTTTACAAGAGATGGTTTCAAGATTCAAGGAGGTGGTCAAAACCATTTTGAGAAAAAGACCAAGTTTTATACAATGAGGATAGAGAGGAAGATGTCAGGACCTAGAGTGAGGTAGGAGAGAGGAATTGAAGGGAAGAGTTGAAGGTGTACAGAGAAGACATGGAGAAAAGAAAGAAGGTTTAAACATTGTCCTTCAAGGACAAAATAAATTGTAAGAATAATGAATGGTCACTTTGCATTGATAAAGAAATTAAATTGGATATGTTTTTGAAATTAATATTGAATGTTTGAATGATCTCTATGCCTCGATATAATGTGTTTCATTCTTACTGAGTTTTGTATGTGTATGAATTGACTAGTTTAAAAATAACATTGAAATTATGATATCGTTTAAGGAATATGTAAATTCTTAGGTTTAATAGAGATGTGAGATGTTTCATTGTGATTATATCACCTCAAGATGGCCATTGGAAAGTATTTGATCTAAAGAGACTTTTTATGATCAAGTCTGTTCTACACTTTATTTTATGACTTTATTGTATTGAAAACCTTGCATGGTTAATCAAAAAACATGATAATAAGATATTTAAGGTGATATAAGGTTTGTATTAATTACATATATCTGAGATAGGCTCATATAGGCATTAAGTTACATTTAAATGGTTCCAATCAATAATCACTCTCAGCCTGCACAATCCAATGAAACCCAAGAAACTGTCAAAATGAAAGATATTAATATTATTTGAAATTTTAATGTAATTTTTTTAAGTGGATGGAAAATATATTAGGATATTCTCAAAGTTAGGTAAGATTGAAAGGTCATTGAAAAGTAAGTTATATGGGTGATTGTATATGCACAATCAACATAAACATAGAATTAGATGATTTCAAGGTTGAGAACCATTTGTACGTTACTTCATGATCAATAAAAGTATTTAGGAGATGATATATGGTAGGAAAGACCTGAAAAAATCATAGTTACCTTGGAAAATTAGCCAAATGCAAATTGTGCTATTTTATGTACTCTTAGGTTGTGACAAGACTAAACTAGGGAATGACTAGAAAAATGGCTATTTATCAAAATCTACGTAACAAAAAATTCTTAAATTTGGATGGTATGTGATTATTTTAATCATTATTCCAATGATTCCAATTATATCTTGATTGGTTGAAAATAAAGGGAGATATAACTAAAATATAGGTCAACAGTATTAGGAGAAAAAAAGTCTTAAATCCTACATAGTTGCTTGCAAAAGAGTCTAATATGAACAAGATAAGGATTAAGTAATTTATTGAGGTTGCCTTCATAAGGATTTGAAAATTATAAACAAGTATGTGAATATTATTGAAGTATACAATTATTAACAAGAATGGGTGAAATTTGGATGGTCTCAATTCCCTAAATTGGTTGCATAATCAAGCATGAATGTGTGTGAGAGCTTAAAAAAAAGAATTATTTCATTAATTTATGAAAGTAATAATATATTGATCGATATTAGGATATACATGTGTTTTTGAGTAATAAATAATTGGACTTAAAAACCCCATGATATTTATTCAATGATTGTGATGAAAATAAAGACTCCATTTGTGAGGAAATCTGGTTGAATCACTATAATACTTGTGGAAATTATTGAGGAGGCATCAATCACAAAAACAAAATGAAATTATGTCTCAATATAAGTACATGGTTAGAGATAAAAATAATAATATTAATATATATAGGTCTAATTTGATTAATTATTGACTAATAAATAATGGAAATTCTATATTAAACAAGAATAATTGTAACCAGACCTATTGAGTTTGTATTGAACATAGCGAACACTTGTTAGTTTTGGGCCAATCAAGGATAATCAAGGCCTAATAAAATAAGAAGCAATCCTAATATTATGGTAATTTGATTTAGGTTTCCATCATTTGTGGTGTCATTTTTTCTTTCACATTAATAGAGACAAATCAAATCCAAATGTAGAAAGATTTAGAAGTAACATTTTTTATATTCTTTGGTCAAGATTTAAAATCATAGATATACAACATGAATGATATGAAGAGATATATTATTCTATTATTGATCTATAGATCCTTACAGAACCAAATTCATATGTTATTAGGAAATTAACTATAAATCCATAGAACATGCATTCTATGAATGGCATTATGAATGGTTTTGATAAGGAATCGAAATGTAGTGGAACAGAATCTACTTCTTCTACCAAAAATCACATTTTTTTTTACCCCAATGCATTTTTGTTAAACTTGAATCAATCAAAAGACATGTTAATTAATTTTATTTCAAAAACCTAACAATTTATGATAGAGCATCTTCATATTGTGTTAGTTGCAAAAAATGTGTGCATAGTTGTTATCTAGCTTGTCTTTAACCCTTATCACTTTATAAAATAGAACTAATTATGGTAATATTTTACATACATCTAGTTTTTTATTAGTTTTTTCCATGTTTATTTAATTAATTAATGTAGTATTTTATTCAAAATCATCAAATTAGGTAGTGTGCACTGCATGAACAAATATAAAAATGAGATAGAAAAATAATGTTGTTTGTTGCAAGCAGATTAGCTATATTTTTTTATGTTTTTTTTTTTTTTCTTAGATCAAGTCTGGGTAGTAACCATGTGGTAGACAGAGCAAAAATTTATACATTGTGAATATGATGTGGCATTGAATTTTGCATTTGTTCACATGATGTGATCTCACTACTTTGATGCCTTTGCATTGAATATTGATTTAATGCATCAAAGAACATGGTGGAAGGTTATAAATATTTATATGTTTGTATAAGCTTTCCATGGTTTTCCAAGTCACTTTTTAATTCCTAATTCAAGTTCAAATGGCATTAACATATCTTATTTTAAATCCCAATCTTTTTTTGAAGCCAAAAAAACAAGTCATATACATGATCAAAAGCCATATATTATTGCCCTATTAAATCTTAATATGATAAAATCATTACCCAAAACAAAATCCAAAAAAAATAAAGGGTTGTCTAATTGTAACTAAAGCAAAACAAATCACTAGATTTTAAATTTCAAGGCATAAACCCAATAAAAAGAGCATTAATCATAGGCCTTTTTGGCTTGTTAAACATTTAAACCAATTCATTGTCAAAAACAATTATGTAATGAAGTAAAAAAAATAGTGGAAAGATTTTAGAACAAATAGTATCAAAACTATAGATGTAGGCAAAATATTTAAATAAGCCCAACTTGGATGAAGGACTGTTAACCTCATAATGAATAGGAAAAATCCAAATCTTAAACAAATCTTCTTTTCCAAATATTAAAACTAAATCATGTCTTACAATGTAAAATGAGATACATTGAATAACTATAACCCATTGACAATATTTTTATGGCAACATTGAATGAGTAGAAAATAAAAACAATTATGGTCATCCACCAAACATTATAATGCTTCACACATTAGTTACAAAAATTGCATCATTTGAACTGCCAATCATAACATGACCAATAATATTAATAGGTAACTTTGTTCCATTTCTATGAAACACATCATTTTCTTCTTACATGAAAACTACTTCATTTTGTTTTGTTTCTAAATATTTGAACAATATTAAACTATTTTTCAAAAATATTCTTCTCCACTTCATACTCGTTAAAAATCATAAGTTTAAAATATGCAAGTCATATCAGCAAACATACACCATACCTGAAAAAAAAATCAACTCAATAACAAAAAATAGGAAATTAGAGAATATTCAAAGAAAAATGAGAAAACTACCTTAAAAAGAGGAAATTGGTAAAATTTAGAGGAAATTAGATATCTTTTGATTCCATAAGTAATGAAAAATATACTAAACAATTTAAAACATAATTTATTTATTTTAAATAGCATAAATTTCACAAGTAATAGAACTTTGTCATCATGCCAAATCAGGAAATATTAGAAAAAACCCAAAAATAAAAACTAAAAAACAAAGTTTTTTATAAATTTTAATCTTCTAAATATTTTTAACTTTATGTATTTTTTATATTTATTTTTTAGTATAGAACATAATATTTACAAAAAAGCCATCGCTCCGTCCCCTGCACCTTCCCTCCTTGATCCCACTCCAACTTCTTCCCCCACCCCCTCCCTTACTCCCACCAAACCTGTTCCCACTTCCCTACCCACCTCCCTCGACTCAGATGATAGTAGTAAACTAGAGGACATTGCAAATAGTCTAAAAATGCTCAAACAAAGTCTCCCTTCTAATGTTGTTCAGGAAACTAATTTTGAGAGACCATGTCCTATTCCCTTCCATTAAATCCAATCCCTCCTAAATTCAAGGAGATAATGGAGGAACATAAATATAAATCAAGAATAAGTAAGATAGAGGATGATGTTGAATTGCATAAATCAATCCTTCATTGGTTCTTTAAGGATCAAAAAACATTTGAGGATGAAATCAATAAGCTCAACCTCAATAACATCATTTATTGTACTAAATCTGATCTCCTTGAAACTAGTACTGAATTTCACCAAATCAAGGAAAGATTATTTAATCTAGAGAAATAAAATGAATATCTAAATGAAAACCTCAACACACTGATTCAATATATTAAACTCACTGTTATGAAGAGCCTTCAAATCATGGAGACCCTGAACTCTCTCACCAAAGGTAAAGAGGACAATGTCAAACCCCATAGAAAGGATAAAAAAATGAAGGGCATTTTTGATGAAAATATTGACCTACATCCCATCAAGAATAAAAATCTTCCTCTAGAGAATATTACTCAAAACTAGTCCAAGGCTTATGAAGAATGGATGGGTCTAAGAATTTAGCTTGTTGTCTTTCTACTACTTTTTTCCTGCTTTTCAATTAACTATCTTATTTTGTCTCTTCTGGCTTAAGTATTGTTATATCTAGTCTCTAGACCTATTTTTATTTCTTTTTTTAAAGGGTAAGTTCCCTCTTTAAAACTCTCTTTTACCAATATTAAGAACATATTTTTTTTGGATTCTTAATTTGTATTTTTATTTTTTTGGACAAAGCATTATACAACATAAAATGCTAATTTCTATAAAATATATTTACATTTGTCGTAATTCTAGCATAAACCATAATCAATCCTTTTATGAAATATTTTTTCTTTTGCTAACATGTAAATGCTAAAAAAATTGTGATAATGATATTTAAATAATACTTAATTTTGCACGACATCTCTTGTATCCCTATTTAGACTCTCATCTACACCAAAAACAAACAGTGGTTTTTAACAAGAATATTCTAATCTTATAAAATTAATATATTTTTTATAAATGTGCACATTAATTCAATTCAATGCAATAGAAATAAAACATGGGACATATCTTGGTTCATGTAAATAAAGAGACTAATTTATTGGAAATCTTAAAACTACTTTTCTGAACAGAATCCTACCAAACATGTGACCATCAAACATTAAAGTAAATCCATCGATAGTAATGTTCTTCATTCATGGTAATTATGAAATCATTCTCAGAACAAAATTCAACCTTTTCATAGTAATTATGAAATCATTGCCTTAAACAATAGATTTTAAAAAAAAGCTATCCAATCCTAACCAAAATGGTATATAGCTCTATACCTAATCTCTTAACTCAATTGAAGTTGGCATACCAAGATTGATAAGATGTTATAGATGTTATCTTTAGCTGATTAGATCAATTGATTTTTCCTTTGTCTTTTTATTTTTTATGTTTTATGTTTTTTAAGTTGTGCAAGATGATGCTATTGGGTAATTGTTCGTATCTATTTTTTTGGTATTGTGATTTTTAAACTACACAATATGATGTTATTAAGTGACTCTTCATATGTGCGTTATAATCTTTAAAAATAACTAGGCTTAGTTCTATTATAGTAGATTTGTTATGTCTTTTTAGGTGAGTTATGCTTTGATTCCAATATTTATTAAATATTATTCTAGAAAACACATAGAGTTTGGCATTAAATCAAAGAGTGTATTGCAATCATAAAAATTTTATTATAACAGCACTAAGCTAAGTACATTCAACACTATAGCAACATCAGATTTGGTCATAGTGAAAAAGAAAAAAAAACAATGGTAGAGACTTGCCTATTACATATGGCATATAAACTATTTGACAAAATGTCACCATTTAAATTATTTTTTGGTGTCTTTGTTTTAGATCGAATATATTCTATTTAGCATGACGTCTATAAGGAGAAAAAAATTAATTGTGTTTCCATGTCCTGGATTACATGCAACATGGTTAAAAAAATGTTTATGAAAATAAATCAAATTTGTTGTCATGTTTTTTGGTTGGGTGCAAGTTGTTTAATGTATCATGATATTTATTAGTATTGTTTTTGGCCAATTGTGTGTAATTTTGTATTAAAGTGATAGATATGCAAATCATAAGTAACTAGTTGTTGTAAATTTCATGTAAATTGTTTAACAAAATTTTGATAAGAAATTTTTCATTTTTTGTTGTTTTTAGATTGAATGCAAATGTGTTTGATAAAATGTACTTGATTCCATTTTTAACATTAATATTGAATACAAAGTTGAAGCTTCTTTTCTTTAAGCCCTAAAAAAAATTGGTTTGGTTTTGTTATAGTAGAAATATTATGACTTCCTATACAGGCTGGCTATAACTATATTTATACAACCTTCTAAATTATTTTAAAGGAAAAAAATAAGACATAATATAATTTAAAATGTGTGTTCAGATATTAAAAAATACTTGAGATTTGATGTACAAACTAAATTATATTATTGATTATTTTTATGGTACATAGAATATATTATAAGACTTTTGGATATAATTATAGAGCATCAGTGACTTTGATTTATAATAAATACTCCATCATAATATGAAATGAGGCATTTTGTTCTACATGGTTGAGATGTAGGAAGTTTTATGTTAGAAAACTAGTCAATTTTCTACAATGCAAAATGAAATATTGTATAGAAAATAAAAGATCTTACCTCTAAACTTTCTATAGGGAAATTTTATCAAACAATATCAAGCTTCTCTTCAACCTTTATAGATTCACCAAACTCAGTAAACAATAAAAAGCATCCATGAGAATGAAAGTTGTTAATCATGTCATTGAGGTCTATGATCAAGTTTTAGTAACTTTTTTGCTTATGGCCAAGGCATAGCACTTACATGTAGGCACATAAAATTTATAAATCAAAAAATATTCAGTAAATGATTGTGGAGTTTTTATCGCACTGAAGTAAAGGCATCGACAACAATGTTGCTTCTTGGTAATAATTTCTAAACAAGTTAAATGCATTGTCAAAAGCCATATATTGTTACCCCATAAAATTCTTACATGATGGAATCATTTCCCATAATAAACCACCCCCCCCCCCTCATAAAAAAAAGAGTTGTGCAACTATAATTAAAGCAATAAAAAGTCTTAGATTTCAAATGTAAGAATCAAATCAAGCAAACACAGTAAAAATCATGGGGATCTTTACCATGCTAAACATTTAAACCAAGTCATTTTCTAAAATGATGACACAATGAAATAATAAAATGAGGAGAAAGAATTCAAAAGACATAAGATCAAAATTATAGATGTTGACAGAAAATTTGAATCAATGCTTAAGGTAGATGACATAGCTATAACCATAGACTAGATAGATAAATTCCTAATCTTAAATAAATCTTTTTTTTATTCATTAATATTAAAACTAGATCATGTCTTAAAATGCAAAAACAAATCTAGTATACAAATAACACTAGACCACATAAGTTTTTTTCAATTTTGTTGATGAAATGAGGCCACATTGATACATAGTTACAATCATTACTGAGTAAATTTATCTTGGAATCATTCCTCAATTTGTTGGGCAATCATATTTCCTTGATTATTATACAATATAACTATTAAACCATTTAAAAATTGTCATAGAAAGTTTTTAATGGGGTAGAAAATAATAATATTTTTTGGAAGATGAGTAACTCACTTTTTATGTTATGGCTAGATTCACTCCAATTGAGGCCTGGAATTAACCATGTGGTAGATAGAGGATGTGTTTGTATAGGGGTCCATTTATTCTTTCACTTATTTGAGTTATGCAGGTTGCATGGTTTGAATATATCACATTATATGTTGGGTTACTTCATAAAGGAACATGGCATGGGGTTATGAAGATCTAGATGCTTGTAGAAGCTTGCTATTGTTTACTGTACTTGGCAAAGGGAGAAGGATTAAATAGTAGTTAATGGGTTGTATTAGGAAGATTTTGTTGTTTTCTAGGGTTAAGCAGACTAGAGTGTCATGTTCAGACAACCAATTGTGATACAAATCCTTTATAAAGAGTTTTGAAGTAAGATCTTAAATAATTTATTTGGTTTTGTATATTGTATTTAATTTTGCATTATAGAAGATGAATTAGTTCATTTTATTCTTTAGAAGATTAAATAACATGATTATTTATGTTATATTTTCTTGATTTGGTCCTCAAGATTTGTAATGTAGGGCTTTGCATCACTTTAGTCAAGGTTGAAAAAATCTAGGGCTTAATATTAGATTGGTTAGGATTGGACAACTATTTATTTTTTTCACATTGGAAAGTTGGTGTGATTTTATAAACACAGATGTATAATGTTGTGAATTGTTATGAGATTTTTATATAGCTAAATTTCTTTCTGGAATGGGTTTTTTTTTGGAGCTAAAGCATGTCAGGATTGGAAATGTTTATGGGACCAAAGCAGTAAGCATTGTGAATTTTTCCATGGTGTTATTGATTTTTTTCAAGGCATAAGCTATGTTCAATGATAATATGTATAGACAAAAATAATCCAAAGACCCCAAAATAAAACATAAAAGTTTAATGGCTTTCCTTTGCTAAAGGTGTGGGATTTGAAACATATGCAATCAAGTAACTATGACAAACATTCAATTTTTCAATGGATTTATAATGTATAAGTGTGTACATCAAACATTCATACCCTACATGCACTTGTATACGATAGTGATTGTATATACATCTAATATAGAATCTAGTTATGGTTAAAGATCCATGATTGTAAATCTTGACCAAAGAATTAAAAAAATTAAGTTCTAAATCTTATTATATACTATGAATCAATTCCATTTTTAGTCATTCACAATTACATCTGCCCATAGCTAATCCCCTCTTTTTTTAGACTATGTATCAATGAAAATCCTATAAGCTCATGAATGCCTTACCTTGAAAGATGATAACGAAAATAAACATGTCTTTGATTGCATCCATTATTTTTAGCATGGAAATGGCTCTCCTATCACCATTATGGATGCCTTTTAGAAACAACATTCCCTATAGCAAAGTTAATTACATTAGCTTTACAAAATCACTAGTAATCAAGCCTAGTATTTTATAATGTTAACACTATTTTCGAGTCAAGTATTTTATAAAATTAAAAAAAAAGGAAATATCACTATCCCTATATTTATATTTAGGCAAAGACATAAGTTGATCAACAAACAATAGTTCTTGATAAATAAAAGTATAAATGTGCATACTAAATTTAGATAAATTATAACAAAAATTTTCACAACAAATAAGCAAAAAGTGTATTTATAAAATATATCTTACGTTGAAAAAGAAACCGTTATTCATTATTTAAAAAACATTCTTTCTTACACTATCCATTAAACATTTTTTTTATCACTTGAAATAGTTTGGATTTAGACTTCTATATTGATAGCATCTTCTTCCATTTGAATTACTTGACCTACATAAATTATAATGTAAAAAAAAATCAAATTTTATTAGTAGGATTTTGGATTAGTAATTTGGAAAAAGTGTGTTTGTTATTGATGGCAAAATTGTATTACTAAAATTTAAGGGTTTTTGTAATTCCAATGTTATATTAAAGTTTGTTTATACATGTCAACTTGAAAAAATTAATAATAGATAATATTAAACACAAGTAAGTATATCAACTAAGTAAATCTATTTTTAACAAATTATAATGTTAAATAATCCAAACAATGAAAGAATACTTGAAATAAGGATCAATATTAGAAATAAAATAAGCAATATAAATTATAAAATAAAATAATGGCTTGTGTCCCTGAAACAAATGTTCATATAAGCAATAAACATACCAATTTGATGAAAAAATAGAGATTTGTATATCCTCAAGGATAGTGTTCTATTTCATGGTAATAAGTAATAAATGCAAACACTTCATTGGCTAGTGCACATAGTAAACACTTTCTATCTGTGTACAAGGCTAACGTTTTCCAATTCCAACTAGCTTCAAAAAATGAGTTAGCAACCTTATAGCAATACAAATCATTGCTTTAAGATAACACCATCAACTTATTTTAGTGTGGAGTATTTTAATGTATCTTATATTTCTTCAACCTTAGCTTTAACAATTATGGGATAAGAAGTAAATTTTGAATAATGTTGATCAAAATAAACAACTCAATTACAAATATTTGTTTGAAATGATTACTCTTCTTTATGCTTGTTTTTTTTAGCATAACATATGAACAGCTTGAAGAAATTTATATGAAAATAACTATTCATGATACTATAAAATATTATTTGATCAAGAAAAATAAGCCCAAAAAAAGTCTCATGACAACTCTTAAGTGACCAGGTAAGGACATAGTTAGCATCTCAATTCACATGTTAATTTTTTACTCATATGCAACTGCAAAGAATACTAGTATGGGGAGATTTTGTATAGCAAAAAAAATTACTTTCAAAGGTATTTTTTGACTCATAATAGTAATAGAATACATGTGTTATGATTTTCTATCATTTCTTTTTCACATTTGCATTCTTACGCCTTTGAAACAATAACATAAGTCATTTAAAACAAAACCTAGTCAGCACATTTATGGTAAAACATCAGTCATCCTCTTTTCAAACTATTTACTAATAAAACAATACAAGCAAGTTGCTACATTTCCAAGCATTTAAAAAAATAACAAATAACTCTTTATTTAGATAGGTTCAATAAGTAATTTAGTTCTTTATTTTGAATTTTTATTGATACAAGAAAGATAAAAGGAATCTAAAGTAAAAAGGAGTTGTTAAAAAACAATCTACAAGATGTATTAAGTGTGTTAAGAAAGTAAACATAATGAAATTTATTTTGAATAATTATGACATAAAAAGGTCAGTGTTTCTATAATGGAAAAAACATGGTCAGTGCTAGAATATACCAACATAAAAAATATCATACAATGCAAAACATAAGAAATCAGTACAAAATTTGTCTCTTACTAAGCTTGAGAAATTAGACAAGAAACATTTTGTTGTTACAGGTGGTGGATCAAAAGAGATATTAGATTTAGCTATTAACAACATGATCATTATATAATAAGCTAAAAATTATAAAGACCAATTTGCATGAAGAATATTTTATGCATATAGGATTAGACAAAAAATTGACTCAACATATCACGAGTATCATTAGAATCTTAATCATTTGTACAAATTAAACTAATCTCCAATATTATTCATCATACAAATTTATACAATGTATTTCCTTACCTTTGTGGTCTTTTCAATCATAACTTCTTTACTAATTGCCTTATCCATTACCTTCATGGCAACTTCAGACACATATCTTGTTCACAACAATTTCACTGTGTGTGTTAATTCTAAAACTATGTAGTGCATTTCCCAATGCATGAGCTTTGGAGCTAAGTAGCCAATTTCTTATTCATGCATATTGTCTATATTATCATCATTGTAGCTGTAATACTCACTACCATGTTATTTAATCAAAAACATTATGTAGAAATTGCAGATTAATCTACATAATTACCAAAATTTGATATAAGGCTATAGACATAGTCTTCATACAGTACTAAGTATCATTGCATTTGATTAAAAAAATGCAGTAGAAATTGTGAAGCAAATTATACAACTATAAAACATGACAACTTCAAGGAAACATATAATATCTATAAGGATAGAAGTACAGTTTACAAATTACATAATAATAGAATTATTGAAAGTCAAGATTTGTATTTTTTTAAATAACTTACATTTTTCACAATTCATTCAAAAGCAAACTTTATTGGTTTTGACATAAGTCTTATTATCCAAAATAATGTTGACTTCATAGTGATTATAAGGCAAAATGTCAATGTTGAATCTATTATGTGATGTAAAGCATGTCCATATGATGTTACATCCAATGTGAATTAATTTAGTAGTACATAAATTCAGATGCTAAGAATGATTCAATTTTAAGCATCAATGATTTTTTACTTGAGGATTAGAAACTTGTATCAAAAAAAAAAATCATTGTTGCTTAAATAATCCCCAACTTTTTGTCAAAATAATACATGTAACATTTTTAAACATGTTTCATTGTTTTTTTCTTACAGATAAATTCAAGCCAAAAAATGAAACTATACAACAACATATATCAAATAGTATGTGTTTTTTTTTTCTTTTTTTTTTTTTCTTGCATTTTCATGCTTATAGGAAAGTACCATGAAATATATCAATATTATTTTATTTAGTTTTTAATATGTATCAACTACTTTACTTATATTAAATTATAGAAACAAAGGTAAAAAAAGGTAAAATTTTAATTTGTTGATGTGAATATGGAATAAGTTTATAGTAATATTGTTTAGAACATGAGTAGTAAAATTAGGTAGCATAAGTATTAGTATTGTCAAAAAACTATTGTCATGTATTTAAACCAAGTTATTTTCCTAAATTCAACAAATTAATAAATAACGGTATCAGCAAAGTGCAATAACAATATGTTGAATGATAAGATCTTATTTACAAAATAAGAGTGTAAAAAGCTTACTAGGCTAGAAGTCATCTTCATTCACATTTAATATTATAAATAATACCATCTATTTTAATTATGATTGTGTTATATATATAAAATTTGTGAATTAATAAAATAGTTGTTGAGATGTCTTTTGTATACTGGTCAAAGGATATTGGTATAAATTCTAGCAATAGAGTCTCAAAAAAAGTTTTCTTCAACATGCACTCAATATTTCCTTATTTTGTAAAGACATTGCAAGTCAATGCATGGACAAACACATCTTAAATTTGGTGGACATATTAGACAATGTAAATATTCATTGCATTCAAGATTTTTTTTCTAAAATTGCATGGTTGCAAGAATTGCATATTAGCTTAAAATGAGTTGAATAAATGTCCTTTACTTTTAACATCCCTATGGCATGTAGATGTCTGAAATAGATGTTATATTTTTTTGAATATTAATTTAATTTTTTTATCTCATTTTTTTTAAATAAAAAATAAAAAGAGAAAGACAAGTAGAATATTTGCCTCAATATTTACTCTAATAATTGCTTGTATATGTTTTTTCATTGTTTTATTGACTAATGGTTCGATAAAGGACATAGAATTTGCATGGAGCCTATGAGAACCTTTTGGGCCTTTTCATATGATGTTTTTGAACATGTAAATGGGGCGTTTCTTCAAAATTAGTTGGTCTTGAATTGCAAGGAAAAAAATTTGGTATTATTCACCAAGTTGAACCTAAAATAAAAATTAGTTTGTAGTTAATTTATAAACTAAAAAAAAGAACATAACATAAGAAAGAAAAAAAATTGAAAAAAGAAAAAAAAGGGGGAGGGCGGCTCATAATTACATAATTGTATTTTGTTTCACCATCCTTGACATGTAAATTAAATGGAGAATTTGTTTGTTGATAACTAGTTACCAATGCTCTAAATGATCCAGCCAAAAGTGAATCTTTTGAGTTTATTATATTAGTAATTGCACAATTAGGTATAATTTTACATCTTTTGCAAACCATAGGTATTTTTCCATGTTTGATTTTATAGTCAAAACTATGTAGAAGGCATCATCTCCTCTTTCATATTTTGTTTTATTCCTGACCAAGAACTCTAAAACATGAATACTTTTGCCTAAAGATATATATGTTTCAAATTTTTGAATTATATTATTTCTAATGTTCATTATTATCGACATTTGGCCTTGAAAATCAACCAATTCAATGTGAAATATTTTTACCTTAATCAAGGAACCATGATTTGTAACATAAGTAGGACCATAGACCATTAAAATATCCCCCACAAATTCAGTAATAGTTTTCCAGCATAAATATCCAAAATTGTACATGAAGAAGTTAATTATGTGCATGTGCTAGAATGATAAAGGAGAAATGTTTTTTATTCTAAAAATCATAATGACAAAAACAAAGAGAAAATTTACAATTTGTTTACCTAACAAAAATATGCATTTAAGAACCAATAAAGAGGAATAATAAAATGATTCATGGTTCACCATTTTTGTAATTGTTGCTAACAACTTGTTTGGTATGCGTCATATACAATAGTTTCTTATTCTTGGTCTATTTATTCTTGGCTCAAATTTTTTTTATGGTTTCATGTCGTTTACTTCATTTGTTGAAGTAGAATGTGCATTCATTTATTATTTATTTTAAATAGAAAATCAATAAACATATATTAGAGGATCATACATAAGAAATATGAAATGAAAAGAACTAGACATAATGTATGTGCAATAAATTAATCAAATAGCTAAAACAATATTCTCTTTCTTGTGTTGTGCATATACAAATGCAATTAACACAGATAAAATTAGTGCATAAGAAAAAGCCCTTGAATATAAAATATATGTTTCTTGAGTATGATCATTCTCATCTTAAATTGTAATGATTAAGTATTATTATCTATGGCCAAACAAAAGGCATTATAGTTAGTCCAATATGTGTCTATTATTATAATCTGATTAGTTTATTTCATATTTTTTATCCAAGAATGATCTATGATGCTATTCATGTGTTATTTATCTCTATGTGGAAAGAAATGCATATTGGAATCTGACATATGCATTTCAAGTTATATTTTTTTTTTCAAATAGACATTTCAATGTTAAAGTCTCCTAGTATATAGACTTGTTTGGATGCATCTGTATTTAACAATGCCTTTTCAATAACATTGATGATATTCAAGATAAAAGCAGATGGGGATACATAAATATTAACTATAAATTCATGTTCTTAACTATAAGTATTTGCCATGTTACAAGACCTTGTTTCAAAGTATCTTCATCATTTTGAAATGGCGAATACAACAATAACTTTTCATAGTAATAGATTTCAATGTCAAGATGGTTTGTCTAATTAACAAAGCTAATGACATGTAATTTTTTCCTTTTCAATGGATTTCCATTTTTCTAATACTTAGAAATAAACTTACCCAAGAAAACATGGTCAATGATAATAGGTCATGCTAAGTAATAGTCTATAAGAGATCGACATATTACATTTTCAGAATCATCTAGCTCATGTCTAAGAAAGATTGAGGGTTTCAAGATAAATGTTCATTCATCAAGGCAAGATGTGTTCACAAAAGTTCATGTTCTTAAATAGTGATTCAATGGAAATGATAATACCAAGTGAATAACTTATGTGAAATAATTTATTGATATTTTAGCATTGTATTTCCCAGAGTACACAACATTTTGATAGCATCTATGCATATTTGTCCATGTTGTTTTCATATTTTCCTAAAAGCATGTGTGGTTATTGAATTTCCCTTCATCATATATGAGTTATAGTATGTTGCCATATCATACACATTTAAAATTAATTATGCATCTATATTAGTTTGTCATAAACATGATATTTTTTCATAAAACTATTGTTCCATATGTGTGATGGTGTAGGGACAAGGAAGATAGTAGGTTGTGTAATTTTGACCTATATTGCCTACAAGTATTAGGGTTCAATCATGCCCAGGTATCATAAAAAAGTTCTGAATTTATATGAATTCTTGTATCATTTTGTACCTAGCAATAGGTAAATTTATTTTGATTCTATGATTGCAAGTTCATTTACCTTTTCAGAGAGTGCAAGTATAATAGTTTGACATAGTGGCAATTATGGGAAATTATATCTACAATTTTTTTTCCTTTTTTCTTACAACTCCTAGTATGATGGTGTATATGCAATTTCACCACATCATCTTCTAGAATGCCAATATTAAAAATTATGTATTTATTTATAAAATTGACAATCATTGAATTTCTATCCTTTCCATATATTGGTGCATATTTTATCCACACCAACTAATGGTCATAAGCATTTCCACTATGTTGAAATGCAATTACATAAAAATAATCATTGATTTTTCCTAAGAAAAGTTCATCATTGCATAACATTTGTCTTAATGCATTGATGTGATGTCTATACTATCATGTACATGTAACCGGATCTATTTTTGCAAAGAAGGATCATTAGATTTGTCAAATTCACCAAGTTTAGTATTTTTTTTAATGTGTTTTAGATATAATTTCTGCAATGCATCTATCAATGGCTTCCAACAATGCTTTGTAATTTTAAAAGTCAAAAATAACATTGGTGGTCCTAATTGACATATCATAGCAAACACATTTGTTTTTATGCCTTGCATGTAATCAGGTGAGATGTGTATTTTTTTGAAATCTATATATCTAATTTTTGATTTAATTAATTTTTCTAAATTTGGTTTTATTTGACATCCCTTACCATAAGCTTTCTCCCTTTTAGTTGTCCTTTTATAATTCTAATCCACATAGTCTTACCAACCTGATCTATGATTATTTTTATTGCTATGAAAAATAGGTTGGTGAGATGATATACAAATTTATGATTGACATTAAACAATTCCCATTGTGTTATTTTTTGATATGTAAATCTTGATATGTTATTTTCATCATAAGGATTTCTAAATAAAAGTGTTGTAAAATTCATTTCTTCAAAGTCATTGTATTTGAAAATGCCAAATGGGTGATTGTCTTCAGTTGGAGTAATTGCAATCACTTTGTCCTATAATGTAAAAATATATGTTGAGTCTACACAATCATGCACCAGGATGTCATTAGAATGACTTTCATCAGTGTCAGAAGACATGCTTATTCTATAATTTGTATCAGGTTTAGTTTCACTAGAGAAATTATTGCTATTTGCATTATCCATAACAATATTAGCTATGAGTATTTCCTAGTTGAGTTTAATCTAGACATTATGAATAATGTATAAATTTATTGTGCATAGTTATTTCAATGCTTTCATAATCAGTTGTGTCTAAACAACTCCTTGTTGATAGGCATTTTCATAATCTAATCACCTTTTTAGAGATATAAAAATTGTTATTTTCTCATCTATAGATCTTGGCAATGATTTTTGAACTTTATCAACATTTGATGGAACATTGACAATTGGACCTTTTAGTCCAATTTTTGGTTTTCTATAACCAAGGTCTCTTATCTATGCAAATGTTATCCTTAATGCAACAAGTATTTATTCAATATATGATAGCATAAGCACAATTTATAATCATTTATTTTGTCTAATATTAATAGGCATTGCAAATCTAGGAAACACTGCATTATTCAATGAGTAGCTACAATTTACACATTTTTTACTTTTATAAATGACTCTACTTTTCCTATTAATTATTGGCATGTGTCCTTTTCAGCCTAATTTAAAGGTTTTATACTATGCTTAAAATGTATTTGCAAAATCACAAACATGTGTGGGGGTGTTAGTAATTATCTTGTTGAAAGTTTATATTGCTTTTCCAATATTATTCTTGATGAGTTTCTTGCCTATGGGCCTTTTACATGAAATTTTCATGTCTAAAGTAATTTTATTTTTTAAACTGGTAATGTGCCTTTAGAATCAATAAAATATTGGACCTATTCTGCATTTTATTGTTGCATTGCTAGTGGTTCATAGTGTATTTGATTTGTATTTGTTTTAAAGAAAATAGTGTTGTATATACCATTAGATTGAGAATAATCATTATATATTTTGGAAATCTTTTGACTTGTCAATTACCATAGATTCATAGTTACTTTTAATAGGTATGAAATCCATTGAAAAAAAAATGTTACCTTCCATGCCACCAATATTGATTTGCAATAGCCTATATGTCCTTAAGTACATTATTTGTTAGATTTGTTAAATAATCATATGTTTATAGGTCATTATAAATAAAGGCATTTCAAAAGGATTGTGTAGTATAATGATGCAAAGACTTTATGTCAAAATATTTTTTTGTTAAATGACAAAAAACATTAAATATGTTATTGCCACAATAAGATGTGTCTCCTAGCTTTTTTCCAATCCATATATCTATTAATTCACAACATTTGCTTACCAATAATAAATAATAATGGTACACATTCTTGAAAAAGGTGTTTGTCTTGAACTAATTTGATAATTTTTTAATTTATTAAAATACAATGGTTCATAATGCCCATAGACAAGGTTTTTATCATGAAAAAAAATACAATATGGAGGTGAATGTAAATTTTTGTTAAAGTGAAATTATTTTTTCCTATTTTTAAAGACCAAACACAAATGGAAATATTGATCCATTTATAAATCTAATTTATACACAAATTGTTTCCTCATAGACCATGTTTATAAATTGGAATGCATGCAGTTAATGAAATCTCCATCTATTCAAAGTGAATTATAATTCTGTGTACATGATGTAGTATATATAGCTTTGTTGGGTATAATTCCAATTGTAAGGATCTTAGCGCATATTGATCATTATTTTCCAACAAGTTTTAAAAATGTTCTATAGTTCCAAAACAAATTTCCATTGATGTGTATAGAAAATGTAATAAGACTTGAAATTCATCAAACAAGCAATCCCACACATTATATTTGAATATACAAGTTTTGAATAGGTCCACTTTAACCAAAGTACCATATATTTTTTCAAAACTAGTTAAGTCCATCAATCTATGGTACTCCAAAGAAACGAATTGCTTATTACTACTCTCATTTGCCATTTTTTTATTTTTCATGTCTATTCTTAAAGCGTATTTGACAATGTTCACCAAGCCATTTCCAAATTTTTGGCATAAATGTAGTTGAATATGGTAAGAAATTTCAAGATGGTACAAGCCCCCTTTTTTTGAAGTAAATATCATAAAAAATGAAATGGGAAAAATAAACATGGATTAGATCTAGAAAAATATAGTCTCAAAGCACAAATTAGACATAATTCCATGTCTATTTGCATTTGAATGAAATATTTCTATGTTTTTGTTGAAAAGACATCAAAAAAAAGCATAAAATAAATATTGTATACACATAATATTTTCAAACTTTATCAATTATTGATTCTTTCTTTATTTAAAGATCCCATCGAGTCTCAATCGCTCTGAGTACACACCTTAAAGGGTATACAAGGAAAGGGGTGGGTAGACCATTGGTGCTTCATAGGATTTTTATCCCTTATACTACCATTGTCTATTTACACAACCTTCTCCTATGTATGTGCATAATCCTTGACTCCTCTATTACAAACTCATCCAAGCAATTCACCACCTTAATTAGCCCCTTCATAAGCCTAAAACCCTTTTTTAAAGTTTATAGTATATTTTTAGCTTGGGTTGACCCTATATTTAATTTGTTAAAATCATGCTACGGGGTCAGCCTTGGCCAACTTAGATCGGGACCTAACTTATTTTTATCAAATAATGATACATAGTCAAAATGAGTTGACCCTATCAGCTAAACTTTTAGAAAGTGTTAGGGTTAGATTCAACTATATATACATATCCATTTATATCATTTAAGAAGAGAGAATAATATATTGTGCATCTACTTATCCACCATTCTACTTGAGGATCATAGCTTAGTGTTCCAATACTTTATTTGGATATGTGTATCTTGTCTTGTGAATAAGTCTTTTAGATACATAAAGAAGTTATGTAGCCTAGAGCTGACTTATCCTTATTATCCTTACATACCACAACAACCTCTTGCAAATCACCTTGGACAAGGGAGAGATTGAGGCTCAACGGGTTCATATTCAAAGGTAAGTATTCTTAACTTTGTTCCTCATTTGTAAGAGTAGATATATTTGCATTTTTACTTCTTTCCCATCCATTAGGGTTTCTTATACATTGACTTGAGTATAGATATTGTAAACATGTTTAATTTTTATGTTTATTACTCCCACTTTGTGCCATAAGCTTTGGTGAGCACTAGATTATAATTTAATTTACTTTAAATTTTACTTTTTGAAGATGAAAACATAGGACCTATCTAGGGTTATTGCATAGTATTTCTTGACTAGAGGCTTTGGAACCATCTTTAGTGATGTTATTGTGGTAAGAGATCCCTTGATTAGGTATAGTGGATTTATCTTTGTCATGATCCCAAATATCTAATATATCAAAAATCAAAAGTGTAATTAGAATTTATCTTCTCCAAGCTAGGATTGATTAATAGGTCAGATACATGTTACTTTATATACATTCTAATGAACTTGACATGAATCAAACCCTTGTTGGTTTTATTTTAAGCATTAATTTTATCATCATATTACATATTTTTATTGTTGAAGTACTATATTTAACCTATCAGTATAGTTCTAACAATTTGTGTGTGGATTTAATAAATAGTCACCCCAAAATGACTTTGTTTTATCTATACAGGTCTTCTCCAAATAAAAGTGAATGAATCAATAAGCTTGACATAGTCTTCTTCTTCAGTTATAGGATTACATACATATTTGAACCAATCAAATTTATTCACAGTTCTTTTTTTTTAGCATATAGGTTTGCAAACATAATCGAGTCAATCAACTCTACTTGTAACATTTTTTCAGCACATATGTACTACAAAGTCTATCAATCCACTCAACTCTATTCACAGAATATTTGAATCATCACTTGAGCATCACAACATAAAATTTTACAATATAAGCATATTTAAACCCACTAAGGTTCATTTTTACTCTCTTTGTCATTTTAGTTTTTTATTTTTAGTACTAGTTTTCACAAGTTTACAATCTATAAAACTACAAACCTATAGCTAATTAAGTTGACTAGCTCAACATAGTTATGTATCATATCTTCTATCTAGAAGACAGTCAGATTATTCAATTCTGTTCTTATAGATCTTTTTACAAAATAGTAGACCCCTAGTCAATTTTGTTTTGTATTTTTTGCATATAGTGTCACCTGAATCGACTCTGTACTCTTCAAAGTCATCAAAATTAACTTATTTTTACTAGTAATTAGTTCAATTTTTATTTTAGTTACTTACATGCGTAGAGTAACAAACATCGATTAATTAAATGGTTTTTTAATATATCAATTTAGTCACACTATTTTTATTTTTTGCACACACTTCTAAATCACTTTACACAAAAAACATTAAACATTTATCTTTCTAAGGTATACCTACTTAGATTTCATCACCAAGGTAGAAGTCAACTTAGTTTTTTGGCCAAGTATAAACATGTGGTTGATGGTATATATTATTAAAGCACCTGATACCCTTATCATTGTGGGATAATTAAGTGAGGGGGTGAGCCCCAATACCAAGCCAGTACCATTATCAATACATATCTCTTTCATCCTAAAATTCTTGAAACTATCCATAGATTGTTTTCTAGTTCCTTCTTACAGCCACTTACCATCATATTAATTTAAAATTTTATGATAACTTAACAACACTTAGGAATGACCAATTAATACATATTTACTTTTAAGTTACTACTTGCTCTTTGATCATTGTATTTTGTATTGTAAAACTTGTATTATCCATCATTAGTGAAAGGTTTCTATTGTGTGTTCTAATTGGATCAATCATAATGATCTAATTCTTTATGTGCTTCATTTAATTTACTTAGATATTATCTTGTAAAAAATGTCTTTATTTTTAGAATATTGTCATCCCTATCAACATAGTCTCTTATAGATTGTTCATCTTATTTGCCTTCAGTACGCAGTTAATTTGTCTTACTAAGTATCTTTATCATCCAGTTATGTTTCATGTCTAGCAGTACATAGTCAACCAATATGATTGTGTCCTCTTGTTTTATGTTTTACCTCTTACCTAGTAGTACATAGTCAACTAGTATGATTGTGTCCTCTTACTCTTTCTTTTATTCTTATTTTATAAAATAATGTCAATCTGTTCAATTATGTATCATACCAACTAATTCTTCTTTTTATCAAATTTTTAGCCTCTTTTTCTCATCATGAATTTATTGTTTGAAGATAATATAGATTTAAATATGATAAACATGATGATTCTTACCATAGGTTTCCCAAGAAATAATTTGTGGCTTCCACTTTGGATGAAAGCAATGTTCACATTTCCACTTGCACTACCAATAATGGAACTCCTCATTCATCCTTTATTTATAATCCTTTTTTCTCCTTAGAATATGAGCATGATTTAGAGTAAAAACTTGAAATGCTCTTTTTCACTAACTAATTTCCTCAACATAGAGGAAAGGACCTTTAATCATTTATAATCTTACAATGGGTCCTAAAGTAGAAGAACCTCTTTGACCCTCCCCTACCTTCTCTCACAGATTTGGGAGAGACACTTTATTTACTTATAAAAAATTTCCTTATATATTTTCTCCTTCACACACCATGACATCTTCTTCTATAACTTCCTCAACCTCCATGCCAAGTATCTCCACTAACATGGTAGGTTTAACTTCTAGTGGGCCTTTTCCAAATACCCTTCTCCTTAATCATGCCACTAGTGCATCTTTTGATACAAATGTTAATCATGCCACTAGTGCATCTTTTGATACAAATTCTAATCATGTTACTAGTGTTTCATTTTATTTCAATACCTCTCATGCCATTAGTGTGGTGCATGCTACTACCCGTAGTGTAACTCAAGCCACCAATACTAATACCAATGCTTCACATGCTACACACACTAGTAAAAAAACTACCCAAACTCATCAACTCTTATTATAGACACTTAATTAAATGCATAATTTTCAACTCAATAATGCAAATCAAATTATGCATATGCAAAACCATCTCATTAACCTTCAAAATCAACACCAACAGGTTTCATGGGGAGCACAAAATCCAAATGCCCTCCCACCCTCACCCGTTAGGGATTCCCATGGTAACATTATTCCTCAGCCACCCCTCATTAATAAAATGATCAATAATCTCAAAAATTAACCTCTTGTATTTCAAATTTCTAATATTAATATAATAGGTATCACACCTACTATCACCTACAATGAGTCTATCGATCCCACATTGTGCTTAAAGACATTTGGTAACATTTATAAAGATTGGGTCAACTTTAATGCCTTTGTTACTACCAATATATTAACTAAAACACTCTCAAGAGATGCTTTATAATGATACAATAAACTAAAAACCCATTCTATCACTATCTTGGAAGATTTGGTTAACTCATTAATACAAGAATTTCAAACTAGTGATCTTCTTGAGAATAATTTAGCTCAATTCATAAATTGTAAACAACTTGAGATTGAAATGGAAAAAAAATTCATCAAATGATGGAAGTTTTTGTCTAAAAAATGTGAGCATAATATGGTAGATGATAACCTCTTCCACCTATTCATTTATGATATCTACCCTAAGTTTCAATATCGAGTTAGGACTTTCTCTCTAAAAACTTTGGAAGAAGCCCTCAACCAAGCTAAGTGATAATATTTTCTCATATGCCAATTTAAACCATCTCAACCTACTGTGGGCACTTTAATTCTCATAAAAAAATAAAAAATGTCATGCTACCAATGATGTCATTATCGATACTTATGGTACTATTCACAACATTTAACCAATCACTCCAAATAACACTATGGAGCATGCTCCCCCTCCAAACAACACTCTTAATTCTATATATTATCAAACAAACAACATTAATGTCCACAAACCATTATCCTTAGCCAAGATTCAAAATTGTATTCCAAAGCCTCTACCACAAGATCTTGACCCTACTCATCTAATGAAATCATGGTATGATCTGAACAAATTTTGTTGGTTTCATGTAAGTTGGGGCCACTCTCACGAGATTTGTAGATAATTATGTAATATAGTTATGGATTTTATTCTTATGCCAAAATTTGATCATGAATCACTCATTTACAAGCACCAATAAGCATATGACATATCCTTTAAAACCCATGAAATGCAAAACAAAAATCAAGTTATATAAATATTCTCTTCCCAATCATCAAGATAGAAATGAAAAGCCTATTCCTTCTACAAAAAATGTTAAAAGTATTATATACCTCACTATTAATGAATAAAATGTGGTAAATATGAACCATGTGAAGATTAGTTGTTTTTATCAACTCTTATCGAACACCCATGCATCAAAACTCTCAAATGTTTCATGTCATTCAATATAGTTCCCCATAACATCTCATGGAGTTAGGGAAAGAGGAACTTATAACCTTCCAAGAACCACTTTCAACAACTTAACTTGATCATACCTCTCACACTATCTCTACTCTTTCCCCAACATTTACACATCTATACAATATTTCCCAACCTTCTAATAGTATTTCTTCAATCCAATCACAAGATATACATCAATAAACTATCCCACCACCTAAATAAAATCAACCTATTTTTCCTCAACCAACTATATCTTATTAGCAAAAGTTTAATTTCACTTATAACCCTCCTTCATAGGATCCCTTGCAACATGATGCACCTATATCTAGCAATCCCCCCATGGGTTATGATGAATGAGACATATAACTTTATCATCTCCCATCTCAAATACCTTTATTTTAATTAATGTGAACTTCCCCCCGTCATCAAAACCATCTAATGCATTTTTTGTTCAAAATGAACATCCCTCTAATAGGAAGTGATGCTACCTTATCTAGGTTTGAAGATATCATCCTTCAACAATGTGAAGAGATGTCCATACATGTTGATGAAACAATGGAAAATTATCTTTACCTTAAGTTTCATATTGATTACATGATTCTAGATGAGATTATTCTTTGTGAAGATGATCCTCCTCTATTCATTAGCATCCAAATCAGTGATATCCAAGTTAAGCATGCCTTGATTGATGAGGGTTCAGGTACTTGCATTTCTTCCCTCTATTTTATTAAAACTCTTGGATATTCTAAATGAAATCTCAAGTCCACATGTAACACATGTCAAGGATATGATATAATGCAAATGTTTCCTCTAGGTTACATGTGGATTCCCACTACCATCCCTCCTATCACCATCTATGTGAAAGTTATGATCTTTAACTTTACCCTCTCTTATAACATCTTACTTTTTAGACCTTGAAATCATCGTATGAGGGTCATTACCTCATCTACATGCCAATGCATTAAATTCCCCCATAATGGTGTTATTTATAAGATTCAAAGAGACATAAACCCTTAGAATTTTGAATAATTCCAAAAATGTGGGGTCTTTAAAATTCCTACCCTTGAACCTTTGCCTAGTATCCCATTTAGGTAATCTCAACTCCTCAATTATCCTGTCAATTCTACCTAAGGTTATAATGGTCATCCCAAACTCATTGGGAACTTACCCAACTATGATGATGGTTATGCTTTAGATGACCCATTTTTATGAGGACTTATCCAAGATATAAATGTCAAGATTATTCATTATCATACTTCTTTATTTCATTACTTTTATTTATCTTATAGTGTTCCTTCTTTCATAGTGCCTAGTTATATTATTCTTCCTATTTTTCATAGGGTAGAGATAGTGCAATCACATGGTACATGTCTAGTTTCAATTGAGCCTTTTAGAAGCTTGTTTATAGACCATGCCATGACCATTCCTTACCATTTTTCTAGATACCAAGATCTTTCTAGTTTGCTTCCCCTAGAGATGATAACTACTACTCTTAATCCTTCCATGCATCTAGCCTCACCTTCAGCTAAGCCTAGTTTAGTTCCTATTCTTGCTCTACTCTTAGTTGAGCCTCACCCATGGTTTCTTCCCCACTTATGGCTCATTATTCTCCATTAGCTCACTCATGTTGGTTATTACAAATCCGTATGGAGGAGGAATCATAAAATCCATAAAAAAATTAAATGCCAAATCATTTAACCAAAAGACAATGATAAAAAAGGGAACATACAAATTCAAAATTCAAATCATGCTAACCAAGTCACAATAAAATTACATGCTTCAATTTGAGATAAGTAGTGTTTGATTATGAGTTACACGTCATTGACATATTTCACATCTTGATTTATCATGTTTTATACTTCATACATTTTGTTGGAATCAAAATGATTGAGAGTGGGGGTGAATCAATCTTTAATACTTTAAAAAATCTTACTTAAGCAATCATAAATCATTTAGACAAGCATGTACATCTTAGCAAGCATAATCATCAATCCACATGAGTATGAAACACATGAACATAATAAATATGTGGAATACCCTCAAGGAAAATAAAACCCACTAAAATAAAGCTTGGAAAATTTTCCTATAATAAAATGAATCAATTTTAGTTGAGAACCAACCAACAAGGATCACCAACCCCTAAATTTATCAAGCACCAGCTTGACTTTAGCAAGCACCAACTTGCTAGGACGCTACAACCCCCTTGTTGATCAAGCACCCACTCAATAAACACTATAAGACTATACACCTTAAGATTTTTTCCCTTTAACAATTGATTATGGTCTTATTTTAATCTATCACACTCAAATATACCTCTCACACAAGTAAAAATGGTCCTTTACCTTCTTCGCTTAATTAGCCCTTCTATGGCTTGAAATTATCATGAAAGAACTCATGAAACTTTGTAGATGTCTATGATTGATTCATATAATTTTTTGGATATGTTTTACCACCTATTTAATCTCACATAATCCTCTTATTCTTTGATTCACTTTAACTCTCTCACACTTCATCTTTTTAGACATAAAAATGCCTAGTATATATACAAGACTTTACTTGTTCATATCCTTCTTAGTCAGCCAATCATTCTTATCCTCTTAGTTCAGCCATAGAGTGCATATTAGATACATATATCTCTAAAATTACTTCATAACTCAAGGTAGAAAGACTAAAATCCTTCTCTGCAAGTATCCCACTTAGTGTTATCAACTGGTTTCAAAACATAGTCATGAAGACTTGAACTTTAATATATGAAAGAATACTTATTATTACCTCTGATATCTTCAAGATATTATTTGACACATATATAACTCTCAATTACAAATATTACAAGTTTCAATGCCAAATATTGGTCTTGTAGACCAATATTTTGTCTTCAATATACATAGTTAAATCTGAACCAGTCAACTCATTTTGGCTTTACTATTTTAATCACTTTGACTAATTTAAAAGATTATTAAAATCATGGATAGGAAATTAATTTCTTAAAAAACAACATTAAATTTATTGTATTTTTTAGCTAAGGTTAGAGACCCTCCAACTCATCACTCCCACTGGCTTACTCAGATTTGTCACTTTACCTTCAAACATAGTCATGGTGAGACTAGATTTCAACTCTTATGTAGACACTTTTAGCAAATTATAATGAATGTGGATGATCCTATGAGATAACTAGGTAAATCTCAGATATATATATACCATGGTTAAGTGATAAGATTGGTCTTGTAGACCAATCTCACAACCTTACACCTTCACTATCTCATCTACACTAGACAGGTTAACTTATGAGCAGCATTTTCAATATTTTCATTGACCTAAAAAAATATAACCAACATAAACATGTATTATAGGTCTTAAAAATACCCAATGCATCTATATCCATCCCTAATACATGACAACACATCCCTAATCTCATTCTCACTTCTACCTGGTTTTTCTCATTGTCTGCATCACTAGGCCTTTTAGTGATAGGTCAACTTTCATGATTGTTTTAGCACATCTAAGGTTTATAACCTACTCATAAACCACCATGGACATAATATATAAGTATAAAGCTTCAACCTCCATCCATTTATCAACTTTGACTCAGTTATCCCTACTTGTTATAGATAATTTTTGAGAAACAAGGCTTTTCTTATAGGGTTCACTCACATGACAAACTAAATCCACTTGGATATACCTAGGATAGTCCACTAAATTATATAATTATAAAACTAGGTCATCCAATCTATTTTGATCCATTTCCATTGACATATTTCATATTGGGTCACTGTTAGGGTTTTAGAGAGGGTTAAGACCATCTTACAGTCTTAACGATCATTCATAAAGCTTAGGCCCTTCATCCAGGAGACAACACTTGGAAATTTTATATATGACTCTTAAAAATCTACCATTAATTTATTATTATATCATGTATATATTAAACATTCCAATGAGTACATGAAAGTTCTTCTCGGGTTGAGAATTCTTCATTTTGTGCACATAAGAAACCTCAAAACCACATTTCATGCCTTTTCTTGAATATTTTGTCCTTAGACTTGGTCAACATACCTGAAACAACATGACATACCTTTTTCAATTCTCATTTATCCATGTTTACCTTGTAAATTTATCCAAATACCCCATGATGACATTATCTCTCTCTTTGCTCTCTAAGCTTTTGATCTACAGATCCCATTAGGCCTTAAAACAAACCTTCTAGCTATTATCCAAGCACTCTCCACCTCATTCACATGCTTAAGAAACTTATTATATGCTCTAACACTATTTCAATTCTTCATAGGTCTTTAAAACATTTCATGACACCTTATTAGGTCAAGCACAATCTAGAACTAGTCTAGTTACATGTTAGTCCTATAGGTTATACCCCAGTAGACTCACTTTGAAGCTCTCTTGAGTGATCCATTTATTAATATACATGATAAAGTGTCCTCAAACATATTTTTATTCCTCTTTTCATTCATTTCATTGATCCACCATGCTCATTAATTCACCAGACTAGGCATCCTATGCACAAGCCTTCTCAAGAACTTTGTATTCAAGAACTGGTACACAAACATGCTTACCTTATATTGAACCTTGACATCAACCTCAGAAGAATCATCAAATTTCCTTAAAATTATCTGTCAATAGAGAGACATTATGTTTCCTTAAAATTATCTCTTGTCACATGGTTTCCTTGTCACATACCACTTCACCATGCATCTTTACCAGATGTACCTTGACATCAATGACATCCATCTTGACCTTGACATCAATGAAAACACTTCTCAACACATTTTTCACTTTTATCTTCTTATTTTATGTTTTCATGTATGCTTACAACCATTTTTTTAAATTTTTCAAACATCCCATCTTGAATTAGTGTGATTAATTTAGTTTCCTTTTACATGTTTTTGTCCTTTTTATACTTCCTAGCTTGATTTAATATGATTGATTGACTTAATTGTTTTGGTTTTTATACCATTGATTTTTCATGTGCCTTCCATTTTATTACAATATTTTGATACTTCTCAATGTGATTTAGTGTGATTTTTTTTTTAATTTGGTGTAAATATTTACATGGTTTAAAAACATTTGTTACCCTTTTTACCATTTTTTGGTTTATTATATTTATTCATATTTTGTTTTTACACATTTATAGTTGTGATATAGTGTGTATTGCATTTGTTTTGATTACTTATAATTTTCTAAATCTTTTTGCCTTTTTATTTTTAACCATGCATGTGTATCACATAATGCTAAAATATAAAACATACATCACATATTTCCCATAATATATACAACAAAAGATAAATACATGTGTTAGAAATAAAATATATCAATGCATCCACATCCAAATTAAAGTACAACTCATGAGGTAAATGAAACTATCAACATCAATATATATATATATATATATATATATATATATCATGTGTTTTATACATTACAAAATATAATAGTTACAACTCTATGGTTGTGTTTCATCTTGTCTATAGGTGGCCTAACCATGCTACCCATAGATACCTGTGACTGGCCCCTATGAATAGTTCATTGTAAAGAGGTAGTCTGAGATATCAATCCAACAACTTAGGCTTGTAAATTGGCCATCTGGTCCTAAACCTATCCTAGATAGATGGTAGTCACCATGTACACTACTCTCTCCTATGTTAGGGCCTACCAAGCCTATGCCTCTCCAGCTCCAACCCCTATCGATGGTTATGACCCATCATTGTGTGCTTGTAGCTGCCTCATGGCCTATCCCACCCATCTAAACTAGATCACCTAGGTTTGGGTAGATGGAACCTTAGGATCATCTAATGTGGTAGCATCGCATGGTACCAACACCCATCCAAAATGTTAAGGTGTGCATCCATAACCAAGTCTCCCCATCTTACCTCATTTTTCATAGGATATGCAAAAATAAAAACTAGATAGACATCAAATCACACACACACACACACACACACACACACATCTCAAATCATCTATCTATCAAAATCCATAATGAACTAGTGTCCTATATTCAAAATGCAAAATCAAACTAAAACATTTGTCATCATTGTTAGTATCACTAATCATAGGCTCACCATCTACTTACCCATTGAGCACCTTCTCTATCAGTTACCTTTACACCAATGTAAACCTATGAGTCACCACCTAATCCCATCATAGTCCTCTCCTTAGTAGTCTCTCTATGGACCAATTGTGTCCTAGAGTTACATTAGGATCCCCTTATGAGATAGTTAGCACTTATATCTCCTTACATCAACAGTGTTTACATCTCGAATGATTTCATGATGGCTGCTACCACCTCTATCATGGTGCCTATTGTGATCTTTCCTCCCTTGTATCCACATCCATGGCATCTCCTCCTAGCCCCACTACCTCCTACTATCATGCTTGACCATCCCATGATCTAGCATGTTGAGGCTTGATCACTGGTAACTCCATAGGTACCCCTCTACCTCCTCTCCTCATCTCTCTAGCATGACATGCCCAATAAGTAGGTACTACTAGAGGAGACACCTAATAGGGAAGTTACAAATACCTAGGTATATGAGCCATTAGATGAGGCTCCACCCATGAAGTGTAGAGGCCAATTATTCACACACATGTTAACCCTATCATAATGGTAGAATGACTAGGCCATATGGAAGCTATGTGAGTGTAGGGTTGCCACACACTGTCTACCCTCATGTGATAGTCTACAAAGATGGCATATGGGGTATGAACCATGCTACATGGTCTTACCTCCATCATAGAACCCAAGGTAACCTATCATCAACTAGAAGGGGAAACCCAGCCAACTAATACATAAGAAACCTCTCATATATCTATACACTAATAAAAAAATTGGTCCCATCATCTTCTTCCCTCTAGATAGCATCCCATACATATCATCCATGAGATGGACCCAAATGATAGAACTAAAATTTTAGAGTGCTCCTTGATCTAATATCAACTACTATAAGGCTATTATGTAAAGTGGTACCTTGTCATCTAACGTATTACATAACACTCATGTTGTCACAAGTCCTATCACTTCTTTCTAGATGTCTAGAATGTATGCAAGATAAACATAAAATAAGCTCACCCTCAATAAGGGGTAGATCTTATCTGAGCTTGAATCCCACTAGGCTAAGGTTCATCTCTCATCCTATGACTCTAGTGTATCAATAATCATCAGTGTCCTACCTATCAAAATTTTAAGAAATACATGGATGTCCTTCAAATTAATCACCACCTCAATGGTTTCCCCCTCCACCTCCCATCAAAAAGTGTTGGTTAACTATTCCCATGCTCCTAGGAACATGATAATGAGATCAACACTCATATGGATCTGTCTCATCTCCATAATGTTATCGAAGCCCAAGGTGACCAATCAAGCTCTATCCATGTCAACTAATCACTCTAATAGATTTGGTAGCCATGATGCATCTACCAAATTCCAAAATATCTTGCATCTCTACAAAAATTAAATAGAGGTTGTATCAAATCTCGATGTCATAATAACTAAAATACATTCTCAAAAATTTACAAATTAACTACTTCATTAACTTGTTTGATTTAGATATTTATATTTTCCTATTTTTATACACCATCAGCCCACTTGATACTAAATCAACCCTGTTATAGCCTTATTATACTACATTAGTCTATTGGTACATAGTCAACCCTTTAATTTTCAAATTGTATTGGTCTATTTTATATTAAATTGACCCTTTCCCAGATTTAGCATATTACATCATCCCTCTGGTGCATAATTGTCCCCCTTTTCAAACTATATCAACCACAAATTACCAACTACATTGGCTAGAGGGTACTATGTCAGCCATCTTCCCATTCTAGACTACGTCAGCCTACTTCCATGCAATTGTCCCCCTTAAGCAATACTATATCAGCCCACTGGCATGTAGTTTGCCCCTTGTTTCCCTCTCACCTTATTAAATGAGTCAATAGAGTCAACTTTGTTCTCTATCTATGATAAAATTTTGACCATTTTCCATAAATTCCTTAGGCATTTATTATTTGATCTTTTTCTACCCATTACCCTGTTCTACCCCTAGTCTACCTAAAAATTTCCTAGGGTTAGTTTTGATGTTTAAATTTTTCATATCATTTAATTTTTTGTATCTAGTTCAATTTCAAAAAAAATTATTCAAAAAAAATTGAAATTCATGTTTTCTTACTTATGTTGTGGTTGTTATGTTTCCTCCACATTGTAGCTATCATCTCCTCACCATGGTCACTCTCTAGGCTCAAACTAGGTCTCTTAGAGTAATGTTTTCTCAAAATATAAAAAATAACAAATGAATTGATTTTCACCTTATTTATATTTATTATTCAAAATTATTTACCTATCAAATATTTATCACCAGATTTTGTTTTTTGATTATATATTTGTTTCTACTATCTCTTTTTCTGAACCATAAGATGTTATATAATCCTAACATCAAAGAGAATCTTTTCACATATTACATGTATTTTTTACAAAAAATCCAATTTTTCACTCTTTTTCAGTAATTCTATAGGTTTGCCTAATGTCCCCTACATTGGACCCCTTCACATTTATTTTAATTCATTTCTTATCTACAACATTAAGGTATGTATTTTTTTAGTCCTTTCATTTATCTTATTTTCTTCTTATTATAATTTATTCAACTTCAACATTATGTGTTGTTATTTTTTTTCTCGAAGCATCATCCCCTATTGTACCTACATGACATGTGATGAGCTTCAAGTGAGGCATATGTATACACATAATAAATTCAAAATTTATCAATTAATTATGTTTTTTATCTTACAAGAACCCATCAAGTCTCAATCTCTCTGAGTGCACACCTTACAGGGTAAATCGGGAAAGGGGTGGGTAGACCATTGGTGCTTTGTAAGATTGTTTCCCCCTATACTACCAGTTTCTATCAACACAACCTTATCCTATGTATTTCCATAATCCTTTCCTCCTCTTTTACACACTCCTCCAAGAAATTCACCACCTTACTTAGCCCCTTCCTAAGCCTAAAACCTTTTTTGATAGTTTACAATACGCTGTCATCCTGAGCTGACCCTGTATTTAATTTTTTTAAAGTACGTTATGGTTTTAGGTCAGCCTTGGCCAACCTAGACTACAACCTAACTTATTTTTTATCAAATAATGATACATAATCGAATTGGGTTGGCCTTGTTAACTAAACTTTCAAAAAGGTTTAGGATTAGATTTAGCTATATATACACATCCATTTCTATTATTTAAGAAGAGAGAATAAGAAGAAGAATATATTATGCATCTTCTTATTCACCATTATAATTGAGGAGCATTACTTAGTTTTTCAATACTTTCTTTGGAGATATAGATCTTGTCTTATGGATATGTATTTTGGATACATAGAAAATTTGTATAGCCTAAAGTTGACTTATCCTTATTATCCTTACATACCACAAAAACCTCTTGCAAAGCACCTTAGCCAAGGGAGAGATTGAGGCTCAGTGGTTTCATCTTCAAAGGTAAGTATTCCTAACTTTATTCCTCCTTTGTAAGAGTAGATATATTTTCATTTGTACTTCTCTCCCATGAATTAGGATTTACTATACATTGACTTGAGTATAGATCTTCTATGCATGTTTAATTTTTATGTTTATTACCCCCACTTTGTGCCATAAGCTTTGTTTGGCACTATATTAGACTTTACCTTGTTTTGCATTTTACTTTGTGAATATGAAAACATATGACCCAGATAGAGTTATTGCATAGTATTTCTTGATTAGTGGCTTTGAACCCTCTCTAAGAGATCCCTTGGTTAGGTCTAGTGGATCCATCTTGGTCATGACCCCAAATATCTAATGTATCAGCAATTATAAGTGTAAGTAGATTAATCTTCTTTGATATAGGATTGATTAATATGTTAATTGCATTTTTCGATGTATACATATACTGCATCAACCTAATGTATAAGTCAAAACACTATTACTATAAAAAACTATGAAATGTTATAGCCCCTATGATTATAGCAAAGTCATGGCTGCCTATGATTCTAATTGAATCAAAGCATAATGATTTAAAATGCATTGTTCAAATAATCTGAGCATAATTTCAACCCAAAAAAATCTCTCAAAAAAAGCATGACACTTCAAATTGTTATCCCATACACAACCATGTAAGACATCACCCATAACATCCTCCAAATATAAGTTCAAAAAATCTCTATAAAGTTGTTAGGTTGTGGAGCTAAAAGCTTCACTAGGATGCGAACAAGAGGAGTTACAGAGGATGCAGAGTTACAGAGAGTTACAGAATGAGTTGCAGGACAACCAACATCGGTCTGATTAGCCGACGTCGGTCACAGTGCAGTGCAGAAGCAATTGACATTGGTTATGAGTCGGCCGACATCAGTCATGGAGGAGCTGACGTCGGCGACCTATGTGTGAACATGCAGTCTGCATGCAGATTTTAGAGAGTCTATTTTTGGACTGTTAGTTTGCATGTTAAAGGCTAATTATAGTCTTGAGTTGCGTGTCTAATTATTGTAATTAAGATAGTCTAATTATTGTAAGCATGAGATCTATATAATAGACTCATGGGTTGTATTGTAAACATGTGCTAAAGAGTAAGAGAGCAAAAATAAGCTCCTTCAGAGAGAAGAGAGCAATGGTGCATTCCTCCTAGTTCCAAAGGGTGTAGAGAGATCTACAATGGTGAGTAAGGTCTAGTGATTTGCAGGTAGCAGTAGAGAGCAGGAGATCTACTTGGAGTACAGTTGTGTACTTGGTAAACTGGCAGCTTGTTACTGACTGGTGGAGAGGTGAACATCAATTCTGTATTGGAGTTGATTGTTGGGACCGAGAGAGAGAGGGAAGAAGGTCTTGAGGTGTGGCAAGCCTTTGAGGTGGAAGAAGAAGTGGCATATTCTTTATTATATTTTCTTCTAAGTATTTAATACAATTGTGTATTGTCTCTCATAACATGTGTTGTTTCATATTTCTAGTTACTTGTTACTTCTGGTTAAATTCTGTGTTTAGTTGCTAATACAAGAGTTAATCATATATGTGCTCTTATTGGTGGGAGCAAGATCCTGACAAGTGGTCTCAAAGCCTGGTTGTAGGTTCAAGAGCTGATACCAATAAGTGGTATCAAAGCTTTTGGTTGGGTTACTAACAGGTGGTTTCAGATCTGGTTAGTGTTTGTTGATTACAGGTTACTCACAGGGGTTTCTAATTGAGTGGGAGTATAGCAATGGTAGAAGAAAGTAAGCTACGAATGGAGAAACTGAATAGCACAAATGGTCTGATTGATGGAAAGCAAGAGCAGGTAAAGAAAGATCGTTGGTTGGTAGCAGATCAGCAGGGAGGAGCAGATGTTGTAGGGGATGTTGCACAGGATGTTTTGGATAAAATAGAATCTTGGTTTACAAATTCTTTTGCCTCTTTCCATGCAGCCTGAAATAGAGCATCTTTTCATGGGTATGTCTTTGGAGACTTTGGAGAGATTTATTTAGGGGTTGGTGAGCCTTGTTAGATTATTGACGAAGGGGAAGTGAAGCTAAAATTGTAGACAGATAACACACAGGTGTTGAATGAGGTCATGCAGGGCCTAATCTTGGAGATGAGTCTAATTTCTTTAGGAAAGTTGGGTGATGGGAGATGCACAGTAACTCTCACAGTGGATGCACTTGAATTAGACGGTGGTAAGAAAGTAGGTATCCTTTATCTATCTATTTATATTACTGATTCACCTTTTGTTACAGAGATGTGGCTTCGTAGGCTTGGTCACATATGTAGGAGGGGAATGCATGTTCTTAAGCGAAAGATAGATCTTTGATAAACTTAAGAACTGGAAAGCCTTGGTGTTCATGGAGGAGATGACAGACATAGATCAACTGAGGGGACTGTATTATTTTGAGCAAGGCTGTGTTAATTTAAACAGGGTTTTGATCCATGGAGAGCTCACGGGTAAAAATTCATCACTCACAGGCAAACACAGATATCAACATCAGTCAGGGGGAACTGACGTCAAACAGACAGGCACCGACATCGATTATGTGCAGATCAGTAGAGTCAGTGATGTCAGGCAGAAGGAACCGATGTCGGTCATATAGGAATCGACGTCGATAGGAGTTACATCGGTGTCGGTCAGGAAACTGATGTCGATAGATAGGGTCAGTCGCAGGGAACTGACGTCGGTCGGTTGCAAATTGGGAGATGGCTGAGATCAGTCACTGGAACGGATATTGGGCGGATACCAAGCTATCAAGGAGTCTCAAATGCCCATATGGAGGTCAGAAAGGGTAAGTGAACCTCATATTCATTATTCACCTTCTTTATATTGCTTACTGATGGTCAAGAACTAGGAAGATATGAAGAGGCAATGCAGGTAGAATCCAAAAATAGTGGGAGCTTGGCATGGATGAGGAGTGTGAGTCCTTGGAGAAGAACCAAATAGGTATTTGTTGGTGGAGTTGTCAGCTAGAAGAAAGCACTGGATAGAGGGATGGATTCCCAAGTTAGAGAAGAGAGTGGATGGATACGTGAGATGGAAGGCCAAGGTATATGGTCTTGAGGAAGCTGCAGAACAGTGGTACAGGGTTTGACAGGTGGATGACAAAGCAGGGCTTTAATCAATGTCAGTTTAACTATTGTGTTTGTCTTACTAGGTGGATGATGAGTCGCGACATTATCCAGTTACTGTATGTGGTTGATTTTCTAGTAGGTTTGTACATACAGGGTTTTGCTGAGCTAAAGGTAAGGTTAGTTCAGAGGTATGTCATGGAAAATTTGGGAGCAGCAAAATTCTTTGGCATAAGAGACATGAAGATTTTGTCTCCAATGGGAGCTGATGTGAAGACAGTGTTGGCGGGGTTCAATTCGTAGGATGCAAAATCGGTAAGCACACCAAGGGCTGGACAGTTCAGTGTTTAAAATCACATGAGGTCTAGTGTAGACCAGAGTTTTCCCAAGCAGTGGGAGTTGTCAAAAAGTTCAGAGCCAATTCAGGGAAGGAGTACTGGAGGACAATTCAGTGGATTCTCAGGTATCTGAGAGGGATCAGCAGCAGGGATTCATGCTATGCAGGGTCAAGGTCTTCACTACATGAGTTGTAGGTTTGGATGTGGCAGGTTACTTGGATGACAGGTGTAGCATCACAAGATGTGTGGTGGTTGGTCTTTAGGGTTGAGCTTGAAGAGGGATACAAGCTAGGGAATAAATTAGACGGTGTACAGGTACAGGTGCAGCTGTTTATCTCCAAGTGGGAGATTGTTAGGTTGTGGAGCTAAAAGCTTCACCAGGATGCGAACAAGAGGAGTTCAGAAGATGCAGAGTTGTGGAGAGTTACAGAATGAGTTGCAGGGCAATCGACGTCGGTCTGATTAGTTGACATCAGTCACAGTGCAGTGCAGAAGCAACTGACGTCGGTTATGAGTCGGCCGACATCAGTCATGGAGGAGTCGACGTCGGCAACTTGTGTGTGAACATGCAGTTTGCATGCAAATTTTGGAGAGTCTATTTTTGGACTGTTAGTTTGCATGTTAAAGGCTAATTATAGTCTTGAGTTGTGTGTCTAATTATTGTAATTAAGATAGTCTAATTATTGTAAGCATGAGATCTATATAATAGACTCATGGGCTATATTGTAAACATGTGCTAGAGAGTAAGAGAGCAAAAATAAGCTCCTTCAGAGAGAAGAGAGCAATGGTGCATTCCTCCTAGTTCCAAAGGGTGTAGAGAGATCTACAATGGTGAGTAAGGTCTAGTGATTTGTAGGTAGCAGCAGAGAGCAAGAGATCTACTTGGAGTATGGTTGTGTACTTGGTGCACTGGTAGCATGTTACTGACTGGTGGAGAGGTGAACATCAATTCTATATTGGAGTTGATTGTTGGGACCGAGAGAGAGAGGGAAGGTGGTCTTGAGGTGTGGCAAGCATTTGAGGTGGAAGAAGAAGTGGCATCTTCTTTATTGTATTTTCTTCTGAGTATTTAATATAATTGTGTATTGTCTCTCATAACCTGTGTTGTTTCATATTTCTAGTTACTTCTTACTTCTGGTTAAATTCCGTGTTTAGTTGCTAATACAAGAGTTAATCATATATGTGCTCTTATTGGTGGGAGCAAGATCCTGACAAAAGTCTTAGTTCTCTCAAAAAAATGAATATACAATGGATGCTTATCAATAACACACAAAAGTCCCTTCTCATTTTTTTAAGGTGAACTACTCAAGTCCTTACAATGAGTATACTAATGTAGCAACAATAATTAAACATAGAAAGCTATTTTGGTTGTTATTCTATTGTGACATGTAATGTGTCATTGCTACTTTCAAAAAAACATTTGATTTTCAGTTTCCCCTTTTTCCATATCATAGTACTATGGAAGAAAATCATTAACTAAAGTCAATCAACTCTACTTGAACCACAATTGCTCGATTAAGGTCAAGTGCACTGACTCTCCTTGAAGATGATTTTAATGTCACAACCTATAACCACTATCTTACCAACCACTATTTTTTTTTGCTATAACCAAATATGGGGTTGTTATAATGTTGAATGTACTTGACTTAGTTATGTTATAATAAAATCATTACTATTTCAATACAATATTTGCTTTAATGCCAAACTCTATAACATAAAACTTCCTATGTCTCAATCATGTAAAATAGAACACCTCATTTTATCTTAAAATGGAGTATTTATTATAAATCAAAGTCACTGACATTCTATAATTATATCCAAAAGTCTTATACTATATTCCAATGAACATAAAATAAATTAATCAATAATATAATTCAATTTGCATGTCAAACATCTAAGATTTTTTAATATCTAAACACACATTTTGCATTATATTTTTTGCCTTCAAAATAATGCATAAGGTTTTATAGATATTGTTACAACCAGCTCGTATAAAAAGTCATAATATTTCTACTATAATAAAACCAAGCCATTTTTTTTAGAACTTAAAGAAAAGAAGCTTCAACTTTATATTCACTATTAATGTTTAAAATGGATTCAAGTAGATTTTGTCAAACAACTTTGCATTCAATCTAAACAGAGCAAAAAATGGCAATTTCTTATCAAACTTTTCTTAAACAATTCATATGAAATTCCCAACAACTAGTTACTTATGATTTACATATCTATCACTTTAATACAAACTTGCACACAATTGGCCAAAAAAAATACTAATAAATATCATGATACATCAAACAACATGCACCCAACCAAAAAACATGGCAACAAATTTGATTTCTTTTCATAGACATTTCATCAACCACATTGCATACAATTCAAGACATCGAAACACAATTAATGTTTTTTCTCCTTATAGACATCATTTCAAATAGACTATATTCGATTTAAAACAAAGACAACAAAATAAAATTTAAATGGTGACATTTTGTCAAATAGTTTACATGCCATATGTAATATGCAAGTCTCTACCACTATTTTTTTTCTTTTTTGATATGACCAAATCCAATGTTGCTATAATGTTTAATGTACTTGGCTTAGTTATATTATAATAAAATCATTGCAATTACAATAAAGCTTTGATTTAATGTTAAATTGTATGTGTTTTCTAGAACAATATTTAATAAAGATTGACATCAAAGCACAACTTGATTGCAAATCTATAACAATTATACTATAACAAACCAAGCCAAGTTTTTTTTAAAGATTATAGCATATATATGAAGAGTCACCCAATAGCATCATCTTGTGTAGTCTAAAAATCACAATTAAAAAAAAGATATGAATAGTTACCTAATAGCATCATCTTGCACAACTTAAAAATCACAAAAAAAAAATAAAGGAAAAAATAATTAATCTAATTAGCTAAAGGCAATATCTATAACATCCTATCAATCTTCATATGTCAACTTCAAATGATCGAAAAATAGAAAAAGTTGCAACCAATCACCAAAGACTACAACACTTTTTCAAAAATAGAAAATAGTTTAACAAATGGAGGAAAAAAAGATTAAATGAAATAAATAAATAAATTTTTAAAAAATCATAAATATTATTAATTTAGGTGATAATAGGAAAAAGTTAAAACTTTAGAAAAAAAGTAAAGGTAAATTCAACAATTTTATGAAAAAAAATAGTAAAATTATGGAAAACTACCAAAATTAAGATTTTTTTTTTAAATAAAACAAAAATCTCAAAATTTGAATTGATTACTGAAAATAGTAAAAAATATAAAAAAAATACTGAAAATTCATATCATTATCGTTTAGAATATAATAGATAATATTTGAATAATAATTAATAAAAAAATATACTAAACAATTAAAAACATAAGTTTTTTTTTTAAAAAAAATAGAATAGGACAAAAGTAATACAAAGATTTTTATTTTTTTTTTTAAACTTTATAAATTTTAAAATAAACCAGGGGTAAAAACTTTATTCAATCACTGAAAAATTACAAAGACAACATCAGCCAATCCGGCAACCACACTAAACAAAAAACCAGATACAAAGATAATTACTCGCAAACCTCCCATCCTCCACAAGAATACGCTCCAAATTATGTCTAATATCAACTGGCAGCTGAGCCTCCTCGACCACCGTCCTCCCTTCCGTTCCCTCCGAAGCCCATCTGACCAAGCAGTCCGCCGCTCTATTCCACTCCCAAGGGACATGAGCAAAAATCACCGAATCCATAAGCCGACTAATTTCTAAAATCTACTGGACAATCAGGGATAACTACCAATTCACATCATGAATTTGCCGCTCCTAAATCATATTAATCATGATTAGGGAATCAGCTTCACAAATCACTTTGCGCCAGCCCATCTCATAAGCTCTCCGTAACGCAAATAAAATGGTCGATCCTTCCATTTTATTGACCGTTTGTTCTCCCTTATGGGCTGAAAAAAGGAAAATGACCGCACATGAAGCATCTCTGGCAATTCCTCCATTACCATCCGGACCCGGATTCCCTTTGGAAGAACCGTCAGTATTAATCTTCAAAAAGTCCTCTGGAGGAGGCTTCCACGTCCTACCTCTCTGCACTTTCAGTTGCGCGCCCTCTCTTCTCCTCACACACGCCGAGTTTGGAGAGAGCCTACTCATACCCAGACTGTCCACCACCATAGCGTCGCTTCTGTTCATGGGCAGATTGACTTCACTCTTGGCCTCCACTGATTCTTGAATCATCCTACTGATTCTTCCCCAGACTTTCGACGCCTCCAGCCTGACACCATTGAAAATTCTTCTGTTCCTTTCTAGCCACACCTACCACAACAATAAAATTGGTCCCACATACCAAACGTCCTTCAAGAAGTGCGCAGCAGGGGTCGGATGACTCAATTGCTGCCAAAAATTGGCCAAAGAAGAGGCACGAACTGCTCTGCATCTCCACGCCGCCCACCAGGCGTTCCAAATGTGTCTAGTAAACTGGCACTTAAAGAAGATATGAGTTGAGCTCTCCTCCTCTTCGCCACACAAAATGCATCGAGATGGTCCGACAAAGCCACGTTTTCGCAAATTCTACCAAGTCAGGCAGCGATTCCAAGCCAAAGTCCAGGCAAAACAATTGCATTTCGACCACGAGAACTTACTCCAGGTTTGCTTCCACTAGGTGACCTCCCTACCTTCACCAAATTTCCTCGCAACAAGCTCTTGGTATCCCACAAAAATAGTGTAATTACCTTTAGGATGTGGAAACCATGCCAGCTCATCTACCCCTCTAAGGGCGCAACAGTTGCGCCTGGCCAAAATCCCCCTCAGCTCGTCACTCTCCCTCTCCATACCTCTGACCGGCCAATCCTCCAGACTCTTCCATCTAGCTTCTGAAAGTTGATCCTGACAGTGAAAATTTTTGAAATCACTCACCTTAACCCACCCATCCTCACAAAATCTCTGAGAAAGAGCTTGAAGGTGAGGGTACTGCTGTGTTATGGGAGGAAAACCATCCCACGAATCGTGCCAAAACTGCGCTTCCATCCCGCTTTTACAAATCCAAAACAGACCACCTTTGATTAGAGTTGCCCCCTTCTTAAGTGTGTCCCAAATCACCGAGCCAATCCTCGTCAAACAATAACGGGGTATGTCCTTCTGAGCATTCCCAGGAAAGTACTTGTGTGCCAACACCTTGGCCCACACTTGGTCTTGCTCAGTACACCATCTCCAGTACAACTTGGCCGTGAGGGCCATACCTGCCAACATGGATTGTCTAAGGCCCAGACCCCCAAATCTCTTCGGGCTGCAGACGACATCCCAGCGGATAAGACTCCATTTAGTTGCTGAAAGGTTCCCCGCCCATAAGAACTGTCTTGCCAGAGAGTCCAAATCCTGCACGAAGCTAACTGGCACCACCTGTAGCATGCACCTGTAGAGGGGGAGAGCCTGAACCACTAACTGAATCAATTGGACCCAGCCCGCGAAAGATAGCCATCTGTGCGTCCAATGATTCACCTTGGCTCGAAATTTGTTCAAAATAACCTGCCAAGACTCCTTGGACTGCCTCCCCGTGGAAACTGGAATACCAAGATACATAACTGGGAGATTACCTATTTGAAACTTTATAAATTATAATATTATAAGTATTTTAAATTTCATGTGTTTTTCAATTTATCTTTTTTCAATATAAAATGTAAATATTTTTAGTATTTTATTTGTTCAAAAAAAATTAATTTGTTTTAAAATTTATATTTTAAAATTATTTATGCTATTATTAAAAAAATAAACTTTTAGTAACAAGGTTTTTTAATTTTAAGTAATTGTAGAACCTATTATCACAAAGTTCATTGTTGTATAAGTCTTACCAAACATTTGATTATTTTTCAACTTTTAATATGAGCTAAGCACAATTCACACACACAGTATTAAAAATTATTGAATAGTAAACCATAGTTTATATAACCTTATTCTAAATTAGTATGATTATTTTTGCTAGTTTGTAAACTAGCATAGTCAAAAAAATTGGGAAAAAACATATGATCTAATCGGCAAAGAGAAACATTTATAATCTCATATCAGTGTTTGTATGACAACCTTAAATGACCAGAAAATAGATATAGTTATAGCCAACCCACCCATTTAAGAAGTCTTAACATGTATAGTATAACCGAACAAAGCCAAATTACATTCAACCTGTATAGGAAGCTTCAACTTTGTATTCACTATTAATATTAAAAAATGGAGTCGGATGCATTTTGTCAAGCAAATTTGCATTCAATCTCAAAAGAGTGAAAAAAGATAATTTTCTTGTTGAAATTTTGTTAAACAATTTACATGAAATTTACAACATCTTGTTACTTAGCACTCTAATACAAACTTACACACAATGGGCCAAAAATAATACTAATATATATCACGATACATCAAACAGCCTCCACCCAACCAAAACATGGCAACAAATTTGATTTCTTTTCATAGACATTTTGTTAATCACGTTAGATGCAATTTAGGACATGGAAACACAATCAATGTTTTTGCTCCTTATAGACATCATGTCAAATGGACTATATTCAATCTAAAACAAAGACAACAAAATAGAATTTAAATGTTGACATTTTGTCAAACAGTCTACATGCCATATATAATAAGAAAGTTTCAACCATTTTTTTTTTGCTATGTCCAAATCCAATGTTGTTATAATGTTGAATGCATTAGACCTAGTTCTGTAATAACAAAATCGTTACTATTGCATATTTATAGTCTTTGTTTTAATGCCAAACTCTATATGTTTTCTAAAGCAATATTTAATAAGCCTTGATATCAAAGCACAACCTGCCTAAGAAGTCATAACAATTCTACTATAACATAACTAAGCCAATATCTTGTGTAACTTAAAAATCATAATAATAACAAAATAAATTTAAAAAATATGAAGATGATAACATCATCTTGTGTAGCTTAAAAACCATAAAAACAAAAAAAATAAAGGAAAAATAATCAATCTAATTAGCTAAAGGCAACATTTATAGCATCCTATCAGTCTTCATATGGTAACTTACTACAGACTACAGTGCTTTTTCAAAATTAGAAAAAAGTTTAACAAATCAAGGAAATACAAAAAAATATAGATTAAATAAAATAAATTTAAATGAAATTCAACAAATTTATTATAAATTTAGTTAATTGATGGAAAACTTAATAATATTAAGAGAAATTATAAAAAAAAAAGAAAAAAAGAAAGAAAATAAAAATCTAAAACTTATATTATTATGAAAAATTTGGGTGATTTTAGGAAAAAGTTAAAACTTTTGAAAAAAATAAAGATAAATTCAACAATTTTGTTAAAAAAAAATAGTAAAACTATAAAAATATATATATATTTAGTATTTTGTGTTGTCAATCATTTTTTTATAAATTTTATAATGTTCTAAACATTTTAAAATTTATATATTTATATATTTATCTTTTTTCAATATAGAATGTAAATATTTTTAGTATTTTTTCTGTTAATAAATGTTTTTTATTTTTTATTTTAAATTTATGTTTTAAAATTATCTATGTTATTATTAAAAATATATATTTTTAATAATTATACGATGCATTTTTTATAGAAAAAAATTACTTACCATGAAATATGTAAAAAAAGGATATATATCAAAGTTTATTGTAGGTAGTAGACTTTTAGAAGATGGGGTCCAATTTTATTTTATAACATTATAAAATAATGTCATGAAATTTGAATTGTTTACAGAGATCTCAAGCCTAACCATATGTTACTTGATGAAGATAATAATCTAAAGATCTCTGATTTTGGGCTTTATGCTCTGGTGTCAAATGATCAAAAAAATATGATGTAGAAGATAAAGTATGGAACACTTGACTATATGCCTCTTGAGGTTTTTATGTTAAGAGAAGGGTGTGAGTGGACTGAGGTCAAAAGAATATTACTTTGGATAGCTCATAGACATTGCCCACACTTATAAAGAAGAAAGTGGATATAACTAGAGGATGAGACAAATGTAATGTTTTATTTAATATTTTTATGTGTTGATAGTTTTAATTGTTGGACTGAGCAATAACATGTCAAAACTTGCTACCAGTTACAATATAGATAAATATTTTATTGATATAAATTATTAAGAAATATAAAAATTAAGTATTGAAAAGGTTTAGTTTTGACCTCATAGCAAGAGCCTAAATAATCTCGATATCTAATTCCAAACGATTATAGAGAACCCAAAAGATCACCACAAAGCATCTACAATACATAAATCCCATACATACAAAAGAGACCGCATACCTACAAACCCTATATTCAAATGAAATCACCTTAAAATATTGCTACATGATTTCCAGAAACCCTAAAACAATTATGCTTAAAACCTTAGAAAACACAATACACACACAAGCCCAATAAAATGATAAAAAAAAAAATAGATGTGTATGAGTAAATAGATCTACAAAATACTAGCCTTAAGTAGTGTTACAATTAATTTTCAAAACCTACCAGATCACTACAAAGCATTTACAATACAAAAGCATCTAACATATAAGAGCATAAACACCCACAAACCTTAAACTCACCCTAAAATCACCTCAAACTGTTACTATGGGGCTTATGAAAACCCCTAACAAAGGCAATCACATCAACACAGTATGAATAAAATCCTCAAAAAGAGGATATGAAAAAAAGTGCCACATGAAAATGATTAATAGGTTTTAGTAATGTTGAACCTTGAATACCCTACTAGTACAAGACTCAATAGTTCAAAACCTTGATGTTATACTTTTTTAGATTATTACATCATTGTAAGGTACAAGAAACCTATAGCATACAAGAGCAAATATACCCACAAGCCTGTTGGCTATTTTTTGCCCACATACTAAAGCTTTGAAGCAAACTCAATGTGGCAAAGATGAAGGATCCGAGTAAGTATTCATGGTTTCGAGCCTTCACAGGATCAAGAAGCAGTTCAAGTCCGAACCTAGAAGATCCCACAGACAAAAAGGGCTAAGTGCAAAACCCTTTTTTTGGCTAAGTCCTTACTTGGCATAATTGTTTCAAGATTTTGTTTGGCTAAGTTCAATTCTTGTGGACCTTTTTATTCGGCTAAATGTTGATATTTTGGGCCAAGTGATAATATTTATTTCAGGAAATTGTGTCAGGTTTTTTAACCAAGTGTTAGGGACTTTTTTGAGAAAATTTTCCAAGGCAAAGATCCCACAGACTTATTTATTTCGAGCAAAAATTTTGCAACAATTTTCTCGAAGACCTAATTCTTTCAAGAAAAATGTTTGACAAAAGTTCTGAAGGGCAAGTTACTTCAATTGACTAAGTGTCAGGAATTTTTTTGAACATTTTATTTGAATCAATTTCCCCGAAAGGGCATCTTCCAAAAGCTAAAGGCACTTATAAAATTTCTGAAGGGTTTTTCTCGGCAAAATAGACCAAACAAAAAAACCAAAGGGTACTTTCCTTTCAAAAAAGGCATTTTCAAAGAAGTTGAAGGGCACTTTTCTCAATAAAAAGAGGGATTTTTTAGAACCTAAAGGTTCCTTTCCCTTTAGAAAAGATACTTTTTCAAGCTAAAGGGTCCATTTCAAAAAGCCCGAAGGGTATTTTTCTTGGGAAATTGTCCAAAACAATATTTGTAAAGAATCCTTTTCCAAGGAAAGTCTCCTATATGATTTGCCTAAAGGGTCATTTCTTTAGGAAAGTGGTCAAAAAAATATCCCAAAGGGTATTTATTCAACAAAAATGGCCACAAACAAAAGTCTAAAAGAAATGGCCTGACAAATGTCAATTTTAGGCTATAGGAAATAGTCATTTGTATTCAAAAGGTCCAAGATAGTTACGTGGATGTCAAATACATTCGTGTAGATGTCAAAGTGAAGCCTCATGATATATATGTTTGGGTTCAAAAAATAGGATCAACGGCTTACATTCAATCATACATAAGATCCAATGATGAGTGGTGATTGACAGGTTAATGGGCTCAGACAAATCAATGGCACGCGTTCAATCATGGATTTAGATCAATGGTGAGTGGAGATAGAATATATCTTTCAGACCTAGTATAGATCAAAGGTTAGAAACTCTTCAATGAAAAAATGTCAGGCATTGAGTAGAGTGTCATTTATTATAACTATAGGAAAACCAATAATTTAGATTGGTTTTCAACCTATAGTTATTTCAGGTTTAGGTCCCAAAGTATAGAGCAGGTATGTAATTAATGAAAAGTGTGGCCTAAGCCATACTTTTGACAAACCATTGCTCAAATCACACATGGTATGGCTCTGTTAGTTTTAAAATATGATTACCTTGTCCTCATAATGAAGCCAAGTGGAAGGTATGGTGAGATTCATGGAACAAATTTAGGAGATTGGAGAAATAGTTGGAGCATTCAATAATGATCAAAACCTTCGAAGATATTTTTTCCTTGAAAGGATCATGACTCACCATATAAAACAAACTTTTGTCCTCTAGTGCATTTTTCCCAGCCAATGAGAAGAACTTGAGAACTAACTAGAGCTATTGAAGGATAAATGTTGATGATGGACATGTCCTGATTGGACAAAGGGGTGCTGGGGCATCCCTTGAAAGGTGGAGCTCATTTAATGATCATGGACAATGTGCCCCTCTCCTTTCTCTCTCTTTTCTCTTCCCTCTTCTATATATCCCATTGTTTTCATTTTGTAAAGGGGTTCTCTGATTTGAAATTTTTAGAGACTAGTTCTCTCTGATTTGGAAATTTTTGAGGAACTAGGATACTCTTTGAGATAATGCAAAATATGCTCAGCTTGATTAGGCTCAACCCTGTCAAAAATTTGTAAGAACTACCTCTTGATGTAATAAAGAATTTTATTTGCCTACCTCTTAACTTGGATTTGTGTCTATTGATCCCATAGCAGTTCAAGCCCAAACCTAGAAGATCTCGCAGACTAAAATGGCTAAGTGCAAAACCCTTTTTTTTTGCTAAGTCCTTACTTGGCATAATTTTTTCAGGCTTTTGTTTGGCTAAGTTCAATTTTTTTAGACCTTTTTATTTGGTTAAATGTTGATATTTTGGGCCAAGTGCTAAATTTGTTTCGAGCAATTGTGTCAATTTTTTTAACCAAGTGTTGGGGACTTTTTGGGAAAATTGTCCAAGGCAAAGATCCCACAGACTTATTTAGGGCAAAAATGCCACAATGATTTTCCTAAAGACCTAATTCTTTTAGGGAAAATGTTTGACAAAAGTTTCAAAAGGCAAGTTACTTCATTTGACTAGGTGTCGGGAATTGTTTCAAACATTTTGTCTGAAATAATTTCCCCAAAAGGGCATCTTCCAAAATCTAAAGGCACTTATAAAATTTTTGAAGGGTTTTTCTTGGCAAAATGGATCAAATAGAAAAATTGAAGGGTACTTTCCTTTTGAAAAAACATTTTCAAGAAAGTCAAAGGGTACTTTTCTTGGTAAAAAAAGGGGGATTTTCGAGAACCCAAAGGCTTCTTTCCCTTCGAAAAAGATACTTTTTTCAAGCTGAAGGGTCCATTTCAAAAAGCTCAAAGGGTATTTTTCTTAGGAAATTATCCAAAAAAAGATTTTTGAAGAATCCTTTTCTAAGGAAAGTGTCCTATATGATTCCCCTGAAGGGTCATTTCTTTAGGAAAGTGGTCAAAAAAAAATCCCAAAAGGTATTTCTTCAACAAAAATCCTAAAAACAAAAGTTCAAAAGAAATGGCCCAAGGAATTGGTTTTCCAGTAGAGTAATGTGATCCAAAACTCAAAAGTCTTGGTTGAGGAATATTTCAAGAACACACAAATAATAATGCTATCTCTGAGAAGAGATGTTTTATTGCTCAAAATTGCAGATACAATATATACCTATCTCTGGAAAGAGATGTATGTTTTCCTTTTCAGGCTACATATCTATTTATACCTATTTTTGAAGGTAGGAGGAGGATGTGGAAGGTCACCAATCTCGAGGGAGATGAAATGTTTTGACTTCCATGAAATACAATAATACAAAATTTGAGAAATTACTATTTTTAAAAATTTGTTATTTTTAGACTGTACTACTAAAATTGAAATTTGGGGCACTTCCATTTGGTTTTCGGTATTCCCCTCATTCTTAGCTTTCCAACAGTTTAAATGGGGAGTCAAACAGAGCTATGGTGCAAAAGTTATGGCTCTTGAAAGTTTTGCCACCAATTGGGGTAGGACCATTTCCTGAAGTGTTGCTCGGATCATAATGACAGTTGCACAAATGTCAATTTTAGGCTACAAGAAATAGTCATTTGAATTCAAAAGGTTTAGGACATTTGCATGGATTTTAAATGTGTTTGTTTAGACATCAAAGTGAAGCCTCATGAAATAGATGTTTGGGTTCAAAAAATACGATCGACACATCACTCATGTTCAATCATACATAAGATCCAATGACGAGTAGTGACTGACATGTTAATGGGCTCAAACAAATCAATGGCATGCATTCAATCATGGATTTAGATTAATGGTGAGCGGGGAACATAATAGGTCTTTCAAACCTGGTATAGATCAAAGGTCAGCAACTTGTCAATGAAAAAATACCAAGGATCGAGCAGAGTGTCATCTATTATAACTATAGGAAAACCAACAATTTAGATTGATTTTCAACCTATAGTTATTTCAAGTTCAGGTCCCAAAGCATAGACTAGGACAGTTGCGTGGATTTCAAATGTGTTTTTGCAGACATCAAAGTGAAGCCTCATGAAATAGATGTTTGGGTTCAAAAAATAGGATCGACGCATTGCTCACGTTCAATCATACAGAAGATCTAATGATGAGTGGTGACTGACATGTTAATGGGCTTAAACAAATCAATGGCATGCATTCAATCATGGATTTAGATTAATGGTTAGCGGGGGATAGAATAGGTCTTTCAGACCTAGTATAGATCAAAGGTCAGCAACTTGTCAACAAAAAAATACCAGGCATCAAGCAGAGTGTCATCTATTACAACTATAGGAAAACTGATAATTTAGATTGATTTTCAACCTATAGTTATTTCAGGTTTAGGTCTCAAAGCATATAACAGGTATGTGATTAATGAAAAGAGCAGTTCGAACCATGCTTTTGACAAACTATTGCTCAAAGCACACATGGCATAGCTCTGTCAGTTTTAAGATATCAGGACCTTGTCCTCATAATGAAGCCAAGTGGAAGGTATGGCAGAATTCACAGAGCAAATTGGGAGATTGGATAAATAGTTGGAACATTCAATAATTATCAAAACTTTCAAAGATATTTTCTCCTTCAAAGGATAACAACTCACCATATAAAACAAACTCTTGTCCTCTAGTGCATTTTTCTCAACCAATGAGAAGAACTTGAGAACTAACTGGAGCTATTGAAGGATAAATGTTTATGATGGACTTGCCCTGATTGGACAAAGGGGTGGTGGGACATCCCTTGAAAGGTGGAGCTCATTCAATGATCATGGACATGTGCCCCTCTCCTTTCTCTCTCTTTTCTCTTCCCACTTCTATATATCCCATTCTTTTCATTTTGTAAAGGGGTTCTCCAATTTGAAATTTTCAAAGACTAGTTCTATCTGATTTAGAAATTTTAGAGGAACTGGGATACTCTTTGAGATATTACAAACTATGCTCAGCTTGATTAGGCTCGATCTTGCCAAGCATTTGTAAGAACTACCTCTTGATGCAATAAAGGATTTTCTTTGCCTACCTCTTGCCTTGGATTTTTGTCTATTGAGTTGCACACTATGGCATTGTGTGAAGGAAAATCTTCCTCGTCCATGGTCCTCTTTTCTGACCTTATTTAGGGAGTTTTTCAATGTTGTTTGCAGGTCTGGTTGAGTGCTCTTTCCACCATTGATGTGAACTTTCAATGAGTCTTAGAACTCCTCTTTATTTGCATTCATTGCGTCTTAAACCTCCTCCATGAAATATTAATGCAACCAACTTGATCTTGAGGTTGTGTAGGTCAGTATTGTCCTCTGCAGAACTAGTGTTGGTTCAAGCTTATGGAAGTTTCCCATTTTATTTTGGTGCATCACCTGGTTAGCTTTCTTAGGAGCCCTTATCCCCTTTCTAACCCTTTTCCCTGTGGAACATTAGTTTAGCTTTAGTTTTAGGTGATCTACCAAGAAGAAGTCGGCCTTCTCTAGAGGTTCGACCTCACTATAGGATACCCATAGCTTGAGGTTGTTCAAATATTGTAGTTGGGAGTGAGAGAGCCTGAAAAACTCTCCCACAAGGGTGCAATTTCCGCCTACAATAAAATCCTAACAACATACTTAAATCACAAAAAATAATGTCGTTATAGAAACCCCTGACATACACAGAGCATACACCTACAAACGCCAATAACTTGTTGAAATCACTTGATAAATGTTGCTCCAAAAAAAAAATTCATAGAACCACTTACAAATAGAAGCCCACAAATTATGAAACCTAATCTTACCTTCAAACCCTCTACAGAGGTTATCTAGCAAACAACACCAAGCTTCTCTCCAACCCTTCTCGCCTCGCCAAACCCTCCTATGCAATCTTCCTTCTTTCGCAAGCATCCAAACCAAAAAAAAAAAAAACTCTGAGAATAGTATGATGTCACTACTCCCAGAAACAAACTATGCTTTTGTGATACAACAAACAAAGCAAAAATCACATGACTTTCTACTTTAGACACAAAACAATATACGATATAGAAAACAAAAACATTACCCTCAAACACTTGACAAAGATTTTGCAGTAAAAAAACATTGAGCTTCTCTCCAACCCTTCTCCCTTCACCAAATGCAACAAACGATAGTAAGCTTCGACATGCATCTAGATCTTTATAACCCCATGCCATGTTCTTTAATAAAGCAACTCAGTATTCAATACGAAATCTACAATCCACGTACCCTGCATCACCCGAACGAATGGAAGAATAAATGGACCCCTTTACAAACTCATCTTCCATCTATCATGCGATTAATTCCTATCCTTAATTGGAGCGAAGCCGTCCATAATATTAAATAAATAAACCAATCAACATCCACCAAATATTATTATTTTATCTATTCCTTTGAAAAACTTAATATTTCTATTACGCAATAATCAATAAAATCTAATTGATAAATAAATTAAAAAATAATTTTAAAATTAAAAAAAAGGAATACTAAAATTATCCTCCGCGACTAACAAGAAAAGCCATATCATCCAATTTAATTTTATAACCCAATTAAATAACACGCATCTCATGAAACTAATCTAAATGTCGAACGGGCACAATTGTTTATGGAAGATGGAAGGCATATGTTATTTTTTGTGCTTGGCGCGTGGTACCAAGGTTTCTTGCATTTGTCTCCATTTTCTTGGAAAGTTTTTATTTAAACAATCAATTTAATTATTCATCTCGTAGTTTTAAAATAAATTTATAATGAAGTCCACTAACAACGACGGAATTACACGTATTCATATTTCCCAGTTACGTTCTAAGAATATTCCGCGTACGGGCATGACCCTTTGCATTTTCGTCTTGCCATGTGGATATATATAATTATGGGTCTTTTAGACGCTAAAACACCACCACCATGCCACTCAATTAATTCTATAACATATTCTTTCAATGTAGGGGGAGGGGGGTTTTGAATGAGTTAAAAGTGTAGGATAAGATGTATTAGTTGGTTTCATATATATATTTTTTGATTTTATTTTAAAAAATTATCGAAAAGGTTGTAGTTTAAGTGATGAGGATGATGGTTGTTTATATCTATTCATTAAGGTATAATTTTTTTTAGATATTTAATATGAAGAGTGAAGCAGTGATGAGGATGATGGTTGTTTATATCTATTCATTAAGGTACAATTTTTTTTAGATATTTAATATGAAGAGTGTGTAGACACCGAAATCGTGTCTACCCCTTGGTCCTTTCTCCCCCCTTAGTCCCCTTTGGTCCACTTAACCACTCCTAACCCATGTCTTATTAATTTGAAATAATTATCTTATTTTAAGTTAATAATTCTCTCTCCCTTGCCACCTCACCACCCTTGGATACCCTTCTTTGGATTCCCTTCATTCCCCACATGGCCAATATTAATGCCTAGACCCCCATTCCAACTTCTCCCCTTTAACCTCTCGTCCATTTTAATCACCTTTGACGGTTTTTTCTTCGGACTCGCTGACCTGGCAGTTGGGAAAACGGACGAAAGGCTATTTTTAGCCTTTTTCCTGCCTTCCAGCGGCCGACGTCGGTCAACTGTCGACCGACGTCGGCGATATTACCGGCGTCGGTTTCCTTCATAACGTTTTTCTGCATTCGTTATCCTCCTTTGGCCCCTGCTCTTCATCCGACTCTTGAATCCTTGAATCTTCAGTCTTCGACCATCCGCCACTCTGCCAATCAATCTGCCAATTTTCAAACCAGACCTCTCACTCTCCCTCACACAACAGGCTTCTACACCAGCAACAGGTCCTCCACACAGGGTACATCAACAACATGTACAGGTATCAACAGCACTCCTTCTGCAGGCCACAAGTATGTATATTGTCTGTGTTTTCATTATGTTTTCAGTTATTGCTTTTCAGTAATATCACCCCCTAGACCAGACTGTCAACCAGGCCAGACCCGAATCCTTATTTCCCTGTCTCCCTATTGGCCTCCTCTACCCTTCTGTCTATTTGACTCCCCTGTATCTCTACACAGACCCTCCGACTACCTCAGACCAGACCCAAACCCTCAGACTACCTCAGACCATTCTCTAGACCGTTCTGCACGTCCATAGACCCTGTCCACAGACCACAAACTCGTACAAATCTCGTCCACAGACTACTGCCCCGACCGACGCCAGCCGCAGAGACCACTTCCCAACCGACGTCGGCAGACCTTGACTAACCGACGCCGGTAGGACCACCGACGTCGGCGACTGTGACCAGCTCGACAACATCATTCAGGTAAGTATTTGCTTCCATGTCCTTTTCAGTCTTTATCATTGCAGTCTTTTATCATTCTGTTATTTATCAGACATCCTTTTATCAATCAGTGGGTTGAAATCCCTCAAGCTTTCGCTTGGCAACCCACCATCTCCTCATCTAATGCCTTCTTTGTCTTAGTCTCTTTCTCTTGCAGGGGTCATTCTCCACAACCAAAGAGGAGTTCTCACGACATCTGGATAACGGTGCGCACGACTTCATCTAGGTACATACAAGCCCTCGTCCATTTTCTTCTTAGTTTCTCATTTCCCTTTCTTGAATGTGAAAAGCGAATCTAGCGTAGAAACAGAGTGAAGCGATTAAGGCTTAGATTACGTCTTGGAGATTATGACACCGTGAATGTTCTTTACTCGTAAATACTTAACCAAAAAAACACACTTATTTAAATATATACTTACTCAAATACCAATATTCTATATAATTCAATAATTGCATATAATATCTTCAAAAATTAAAAAATAAAATAAAACAAAAACAATTAACTAACTTAAAAAATAAATAAAAAATAATATTTTTTTAACTTACATAAACTAATTTTTATATGGTGTATAATTCTTTTAAGTTTAATTATGTTCATAATTATATTGGTAGAGGGGTGAGAGAGAGTAATTTGCCCGTTTGATCTATCGGTAAAGATGTTTGGTTTTTATTGAGTTCATCAAGAGAATCACGCTTTGGGTGATTTTGACGGTGTGGATGCTCCTTAATCGTTATTACTTCGCTGTAGGAGTTTAATTCACTGAATCAGATGTCCACTAACTCATTATAAATCTATTATATGTTTACTTCAAAACATGTACTGAGACGCTAACATTCATGGATGCAAGTGCTCCAAAATTGTACTCAATCAAAAAGTTTAATTTTAAATTTGATATTTATTTGATTGTTATGATAAAAAAAAAAAATTGTTTGAAAAAAATAATACAAAAAATTGATTGAAATTTTTTTCTAAAAAAAATCTTTGTAAGTTATTTATTATTATTTGATAAAAAATTTGTATGGATGCTTCCTCCTTTTTGTCGAAACTTTAATTTTAAGGTTTGCTTTGTAACATTGTGACTTTAAGGAGCACGATTATGAGAGCACCACATGTTGGGTAGGGAGGATCAGGTAGCCGCGGCTCCTCTGGAGGATTGCATGGAGTGTTTGTTATTTTTTTGGAGGTTTTCTATGGTTTAGGTTGTGGCATGGTGTTTGTGGTGCCTTCCCATTCTGTATCCCGTTTGGGGTTTGATTGACGTTTGGTTGACATTCTCAAAGTGTTACAAAGGCTCAACACCTTGTGTTTTCTATTCGGTGGCGCCCTATGCTTAGGATTTGCCCCTGTGGTGATGTTGGCGGAAGTAGTTTGGTTTGCACTTTGATGGAGACGGACCTAGTCGTTTTACAGTTGTAGGTCTTTGATCTTCTACCTTTTCACTTATTCGACTTTCCCTGCGCAATAAAGGTGATCTGAGGGTTTTCTTTTCTGATTTTACTTGCTACATTTTGCCCACCCAACAGTGGTTTGGAGAGCACATTCTTGGTCTTGCATTTACTTAGCTTTACCTTACGAAAAAAAATGATGTGACCGACTACTTTACTTTATAACCTTCTGTTTATTATTATTTTTAAATAATAAATCCTCATGAAATGTTTCAATAATAAATTTTTTTTTTGGGATGATTATATTTATAATATATATACTAAAGACATTTATAATTATAATTACTAAATAAAAAAATTATTATAAAATTCATTACAACGGTCGAGGCCGGCCAAAATAATTGAACCCATACCAATGGCAATGCTGACATAATCCAAACGTGTGAGGGCCACGGGGTGCATCGACGATGCTAATTTTTTCTTCCTATCTGGGAATGGATCCACACCGTTCGATGCGGATCGCTTTATCACCTTAAGAGAATCCGTAATCAAATTTTAGAAGTTCCCTAAATCCTGAGGTTGACCTCAATTTATTGGTTGGATCCCATGAAGGCAGGCGAACGATTCAACGAAAGTGCTTGGCTCTTCTTATTAAATATTATGATACGAGGAGACGAGATGTACGAGGAGTTATACCATAACCATGGCATTTCTATACTCATACAGGGCTCATAATTTGCAGAGTCGTCTTCTTCTTCTTCAATTTCAATCTGGTATCGGATTGTAACTTTTATAGGATGCCTTAAGTTTTCAGACGAGATGGGGACGAGACATTTTGCTGGACTAAGTTTCATTCTTCTTTGCATCGGTTCACTGTGCTTTGAAGTTACAGGCCTCACAAACAGCAATGATGGTCAGTTCTTTAGTATATTCTCAATACCCAAATCCGCCATTTTTTAAGAGATTTTGATGAAGGCAGATACTAATAATCTGTGTACTGTGTTTTGAATTTCACGCATACAGTTTCTGCTCTGGAAGTCCTGAGGTTAACATGGGGAGGTACAGTGCCACCAAACTGGATTAGTGGCTCAGATCCTTGTGACTCTCAATGGGAAGGGGTTACCTGCACAGGTGACCGCATATACTCTCTGTAAGTACTAAGTTGCCTGCACCCATTAAATTTTCCTTACTATTTACATAAGAACTTTGTTACTTGTCATTTATTTTGGGTATGTTATCTTGTAGATTAAACCTTCCACACAAAAATAATGTTGGGTGAAAGGCTATAAGATGAGATAGACAGGTGTGAAAGAAAATGGATGAGATAGCTAATCATATCCTCCTTGAAAAATAGATTGTATTACCTTTCAAATTGTGTTTACTTGTTTAGAAAATAGTTTCTGTAAGTGTTTAGTTTTGAGCTATATGGGATAGACATTCTTAGCTTTTAAAGGTGTTTTTGAGGGAAGCTTTTATGTTAAATTGGTTTAAATAAGTCGTCTTTATATATATATTAAATATCGTTGTGCATGGTTTAGAGTAGTTGACAGGTATAAACTTCTTGGTTAGTAAAGTTGCACAACTAATATTTATGTTATCAGCGGAGAATTCGCAGTGAATGGAATTGGCATCCAAAAATACACAGAAGAAGTGAATCGCAGCTTCTCGATTTTTGAATACCAACTTTTAGTTGACTAAAGTGAATAGTCTATGCATTCACGTTGAATGGCATTGAACAGACATATATGTTAATATATAGTAATCAACTCAAATATACCAACTATTTAAGCTTTTATGATTTTAGTTTGTCATGCACCTCTACTTTGTCATGCCGATGTTCTATTATTCTAACATTGGTACATTATATGTATGTATTGTAGTGGTTTATTTTATATATAAATCACAGAAGAATTTACAGTGTATGTAGTTCAGTTTCAACGCCGTGATGATATTGTGAATAGTGACGTCAAACTGAAATGTCATTTAGGAAGAATATTTTAATAATTTTTTTAAGTATTGGCGCAGTCTCATAGACAAGCATCAATCAGCCAGGGAATGGCTTTAACACAGGGATCCTTTTTCTTTTGTAAATGTGTTTTTTTTATCAGCACCGCCTATGCATTTCTTAAATTTTTAGAGAAATATAATCAATGATTTCACTCTGTAATATTGTCTAGATATGGCTATCTATTTGTATGGGATATTATGTTTAATGTTCACCTTTCAATGGAGAAGCAGATAAACCCATCATCCTGTAATAGTTTTATTGAATCCCATAAGAATTTCTTTTTTGTACAGAACGTTATCAAGCGTGGGGCTGAAGGGAACTCTCCCATATGATATCGGTTCTTTTACCGCACTTGAAACACTGTAAGCTCCACAAAGTAAATAAATTGAGTACCATAAATAGCAATATTAGTCATTACTAGGGATCATTATTTTCTTTTTGTTGACATGGACACTTCAGGGATTTATCCTACAATATCGACTTGACCGGAAGGCTTCCGAACAATATAGGAAACTTGGCTTCTTTGAGAATTTTGTGAGTATGAAGCCAAGCCCAACACCCTGCAAGTAAACTTTCGAAAAAATATTTAATTGCACAATTCTCTTTTTTATGACTGGTAAGTTTTTGGTACCCACAGGATGGCAATTGGGTGCAGTTTCAATGGACAAATACCGAGTGAATTGGGGAATCTCATTAGCCTTAGTTTTCTGTAAGATTACATATCACTTTGCCATATAAGTCATTGAAATATATTTTAGCAATTGAATCTAGAAAGCATACATATAAACCTCTTGGTCTGATGGTTTAATATTTAGAGTTGGTATACTTCATATCTTCTCATTAATCTTGATGATGTATCAGTGAACGTGATCCTAAACTTACTCAGAAACGTTGATTCAAAGCAGGTTCTACACAGTTGTTTCAAAAAACATCAAGCTAATGGTGATTTTTTTCTTTTTTTCTTTTGGTCAGGGCTTTGAATTCAAATAAGTTTACAGGCCCAATTCCTCCAACTCTGGGTAAGTTGGGCAACTTAACATGGCTTGACATTGCAGACAATCAACTTACTGGGAATCTTCCTATTTCCAATGCTACTCAGTCTGGATTAGACAAGCTTATTAATGCAAATCACTTGTAAGTGAGATAATATTTTCACAGCCTATTAAGTAATAATGAAGAGATCTGGTTAAAATCGTATAGATACTATTCTTTCATTCTGATGATGGTTCATGGAATGTAGGCTGAAACATTTCTATGGTTTTAACCAGATGAATATTAATATATATTTAAAATGGGTTTTGATCTTATAAGAATAAAATTTTAACATAATTTTGTTATTTTTATGAATTTTGAAGCCATTTCAATCTAAACAATCTGTCAGGCAACATTCCGCTTAATCTCTTCAGCGAAAATATGAGTCTAGTTCATGTGTGAGTGAAACATATCAGACTTTTTTCACATTTTTCATGATCCTAGCATGGGATATATATATTAACCCTGTAAGTACTATTTATTGTAATCTACAGACTATTTGACAGCAATGATTTTGAAGGACAGATCCCCTCTACTTTGGGACTTCTAAAGAACTTGGAGGTCCTGTGAGTATAAAAAAATATATTCCATGGTTTATCTATATGCACTGTTTATGGTTTTAACTGCTTCACAGAACAGAAATTTATTGATGCTTATTAATTTTCTCTTTTGGTTATTGTTCGGAAGCAGGAGGCTTGACAGAAACTTCTTAACAGGTTCAGTTCCCTCAAACATCAACAACCTAGATAACCTTGAAGAATTGTAAGACGCGTGCCCTCTCTTATACCTCTTCATAGATTGAGACTAAATTTACTATTGGAATGCATCAATATAACTATCATTAATTAAAAAAATAATAACATACAGTATCGATAAAGCAGGCGATTGGAATTCACGGCCCATACTTTCCGCCTAGAAAAAATCTGGCTCATACTCTGCGACTGTGGCCTGATTTTGATTGAGATTAAATTTAAATTTAGGTTATGCTGACAAAAATAAAAATTAAAATAAAATAAAGTTGAATTTTTCAACTGGTCAAATATCAAATTCTTATTTATGATTTCAGTGATGATTTCAATTAGATTGTGAGCCTTCGTCTTGATTATTTAAATTTGAAATTTTTAATTAAGATTCACATCTTTTAGGCTTTTATCCACATTTTCTTCAGTTTTATTTTTTTGATATATTAGCATATCCAATAGAATTTCTTTTACTCTAGTAATGTCTGTTAGTGCACATTGTATTAGAGTTCCATTCACCTATTTTAGCTATTCATAAATGTTACTACAATTTCTTTCATCTAACTTGCACTGACATTTTTGTTATCTTTAATTCGAAATGTGCTCCAGCAAAAGAAATTCTCGTATCACTGGAGGGGTTGGCATCTTTGTAAAGAGGAAAACTAAACATGTATTGTTCCGTGTTGTTTCTAGGAATCTATCAAATAATCAGCTGGAGGGTGACATACCAGATTTATCCGGCTTAAGTAGGCTCCAATACATGTAGGTGTATGATAAAGCTATGATATTTGTGTTTAAAGTTCTAATTTAATGTTACAATATATGTGACTGCTTCTAATTCTCAGAGACTTGAGCAACAATTCATTCAATTCATCGACATCGCCTCCGTGGCTGAAAAACTTACAGCAGTTGACCACCATGTAAGTTATTCAAATATTCAATTTCATTTGGATTAGAAGGAAGAAACTTGATGAATAATCTCACAATTTGTTTGGTTGCTTCAGAGTCATGGATAATTGCAGTGTAATTGGACAAGTTCCTTCAACAATTTTTAACCTGCCAGTGCTTGAGACAGTAAGAATGAAAAGCAATCAGTTGAGTGGAACGGTGGTAATCGACAGCATTAGTTCAAGTGTATTACAATGGGCTGACCTTCGAAATAACAGAATCAGCGATGCTCAACCCCACGGCGCCGTGGCTCTATGGTGAGTAGCATTTCACAGCATATAGAATAGAATATAATATTTTTATCAGTGCCCTCCGGGGATTCTGTGACGTAGATGTGTAGAAATAAGCAATAACGCATAATTGTCTTCTCGGTACATTGCGGAATATAAATAACTGGTGAGTTCACAAATATTTCTATTGATTGTTTCCTTTTTAACACTTTTTTACATATAAAATTGTTAAACATGAGGAGTCTTTAATTGCTGATCCTTGAAAGCAAGGCGAATTGCTAACATACAGTTTTTATGGATACATTTATTTGAAGAAGTTTTTGTCCAATGTTTCAGATCCAACTGCTTGATTCATCTTCAAGAAAATGAGGGTTGAAGCCAACGCTCACTCCTCTGAAGATGGATCTAACAATTAAATCTGAAACTTCTGACAAAAACTTTTCAAACAGATTCATCCAAAATTACACTGCAAAAGAAACTACACTCAAAACTAAAGTTATAATAGGATTTACACAATATTTATGCAGCCTTTATGTCATTTAGAATATATATAGCCGATGATCCCATGTAAGGGACTCCCTAATTTTCTCAGCCAGTGTTGTTTAGAAAATTTTGAAGTTTTCCTTGTAATGTGGTCCTATGAAACGTTCTTGTTCTTCCCTACAATTTTCTAGGATTTCATATTAGAACTTATTAGTTTGGGAAAATCCGACCATAGTGAGCCTATTACAATTCTGTGATGTACTCTCAATGCTTAATATGGATACTCTGTATCTTCAAAGGAAAAATTATAAGCTTATCCAATCAACAAGTAGCCTCTGGGTTGCAAGTATCCTGTTGAATTATTAGTATTTTCTTCTTTAGTACTAACATTATGAGTCCCCTGTTAATGTATTATCGTTTCCTCTTTTGTACAATCATAGCGTAGAAAGTAATAAATGTATTAAACGCTTTTCCAATCCAAAAGACCGAAATGGGTATAATCCCTAATTCTACCCCTAATTCAGTTTTCTAATCTTGATAATCTTAATAAATTAACTGGAAGTCAAGAATCCACACACATGGTCTGCGATACAAGTTCCCTCCAGATGTATTGGCATCTTCCTCTTTCATACTCCACAAACGTGTCTTATTGTGCTTCTGATTATTTCCATGGGGAATGTTTTTCTAATTTTAGATGTTTCTTTAACTGGACATGTTGAGGGTTTTGTTGATTAATGTCGTCTACTTACCTATCATGGGGCCTCCCGGGAACAGCATCTTTAACAGTCTATACAAATTATAAATCATTGTGTTTTTCATTTTTTACTCTACCATAGGACAATGTAGCATGAGCATCACATATCTATCTATTTTCAACTTCTCATTGCATAGCAAGTATAAATTTCTCTCATCATCACATCTCCTTGCTTGATTAGAAAGTATAAGTGCTATTCTCTGTTAACTTCTCTGGCAACTCTAGGATTTGTTATACTTTCTAATTCCATTGACCTACTTTGGTCATTTGTAGAAATTAATATCATTTTTTTCATTATTCTGTTCACACTTTCCTATTTTATGTCTGTTTCGACTGCAAGATGATGAAAGTTTAACTGATTTCACATGATGAAACACACACACACACATATATATATATTAATAATTAATTTGTGGTGCTGATTATCTCTATGTAAAATTTACAGGCTTGCAGATAATCCAACTTGTAACCCTGGAAGTAGACTTTCGAGCTCTAAATTATGTCAAAATATTGGGATACAGGAAAGCTATGAAACTAATATGGCACAATGTGGGGAGAAAAAATGCTCTGGAGGATTGAAGCTCAATCCTAAGTCATGCGAGTGCCAACTACCTTATGAGGGTACATTGAAATTCAGGGCTCCCTCATTTTCAAGTCTGACAGATGTACAAAGATTCAAAGGCTTACAGGACACTCTTCAAACCAAGTTAAACGTAGATGCAGTGCATATTTGCTGCCTCTATTTTGATAGCATCGAGTATCTGATTATGTCAGTGCAGTTTTTCCCTTCGGGTACTAAGTTCTTTTCTAGGTCAGAGATTTCGCAGACTGGTTTCAAACTAAGCAAACAAATTTATAAACCTCCAGAAGGATTCGGGCCCTATTTCTTTATTGCAATTCCATACATCAGAGGTAACCAAAAAAAGGAACTTTAAGCTGAGTTAAATACCCGGAATATACCCTAACTATAATGTACCACAACAAGAGATTGTAAGTGACTAAATTGCTTGGTGATTTCTTTGCAGGGTCCGAAAAATCTAGCACAGGTCTAAGTGCACGGGTAATCGCCGGGATAGCTGTTGGAGCAGCTGTTTTGGCTCTTGCAGTCATTGCAGTAGGACTTTATGCATTAAGGCAAAAGAAAAGAGCACAGAAGGCCATTGAAATCCACAAGCCCTTTGGTACAAGATTGTCCCTGTTTTCTTAATTATCTTCAATAAACATACTTTTACTGAGGTGATTCCTCCTGCAATTAGGTGTAGATTGATACGTATCCTCTACTAAAGAATATATATATCTTGGGTTTGGGTTGAGCCATAGTTACCATTGACTAAATAATGTGGTTTGAGAGTGATATTAATCCGTTTTTCCAATCCAGTGTCCACCTCATAAAAATGCTAAACTGTAATCCTTTTGGTGGAAGTGATTAGATTTTTTCTTAGTAACTTTGAATTTCTATTTTATACTGGGTTTTCAAAAAAAAATTAATGGACCTTGTTTTCCTTGTTTCCATGTTTGAGGTCCACCATATAAAACACTCCTTACAAAATTTTATACCTTGGGTTGAGCCCTGAACCTGACCAGCTCAATATCGAAAACATTTCCTGCCTTTCATCCTCATTCCTTTTTTATACATCCCACTAAAACTCCGTAAATAATTGAGAAACTCAACAACTCACCAGAGGAACAAGGGCCATTGACAAGATGCTTGTAATTATACCGAACATGTAGAAAATATTGATCAATTGGTTTCATGTTCAACTTTTATTGGATTTGTTGCAGCATCATGGGGAAATGGTAGCAAGGATAATGGACAAGGCCCTAAACTGAAAGGCGCCAGATGGTTTTCTTTTGCTGAGCTAAAGAAGGCTACAAATAATTTCTCTGAGATTAATGCAATTGGGTCAGGAGGATATGGAAAGGTATGCAGAACTAGATACAGTTGCAATATCTGTGGGGTTTTTTGTTCAGTGTCGGATAGTGGTTTGAAATAGGTTAAATGTATATGCATATGTTTAGAACAATATATCTGGAGATAATCTTTATCATCCCTGGAGTTTTTGTAGGTATATAAGGGACTGTTGGCTGGAGATGAAATGGTGGCTATCAAAAGGGCTCAGCAGGGGTCATTGCAAGGTGGAGTCGAGTTCAAAAACGAGATTGAGCTTCTGTCCAGGGTTCACCATAAGAACTTGGTTGGGCTAATTGGCTTTTGCACTGAGCAAGGAGAGCAGATGCTGGTATATGAATTTATCCCCAACGGAACTCTTAGAGAAAATCTCATTGGTAAGATGCCATTCTCATATATATCCATACTTATAATCAGAAAAATTTCCTAAACCAAGTATATAGTTTAATATAAAATCCATGTGCAGAAGTATGAGCTAATAAGAATTGAATAATTTAGCACGGCCTGTAAAGGTTTAAAGCTTACAGTGTGCCGATCAGATGTACATAGCCGACTTGCAACGGAGCGTATCAAGAGGCTGCAGCAGAACCAATCAAGAATGCATGCAATATGGGAGTAAAATTCTGTATTTCATTATCATAGAACAAGTACATAAAGCTGTCAAACACACTGAAACTATTGACTGGCCGCTTAAGTAACACTACTGCAGAAAATTAAAAATATATAAAACTACTCTCAAGCTTTACAACAAGGAGGTATTCCTAAATACCTATTACGTAGGAGTTCCACAACCATCATTCCAAAGTTTGCTTGCTTGGTCTCCCCTCTCCTCTTGTGTAGCTTAAAAATTCGAACCACCTCCTTTACAACAAGCCTCTTAACAAAATTCTATACCTTTTAAAGTTGGATACACTTAATCTGTGTGTACAACTCTAAATTTTTTATATTTACATTAAAAATCAATCCCACATTAATTAGAAGGCTTGATCCACGATAACATAGAAACCCAATATACCATGATCCATATGCCAATAAAAATGATGTCATAATAAAAGTGTCCCTCCTGCTAACATAATGGTTGATTAGTTATAGATAAATATATTTACTCATCTTTTATATGAACTAGCTGCCTCCCCTCTCATCCTATACGTCAAAATACACAGGGTTTTAAGTTTACCTTTTATACAAGTATACAGTTCTATTGAGGCTGAACTTACTCAGTTATAACTCCACAATCTGGTTTTCTGCAAGGGGTGTTCCTGTATCACTCAATGCACAGGGTTTTAAGCTTGCCTTCCATACAAGTGGACAGTTCTATTGAGGCTGTGCTAGAATATTAGGGCACGATTCTTGAAAGTTTTGATCAAAGAGAATCTTAAGAACACTGTATATTTCTTTTTCATTTTGAGCACTGAAGATTTTGTGAGTGGAAACAATTTATAGATCACATTTAAGTCGGAGTAGAAATTTTTCCACAATTTTTATAAATCTATTATCTATATTTGGTTTTCCTAGTCCGTTAACTTCTGACGAGTTAATACACTCCATTCATCCAATATCAGGTGAAGTTCCATTGGACTGGGGAAGAAGGCTTCACATAGCACTGGGTTCTGCCAGAGGATTGAACTATCTGCATGAGCTTGCAAATCCACCCATAATACACAGAGATATCAAGTCCAGCAACATATTGCTGGATGAAAATCTGAATGCCAAGGTTGCGGATTTCGGCCTGTCCAAGCTGGTTTCTGATGGAGGGTCAGATGCTGGAGGCAAAGGTCATGTCTCAACTCAAGTAAAAGGGACACTGGTATGTATGCCTTCAAATTATGAAGTAGCCATAAATTAGTCAGTGAACTAGCTTAGAGGAGACGAGAAGGGGTCAACTGTGTCGCCAAAAAGTCTAAACCCAGGAGTACAATCTTGAACAATATATGCTTATGATGATGACTGATTTTTTAATATCTTTTAAGTTAATTTAGCCTTTAGGATCCACTAAAATTTCACAAACTTTAGAATCATCCCAATTAAAATGCTTTCACAATCTTTGAACCCTTCCTAATCAAAGTAGCATCATAATCCTCATACACTGAATCTGGGTATCAATTATCACATAATGGTGGCCAACAAGATTAACTTTGGCTTTACCTTTATAGGAAAAAAAAAAAAATGCAGAACAGAGGCCAACATGCTAGAATCGTAGAACCCACTGTGGATCGTTCTTGAGTGGTTTTGAAGCATCAATTAGACTACCAATTTGAAGACTATCACTGATATATGGCAATATATATTGTGCAGGGATACTTGGATCCAGAATACTACATGACCCAGCAGCTCAGTGAGAAGAGCGATGTGTACAGTTTTGGGATTGTTTTGCTGGAGCTCATTACAGCACGCCTCCCCATTCAGGTGGGAAAATACATAGTCCGACTGGTGACCAGTGCCTTGGATAATGGGGGTATACCTTTCTTGCAAGAGGAGCTAATGGACCCAGTATTAAGAGATTACACCCTGACAGGGTTTAGGGAGTTCTTAGATTTGGCCCTGAGATGCATTAAGGAATATGGTTCTGAAAGACCCACCATGAGAGAAGTGGTGAGGGAATTGGAATCCATTGTAGACATGGAAGGCTCCTATCACTCCACTAAATTGAATTCACAAAGTGGCTCTATTGATGTAAAACTGACTCCTAAGTTGTACAATGAAGATGATGATGGCGATGTAAAAGGGACTCCTAAGCTGTATAGTGAAAATGAGGATATAAATTCTATGGCTCTGGCTGGGCAAGGCAAGGAGGGACATAAAAACATGTTTGAATACAGTGGGGCTTATATGCTGTCCCGTACTGTAGAACCCAAGTAGCTTCTGGTTATCGTATTAATGGCAGGGGCTGTTTTATCACTTTCATGTGTTGGTGAGTGTTAAACTTCGAGCTTTAGCACCATGCATTAGCTGTTTACTTTCAGGCGGTTATAGAATATTATTTGTTCCATTATTGTTTTGTAAGGAAGTTTGTATTGATTTTTCATACGCTGAACAGCAGAAGTTAAGACAAGAGACCGTAGATACTGAGCACTATATGATATATAACAATACCAGGGCTAGAATAACAGCAGCCAAAAACAAGTCAGGGTAAGCAGAGCTTGCAAATTCATTTTTTCTGTTGAATAAAATATTGATTGGTCTCGTCTCTTCTTGTTTTTGTTTTAAGGAAATATGTTATGTAATTAAGACTGTGATGAACCTGAACCTCTCTCTTTTGAGGTATTTTGATTTTTTTTTAAATTTTTCGAATACATTATGCTGCAGCTCGTGATGTCCAGTGTTAATTTAAAACGAAAGAAATGAAAATAGAAATCGACTATTGGGAAAAACTATGAACTGGATTAATTATACAATAAAATTATAAAGAAAACAATCACTCAAAATTACAATAAGAAAACTTTAAAACTAGCCACTAAACGTTTTGTGAAAAAGTATGTTTGTTCAATGATTGTGAGGTTCAGTTATGTTTTAAAAGTTTTTTTTTATAGTTCGGATTTGAATATTGATTATTAGAGGGTTTTTACGGAGAGTCCTTGGTTTTGAGGGAGCGCTGGGCTCTTTCTGATCTCTTAGTTTTTTTATTTTGATCCCACAATTATGGAGGTGTCCAAAATGTCGGTGTGGGTTCGGCTCAAGAGGTTGATCTTAGTAAAGGCCTTCTAGATAAAATAGGGTTGAATCATGACAATTACCACTAGGGTCAAACTTTGAACTATGAAAACACTGGCTTTAGATGTCATTTTTGTCATCAAACTGGGCATCTTTAGGGGTTTGTCCTCTTGCAAGCAAACTGAAAAAGAAGAAGGTTCATGTTGGTTTTTCTAAACACTGAGAGCCGTATGAGCATCCCCTCTCAAATGAGGTCAAGGAATCTCAAGATGATTTAAGAAAGAATGAGGAAGCGGACGATATCATAGAAATGATAGAAATAAAATCCTTCTCTAAAGTGACTCTTGTGGATAAAGAGATGGGTGGTGGTATCAAGAGATCTCATGAGTATGACTCTTAGAACTCTGATGAGGAGCAACCTCTCGTTGTCTCTCAGCGTCCGTGTGGGCCTCTAAGGATTTTGTCATCCCCAACGATTTCTATCGCTGATGATCAATTGCACTAGACAGAGGTATATAAGAAAAAAGGTCGAGCCTTGAAAGTGGGGTTTGGTCGTTGTTATTACATAGGATTGCCCCTGTCTTGATTCTGTAGCTTGTTGTGCAATTGCCTAATGATATAATGGAAAAACCTCCAAAGCCGTGGGACCATGGCAATTTGAGGTTAATCTTCAGAGAAGGTCGGCTTCCTTTCACTAAATCTGAGGCAACTGATAAGATATCAGTGTTGTGAAAATTTCGCTCTGTAGTGCTTTTGAACCTAATTAAAGTTTTGACTGAGAAAATGGTTAAAATTTACGAAAACCGAAAATAGTGATTGCACCAAATATTTTAGTGGATCTTAATGCTTACTTGATAAACAAAATAGATGAAAAATTATATTGAATTTGTTTAAGCACAAACTTATACAAATGAGAAATTAGAGACAATATTTATCTATTTTTCAAAAAAAGGAAAAGGTTTCTTTATTTTATCAAACGATGTTTCCGGAAGGGTAACAATACCACAAAAAAATTTATTGTGACTGAAAATAAAATACTCAAACAACTTTCTTACATATAAATCTCTCAAAACAAGAAAGACAAATCTTCAATTTATTTCACTCCAAAGGTTACAGCGTGTAGTAAATACATTCCAAAATGCAGAAAAGTATAACTAGCAGCAAAAAGATAGATTGGGCTGTGGGGTCTGCCTATTTTTATACAAAATCTCTCATAGATGGGATATAGTTAACAAAACTTGAACATTCAGTAAAGAAAATCATTCAAATCTGAAATCCCTCATACAAAAGAGGCGAGTTCTTCTATTTCTGATGTCTTGGACTTGTGGAACGGCTAGAAAATGGCATGCATGAGCTAGGCGTGATCTTTGGCATAGCATGGCGTGGTATGGCATGGCTGGAACTATTGGATCTCCATGCAATGCTTCTTCATCTGGTAGTGGCTGAAAATAGCTTCTTCATGCAAAAAGAGGCACCCCAAATAGAACCATTTTTTTCAAAATAAAAGAGAACTTTGAAAATAATTCCAAGTTACTTTTGCATGCAAAAAACCCCAACTTGCAAAACATAAGTAAGACTTTTACAACTTTTAAGTCTTTATCACTTTGTTACACATAAATCTCTCTAAACAAGAAAGACAAATCTTCAATTTATTTTGCTCTAAAGGTTACAACTTGTAGTAAATACATTCCAAAATGCAAAAAAGTATAACTAGTAGCAAAAAGATAGATTGGACTCCAGGTTCTGCACATTTTTATACAAAATCTCTCATAAATGAGATGTAGTTAACAAAACTTGAACGTCCAGTAAAGAAAATCATGCAAATTTGAAACCCCTCATGCAAAAGAGGCGATTTTTTCTATCTCTGACGTCTTAGACTTGTGAAATGGATGCAAAATGGCATGCATGAGCTAGATGTGATCTTTGGCATAGCATGGCATGGTATGGCATGGTTGGAATTTTTGGATCTCCATGCAATGATGCATTTTCATTTGGTAGTCATTGAAAATAGCTTCCTCATGCAAAAATAGGCACCCAAAATAGAACTGGGCTTTCCAAAATAAAAGATAACTTTGAAAATAATTCAAGTTACTTTTGCATGCAAAAAACTTCAATTTTTGCAAAACATAAGTGAGACCTTTACAACTTTGAAGTCTTTATCACTTTGTCAAAATAAACCGTGCAATTTGCACTTCATGATTTTGCACTTTTCAACAATTCATATTTGTCAAAATGAAAAGTACAATTTGCACTTGTATTTTTTGCAACTATCACATTATCAAAAAATATAAAGTGTAAAATTTGTTTTTCTCTTTCTCAAAAAGAGTTTTAAAAAATATAGTTGTATCTTTGCAATGAAATTACAACTTGTAATTCTTGGAAATGAATATACAACATATGAAAGTATTTCAACAGAAAGAAATTCAATCAATATCTAGAATCTCTTCGGCCTTCTAGTCATTCTCAGCATGTAGTTTCTCAGTATATGCATCAAAGACTCTGAGAATCTCTAGTACTTATTTTGGATCTAGCTTGCAAGAGTAGATATTGGAAGCAGATTCACAATTTGCTTGAACATCAAATAATTCTCTTCTGAAAGTCCTTATTGATCTGTTCCTTCAAGATTTTTCTTCTATCTCTGATTATTTCATAGTGGTCCTTATTTCACATTATCAAAAAATATAAAGTGTAAAATCTGTTTTTCTCTTTCTCAAAAAGAGTTATAAAAAATATAGTTGTACCTTTGCAATGAAATTACTTGTAATGTCTTGGAAATGAAAATACAAAATATGAAAGTATTTCAACAGAAAGAAATTCAATCAATATCTAGAATTTCTTCGGCGTTCTTGTCATTCTCAGCGTGTAGTTTCTCAGTGTATGCATCAAAGGCTCTGAAAATCTCTAGTACTTGTTCTAGATAGACCCTGCAAGAGTAGATATTGGAAGCTACACAATATGCTTGAACATCAAATAATTCTCTTTTGAAAGTCCTTATTGATCTGTTCCTTCAAGATTTTTCTTTTATCTCTGATTATTTCATAGTGGTCCATTTATTGCTCCAATAACCTTATTGTCCTTGGATTTGAACTTCATTTCCGTAGAAGGCATGGAGATTGAAGTTATTACTTGTGAGAATCCAATTGCGAAAGCTAATGGGATTTATAGGTGTTTGGAGCAGTTTAATTTCCTGTGGAACTAGGAGCTGGAAGCCCCTGAAAGTTCTCGTAGAATTGAAAGGTGTGCTTTGCGGGATCTAGAGCTCATCATGCACTTTGCACGCTTGCAAACATGCAAAGTGCAAGTCGAGTTTCAAATTCTGCTGGCTTGGGTGCGTGGCAGGATTCGAAACCCGTCATACTGCTTGTAAATGTGCAAAGTGCATGATGGGTACCAAATTCTATCGATCTTGAGAATCTCTGGTGGAACTGGAAGGTGTTGGAAGCACCTGAAAGTTCCCATCGAACTGGAAGGTGTGTTTCATGGGATCCGGAGCTCGAAGTGCATTTTGCACATTGTGCAAATGTGCAAAGTGCACGCCATGTTCTGGATTTTGCCGTTTTGGAAGATGGGTGCTTTGTGAGATCCAAAATCTGCAAAGCAATTTGCACAAATGCAAATTGCATCCAGAGTTTTGGTTTTTGTAGTTCAAAAGGGAAAGATGGTCTCTTTTGGAGGTTTTAGGGTTCTTCATAAAAAACAAAAGGGGTCTCACTTAGGGTATTAGATGTAATGATATTTTTTAGACAAAAATATCAATAGTAACCTAGTGTTTTCAGAGAGCTGAATATTATTTTTTGCTTATTGAGCTTTCTCTAGATTAAATTTAGTTAGATTGTTATTTGTTTAAACATAACCTTGGTTATCTTTGGAGCGTACCTATTACGCTTACCTTTTTTTGAATAATCTTATACATTGATATATTAATAATATAAACTTTATTTCATTAAAAAACATTATTATTTTTTTAATAATATTTAAAATTTTGTCAAAAATCATTTTACATAATTAAATAGTATAAAATAATTTGGATAAATTAAAAACAATCAAACACATTTTTTTAACCAAGTTATTTAACCACTCACTACCCATTTGGAAGGGCTTTTTGTTTATAACTTTTATTTTCATTCGAAAGGAAGTGGGAAGGTGACGATATTGGGATTTAAAGTATTTAACTATTTAGATAAATTTAGGATTCTTATATGATTTTTTTAATAGGGTCGAAGAAATATGTTTGGAAGGACTCAAAAGATTTCCGGATTTTTTTTTTATATAATAAAAAGATTAGTATTTTAAAATTTTATTTATTTTTTAATATTAATTAATATATTTTTAAAAAATATTATTAAAATTAATAAATAATTTTTTATTTTACTTTTATAATATATAAACAATAAAATATGATTTTGATTTTCATAGCAATAATTTATCATTTTAATGTTAAAATTGATAACATTTTAAAAGAATTAATTTTTATTATTAAAATATCAATTTAATGTTTTATTTAGAAAGATTCAAAAGATTCGTGGTGTTAATTTTTTATAATCATATATATATATATATATATAATAAAAAAATAATATTTAAAAAAAATTTAATATATATTAAATAGTTTTTGATATTAATTAATTTATTTTTAAAAAATATTATTAAAATTAATTAATAATTTTTTATTTTAAATTTATAATATACATAGATAATAAAATATTATTTTAATCTTCATAGTAATAATTTATGATTTATCATTTCATCCTAATGTTAAAATTGATAACACTAATAATAATTTTTAAAAAAATGAGCTTTTATTATTAAAATATTAATTTAACTTTTTATTATGGTCACGAGTAATTATTTTTGGTATGTGAATGGTGGGTAAGGGAGCAGACTCACTGCAATCTAAGTTAAAGGGTACATATAGTTATGTCTAAGTACCATATAACTATGCCAAAAAAATCCTTTAATAAATTATAATATTTTTATATCACTTCTAGGGAGGTTGCGGGAGGTCTTTGGGACTTGTATGTGTCCTCAAGAACTTTTGATCATCTTTCTTTGTAATTTTATGGTTGTTCCTTCTTTGAAATCCTAATGAATATCTACACACATGAAACGATAAATGGAATCAAATGCAAAAGAAAGGGGAAAAGATGGGTTGTGGGATGTTATGATCGAACAACCTAGAATCCCTATTATTCTAGATACTGCCTACATTAACCCCAATGATAGGGGTCTCAGATCGAATATAGTTCTCCTTTAGGGAACATGCATAAATCAATGCACACATTATGCAAGAATGACTTTCACTTCGGCCCTTCTTTGATTAAGCATGCATATCTATGTATGATGTTGAATAAATATGCAGAATGTTGAGCTATATAATTGATTGATTTTATGTAATTACGTGCCAAAGTAGTAAGTGTTTGATGTAAAATGCTTTGTGAAACTCTTTATATAGAAGAATATTTATTTTGAATGTGAGACACTTGTTCACAGGTCAACAAAAGATAAATATAATCATAAGGGGAGACCCAAAGGAGGGTAAGGACCCAAAAGAAGTTAAAAACATGACCATTGGACAATAGCACTAAGGTGGACAGTAGCAATGAGTGCTCCTATCCAGGAGCATGTTATTGTCTTGTGTTGTGTGCAAAAAAATTGGTTATGACTGGGACAAACAAACTAGGGGCACCCATGACTAGAAAAGGGATGACATGAAATTGCTAAGAGTGTAAAATAAGGAAAGTGAGTCATAACAAGGACCATAATGATGTCAAATGACCCAAATGGCACATACAAACAAGAATCATATTCAAACACTAATAACTTCTTATGAAGGAGCTACAAAAGACATAGTACTTGTATTTTCTTGACAAAACTAGGGTGTACAATCTCCAAGCTGACTTAGGGTAATTTGTTGTTGTAGGATGCTTATATATGATTGAGTAGAGCTTGAAATTAGGAGTAGTTCCCCCAAGTCTTGGCACTTTTGATGGATAATGAGTTGGCCATTATCGATCGAGCAGGTATATTGAGGATAGCATGGGTAGGGATTATCCCCACCTCTAGTTAGCTACTATGTGACCTTTTAACCTTCTGGAACCTTGATCAAAACATGTTTATAGTTTTTATGCTCCATAAAGATCTCTTGTTTTATGTTCCACATATAACTCTCTAGCTTTCATCCCTCCCCTATTCTACTATGTCAGGTTTTAAGGGGTCTATACATTATTTCTACCAACTCATGGCCATGTTTGTCTAGGCTTTTGATATGAACAAGCTCCTTAATATTGGCATACATAAATTCTTACACATCAAACAAGAACATAATGAGTTGGTTGCCCATTTCATCACCAGATGGTGGTAGGTATTATATTCCTCTGCTAATGCACCCAATATAGATCAACGAGAATTATGCGATCTCTTCCTCCATTCCCTTAATAAGGAAACGAGGGATGATTTGTAAAAGTTTCCATATCTGTCCTATGAATAAATCCTTGAGAGTGCCTTTTGAATTGACTAGGTAGATATTAATAATGGTCATCAAACTTACAAGACCAATGGGCACATTATCACCCCAAACCAAAATAATGGGGGGTTTCAAAATGAAAGTCTAAATAATATTAACATCTAAGGTCCAAAAATCCTAAAGTGAAATAAGAATGCCACTACTGATGGTGTCACTGATAACATCAAGAAGCCAAACCCTATGAATAATAACCAATATCAGTCTACAAATAATACCAACACCAACAATAATACAGGGGCTAGAAACCATAATCCCCCTCTTACGATGCATAAAGTCTACTTCAATCGACCACTACCTTGAAACACACAACATCAGAACCATAACCAGAACCAATACCAACTAGGTAAATAATACCCTTAGTTTCAAAACCAAACCTATTACCCATGAAACAATCAATAAGGGTTTGGACAACAAGGGCAAAACATGAGACCTAGAGGCTAAGATCCTAATGTCTATTGTCTTTTTCACTGAGTTATTCGTCATGACACTCAAAACTTTAAGGAATATAACAAATTCATATAAATAATCCTAGAAGATTAGAGGAAAAAAGCGTACACGTGTTCTTGGGGAATACTAACACAAGCTCTCAGGTCTTTTTGATCAGTCTTATCGACCCTCCAAATTAAAATATTTAAATCTATCAAAACCCCTTCCGAAATCACCCAATATGCATTACCCAAAGTCAATAATAAGGTAGCCTAAAAAACCAACCTATCTAGCATAACCAACCCATGGAAACAACACTCATGATGCCAAAGCCTCTACCTCTAGGATTACAAACACTATTGTAACTCCTCAGTTGGGAGTGCAAATCAAAACCATAATGATAAGGGCCATATAACTAGAAGCTGAGGAAGATAAAAACACCATCACTCACACCAAAGAGTATCAGTTTATGGTTCTCCATCCCTCAGATGTTATGGAAACACAATCCATTCCTAAACCTATGGGGAGCTATGATCTAATCTCTGATTTAACCAAAACATTATCCCACATTTCATTCCTATACTTGCTTAAGAACTCTCTCACTCATTGATCAACCTTGCTCGATGCCCTAGGACCGGGGCATTTATCTAGGTGAAATTGTTTTGTTTACACAACATATGACTTTCAATTTTTAGCAAAGGATGAATGGGAAATAGGATAAATGTGAGGTGATAATAAATGAAAACCATAAATCAAAATTTTATAGGAAAAAGGAAGATGACCTAATCCTTACAAGCAAAGGGGAAAGTATACTTATTTTTATACTTATAAAAAATTAACTTTATTGGCTTCATCTAGAGATAACTAGCCTTGGAAGAGTCGGTAAATGGGAAAAGTATTCCCTATTTAAACATAGACATGTAGGTAAGCTTCTTGAAGAATTTTCTCTTTAGACACCTTTTGATATGATATTGTCTTTATATTTGACATCCACTTCTCTTTGTGATGCCCTACACTTAGTCTCATGTGACTAGGAAGACACATGGGCCCACCACCAATGGCTAGATGTAGGTGAGTAAGGGGCACATACCCCCAATACTAACCCCACAAAATTAATAATATGTGAGGGTTCACCACCAAGGGTTAGAAAAATGGTGAGAGATATAAAACTTAAATTTTGTATTTAATTAAGCATTTTTATTTTCATAAGATTATCTTATTTTATGTTTATAAGGCTTTTAACCCCAAATCTAGGCCCCATACAACTAGAAAGATTCAAGGGCTCATCACCGATGCCCAAGATAGGCGAGTAAAGTTACCCTATTTTTAGGCATGCAAATGTTACCCCAAGAGGTGTCATAAGCCCTAGACTAAATTGTAGGCTACCATCTTTCTAAGTTGTGCAATAAGACATAGGGAGGATAAGTGTAATCTACTCATAATAACTAAGACAAAGACCAATTTAAAATGTTGATTTTGAAATGCTTTCTATGGGGTGATAGGGTAATGTTAGAGTTGGATGATGTGGTATGTTGTACTTTTCAAGTTTCTATCTTATGTGAACTGACAACCAAATAATTATTGAATAACACATCTCGAATGCAGGCAAATATGTAACCTATGAAAATGTAATGCAAGTGAGTCTTGTGTGATATGCAAGTGCTAGATATAGAAGCATTTTAGATGTAAAGTGTAATATCCCTAAATGGGATATTTACTAAAAATACCCAAATCCACAATAAACCAAACTCACACTTATACTAAAGACTCAAATCTAATTTTCTTCTTACATGCCCACACTTACATTTATTGTAAGACAATACACACACTCTTATTATTATTTGAAATAACATACAATTCAACTTCATACCACAAACTTATATTACAGAAATATAATTATTATATATGTATGAAACAATATACATACTAAACCACCTATTAAGATAAGCAATATGGAATTACCACAACAAAAATACTCGTAATCTTCTCTACACTAATCCATTGAAAGCCTGTAACCCACACACACTCAACACACTGGAAATCCTGCATACCATACATAGTTGCACACTAGAAATATGGAAACTCCACCATAACATTGCACCATTGGATCTAAAACTTATTGAATCACACTCACAATCTTTGAGTGAGATTGTCCTACTAAATGAAAGGGATTTTGTCTTTTGATCTAAAATACCAATGAGTTTTCTTCCATTGATAACCTTCATTTGGGTTTTCATCCAAAGAAGAGGAAGGAGTTGAACACAAGTTCAATTTTCAAATTGGGGGATTTAAATGATTTATCATAGATGAAATTAAAAAATGGGAATGCTTTCTATATATAGAGAATGAAGGAAAGAGGAAACTTGGAGTAGAAGCAAAGAAATGCACCATGCCTATAGTGGTTACACTATTCATCAATAGTGCCAATTGTCTCTCACATGTGCCAAGCATCTCTCACATGTGCCAATCATATTTCAAGATCTTCTTTTTAACTTTCTCCATGTGCTTTCAATTTCTTCACCCCACCTTGCATGTGACCCCCAATCATGAACAGTAAACCATGTCTCCCACCTACCCATGTGCACACACATAAGTTAAATTATTCCCCAACTTTTGACTTCAACCAAGGATGCCCCACTTCACATGCATGAGATGAAGGATTATATTCTCAATCAATATGTTACCCACATCATCTCCTTATTCCTCCCATATGGTCAAGTGGAGAAATGAGCCACCTTTCTCTTTCCTCCACTTTTCAAAATTAAATATATAATGTGGACCATTTCCACATCCCCAAGGGACACCTCATCACTATGCCACCACATCACTATACCACATCATCATGTACAATCACTTATGAATATTGATCCATGAATAGGACTGGTGAATAGTGATTGTGAATAGTGTTGGAGAAATAGTAGAATTGGTTAATATTCTCACATCAATTTTCTTAAAAAAGGGGAATGCCAAATCCTCCTTGCTCAAAATTTGCTTGTCCTCAAACAATTGTAAATCTGAATGCTCAATCTTTGATTGATCCTGATGAAGTTAGAGGATCCCAAGTCAATATAGGAGGGTTGCACATTTTCTTGTTTCTCAATCCCCTTCCTCTATTATCCAAGGTAGCATCAAGAACCAATACCAATCTTCCCTCCTCATCCAACTATGGAAGCCCATGAAATGTAGTGACATGATGCTCAAGTGCCTTTTTGAGGCAAGAAGCATGAAAGACATTATGCATTTTGCTACTATTAGGCAAATCTAATTCATATGTTACCTCACCAACTTCACACATAATCTTGTAAGGGCCATTATAGTGAAGTTTAAAATTATCTACACCACTCCTCCTTAAGACAACCTGTATGTATAATTTTAGGTGCAAGAAAACTAAGTCACCATCCTCAAAGCTCCTCTCAACTCTGTGCCTATCCGCACACATCTTCTATTGATCCTGGGAATGATGAAGATTATCCTTAAGTGACTTGAGGATATCCTAATTCTCCTAAATCTAGTATTTTGCCTTAGGTTCCCTATTTTCATCAAATGTTAATTATAAAAAATACACATCACACCCATACAATGCTAAAAAAGGAGTCATGCCTGTCGACATGTGATAGGTGCTGTTGTAACCATGCTCACCTAAATATAACCACCTGATCCACACCTTCTATTGTCTTAGATCATGGTTTCACAAGAAACCTTCCACCAATTTATTAACAATCTCCATTTGACCATCAGTCTAAGGGTGGTAACTAGTTCTTAGGGTCAACTCCATGCTAGCTAGTCTGAATGGCTCATGCTAAAATACAATAAGGAACCCACTATCCCAAACTCTAACAATGCGCTTCAAAAATCCATGAAATTTGAACACCTATCTAAGGAATAAATTTACAACTTGAGGTGCCTTGTACTCAGAAGATAGGTCAAAGAAATACATGGATTTAGCTGACTTGTCATCTTTTGTAATTATGAAATTTGTGCCTTGTAATTTAGGAAGAATTATAATATAATCTATGGATATATTCTCCCATATTTATGAAATCCTTCTCCTTCATCCAAATAAGATAGAGTAACTCCAAATTGAATCAATATGTGACTGTCTAAAGTAACTAATAGTAGATCACAACCTAATTTTATCAAAATCAACATTCTAGAAGTAGGATGATAGCTAAAAAGATGAATTCCCCATGCATGAACATGATAGTTGAGCATTGAATGACCTAAAATTAACTTATAAGTGGATTAAAAAGACTTATAAACAACCTCCCACTAAAAATTCTTCCATTCCTTAATTGAAATATTTTTCCACACTTCATGGATGTGTGCAAGCAAAAGTGTGAGGTAGTTGATCTACAACAAAACAATGAGTCAAAATTGAAATTTTGACCAACCTTTGGCCAAGGAACATATCCCTGGTCTCTATAACTATCCAACATACTTTTTTGGTGACTTATATCATGAATTTGAAGGAATATAATAACTCCACCAATATTTTGTTGTGTTACTCTGATTTTCATATTGGTTGCATCTGAAGGCCTCCTAGTGACACTAAAGGCATATTTTACCAAAATAATGCCTCTGATGCAAAACACACAAGTTCCCACACCAAACTTAATGGATAAAAATTATTTCATAGAATCAAGCTTAAAATTTGGCTCCCATGAATGACTCCTAAATTGTGTGTATTGGCCCTTGACAAAATTGTTAGAGATCACTACACCCCATGTATGATTTCTTATGATTTTTTCTTGGATGTGAAGGATGAATAACTTATAAACCATATTTAAATTAGGGCCTCTAAAATCCATATTTTCATGTTGATCATGATGAAAATATTATAATGATAAGGTAAAACTTACATACCTTAGATTATGACTAACATGCTTATCTCTCTTTATCAACACAACATCTCCATCCCTATAACTCACATGATTGTGCTTCTCAACTAAATTGAAAAAAAAGTGAAAGGAGAATGTTATGGTCCCATTCAACATAACTTGGAACTTAAATAAATGATAGTCATCTCCAATCACAAAAACATGAGCATGTTGTCCATAATGACAAAATAACAAAGATGACATAAGTGGAAACCATAAATCTGAACTGTTTGCATACCTATAGCTTTCATCATAATACTCATCTTTAGTGGTTGAACAAACATGGGTTGAGATGTATTCCACACCCCCAAATTTGTGAATACTATGGTTGTCAAACAAGAATATTCTTATTCTATGTAAACATTCCATTATCAACTTGTGCATGTCTATATTCCTTCATACCTGAAACAACTCTGATTCTTTCTTTACTCTCATGGAATCAGCCATAAAGAATTTAAAATCAGAATTGAAAACTTTTTTAAAACTCAAAAAGTTACCTAGATCCCATACCTTTTGGTGCCAATATTTGTGAACTTGAATCAAGGAATCCTCATGCCTCATATTACAAACTCTAACTTTCATTTTATCCCCCTTTCTTGCTTGCTTCCTATGAGGATAACATAACTGAAATGGCATATCATGAAGCAAAAATTATGAAGTGTTATCAACCTTACCATACCTTGGAGTGATAAATTTTTTGTTATCCCTTGATGAATTGGGGTTTTTGGAGATACCTCTGACCCTTATGTCTTCAATATCCTCAATATTTCCTTTAATCACATGACTCTATTCTAAAAAATAGTCAATGTAAATTTATAGGCTGGAACAATTTATTCAAACTAAGACCATTTTCTTCCCACTAGTGATGTTATCTTTGATTTAATGTCACTCTTCTTTGGCTCAATCTCCTTATTTTCCATATCCTACAAATCATCCTTATGTGGCATTGTTTCAACCTTTTAAAGATTGATGGGTGAGTTCTGAACAAGAACAAATTTATCACTTATGCATCCATCTAGTGATACTTCATCCTTGGCTTAAAATATGATTATTATTTTGATCTAAAAAATTATAATCCAAAAAAACATTTTGAATTTCCAAAGAGTTTTTACTTTCAACTTTTATGGCTTGAAAAGTCTCTAGTTCCACTCTTTCCTTATTTTGAAAGCATATTTTCTCCTGTATGTATGCACTTACATGCACAACCTCTTGAGTTTATGGTTCTAGCTCTTGCTCAATTATCAAAATTTTATTCTTTTCTTGTTCTTTCTCAATTTTTTTTTTGAAATGTCTCCTACCAAAATAAAATACTCACAAAAAGATAACATTGCCTTATTTTCATCAGATAGACTTTGATATTCTTTATACCTATTAACATACTTAGAACTTAGGGAATCCATTACTTCTTTTCTTTCTTTTGATAAAATATTGGGCTTTATATACCCTAAAAATTACAAGAATCCTCCCATGAAGATCTTCAAAACCAAAAGTTTCTCAATAGGCTGGCAAGATCACCAGCTCTGATACCATTGTAATATCCCCAAATGGGATATTTACTAAAAACACCCAAATCCACAATAAACCAAACTAACACTTATATGAAAGACTCAAATATGATTTTATTCTTACATACCCACACTTAAATTTATTTTATGACAATACACACACTCTTATTATTATTTGAAATAACATACAATTCAACTTCACACCACAAACTTGTATTATAGAAGTATAAGTATTACAGATGTATGAAATAACATATATACTAAACCACATACTAAAATAAAAAATATGTAATTAACACAAAAAAAATACTCATAATCCTCTCCATGCTAATCCACTAAAATCCTGTAACCCACACACACTCAACACACTATAAATCCTACACACCAAACACACTTGCACACTAGAAATTTGAAAACTCCACCACAACACTGCACCATTAGATCTAAATCTTATTGAAGCATAGTCACAATATTTGAGTGAGCTTTTCCTACTAAATCAAAGGGATTTAATCCTTTGATATAAGAAATAAATGGGTTTTCATCCATTGATCTCAACCTTCATTTGGGATTTCATCCAAAGAAGAGGGAGGAGTTGAAAATACGTTAAATTCTCACATTGGGGGGTTTAAATTTTTTATCAAAGATGAATTTACAAAAGGGGAAGGCTCCCCATATATAGAGAATGAAGAAAGGAATAAACTTAGAGTAGAAGCAAAGATATGCACCATGCCTATAGTGGTTACACTATTCATCAATAGTGTCAATTGTCTCTCACATATGAAAAGCATCTATCACATGTGCCAAGTATTAGTGCCCAAAATTGTAATGGAGCAATTGGGCCCTTGTTAGTAAAATGCCCAAGTATAGACTGGGTGAGTATCAATGTTTTAGTCACTATCCCCATTCATTTTTATATATTTTCTTTTAGAAGGTTGAATTCATTTTTATAATTTGTCAAGTCTTTTATCTTGTTTCTATCAGGTGAAAGTGTTCCTTCACTTCAACCTTTTGGGATTTTTGCATGAACACAATGCCTGACAGAAATAGGTCTTCAAGATTTTTGTATTTAGACAAAGGCTTTGAAGAATTAATTTTGTTAGATATTTTGTCTGCTCCAAAAGCTCTGAAAGAATTCTATACCTTACCTTTTTGGGTCTTAAGTGTTTTCAAGTATTTGTTTCAAACTTTTTTTCACAACAAAGAATCTGAAGGGCACTTTATGTAAAGGACATTTTCAAAAGTTCTAAATGAATTTCAAGGTTCAACTGAAAGTCTCATGGTGGGATGGTTCATAGAGAGAAGATTGAATTATAGCCAAGCCTTTTTATATGCATGGATTTGTTACCTTATGTTCGAAGAAGAGATTTGTGGGGCACTAGATGAAATTACCGAGTTTCACCTTCGATGTGTTTTAATGATTAAGGTGAGGAATTACCTGATGAACCAAATGAAGGACATGTGTCTATCTCAAGGGAATCCTATGAATATTATTAGGGGCCAGGAGGATCTTCCACCCTTCCCCGAATAAAGAAAGCTAGTGTAAAGGTAAAAAATGGATGAGATTTTGAGCTTACGTCTAATTTGGACACTTGGTAGGTTCTCAGGGATTTAAATATTTTGGGCCCTTATTGAAGATTTCCCCACTTAAATTTTGGTGGGAAAGGTGCTTAAATTCTCTAGGGCCTGATTACCCAAACTTGTAAAGAAAGTGATGCCACGTGGTAGCTCCTTCAGATCTTCTCAGTTTCAGTCCTTTTTTGAAGTTTGTCTCACTTACCTTTTCATGGGAAAAGTTCAAAAGGTCCTCAAAGGCCCAAATGCCCAAATTTTTAAAGATAAATTATGACACATGGTGTTCTTACATCTCATAAAGAGCTCAGGGCATATTACACAACTGCACCAAAGTAAAATAACGAGTGAAAAGTGAAAAAGTATTCAAAGGCTTAGAAAGGTTACCATGATGTATTTTACACTTGTATAGCTCCACGTGTTACAAGGAGGATTGCCTTGTATAAAATAAACATTTATACTTTCCCTCTCTTTTTTGAATAAAGCTCAAGTAATTAATGACGGTGGTTGGTGATTAACCATTATGCTTTGAAGCATTATTGGCAACCCTAATTTCAAAATGCAAAGGATTATAAATGAGGTATTTGTCTTCATTTTTAATTTACCCTTTGAATTTAGAGCTTCTATTTATTCCTTTGAGCTATTTGTGTACCCTACCTAAGTGCAGCATGAGAATGTGATTACGATGAGTTCTTCATGAATTTTTAGTTTTTAGTGTGTGCAACCCTCTAGATTAATAGTAAGTGTCCTATTTGCTCCTTGTGTTTTATTATTTGAGAGGATTCAAGAGGTAATTTAAGGGTTGTTTGAGTGAAGGGTTTGTAAAAATTCAAAGTATTACACTAGAAATCCAGGGAAGAAATGGTGGCATCCTCAACTTCTGTGAAGGGCATCATTATCTCAGTCTTAGATGGGATTAAAGACATAGATGTCTAGGGGATAGAATTTATGACCTTGTTAAATGTTTTTAAATGAAAAAAACCCCTTTTATTAGTTGATAATTTTGGTATGAGTTACATCACCCCTACAGTAGCATTCCCCCTGGCTGCACCATACCCAAAATTGATTATTACATGTGCTCAGGCATACCAACCAGACTCTAGAACCATCATTGATGGTCTCTATTAGATTGTTTGATATTTCACCCATATGACCCTCATCACTATGTTAAAAATTCCTCCCCAACCAAAAATCATTACACTCTCCTTGGAGGAATGCTAGGAAAATGCAAAGAAGAATGATAAGGCAATTTGGGACATTGTCAACTCTTGCTAGCTAGCCAAGAAAAGATAAAAGGTCTCCACGATGTCCACAAGTTTAAAGCTATAGGAATTTAATGAATTTACCTATTATGTTATCTCCATGTTTACTGAGGTTTATGAGATACCCATCACAAAAAAAATTGAGCCATGGATGTTCTTGATCCTAATATGCATATTAGAGAAGCAAAAGAAGCTAGACTAGGACACTATCCTTGGTGACAATCTATACAGGAAGATGATGTATCTCCAGGATATAATTATTTCAAAAGAGGCATTCATAGGTACTTTTACATTTCCTCATATTTGATGTATAGCCTAGTCCATAAGAGGACATTCAAGGGGCTCACCAGGAACCCTAATGGAATGAGAATTTATGAAATATATGTAGAAATCACCATGAATAGCTTCAAGAAGAATTTTTTTAGGGTGTATAATTTCTTCTTCAACATTATGATGAGTGTCTTATTTCATTTGAGAAGCCTCAATGTAATGTCTAGGGTGGCCAAGGAAGTAATTAAAAAATATGGCACCTCTTACATTTAATTTAGGACATTCACATATATCAGGGTAAGTGGTTACTCAGGGTGCCCACACAAATTGCTAAGGTACCTAGATGAAAAATTGGTAGTAATGGAGCTAAATTGATATATGGTGCCTCCACACAAAAGGATAGTACCCAAAAATATTAACAATCCCTTCAAGTTTCCCATTGTGATTGGATATTATTCATATCCTTCAATCGCCAAGGCAAAGGGATTAGAACAAGAAATGGGCCAGTATGCAGTTGATAAGATGCCACTCAAGTCCACATACAACATCATATGGATGGTGAATATGGTGACTAATGTGATATTACATCAATCACATTATTAATACATTTGGTCTGATTGTACCACCAAGGAGGATGTCAAGAAATTGGAATATATGAGGCTGATGGTGTAGGAGGTTATTGCCTATAATATCATTCCCATTCCCAAGGACATGGTGGATGATAAGATGACACTATCTTCAGTGTCTAATACAACCAATATTGAAGCCCAACCCATCTCATAAGCAAATTTTAATGTTCAGGAAAATTATTCCATCCCCTAGAGACCATTTATAATTATGAGAAGAACTTTTAGATGGCTGAAGGAACATGGGGTGAATTTTGGTGCATATGAAACCCCTGACCTCTAGGAGCTCAAAATTTTTTAGGAGTTAAGAGGTTTCCTCCCAAAGTATAGTGGTGATCCTGCATCTCCACCATTAATAATGAAAGGAAAGGAGAAACACAAGCTTGGTGATGTTGATTTCACTAGGCCAGTTGATGTGGAATTGATAGTAACAACACAGTCTAAGGCTAGATTGTCTTTCTCAAAGATAACAAGCTTAGTATAAAATTAGGATAAAATTATTATGGGGGAATTTACATTGGCTAGTGCCACCCCCATATCCATTTTAGGAGAGGGAGCCCCAATAATGCTAGCTATTCTAGTAGCCATCCCCATGGCCAATCCAACTATAATTCCACCTGCTCCTCCAATACAACAAGCAGTAGCTACCCCTCCCCCACATATATATTCAAGAAAGAGAGGAGGTGAGGATAAAAGGGAGTAGTCCAACTAAAAGAGAATCAAGAAGTATTTACAACCTCCAAGTGGATTTCTTGTAAAGAAGAAGGAGGTTGTATTTAAAGACCTACCATTCAAGGAACTCCTTATGAGAAGGAAAGAAGACTAGGCCTCATATGCCTAGAGTGTAAGGGATATGAGTGATGATGAGGATTTAAATGAGGTTATGCCCATTATTGAGGTGATGAAGAAGAAATGTGCTTTCATTCTTCCTCAAGTAAAGACTAGGTATAAAACTCTGAGGGAAAGGCCCCAAACCCCAATGAAATCCTTAATGATGGGCTTATTTATATAAGAGGGACCCTCAAAAATAGAAAGAAAAGGTGACAAGGAAGACATCCTAACCTCAAATGATCCTTTGTCTTTTGATGATGTTTTATAGGCTAGTGTTGAGGCAGCTATGCAAGCTCAGGCCCCTTAAGAGAAAAAAGTGTTTTCATCAGACACAAAGACATTTGTTGATAATGTCATCACCCAACCATCAGGCCAAGGTGATCAGGGTGGAGCTAAAGAGTTAAACAAGCCTGATGAAATAGCTAAAGTAGAGTTGGAATAATATGTTAAAACTCCCACTAATCCAAAAGAGGTGGTTGAGCAAGAAAAATCACTAGTATCTCTAGGAGTACCTCAAGATGCCCCTTCCCTTCCAAAGGTGTCAAGTTTAGAACTAGAAGATAAGGTGAGTGTGGAGGAAGGTGGGGGAGTAAACCTATAAATGGGTACCCCCACCCATATAGAAATAAATAAGGAATTAGTGACACTATAAAGATGATGAGGAGGGTGTTTCAGGGAGTGGTTCTTTAATTGAAGTACCATGAGGTCTTCTCCCTCACATCAGGGTCCATGACCCAACCCATACTAAAGGTCTTGAGGCTATGACTAGGGAAGAGTTACTTGAAGGTAGGAAGGATGTCACCATAGTCTCATCCATACCTGAGGCCCAAGCACATAAATAAGGTGAAGTGGTTGCATAGCCTTTTGAACAGTCAATAGAGTAAGGAAGTTCAATTGAATTATTGCTCAAAGGGTCTTATCAGCTCAAGTCAGAGTATGGATTTTTGGATTAGATTAAGCCAAATCTAGAAAAATAACATGGAGTGGATAAAGGTGGTGATGAACAAGAGAGTGATGAAGAAATTGAGAAATTTGTATTGAGCCCGCAACCCACTCCTATGGCACTCCCTACATTAAGCACTCCAATGACACCACCTTATACTAGCTCGAGGCCAACATCAATGTCCACCACACTAATGGGATTCTAGACCAGGCCCCTTCTCTGTGTCAAAGAATAGGTCAAAGATAAAAAAGACATCACGAGAAAAATAGGGGAGATCAACATAATAAATATCACTCAGGCACATAAGGCCAAGCCCCCTAAAAAGGCCAAAACACATTCCAAAACCACCTTCACCACCACCAGAGAAAGGAATTTAGAGATATCTATCCCTCCACCTAATGCATTAAGGAAGGGTTCTCCCCTTGAAAGTTACATAGTTTATAGTTATAGTCTAGGGGAGCCATCCAGGAATGAGCTGAAATATAACTGACAAGTCTTGGCTAACATGGTGGCACATAGAGTAGATAAAGACAAAGCCACCATGGAATAATTGAAGGTAGAGAACTAGGTTATGATCTAGTACTTTTAAAAGTTACTAAGTGAGCATAAGGTAGTAATTCCAAATGCCAACATGGCTCTAGGTCCTCTCCATATCTCCTTTGCATCACTCAACTCCAATGAAATTGATGATTTGAAGACCAGAGGATGAGAAACTGAAGACTGGTAACAAGACTTGGGCACTACAGCCAAGGAAATAATCCACTTAGCATTTAAATGATTGAGTGACATAGAGGAAAATAAAAGAGAGTGTGATGCCCATATGTTTTCCTATGAGGCAGACACCAAGAAGTGGGAAGAAGCTTAATGAAAGGTGGAAGAGATCTATAAGATAAACATATATACTTTGATTGTGAAGAAGATAATTGATCCAAATGATCATAAAAATCCTAGGGAATATCAAATAGAAATCAAGCATCGTTTGATGATGCTCAAAGATGACATATTCAATTTGAAAGGAGAAGAATAGTCTTTCAAGACTGTGATAAAAGAGATAGATGCCATGCTTAGGAAGATGGTGAGACTTGATGGTGAAAATGATTTGGGGGAGGAGGTAGTGTGTGCTACTCTGAAGAACCTCATTAATGCACCAAAATAATCCTTTGATGTCCATAAGATAAAGCAATTGGTGTCACATGAGAAATCTTGTGACCAACTCAAGGAACTCATTAGATGGAAGTAAACCATGCTTTAGTGGACTGATGCTTGGCTTGAAGAATATAAAGTTAAATTCAAATACCAAGTAGGCTCAGACCAAAGGAGTCTTACCCCCATGCTCGAGGAATATACCAAATACAAAAATAGGCTGGTGAAGGATTCCTTCATTCAGATCAATTTCAAAATTTAATTGAATATTTTAGTTTCTTTTGAGCTGATGCCACTTCACCTATATCTTCACTTCCCTTTTTCCTTCTCTTCCCTTTTCTTTTCTTATTTCTCACTGGGAAACCATTGTACTTCACTTGATAGTTGCATGTCCATTTCAAGGTAGTTTTTGTAATCATGTACATAGGAAAAGGATGTTTTATTTGTTATGAAAGATGACAAAGGTTTGTTTTGTATATTGCAGGATCTGCCTCCATGTATGATAAGTGAAAATATTTTTCTATATTGGAGGATCAATTTTTCCATCATCATAGGAGAATGCACATAATTTGAGGAATAATGATTATTACAAGGTCTAACACACTCCAGGCCCATGAAGGAATCTTAGAGCATCTTTAGGAATATGCTAGGCTTAGCTCAATTGTATAAGTAAAGGGGGTATGTCCCTTTACAGAGGTGGGTTAAATTTTTGAGTTGAGCTATAGCGTCAAAGAGTTCTCATTGTGTAAAACTTCTAGTGTCAAATTGATTTCTTATGTAAAATAATTGGCAAGCTTTGAGATCATTACATATGTCTCCCTTATTACAGAACTTTCTTGCACTATGTTGATACTATTATTTTGATCAATACACATTGTAACCATTTCCAATTCAAATGCTAAATGAGATTATCTTATGGTTTCCATTCTTTTTCTATTGTTGAAGTATAATTCCATGTTTTACATGCTTAGTTGATTAATGATATGATGTATTCATCTTAATGGTGGTCATTTAGAGTGTATGTCTAGATTATAAAATCCTCTCTGCTTTGAGATTTGAGAATAGGGTGTTGATAGCCTTTTTAATGGTAGTCCTAGGCTCATGGATTCAATTAGGATGGGTTATTTAAGGATATCACATGTGCATGATTTTAGTTTCATTTGTGTTAGGTATATGGTACATTTGTTGGTAAAGATAACATAGCAGTTTGTTTGAAATTATTTGTACTCATATGTTAACCCTTCACTTTTAATCTCTAGTAACAGATAGTTTTTGTCCTACCCTATTTTACCCTACATACAACATGACCTATGCATATCTAAAGTGTTGTTTGCCTATGAACACATAAACATTGTGTACTTAGCATGTGTGTGAATTTTATGTGCTAGATTTTATAGAATGGAAGTTGTAATCATATTTGTATATGTCTTTAATATTTGCTCATTCCATGTGACAACCCTTTCTAGGAGGTTTGAGAAAACATGGTTATTTTCTAGTTAGATTTATATTCTCTTATGCTAACAATCCCCATGAAGATTGAATCATAGAATCTCTTCATGTGAGTAAATCTACCCCTTAGGTACTCTCACCTTGGTTCTGGTAGAGCCAAAATTAGTAGGGAACTGACCACACCCATTGTAGGTGCCTCCTAATCATTTTCTATGTTTTGGTCCAATCATAATTTTAGAGAGGATTACAAAGTAAGTTAGTTAAACATTAGTCCATAAATAATGAAAAACTCATAAAAAACTAACTAAATAAGCCTATCTATTCCTATGGGAATTACAAAGGATAAAAAGAAACAAAATGAAAGAAAGCAACATCATATTACCTTCCCAAATGGATTCACCATACCTATGTGGCTCAAAAGCATGTTATCCCTTGATCAAGCATCCTTGTCTTTGTCAACAAAGGTGGAAAAATCCTCCAATGTCTCAAGAACACTTCATAAAACTTAGGCTCATGATTTAAAATCACTAAACTAGCCTATCAATGAAGCTTAAAAACAAAATTAATGATCAAATGCAAAGGATTGTGGAAACAATTTAACATTATAACTTTGAAATATTCAAGCTTAAAATTCATGTCCATAGCCTCTCTATTTATAAATTTTTGAGATTGGTTAGGATCAACCATGACCATCCATCTTGAGATTGAGATGTGTGGTTGAGGATTAATTCAATTTTTTGGAATTAAGTTTATAATTATCCTCATCATGACATTAGAAGAAGGGGAAATTAAGAGGCATGGAGGGCATCATGGAAGGCATTGATGAGGCATGGGAGGCATGAATCTTGATATTTATGACATTTATGGCCTAGGGATGTCTTCCCAAGAAATGAGGTCACCTGATGATGCAAAAAATAGGAATCAATTTTCAAAAAGAAATATTCAACAACTCTCATGGAAAATCCACTTAAGCTCTTGATTTGGATTAATTAGCCTTAAACAAGGTTAATCAACATTTGTGCAATTATTTTAAAATTGGCCCTCAATTAATCAAGATGGTCAAAAAATCATATTATTGAGTTGTAATTTGACTCAAGAAGAATTAAAAGGTGACATTAGATGCACCAGAACCATATTTACATTTAGGATGTTTCCAACACAAAATAACAAAGGTACATGGTGTGTACCAATAAATTTAAGAGAAAAGAGTGATCCAAAGCACAAAAAGTAAAATTATCATTTTGACTCAAAATGAATTGATCAAAGTTAGTTGACCATAAATTGCATTGCCCTATTTAGGGATTCTTTGACCTAAATTGGCATTTGTAAATGACAAGTTTGAAACATTTAGCATGTTTTATGGATTTTGACCTAAAATGTGCATTTGAGTGCAATTCAAGTAAGATTGATAATTTTAATACAAATGGTGTTAGGAATTGAATGTCTACATTTTTATCCTATTTGAGAAGGCATAAGGAGACATTCAGGTGAAGCAATGTCTTTTCAAAGAAAATAGTTGTCAAGAAGAAATCGGAATAGACCTATGATGCCCCCTCAAGATGACATACTAGGATGAACTCTTGAAAAGAGAGAGAAAGTGAGAGGTTAACCCATGGAATAGATCACATCCAGATGAGTTAATGCTTGCACATGTGATTACCATAAATGATAAAAATATAATTAGAGGTATAATAGGCCCTAGAGACAAGGGGAATGGAAAAGATACAATATATAAATGTAAGGGACACACTGTAAATGTACCCAATTTGAGAGTACAAGCTACCTACTTATGGCATTGATCAATCTTGAGACAAGTTGCACACTAAATATTGCCATCATGGGCTTTAATGTGGAGAGCTTAGAATTAGAGGAAAAGAGAGAACATTCTACTTTAGGAAGGAAAGAACCACTAGAGCAGGGTCTCTAAAGAGAATATAATAATTACTCCAATAGAGTAGATTTGATCATGATAAGATAGTTTTGCCTTAATAAGGCAAATTTAGATCATTGATCAAGAATAAATAATGATTTATCCCTTATATATCTGATTTGATTTGGACATGGTTCAGATGTTGTGCCCCAAAATAGGTAATTGGCAAGCAAAATAACTCAAAGATATAACTAAAAAGATAGGTTAAAGTGAGCGAACACAAACATACATGTGATCGTGTAATGGATTCAACAACCATATACAACTAAGCATATGAGAATGCAAAAAGTAATGAGAGAGATGAAAATAAGAATAAAGATAGCTAAGCTAACCTCAATAGAAATTGAGCGCTACCTACATAGTTCCATGGACTCATGTTCCAACATGAACTTCATGCCAATGTAGTTCACCCAAGTTTGGGAGAGTATGGAATGAGGAATGATGAAAAATGACCAAGAATTGATTAGACTCAGAATGTATGGAAAGAGATGCACATCTAATCATAGACAAAGAATCCTGAAATGCATGCTACCTAGAAGCCTAATTCCATATCATGAGCCTAGGTTTTGTAAAGTGTTCTTGAAAATCATTCATCAGAGCTGATGTTGATGTTAAGACTTTGAGACCTGAGCACAAAGTGCTTGCTATAACAAAATAAATTAGGCATCATAAATATGAATAACCTAGAATGACATAAGATTCCAATTACACTGAGCTAATTCAAATGTGAATATCTATAACTAAGGATAATGGTAAAGCAATGATGAAAAATAGAGTTACAATGATTTACATTTAAACAAAAAAAATAACGAAAAAGACAAACACAAATGAACCTAACTTGAAATCAAGATATGATCTATCAAAACTTAAGTAGGGACAAAAATCTTCACAAAAAAAGGCAAGAACATCTTAACGACATGAAACCAAAATATAAATAATCAAGATCCATGTGGACCATCAAGGCATTCTTGAACACAAAAGAGAAAAACAAAATAAAACAAAAAAAGAGACACCAACAACAATCAAATAAACAAAATGGTCCAAGAAAAATTTAATAACATAGAATCAAGATATAAAATTGAGATCCATGTGAATCATCAAGATGTTTTGAAACACAAAAGAGATAAAAAAAAATAATCAAGGAAACACAAGAACAAGATGAGATAAGAAGTAATAAAAAGAGAGAAGGAGAAGAAATAAAAGGAGAGGTGTGAAAGCACAATCAAAACATCAAGAAAACACAAGAAAACACCAAGAAAACTCAAATAAACACACACAAACAAAAACCAAGATAGTATGGTTTAAAGAAAAATGTTCATACTTGTGCAACAAAGGTGTTACTTTCCACCACATCATAACAAATAACAATGACATGATAATTGTTCCTTAATTAAAGAGGAACAATGCCAAAAGAAATGGGGGAAGAGAAGAAAAGGAAGGGGTTGGCTGAGCTGACTTCAGATGTATAAGACAAGTGGATACTACCTACATAGCTCCATGGATGCATGTTTCAATGTGAAATTCAGGCCAAATGTAGTTCTCCCAGGAAATGGGATAGAAGAAAAATGATTATCAAACCAACATGATTAATGTTATAGAAGAAATGGAAGATATGACAAACAAATGAGAATGGTCTAGAAAATAAGAAGCTAATGAGATGAGAAACAATAATCTTGTAAAACATCAAGTGCAAGGGATAAGATGAAATGAACTGGTGTTTCTATGCTTGCAAAAAGGCAAGAGCATAACATGGTGGAATGAGAATGTACAAATGTATAAAAGTGTGAGACAATGTTTTTGTTCTTTTGTGGATCATGTTCTGATGCTTTTGGTATTTTCAAATTATTTATAATGTTTTTAGTATTTTTAGGATAAATATGCACAAGGTGGGACCATCTAGTTGAGGAGATGCATGTTTTAAGAGTAGAGGTTCCAATAAGACAGCTAAGCCAACTACAATAGCCCATGCTTACAAATCAGTGAGAGCGAAGATCTTGATAAAAAAATAAAGAGTAGAAAATGTGATTTAAAATAATGTGCAACTTGAATTAAAAAATAAGTATCAGCATTCACCTATCTATAACTATAGACACCTAAAATTGGGCATTGATAACTACCAATCAAGATTTTGGTTAGTTTCCACCTAAAATGCATAATTTGGCCTAAAAACACTAAACACGCTAAATGATGTGAAATTGAAATATTAAAGTGTTGATTGTAGCCAAGGTATCCCTAAATGAGGCAATGCAATTTATGGGCTAGCTAACTTTGATCAGTTCATTTTGAGTAAAAATGTCAAATTTACACCTAGGTGCTCTGGATCGCTCTTCACTATCAAATGTTTTGCACAAGACACATGCCTTTGTTATTTGTCATTGGTAACATCCTAAATGGGAATACGGTTCTAATGCATCTAACATCACCTTGTAATTCCAACTGTATTCCCATTTAGGACCAATAACAAGACATTATGTTCAATTTGAGTAATTTGTGCACAAAGTGCTTAAACATGCTTAAGATCTAATTAATCCAAGTTAGGGCCTAATCAAGAATTCCATGGAAACTTTTTGAGTGCTTGTTTTTAGAAGTGAATATTCAATATCTATATCATCAAGTGACCTCATTTCTTGGGAAGACATTCTTAGGCCATAAATCCCAAAAATATCAAGATTCATGCCCTCCATGCCTCATCAATGCCTTCTATGATGCCCTCCATGCATCTTAATTGCCACTTATTCCAATGTCATGATGAGGATAATTACAAACTTAATTCCAAAAATTGAATTAATCCTCAACTACACATCTCAATCTTGAGATGGATGGTTCAGGTTGATTTTGATCAAATCTAAAAACTTATAAATAGGAGGCCTCACAACATCATTTCTAAGCTATTTTGGTGCAAAGTTATAATGCACAAATATCTTCAAGATGCCATTAATACTAGTGTTACCATGCCAAATTGATACCAATCCAAGCCAAGCCATAAGCCAAAGGTGACAAGGAGAGATAAAGGTATCCAAGCTTCCATTTCTGAAGACTTCATGAGCACAAACCGAGCAAGCCACCACACCAAGGCATTTGGAGCATCCAAAGAAGGTGAAGGAATTCTTGTGTTTTCATTCCTTGCTTTCTAGTTGTGTTTTTCATTTGCTTATTATTAACTAAGCTCTCCCTAGTGTCTAAGCCTAGAGATGTTATGCTATTAGTGTGTTTATTTCATCTTGTTTTCATTTTGGAACTAACACCATACTAACCATTCTCTATTGAGTCAAATTCCTAGATCACAGAATGACACGTTTGGTGGGACTAGATGCATCTCACACCTGAAGGAGATCATTTTAAAACTCTAAAATATTTATTTGAGCCCTTAAAACTCTTGAAATTGATTTCATAACTTTATTTTTCTATTTTTGCTTGCCATGGTTCTACATAGTAACCGATGTCAGTAGGAAATACTGACATCGATTACTTGGCTTAATCAATGTCAGTTAGTAAAACTGACATCCGTTAGGTATCAATTAGCTAGAGTAACCGATGTTGGTCACTGTGTTTTTCCAAAAATACAAACCTGAGAGCTACTTTTTTAAAGTTCATTGTTTCAAGCTAAAAAGAGCTTCAAAGCTAAAATAAATGCTAATAATTTTGCTATAGGACCAAGCTAGATATTTACTCAAAACATGTTTAAATCACCTTTGCATGCCTAAAAATCAATTAGGAACCTTATTTTTTGGTGTTTAAAAAATAATTTAGATGTTTTTGATGAATGTTTTCAAAGTTTTCAACTAAGACCAATGGGTCAAATGAACACCATCAAATATTTCATTTTGGGTTTAAAATTAAACACACTTATCAATTTTTGTTTGCAATTGTTGTTAAATCAAATCTTTATTTGGCAAAAAGAGGAATGTTGAATGTATGCTCTTCCATTTGTTCCCTATAAGGAACCCTTAGAATCAAAAGTGTCATTTTTATTGCAAGTAGCCTAGTCCAAGGCTTAGAAAGAAAGTCATCTAAAGAACTCCCCAAAAACTCTTAAAAGTTTGGGTGACCTTGAAAATGACCCTAAAGTCTTTCTACTTTCATACTTTCTTTATTTTTATGCATCTTGGCTTGCGAGGGGGACTTCACCACCTCCACAAGTTGTTTAGAGAAGATTTGACCCAGGGTTTCATCTCATAGCATTGACTTCATTTGAATCCTTTGGAGTTGCACATGGGGCGTAGTGGCACTTTGGAAATCGCACTACATTGAGAAAATAATAAGATGTAGTGGTTGAAAAAAGGACTAGACTTTTTTGCAATAATCCAAGTGATACAGGCCCAAAATCTATGCTTTTCTTTTGTATTGTTTGGCATAAAAGTGATTTTGTAATTGATTCCCCTAGAAACATTCAAAACTTGATAATTTAGTCAACCCCACATGCCATACCCTTATTAGGATTTGGATGATTATACTTAGTATATTTTAGTCATTTTTGCTTGGTATGTTTTGAGACTAAAACTTGTTTGTTTGTTCATAAGCCATGTGAAAATAATACATTTGAGTTGTGAAGGGTAGTGTTATGCTACCCAAATCATGTTAAAAATATTTGATGCCTTTGAGTCTTTTGAAGCATAACATTGACCACATTATTCAAGTATGCTTAGTCGTTAGGCTGCTCAATTTGTTTCAAGACTAGCTCACCATTGTATCAAAACCATTTGTTTCAAACCATTTTGTGTATACCATTTATACCTTTATCTTGTTCCATCATGAGGTCTAATCTTATCTAGCTTGTTTGGTCAAATCCTAGTTTTCAACATTGAGTTTTTAATTAGCCTTTTTAAGTTTGGATCCAAACATTGATTGATTTCTATTTAGGCCTCAATTCATGGGGCTGATACATAGATATTTCTATTTTGGGTTACATAACTTTAGTTAATCGATTACCCAAAATTTAAAACTATTGATGGTTTATCTGTTTAATATCTATCGTCATCATTGTCTATACCTTTATTTGGGATAACACAACTTTTCTCAAAGAGCCTTTTGTCTTATGCCTTATGCCAACTAATCATGTTTATGTTTGATTTTGTGTGTCAGGTTTATGTCAAGGTTGTTTCCAAACTTGTTAGATTAAATCAAATCACATTAGCCTTTGTTTTAAGTCTATCTTTTGATGCCATTTGGCCAAAAGTCCTAGCAGATGCCTGTTTGTTTGATCCTAGCTTTTGACTTTGTGTTTGGACAAAAGACCTAGTATCTCAACTTTTCCCTTTCCTAGTTTAAACCTTGTTTGGAACACTTTGACCTAGACCTTTGACATGTTTGTTTTTATTCAGACGCTTGACCTTTTGTACATATGACATTTGGCATTAGACATTTGATATTAGGCTATTTTATGCCAAGTCTTATCACAAACCATTTTGAATATACAGCTCCACGTTCAAATCACATTGGAGATACAACTCCACCTTTTGACTAGGTTAGACCAAGCTTGAACTATTTTTCCTTTGGACATAATTTTTTAGAGTTTAGGTTTCATCATTTACATGGATATGTCTAACTACACTTATAGTGGAATCACTTACAATCTGACTTATGATAGAATGGTCGCACAAAATGAATTTTATGGCTTTTGTCAAGACCCCAATGATGCTAATATGGTTTGTGAGACAAATTTCTATCCACCTCATATTAATCATTCATGAGAACAAATTCATGAAACAACTTATGATCCAACTTGAGACCTTGCTTGGTTTGAAGAGGCTTATGAGGAGAACTTTGAAGACCCAACTATAGATAATGTTGTTTGGGATACAAATCCACACCCTCTTTTCAATAATCAGTACATGGAACATATTCAAGAACTAGATTATGATCCAACTCATGATTGGGATGATATAGTTTATGAGGAAGACTTGGATGCTTTTTCTTATGTAATTAATCAAGTTTCATGGCATCCTTTTTCTATTCGATCATTGACTACCCTTAACCCTCCTTTGGATTATATGAGCCATCAAGCTTCATAATATTTAAGGAATACCATTTCTATACCAAGACCTCATCTTTTGGTTTTTGTGAGAAATCAAGCCCCACAATGCCCTATCATTACCATCTCAAGACTTTGTCCTTTAGCTCATGTGAGCAAACAGGCTCCCCAATGCCCTACCATTATCCAATCACAAGTCATTCCTCATCCAGTACCAATGCCATCTAAACCTCAATTGATCCAATCCTTCAAAGACCAAGCTGTGTTAAAAAATGGTATTTTATACCTCATTGGAAACCAAAGCCAAGAAAACCAACCAATCCAAGATGTTTTTGTTGAACCAACCATTTGTGATAAGTCAATCTATGATGAATCACCTATTGATCCTATACCAATTGTCAAGGCATCTGACACTGATGAGCTAGTCTTTGTCAAGTCATTTCTCAATGATTATAACTACCTTTGGGAAAATCATTACCTTGACCATGTGCCTATTTTTCAAGAGCATCCTATTGACAAGACAATATTTGAGGAGTTGTCTCTTTACCTATTTCCCATCTTAGAGGAGTCTCACTTTGACAAACTAGTTTTTATGGAGCCCATTATGCCATCATAGGCCATTACTTGTCCAAAACCAAATATTCATCAAGAAATCATTGTAATAGAGTACCCATTAGATGAAGAATTATAGTTAGAGTCAGGTTCTATTCTTGAACTAACATTAGATTTAGCATCAAAATCAGAATCAACATCAGTCTCAACATTGGATTCAAAGTCCTTTGAGTTAGAATCAGATTCAAAAGAAGAATATGTTCATGGTTGTTACAATATTGGTTATGTATGCCTCATAGATCAATTTGAATACATTTGTGATCCTTATATAGTTTTTGAGGATGAGTACTTTAGCTTTAACACAAGTTCTCCTAATATCTTCTATGAGGATTGTGTAGCCTCTCCCTATTCCATCACTATTTCACAAGCCATTACCATCAACCAAAATATCCATATTATTGACATTCCATCTCCCATAAATGTTGATTGGGATCGATAGAATCACACTTTGTTGTACTGTATCCATGGTGCATAGTAGTTGAAAAAGAATAAGGAGGCCAAGACCACATTCATGTAGCATAAGAACACTCTCCTAGTGAAACTTTTTTAGAAGTGCTAGAAAAAAATTAAAGCCAAAATCTAATGTTCATTAATGAAACCTTCTCAAAGTCACTATAGGACAATCAAGACAAATTCATTGGTGAAAACCTTTTTGAGGCACCAATAGCTAAGTACAAAATTTCTTCACTGCTTGATGAAGAAAAATCAAAGATCAAAATAGCTTCCTATCTACAGCCTAATTAGATGGTAGCTACTCTCAAGATCAAACAACAAAAAAATCTAGTGGTCCTATTGAGAGAAAAAGTCCTTGGCCCCACTGCAACCAAAGTTATGTCAAATCTGACATCAGTAACATTACATGTGATTAAAATTCCTAATCTTTATTTGTTTCCCCACCATTATACATTCTATTATCATCTTCCATTCCATTTCATAATCAAACCAACCATCTCTTATTTATCCTTATTTACCATCTATGGCTACACTTTCCTTTATAGAGGCTATAAAGATACCTTGTCTTGAAACTTGAAGGAATTAGAATCAACAACCAACAAAGATTACAAAAGCATTTCAGCAACCAGATCTGCATTGATTTTTTGATGGAACAATTATTCAGATGAAGTGTAGACTAGAAATTAACATGATCAAGTATTCTATTTATATCATTTATTGATTAGGATGTGCATCTCCATCTCAATAGGAAAAATATAATCATATGCCATTTACCACACTGAGGCCAAAAACATGTACAATACCATTTCATTGCCATACCATTATTGTTGTTATATATCCTTTTGCCATTATCGCTTATCCTACCATTCACCCCATCACTTGGATGTAACCCTCTTATCATTTTAACCCAATTATACAACCAATCATTATCTGTAGTGATACCATTTCATCCTATCATTTCATTTCTATCTAGACCAAAGCCTATTTTTAGTCATCCTACCTAATCCTATTTTGATCTTGGTTACTTTGATTCTTTCATACCTTTTGTGGGGAGATTCTAATTAGTTTTCAACAATCAATCCAATCTATGTTTATAATGACAGTCTATGAAATTAGTGTGATAGTTGATCTGGAAAGATATCTTTTATCCTATTAGGTTTGTTTATGTGAGCCTGATTATAACTGCTTATGGGCAAATCAATGTTTCACCAGTCTTGCTACTAATCATAACCATCTATGGGAAAATTAGTATCATTGACCTATGCTATTGTATCTTAGTTATAACTTCCTATGGGAAAAATAGGGGCAATGCTTGTTTACCATGCATTACTACATCACCTTGTCATCATTATTTTCATTTGACTAGCCATTTGCCAGATTTGAGAACTTGTTGGGACCTAGTTGGTTTTTCCCCACCTTTTGTGTGGATGGAATTACTATGACTTGAGGTCATTTCAGGACTATGTGGGTCATGATCAATTCATGTTGAGGTCATCTCAGTCCCCCTTTCTATATGCTCTCACCATTTTATGAGCAACCTAAGCCAAACGCTCTTGCCATTTTGTGAGCAGGTATCTTGTCATTCTCTAATGAGTTAAGATACCTCAAAATGCCAAAAACATTCATAACCTTTCAAAAATCCAAAAAGATTTGTCTTGTCTAAGCCTAGTCAGTTATCCTCGATCCACCTTACTAAGGCATTACCATTATTAGGATGCTTTCTTTTGCTTTTATTTTCAAGATTTTTGTTTGTTTATTTATTTCAATTTGTTTGTTTGTTTGCTTTCAACACTATTGCCTTGACTCGATCTATATGGATTCAATAGGTGATTCCTCAAGCACATTATTCTTGAGTCCATCCATATTCATATGTCAGCATTATCATCATGGTTTTTATCATTGGTGCATTATTTTTGAGTGTTTATTAGATCGAGAGTCAGTCCTTACACATATTTTGGCTAAGTCTTCATGGTGTTCTATCATGATGTCTACCATCACATGCTACAGCCAAAATTAGCTTCAAGAAGGTCTATAATCAATGAAGCTATAGAATTTTCTCCTTGACACCTTGGAAAATCCTTCCATCCCACCCTTGATCAATATAGCTCATTTGACCATTCTAGTTGTATCATTATCAATCAAGATGAACATCTCCTTATTGACAAGTACAACTGAATCATTCTATTGATTAATCTTATTCCTCTATTAATCTATTTCATCACTTTGCACCCACTCATATTTAATTTATATTTGAGGTTATATCCTTGAGTTATGCTTGCTAATCAAACCTAACTAGGGCACACTCATCTTTATCCAATCTAGGTCCTCTTAATGATTATAACGCATATGGGCAAATCATTATTTTGAATTTTATTCTTGATTATAACCACCTTTGGGCAAATCAATATCTTTTTTACATCAATGCATGCAATTATTTTCTCATTTAATTTAATCTCAACCATGGGTTAATTCCACCTTTCTTCTTATTTCTTTTTGAGGGACCGTCCATCAACAAATGTGATGACCACTCCCTCGAGGGGGCATTATCATAAGCTTCCCAAAAACCATTTAGAGCTTTGTTCTTCATCCATCATCTTCTTTTTGGCATATAGGCCATTTATCATTATTTGAGAAGACATTTATTTGCCTAGGTTTGAAGCATCTTCCCAAATAGGGGAAAATTGTAGACACCTAAAACTATCCACTGATAACCTCCAATCAGGCTTTTGGCTAGTTTCCACCTAAAATGCACAATTTGTCATAAAAACACTAAACATGCTAAATGATGTGAAACTGACATATTCAAGTGACAATTTTGGCTAGGGTATCCCTAAGTGAGGTAATGCAATTTATGGGCTAGTTAACTTTGATTAGTTCATTTTGAGTCAAATGCCAAATTTGCACTTGAGTGCTCTAGATTGCTCTTCTTTATCAAATCTTTTGCACAAGACACATGCCTTTGTTATTTTTCATTGGTAAAATTTTAAATTGGAATATGATTCCAACACATCTGACATCACCTTCTAATTCCAATCTAGTCAAATTTTGGACCAATAATAAGACATTCTGATCAATTTGAGTAATTTATGCACAAAGTGCTTAAACATGCTTAAGATATAATTAATCCAAGTTAGGGCCTAATCAATAATTCCATGGAAACTTGTTGAATACTTGTTTTTAGAAATGAATATTGAATATCTACATCATCAAGTGACCTCATTTCTTGGGAAGACATTCCTAGGCCATAAATGCCATAAATATCAGGATTCATGCCCTCCATGCCTCATCAATGCCTTCCATGATGCCCTTAATACCTCTTAATTTCCCCTTATTCCAATGTCATGATGAGAATAATTACAAACTTAATTCCAAAAATTTAATTAATCCTCAACCACACATCTCAATCTTGAGATGGATTGTTCAAGTTGATTCTAATCAAATCCAAAAATCTATAAATAAGAGGCCTCATAACATCATTTCTAAGCTATTTTGTTGAAAAGTTATAATGCACAAATATCTTTATGAAGCCATTGTTACTAGTTTTACCATTGCAAATTAATACCAAGCCAAACCAAGCCATAAGTTAAAGGTGCCAAGGAGAGATGGAGGTAGCTAAGCTTCTATTTCCAAAGACTTTATGAGCACAATCTGAACAAGCCACCACTATAAATGCATTTGGAGCATCCAAGGAAGGTGAAGGAATTCTTGTGTTTTCATTCCTTGAATTTTAGTTGTGTTTATCATTTGCTTATTGTTAACTAAGCTCTCCCTAGTGTCTAGGCCTAGAGATGTTATGCTATTAGTGTGTTTATTTCATCTTGTTTTTATTTTAGAACTAACACCATACTAACCATCCTCTCTTGAGTCAAATTCCTATATCATAGTAATAGTGTAGCAATGGTCTAGAACTGAGAAGATGTTTCTATTCACTTGTCTGAAGTTGCATAATACTATCCTGGCCGAATTACTTTGTATAACTACTACTGAGGATGTTCATAATGTTTATGAGACATAATCAAGATCATAATTTGTTAAGGGATAAAAAGTGTTCAAGATTATAACATGCATTAGACATAACAAAGAATATTCTTTCTTAAAGTAAACAATCTAGAATGGGATGAAGAATATGTTCAGAGTGCTAAGGATTCAAAGCCTTTATTATTAGAGTATTATAGACAATGGTTCAAATATGTTCATGTGTAGAACCTCTTAAGGTGCATGATGTTCATGGGCTCTAAAATTTATTCTCCATTAAGTTTAGCCAATCGATATGCTCTTGATCCATAGTTTGTTGTGACAATATATGGTCCTAACCAATTAGGCTAAAACTTGCCTTTCTTTTTGGGTTCAACATTCATGTTCTTCTGGTTCTGTTTCAAAACTAAGTCATCAATCTCACATTATCAAGGGAGAATGAATTTTTTTTAGATTCTTTACAATCTGTTCTGATAAGCCTACACCTTTTCTAGGGTATCCAAATGCTTACCATCAAGAAGCTCTAGTTCATGTAGTCATGAGGCTCTATAGTCTTCATTATCTTCAATATGCTCCAGTGATATTCTTAATGATGAGATCTAAATCTCAACTGAGATGATAGCTTCATTACCAAAAATAAGGGAGTATGGAGTAGCTCTAGTTGGGGTGTGATGATTGGTTCTATAAGCCCAAAGGACATGAAAGAGTTGCAAGTGACAATTATGGCTAGCATCATTGATAATCTTCTTTAAGATGGCTAGAATGGTTTTATTTGATGCCTTAGCTTGTCCATTGCCTTATGGGTTATATGGAGTGGATTTCTTGTACTTGATCTTGAATTTTTCACAAATATATTTCATATCTTGGTTCATAAAAGATCCACCATTATCTTATATAATACATTCTAGGATGCCATATCGATAGATGCTATGATAATGAATGAATTTAGATATTTATTTCTCAATAACATAAGTAAGAGGAATGGCCTCAATCCACTTGGTAAAGTACTTGGTTGTAGTCCAAATGTGCTTATGGCCATTTGAAGATGTTGGGTTAATTTTCCCATTGAGATCAAGACCCCATGTTGAGAATGGCCATGGTGTTGTGATCAGTTACAATGGTAAGGAAGGTGCATGTATCAAGTTATCATGATGATAACAAGGAACACACTTATTTACATAATTACAAGCATATATATCCATTTTGGGCCAATAATAGCCTATTCTAAGGATATTCTTTTCTAGGACTACACCATTGGTATGGGCCCCACACATTCTTTCCTGAACCTCCTTTAGTGCCAACTTGGATTCTCCCAAAGACAAACAATGAAGAAGTGTTCCATCATAGCCTTTATGATAAAGCATGTTTCCAAGTAGGATATAATGTGTTAAGTAATGAAGGAATAATTTTTTTTGGTTGTTGGAAAGGTTGGTGGGAAATACATGACTATGGAAATAGTTATAAAAATCTTGGTACCATGGTAGCTTAGGTGAGGGATTAGGATCAACGATGGTGCATATCTTATCTGAATCTAATACAATATGTGCTAACTAAAGAAGATTTTCAATTAGGAATTGATACTCTTTAGCACTGTCATACATTTGAATCATAGAACTAATTATTGCCATGGCATCGACAAATTTGTTGTTGACTCATAGAACTTGCTCAAATTTTAGAGATTTACAATTTATTTTTGAGGTTATTGATAATTTTCTTGTAAGGAACAAGCTTATCATATCTTATTTGATACTGGTTAGTTGTCTGATTTATGACTAGCTATGAATATCCATAGACCTTTAACCTTTGAATATCCCACTATATAGTAAGACAGAGCCGTGAAACCAATGCCTCATATTCAACCATATTGTTTGTGCACTAAAATTGTATATGAAATTATTTGGGGATTAAATCCCCCTATGGTGTGATCACTAATATTCCAACTCTAGACCCTCAAGATGTGAAGGATCCATTAAAATAGAGCATCCACTATTCAAGTTCTTATGATGCTTGTTCTATCGTCATGATTGAATCATTTGGAAGGTCAAAGTTGAGTGGCCATAATAGGAGCTTCTGCAAGTTGGTCAAAAAGAACTTGTCCTTTAATTGCCTTTTTATTCTTGTACTCAATATCAAACTCAATGAAGAGCATAATTCATTTAGCCATGCATCCTTGAAGAGTTGATTTAGATAAGAGGAACTTGAGAGGATCTACCTTGGCAATAATAATAGTTTTGTTATTTAGCATATAATTTCACACCAAGTGTGCCAAGATGTAGAGAGGATTACAAAGTAAGTTAGTCAAACATTAGTACATAAATAATTAAAAATGCATAAAGAACTAACTAACTAAGCCTATCTATTCTTATGGGAATCACAAAGGATAGTGAGAAACAAAATGAAAGAAAACAACATCATATTACCTTCCCAAATGGATTCAACATACCTATGTGGCTCAAAATCATGTTCTCCCTTAATCAAGCATCCTTGTATTTGTTAACAAAGGTGGAAAACTTCTCCAGTGTCTCAAGAACACTTCATAAAACTTAGGTTTATAATTCCAAATCACTAAACTAGCCTATCAGTGAAGCTTTCAAACAAAATCAATGATATAATGAAAAGGATTGTGGAAATAATTTAACATTATAACTTTACAATATTCAAACTTAAAATTCATGTCCATGGCCTCTCTATTTATATATTTTTGAGATTGGTCAAGATCAACCATGACCGAAATTGGCCCTCAATTAATCAAAATGGTCAAAAAATCTTATTATCGAGTTGTAATTTGACTCGAGAAGAATCAAATGGTGACATTAGATGTGATATAACCATATTTTAATTTAGGATGTTTCTAACACAAAATAACAAAGGTATGTGGCATGTACCAATGAATTTATGAGAAAAGAGTGATCCATAGCACAAACGGTGAAATCATCATTTTGAATCGAAATTAATTGATCAAAGTTAATTGACCCTTAAATTGCATTTACCTATTTATGGATACTTTGACCTAAATTGGCACTTTTAAATGACAAGTTTGAAATATTTAGTGCATTTTATGTATTTTTACCTAAAATGTGCATTTGAGTGCAATTCAAGTAAGATTGACAATTTCAACATAAATGGTGTTAGGAATTGGATGTCTATAATGATGTCAAACCCATTCCCAACTAAAATGACATATTAAGTGGGTTTTACTTATTTGTTTTCCAATCCCTTTAGGTGTGCAAGGTCAAGTGATAGTGGTGTACAACTGAGAACCAAAAACAAGAATATTTCAATATCTTCTTTTTGACTTTCTCCACATGCCTTCAATTGCTATGCCCCACCTTGCATGTGACTCCCAATCATGAATAATAGACCATGTCTCCCACCTACCCATGTGCACACACATAATTCAAAATATTTCCCATCTTTTGACTTCAATAAAATATTCCCCACTTCACATGCATGAGAGGAATTATTAGATTCTCAATCAGTATGTTCCCCACACACTCTCCTTATTCTTCCCATGTAGTCAAGTGGAAAAATACACCACCTTTCTCTTTCCTCCAATTTAAATAATTAAAAATATAATATGGACCATTACCACATCCCCAAGGGACACCTAATCACTATGCCACATCATCATGTATAGTCACTCATGAATAGTGATATGTGATTAGTACTAGTGAATAGTAACTAGTGAATAATGATTGTGAATAGTGTTGGAGAAGTATTATAATTGGCCAATATTCTCACAATATCAATTTTCTTAAAAATGGAACATGACATAATGAGTTCATGGACTCACCAAACTCCTTACTTTCTAGAGTGAATAACTGATAGGCTCCATTATTACAGTCTTGTCACTAGGTAGGGGCCTAACCAATTAGGTCTAAAATTTTGAACTTATCCTTTCTTCTTATCAATTCAACTATCAAGCCTAAGGAAAAGGTATCCTACATGGATTGATTGATTGTGATCATAATTGTGGAACCCATAATACCATTGGTGGGGTATGATTAACTTTAATTACTTGACCTTAATACTTGGTCATGTGTAGAAAAACACCTCCAAGAAATTAAACTCTCACTTATGATGAGTCCCTCCTAGTGTAGGAAATATCATAAGATATCCTTACATACTATAGAATTGGTAATGATACATGACAATTTTTCATCTTCTAATGTTAGGTTAAAGCACATATGCGATGGATTATCGAGATGTTTTCTAGGATAACTTACTTATAAAGGAGGAAGAGGGTTCTTAGATTTTGGAATGTTTAGGTAATAATGGGTATCAAAGTTGATTAAGATGGTGACTACCATTAAGGTGTGAACCTATTCTCAATCATGGGCATAGATAAGGGAAGACAAATGTTTTGGGCAAGTGATCTAGGATCAATGGGAAACTTAAACTGCTACCTACATTTACATGATGAAACGTCAGATGATTGAGATGGTAATGGTAGTATGAGTCAATGTAAACCCTATCATTATATGATATTTATATTTTATAGATATAAATAATGATGGGATATAAGAGGCTACCAAGGGGTAATGAATTGTCACCCCCCCAATATGATGGTTGCTTGGTTATTATATATCTTGGGGATGAGAGGATTTTTCCTAACTAATATTATGAAATCAAATGTTGGTATTGATATATGAGGGTCAAAGTGTGAAGATAAGGTAACCATGGAGTTAACAAGATGGTTAATTTCTATAGGGACTACTTTTATACAAATGAAGTTAAACCCTTTGGCATTTTGACACATAATGGTCGTGTACAGTTGAAAGTGTCCGGTCTTAGTTTGATAAACCTTAGAAATTTAGTTTGAAACTAATTGTGAATCATCCTAGATCCTTAGGTTATGAATACCTACACATTTTCTAATGAGCATACCAAATAATAAACTTGTGTAGTCAAGCCCATTATTAGTACTCTCAAAGTTTAAATTGAATCCAAAAGGCATTACTTGTCAGGAATCTAGAACAACAAACATGCTCTGATACCACTTGTTGGGAGGGGAGGATGGAAGATAAATCCAAGAACAAACACACCTGTTCTAATTCCACCTCCTAGGATCTTGCTCCTCAGAAAGAGCACAGTATGATTACCAAATATAAGCAATTGAATATGCGGAAATAACCAGAAACACAAGTAACTAGAATTCACCAATAGCACAGAATATGAGAGACAATACACTATCTTGTATTAACACTAACAGAAAAGAATACAACAAAGAGCCGCCACACTCTTTCACCTTACATAGATTCGCCACACCTCAAGTGTACAGTAATTCTTCTCACACACACTCTCCTACACAAAAATGGTCCCAACAACCAACTCACACATAGAATTGGTGTTCACCTCACCAACCAGTCAGTAATAACCCTGCCGGTACACCAAGCACTCTATAGCACTTCAAGCTGATCTCTCATGAACCTGCAACCTGCAATTCAAAGATCAAACTTACATGTAGATCCCCAATGAGCTTGCAACAACCTGCAACTCACAGATCTTACAATTAGAAGGAACTCTTCCTTTCTATCTCATGCCTTATACAATACATGCCAATGGGTCTATAAATAGATCCCTAACTCAAACAATGACTTAGACTCTTAATTTAGACAATTGTCCTCGCAGCCCAAGACTCTAACTGGTCTCAACATGCAAACTCTTTGTTCACTTAACTAACTGTCTATGAAACGAGCAGTTTTGGAACACACAGGCGACCGACGTCGGTCCCTGCTTGTCTGGTTCTGCCGACGTCGGCCGAATTCCTACCGTCACCGGTGGCCTTCTGCACTGGACTCTGCCGACGTTGGTCCTGCTGCCGACGCCGGTTACTGTAGAACTTAGCAACCATCTGTTTCTCAGTTTGCAAAGGTTGAAGCTTTTAGCTCCACAACCTAACAATCTCCCACTTGGAGATAAACAGCTGCAACCTGTACATATACCTGTACACCGTCTAGTTTGTTACCTTAGCTATGTATCCATCTTCAAAATCACCCTTGAAGACCAACCACCACAAAATCCATGGTGCAAAACCTGTCATCTAAATTACCTGCCACATCCGCATCTACAACCATGTAGAAAAAGAACTTGACCCTGCATAGCATGTGCACCTGCTGCTGGTCCCACTGAACTGCCCTTCAGTATTACTTTCTCGGATTGACTCCAAACTTGTGATAACTCCCACTGCTTGGGAAAATTCAGGTTTAGTACATACCATGCATTCAACCTCATTATGTGAATCAAGACACCTGTTCTATGAACTGTCTAACCATCGGCGTGCAAACCGATTTCACACAATCATCCTGAAACAAAGTCAACATATGACCTACCATGTCTCTAGAACACACTCTTGCCAAAGAATCTTGCTGCTCCCAGATTCTCCATGACAAACCCCTGAACTAGCTTTACCTTTAGTTCAGCAATACCTGTATATGTAACCCTACAACAAGCACATCATACAGAAAATAGGATAGTGTAGCTAATACTATCCAACCTGGTAAAGAGAAACACAATGAACAAACCTCCATTACTTTGTAGCTAATACAAGATCAAATACCCTGATCTTCCATCTCACGTATCCATTTCCGCTCTTCTTCATCCTTAACATCCATTCGTCTCTCAGTGCTTACTTCCAGCTGGCAACACTACCCAAAACCCCTATTTGGTTCTCCTCCAAGGAATCACATCCTCATCCATGCCTAGCTCCCACTGTTTCTTGGATCTACCTGTTCTGCTTCTTCAATAACTTCCTGGTCCTATGCCATAAGTGAGCAACAAGTAGTGTAAAGAAGGGAAATGACGAATTTAAGAACTTACTTACACCTTCAGTCCTCCATATGGGCGCTTGAGACTCCATGATAGCTTGCTGTCCACCCAAAATTCATCTCAGTGACCGATGCCGGTCACATCTCAGTCTACAGCCAAACGATGTCGGTTCCCTGCGACTGCCTCTCCACCGACGTCGGTTTTCCCTGGCCGACGCCGGTCTCTGTCTGCCCCGAGTCACCGACGTCGGGCTGCACATAGCCGACGTCGGTCCCTGTCTGGACACCGACGCCGGTTTTCCTGCCGACGTCGGTCTCTGTGTTTTTCTTGTGAGACCTGACTTTTTCTCGCGAGCTCCTTTTGGATCAAACCCTTGTCCAAATCACCCTTGCTCTGCTCAGAATTCCTCTGCACCTTGTGCTGAACTCTATCCGTCACCTTCTCCTTGAAAACCAAGGCTTTCTTGTTCTTGTCACTAACATCGGATTCCTCAAGAAACCTCACCTTCTTCTTCTGCATACAGAAACCACGATCCATGCCTTCCAAATCTGAAAGCATACTCTTTGACTCAAGAACCAGCATCTCCTTCTTATCTATGTGACCAAGCCTATCAAGCCACATCTTTGAATCTACAGCTGAAGTAGATAACCCAGAAGAAGAATCAGTAAAACAAGTAGATAGATAAAGCGTACCTACTTTCTTACCTCTAGCTACAATGAGTGTACCCTTGGTAACCTTCCAAGAGTCCACTGTGAGAGTTACTGTGCAACCCTCTTCACCCAAACTTCTAACAGAAATCAGATTCTGCTTCAGAACTGGGACGTGCATGACCTCCTTTAACACCCATGTGTTACCTGTCTGCAGTTTCAGCGTCACTTTCCCTTTGCCAACAATCTGACAAGGCTTACCATCCCCTACACAAATTTCTCCAAAATCTCCCTGGACATACTCATGAAAAAATTCCCTATGTAGGGATGCATGAAAAGAGGCACCAGAATCTAATACCCAAGATTCTACTTTATCCAAAGAACATACCAGAGCATCCTGTGCAATGTAACCCGCAACATCTGCTTCTTCTTCATGTTCTTCATGCTGATCTGTACCCGATTTGCAATCTCTCTTTAAGTGCCCTTGCTTTCCACATTTCCAGCAGGTTATTCTGCCATACCTGGACTTGGATCTCTTGCCCGTCTTCGACCTTGATCTCCCACACTCTATCTTCTCTCTTGGCCTTCCTCTTCCTTCAACACTCAAAGCATCTCCAGATGATTCACCTATGCTTTTCCTACGTATCTCTTCGTTTAAGATCACACTCACAATATCATCCACTTTTAGGACTTTTGAAGGAGACACAGTATTAGAAACTGCCATTACCAAACCTTCCCAACTTTCAGGTAATGAACACAAGATTAAGAGAGCTCTTATTTCATCATCAAATACAATATTGACTGAACTTAACTGGTTTACTAAACCATGGAAATCACTAAGATGGCTATGAACAGATCCACCTTCCAACATTTGCAAATTAAATAAACGCTTCATAAGAAATACCTTATTCGAAGCCGAGGGTTTTTCATACAAATTTGCCAAAGATTTCATCAACTCCACCGTTGTCTTACACTGTGATAAGCTGAAAATCACAGATGATTCAAGACTCAATCTAACAGATCCCAGAGCCTTCCGATCAAGAACCTCCCATTCTTCATCTTTCATATCCACGGGTTTGCTAACAACCCCACCCAACGGTAAGTACAAATCTTTCTGATATAGATAGTCCTCAATCTGCATCCTCCATAATTGGTAGTTCTTGCCATTGAACTTTTCCATTCGTAGTTGACTGCTTTCTGTCATTGCTCAACTCCCACTCAAATAGAAACCCTGTGAGTAACCTGTAATCAAAACACACTACCCAAATCTACACCAATCTGTTAGTATCCCAACCAAAAGCTCTGATATCAATTGTTGGTATCAAGCTTAAGAACCTACAACCAAGGCTCTGATACCACTTGTCAGGAATCTAGAACAACAAACATGCTCTGATACCACTTGTTGGGAGGGGAGGATGGAAGATAAATCCAAGAACAAACACACCTGTTCTAATTCCACCTCCTAGGATCTTGCTCCTCAGAAAGAGCATAGAATGATTACCAAATATAAGCAATTGAATATGCGGAAATAACCAGAAACACAAGTAACTAGAATTCACCAATAGCACAGAATATGAGAGACAATACACTATCTTGTATTAACACTAACAGAAAAGAATACAACAAAGACTTGCCACACTCTTTCACCTTACAGAGATTCGCCACACCTCAAGTGTACAGTAATTCTTCTCACACACACTCTCCTACACAAAAACGGTCCCAACAACCAACTCACACACAGAATTGGTGTTCACCTCACCAACCAGTCAGTAATAACCTTGCCGGTACACCAAGCACTCTATAGCACTTCAAGCTGATCTCTCATGAACCTGCAACCTGCAATTCAAAGATCAAACTTACATGTAGATCCCCAATGAGCTTGCAATAACCTGCAACTCACAGATCTTACAACTAGAAGGAACTCTTCCTTTCTATCTGATGCCTTATATAATACATGCCAATGGGTCTATAAATAGATCCCTAACTCAAACAATGACTTAGACTCTTAATTTAGACAATTGTCCTCGCAGCCCAAGACTCTAACTGGTCTCAACATGCAAACTCTTCGTTCACTTAACTAACTGTCTGTGAAACGAGCAGTTTTGGAACACACAGGCGATCGACGTTGGTCCCTGCTTGTCTGGTTCTACCGACGTCGGCCGAATTCCTGCCGTCGCCGATGGCCTTCTGCACTGGACTCTGCCGACGTCGGTCCTGCTGTCGACGCCGGTTACTGTAGAACTCAGCAACCATCTGTTCCTCAGTTTGCAAAGGTTGAAGCTTTTAGCTCCACAACCTAACATTACTCACCCTTCAAGAGAGATAAGAATTACTCCTACCCTAGTGCCTAATCAACACTTAACCACATCATAGTAAAGGACCCATTGATCATGTATATAAGTGGGTAGTCATTAGGTTAGGTGTATTTGTCTTCATATATCTCAACCATATAGATATAAAAAATGTGAAATAACCCCTCTTAGGGCCCCTAGTTTTGAGACCCTAATTTAAAGTAGGTAAGTGACTCTAGGCATTTAAAAGGTTATTTTCTTGACTTTTTATTTAGGGTGGGGAGTATGTTGCCATAGTTATGGTTTTGTTCTAGCATATGGAGTATGCTAGCATAATTAGGATCTCAATTTGATGTAGGAAGTGAAAATGTATGGTTGTGAATCTTTTATTACTATGGGTAGGTCATAGGTAGTATCATTTGTCTTTTTTTTATATGTGGGAAAGCCTGCAATAATTTATAAGTGACTTCTCAGGATCCTCCTTTGTGAGAGGAAAAAGGGGCCCCTCTTTAGGGATCCATGGGTAGTTGTGGGTTATGATTTTAATCTATATCCTACCCATCATCATGGTATTAATCCTTTCCTCTAGTGTTGGTATGGCTTGGGAAAAGGGACAACTTGGTTTCCTATTAGTGAGTTAGGAGTGTGAAAATAAATATAACTAGGTGCAGGCTAGAGTAGGATGGCTGAGATAATTATAGGGAGTAGGCCCAATGACTTAGGGACCATATAAAATTAGTATGTCCCTATCATGGAATGATATACAAGCATACTCTAAAGTGGTTCAAAAGTGACAAGGGTGGAACATGAAGTGTGGCTTTCCTCTATGTGGTTGAACATTAGGTAGTAACACTGGTAGTTACTAAGATGGTTGTTATAAAGGTGGATCTCTTCATTCTTAGACACCTCTATCATGAAAATATCTACTAATCTAGCTAGCCCATCTTGGTGATTCAATCCTTGAGGTTTAAGGAAATCATAGGTTCCTACCCATCTTAGGTCAAATAGGAGGACAAGGGAAGTGTCCCTCTCTAATAGGATAATACTTTCGATTATAGACATATAGAGATTAGAAAGTCAGTGACTGATTCTAGGTCAGTGGTATTTTCAATTTTTATTGTCCTTTTATTCTACCTTATCCTTTAAAAGGGATTGGTGTATTTTCAAACCCTTCTTTAGGATGACCACCTTGGATTTTGTGGATTCAGTAACATCAGCCAATTATGGGGGTTTTTAACCCCATTGGTAGGTAGATGGTAGTTTACGTGTAATCTAGGTTGCTTATACATGGTTGATTGTAACATGTTGAAGGGTTTGGGATCATCTTAAGCCATAAAGACCTTTCCTAGGTGTAAAAATTGTTTTTACTGGTATGATGTTGAAGGGATGATCTTCATCCTATGTATGCAAAACCTTCCTAAGATAATATTGTAATTGGTATCTTTATTTATGATGTATAACTCTGATAGCACTATCTTGGGGGCCAAAGTGGTTGGGAACACAATGGTCCCTATGGAAGTAGATTTGAGGTTATTGTATCCTCATAGGGTGTTACGTGTCCTAGAATAATTAGTTTCCCCATAACCTAGTTTTTGTAAGAAGGAAAAGGGGATGATGTTGATGGTCACTCCATCATCAACCATGGATATCTTCATATAGTTTTTATAGATCCATACTTTTAGAAATAAGGTCAAATATCCCCTTCTCACCATCTCAAAGACAATCAGAAGGCTTCATAAATTTTAAAAGTATCCAACATCTCATGATTCTTAACTTGGAGGGAACATGTCTAGATCAATGTGGTTGATCTAAGATCTTGGAAGAGGAATGATAATGGATAAATTCCCTAGTCATAAGACATTAGTCAAGATTGATTGATGAGTAGGAGAGTTCTTGATCAAGTCTAGGAATGAAATATTGGAGATTGTTTTGGTTAAATTATAGATTAATTCATAATTCTAGATGGGTTTAGGAATGGATTCTATTTTCAAAAAAATTGAGTGATAGAGGGCCTTAGGCTGATAATCTCTGATGTGAGTGATGATGTTTTCCTCCTCCTTGAATTGTCCATGCCCCTTATCATTATAGTTTTGCCTTTCACTCCCAACTAAGTAGATAGATCAGTGTTCATAGTCTTAGAGGTGGAGGTTTTGGCATCATGAGTGCATGCTATCATGGGTTAGTTATGTTGGATAGGGTGGTTTTTTTGGACACCATGTTGTTGAATTTGGGTAATTCATGATTTATGATTAGGGAATCGGTTTTGATAGATTTGGAGATTTTTATTTTGAGGGGTGACAAGGCAACTCTAAAAGACATGGGAGATTGTGTTAGCATTCCCTAGGAGCATGCTTATGAATTTTTGCCTCTGATCTTTTGGGAGTATTTATGAAATTTTTATGTTCCTTGCATTTTTAAGTGTTGTGATAGACAACTCAGTGGAAAAGTCAATTAATTTTGAGATTGTAATCCTCAGGTATCATGTTCTACCCCTATTGCCTGAACCTTTATTTTTTATGGGTAATACGTTTGGTTCCAAAACTATGGGTATTATTTTCTTGGTTGGTACTAATTATGGTTATGGTTATGATGTTTTGTGTTATATAGTGGTGGTTGGTTGAAATAAACCACATGAATGGCAGAAGGGGGATTCTAGTTTCTAGACCTCATCTTGTTGTTGATGTTGGTATTATTTGTAAGATGATATTGGTTATTATTCACAAAGTTTGGATTCTTTATCTAATCGATCATGACATTAGTACTAGTATTCCTATTTTGATTTGGGATTTTGGGACCTTGGTTGTTAGCATTTTCTATACTTGCATTTTTAAACCTTGATTATTTTAGTTTGGGGTAATAATACACCCATTGGTCCCATAAGTTTGAAGACCACTATCAATAAATTTTGGTCAATGCACAAGGTACTCTCAAGGGCTTCTTCATAGGATCGAAATGGGAACTTCTACACATCATCCATATTCTCCTTGTTGATGGAATGGAAGAAGAGATTGTATAATTATTGTTAATCCATATTGGGTACACTAGTAGAGGAATATAAGACCTGTCACCATCTCATGATGAAATGGGTATCTAACTCATTATGTTCTTTATTGATTTGTAATAATTCATGTATACCAATATTAAGAGATTGTTCATATCAAAAACCTTGAAAAACTTGACCATGAGTTGGCATAAGAATGTATAGACCCCTCGAGGAGGTGGTGATACTAATCAAATGTTATCCCTTATAGGGTTTTAGGTAATATTTTTACAACCACTCCATCCCAAGGGAAGAACTCCTTAATGCCTATAACATATGATTTGACATGCACATTGGGATCCCCTTCCCCATTGCACTTTAGAAGGTTTGATAGGGGACATGGGAGAAGAACCCCCTATATTTTGGTATCGATGGGTTCCTTGAGGTACTCATCATAAGTCACCATGTTGTTAAATTATGCCATTGTCATAATGAGATTAGATTGAAAAGGTAGGGTAATATATGGGTTAGTTTGGTAACCACTAGAAGGAATAGAAGAAACTTGATAAGGTGGAATGGATTAGGCTAACAAATAGTGATCTAATGAAGTGGATTTAAAATACATGTGAAAATATAGGGGAATATTATTAGATTCAAGAGGTATGGTGATTTGTTGTGGTAGGATGTATGTGGTTTTTTATGGTGGGGTGTACATAGTTTGTATGTAACTTTATGCTACATAATGTGGGACATAGACTACTTATGTGGGGGGACATAATTTAGAGGTGTAAAAAAAATAGATTAATGGTCTTTACATCATTTTACAATGGTGGAATGTAAGTTTATATGCTTCCCATCAAGGTTTAAATGGGTATTTTATAAAATACTAGGTTTTAGGTGTGTTGGGGTTGGGGACCCCATAAGTGAGGATATCCCCAAGGGGTTGGTGAGAGACATGGTTTTATGGGGTTTTATGTCCCTAATATGGTGAAAATATTTAGGTTTATTGTTATAGTGATGGATGGGTCATTTACTAGTTGAGATAATGAGACGGATGGTTTGGGATGAGAGAATTTGGGTCCATCCCTTGACCCAAAGTTTTTTGGTTGCTCTCTAGGTATCTAATGTGACCCAACAAGGTGTTGATGAGTTAGTTCAGGGCAGTGTTAACACTAGGCCTAGGGACCTCTTATATAGGATGGGTAGACTCATGAAATGGGGTAGTGGGAATAGGTTGGCTTTGGGAGAGATCTATAAGGGTTGTGTTTGTAGTTTGTATTGGTAGGTTGGGTGCATCTTGACTTCTACTAAGGAGATGAACTATAGCTTGCATATAGTTTACCTCATCCTCTAAGTAACAGAACCTTCCTAATTAATGATCATATTTATCTATAATTTCTACATCTAGGATTTTTAAGATAATGATTGGCCTCATGTCCATGTGAGGAGTGGTCTTCCCTCCCCCAATAAGGGTCATAACATTTAAATTATGGTTGTTCCTCATAATTTTAAATACATCTTATATTTATTGAATGGAGACCCCACTCCTATTTTAGTATTTGAATGAGAGTAATATTAAAATTAGTAGTATATATTAGTGTTAAAGTTTAGGTTGTTCCAACTCATCAAATAAGGAACACTAGAGTTGATATGGCTTCTCCTATAGCCTTCTAGGCCAAGAGATCTGCCTATGTCCTATCTAGACATATTATGGAGGTATATTAATACCTGTAAAATAAATAGAAAGAGGGAAGATGGAGAAGAAATAAAATAAGAGGAAGAAAGGGTATACAAAGGATGAAGTCCTTCACATTAGGTTCACCAATTTATATGCATGTGAATACCACATGTTAAACTATGCACTCAACTCCCTAAGGTTAAGTCAAGGTAGCAAACACAATGGATGGGCTATGGATTTGGTTGGTTTTTAGGTGGAATATGATTCATAATGGGTGGTGGAGAGAGGTGATAATGATGGAACCAAAAGGCCTCAACAAAGTCTCGATGATCATTAAGAGCTTCAAGCTGAGCTAAAAGAAACTCCATGGTTCTTTAATTTTTAAAATCATAAAAAGGTGAAGCCCCTGGTCAATGCTAGGACTGGAGAAATGGGGAAGATAGGGATGAATGACTCATGGTAAAATGTTTACTCTTTTGGTTGAATCTACTCGATCAATGCCATCCATGAAATGTGAATGATATAAGAAGAGTCTAGATTTGAGGAGGAGAGAGAGGTGTGAATGAGAAACTAGGCCTAAATGACATTATATTAACATCCTCTGTTATGAAGAAGTAAAATGATGTGTGGATCATGAATTATGACTTGTTTGTCTAAGGTAGTCAAGGAGTCAATAATAAGATGAGGAATTAGGGTGGAATGCAAAACCTCATGTCTTAGCTCAGTATTAATATCTAACTATATGTAAATTATGGACTGGGTGCTATAACACTATGGAACAAACTATGACATATAAGACTTGGTGTCTCAATAAGGGTTATCCAAGGGAGGTTAGACAAAAACCAAGGAAAAAATGTATAAGCTTGTTTAGGTAATAGCTTGTTATGGGTGCGTGTTGTGATATTTGAAGCAAGGATTTATATAGGGTGTTTGTATGGATAAGAAAGGATTGGATAAAATGTTGATGTTTACACATGTTTTCAAGGCTTGGATGGAATACATGTGCTTTCATGTATTAACGAGTCTCTTTGACATTATTTTTGTTGAGTTTTTATTATTTTTGGCTTATTTTTTGAAATAAACAATTACTTGCTAAAAATGAAACGATGAAAGAAAATAAATAAAAAAGCTGAAAGTAAATGATTTTTTTTTTAAATATTTTTCCAATGATTCAAAATGCATGCAAAAGAGAGGGGAAGAAACCTATATTATTATGCGAAGTGTTGTTTTTTCCTAACTTTATATAGATGCAAACTAGGTGGTGATATTTTTATAGTATTTGTTTTTATTATATGGGGTGGACTAAGTATGAAATTTATGTATTATATTAATGCAAGAAATGGAAAATAATTCTAATTTAAAACAACAATTTCACAACACTTTATTTTGACCTTATTTCTTTAGAAACAAGGGGAGATAGCTTTTTAACTTTCCGAGGTTGTTGTAAACAAGATTTTTAATTGATTTGATAAAAGAGAGAATAAATGCAAATTCTTTTTTTTTTTTCAATATGAAACAATAAATTTTTTGATTCATTTAAAATAAACAAAATTATAAATATTCTATCTCTATTTTTGTAACTAAGATTGTCTAAGTTCTTGTGGTTAACTTGCTGATTGTTTAGAATACAAGAAGCTTGTTTTAATCTTGGAAATGAGATACTATGTTGGTTGGAAATGTCTTGATAATTCACTAAAATATTATTACAAATGGTTTATGAATTTTTTTTCTAATTTAAAGAATTTTTTTTATTGTAATGCAAACATAATCAAAACTAACTACATTTTTCTAGCAAAGATAATGAAAAGAAATAGACCTCTTTCACTATCAATTTTTTTCCTTTCTTTTTTTCTTGAGTAAATAAATTAATCTAATATAATCATAGATATATTAATCTAATACATAAATAAAAAATACTATAAATCAAAGAGAACTCCAACCTAACTAAAACATAGATTATTTGGAATGCATGTAGTATGTTGATGAGAAAATCTTCAGTATGATACCTTATTTTATCCTTGTGTGAATTTTGAGAACTCTCTAACTGGAGGGTGCACAAGATTTGGAATAAATGGGGAGGGAGAGGAGACACAACAACAAATGGAGAGCAACTAAATTGAGGCTAGCTAATGTTATGGCTTGCAAATATTGAGTTGCTAGGCCAATAACACTTCTTCACCTATGGCAATGTAGTTGACTTGAAAACTATAGAGGCTAGATATCCAAGCACTTTAAATATGGAAATGGATTTAAAAGATTCAAAATAAAAACTTCTAATGGTAATTTTAGGATTTAAAATTAGGGCAAAAATAGCCTTTTTGTAGAAAGAGTTGGGAGCTTGCATGGGGGAGTTCAACTAAGTCCAACAAGGAGTTCAACTTAATAAAAACTAATAATGACTAAAATAGAAGAGGGATTGAGCTAGGCTTGATTAAAGGCAAACACAAGGTGATATAATTAATAAATGTGACACTAAACATGAGAAACATGTCAAAATCAGAGTTATAGGAGATATTTTTGTAAGACATTTGAACTGTGATAAAACCACCCCTATTTCTAGGGTCGATTAGACAATTGCCACCTTAGAAGATAAAATCACCCTTAAATTTTACACAAATAACCTATATTTAAAATAAAATAATCTTATATGATGTGTTTATTAGGGTATTTTATGTAATAACCCTGATGAACCCATCATGGTTAGGGTGGTTTTATAACTTAAAAGAGTGGTTCTTTCACTAGAAGATTCAATTTCATCACCAATGGAGGATTTTGGAGATGAGACCAATTGAAGATAAAAAGGCCACTAAAAGGATGTTTTGGGGTGCCTAGGGGAGAGAGGAGGAAGAATAGGGGTAGGGGTGAGAGCTAGAGAGTTCGTTATAGAGCAAAACATAAGAGATCACTACATCATCATTAAATTTGTATCGAGAGTGTCACATCATGTAAATTTTTAGTGCATACAAGAACCTAAGCCTGATTGATTTTAGTTTTGGAGAATATTTTGCTCCATCTTTAGTCATCTTCATGGTCATTCTACACTTTTTTTAGGAGAGGAAAATTCTTATGAATCAACAACCAATTCTTTGCTATCTTTGAATCAACTCAGCCACTATTTTGTTTCTCTTGTTTCAAAGGTTGTATCTTTCTTTCCTTATCCTATTTTCATACCTTTTTTAGATAGTTCCAAGGATTGATTGAGCACTCAAAGAACTAGCTGCCTAAGGATAGCTTATTTTACTACAATAAATCTTTACTTCCAGCTGATCTACAACTTGATTAGGTTGGGGGTTTTCAATTTTAGTTTTCTTTATTCTTTTATTAGATTAGAGTTGTTTACATTAATTTTTTTATTCATTAGATAAGTTTTAATTTCAAAAATTCTTAAATAGGAAAATGAATCTTTTTTCTCTCCTCTCTTTTGTAATAAAATAATAACTTGGATATTTATTATTTGCAATTTCTTATTAGGATCTTGTGAAAGCACGTAGTTTTCATCCAAAAACTAGGTAAATTTGAGGAAAAAAGAAAATCATTTTCAGTTTCAAAATAATTCATTTTCAGTTTTTAACAAGCTTACATTCACAAGAAAACAAGCACACATACACCTAGAAAACTCTAGAAACACTTAGGTAAAATAAAGTTGATATCTTGAACCTGATTTCCGTCATTTGAATGGAATAATAAATTTGTTTTTATATCATAAAATAATAAAAACCATAACTTTTATTCCATATTTATTTCATTCCAAATCATTTAGTTAAACAAAAAATCATTCAGAATACCAAAACTTAGTTTTTATCTTGCATGCATAAACTATTTTCTAGATACTTGGAGATTGTATTCCTTAGGGTATAGATATAATAATATTTAATTTTCACATTATAAAATACTTAATTACATCATATATTTATTAATAATTTTAAAAACACAAAAAAATATAGTTTTATTTAGCTTGCATATCATGCACACTAGACAAACATAGAAAACTAGCATGCATAGTCTTTTTTGAAACATTTATGTTCAACATTGCATGCATCCAAATTATCAATAAAAGAATAAAAATAATCATCCATCTCTATTTTCTTTAATTATAATTTAGTTTTTTTCCATTTATTACATTTCAATAATCAATTCTGTTTCAATTTTTTTACAAAAACCTTGTCAAAACGTGCACAAGTATAAAAATAATAAACAATAAAAACTTTTCCAAGAAGAGTGAAATTACCAAAACCATTCCTAAACAAAAGCCTTACCATGATGAGCACAAGAAAAATAATTGATTACACATTCAAAACAACAATTACTTACTTTATAACACATTCAATACAGGCTATACACTTTTTAATTATTAATCAATCTTTGTCTACCATTGGATGACATTCACTGAGTCTCTTTATCCTCATAGTGCTAGTCAATTTCCTTGAGTACTTTCTCCTATGATATCAAGTACACTTTAGATTGATATAAAATTTGAGTTTAGGATTTATCTATTTCACTCCATCCATAGTTAAAATCTCATCCTTATCAAACTTGAATCCTTAAACAAGCAATCTAAGCCCATAGTCCCTTTGGTAGGACCCCTCTATATTCTTCCTCTCCAAGTAAATAACCTTCAAATACAAGTGATAGTTTATGGTTCCTTTATCTTCTAGCCTAACCTCATCTTATTTCATTTAGTCTTTACACCATCTACCTCAGCCTAACCTCAAGGAGTTGAGTGCATAATTTAGCATGTGTTATTTACATGTACATAAAAACATTAAGTATTACATAAATACTAACTATGACTTTCATCTGGATACATGTTGAGGAGTGAACCAATCATGGCCATAAAATCAACTAACCTATTATTGAATCAAAGAAATTTATCAAATTATATGGGTTGAGTTCTTTATTACAAACTATCCACCATCTATTTATAATGAATTAGATTTAGCCCGATATTCATTAGTTACTTGTTTTATTATTAAAAAATAATACCTAAAAATGATTCTGAATGTTCCATTGAATTGTGAGCTTGAGGCCAAACATGAGAGATTCATATTCTACTATGTTATTGGTGTAAGGGAATCCTATTTGAAATTTTTTTATAATGAGATCATTATGTGGAGTGATGAGAAAAGTACCTTCCCCTAAGGCATGACTTGTGAAAGATTCATCAAAGTACAATTTACACTCTAATGATTCAATCAAGGACATGTTAGCTTCATTTGGAAAATATGTGATGAGAGGTTTGATGTCTTTCAATAGTGCTTCTACCAAGGTATTTTAAAATAATTATCCTTTGATATATTTTTGGTTGATATACTCTATATCAAACTCACTTAGAAACATATCCCACTTAGCTATTCTCCTTATTAAAGCAAATTTGGAAAGGATATAGTTAAGTATATCAACTTTGGTAATGATTTTGGTTAGATTATTGAGCATGCCATGGTCAAGTTTTTCAGAATAAAAAAATAACTACTATACATATTTTATCAACAACATAATAATTTCGTTCATACGATACCAAGGTTTTACTTAGATAATACATTGTTCTTATATTCCATATTCATCATTTTATGCTAATAATGCCCCCAATGAATACTATGTTGCTGAAATATATAATAGTATAGGTTTCCTTAGATTTGGAGGCATTAGGAATGATGGATTTGATATATAGAATTTAATATTTACAAATTCTTGTTTGAATTATTCATTCCAATGAAAATTAGTGTTCTTTCTGAGAAGAAATGGGAAATGATGACATGTTTCCAAGATGTGATATGAATCTATGGATGGCTTGAATCTTACTTTGAAAACTACAAAGTTGATTGAGATTTATCAAGAAAGGAATTTTCTTAATATAGATGTAACCTTTGTGATATCCACTTTTATACCTCATTATGATACAATAAATACCAAAATCTTACCTAAAGTAACCCCAAATATGAATTTATTTGCATTGATACAACCCTTCTATTCCCTCAATTGTTCAAAAAATTTGTGAAGTACCATAGGATGATTTTCTCTAGTTATTATTTTTTACAAAATATCATCTATATAGTCTTCAATGATATCATGAAGCATATCATGAAAGACAACTCTCATTATATGTTGATAGGTGGCTTTGATGTTCTTGAGGCTAAATTTCAATACTTAATAATAAAATGTACACCAAGGTGTGATAAATGATATCTTATCTTAGTCTTTAGGGGCTATTTTGATTTAATTTTAACTTGAAAAAACATCTATTAAGGATAAAATATCATGACCTATTGGGGAATCGATAATCATGTTTATGTTTTGTAAAGAGGAGTCATATTTAAGACATGATTTATTGATATCCTGGAAATCTATGTAGACTTTGATCTTTGTTGGTTTGATAGTGACTAGTACCTGTATTATATATCTACTTTGAGTAGTCTATTGGTCAATTGAAGTCAAATTATAACTATTTTTTAAACTCCTTCATGAATAGTGCCACCATTAGATACATTTTATGAGTTTTTGTTTGACTAGTTTTGCATCTCTATGTATAAAAAGGTGATGAACAACTATGTCTACATATAACCATTATAACACATCTAAAAATTCCTTGTGGAGTAGAGTAAAAATGGATTGTTCTTATAGATTGAAGGAAGCAACAAGTTTCACAATATTAGGATTTATTTAGGTTACAATATTGATATGGATGATTTTTTCAATTAATAAAGTGGATTATTCTTGAAACTTTATTGAAGGTGTAGGAAATTAAGTTCCTTTTTAAGGTCTTATTGATTGGGTATGTCTTAATATGATATTATAGAGGATGTAACTACATGGATGTGATTGTTTGAGTCTAAAATCTCCCCAAAGTATGCGTAATTATTCAACTAAATTGAAAATCCCTTATTATGATCTCCTGCTAGTATATGAACTCTAATTCTCAAAAACTTAGATATGGCCTCATCATTTTTAAAATGATCAAGCGAGGGTGGTTTTTGTTGGTCTTGTAGGATAAACTATGGAAATGTTACTTCAAGGATCAAAATGGCATTATCTTGACAAAGAATTTTTATGGATAGGTCTTTAAACCAAATACAAATTGAACTTGTTTTGATGTCTAAAGAGGATTACTCAGATGTGGAAGAAGAGTCACTATCATATTTACATAATCTCACTCTAGATGGTTTGATTCAAATACATTCAAAGGCTTCATTTTTTGTGGATAGTATATGATCAATAAGACCTTGTTCATGGAGATCAATACCTTTCCATTTATGGTTCATGATATTGAACATAATGGATTTAGATATATGATATTTATTATGTTTTAAACATGTTAATAATTCACTAGAGTAGAGCAAAGAGGAGTTAAAATCTTCAACCTATTCATGACAAATCAATCTACTATCCACAAACAAAGTTTTTCCAATTTTACAAATCACTTGTGTTTATTTTATTGATGGGGCTTGCCATGAAAATTTGGGGACATATGATTTTTTAATAAATAATGGGCATCATAGATTTAATTTTCTTCCTTACATGCATCCACAATAGAAAATCTATATAGAAGAAATGTGGAATCAGACATGGATGGTTGAATTTTTGATATAGATGAGTGATTGGTGGATGTATAAGGTAACTCATCATGATGGACATTATTAGAAATATTTGGTTACTCATAAGTAGGTTCATAGGTATCTTCAATAAATGGTAAATAAATGGAATTTTGGTATCTCCCTTCAAATAGTTTACAATATTGAAAGGGTTGAGGATCACTTGGAAAAATGACTTCTATATTGTCATGAGGAAAATATAAAAACTTATGGAGGGTGGATGAAATTGGTTTAATGACATGGATCCATGGACTAAAATGGATTAGGTTGGGTGGGAGATCTATATCAAGAATGTGAGTGAGGGTTTCTTGGACAATGAGCCCTACCATGATTGAAAGATATATAGTTCCCATTGACTGAAACTCATTATTGTGATATGCCATTATAGTAATGTTATTTGGCTCTAATGCTACTATATAATGTCCAAACTTAATCTACACATATTTAAGCCCGATCCATTGTCTATGAAAAATCTTTTTACTTTATGCTTGGAAATAAACATTCTATGTATAATGGTAAATTATCATATGAACACATGGGTGAAATGTCTAAGTGGTCAAAAGTCACTTTATTGTTGGAGCACAAGTGTCTTACAAGTGATTAGAAGTTTGAGGGATTGATATTTTATGGAAATTCAGATTCTTGCAAGGTTTTGTACAAAATGTACTTATAAATGGGAGACACCTTAAGAAGGTCTAAAATGGAAATTTGGGTTGGCATTTTCTCAAGTTGATCTATGATGTATTATTTTCCTTAAAGCATAGGCAAAGAGACACTTGAAATTATATTTGCATACCTCTTGGTGATGGTGAAATATTGAGATTTAATTTTGATAAAAAAAAACATGATGATCCATATGATCAATGTGATTGACTATAAAATCAAATGGATGAGTATACTGGTTGACATTGTTCATTTAGTTTTAATTAGTATGCCCTTTCTCATGCTTTGTGAAGGGATATTTATTTATATCTGATTTTTTATTTTTTAAAGTTGATGTATGATTATTTACTTCTATGTAACCAATATTAATTAATTATTGGACATAATGATTGAGTCTCATACAATGGATGGTGGAATGCCCTTTGATTTAGTGGTAATGACAATATTCATTATCTCTATACAAATTGTGTTTTGGAGAATTTTCATCAAAGGGTTTAGTGTTGGGGAATGTGACCATGTTTGCAGAGTTCAATTTTTAAAACATTACTTCAAGTGATTCTCCCAAAGGAGTGAATGTTCTTTTTCAATTTTTTTGTCAGGTTGTCCCCTAGGTATGATAATGTTATTGATAGGTTAGGTGATTTGAATTTATTTAACATTAGTTATGCCATACCCTACCATTTTTTTGTTCTTTTCATAAAATTTGGGTTTTTAATTTCAAATTGAAGATGAATTGTCTTGTTTAAAGATTTTGATGGTACCCTTAGCAATTAGTGCCCTTTCAATTTGAACTCCTTTTTCTGTGATTTCATCAAGTGACATAACATAATGGAGTTGTAATTGATAGTTGAATTCCAAATTAAGATTTTTTGCAAAGATATCTATAAGTTATTTTTTAGGAGGTGACCATGGGAACCAACTTGATAAATCATGCCATCTTTGTAAGGAGGAAAAAGTCTCCCCATTGCATTATTTAGTGTTGTATAGATATAACATGGTCAATTAAATTTTAAAATTATAATAAAAGTGACACATAATTTTTTGGAAAGGTCCTAAAATGCTCATGATGGATCCTTTATGTGGGTGTAAAAACCACTCTAATGATTTCCCCCTAGTCTATGTGGAAAGAGTTTTAATAGATAATTATTTCTATAAGCAACAATTGAACATGCCATATAAAAATCTTTAAGGTGATCTCTAGGATCTCATTTTCATTTATACTTTTAAAAATTTGGGGGTATAAAATGTGAAGGAAAAGGTACCATCATCATAGTCATGTCAAAATAATATGGAAAAATATCTTCAATTTTTTTTAAAAAATTTTTGGGAATAGCTACTATCCTATAATCCCTGTATTTATTCCTTCATATTTTATCATTCTTGGACAAATTCCATGTCTTCGAGTGATGATTTTTGGTTTGGGTCTTGATTTAAACTTTGGTTAAGTTTTGAAAACTAATTTTGATTTAGATTTGAACTTGAAAAATGATTGGGATTTAAAAATTGACATCAATTTTCAAATTGACTTGGATTTGAACTCGCATTTAGATTTGGATTTGATTTTATATTTTTATTGATGTTTTTTGAATTCAAAATTAGATTAAAATTCATATTTTAATTTTAACTTGTTTATTGATTTTGATTAAAGTTTGGATTTGGATTGGGATTTGAAGTGAAATTTGAATTCTAATTAATGTTTGGATTTGGATTCAAAAATAAATTTGAATTTAAATTTAGATTTTTATTGATGTTTGGATTGGCATTTGAAATTGAATTAAAATTTGGATTTGGACTTTTGTTGATGTGAGTTAATCCTAGGTTATTGGCATTATTGATAGGATAGATCAGATTTGTGTTTGAACTAGTTGACTTATTGTTTGAAGGATTATTGGACGATTCAACATCAACTAACTCATTTTCTAACATTTTGACATGGTTTTCAATGGTAAAGACATGTATTTGTCAAGACGTTTTGTCTAGAACCAACTTTCACTTATCCATATAGGTATGGGATACATTTTAATAATTGGTATGGGAGGATCCTATGGTGGCCTTATTGTTTCCTAAAGAATCATTAGATGTTACTTGATATTGTATAATGGGTGTTGCACTTATCTTAGTAATTAGGAGAGACAAGTTTTTGGGATCAAAATCACATGGAAACTTGGCTCATATCCCTAAGATTTTTAACAAGAATTCATTCTTATTATCTATGAGGTAATTAGTGACTTGGGTTGGTTGTTCCTTAGGAAAATTAATAGCATGTTCATATTCATCTTAAATTGGTCCCTCATTATTATCATTGTCATTGATCTCAATATGATGTTCTTTGTTTCCAAATTGGAAAGGGTAATTTCCAAAAGGTTATTCTCTAAACCTTAGATTATTCAACAAGGCTTGGTTCCTTGTGATGGGAGACATTATTTAAAGTTTTTTAATTGACTCCAAAAAGGTGTATGGATAAAAACTAAAAATACAAATGTTTTGACAAAAGTTTTGAGTTACTTGGTTTTTTAGACTTTATTGATTAAGGATTTATTGATTAAGAATTTTGATTATAAGATTAAAAATTGATTTTCAAATACAAAATGACTAAATTGTGTGGATTTCACAAAGAGATAAAAAAGAATAAAAATAACAGAAGTAATTTATATTCTAAAAATAAAGAAACATGCAAGTTGAATAAAGGGATAAAAACTAGGAAAATAGACTTGAATGGCTTGTAGGATCTCATATATATTAGATCATTCATTGAGAAGTGTTGATACAATGTTTTAGAGCACTAACTATGGAGTTATAATCATGCCCATAGCTCACTTAACCTAGTTTTGATGGTAAGTTGAGAGTAACTTCTTGTAGCTAATCGCTTACTGGTGCTCTACAATTCAAGCAACTAAATGGATATCTTAAGGCTTAAATTTTATACAATTTTATATAAGGTATGTCATCTATATAACTTATATTATGTTGATGGCCAAGACCATGGAAGAATTTGAGTAATATATTTACACAAAAGGGTCTAGTCCCTATGTGCCCACTTCAGCCATAAGATTTCAGTATAGTGATGTCATAAAATAAGAATTCAAGGTCATTTTTGAATCTATGAGTGTTGGAGGATGAAACCCCATTACGTCATGGTGTGATTTAAACACACATTCGATTATGTATTTGAAAAAATAGATTCTCAAATTGTATACCCCATCAATACACAGGGTTTTCACCTATCATGTGATGTTGAAATCCATGGATGATAGAGTCCATATATATATATATATATACAAGAGACTAGAATAATTTATTATTTCCATGAATTTTCACCAATGTGATGTAAGGAATAACATATGTGAGAATAGCCAAGGCAACAAGAAATTACAAGAATAGGTTATTTACCTTAGCTCATGTTTCTTAGGTGCTTTATTTGTTTTAAGCATTGTTTAGGTTTTTCCACCCACTTAGATGTGGGTATTAAATATTTGAGTATAGTTTTTTTCTATCCCTTGGTTGTATCCTATGACCCTATGACTATTATTGATCTTCCTTGCCTATATATGCAAGACACTCTTATTTTACTTGATATATTTTTTGGAGATATTATATGATATTACTACTCTTTGTTCCACATATCAATTTATTACTTTCAACTCCTTCATGTGATGTTTTTTGTTGTTAACACTTGAGATTTATATGTCTTGGAATAATCTATTTTCCACTCCTTTTATGGTATCAGAGCTATAGGTGTTACATCCATACATTTGTGAGTTTGCTACAATATTTTGTATCTAAACAAAAAATAAAAAATGTAGTTGGATTTAGTAGATGTCAAAACCCTAGGATCGACTATAAATATGACCTAGTTTTGTGACAAGTTATTTTTCACTATTTTGAAGGGTTTGAAGGCAATTTTTAGGATTTCACACATATCTTTATCATTTTCTACTCAAAGAGGAAAATATTTATTGGGTTTTATTGGGTTTTGTAAATTATGAAATGGGGCTTTGTTAGAATTTGAACAAGACATGGATTTTCTAGAAATGGAGGATTTGTGTGTAGGTTTGCATTTTTTATGAGTTCCATTGTTTTCATCTTGGTAGGTCATGGACCATTGAGGGAATTTTGGATCACAGGTAATGACTTGTTGTTTAGTTAGATCTACTTATTATTTATAGTGTCTTTATATTGTTGGTGCATTAGTTCAATTTGATATTTTTTGTAGCCTTCTCAATGCATCTCAATCACCTTTTAGTTTGCACATGTACCTATATATGATGTTACTATATTTGAGTGACCTACAACTTTATTGTACATACAACTAAATGTACCTGTGATCTAGATCTAAGACTTATATTACCTTTCTTGGACTCGATGATTTATAAGAGCACACCAAATTAAATCCAATGAATTACAACACTATTCATGTGCAATTTGGAGCCATTTTTAGGTGATGTCACTCCCACATCAATCAAATTTATCAAAAGTGGGGGGGGGGAGACTTCTCATCATCACCTTTAGCCCCTTGGTCACATGTTATGGTCACTTAGGAGGATAAATTTATGATTTATACTAGTGGGGGATTAAGTCTAACTGTTGTTTTTTTAAATCCTCAAAGCATTCAATTTGTTTTCTGCAAACATTTAATATTTTTTGGTGCAATTTTTATTTTTGACCCATTTATGATGGAAAAACTTGTAAAACTATATAAATTGATCAATAAATGGAAATCAAGTGCTATTTTTTTAAGTGTATATTTTTTATGCTTGATCTATTAGTATCATTTATCTTGTAAATCACACTTAGTTATAAAATGCCAAATTTGGGGGGCCTAATAAAATAACCTTTTGGGGGGGGGGGGGGTTGTCTTGGTGCTGATTTAACCACCATTTTTACATTCTCTTGCTCTTTGGTGATTCTTTTAGAATGGATTCTTATTTTGTATTAGATCAGTGTGAGCCATTAACAACACACAATTACCACATATGGAGACCGAGAATGGAAATAATCATTATAAACAATGGATTATGGGCCTTAATGACTTAATCACAACCAATGTTCACTAGATAATTGAGAAATTTCAGCACCAATGCAAAGTTTATGTGTGTATGAGTTTGATAGGAACTTATGTAAGTGATTATATCTTATTTAATTTGGAAAGATGTGACTCTCCTTTCAAAATATAGGAAAAATTAAAGGGTTTATTTAGTAAGGTGGATCACACAAGAGCCATGTAACTTGAAGTATAAATCACATCTCTCAATCTTGAATATTTTCCATCCATTATAGGCTATTTTACTAAGTTCAAACACTTATTTACATAATTGAACAGGAGTGAAAGAGATGAGAGAGATGAAGAATGTATTTACCTAATTATATCCAAGTTTAAAGGTCTATTACAAATAATTTATTATACCTTTTCTTTAGCATATATACCTTTGGTTCCACATTCAAAATGCCTGATTTAGAGTTATTTTGTGAAAGACTTACTAAGGAAGAATACAAATTGTCTAACCTTGAGTCTTCCACCTCTCCAAAGATATTAGTTGCATATAATCCTAAGGAAAAGGGAAAATAAAAAATTAAACCTAAAACCACTCATTCTCCATCTCAAAGTGCCACTAAACCCAAAGACAATAAATCTAAACCCAAGGAGTCTTCTAAATCCAAGAATAAGTCTAGAATTTCATGCTCCTTTTATGGGGGAACTAGTCATGTATAAACTAGGTGTTGGAAGAGAATGCAAGCCTTAGAAGATATAGTTAGAAGACACAAGATATCTATCTCCACTCTAACTCCTTCCAATGGAAATGAAAAAGAACTTAATGTTGTTTAGAGATCTTAGTCACATGTTATTGATAATTGGGTTATATATTATGGTGTTTCTCACCACATGACTTATTCTAAGGAGTATTTCATATATTGGTTTGAAATCTAATTTCAACATTGAGGTTAGATATTATGCATTTATTTATCTTAAGGGAAAATGTGACATGTAACTTGATGGTGGCCACATCAATGATGTACTATATGTTCTTGACATGACTACCATTTTTTTTTCTATTTATCATTATTATCATTCTAGTCAGGGCAAGACAATGACTTTAACACCAGAAAGGGTTGAAATTTTAACCTTGTTGGAGCCTCATTATTTTGTTGCAAAAATTATTGTTGATCATAGATATTGACCATATCACTTTGAGAGTTTTGATGCCATTTATTCTATGGGGACATGTTTTGTTTCTCATGCTGAATCTAAGAGAAAACTTTGGCATGAGAGATTTGGACATCTTAATTATAGATACTTGAAGGAGTTGAGCACTCATGGTATGGTTTATGGTCTTCCTATAGTTTCTTGTCTTGATAAAGTTTACCCTAGATGTACATTAGGGAAATAACACCAAGATCTATTTTCTAAGGGGATGTCTAAGAGAGTTCATTCACCACTTGAGATTATTCAAATTGACTTGATGGTTTTTTCTATTCTTTCTTTCAATAGATCTAAGTATGCAATTACATTTATTGATAATTTCTCAAGTCATAATTGGGTTTATTTTCTCAAGTAAAAGAGTGAAGTTTTTTCACACATCAAATTCTTCAAGGATTTGGTCAAGAAACAATATTTTAGTTTCTTCAAGAATCTTCACACTGATAATGGGGGGTTGCATCAACAAAGAGTTTTTTATTTTGTTTTTTGGAAGCTCATGGCACTATTCACCAATGTTTTGTTCCTTATACTCCACAATAGAGTGGATTAGTATAAAGGAAGAAACAAAATATGAAGGATATGGATAACTAAATGGTATATTCTTGTGTTTTACCTCCTCTATATTAGGTAGAATCAATTAATTGTGAAAATTACATTCAAAATCATACACCACACAGAACACTTGAGCATTTGACTTTTAATAGGTTTGGTCTAGAATTAAGTTTGATGTCTCATGTTTTTGAGTTCTTGGGAGCCATGCTTGGGATTTTGTACCAAAAAATAAAAGGAAAGCCTTGGATAAGAATAACAAACCTTTGATATTTGTAGGGTATTTTTAGGATATGATAACTTATCAAAATTTGGACCTGATACTTATGATGTTTTTTTTCAAACACATGTGCAATTTGATGATAATTTATCTTCTCATGAGTATTCATATTCTTCCATGGATTCTTTTCTTATTTGATTAGATCCATTGATGATTCTTCACTTCATATTTATGATCCCTTATTTGAGGATTTAGTTTAGTAGATCATTAAGGAGGTTATGGATGTAGAACTATATGTATATCTTGTTCCCACTATGAGTAAGTGGGTTTGTACTATAGTTTATAAGGCATCAACTTTCATGTAGGATCTTACACCCATTAGACACCATACACATTCTATAGGTTCTCATATTTTATGTCAGGCATTTTTTAGGGATCCATAGTCTTTTTCATAGTCTCATGGGATGTAGGAGTGGGATGATGGAATGACAAATGATTATTATTCTTTGATGAAGAATCATAATTAAGATTTGGTCTCTCTTCCTAAGGGATAAAAGTTGGTTAGGTGTAAGTGGATATATGACACCAAATATGTAGTTGATGGGTTTATTGTCAAGTATAAGGCATGTCTTATAGTAAAGGGTTTCTCACAATTCAAATGTATTGATTACTTTGAGACTTTTACCCTTATTGACAAGATGGATTATGTGTGCATTGTACTCTCTATTATTGCATCATAAGGTTGGTGAGTGTACCAAATGGACATAAAGAGTGCCTTCTTACATGGATATTTGTAAGAGAAAATATACATAGATCAACTTGTTGGGTTTTTTTTCATGATTCTTCTCTTATTTCTTGACTAATAATGTCTCTCTACGGTCTTAAATAGGCTTCTCAGGCCTAGTATGAGAAGATGGATTATTTTATTCTATCTACTGCCTTTGTTCATTGCCACTCAAATCCTACCACATATATCTAACATGTTTACAAGGATATTTCTATATTAATTTTATATGTTGAATATCTAATTATTATAGGTAACTCTTCTTCTCAAATTTGGGTTATTTAGCATGATCTTTTAGTGCAATTTAATATGATATAGCTCAGTATTTTACACTTTTTCTTTAGTTTGTAAATTTCTCGATTAGATTCAAGAACTTGTTTGAGTTATAATAAGTACACCCTTGATCTTATTCAATATTTTGGCATGGTTGATTATAAGCCAAGTCCTATCCTTTCCAGTCTGGGGTCACTTTTACTTCCACCCACACTACTCCTCTTTGTGGTCCTACATTATATAGGCATTTGGTTAGAAGTCTCATAAACTTAACCCATACTCTCCCTGATATTTTTATTAAAGTTAGGCTTGTATCTTGGTTTACACATTCTCCTCATGATATTTACTAGTAGGCTACCAAAAAGGATTTTTGATATCTAAAAGTTACTTCTAACTTTGGATTATGCTACACTGGAGGTTATAATTAGTTGGTTGGTTATACTAATTTAGACTAGGTAGGTTATATAGATGATAGACATTCCACTTCTGGATACCTTTTTTTATCTTGGTTCTTCTCTAGTTTTTTTGACTTATAAGAAGAAACTTAGTATTGTACTTTCATATATAGAGGTAGAGTACAGTGTAATAGTCACAAAAATTCAATGGATTTTTTGGCTTTGCTAGTTATAGATAGAGTTTTAATTCACATAAGATTCATCCATTATACTTTGGTGTGACAAACAAGTGAAATTGGCATTTATTATAACCCTATTGAGCACTAGTGGACCAAGCATATTGAGATTCACATGCACTTCATTCATCAACACATTCAAGATGAAGTTATTTTCTCAGAGTATATTTTGACTCAACAGTAGGTTATCGACATATTTATAAAACATTTTGCATCATCTTGTTACCTTGATTTATGTACCATAATTGGGGTTTCAAAAGTTTTCCTTGGGGAGTGTTCATGAGGACATCTTCTTCATTTTTAATGGATGAATTATACATGATTACCTTATTAGGCCTTGTTTGTGACACTCATACTTTGAGTATGCCACTTTATTTTTGACTATTTTTAGACCTTAACTTCACTTAAGGGGGTGTTAGAGTAAATTATTTACCTAAGCTCATGTTTCCTATGTAATTTATTTATTTTAAGCATTATTTAGGTTTTCCCATCCACTTAGGTGAAGTTATTAAATATTTGAGTATAGTTATTTTCTCTCCCTACGTTATCTCCTATGATCCTATGGCTATCATTGATCATCCTTGCCTATATATGCAAGGCAGTCTCATTGTACTTGATATTTTTTAAGAGATATTATAAGATATTTATACTCTTTATTTTTCACATTAATTAGTTGCATTAAACTCCTTCATGTGATGTTTTTTGATGTTAAGACTTGAGATTTATGCATCTTGGAAAAATTTATTATTCATTCCTTTCATACCCCATCAGTACTTAGTGTTTCAACTACCATGTATGCTGAAATAAAAGGTTGATAGAGCCCATAAAAAAAAAAAGAGACTAAACTCATTTATGATTTTCATAAATCATCACCAATGTGATGTAACGAAAGAGAATACATGATAATAGCCTAGGAAACATAAAATTATGATCATTGTTTCTCATTTTCAAGAATCATCACCAATGTGACACATGGAAAGAGCATATGAGAATCTTGTAATATAAACAATAAAAATCATAAATAAATATAATTTATTTAATTAATACTTAATTAATTTAAAAAAATTGAAATAAAAATAAGGTTAGCAAAAAAATTAAAAATAAATACTTTTGGTTTAGCTTTCTGATTCTTTGGGAAGTGATCTTCCATAAAAACTGTTATTAGATTGTATTTAAATATTTAGGCAATCTAAGGAACCTATAAGTTAGATAAAAATGAAAACCAAAATAAATATAAATCTAGATTTTTTTAACTCTCTGGAACAAAACTACTATTACGTAGAGACAAAACAAAAAAATGTTAATAGAGTCAGAAAAATGTGAAAAATAATAAAAAATAAAAGAAAAGCACTGATTACAAACTACCAAAAATGTATTCCAGCCCTATCTATATGTATAAAAAACCCACCTAAATGTGTTATCAAATCACTATTTTATGCCATGAATTCATCATTCTATTCTACAATATAGTTGTTTTGTAGAAAGGCAAAAAATAGAAATAGTAAAAGGTATAAACAAGAAAAAACAACAATAGTGAGTGTTAGAAAGATGATAAAGCAATAAAAATAATAAACATAAATAAAATATTAAATAAATTATAAATAAAAAGGTAGAAAAGAAAAAACCACCATTTGACACTATAAACCCACCATTATCCATGATAAAACTACCAAAAATGCTGATGAATTTGTTAGAAAGTGCAATGAAAAAATTGAAGTGTTATAAAAAATACCAAAATATTTTGATTTTCTTTCTCTATAGAATACCAAAAAATAAAAAAAATAATAGTGAAAAAATATAACTAATAAAAATAAAACATCTTCAAGCCGAGAAAGCCATAAAATCAAGACAAAAAACTAGAAACAGTTATAAAGACTTAGAAATCAACTAAGAATAAAGCCTTCAAAATGTTCTAAAAATTTATTGAAATGTTTTTAAAACGTTAATTATTCAAGATAAACCCATCATTATATAGGATGAAACTATTATCTAATAGGTGTACATACGACAACTCTAAATTTTTTAAAAGCATACCTCAAAACTATAAAAATGACCTTATAGACCATGATTAAATAGGTATGTAGCCTGAAAGAATCCAAAAATGACTTAAAAATCTTAAAGAATGTGATTATGGTGAACAAGATGTGGGAATGGTCCCACCATTTCATAATGTGATATCTCAATTGTAGAGCCTATACAAACTAAGAAAAAAATACATGCAAATTACTATTCTAAATCTAAACTAAAACCTCATATTGAGCTATTTAAAATAATTAAAAATAAATAAAATACTTACAATACCATCATGAAAATTAAGTACATAACCTTATATATTGAGTGAATTAGGTTTTCTCTTGATTCTTAGAATGTGGGTACTCAGCTCAATTCTCCAAGTAAAAGAAAATTTAACAACATATGGGTGTATGATTTCAATTTTCTCAATAGATGCATAAGATAATTTTGATTGTAATTCAATAACTTGAAGTGGATAATGAGAATGGAGGATTGCATGTATATTTATAGGATTTTAGGTGATACTATGGATGGTTGGGATAAATCCATATTTATTTGAATTATGTTAATTTTGGACAATCATATCTGAGTGATTATCTAAGTGGAAGAGACCAATTCCTCATATATTGGAAAGAAAAGGGGAAAGCTAGTTGGTAGTTTAAAATGTCTTAGGAATGAGTCAAGGTAGTTTTATGACCAAATAAGTTAGTTGAAATTTTTGATGATGACTCAATAATTGCTTGATAAAGTTAAGGAAGAAACTAGATGACACAAAACTTGGTTGAGAGAAGTATAGAAGATGTTTGGTGACTTAGAAATTTTATATTTTTAGATAATTTTATGGAATTATGTATGCATAGATAGTTATTTAATATTAATTAATTAATCATTGGAAAAAGGGAGGGAAGTGATGTTAGGATGACCTTAACATATAATTTAAATTTAAGGTGGTGGTGTTGATATTTAAAAAAATAAATTATGACACTAAATGTGATAGAATCTAGGTGTCTATAATTGGGACCCCAAACTATGAGGTCTCACATATTTCATATTATGCCACCTCCTAGATTAAAGTTTTGGATTTAAATAGTTTATGATTTTTAAACTTTAAATATGTAGTCTAGGAGGCAAATCTATATTGTTTGGAAGTCATATAGATAATTTTTCATCAACATGTCATTTTTATATTTCTTTTGGTGTGACTGATTGTTTGTACCATTGACCAATTTATACCCATAGGCTTAGAAATGGGTCAACCTAATACTTGATCACCCTAGTCCAAAATTAAACTTCATAATTGTTATACCTCTTGATGAGTTATGACAATCTAAAACAAGATCACTAGTTGTCATATCATATGCATGAGGTCCAATGTCTTATCATGTCATGAAACACATGGTGGTTATCCCTACTCCCTATTTAAATTTGTGTCAAGTGTCCTCATAGTGTTTGATCAAGTGTGAAGGTCCACAATAGGCTTTGAAGTGGTCTCAGTCTCAGTAGTTCAAAAGTGCCATATGGAGATGATTAAATGATGTAGTTGATGAGTCATCATGAACCTTTCTGGTGCATGTAAGATATGTAAGGTATGGTTTGATTATAAGTTTATAATAATGTTATGAAGGTACATGGGAGTATAATTAAAAACTTTATTAGTTCCTAAGGTCTTTTCATAAGTTTAGAAATGATATTCATTTGAAATTCCCTCTTACAGTCATGTATATGGTATAAAATAAGAATGCCTAACCTTAATGTGACACCACTTGGCCTTGAAAGGCCACTAAAATCACCATTCATGTCTTCATGAATCTCATTAGGACATACCTAAATCATTTCATACACTAATGAGGTCTTTCTCTTAAGTTAACATACCTAATTACAACTAAATGAGTCCCATACATGTCAAAATGTGCCACTTCAACTCCCCAATTCATACCATGAAATTTCATACATCACCTAACCCATATTTCCCTCCTCTTACCTACAAATAGTGGTTTATGGTCTAAAATATGAGAACACACAAGGAATTTACAAGTCTTAGGAGTTTTTAGAGTGGTATAGATTTTTACAATACATATTGGCTCAAGTGGAGTCAAGGGTCTATAAGGGGAGTTTACTACAAGCATATGTTGAAGAAATAAAAGTGTTTTAGGGCATAAAGATCCAAAAATAGATCCAATTTCCCCACTGAGGTCATTGGTAGACATGGAGAGCACTTCAAGTTTGTGCTCAGTCTATATAAAGGAGAGAGAGAGAGAGGGTCCAATCTATTGGCCAAAGAAATTAGAATTGATGACCTTTAAATTATGGGAATTGGTTTCAGATTTAGTCTTATGATCTATATCAACATTCACTAAGAATTTTAGTGATCTGATCACCATCCTCATCTACACAGGGCAAAATAAGGAGGATGTTTTCATTAAGATTCTGGTTTGGTTAATCAAACTGATGATTGTTCCTAGTTCCACAATTATTGTAGAGAGTTTTCATGGCATCCTCAAAATTTGGTTCACATGTGTGGGACTATAGGAGTGAGAAACATCCAAACTAATAATATCTATAGGCTATATATAAGGTTCCATTGGTGAAAATTTGTACTTAGTACATACACCTGAAGGTGAATAGTGTTAAAGGTTAAATAGGGTGTATTGAAGTTATTCATGCCTATTTAGTTCAAATTTGGAAATTCATATATAAATTTAACTCTCTCATGGTGCCTCTAAGTGGAGACTATTTACATGTTTGAGTTTCACTACATAGGAAGGCAATGTACTACATAATGGTGGCTTTAAGATTGTCAAAACAAAATAAAACATGTCATAGAGTGTTGCATTCGTATAAAGGTGTCCTTCCATAAAAGTTCTCAAGATTTATAATAGCCTCACAATCAAAAAAACCACCATCTACCTCTCAAATACCTTCTCAATCTCATTTAGTAGATGTTAAGGTCATTTAGTAAATGTTAAGGCTTTTTGGAGAGTCCTAGGTTTCCACTTTTCACCATATATGATTCATTGATGATCTCAAAATGTTATATTTTTTTGGCTATATGTATGTAGATGTATATGAACCTTGAAAAAAATTCTAGGTATAATTTCATGGTTTAGTACAAACCCTTAAAGGACTCCTGCCATTTGACCATCTTAGCATTACCAACTTACCTCAATTGTAAGCCCTACCTTCTAGTTTTCAAACTCCATATGACCTCATAGTCATGACCCTTAGGTAACCAAACCCTACTCAAGTTTGAGTCATGAAATCAAGGCCTAAACACTCTAAAATTTTATCAAGAACCATCAATGCGATATAGAAATGAACTCATGTAGTCATTAACTTTGTTGAAATGCCAAAACACTACCTATAGGAAATAACCTACGTTTACCTTTGTAAAGTCCTTCAAACTCACTATATGTAGATAAACCATGGGCATAATAAAGGGTTGTGGATAGATAGATGTATGTCTTGATAAGATGGAATCAAACATAGCAAAGGATATGGGGACTTTAAAGATGTAAATGGAAGGTCTCTTCTAACTCAAGGGTTTGTTTAATAGACTTAACTAATCAGCATACATGGATCAACACGTATAATACTATTGTAAGTCTTAAGTCTACATCCTATCCTAGGTATGAAATGATATATGGAAATGAGGTAGAAATACAAACCATGGAATATAAAACAAGGAGGTTATGTCACCAAGATAAATAAAACCTATAGGAATGCATTTTAGACTGAGTTGAGCCCACATAGTTAGTCAAGGTTGCCTGTAATGTGAAAGTGCCAAACCAATGAGATTAGTAATGCCAAAAATATATTGAAGGAGAGTCTATGGGGGATAAATACACATCCAAACTCCTTTAAGTATTACTTAAGGGTACCCCTAAGAAATGAAGCTATCTAGTCTGAGTTACAGACCTAGAAGCATACAAGTAGTGGTATGATTGTGTAAACATGTGTGTTGGTGGGGTTAGAGGAGATGAACATTAAGGTTATGATCAAGATTAAAACATGATGTTTGGGATTTTATTACACCCATATAAGAGATAAAATAAGTTCCTTGGGAACCAAAATTAGCTACTATAGTCCCATACACTAGACAATATTGGTCAAGGCAGTTTATAAGAAAGATAAAAGTTGACAAGATGTTTGAGTATAAGAGAATATGAAAATGAGGTAGAATTTGGATTTAAGGAGGTGTTATGACACCCAGTCTGGCCCTATAAGACCTAAAGGCCATTTAGGTCTAAGACCTTACTTCTACCTTGAAAAAAAGTCCAGACCTTTAGACAAGCTCAATACAATGTGGTATGTGTATGTAATTAAAAATGCATCATGTCTATAAATCAATCCTAACTTGAAGAAGATAGATCATACCATACACTTACAATTGGGGACACATTAGATAATTGAGAACATGACCAATATGGGGATCCACTAGATCCAATTAGGTGATCTCTTACTAAAATAAACCATGCTAGGGAGGGTTCCAAAGCATCTGGTCAAGCACAATCATGTAATAAACCTAATTAGATCTTATGTTTTAATATCTCAATAAATTAATAACAAGTAAAGTAAAAGTCTAATATAGTGTAAACCAAAGATTGTGGCACAAAGTATGGATAATAAACAACAAAAGTAAACATGCATAGAAGACATATACTCACATCAATGTATATATAATCCTAATTTATAGAAGATAAGTAAAAATGCATATCTATCTACTCTTACAAATGAGGAAAAAATTTAGAAATACTTATCTTCAAATATGAACCCACCGATCCTCAATCTCTCCCTTGGCCAAGGTTATTTGCAAGAGGTTGTTATGGTATGTAAGGATGACAAGGATACATTAGCTCTAGGCTACACAAACTCTCAATACATCTAAAAAACTTCTCCACAAGAAAATATCTATATCTCTAAAGAAAGTATGAAACCTTAATATTGATTCTCAAGTAGAATGGTCAATAAGAAAATGCACAATATATCTTAATTATTCTTCTCTTTTCTAAATAAAGGCAAAATGAACTTGTATATATAGGTGGATTTAAGCCTAAGCCCTTCTAAAAGTTTTGGTTGACAGGGTCGACCCAGTCGACCTAGTAAAATTTTAGACAAGAATTAACTAGGTCATAGGCTAGGTTGGCCAAGAGTTGACCTATACCCGAGGTGAATTTTACCCAAAATTGTATAGGGTTAACCTAGTTAACCTAGTACAAAAAATTGAGGTTGAAAACTTTACAGAGTTAATAGCGTCTACTTAGTATAGTGAATAGCCGAAAGGGGGTTAAGGTTAGGAAAGGGAGGACAAAAGGTGGGAAATTACTAAGGATTGTGCAAGAGAAAATGACAAGCTTAGGGATAAGGTTTTTAGGAGACAAGTGTGTAGATAATAAGTAGTAAAAAGGACAATAATCATGTAAATCATCAATGGTCTACCCACCCCTTTCTTGGTACACCCTTTAAGATGTGCAATAAAATAGATTGAGAATCGATGGGTTAATATAAGATACAAAGTATCAATAAGTGATAAAAATTTGAAAATATTATATGTATACATATGCCCCACTTGAATCTCATCACATGTCATGTGAGTGTAACATGAGATGGTGCTTCAGTAATAGAACATGAAGACACATAATGCTGATACTAATTAAAATATAGTAAGGAGAAAATAAGATAAATGAAGTACATAATTGAAAAATACATACCTTTACTTACCTTAGTACTATAGATAAATAAAGAGACTACAAGAGAAGTGAAGGCATCCAATGTGAAGAACATTAGGCAAATCTCTAGAGATTAGTTCTAGCCAAAAATCAAATTTTTTGGAATATAGGTATATAGTAGTGGAAAATATTCTCTACGATGTCATGATTCCAAAAATTTTTACAGTTCAAAAAATGAGTGAGGAGAGACAAAGATATGAAGGACTTACTAAAATTGGCAAATTAGGATTGTTAAGGCAAGGTTAGAATATTGATGGCAAATGAATGATAAAAATGATGTAAAATAAATGAAAAATGATTATAGAACATAGTAAATCACATTATAAATCATGGAAAACATAAATGGAAATAAGGAATGTATAACATACTAAATCACATTGGGAAGCATGCAAAACATAAATGGCAAATGAAATATCAATGCAAGAAATTTTTAACAAATATATGTAAGAAAGTGAAAATTAACCCTATGTAAGATAAGTATGTTGAATAAAAAATAAATAAAAACATGAATGACTAAAAATTAAATGTAAGTCAAGATGTAAGACAAACATGAAGAAGTCATTTAAAGAGAAACATGCAAGAATGCCAAATGTCATATGTAAGATAAGTGAAGTCCACAAAAATAAAACAAGAACATGATGGAGAAATGAAAATAAAAAATCTCTAAAGGATGAAAACTCAAACTTAGTGCTTGTTCAAAGATGAACTGTAATAAAACATAAACACCTAATGACATGAATAGTATGATAATAAGATGGTATGGTAAACAAATGGTGTAAGGGTGTTTGTGAGGAATCCCTGATCCTATCCAAGTTCTTACAATGCAACTCACACACTATAAACCAAGAAGTGTAATAAAGTAGATGTGATCAAAGATATGATTAACTAAAAAAAATATCCAACAAGGGTAATATAAGGAAAATGTGTATGTGAATAAGGAATGTGAGGCACCACATGGGTGATGTCAATGTCATTAGTAATAATGAGACACACTAAGCAAGTGAGAAAGACTAAGAACTATAAACACCAAGGACTTAGGACATTTTGACTAATGAACACAAAGCTTGGGTGAATAATTGAAATATATAGATCATGTCATGAAGGCCATATGCATGAAAATTAAAATGGACCTACCTTCCTACAACATGTTCCCCATTCCTTAGGACGCCTTACAGAGCTGTCAGTCTACTATGAATATTGGGTACTTGCATGAGAAATTAGGTAGCACTAAAATATTTTTTTATTCTCCTTTTCTAATCTATTGGCCTACCACACTCTAATGGACCTTTAATATATTGTGAGGGAAACTATAGAGTTTGATATTTGATTAGAGATAAAAGATGTGCTTGAAATCACATCTTTTAGTGTGATTTAACTTTTAAAATTTTTAATGTTTCCTTTTAGATCATTGCCTTTTGTTAAATGATTTGGCTTTTAACTTTATTGATGGATTTTTCTATTCCTCATCCATACATATTTGGAAAACCAAACATGGGTGTTAAACATGATAAAAAAAAGAGATCTTGCACTTGGTCACTAGAGAAAAAGCCTTAAATACCGAGGTGTCTAAAGAATCCTATACTTACCCACAAGTAAGTGTGAAATCTCAAAATTGACTGATTTAAGCCTCAAATGAAAGGAAATAAGGGAAATATGGGGGTAATAAGAGATATATCTATGTAATAAGTGATACAATGTTGAATATGATTGTAGCTAATCATAAGGAGGTAAAATAATGTTATAAAATGGATGGGGCTATGCCAATGATAGTCATATCACTAGAGAAGCCATACTAACCTACATTAAATCTATCATAATCACTAATTAAAGTATTAGTCATCCCAAAAAGTGTTTTAAAGATGTTTTAATATGGGAATTTGTGAAGAAAGCTTGGTCCTATCCATGGTCTTACACTACAACTCACAAGGTGAACACCAATGAGGTGAATGCTAAATAAGGGGAAAATAATCATAAAGCTACTAAGGCAAAGAATGACATTAAAAATAAATAAATGAAAGAGATATATAAGAACCAAAATGAAAAAAAATGTCAAATGTAATGTGTAAGAAAACCAAAGAAACCAAAGGTGACAATGATGCTAGTAAAGTGAAACTAAAAGAAGTGTACAAAAATAAAGAAACATGAGACAAAAAATAACAAGTAAGTCCTATGAAAATATTTATATCAAAGACAAACATGTGAAATACAAGTCTATAAGTCTTGGAAGGTTTTTTTAAGTTTAATTTATTTGTTATTATGCATTGTAGAATAAGAGTGGGAATCATAAGATGCCCCAATGGGTATGTGGATGTAGGGATGGGCATAATAATATACCCCAAGGTCTGAAGGGACATGTAGATGGGTATCACAATATGCACCAACATGTGAGGTGGAGTGAGGTAAAAATTAACTATTTAAATTATTTATATTGGGTTGGTAGGTGCATTTGGAGATAGGAAAATGTGTTGGTTTGTTAGATTTTAAGGTTGTTGAATGTGACATATGATGTGTAGGAGAGGTACGAAGAGGTAAAGGAGGTAAATGAGTACCATGTATGGTATAATTTAGAGTAAGACTTTGAATTAGTTACTCATTTGGTTTATGTGACCTAGGAGGTTGAGGTTCAATGGATGTAATGATATGTTTAAATCTGTTCATGTTAGCTATCCTTTCCTTAGTAGTGTAGGAAGAAGGATCAACTATGGTTTGAATAAAATTCATGGATGAGGTGTAGGTATGAGATAATTTTTGTTGATAATTAGGTAGTTTATGTTTATGTGATTATGGTTTTTTATATTAAAGTTGAGAATCTTGAAGATAGTATTGATAACATTTTTTTGTGAGAGTATCAAGATTGAAATGTAGACCAAACAAGGAAGAAAGAAAAAATCGGTGAAGATCACAACATGAATCATGAGAATGACCTATAGAAACATACCACCAACAAAATTTATCAATATTGTACCATTTTGGAGGATATTTGAAAGGATCAAATCTCATGGGTTTAGAGAGTGGAAATTTATACTTAAGTTGTTCCAGAATCAAGGAAGGGTGGGTTGGGTTAAAATTGTTTGAATTGGATGCTCCATTTTGAGGTTGAGGAGGCTTGGATGAATAAATGTTATGATAAAATGATTGTAAAGGTTTTTTAATATTTTTTTGAGGTTATTAAAATTGAGTCATAAGAAAGTATTGATTTTTGGTCTAAGGATTTTTCTAAATTTTTAGGTGAAAAGATTCAAACTTTGCATTGAAGGGGAGATTTAAGAGAAGTAATAAATAGTTTTAAAAGAGTATAATAATTCATGTTATGGTACACTTTGTGAGATAGAGAATTGTATCATTTGATGAAAGTGTGAGAAAATTCATTAAGAAGTTGTTTGGCATTGATAAAATGGCTAGGGTAGTTTTTAGGAAGGTCATCATGTTAGAATTCCTTCACCAGAGCATTGATAAATCCTCTAATTATGAAATTGAATGTATAAGAAGTTGGTTATACCATTCAAGTGAATCACTAAAAAAGGTTTTGGCTAAGATCTTTGTGGTAGATAAGGTGTTATTTTGGATCCATTCATTATAGATATTACCAAAAGACTTAAGAATGATAGTAGGGTTCTTGGTCCCATTATATGTGATAGTTGGAGAAATGTTTCCAATATCTATGGATGTAATGAATGGGGAAAAAGTCTCATTTTGAAAATATTGAAGAATTTTGTTATTCATTTTAGGTTGAGTTATGATATTCCTATTAGAATATATAAGAGGAGGAGGGACAAAATTTGGATTTGGTTGAGACATGATGACTTGAGGTGGTTGACTAGTCATGTGTAGTGACTGTTGTTGCATCTTCATCATTTGAGAATAATTAGTTGTTTGTATGATATTCATTTCTTGAACTATTTGAACAATAATTTGAGCTATGTTGATTTGAGGATTTGAAGGCTGGGCATTAAAATTGTTAGGTAGAGGATTATTAGTGTTTGTGGGAGGAGGATTCTTGTAGGTGGAGGATTCCCAATATTAGTGTTAGTTGTCTTAAGTGTGGTATAAGAAGAAGGAAGCTTGGTAAAAAAAGAATTCTTGGTAGGAGTGTAAATAATATTATCATCAAGATTTTTGAATAATTGGGAATCATCTAAATTATAAATTTGGGTGGTTTTAACTATGTTACTTTGGGAAGTGATAAGGCTTGGTGATATTATTATGGGAGTCACAAGGTGATTGTGAACATTGGTTGTAAGAAGTGGAACATAATGTGAGGTTATAACATTAGATGTAGATGGGTTGATGAGTTTATGACTTCTAGGCTTAGAAGGTGTAAAAGTGGTATAAGGTATATGATTGTCATGGTTTGGGAGTTGTCTAATAGGATTCTCTAGATCTATTATATGGTATGGGGTAGATCAATATTGAGAAGATTTAGAACCATGTGGTGAAGAGTTGTACCATAAAGAGTTGTCTTATATGGTGGAAAAGTGGGGTAGGAGAGAAAAACCCATGTAGATTTGAAATGGGTTGAGACTATCAAGAAAGAATTTGATAAGAATCTTCATGATGCCATGTAGCAGTGGATGTCAAAAATCTAGGACGAAAAATAAGTACAAAATTGGCTAAAAAGAGGGATAATGTTGAATGATAATAAGTCAACATAGTTTATCTAGTATGTTAGGAAAATAGTTTATAATGATACTAAGTTAACATAGTCAACTTAGTATGCTAAGGAGATAGTTATAAATTATAGTAAGTTGAAAAAATTAACTTAGTATGCTAAGGAGACAGTTCTGAATGATACTAAGTTGACACAGTCAACTTAGTATGCTAGGGGTAAAGTATTGAATGATACTAAGTCAACACAATTGAATTAGTATGCTAAGGGTGAAGTTATGAATGATACTAATTCAAACTAGTCAACTTAGTATGTCAAGGAGGAGAGGCAAATCAATCTGTAAGTGACTATATCGATAGAGATGATAATTTTCTAAAATAGGGAAATTTTTTACAAGAAAAATTGGAGCAAGATGAAATCAAACATATATACAATTGGACCGATGTGTCTTGATCAAATTGGAACACACAACTTAAACCTTTTACCAACATTGGCTAACATAAGTTTTGTAATACAACACACAATGAACATAGAGAAAGTAGTCAACTAAAAAATAAATTCTAACTAAGTGGTCATCCTAAATGTTATTAGATTATTAGATTATGATTTTAAGTGTGATAGGAAACTGGCTGTAAGGAACTAGAAAGCAATCTATGGATGGTTTTAGGACATTTAAGATGAAATGGATCTATATTGGAAATGGTACTAGCTTGGTATTGGGGACTACCCCATCACTTCACACACCAAAATGATAAGGGTGTCAGGTACTTTTACAATATATACCATTAACCACATGTTCATACTTGGCCAGAAAACCAAGTTGTCTTCCCCATTGGTGATGAAATCCAAGTAGGTAGGCCTTGGGTAGATAATTATTTAAATGAATTTTAAGATTATGTGATTTGGTAATCTGTGCAAGAAAATAGTGCAACTAAATGGTATATTTAAAAATCACCTAATTAGACTATATGATCTATTTTAAGCATACAAGCAACAAAAAGTGAAAGTGTTAGCTAATAACTAGCGTATAAGTGTTATTCCAACTTTGAAACATAGTATAATATTAGTTTAGATGATAATTTATACAATGATTATAGAAAAAAGTTGATAATGTCATTATTATAATGTTGAAGTAAGGGTATGAAAAATAACTACATTGATAGTGTTGACCTAGTTTTCTAGATAGATGATAAAATACAAAACTATGTCGATAGTGTCGACCTAGTTGACTATATAGGGACAATTTAAAAGACTTCAAACTATGAAAAACAAAATTGTAATGAATAAAAGAAATGAAAGATAAAGAGAGAAAGGAACCTTGGTGGGATTTAAGATGCTTAGATTTTCAAAAGAATTGTTTAAGATACTTGAAAGTTCTACCATCAAAGTTGACTAGGTTGACCTAGTTCTGTAAAACCCTACTACTGATGCCTGTAAAAATAACTATGTCAATAGGGTTGACCTAGTTTATTTTTTGGAAGTCTAAAAGTGTACTATGTTGACCTAGTAGCCTAAACTTAGAAGAGAAAAACCTATACTATGTTGATATAATTGACCCTATAACCTATACCTAATGAATAACCTATACAAATAGAATAGAGTCATATAACTATACTAGCAACGTCGACATAATATAATAAGTATAGAGAAATAATAAGATAAAATGATAAAATTTTAAAAATGTGAGATAAAACCTATAAGTGTTAGATTCATGTCAGGTTTACTAGAATGTATGCAATAAAAATGCATCATGTCTATAAATCAATCCTAACTTGGAGAAGATAGATCATACCATATGCTTCTAATTAGGGACACATTAAATAATTGAGAACATAACTAATATGGGGATTCTATAGACCCAATTAAGGGATCTATTTCCAAATAAACCATGCTAGGGAGGTTTACAAAGCCTCTAATCAAGCACCATCACATGATAACCCTAATTAGCTCTTATGTCTTCATATCTCACTAAACTAAACAAGTAAAGTAAAAGTCTAATATAGTGCTCACCAAAGCTTTTGGCATAAAGTGGGGGTAATAAAAAATAAAAGTATACATGCATAGAATACATACACTCACATCAGTGTTTACATAATCCTAATGCATAGAAGAGTATAAACACATATCTATATACTTTTACAAATGAGGAACAAAATTAGGAATACTTACCTTTAGAGACAAACCTGTTGAGCCTCAATATCTCCTTTAGCCAAGGTGATTTACAAGAGGTTGTTTTGGTATTTAAGGATGACAAGGATAAATAAGATCTAGGCTACACAACCTATCAATGCATCCAAAAGACTTCTCTACAAGACAATATCCATATCTCCATAGAAAGTATAAAACCCTAAGCTTGTTCTTCAAGTAGAATGGTCAATAAAAAATGCGTAATATATCTTACTTATTCTTCTCTTCTCTAAATAATGGTAAAATTAACTTGTATATATATTTAGATTTAATCATATGCCCTTTTAAAAGATTTATCCAATAGGGTTGACCCAGTTGACCTAGCACAATTTTGGATAAGAATTCACTGGGTCACGGGCTAAGTCAGCCAAGAACTGACCTAGACCCTAAGTGAATTTTACCCAAATCTATACAGGGAAAAACAAGTCAATACAGTATAGGAAATTGAGGCTAAAAATTGAATAAATTTGATAGTGCTGACCTAGTAAATTAAATAGTTAAAAGGGGGTTAATATTAGGAAAAGGGGGATAAATGGTAGGAAATGACTAAAGAGTGTGCAAGAGATAAGAATAAGCTTAGAGATAAGTTTTTTAGAGATAAGTGTGTATATAACAAGTAGCATAAGGGACAAAAATATTTCAAAGCACCAATGGTCTGCCCACCCCTTTCTTGATGCACCCCTTAAGGTGTACACTTAGAGAGATTGAGATTTGATAGGTTCCTGCTAGATAAAAAGTGTCATTAAGTGATAAATGTTTGAAAATATAATGTGTATATAGTATGTATGTGAGGATGTTTTAGACAATAGATAAGTCATTTAGGGAAAAGGAATGCAAGGAGATAATAATGTTTGTGTTTTATCCCTCTCTTGAGCTCTATTTTCCTTAGCAAGAATGTCAAGCTACATCTTCAAGCACTCATACCTTTAACCACAAAGGGACCCAAGCCTAGGGATATTATGTAAACTTAAGAACCCCTATAGAATAAAATTACATAAAGGAGTGAGTGGTTTTGGGGGGCCCAATTTTATGAATGAATGGTAAGAAGTTAACTTGCTTAAACTACCTAAAAAAAATCTTAAGGCACACCTTCCAACACTCATATCTCCACACACACTTTGCATAGGATCCTAAGATGTTTAGGAGAGATGAATGGGTCAATGGGCTAAAGGTTCATGACAATAAGTTTTAGTTTGGAGGTATTTATTGTATGATCCATCATTAATATGGTGGATCTCCAAAACTCTCCTTAAACCCTAGATTAGACCTGATGATAGAATTAGACCCTCAAATACATTCAAATGGAGTGATCAAGATATAAAAGGGTCATATGATATTACAAAGTCCCTTCGTCACTTAGATGACCTATTGGTTATCATGTTTAGGGGTTATGATATATGGATCAGGCTTGAGAAAATAATTTTTATCCTGTGAATAAAATTTTGAGAAGGATTTGCATATATCATGGGTTTCTAAAGTGAGAGAGGGTCTCAAAGTTCCCAAATGATCTCACAATAGCACCTACATGAACCTCCATAATTAGTTACTCTTGTAGAAAAACTTGGGTGTCTAAGTGAGAGACTATATTACACACAACAAAAGGTAAATGGCTTGATGAATCCAACATAAATTCTCTAAAGGTCCTCAAGCATGATTATCATGTTAATAACAATGGATAGGTTCTTTGAAACTCTAGCTCAAGGTCAAAACTTTGAAACCCTACACTTATGCTTATTGATATAATATACTTATTAAGATAGTGGCACTAAGAGGATAGAGCAAAGGGAAAATGGATATTAGATGGCACCTCAAACCTTCAAAGGAATGATCATTAGGCTATTTTATATGTGTGGGTCATTTTGGTTTATAGGAGAAATACCACAATTGGCCCTTTTGGCTTGTAGACACCTCAAGACTACCCAAAATGTATCTTCTCACTTGAAAGGCAAATTCACAAGCTCAAAACTATATAGATCTATTGCATTGGAGGCTGATCACTTTAGGAGAGGTGATTGGCCTTGTTTATAAGGGGTTATTGGAATTAGTTTAGAGGTTTATCCCCTAACCTCTATGAACCATTGCTAAGAGTCTTGGACACTATTAAACCTCTATAAAACCCTAATAAATACCCAAATAGAGATATTTGAGATAAAATTCATCAAAATGAATTAAAATCACTTTTAAAATACTTAGGTCATGTAGTTCACTTAGATAATGTTGTTATCATGGTACTAGTCTGTATAGATAATGTATGGACACTCTAAAAACTATAAGTTTATAAAGATTTGAATAGGAGATGAAGTCTAAGAATTGGTCAAAGATTTTAAAATAGTTATATGGGATGGTTTTAGGCTTGTTTCATCTTCTCAAATCATGAAATATCCAAAAAATTGGTTAGATATAGTTATGAAAACCTCCACCAATCATCTAGTCTACACAAGCTAGTGAAGATGGCCTACTCATATAAGTGAAGTGAAATTGTAAGTATAGAATATTTGAAAGGTATAGATACTAGTATGAAGTTATAATTCAATCCTCATGAATCTATAAACAATCCTAGTATGATAAGTTAACTTAGATATATTTAAGGTCTAATTCAATCCTCATTACCCTCCAAATAATGAATGAGCAAAAACTAGGCTACTAGTCCATGAGGTCTACTTAACCAACAAGATAAAGAATATCACTAGATTAAAATGAAAATTTGGAGTTAATATGACATATTAGGAAATATTTAAATTCCAATTGAGGTGAGTAGATTCCATATTACTGAGCATTATGAAGGATTTTGGGTAGTTTTTTGAACATGACCAATGTGTAAATAAGGGCAACTACTTAATGCCTCATGGAAAAGGCCTAATTTTAACTCTTTAAATGATTATAAATTTATGAAATTAGAGATATTTTAATAATTATGGTGTGTATGGAATATTTATGAAACAAATCTTGATAAAAATAGAACTCAACACTCTAATGTGTTCATTCAAGGCACTAATCAACCAAGCAATGCATAGGGGAGTGTAAAAGAATGTTGTAGCTGATGCATGATCATTATGGACTATTCATGGCCACTTATATTACAATATTAATTCCTCTCTCTTGTACACAAATTTATATATTCAATCATTGAGTCCTTTATTTTCATCTCTCAGTTGGGTATAGGAAAACTCTATCAATTTGTATCTTAAGCCTTGAGAATCAATAGAGAAAAGGATGGTTACAGACTTTTGTTAGTAGTAGTGTGTATTATTGTTTTTTTAATTTCATAAATTATGATGTACATCTTCTTTTTTAGATCCTATCTTTCAACTATTGTTACATTATCATCCAATGCAGGTCATGTGAAGTGTTGAGAGGTGGTAGTTTTATTGAAGAGTGAACTGATTGGTAGTGTCTCTAACAAACCTTCCTCCCATTAACTTAAAGTTTTAGATCTCCCACATAACCTACACATTTAATACTTATTCTTAAGAGTGTGTTAAGAATATTTTTAAGTCATTATCTTTCAATAGATTCATAAAGTGTGTTAAAGATCAGTCAAGAGAGGATAAGTGAACATTGGTGCATCACCAGCCTTAGAGTAGGTTTTATTTTCATGTTTTCATCCTATCCATTTTCATCCCAATATTATTAGGTCTTAGGAAGAGATTTGAATTTGATACATCAGGTGATCTAGCCACATAATCTAGAGGTTTGGTCTTATTATAGGTCACCCATAAACTTTAGACCAATCTCATATTAGTCTAAGTTTGGAGAAAAATTAAACTATCTCATTCAAAGGGTGTAGCTTGGAGTGCTAACAGTTTTGGCATGCCTAGTGGGACTATATTTAAAGTGACTTGGAACATTATTTGTCAATCTTGGAGAACATCTAAAATCTTCAAGTACATCAGTGATAGATCTGAAATCAAGTTACATGCAAAAGGTGGCCATAATATCTTCCTTAAAAGGTAAGGACATTGATTTTGTTGAGTTATGATTGGACATTACTAGGAGGAGGAGATATCCTAGGTTCAATCCCAATCCTACACCTTATAACTCTCCTAATTCTACCCAAATAAACATTGCTATAAATCTTATACCTCTAATGGCTAGACCTAGAATACAAGCCTTTATGCCTTTTAATGGTGGTAGCCCTTTAAAACTCATTTAGTTTGATGACATACCTATTATTGCCCTTAAAATCCTTCCCTAATTCATATGAGATAACTCAAATATCCCTTATAATGTATTGTAGACATAACCAATTTATGTTCAATCCATAATGTAACCTAAGAAAATGTGGATATGAGACTATTGGTAACCTCATTGAATGATAATGCACTCTAATGGTATATGGGTTAGCACTTGCATACATAATACCTAGGATGAGTTTGGAGAGAATTTGTGTAAGAACTTTGAGGATAAGAGTGAACACCTTTCTTTGGTGGAACAAATGACCAAAATTCAAAGAGCCCCCAAGAATTTATGGTATATTTCAACTATACGTTTTAGAAAATTTGGGATAGGATCCCCACAATCATTAAGCCCACCCATAATTATGAATTATTGTACTACCTAAGGGATCTTAATTCTAAGATGGTAGTCATGATACAATCCATGAGGGGAAGCACTTTGTTAGAAGCTTATGAGGTAGCCATAAGGGAATAAAATTGCCTAATCTAAGTAGGTAAGATTCCCCTAGACCCTTCATGCCTTTGTTACAAAAAATTTAACCTATTATGCCTACTATTTCTCCATTACCAACCCCAACCAATCATGGATATGTAAATGGAATCCAAGTGGATATATTGGGAAAGATAAAAGGACTAATCAAGGCCCAAAACAATAAGTTAGTGGCCTTGAAGAGGCATCAAATTCCACCCCACAAGACTTATCAAGCACTCTACCAATCCCATTATCATATTATCAATATTAAATACCTCCTTATTAGACAAATAAATAAGGCCAAGGTTAGATTACACAAGCATGACCATATAACAATTATAATCTTAATGCTTTCATCAGTTCTAGAGCCTTGGTTCTAACTCAAAATAATAATGCTCAAGAGGGTCAATGGACTACTTAATGGGGGTAGTAAAATTATATGTAAATGTATCCAAGTGGTGATGTGTTTCAAGCATCATTCATTCAACAAGGTCCTTCTCTCCCATCACATGATAATCTACCTCCTGTATAACACAAGGAAGGTCATCTATGATGCATGGAGACACTCCCTTTATAACTCAATCTAAGATGCCAAGCCAAGAATGAGAAATTAGGATCAAATACCTTATGAAACTACATTTTATATCTTATAAGAAGGTGAACACTACTTTGAACAAGTGGAAGCCAATCAAGGATATAATGCAACCAAGGTAGATAGTTTAGTTGCATCCCATATAAGGGCTAAGAGAAGGGTAGTTGATGATATTTTGGGACTTGAAAAGGTATTTTATATACCTTATTAGAAACCTAAATGGGTTTACACTCAATATATATCTCACAAGACACGATCAACCTAGTAGATGTAAGATAGGAAAGGGTAGAATCAGAAGGGTCCTTTTATACCTCAGTTTACATAATCTCCAAGCAATGTTTCTACCCCTAAGTTATAGTCTAAGGTAACCAAACCTTACCTTAGAATTGTGAGCCATATGAAGAAGGCCCATTTTACTATCCCTATGTGGGATACTTTTCTTATTTTAGAGCAAAAGGACCTCCTTCTAGAAGAACTTTCTAAAATCTAGGTCTTGGATAGACAAGAAAAAAAGGTAAGTGTATTCCTTACTAATTCATCCAACCTCACAAGTCCCAAACACCTAAGGTATGAAAATGAAATACCTTATACATTTTAGTCATCATAGGTGATTTCCTTGTGCAAAATTTCATGATATATAGTGGGGCTAACACTTATATCATGCTTAAGTCTATAGCTAATAAACTGAGGCTTAAATATGAACCTAATGCAAAGGGGTTTTATAGTTATATGGGTTTCCTACCAAGATTTTGGGTGTCCTTAAGGACCTTAAAATCATATCGACTAATTTTCCTTATTGTACTATATCTCAAGATGTCATGGTAGTTGACCTTCTTCCCTACTTTGCCTTATACTTAGCTAGGGATTTCATTGTTAAAATTGAGGGGTATCTCTCTTCTTATTGGTCCTAAATGGTATTTAGGAATAGTTATGGGATAAAGGTTAATTTAAGGTCTGAACCTATTTATAGGTTATACTTATAACCCTACATGCCCAACCTATCAAGTGTTAATTATACTATCTTAGATGAGGATGAACACCCCAATGACCAAGAGCATATGGAACCACTAGAAGGCATATAAGATTTGCTCCTTGATGAGTGGGAAGAATAAAATCATGGATATAGTCCTTAAAATACCATTTAAAGGGTAGGTTTGGGTGTGTATTGTATGCATGAAGGAGCTACCATGCCAAGTTTCACTAGCACAAGTCAAGAACTTGAAGGGGTATATAACTTGCTTTTAATGGGTCTAAATCAAAGAATCGGAGTGGGGCAGGTGTTATAATTATCTCAATACACAAGATAAGGTATTATTATTAAATAATGTTTCAATTTAGTTTCACTTCTAATACTATAGAATATGAGGTCCTCATCCATGAGATACAATGGGTAAGGAAGAGAGGTATCAAGATTTTGCAAGATAAAAGATAAAGTGAGTTAGTGGTGAAATAGGTAAGAGACCTAAGTAAAGTCAAGAATCCACTCTTTAAGGCCTAAAAACATAGGGTTTGGGAAATCTTGTAGGACTTTCAAGCCTTTGACATTTACTTTATTCCTAGGGAGGCCAATCATCATGTAGATCAGTTAGCTACCATTCGAGCACAATATGATATAATTGATGGGGTCAAGGACATCAAAGAGTATTCAAAAATCAAATTAGTATGAAAGATATTAGTCCCTAATAATGAGGTGAGTTTTCAAGTATTTTTAAAATGATAGACATATTACTTGTTTCTTACAACATGAGGCAGAATTATGCTCAATGAATCAAGGTAGGCTACAACATCAATATAGTGACTAGATTATCCAATTGAGGATAAATAAGTTGATTAAGGGATTGATAAAACTAGAGATCATATTTAATGAGGATGACTGATTGAGGAGGGATAAGGTAAGAATATCTATTAAGGAAGAACACTATGAGAAGGTTGTCATATTCAAAGACAAATTACTCAAGTTAGGAAAGGTGAATACCAAATAAGAGAGGGGAGCCTTAGTATAATTATGACAAGAATTTGTAGATGTATTTACATGATAATATAATTATTTAAAGGGTTTTGATACTATATTAATACACATACCATAGATTTGGAGGAGAATGCCAAACCTATGAGGTAAAAACAAACGCCGATTAACCCCAAAATTGAGATCCTTATGAGGAAAGAGTTGATAAAACTTATTGAATCCAATATTATCTTCCCCATAAAACATTCTTCATGGGTGGAAGATATTGTGCCTATGAGGAAGAAGAATGGGGAGATACGTTTGTATGTGGACTTTAGAGATCTCAACAGGGTGTCACTAAGAGATCACTACCCTCTACCATCAATGGATCAGATTATTCAAAGAGTTATAGGTTCACAAAGGTTGTATTTTCTTGATGGATAATCTAGATAAAATTAGGTATTTGTGAGAGAGGAGGATAGACACAAAAATGCCTTCACAATCAAGTGGGGCATATATGCATACAAGAAGATGTCTTTCGAACTATCCAATACAAGGGATACCTTCCAAAGGGTAATGTATGTGGCCTTCAAAGTGCTCATAAATGGGATGGTACTCATATACCTTAATGACATCACCATGTTTTCCAAGGATCCCAAGGATCACTTTACACATTTGAGATTGGTGTTTGATACGTGCAAGCAGTTTGGGGTCTCTTTGAACCCCCAAAAATGAATATTTGTAGTGCATGAGGGTAGACTTCTAGGACATGTGTCAAAAGATGGTGTCTCCATTAACCCTGAGAGGATATAATCAATCCTTGATTTATCACTACATAAATACAATAAGGGGTTATAAAGTTTCTTGGGTAAGATCAACTGCATTAGAAGATTCATACTTGGATTTGCATAATTGGTAAGGCCAATAACTCACATGCTTAAGAAACACAAGGAGTTATCATGGAGAAAATAAGGTAAAATAAATTTTGAGGCCATACATCAAGTCATTTCCCAAGATATCACCCTCCTTAACCTTTATTTTACAAAATATCTCTTCATGTATGCCTTATCCACAAGTGATACCATTTCTGCTATGCTCATGCAAAAAAATAGTGAAGAACTAAGTAACCCATTGCCTTCTTTAGTCAAGCATTGGAGGTGTATGAGGAGAGATATACATTTGTTGAAAAATATGTCCTTTTTTCATGATAGGCATAAATATGTTTAGATACATGGTATCTAACAATAAGATCTTTGTGATGGTGATTCACCCTAGTATTAAAGACTTCATCCCTAATAGGGACTCGAATGAGAATATGGCTGGTTGGGTGACCAAGTGCATAGAGTATGATATATAGGTTAAGGTTACTACATTTATCATAGGTGGAATAATTTTTTATCACATTGATACAAATTCTAAGGAGGAAAAATAATTGGTTTTGACAGTCTAAGAGAGTTAACAAGCAACTACAACTATCTCTCCTTCGAATTGGATCCAAGACATAGTCCAAGTGGTAGAATGTCTGATGGGTTTAGATAGAATAAGAAGGAATAATTTAAGAATTAAATCCATCCCTTATGTATTTTAAGATGGGGTAATATTCAATAAGGACATTGGTGGTATGCTCTTAAGGTGTATAGATACTAGTCAAGTTGACAAGTTGATAAAGCAATTTCATGATGGGCCTACAAGAGTGAAGTTTATAGCCAAGAAAACAACATATAAGATCATAAGACCAAGTTATTTTTGGCCCAATTTATTTATGGACTCACACGATTGGGTTAGGAGGTGTCCCAAATGTGTTATGTTTATCAATAACCAATGACTAGCTGCCTTGCCTCTAAAACCCATTCAAGTTGAGCAACCATTCATGAAATGGGGATTATAATTCATAGGTATGATTAAAGCCCCATATAGTTATAGGAATAAGTGTGTTTTACTATGTAATGATTAATTTACCAGGTGGGTAGAGGAAACTACACTTAAGGAGGTAAATGAGAACTCAATTTTGGAGTTTAATGACAGCCTAGTGACTAGGTTTGGGTCCCCTCCACCATTATATCAGATAATGCATTGGAATTCAATAGTGAAAAGGTGTGTTAATGGGCCCTTAATCATATAATATACCTCAATTATTCATCCAACTACTATCCATAGGGAAATGGACTATCAGAGTCCACCAATAAGATCTTGATTAGGATTATAAAAAGGATCATGGAGGATAATCAAAGGGAGTGGCACACCAAGTTAAATAATGACTTGTGGGTAGATAAAATTACTCCTAATAATTCTACTATTCACTCACCTTATCTCATTATTTATGTAAAAGAATAAAAATTTCCCATCTCACTTGAGCTGCCAGCCTTGGAACTTACACACCAACTTGAGTTCATGGAGAGTGATGCAATGCGAGTGAGGAATGAGTTAAGGGAGTTGGAAGAGAAAAGAGAAAGTGACATGAAGTCCATATGGTCCAACCAATACCAAGTAAAAATATCATTTGACAAGAGAGCCTCATCAAATACCTTTCAACAAGGTGACATTGTGCTTAAGTGGGATGAGGACCGTACCAATCTAGGTAAGCATTTAAAATTTGATAATATTTAGAATGGGCCATATATAATTACTAGGTGTAAGGAGAGTAATGCCTTCCAATTATCTATATTGAGTGGTGAGTAAATACCTATCCTTTTTCATGGTATGTTCTTTAATTATTGTTATTAGAATGAATAAGTCCTCTTATACATAGTAGTTAATTTCTTTCCTCTTAGTATTATTTCACATGCTGGTTAGTTGGTTTATTCTAGTTGTTTGTTGCTATGTGTTTTTGTTTTATTATTATCTCTTATTTTGTATCTTGTTGTGTTTTTTTTGTCCTCAAGGGATGTAAGGTATTAGGAAAATTCATTGTGTAGTGAAGGGGCTTTATCTAGTCATGAGTGATAAGCAAAGATGTTATAGGTTCTTTTGACCAATAGGCAAGTCAAACTAGTTGAGTCACCAAAAATGTTGACCACTTTCTAACCTCAACACTAGAAAGGGGTCAACTAAATCCCTGAACACCCTAGTCCACCATTAAACTTCATTAATGGTATACCTGTTGATGAGTTAGGATAGTCCAAAATAAGGTCATTGGTTGTCATATCAAATGTATCAGGTCCACTATCTTATCATGTCATGAAACACATGGTGGTTATCCCTAATCCCTATTTAAATTTGTGTCAAGTGTCCTCATAGTGTTTGAGCATGTGTGAAGGTACATAATAGGATTTGAAGTGGTCTCAATAGTTTAAAAGTGCCATGATGAAGATGCTTGAATGATGCAACTAATGAGTCATCATGAACATTTTTGGTGTATGTAAGATATGTAAGGTATGGTTTGATTACAAGTTTTTAAGAATGTTATGAAGGTACATAAGATCCTAATTGAAACCTTTATAAGGTCCTAAGGTATTTTCATAAGTGTTGAAATGATATTCATTTGAAATCCCCTCTTAAATTCATGTATATGGTCTAAAAGAGAAATATATGACCTTAATGTGACACTAATTGACCTTGAAAGGACACTAAAACCACCATTCACGTCTTCATGAGCCTTCATGAATCCAATTAGGCCATACCCACAGCATTTCATACACTAATGAGGTCCTTCTCACAAGTCAACATACCTAATTTCCATTTAATGGGCTCCACATGTGTCAAAATGTGCCTCTTCAACTCTCTAATTGATACCATGAAATTTCATACATCACCTGACTCCTATTTTCCCTCCTCCTACCTGTCAATAGTGGTTTATGGTCTAAAACATGTTAAAACATAGGGAATTTGTAGGTTTTAGGAACATTTAGAGTGGTATGGATCTATTTATTAAAGATTAGCTCAAGTGGAGTCAGGGGTCTATAAGGGGAGTTCACTACAGGCATATGTTAAAGAAATCAAAGTGTTTTAGGGACCAAAAATACAAAAACTAATCCACTTTCCCCACCAAGCTCATTGGTAGACATGGAGAGCACTTCAAGTTTGTGCTTAGTCTGTATAGAGGAGAGAGAGAGGGTCTAAGCTCTTAGCCAAATAAAGTGGACTTGATAACCTTCCAGTCATGGGAAATTATTTTATAATTAGTTTTATGAGTTGTATCAACATTCACTAAGAATCTGAGTGATTTGGCCACCAACCTCATCTACATAGGGCAAAATAAGGAGGATGATTTCATTGAGTTTTTGGCTTAGTTGATCAAATTTCTAATTATTCTTGGTTCCTCAAGTTCCACAGAGACTTTTCATGGACTCCTCAACATTTGGTTCACATGTGTGGGCCTATAAGAGTGTGAAACATCAAAACTACCAATATATGAAGGCTAAAAACAAGGTTCCATTGGTGAGAATGAGTAGTTAGTGCATACATCTAAAGGTGAATAATGTGGAAGGTTCAATAGGGTGTCTTGAAGTTATTCATGCCTCTTTGGTTCAAAGTTGTATATTCATATAAACCTATAACTCTTTTATGGTGCCTCTAAGTGAAGACTGTCTCCATGTCTGAGTTTCACTACATAGGAAGGCAATGTACTAAATAATGGTGGATTTAAGGTTGTCAAAACATAGTAAAACACATCATGGAGTGTTAGATTCATACCATGATGTCCTTCTCTCAATGTTATCAAAATTCATCATAACCTTACAACCAAAGAAACAACTATCTACCTCTAGAATACCTTTATAATCTCATTTAATAGATGTTAATGTCATTGATCAAATGTTAAGGAGTTTTAGAGAGTCCTAGGTTTCTACTTTTCACCATATATGCTTCATTGATGATATTAAAATGTTATATTTTGTTGGGTATTTTTATGGATATGTCTAAGGACCTTAAAAATATTTTTGGGTATAAGTTCATGGTTTAATCCAAACCCTCAAAGAACTCTTTCCCTTTTACCATCTTATCACTGACAACTTACCTCAGTTATAAGCCCTAGCTTTTAGTTTTCAAACTCTATATGACCTCACAGTCATCACCCTCATGCCACCAACCCATACCCAAGTCCAAATAATGAAATTAAGGTCTAAACAATCTAAAAGGTTATCAAGAAACATCAATGCCATAAATAAATGGACTTATGTAGTCATTAACCCTATTGAGATACCAAATCACTACATACAAACTCACTATATGAAGATAAGCCCTAGGCATAAGAAAGGGTTGTGGCTAGGAATATGTATGTCTTTAGAAGTTGGACTCAAACATAATAAAGGATATGGGGACCTCAAGTATGTAAATGGAGGCTCTTTTATAACTCATGGGTCTATTTAATAGACTTAACTAATCAACATACATGGATCAGTACCTATAATATTCTTACAATTCTTAGGTCTACATCCTATCCTAGATATGAAATAATATATGCATATGAGGGAGAAATCCAAATGAAGGAAGATAAGATAAGGAGGTTATGTCACCAAAAGTAATAAAACCTATATGAATGCATTTTGGATTGAGTTAATCCCACATAGTCAGTCAAGGTTTCCTATAATGTGAAAGTGTCATACCAATGAGAGTAATAATACCCATAATATATTAAAGGAGAGTCTCTAGGGGATAAAGACACATCCAAACTCCTTGAGGTCTTACTTGAGGTTACTCCTAAATAATGAAGATGTTTGGTCTAATTTTCAAACTTAAAAGCATACAAGTAGTGGTATGACTGTGTATACATGTGTGTTAGTAGGGTTATAGGAGATGAGCCTTAAGGTTATGTGTTATGTCCCCTTTTTCCAAAATGTGACATTTGATGAATACTGGTAGCCTATTTATTCTTGTAGGATATTTTAGGTGTTGTAAGGGGTTTTTAATATAAAATAACTATTCACCAAGTATTATTCATTGGTAATATTCATAGATCACTATTCACATGCCACTATTCATGGTGACATGGTATAGTTTTGAGGTGGCATATTGATTAAATATCCCGGGGGATGTGGCTTGGCTCAGATAAGTAGTTGTTAATTTTTGAAAATGGAGGAAAGAAGAGTGGGGCAAAATTATCCACTTGGCCACATGGGAGGAATAGTGAAATCATGTAAGGGACAAATTGATTGAAGATCTCATCATTCTACTCACCCATGTGATTGAAGGAATCTTTTGACTAATGTGCTCGCAGATGAGAAAGTGGGAGACAAGGTCTAATATTTTTTATTGAAGGTCTTATGTAAATGATTAAGGGCACATGAGAGTTGGTCAAAAAGAAGATCTTGAAAGATGTTTGGTATATGTGAAAGATTCTTAACACATGTGAGTGATAATTGGCACTATTGATGAATAGTGAAACCACTATAGGCATGACACGTTTCTTTGATTCTACTCCAAGTTTCCTCCCTCTCTTCTCTCCCTCTCATTTTTATTTCATCTTTAAAATCATAAATCCCCCTTATTTTTTAAGATTGAACTTATGTTCAACTTCTTCCTCTCTTAAGGACAAAATCCCTTAGAGTATGGATAATATTAGAGGATGAAAATCCTCTCAAGATAACTAATTTCAATGGTGATATATGCCCCTTAGATGGTGTTGGTAATTCCATCTAGGAATTGCACTTAATATTCATTCAAAGTTACTAGATTCGGTGGTGAGAGATCCACCCTAGATGGTTGTATGCAGTATCAGAGTTGTAGTAGCAGAGTGTGTATTGTGTGCAAGGATTTTAAGTATTATAAGTGTGCAAGTCTTTTAGTGTATATGTATATTTCATGTAATTGTTATTTCACTAGTTGGTATTGTTCTTCATGTGGTGTGTTGTAAGGAGTTATTGATGATAGTTTATTCTATCTTGTGTAATCTTCAATATTGTCATTTTTGTAAACTCCCATTATATGCAAATATTTATTTATGAGAAGTTGTCTATTGTATAATTCAATGTTGCAATTATGTAATGTGTTAAATAATAATAAGTGTATTTATGTTAATGTAAGTGTGGGTTGGGAAAATAATTTTTTTTTGAGTCCATTAGTATAAGTGTTGTTAGTTGGGATTTTATAGTTTTAGAGTGTTTTATCAAATATCCCCATTTGGAATATTTTAGTTGTATTAGAACATAGTGTCATATAGTGTGGATTTTATATATTTGATTTTTTTAGTAAATATCCCATTCAGGGATATTTTAGTGGTATCAAAGCATAGTGTCATAGAGAGTGGATTTTATATATTTGAGTGTATTTAGTAGATATCCCATTTGGGGATATTTCAGTGGTATCAGAGCCTTGTATCCTACCATCTTGTTGGGAAGATAACTCTTGTTGTAGTTTCTTAGTGTGAGTGACTACAATGCATTGGAAACCAAATTTATTACCAAAGGTATATGAAATTGATCTTATATAAACACTAATGAGGAGGATACATAACTATAAATGAGATGCTACCCAATTTCTAAATGAGTATCATAAATCACCAAATGATTTAAAAATCTAAGTCTCTTTTGATGTGTACTTGGGAATAAAAGCATTATGGGATCCTAGTAGAAAGGGTGTTGTAAAATACATAAGAAAAACAAGGATTATTGAAGAGAAGACAAAAATCTCCAAGAAATTTGAGGAAAAGAAAAATATTGTGATGGAAGCCAAATCAAAAGAAGTTTCTACAAGAGAAGAAGAGAGTAGAAAAAACAAGATTAGAAGAAATAAAATTTGCTTCACATGCAAGGAGTCTTGGGAGCCCAACCATAAATGCAAGAACAAAAAAGGGGCTGAAATCAGAGACATTGTGATGGAGGAGAATAAGAAATAAAAAAGAGTTTAACTTGAGGCACTCTAAGCCATGGAGGTTGAAGGTAAAAATTATTTGATAGTAGAGAATATCTCATTGATTTCTAATGCTTGTATGTATCAAAAAAAGGGTGAATAAGTCAATGATATTTCCACCATCCAAGAGGAAGACCTAGTACTAGAAGAATTTTGTGGGCAACCCTTAAAGGAACTCCATATACAATATTTAGGAAAATAAAGTCCAAAATTTGATGAAGATAATGGATAAGTGGATGCTAAAGAATTACAAATGCTGGAGGAATTGTTTAGTCCATCTTAAGAATAAAATGAAATTTATCCTAATTTTCCAATGAATGAGGACAGCATGGAAGTAGAGTTACCAGATTTGGATGTAGAGGATATGCATATAAGTGCACACAAGGAGAATGGGTCATTGGAAATATACCATGACCAACATGAGGAGTTGGGAAACATGTCCTTAGGGCATAGTGGAGAAATTGATGAGTTTATTATGGTATATTATGTTTCCCATAATTTGTTTTTAATATTTTAAGGTATATCCATGACCAATATATCAAAGTATGGGGCAGCCCAAGCATATGGTATAGATAGTAATATTATAATTAGTTTGGAGGAAGTATTTTATTTAACATCACTTGGTGTGTCATTTCGAGTTCTTGTGCATATTAGAGTGGTTTAGAGGATGCACAGTGAAGAATTTTGGAGATTTTTTTGGGATCCTAGTGTTTGGATTCTTGAAGTTAACTTGGTTTCTTAAGGACAAACAATCTTTGGGAAGGGAGGATTTGTAATGTCCCCTTTTTCTCAAATGTGACATTTGATGATTACTAGTAGCCTATTTTATTTCCATAGGCTATTTTGGGTGTTGTAAGGGATTTTAGTATAAAATCACTATTCACCAAGTAATATTCAATGGTAATATTCAAAAATAATTATTCACATGCCACCATTCGTAGTTATGTGGCATAATGATGAGGTGTCTTGGGGGATGTGGCTTGGCTCACATAAGTAATTACTAATTATTGAAAATGGAAGAAAGAGAAGTGGGGTATAATTATCCACTTAGACACATGAGAGGAATAATGGAAGCATATGAGGGACAAATTGATTGAATATCTCATCATTCCACTCACCCTTATAATTTAATGAATCTTTTAACTAATGAGTTTGCACATGGGAAAATAGGAGACAAGGTCTAATATTCTTGATTGAGGGTCACATGTAAAGGATTGAGGGAACATGGGAGTTGAAAAAAAAATAAGATATTGAAATATGTTTGGCACATGTGAGAGACAATTGGCACTATTGATGAATAGTGCAACCACTATATGCATGGCACATTTCTTTACTTCTACTCCAAGTTTCCTCCCTCTCTTCTCTCCCTCTCATAACTATATATGGAGATCATTCTAATTTGTAATTATTCTTGGAAATCATAAACCCCCATTATTTTGTAATCTTGAAATTATATTCAACTTCTTCCTCTCTTAAGGATGAAATACCTTAGAGTATGGATAATCTTAGAGGATGAAAGCCCTCTCAAGATAACTAGTTTCAGTGGTGAGATATCCTCCCTAGTTGGTGTTGGTAATTCCATATAGGAGTTACAATTGGGATTGATTTAGATTTTTTGGATTCAATGTTGAGAGATCCACCCTAGCTAGTTGTATGTAGTAACAAAGTTACAGTAGTAGAGTGTGTGTTGTGTGTAGGGATTTCAAGTATTGTAAGTGTGTAATTATTTTAGTGTATTTATATATTTAATGTAATAATTATTTTACCATTTGTAGTTTTATTCATGTGGTGTGTTTTATGAGTTGTTAATGATAGTTTATTCTATCTTGTGTTATCTTTGATATTGTCATTATAGTAAGATCCCATTGTATGCAAGGAGTTATTTATGAGAAGTTGTTTATTGTATCATTTAGTGTTACAATTATGGAATGTGTTAAGTAATAATAAGTGTATGTATGTCAATGTAAGTTTGGGGTGGGAAAAGAATTTGAAATTTAAATCCATTAGTATAAGTGTTTTTGGTTGGGATTTTATAGTTTTAGAGTGTTTTATCAAATATCCCCATTTGGTATATTTCAGTGGTATTAGAGAATAGTGTCATAGAGTGTGGATTTTCTATATTTTAGTATTTTTAGTAAATATCCCATTTAGGGATATTTAAATATGATAAATATTGAAACATGATGTTTGGAATTTGATTACACCCCTATAAGAGCTAAAAGAAGTTACTTTGGGCACCAACATTAGCTCCTACAATCCTATACACTAGACAATATTGATCAAGGTAGTCTACAAGAAAGAAAAAAGATGCTAAGATGTCTGAGTAGATGATAACATATAAATGAGATAGAGGTTGGATTTAAGGAGGTATTATGGCCCATTATATATATAAATTCATCCATATAAGGGCTAAAGATCCAACACCCAGTCTAGCCCTATAAGACCTAAAGGTCCATCTAGGTCTAAGACACTACCTCCACCTCAATAATAAGTTAAGACCTTCAGGAAAGATAAATATAATGTGGTACGTATGTGAGCATGTTTTATAACACTAGATAAGTCATTTAGGGTAAAGGAATGCAAGGGGACAATCCTTTATAGGTTTTATTCCTCTCTTGATCTCTATTTTCTTGAGTAGGCATGTTGAGATGCATCTTCAAGAACTCATACATTTCACCACAAAGGGACCCAAGCCCAGGGCTCTTAAGGAAACTTAATATCCCCTATGGAATCAAAATATATAAAGGAGTGGGGTTGGGGGGCCTAGTTTTATGAACAAACACTAAGAATTTAACCTACTCAAACTGCTTAGTATAAAGTTTGAGGTATGCCTTATAACACTCATATCTCCATACACACTTTGAATGGGATATTAAGCTATTTAGAAGATATGAATGGGTCAATGGTATAAAGTTTCATGATAATAAGTTTTAGGTTGGAGGTCCATACTTTATGAACCATCATTAATATGGTGGACCTAAAAAACCCTCATTAAGCCCTAAATTAGACTTGTTGACATAATTACACCCCCAAATGCATTCAAATAGAGTGACTGATCTATAAAAGATCCCTATGCTCTTCCATATTCCCCTAGGCACTCAAATGACCTATTGGTTAGCACATGTAAGGGTTATTTTATATGGTTCAAGCTTGATGAAGTCATTTTTAGCATATGAATAGATAATTAAGAAGGATTTACATATACCATGGGTTTATAAAGTGAGAGAGGGTTTCAAATTTCCCAAATGATCTCACAATATCCACCTACATGAGCATCCATAAATGGTTACTCTTGTAGATAGACCTAGGTGTGTAAGTGAGAGACTATATTACACACAACAAAAGGTAAATGGCCTGATCAAGATAACATAGATGCTTTAAATGCCCTTAGGGGTGATTATCATGTTAAGAACAATGGATAGGTTCCCCATAGCTTTATTTCAAGGTCAAAACTTAGAAACCTGCACTTATGCTTATTGATCTAGCATCCTCATTGAGACAGTGGAGCTAAGAGGATAGAGTAGAAGGAAAAATGAGATTATAGGGAACCTCAAAACTTCATGGGAATTATCATTAGGTTGTTTTAGATGTGAGGTTCATGTTGTTTTATAGGGGAGATGCCAAAGCTAGCCTTTTTATCTGGTAGACACCTCAAGACTACCCAAAATGCATGTTTCCTAACTAAAAGGCAAATTCACAAGCTCAAAACTATATGGATCTACTACATAGGAGGATGAGTACTTTAGGAGAGGTAGGGAGCCTTGTCTATAAGAGATTAGTGGAATTGGCTCAGAGGCTTATCCCCTAACCTCTATGAACCATTACTAAGAGTCCTGGACACTCTTAAACCTCTCTAAAACCCTAATAAGGACCCAAATAGACATATTTTATATAAAATGCATCCAAATTTATTGAAATAACTTGTATAAAACTTGGGTGATGTAGTCCAATAAAATAAGGTTTCTACCATGTTATTGGTTTGTACAGACAATGTATGGACATCTCTAAAAACTATAAGTTTAAAAATATTTAAGTAGGAGATGAAGTCTAAGAATTGGTTGGAAGTTGCCAATCATTGGATGGGATGGTTTGAGGATTTTTTCATCATCTAAAATCATTAAATTCCAAAAAAAATACCTATAGATGTTTATGTAAACCTCCACCAATCAGCTATTATACAAAATCTAGTGAAGACATCCTATTCATCTACATGAAGTGAAATTACAAGTATAGACTATTTGAAAGGTCTAGATCCTAGTATGAAAGGTTTATTTAGGTTAAAAAAAAGTTAACTAACTTATATTTAAGGTCTAATTCATTATTTATGACTCTTTAAATAGTGAACAACCAAAAGCTAAGCTACTAGTCTATGAGGCCTACTTAGCCAATAAAATAGAGAAGCTCATGGGTGTATAAGGCCATTATGGAGCTAATGTGAAATATTAGGAAATATTTAAATTAAAATTGAGGTGATTATAATCCATATTAATCAGTATTATGAAGGATTTTGAGTAGTTTCTTAACATAATGAATATGCAGATAAGGGCAACTACCTAGTGCCTCATGGAGAAGGCCTAATTTTACCTCTTTTAGTGTTTAGTAACTGATGAAAGGGGAGGGAGTTAACTAATTATGGATTTAATATACCCTTAATGAATCAAATATTAATAAAAATATAACTCAATGCTCCAAAGTGCTCATTCAAGGCACTAGTCAACCAAATAATGCGTAGAGGAGTGTGGAATACTATTTTAACTATTACATGACCATTATGGCCTATTCATGACCAATTCTATGAAAATATTCCTTCCTCTCTTTTTTAAATAAATCTATATATTTAGGGATTGAGTCCTTTGTTTTCATCCCTTAGCTAGGTGCAACAAAACCTACCACTTTATATCTTGAGCCTTGAGAATCAATAGAGAAAAGGACTATTTCAGAATTTTATTAGCAGTAATGTTTATTATTATGGTTTGTTCACTTGAAAAAAATATGTTTTACATCTTATTTTTTAGGTCCCCTCTTTCACCTATTATTACGTTATCATCTTATATAGGTCTTTTGAAGTGTCGATAGGTGGTAGTTGTATTGAAGAGTGAACTACTTGGTATTGTCTCTATCATACCTTCCTCCCATTACATTCAAGTTGTAGACCTTCCACATAACCTACACATGAAATAATTATGCTTAGGAGTGTGTTAATAATACTATTTAGTCAATATTATTTCATTGGATTCACAAAGTGTCTTGAATATTAGTAAAGAGAGGATAAGTGAACATTGGTGCATCACCACCCTTAGAGTAGGTTTTATTTTCATGTTTTCATCCTATCCCTTTTCATCCAAATATTAGTAGGTCTTAGGAAGAGAGTTTAAGTTGATACATTAGGGGATATAGCCCCATAACCTAGAGGTTGGTCTTATTATAGGTCACCCACAACCTTTAGGCCAATCCCATGTTAGTCTAAGTTTGAATAAGAATTAAACTATCTCCTTAAAAGATTGTAGCTTGGAGTGATAACAGGGACCAAAGGGATGAATTAATTTATAAAATATGACCAATAATAATTTTCAAACAAACATATTATTTTATCATTGGTTTAATGTTTTTTGAAGTAAGGTATTGACCAAAATTAATTTGGTTCATTAATATGAAATGAAGTGCCATGTTGTAATATGTATGGATCATTAATGTCAAATGCAACACCATTTTACACATGGCTTAATGATATTTTTTTCATTAATGTGGTAAGATAATGTTTCCCTATGTACCACAAACAACCATCTCTCCTTGCCTTTTCATATACCTCCTCCCTAAAAATGGCCATGGAACCCACTTGAAAGTTATAAAAAATGTCACGTTTTGTAAAGGAATTTATGTTAGAATAATGGAAGGATTAACCATTATGAGTAGCTATATTTCCTATAACTTAACCCATAATTATGTGTTTTATTTTCACATGGTTGTTATTGCTATTGTGCCTTCTATGTTCATGACTTTTTATTTACATGCCTTCACATCTAAATAATTTATTAGTGTTATGTTAATAAAGGGATTAAATGTTAGGCATGTTGAACCCTAAATGTTTTTATGTGGTTATCCAAATATGATATATAGGGTTAAGAATATATAAATGAATAAGCACAAGGGTGATAAACAGATCTATAGTAGGTTAATTAATTACAAAACTCATGTAAAAAATATATTAACTTTATTATATTAAAATGCTAAAGATATAAATTACAACTATGCTACAATAACCATGAAAACAATATATCTAGTTTTAATGCTAATAAAAATCTAGATCTAGAACATGTAGAAAGTGGATTGGATCTAGATTCAAGAATAATAATATGATTCTATAAAGTTTTACTCTATAATTATAAACACTTGTGTTGACCTAGGATGGTTGTATCGACACTATTTTTTGACTTGGACATAGGTGTCCAATACATAATACCTATTGGAACTAGATGTGACCACCTAGATGCTTCTAGGTTCTATGTCGCCTACACTCAGGTGCATTTAGATCTAGGTCATGGACTATCTTTCCTTTTCCAATAAAAAAACCCTAGTTCTTTATCTTCATATTAGTTGTGAAAATAATTAGTTAGTGGGCACATGGTATCGAGCTACCCTTAAGGCCCTTCTATCAATGATAATTACCTATATATCTAATACATAGCCTCAAACTTATGTAGTACTCCCTGACGTGTTAGACTATTTTTGAATCATATAATATGTGATAAGCAAGTACAATAGTGACCTATCTTATAAATTTTTAAATATAGCTATTGGGATGCTCCATTAGTACTTTAGACTTGTGTATGTGATATACCTATAATTGATATAGAAATAAGATAAAATAGGGAAGATTTTCTCACCTAAATGTTTGATTGAATGCTTTTGGTAAGTTTTTTGGTGAGTAGATAAGAATTTTCTAGTTGATAAATGAATGATGGTTGATCTTGAATTTATACCAATCATTTTAGAGAATATATCACATAAAATAACTTAGGCTAACCATTATGATACATTTCATTTTAAATTTAGATGACTTTAGGGCATTAGACACTTGCATCATAATAGGAAACTTATGTCCATGTAGTTGTCTAATTGGGATGCAAGTGTTTAGGGAGCATTAAAATAGGTATGGATTCAAAACTTGCAAAGGCATAATATAAGTAGATTGTAAGCATTCTAAGAAAAATATAAGTCCAATGTCATCAACATAAGATTGGTTGTACTAACAAATAGGCCAAGGGACATAAGAGAAAGTAGATGTAAGACTATAGGAATCAGGGAAGGTCTATAACTGATAGGAATAGCTAAGGTTTGAGTTTTTACAAGTGTACAAGATTGAGGTATTATATATTTCAAAAATATTATCTATATTTCCACCACCTTAATCTAGTAATGAAATTTCTAGTTTAAAGGAAAGGAATGCATACCTGGGTGTGTATAACACACCTTTCCTTTAATTGATTTCAACCTAAGTGATTTACTAGTTATTGACCTAAAAATAAGAGCATGTTATAGTATCTAATCAGTGCATATAATTTAAAATTGAAAGTATTGAAATGATTGAATTTAAAATAAAGAAAGGTTTAGGAGTACACATGTGTATCAATGCAACCATCTTGACTTTTAGAAATTACATTTGAAATATTATATTTATGAATAACTAAAATTGAGATTATGATAAGTATAAATATATAAAATTCATATATTCAAGGAGATAGAGATAGATAAGAGGGCCCATGACCCAAACCTTGGAGAAAAGGTGGATTTCCACCTAGTAGTTGAGACTAGTTTAGTAGTGAAATCCAATCATACTTATAACTTTGTGAGTGTGACTAAACCAATTCAATTCAAAATATTAAAATAGTGAGGCTAGATTATATAATCAAGTCCAACCTAAAAGCCTAACAAGATTGAGTGTATTAATCACCTCAATCATACCAAAAAGTGAACAAAACTACTACAATATATTAGCTCAATATAGTCCATAAAAGTCCAACCTGGCAGATGGGACAGTCCCTAAAAATGTTTTGAATATAAAAATTATTTGATTTTTTCAATATTAAGCACACATTGCATAACATATGAACCTTAAATGTGTCTCATACTAAAACTATGTATAACAATGGTACTTGAATTCTATCATAAATATGTATTTCAATCATATAACTATGTAATTTATCTAATTTGAATCCATTTTAGTGTGGATAACATGATTCCAAATCATTTCCCCACTATAATTTGAAACCTAAAGCTGATATAAGTGCCAATATGGAGGACATATTTCCAAAACATGCCCCCATTGTAATATAGAGATGCTAAAAAATGAGTAAGTGTGGATAATATGTTTCCAAAACATACCCCCACTGAATCTTAAACTATGAATGTGTGTAAGTCATGTCTCTATGACATGCTTAAACTAAATTTGAAACTATGAATGTGTTTAATCCATGTTTCTATGACATGCCCCTACCGAATCTGAAACTATGAATGTGTGGAAGCTATATCTCTATGACACGCCCACATTGATATTCCCCCAATTTGAGGTGAAGGAAGATATAAAATATTAAGTACCTCACCTCAAAAGAATAAGATAACCATATAACTATGAATGAACCATGTATTATATAGAAGGACATGTCTAGGTAAATGCATAATTTAAGTGCATAGAATGTGATCACATCAAGGCCAAAAATGCATGATAAAGATCATGGAAGCATCTGGATAGTAATAGTAAAATATTAAGAAGCAATAAAACACACACACAAGGGAACTCAAAATCAAATCAAAAGATAATGGTCTAAGGAGATTGCAAACAAGGGGCATGTTTAAATTCCATACAATCAAATGGACATGAATTAGTTAAATGTACATAAAATAAAAAATGACATATTCAAATTTACATACAAAAATTAATGACATATTTAAATGTCAAAGAGGAAAACAAAGGAAAAGGGGCCACAAACAAATGGAGCATATTCAAAGTCTGAATAGAAAGGATAATATCAAGTCAAATAAATGAAAACATAAGCAACAAATGTAAACATATCATAGTATCCCATGGATCAAATGTGTTGGCAAAAAATGTCAAGTACGTAGCATATCAAGTATACTATAAAATATATAAGTATGAATAAGTGCATGTGTAAGCACATATATAAGCTCAAACATGATAATTTAAAATTAACATAGAATTATATAACTTAGATGTATTGTGATCATATATGTGTATTCCTCCATGTACTAGTGACGTGAGTAGAGGGAAAGCCCAACATCCAAAAGTGCATAGATCATGTATCTATGCATTATTGTATCATGATAAAATAGAAGAATGAAACACGTGTTTTATAAGTAATTGATATGCTATCCATCAACATGGAATTAACTTAGATTATAAGTATTTAATAAAATGTGTAAATGCCAAAAATATTTTTGGATTTTTGAATGTTTTTTATTTTCTTGGTATTTTTGGAATATGTGTAGCCTTGAAACCTTAATTTGGATCCTTTACATTGTTTGAATCATGATTAGATAAGTGAAAAAGGTACATAGTATGTTCCTCTACATATTTTATATACGTAGTAGAAGAACTAATGTTGTTATTTGTAATATGGATAAGTTTAACTTCATGTGAAAACCACCTTACTAATTTTAGTCGATTTGTGATTCCATTTGATATAAACAAAGAGTGCCCAATGTGAATGCATATGGATATGTGGTATGCACAACCCAAACCTATAATTTAATCAATTTAGGACCAAAATAAACTAGTAGTGTTATGTTATCCAATGAGTCTTTACAACTAACTTTTGTTTGTAAGTCTTTTAGATCAAAGCCAAGCTATTGTAAATGTCTTATATTATAAGTAGTATTTGTTTGTGTAGGATTAATATGGTTATGCCAAAAATAAGCACTAGAAATGAATAATGTGATTTTCAAATCCTTTTGGCATGGATTATTTTTGTGTTGTTCACCTTGGGGTTTTTGTATAGGATGCAGTCCTTAGATTGGTACCATATTGAGTAAACCTTGTGGATATCCCATATAAAGATTAAGAACTCCAAATTTTTGTTCATAATGTTCAGTTGGTAATTAATATACCTCATTTGTGTGAAGAATAAAACTTTGGTACTTATAAAGGGATATGTTAAATTCCTTTAGATGAGTAAGGATGAATGAAGCATATATATGCACATCCACATATAAATGTGTAAAAGAATCATATTGTCTATCCAATGCTCTTTCTTTCAATGGAGAAAGAAGACCTGTACTAAAAATGAATTGTAATTCCAAATTTAAAGTTATAAATTATAGATCATATGATGTACTTTTGAATCAAATAATATAATCTTGAAGGGATTCATCATCATGTTGTTTGAAATTGTGAAAATGTTCTAATGTAAGTTTTGACACCTTATATATATTGAAATCCATGAATAATGCATCATAATTGAGAAAAAGTGGTTAAGGAGCCTTTTAGTATGCTATAAAAGCAATTATAAGCCTTGTCAAAATGCTCATATAGAATACTTTTAGTAATAGTTTGTCATATTTTTCCCACTAACCAAAAGAATGTACATAGTTAATCATGTGGTTGAATGGGTCCTTATGATTTAAAAAGAAAGGTAAATATGGTAATTCAAAATCTTATGGATAAGGATATTCAAGTTGACATTGTGCAAGATGTTTATTATTGAATGAGGTGACATTTATATTATTATTATGGAAAGCCATTTGTATTTAGAGTATAAAAACCTATTTTTAAAAATACCTAATAGTGTTCATAATATAAATAAGATATTACATTGGAATGGTGGTGTTTGTCATAGGTGTTTTCATTGGTTTCAACCCACTAGATTTTTTGAATGTAGGCATATGAGTATCATCATCCTCATAGATAACAAGTGCAAGTTCATGATCATTAAATTTAAGATACTTTGGTAGTGGTATTATATCTTTGAATTTTGGTACCTTTGATATATCATTTAAATAGATTAGAGTATTGGAAAAAATTGGTTCATTCACTTTAGTTAAGGATATATCAATTGGAGCTTGAGGAATCTTTGGTAAAGGCACCTCTTTTGGTATAGTAGAAAATTTTGGCATAAATGCATTCTTTAGAAGATAAAGATCCTTTAATTTATATGCCTTAGCTGATATTGGCAATAGTACCAAATTTAGAGCATTAAGAGCCTTTTATACTTTAGGTCTATAAAAAAATTTCTTCTTCTTAATGGATTAATGTTACTTGGTAAAGATGTAATGATGTCTTGGTTAAAATTAAAAAAAAATTCAATATAAAATGAAGGTAATAAAAGGTCATCACCCTTGATCAGGGATAATTTTAAGAAGGGACCCCAAAAAGCTTACTATAAAATCCTAGTGAATCCTAGGTTTAAGGTATAATTCCATTGACAAATCTTTGGCAAAATCACCATATTGGTATAAATTGACTTGAAATTAATATTAATTTTTTAAATTTTTTTATAAATATCTGGTGAATCAAGCATCATATTAAAATCAATAAATAATGGTGAAAAATCTAAGTTAAACCCCTTTCCCTAAACACATTAATAGGGCAAATAACATGGCAACAATTTAAATCCCTTAAAAGATAGACAAAATTCATTAAAAGTTTGAAATTTTTTACATATATGTACATATTATATTTCTTATTTGGATTGTACTTCATTTTGTCTACTTAGACTCCTCCTTGGCCTCCTCTTGTAATTGTCACTCGTTTCATGATTCTCATGACATATAGGGCTTGTATTTCTTGCTTAGATTGTACTTCATTGTTGGCTACTCAAACTCCTCCTTGGTCTCCTCTTAAAATTTTTGCTCACTTTGTGATTCCCATGACCAAAAAGGAATGCAATTTTAATATAAGTGAAGTTAAATGAATTTAGGTTTTAAGGTTTTGTGGTTCTAGATTTTTTATCAATTTAAAGCATTTATGTAGATTTATTTTGTAAGAGATAATTTATGTTAATTAAAATCCCATGGAGAAAGAGGTTAAAAGGTGAGAAGTCTAAAGTCATCATCTTGTTTATAGTTCCTTATTTTTAATGATTAAATTTGTCCTCCTTTTTAAAGTTTAAATTTATCTTTTTTAAGCACTAAATTTGATGGCCATATTATGTATAAATTGAGTACAAACCTCTATAAGTCTTTCAAAATACCAACTAGATAATATAATAAAATGAGTATATAAAAAAATATGACAAAAAAATAGAGTATAGAGTATAAACCAACTATTGGGCTATAAAGCAAAACAACTATGAAATGTGAGGATGATATAACTGAAAAAAATATTCAAAACATTTTCTTAATTTTAAAATTATAAACTATATAATAAGATATGCCAAAATGTCTTAACCACATCCATATTAGCCTTTAAAATATTTTTTATTTGAATTAATAAACCATGCAAACCAGAATATAATTATTACCTTAAACATTTAAAAATAAAATAGAGTATGATTATGAGGCTCTGTTGTGTTTATGCAGTTTATTCTTTGTGCATTATTTAAGAGAAGTATCTTGTGTGTCATTATTTCTAATAGGAAATCAATTTTTTTTTTTTTTTTAATAATAAGCATGTGGTAAATACTAACTAGATAATATAATAAATAAGGTATAGCAAAAATATTGACAAAAAAATAAGAGTGTAGATTATAAACCAACTATGGGGCCATAAGGCAAGACAACTATGAAAAGTGGGGATGACATAACTGAAAAAAATATTCAAAACATTTTTATTGTTTTAAAATTATGAAAAATATAATAAGGTATGCCAAAATGTCTTAACCATATCCATATTTCCCTTTCAAATATATATTTTTATTTTAATTAACAAACCATGCCAACTAGAATGTAATTATTACCTCACATGTTGAAAAACAAAATACAATATGATCATGAGGATCTGTTGTATTTATTCAATTTGTTCCTTGTGTATTGTTTAAAAAAATTATCTTGCACATCATTATTTATTAGAGAAAATCAATTTCTTGTTTACTTAAAATAAGTATGTGGTAAAGACCAACTAGATAATGTAATAAATTGAGTTTAGCAAAAAACATGACAAAAAATTAGAGTATAGAGTATAAACCAACTATGGGGCCATAGGGAAACATAACTATGAAAGGAAAGGATGGAAAGGAAATATCTTTAAAGAAATACTTTTTAGGGAACTTATCATTATATTTATTAACTTCATTAATGTTTACTTATTACATGTTGATATGTTCACAAAATTTGTGAAATGGTATTTTCAGGTTTGTTAGAATATGGTTAAAATAATCATGTGGCTCTATTGCATTTATTCATTTTCTATTTAATAAGTATCTTTCATGCCATTATTTCTCAGAGGAAATGAGTTTATTGTTTGTTTAATTGAATTATGTGGTAAATACCAACCACATAATATAATTCATTTCATTCTACGCATTGCTTAAAACAAGTATTTTGCATGTCATTATTTCTTAGAGGAAACAAATTTCTTGTTTATTTTAAAAAAACATGTGGTAAAGACCAACCACAAAATATAATTTATTTTTTTATTTATGCATTGTTGAAAATAAGTATCTTGCATGCCATTATTTATTAGAGGAAATTAGTGGTAAAGACCAACCAAATAATATAATAAACAGAGTATAGAAAAAAATATGATAAAGAATTAGAGTACAGAGTATAAATAATAAACTATGGGGCTATAAGGAAATACAAATATGAAAAGTGAGGATGGAAAGCAAATAATTTTCTTTTAGGGAATTTACCATTATATTTATTCATTTCAAGAATTAAGATAGATGATTGTGTATGCAAACAACTGATCTCAATCTTTTATTTGATTAAGAGAACATGTCTATAACAATTATAAATTCTATTATAGACATGCATAAGTATATTAAGGTGTTCCCTTATTATTTTATAATAAGTAGGTGTATTTTTGTGTTTTATTTGATTAAGAGAACATGTATATAATATTTACAAACTCTATTATACAGATGCATAAGTATATTGTGGTGTTCCATTGTTATTTTATACTAAACTTATTTGAGACATCTATAGTGTAATGAACTGTAAATATATATATTGGACCAACAAGATCACTTCCACTAATAGCTTGCATAAATGACTATAAAAATTATTAAAAATGTCACATATGTATTTGAGCAACTTCCATTAATCCCAAGGGTGACGTGTTAAACCAACATTAAATTTTACCTTGGTCCTTCAATATGATGGCACCAATTCACTAAAAAATTAAGAAAGATCTCAACCTCGATCCCGATAGATTTAATCCCACCTGCACCACATTCAATGGTAGAAATAAAATATAAATTGGGTGTGATAATTTGGGATGTGAGTTCATTTATTTCATTAACCTCTTTTAACATTGCTTGGTTTTTTAAGCTTTAAAGTCTTGAAGATGTAGCAATTGCAACTTACAAGTTTATAATTATTATTTTAGTTATTTATTATTAAGTTTTTTAGTCATTAAAACTTTATAAAAGTTATTAAGTTTTTTAGTCATTAAAAGTGTTAAAGACCACTTGTGACTTAGGACATAATACACTTAAGGTAATAATTATATCTTGGTTGACATAGTTTGTTAATTGAAATAAAAATATATTTGAAAGGCCATTATTGATTATGGATATGGTTAAGTCATTTTGGTAGCCCTTATCATTTTTGATTATGGATATGGTTAAGACATTTGAAATATAATGTTTTGAGTAACTATCTTTAAATAAATTCTTTTCAAGAAACTTATCATTATATTTATTCATTTCAAGATAGATGACTATGCATGCAAACAACTATTCTCAATATTTAGAACAAAAGAATCACAAATCTGTATCTTCCATTTGCAATCACAAGGAAACTATATGTAACAAAAAATGCATCATGTGTATAAATCAATCATAACTCAGATAAGATAGATCATAGCATACACTTTCAATTGGAAACACATTAGATAATTGAGAACATGACTAATATGGGGATCCTCTAGACCCAATTAAGTGATCTTTTACCACAATAAACCATGCTAGAGAGGGTTCCAAAGCCTCTGATTAGGCACAATCATGTAATAACCCTAATTATATCCTATGTTTTAATATCTCACAAAACTAATAACAAGTAAATTAAAATCTAATCTAGTGCTCATCAAAGCTTGTGGCAGAAATATACTCATGTCAATGTATACATAATCCTAACTCATGGAAAAGAATTATAAATGCATATCTATATACTCTTACAAAAGAGGAACAAAGTTAGGAATAATTACCTTTAAGAATGAATCCAGCAAGCTTCAATCTCTCCCTTGGAGGTTGTTGTGGTATGTAAGGATGCCAAGGATAAATCATATATAAGATACATAACCTATCAATGTATCCAAATAAAGTATGAAACCCTAAGCTTGTTCCTCAAGTAGAATGGTGGATAAGCAGATGTGTAATATATCTTAATTCTTCTCTTCTTTTAATAATGGTGAAATGATCTTGTATATATACATGAATTTAACCCTAAGAATTTTTAAAAGTTTCAACTGAGAGGGTCGACCCAGTCAACCTAGTAAAATTTTGGATAAAAATTCACTAAGTCATGGGCTAGGTCGACCAAGATTCGACCTAGACACTAAGTGAATTTCACTCAAAACTGTATAAGATCCACCTAGTCAACCTAGTATAGTGAATAGTCAAAAAGGGGTTAAGGCTAGGAATAGGGGGATAAAAGGTAGAAAATGACTAGAGGAGTGTAAAATAGATAATAATAAGCTTAGGGATAAGGTTTTTAGGAGGCAAGTGTGTAGATAAAAAATGGCAAAAGGGATAACAATCTTATGAAGCACCAATGGTCTACCCACTCCTTTCCAGTTGCACCCCTTAAGACATGCACTCAAAGAGATTGATACTCAATGGGTTATTACAAGATAAAAAGTGTCAATAAGTGATAAAATTTTAAAAATATTATATATATATATATATATATATATATATACTCTACTCGAAGCTCATCATGTGTCACATGATTGCAACACAGAATGGTACTTCAAGAATAGAACATGATATCATATAATGCTGATGCTAAGTAAAGTGTAGTAAGGATAAAATAAGACAAATGAAAGGAAAAAATTAAACAACACATAAATTTACTTGCCTTAGTATTGTAGATAAAGGAGACTGCAAGAGAAGTTAAATCATCCAAATATTAAGAACATTAGGTGAACCTATAGAGATTAGTGAAAAAAATTGCCAAAAATTGAAATGTTTGAAATATAGGCATATATTAGTGGAAATGATTCTCTATGATGTCATGATTATAGAACATTTTATGGTTCAAAAAATGGGTTAGTAACAACAAAGATATGAGAAAAATAAGGGATCTGATGGAAAATATCTGAGAGGTAAAGAATTGTGAAAGAGTAAGTTTAAATAGGGTGAAAAGGAATTAATTTTTTTATTGTTGATGTGTGTGAGAGAAAAAGAGCTCTAAGAGACCAAACAAGCTAAGATGGGAAGGAGATGACAATCAAGATGAGAAGGATTCCCAACGATGGTAGTGGGTGTATCATAGGTAGGCAACTAAGAATCTCAAACTTGGTTTTTAAATATTTTATTGAAATTAAGTATTTTTTAGAAATTTGTAATTTAAAGCATTTCTAGGAACCAAAATGAACCCAAACAAATTACTAAGGGTAGAAAAAACCAAGTAGGGAAATGGGTTTGAAGGGATCAGAGCAATAACTATCGAAAGGCATTTATTACTAAAAGTAAAAGGGGTCGATAGGCAAAAATAACTAGGTCAACCCAGTCAACCTAGTAGGTTAAATTTTTTCTAAATCCATACTACCAACTTAGTAGGTATGTACTGACTTAGTTGTTTTTAGATTGATGACTTAGTACATGACTACCATGGTAGTATAAAAATCCACTCTGCCAACTTAGTACCAAGGGGAAAAATAGTAAAGGATCAACTTAGTTTGTTAAGTCAACTTGGTCAAAATGAATAAATTTTGGTCAAAATAGTGTTTGACTACATGACCAAAATAGTACAAAAATTTGTGAAATTAAAGAGTGCTAAAAAGGCCCAAAATGGCTAACTAAGGGCTAAAAGGTCTGAATAGGCTAAAAATAGGTCAAATTGATCAACAAAAGATAGATTAAAGCAAATTAGGATTATTTTTGTTAAAATTTAGAAAGAATGTATCTTGATTATAAATGACATAAAGGATCTAATACATATTTTATTATTTTATGGTTTTAGGGGCATCCATTGTTTTGGTTCTTGGTGGACACGGCATGGCTCCCAGACCTCTTGGAGTAATTATCGATTGAAAATTGATCAAGATTGATCAAATTATGTCTAAGAGGGATTATAGATATGTGTAGGATCCCACTAAGTTCAAATTTGATAGTCATTTTCTTGGGAGCCTATGAACAATTGAATAATACATTTAGATGAGAGGTGGATGGGAATACCATAGAGGTGAATATCACCCTAGAGAATGTTCATACGATCCTTGGAATACCTATAGGAGGTACACCCATGGTTATGGGAGTAACAAATGGATAGGAAGAGAGGAGAGCCTTAGCCATATGGGTGATAGGCTAAGATAGGATATACCCTAGGTTGAGAGTTAGCCTATTTAACATTTATGCATCTCAGATTATGGATATCTAGAAGGTGGTGATAAGACTTATGACAACATGGGTAATGTGTCACAAGTCAGAGGGTAAGGTACCACTATATATGATAGCCTTATGCTAGGATATATTAGAGCATGAGGCATTACATGACTTAGGTTCTATCATCTAGGTAAAATTATGCATGACATGTATAGGATGATATCCAAAGGGTATAAATATATGGAGTCAATGATTTTGCTAAGTGCATGGATATATGAGAGGTTTCTGATGTATCAACTAGCTAGGTTGCCTCATGTGGTTGATGATCAATTTCCTTGGGTATAGAGGTGGTGGTAGGATCAAGTAGTGTAAAGTATGCCTCACATGCCAGAGATATAGATATTTAGGCAGGTAGACATCATGTGGTAGACATATGGGCATATTGCTATGGTATGGATGACCTAAGATATAACAACACCAACATTGACATAAATAAAGATTACAAACCACTATACCTAGTGGGTAGTTATGCATCTAGTGAAATGCATACCATGATAGATGGGAATCCCTTATCCAATGGTGATAATAGTGGTACCCACATTTTTGGCTAGACATGTGAGAAAAATGAGGGGGAAAGAAGGATTAGGGCCACTAGTTACTAGGTCAATGATCAGAGTATGACATGAGAGACCATAGACTAGTCAAACATGATGGGAAATAGATAAAAAAGAGATAGATGCAAATACATGAGTACCATATGCACCAAAACTAGCACCATAATAAGAGGAATGATAACCACCTTGATCACACTAGTGATGGAGGCATCAATAACAAGAGATTAGAGATAATGGTCATCCTAGATGACCTATTAGGTAGGCTAGGATAGAGTTGGGTGATAGAGAGACTACTCAGGTATAGATTGAAATGAGAATAAGTAATGACCCCAAGATTTGCTTGGGTGGTGACCTATAGAGGAGGTACTTAGAATATGCATTTATGGAGAGATTATGCTCAACAGTTGTGCATATGATGAGAAGTAGTAGGTAACACATCGATAGGTAATAATAGATGGTTTTGAAATTTGTTTAAGCTTCTTTAAGATAAACTAGGGATAAATAGATAGATTTTGAGATATATTTTTGATATAATGTCTATCTAGTTAGAATTTTGAAGATATTATAAAGGAGGCTAGATTGGGATCTTAGGTGATGGGAGCACTCCATGAGATTTTTGACGAGACACTAATTTCATATGACCTAACAACACTAGAGGATCTTGTGATAGTGTCTACCCTAAGTAGCTGGTTTAGACTAGCAAGAGAGGATTATGAGGTGAGTATGTGCACACAAGGAGGATCCAAAACCACCAACAAGGGTGGGAATGGGAGAGGCATAGGCATGGAAAGCCTTAGATTAGGAGAGATCCATGCATATAGCTACCATAGCCTAGCTAGAATAGGTACACACTTAGCTAGTGCAGGTATAGGCCTAGGTGGCCAACCTATAAGGATAGGTGATAGGTTTTAGATCTTAGATAACCTCCTTATAACATACTATTTAGAGGGGATAGTTTGAGGCATCTATGGGTAGTGTTGTTCCCTAAAAATATCAGTCATTTTTTTGGACAACATTTGAACTATTTTTAAACTATTTTGGTCTAACAGACCAAAATCCTCTCTCCCCTTCTCAAAAATTGTTTTAGGCATTCAAATTCTCCATTTTTCAAGTTTTTTCAAGTTCTACGGACTCCACAGGCTTAAATCTATGGACTCGCAGGCTTGAATCTATGGACTCTGTAGGCTTGAATCTATGGACTTCACAGAAGATTTCTATGGACTCATTTCTATGGACTCTATAGGTTGGTTTCTATGGACTCTACAGGAAAGAAATAGGTTCAACACTTAGCCATTTTTTCAATCCAGAAGTTCAAAGGGGTCTTCCAAGAGCCCGAAGTGTCAGGATATGAAACACCAAAAACACACAATTGATTACCAAACCAAGCAACTTAATATGTGGAAATAACCAGAATACACAAGTAACTAGAATTCAGAAATAACACATGATATGAGAGACAATACACAACTTGTATTAAAACTCTTGAAGAAAAGAATACAATAAAGAAGATGCCACTTCTTCTCCACCACCTCTTCAGAGGCTTCCCACACCTCAAGTGAACAATACTTCTCTCCTCAAAGCTCTCTCTCTTAGGTCCCAACACACAACTCAAACACAGAGTTGGTGTTCACCTCCAGTGCTCCACGTACACCACAAGTGCTCCATGCACTCCACAAGTACTCAAGGTACTTCAAGTAGATCTCCCATGAACCTGTAATAACCTGCACCTTAACAGACCATACTTATGGAAGGAACTCCCTTGCCTTCCTCTTTGCTCTATCTGAGTACCAACCTGTACTCCAAGTAGATCCTGCCTAATTCTGCTCCCTGTTGTGTTGCTGTCCTATCTGATCTTGCACACCTAAAAATCAACCTGGTTCTGCACACCTGTGAACCTTGACCTTGCACACACATAAACCTATAGATCAATGATCTTACTTACCATGCAGATCTCCTATAAAGGCCATGCTCACCTGATGACCAAGATCATACATACATGAAGAACCCTGCTGATTCTCCAATCCAACACCCACACACCTGGTACTGTGGCACTAGGAGGAACACACCATTGCTCTACCTCTCTCTGAAGGATATATTTGCTCTCTTACTTCCTAGCACAAGTTTACAATACAACCATGAGTCTATTATATAGATCTCATCCAAACAATAATTAGACATCTAATTACAATAATTAGATCCGCAGCTCTCAGTCTAAAATTAGCTCTCATCATGCAAACACTTGGTTCATCAACTAACTACCCGTAATAAACTCACAGTCAAACCACACAGGTGACCGAAATCGGTCCCTATCTGCCTAGGGGTCGCTGACGCCGGCCGATCTCTGACCGACGTTGGTTGCTTCCTATCTCCTACCTGCCGATGCCGGTTGGCCTGACCGATGCCAGTGTCTTTGACACTCCGTAACTCTTCTGCAACCTCCTCCATGTCTGCATCAGTGAAGCTTTTAGCTCCACAACCTAACAATCTCCCACTTGGAGATAAACAGTGGCACTGTACCTATACTCTGTCTAATCTATTTCTTGGTTTGTATCCCTCTTCAAGCTCAATCTTGAAGACAACCCACCACACATCCCGTGGTGTACCTCCTGTCATCTGAGTACCCTGCCACATCCAAACCTACGAACCCATGTAGTGAAGTCCTGACCCTGCATAGCATGAATCCTTGCTATTGGTCCCTCTCAAATACCTGAGAACCCACTTCCCCGAATTGGCTCCTAACTCTCTGACAACTCCCACTGCATGGGAATACTCAGGTCTATACCAGACCTCATGTGATTTCAGACACTATACCTGTCCAGCCCTTAGTGTGCTTTGGCTCTGCATCCTAAACCTCACCAACACCTAATTCACATCAGCTCCCACTAGAGACAAAATCAACCTATGATCTCCATGTCTCCCATGTCAAAGAAATTCGCTACTCCAAACTCCTCATGACATGCCACTGAACTAACCTTACCCTTAGCTCAGCAAAACCCTGTATGTCTGAACCTGTACCAAGTTCATCCTCCACATACAACAATAGGATAATGTTGTGACCATCATCCACTTGGTAAGACAAACACAATGGTTATACTGACATTGACTAAAGCCCTGCTTTGTCATCCACCTGGTACCACCTGTCAGTCCTGTCCCACTGTCCTACAGCTCCCTCAAGACCATATGCCTGGTCTTCCATCTCACGTGTCCGTTCTCTCTATTCTTCAACTAAGGTATCCATTCATCTCTGTGCTTTCATACCAGCTGGCAACCCTACCAAGACTCCTGTTTGGTTTTGCATCATATCCCTGCCATGCTCCCACCTATTTCCTGGATCCTTCCTGCTCTATTGTAAGCAACAAGTATAAAGAAGAGGAACAACAGATTTGAGGACCTACTTACATCTTCAATCCTCTGTATGGGTGTTTGAGACTCCTTGATAGCATGCTGTCCACCCAAAATATGTTACAGTGACCGACCTCGGTCACTCCACAGTCTGCATCTGACCGATGTTGGTTCCCATGCATCTGTCCCTGACTACCGACCCTGTTGATGTCAGTGTCCCTGTTGCCAATGTCAGTCCTCCTGATCGATGTCGGTCTTACCCTGCTCGACATCACCAACTTTGGTCTACACATGACCGACATCGACACTTGTTTGTTTGACGCCGATTCCTCCTGATCAACATCGGTACCTGTGTTCACCTGTGAGTGATGACTTTTTACCCGTGAGCTCCTTTGAATCAAAACCCATGTCCAAATTGCTCTGCTTAGAAGTATCCAACACCATCCACTGGTTTCTGTCTGCCATCTCCTCCATAAACACCAAGGCTTTCCAATTCTTAAGCCTATCAAATATATCTATCTTTCGCTTAAGAACATGCATCTCCTCCCTACTCATGTGACCAAGCCTACGAAGCCACGTCTCCGCAACAGAAGAAGAATCAGTAATATAAACAAGTAGATAAAGAGTACCTATTTTCTTACCACCAGCTAATTCAAGTGCATCTGCTGTGAGAGTTCTTGTGCATCTGTCATCACCCAATCTTTCTGAAGAAATTAGCCATATCTCCAAACCTGGGACCTGCATGACCTTCATCAACACCTGTGTGTTGGCCGCCTACAATTTTAGCTTCACTTCCCCTTTGCCAATTCTTTGGCAAGGCTCTCCATCTCCTCTACCTGGGGCTGCATGGAAAGAGGCAACCGAATCTATTAACCAAGATTCAACTTTATCCAAGAGACCTCCCAGAGCATCTTGTGCCACATAACCTGCAACATCTGCTTCTTCAGTTCCTTCATGCTGATCTGCTACCAACCAACAATATTCTTTTACCTACTCTTTCTTTCCATGGGACCGTAAGTGACCATCTGTGCTTTTCAACTCCTCCATTCTTAGCTTACTTTCATCTGCCATTGCTCTACTCCCACTCAATCAGAAACCCTTGAGAGTGACCTGTAACCAAACACAAAACCTGCTTCTTGCAACCTGGCTCTGATACCACTTGTCAGGATATGAAACACCAGAAGCACATAATTGATTACCAAACCAAGCAACTTAATATGCAGAAATAACCAGAATACACAAGTAACTAGAATTCAAAAATAACACATGATATGAGAGATAATACACAACTTGTATTAAAACTCTTGAAGAAAAGAATATAATAAAAAAGATGCCACTTCTTCTCCACCACCTCTTTAGAGGCTTCCCACACCTCAAGTGAACATTACTTCTCTCCTCAAATCTCTCTCTCTTAAGTCCCAACACACAACTCAAACACAGAGTTGGTGTTCACCTCCAGTGCTCCACGCACACCACAAGTGCTCCACGCACTCCACAAGTACTCAAGGTACTTCAAGTAGATCTCCCATGAACCTGCAATAACCTGCACCTCAACAGACCATACTTATGGAAGGAACTCCCTTGCCTTCATCTTTGCTCTATCTGAGTACACACCTGTACTCCAAGTAGATCCCGCCTGATTCTACTCCCTGTTGTGTTGCTGTCCTATCTGATCTTACACACCTGCAAATCAACCTGGTTCTAATCACCTGTGAACCTTGACCTTGCACACACATACACCTGTAGATCAATGATCTTACTTACCATGTAGATCTCTTATAAAGACCATGCTCACCTGATGACCAAGATCATACATACATGAAGAACCCTGCTGATTCTCCAATCCAGCACCCACACACCTGGTACTGTGGCACTAGGAGGAATGCACCATTGCTCTACCTCTCTCTGAAGGAGCTATTTTCTCTCTTACTCCCTAGCACAAGTTTACAATACAACCATGATTCTATTATATAGATCTCATCCAAACAATAATTAGACATCTAATTACAATAATTAGATCCGCAGCTCTCAGTCTAAAATTAGCTCTCATCATGCAAACACTTGGTTCATCAACTAACTGCCTGTAATAAACTCGCATTCGAACCACACAGGTGATCGACGTCGGTCACTATCTGCTTGGGGGTCACCAATGTCGACTGATCTCTGACCGATGTCGATTGCTTCCTGTCTCCTACCTGCCGACGTCGGTTGGCCTGACCGATGCCGGTGTCTTTGACACTCTGCAACTCTTCTGCAACCTCCTCCATGTCTGCATCAGTGAAGCTTTTAGCTCCACAACCTAACACGAAGGACAAGTGCCCTTACAGAGGGAACTTAGGAGACAAAGTAGACCATTTCAAAAATTTGAAAGGGCAATGAACCAAGCTAAGTGCCCTTGTGGAGGGCAGTGAGAAAAAGCATACAAAGAGAATTCCTTTAGAAAAGTGAACCAAGGATAAATAACCCTTGTAGAGGGCAGGTAGGGAATAGGTGGACCATTTTAAAGACCAAGTGAAGAGCAGGGAATTATTTCAGAAAAGTTCCTGTAGAAAAGTAAACAAGGCACAAGTCCTTTAGACAAAATGTTTAAAGGAATTCCAAGTGAAGAGTAGGGAATTATTTTGGAAAAGTTATCATAGAAAAGTAAACAAGGCACAAGTCCTTTGGATAAAATGTTTGAAGGAATTCCTTCAGACATTTTGTCCAAAGAAATTCACCTGGGAAGAAATCCCGATGGAAAGCAGAAGCAAGCGAGAAGAAAAGACAAAGGGAAGGAACATTTCCTTTGGACAAAATGTTTGAAGGAATTCCTTCAGACTTTTGTCCAAAGGAAAATCCCAAAGCACAAGTCTGCTGATGGAATAGAAGCCCATCGAAGGAATAAAAGCCCGAAGGCCATCTAAAAGACTCTGAAGGGAAGATACCCTTGCGAGGGCTCTCCCCAACCCAAAGCAGACCATTTCTCAAGACCCTACAGGGATTCTTCCCCTTCAAAAAGGACAAAACAAGAAAGCCAAAGGAATTGCCAAGGAATATGATGGGCCTATAGATGTCAAAGTTGAACATCGCAAACTAGCCATTGAGATCTAGATGTCCAGTGACATCCCTTGTTGGGGGATCAAACCAACAATAGATTACAATTGTGACAGCAATAAACACAGAATTAAATCAGATTGACAAGTAATTAGAATGATAAATGGCAAGAACAAGAGATACAAGAAAACACCCTGAAAACTTGTATTAATAAACTCTTTACAATAGGAATACAATTGAAGAAACTACGTTCTTCCACACCTCTCCTAGATGTATAGATCTCTCAATAGATCTCTATTCCTCAAGAGCTATCTCTCTCAAGAACAATCAACTCCAACAAGCCTGGATTGATTCAATTCTGTACTATTCTTCACACACAATGAATTCTTCTACCAATTCAACTACAAAGCTAGGAAGATCTAATTCTTCATATAGAATTAGGAGACTTGAGCATGTACTTCCAACAAATAGTTAAACCACTTAAACAAGGGCTCTAAAAATAGTAATGTTAATAATAGAGACGCAAGCTTGAGTCTACAACTCAAACTCATCATGAAAACACTCGCTTCTATCCTAAAAAATTGCTTTTTGGACACGCAAGTAACCGACGTCGATTCCTGCCTGCTTGCCTATGACCGCCGTCGGCCGATCCTCTGCCGACATCGGCATCTCTGCAACTGCTTGTGACCAACGTCGGTCACTCCTGACCAACGCCGGTGTTTGTGTAGACCCAAAACCAATAACTGTGCTCCTTGGTGAAGCTTTTAAGCTCCACACCCTAACAATCTCCCACTTGGAGATAAACAGCTGCACCAGTACCTGTACAGCAACATCTTCTGGCTCCTCCATCTTCAACTCAATCATGAAGACCAATAGAATTTGAATGCAAGTTCAACTTCTCCTTTGTAATCAGCTTGGTTAACATATCCACCAGATTCCTATCTGTATGGATTTTCTCCAGCTTCAACTCCCCATCTTCCAATACCTGTCGTATGAAATGGTACCTTAGCTGTATGTGCTTTGTTCTTGAATGAAAGGCTGAATTCTTGGCCAAATGGATTGCACTCTGACTGTCACTATACAATCTGTAACTCTCATGCTCTCTACCAAGCTCATCCATGAACCGTGTCATCCATATCATCTCCTTGCTAGCCTCTGTGGTTGCAATGTACTCAGCTTCTGTAGTTGACAAGGCAACAACCTTCTACAACTTAGATATCCAACTAACCGCTGTTCCACCTACAGTAAAAACATAACCTATAGTGCTCCTCCTGCCATCCAAATTGCCTGCCATATCTGAATCTACATAGCCATGTAGAGAAGTATCTGAACCTCCAAAGCATAAGTGCCTACTGCTGGTTCCTCTCAGATATCTAAGAATCCACTGAACTGCTTTCCAATGTTCCTTACCTGGATTGGCCATATACTTACTTACCACTCCCACTGCTTGGGCAATATCCGGTCTAGTACACACCATTGCATACATCAAACTCCCTACTGCGGAAGAATATGGAACCTTACTCATGTACTCTACCTCATCATATGAATTAGGACATTGTTCTTTACTTAACTTAAAATGTCCAGCCAAAGGTGTGCTTACTGGTTTAGCATCCTGCATATTGAACTATTTCAACACCTTGTCCACATAATCTTTTTGAGACGATATCAACCTGTGATTTTTCCTGTCTCTCTTAATGCTCATACCAAGGATTTTCTTAGCTGCTCCCAAATCCTTCATAACAAATGTTTGAGCTAACTTCACCTTAAGCTCTGAGATATCCATCATGTGAGACCCTGTAACCATCATGTCATCTACATACAACAATAGAATAATATATCTACCATTATCAAATCTCTTGAAATACACACAATGGTTTGATTGACACCTACTGTGGCCATGCTCAGTCATAAACCTGTCAAATTTTAAGTACCATTGCCTAGGAGCTTGCTTGAGGCCATACAAGCTTTTCTTCAACCTGCACACAAACTTCTCCTTACCCTTGACCTCAAATCCTTCTGGCTGTTCCATATAAATTTCCTCATCCAAATCTCCATGAAGAAATGCTATCTTAACATCTAGCTGCTCAAGATGCAAATCCTCAAAAGCAACCAAAGACAATACAACCCTTATTGAAGTCATTTTAACAATAGGAGAAAAAATCTCACCAAAGTCAATACCTAGCTTTTGTGCAAATCCTTTTACCACTAATCTGGCCTTATATCACATCTGTCCATTCTCACCTTCTTTCAACTTGTAGGTCCATCTATTCTTTAGTGTTCTCTTACCAGCTGGTAATTCAACCAAATCCCATGTTTGGTTCTCTCTTAAGGACTCCATCTCCTCAACCATGCCACGCTCCCACTCACTCTTGGACTCCACCAGTATTGCTTCTTCAAAACTCTCTGGTTCTCCACCATCAGTTAGCAATAAATAAAATAAAGAAGGAGAATATCTAATTGGAGGCTTACTCACCCTTTCTGACCTCCTGATGGGTGTTTGAGACTCATCCACAACACGTTGTCCACCCAAATTCTCTGACAGTGACCAACCTCGGTCACCTGAAGACCTATTACTGGCCAACGTCAATTCTGCCTGACTGACCTCGGTACCTGTACGGCCGACGTCGGTCTCTGTATGGCTGACGCCAGTTCCTGTCCTACCGACACCGGTTCCTAACCTGCCGACGTCGGTCTCTGTGTTTTCCTGTAAGTGATTATTTTTTTTTCCCGTGAGCTCATATTGGACTTTCACCTCATCCAATTCACCATTGCTCTGCTCAGATTGATTCAACTTCCTTAGCTGATCACAATACATCACTCTTTCATTGAAAACAACATCATGGCTCCTGATTACCTTGTTAGTTTTTAGATTCCACAATCTGTAACCAAAATCATCTGAGCCATAGCCAATAAACGTGCATCTCATAGACTTAGCATCAAGCTTCTTCCTATTTCCTTTATCTATGTGCACAAAGGCTTCACAACCAAAAACTTTGAGATATGAGAGATCAACCTTTTTACCTGTCCATGCCTCTTCTGAAATTCCACCATCCAGAGCTATAGAGGGTCCTCTATTAATCAAGTACACTGCAGTGTCAACAGCTTGTGCCCAAAACTGTAAGGGCAAGCCAGCATGCAATCTCATACATCTTACACACTCCATTATTGTCCTGTTCATCCTTTCAGCAATACCATTCTGCTGAGGTGTCCTTGGAACCGTCCTTTGCCTATGGATTCCATGCATGTAACAATAATCTCTGAACTTATGACTGTAGAACTCACCTCCATTGTCTGATCTTAGGCACTTTAATCTTTTACCTGTTTCATTCTCAACCATAGCTATCCAATTCTTAAAAGTATCAAATACATCAGATTTTCTCCTAATACAATAGATCCATACCTTCCTTGTAGCATCATCTATGAAAGATACATAGTACTGTGATCCTCCAATGGAAGCAACCTGAGCCTGTCTCCACACGTCTGTGTGAACAAGCTCCAACTTATGCCTCTTCTTAGTAGACCCAGTCTTGAGAAAACTAACCCTTTTCTATTTTCCAAATACATAGTGCTCACAAAACTCTAGATCTATGCCTTTTAAATCTGAAAGCATACCTTTAGACTTAAGAATTGACATCCCCTTCTCACTCATGTGGCCAAGCCTTGAGTGCCACAATTTAGCATCCACATCTGAAGTAGATAACACAGAAGGAGATTTGTTAGTAACACAATTACACAAATAGAGAGTACCTTCTCTCTTACCTCTGGCCATAACAAGTGCACCCTTGGTCACTTTCTAAGATTCTGCTGTGAGAGTTATTGTACAACCCTCATCCCCTAACTTTCCTGCAGAAATCAAATTTCTCTTCAAGCTAGGAACATGCATCACATCTCTCAACACCCATGTGTTGCTATTCTGCATCTTCAGCTGCACTTTACCTTTGCCAATTATTTTACAGGGCTCATCATCCCCTAGATACACTATTCCAAAATCTCCATGGATATAGTCACTAAAATATTCCCTGTTAGGAGTAGCATGAAAAGATGCACCAGAATCTAATACCCAAGATTCTATATTATTATGCAGAGAGAAAATTAAAACATCCTGTGCAATACCTACAATCTTGGCTTCTTCCTTTCCTTCGTGCTGGTTGTCCTCCTTGGGCTTTGACCAGCAATCTCTACTTATGTGCCCCATCTTTCCACAATTCTAGCATTGTGGCTTCCTGCCATTTCTGGATTTAGATCTGCCTTTCCCCTTTGATTTGGATCTTGCTCTGCCTTTTTTGCTCTTCTCTTTCTGCCTTCCCCTGCTCTCAAAACTTAAAGCATTCCCGAATGCCTCTTCTGTGCTTTTCCTGTGTATTTCCTCATTCAAGATAACACTAACAACATCCTCTACTTTCAAAATATTTGATGCAGATGCAGTATTACTTACTGCCATTACTAAGCCATGCCAGCTTTCAGGCAAAGAACATAATATCAAAAGAGCTTTTATCTCATCATCAAACACTATATTCACTGAACTTAATTGATTCACAATACCATTGAAATCATTCAGATGAGTAGAAATAGATCCCTTTTCATTCATATGCAAATTAAATAACTGCTTCATAAGATATACCTTATTGGAAGCTGAGGGTTTTTCATACAAATTTGCTAACATAGTCATCAACTCTACCGTAGACTTTGCCTGTGATAAATTGGATATCACAGTGGATGCTAGACTCAGTCTTATAGACCCCAGAGCCTTTCTGTCAAGAACTTCCCATTCTTCATCCTCCATGTCTTTGGGCTTCTTTGCAACCCCACCTAACGGTAAGTAGAGATCTTTCTGATACAGATAGTCCTCTATTTGCATTCTCTAGTGTTGGTAATTTTTGCCATTGAACTTTTCCATTCTAAGCTTACTTTCATCTACCATTGCTTCTCCCACTCAAACAAAAATCCCTGTAGAAACCTCTGTGAGAACCTGTAATCAATACACACTACACAGATCTGAACCACCTGTTAGTGAACCTGAACTTTGATACCAAATAGCAAGCTCTGAACCTGTAACCAAGGCTCTGATACCACTTGTTGGGGGATCAAACCAATAATAGATTACAATTGTGACAGCAATAAACGTGGAATTAAATCAAATTGACAAGTAATTAGAATGATAAATGGCAAGAACAAGAGATACAAAAAAACACCCTGAAAACTTGTATTAATAAACTCTTTACAATAAGAATATAATTGAAGAAACTACGTTCTTCCACACCTCTCCTAGATGTATAGATCTCTCAATAGATCTCTATTCTTCAAGAGCTATCTCTCTTAAGAACAATCAACTCCAACAAGCCTGGATTGATTCAATTCTATACTGTTCTTCACACACAATGAATTCTTCTACCAATTCAACTACAAAGCTAGGAAGATCTAATTCTTCATATAGAATTAGGAGACTTGAGCATGTACTTCCAACAAATAGTTAAACCACTTAAACAAGGGCTCTAAAAATAGTAATGCTAATAATAGAGACGCAAGCTTGAGTCTACAACTCAAACTCGTCATGCAAACACTCGCTTCTATCCTCGAAAATCGCTTTCTAGACACACAGGTAACCGACGTCGGTTCCTGCCTGCTCACCTGTGACCACCGTCGGCCGATCCTCTGCCAACGTCGGCGTCTCTACAACTACCAGTGATCGACGTCGGTCGCTCCTGACCGACGCCGGTGTCTGTGTAGACCCAAAACCAATAACTGTGCTCCTTGGTGAAGCTTTTAAGCTCCACACCCTAACATCCCTGTAGCCATCACATTTAGGGTAACAAACTAGCCATTGGTTTCCTAATGATGACGGGCCCAAAGATGTCAAATTCATGGAAATGAAATATCCATTGATCTTTGTAATTTGGAACACAGACTTGAATGCAAAAGGCAAAAATGCCAAAAGAAAAAACCACTAATGAAAGAGTGTAAGGAGCCAACAAGGCTGAAAGAGATAGCCTGAGAGCTCAGATCGCACAGATAAGGATGAAATATAGTAAGGAAAGGGGAAATAATGGAGAAAGATCAAAAATATCTATGCATAAGATATGTTTCTAGAAGGTAAAGCAGCCCACCAGGTGGACATTAGAAAAGCACAAACATTCAATGGCATGGCCCATTTTTTTGCATCGAGTAAAGCAAATAATTGCACTCACATCAAGAAACACATCAAGCAGCCCATATTAAAGACCGATGCTCGATTCTAGTAGAGCCCATGGATAAAATTTAAAATAAATTAAAGGCATTGAATGCATTATAGGCCATTTTTGTGAAACAAGGCATCCAAGTCTTTCTTGGAGCACTATATATTGGATTCTCTCTTATTGTTTTATTACTCTCTCTCTGTTATCAGAAACAAAACTCTGCCCAAATTGAAAGGCATTACTAAGACTTTGAGCTCAAATTGTTGATCATATTTCATTATTTGAATAAGAAAACAAGTGAATTTTTAGACTTTGTGCTGGAATATATTGGTTGTTGGGGAAATTGTTTTTATGTCTATTTCCTTAATACATTTTTTGTCCATTTGATTAAATAAGCAAAATTAGTGAAAGTGATTAGGAAGGTGTCTTAAAGCCAGTTGTAGAGAGACTTTGTGCTGCTGCAATTGTCTTTAGTTTGTCTATTTTTCTATTCTTGTGTAAAGGATCTTGGGATGACTTTGTGCCCTCATTATCTTTCATATTTCACTCTTTGGCAACTGAGGTGGAGACTTTGTGCCTCATTTCATCCTGCTATGTTACTACGCCCTGTTACAGTTACTTGTCACCACCTAAAGGTTCCTTTTGTTTGCTGAACAACACTTTTGAAAGAAGAGGAGTGCCTTCCATCATTTTATCAGGATCTTTCCTTTGATTTGTTAACATCATCTCTAAAAAAGAGAGATGGATGGTTTATCCTACACCTAAGTGTTATTTTTTGCTTATATATATGGTATATAGCTCCTACATATTTATAGGGAACCTCCCCTTGATGAGAGGAGAGATTTATCCCCTTTTGATGTGGTAAACCTCCACATTTGGCTGACCAATTTTCCTATGTTGTGGTTGAAGAGACCTATTTTGCTCATCAGTTAGCTGATTGACAAAATATTCACCCAACAATTTTTGGTGACTTCGATGGGGATGTTATGTGCAATCTGAAGCCTCAAGTTTTATATTGAAGCAATCCCTACCCTTATTCATTATAAACTCTAGAAACTCCATTATGTGTCTTACCCATTATCATTATAGCCTTACCATCTTCCTCCACCCCCACACCATCTAGGATACAACACGTAGTTTGAAGCCTCAAGCTTCAAGTTAAAGTAGGGCTAGTTTTTTCTCATTTTTGTTTTACAATTTGGCAGATCCATGGTATACACGAAGCCAAAGGGCTAAAGGTATTATTGACCCTATATTCGAGTTGGTATAGCAAAGTAATTTTGATTTGTTTCTTTCACCATCTTGCCTCCAACAAACCAAGAGCTTTCCTCCTACTAAAGTTAAGTCTCCATTACCAGGCAAAGCCTCCATTTTTGCTATTAATAAAGCTTTGTCAATACTTACCCCTTTGAGATTTTTTGTCCCACCTTTCCATAGTCATATAATGTCAATTCAAGGCCCTTGGGGTAACTCTTTTGGCCCACTCAATTTAACTCCACCTCTACATGAGCTACCACATAGTTTAAGGAAAAATTTCCCCAAGTTCTATGGTGATGGGAAGGTTCATCCTGATGAACATATTGCAGCCTTCAACATAGCCTATGGTGTAATAGGTGTGGAGCATGAGGATGTAGTAGTCAGGCTATTCATGGAAACTTTACAAGGTGCTATTGTAGACTGGTTTTATCATCTACAGGCCCATACTGTGACTGACTAGAACACCCTCAAAGCCAAGTTTGAAGCTAGATTCAAACTTGCAAAAGATGCGCATGCCCTACTAGCTCAACTCACACAAATGAAGAAGGATCCTCATAAACTAATGAGGGATTTCATATCCAAGTTTGACAAGCTGAGGAATAGGATTCTTGTAATTGCTCAGCCAACTCCTAAAAACCTCAATTGTTTCTTCATCAACTCTTAGCTGCCTAAGGTAAGTTTTTTGTTGAGATGTGCTAGCCAAGTAGACCTTGCAACAGCTCAAGATTTGGCCACTGAGTTGGAAGATGAACTTATCTTGGAAGGAAAGATAAGGAGAGATCTAAATAGAGGTAAAACCTCTTCATCTTCTAAATATCCATTTACAAGTACCACTGATCCAATGGTGTAGAAGCTGGCAAATGAGTTGCTAGCTCTTAGGAAGCAAATGGCACAAGGGATATCTTCAACTCCTTCATACAAAGATATGCCAAGAAGGACATTCCTCAATCAGTCATACCAAGGCAATACTACTAGAAATCAAGGACAACCGAATCATCTTCCTCCCCCACAGGGGAAACTTGCCATTGAAGAACCCTTAACCAATTTAGTAGTTGGATATCTCAAAATAGAATTTGATTTCTCTTTCCAACTTGAATTAAACCAAGAAAATGATGTTGATATCCTTGCATAAGGCTAGGAAGAATTAGCTGGTGACTTCAACATTGGTTTCCTAAATTACTAGGATGAACCCGGAGGTAAAGGTGAAGTAGTTGATGGATCATATGTTGTAATCACCCGGTCCCAGAACTAGTCAACCCAACAAGATGATAAAGGAAAAATAGGGGAAAGTTTTAGCCTATAATTTCAATTGCCAAACGAGGAACTTCTCTATCTTTTTAGCCAAAGGACCTAGTGAGAAATAAAAAGGTAAGTACATCAAGCATTCCTCCATCTCCAACTTCAATTCCATAGATTAGTCCTCCCCCTCCTAAAAACTAGAAAGATGAACTACCTTCCTCTGTTCCTAATCCATTTCAGTCATTTGACATAATCGACCATGTCAAAAAGACCAAAATTCAAATGTCTCAATTTGAATTCCTACAAGCCAATCCTGAGCAGTTGGATAGGTTGGTGGAGTGTGTGAATAATAAAGCCATCCCTATAAGACAAGATGTTAAAAAGGTAACTCATGATCCCCCAAAGAACATGTTCATCCCAAACAATCTTGTCATTACTCCTCCTACTACCCCTAGAAAAATAGAGCCTTTCTATATTTACCTATTGATAAATGGCTACAAACTGAGCAATTACATCATAGACTCAGGTGCATCTGACAACATCATGGCTGCCAAGGTGGCAGAATCTCTTTGAATCACACTGACCAAAACCTTTGGGAGATGTTTCTCCATGGAGAAAAAACAAGTATGTCTATTAAGAAAAATCAAGGATGCCCAATTTGCATTTACATCATTCCCAGACAAAAGAATCAAGATGACAGTTCTGGTGGCTGATGTTCTAGCCTCATATGGCATTCTTCTGGGGAATTTTTTTTGCAAGGATGTTGGTGGAGAATTGAGCATGGACCTGTCTAAAGTAAGGATCCCTATCAAAGGCATCATGTAGAGGCTGCTTCTTGAAGAGGATTCAAAATATGTTATCACTCAGACATCAACCCCTGAAGCTCAAATTCTATTTGAATCTTTAGGCATGGGTAATTATTTCTTAACCATAGAGGATATTCATCTTTTAACATATGAATGTCCTGTAGGTGGTGATTCAAGAATTGAATCAGATAAGACATCAGAAGAATTTCCCCTTCCAAGCAAGGAGAAATCTAAGGAAAGATTAGTTTTTGATGATGTTTGGATCCTAGAATTTGATGGCAGCAATTCTTCTACCAGCTCATGGGCTGGGATTGTGTTGATATCTCCTCAAGGAGATATTTTTCCTTCTTCATACAAGTTACAGTTCAACAACACCAACAATATAGCTGAGTATGAATCTCTATTGCTTAGATTGAAGGCTACTCGAGATAAAGGCATCAAACTCCTTCATGCCAAAGGAAATGCTAAATTGGTGGTTTGTCAGGTAAGAAACTTGTATCAAACCAAAAATGAGAGATTAAATCATTACCGCAATCTAGTCTGGGACCAACTTGAAGGATTTGATGCTTTCAACATCTCTACCATACCTAGGGAATTTAATGATCGAGTTGATGCATTGGCTACTTTAGTAATGCTCTTAGTTCCTCATCTAGACTTCAAAGGAAATAGGTACACTATCAAATTGGTCTTTAGACCAAGTGTACCTAATAATGTCAATCATTGGCAAGTGTTCAATAGTGGTAACTAAATCATTACCTTTTTGGAATGAAAAGATAGCTTTGAACATCTTCACTTCAAAGGCAGTAAGCTCTAAAAACTCAAATTAGCTCAAGAAATGAATTCAGATGTAGGTGATGAATTTCTACAGCTAAAAGGAAATACGATTCCTAAAGGACAAGTTTCTCTTGAGAAACTATTTGACAAGCATGATAGATTCATCAAACAATAATAAATAGATTCAAACTCCCCTAGGGGTCTAATCAAATAAATTTGGGTACCAAGGAAAATCCCAAGATGGTGAACATTGGGAAGTGCTTTACTCTAGAGGAGAAACTCAAATTTATTGACCTACTTCACCATTACATAGATGTTTTGGCATACTCTTATGATGATCTGAAGTCACTCAGGCCTGAGAAAATTTACCATGAAATTCCTCTCAAAGATGATTCAGTACCTTACAAAAAAAACTCTAGCAATATAATCCAAAGATATTAGGTACTATTCTATCTGAGATACAAAAAATGCTGAATGCTAGGATAATTTTCCCAATCCATCATTCCACATGGATTGCCAACATAGTCCCTATGAGGAAGAAGAATGGAAAAATTCATATCTATGTGGATTTCAAGAATCTGAATTAGTCATCTTTAAAGGATAACTATCCTTTGCCCATCATGGATCAAGTGCTTCAAATAGTGACCAGCTCAGAGATGTTATCAATGCTAGATGACTTCTCAAGATATAATCAAGTTGAAATTAGTGAAATAGACCAGCACAAGATAGCCTTCACCACACCTTGGGGCACCTTTGCATATAGAAGGATGCCTTTTGGCTTGATAAATGCTGGCACACCTTTTAGAGAGCAATGGACCTTGCTTTCAAGGATGAGATGGGTAAGTTCATTGTAGTTTATCTTGATGACTTGACCATTTTTTATAAGTATCGCTCAGATCATATACACCACTTACAACAAGTGTTGGAGTGCTACTGCTAAAATGACATTTCCTTGAACCCCAAGAAGTTAGTCTTTAGAGTAACAGAGGGAAAACTTCTCAGACACATTGTGTCAAAGAAGGCATAAAGATTAACTCAAACAGAGTCAAATCTATCCAAGAGCTTACCCTGCCAACAAGTAAGACTACTGTTCACTCTTTATTTAGAAAGGTGAATTTCTTATGAAGGTTCATCCCTGAGTTTATTGAGAAGACTCGACACATTGTGAACATGATAAAGGGAAAGGCCACCTTTAGCTAGACTAAAAAAGGCAAGTTAGCATTTGAGGATATCAAGACTACCATTGCCCATGCCCTAATTCTGATTTGTCCAGACTATAATAAAGAGTTTATCATATACACTTATGCTTCTGAACACACACTTTCAACAATTCTAGTTTAATAGAATAAAGAAGGTATGGAATCTCCCATTTATTTTATGAGCTTCCCTCTCAAATCTCATGAGCTAAAGTACTCAAACATGGAGAAGCATGCTTATGCATTGGTGAAAGTAGTTAAGCATTTCCACTTCTACATCTTGAATTCTCACACTACTACCTTGGTTCTTGATACCACAGTCAAATCCATACTGACTCAATAGGAGTTTGGAATGAAAAGAGGCAATTGGATTGCAAAGATCTAGGAGTTTGATCTAGTCATCAAACCAACAAAGCTAGTATGAAGAAAAGGCCTATGCCAATTAATTTTTGATAACAAACTAGAAGAAATAGAGCATGAAAAAGCAAAGGTGGAAGACACACCGATAATCCTCTTTGTCTCCACCATGAATGAGTGGTATTCAGATATTGCTCATTTTCTTACTTATGGTGAGTGTCTTGCTCACCTATCTTATAAAGAAAGGAGGACTATCAAGTTGAAAGTTTCCAATTTTGTCCTTTGGGACAACGGCCTGTACAAGAGGAGCCTAGATGGAGTGTTCCTTCACTGTGTGGATAAGGAGCAGCAAAGCCAACTTTTGAAATCTTTTCACAATCTAGCCTATGGAGGATTTTTTTTTGCTCCCGTGACTACCCATAAAATTCTATGAGCTAGGTTTTATTTGCTAACTCTTTTCTAAGATGCATACAAGTGGGTAAAAAAATGTGAACTATGTTAGCAGTTTGTTGGGAGACCCAAGTTAGCTGCCCTGCCTCTCAAGCTAGTGGTTATAGAGGAACCATTCCATCAATGGGGAATTGATTTTATTGTAGCTATAAACCCATCTTCAAGTTTTGTACATGATTATGTCCTTATAGCAACTGACTACTTCACCAAGTGGGTGGAAGCTATCCCAACCAATCATGCTACTTCAGAAGTAGTGTGCAATTTCCTCATGGAGAATATCATTTCTAGGTTTGGGGTCCCAACCAAGATTATCATAGACAATGTAGCTTGTTTCACTTCCTAGGAGATTACTCAGTTCTATTTTTACTATGGGATCAATCTCTCTCACTCTTCTAATTACTTTCCACAAGGAAATGGACAAGCTGAGTCAAGTAACAAGAACGTAATGACTATCATCAAGAAGCTAGTGATGACAACCAAAGGACATGACATAAAGCATTGGTTGATGCTCTATGAGGAAATATAATTACACCAAAGAGGGAAATTGGTATGTATCCTTTCCAACTTCTTTATGGTATCAATGTTGAGATACTGATCACCTTGGAATTGCCAGCATTAAAATTGGCTAAGACAATTGAAGATCAGACATATGGAAGCCCCCTTGATAAAAGGATCATGTGTTTGACTGAGCTGGATTAGCAGAGAACTATGGTGGTGGACTAAATTGTTGCCCATCAAAGTTTGGTGAAGAAGCTCTTTGATTGAAAGGCAAAGAACCATGATTTCCAGGCTGGAGATCAAGTCCTGTTGTGGGACAAGAGAAGATTACCAAAGGGGATGCATGGAAAGTTTGACTCCCTTTGGAGGGGCCCATTTACTATTCATTAGCTCAAAGGTGAAAATAGTTTATTGCTAAAATATCAAGATGGTATGCCCTTTTAATTACCTCATAGTGGACAACATCTGAAACACTTTAATCTGTGAAGTATTAGATAAGATCAGCTTGTACATATGTATATTTGTATAGTCTTTAGTCCTATTTTTGTGCTTTTATTTTTGTTTTTGTCACCTTTCTTTTTGTGTAGCATGACTCCATGGCCCAATGGCATACTTCAAGGCACTGGAGATTCTAGTTTCTACTCCCTTCAATTGTTCCAAGTTTTCAACTAAAGGAAGTTCCCCAACTGGAGCTAGCTGTTGTCCCCTAAAAATATTAGTCATTTTTTTGGACAAAATTTGAACTATTTTTGAACTATTTTGGTCCAAAAGACCAAAATCCTCTCTCCCCTTCTCAAAAATTGTTTTAGGCATTCAAATTCTCCATTTTTCAAGATTTTTCAAGTTCTACGGACTCTGCAGGCTTGAATCTACAGACTCACAGGCTTGAATCTATAGACTCTACTGGCTTGAATCTACAAACTTCACAGAAGATTTCTACAAACTCATTTCTATAGACTCTATAGGTTGGTTTCTATGAACTCTATAGGAAAGAAATATGTTCAATACTTACCCATTTTTTCAATCGAGAAGTTCATAGGGGTCTTCTAAGAGCCCGAAGGACAAGTTCCCTTGCGGAGGCCACTTAGGAGCCAAAGTGGACCGTTGCAAAAATATGAAAGGGAAATGAACCAAGCTAAGTGCCCTTGTAGAGGGCAGTGAGAAAAAATAGACAAAGAGAATTCCTTTAAAAAATTGAGCCAAGGACAAACATCCCTTGCGGAGGGCAGATAGGGAATAGGCAGACCATTTCAAAGACCAAGTGAAGAGCAGGGAATTCTTTCAAAAAAATTCCTATGGAAAAGTAAAAAAGGCACAAGTCCTTTAGATAAAATGTATGAAGGAATTCCTTCAAACATTTTATTTGAAGAAATTCACCTGGGGAGAAAGCCCGACGAAAAGTAGAAGTAAGCAAGAAGAAAAGACAAAGGAAAGGAACATTTCCTTTAGACAAAATGTTTGAAGGAATTCCTTCAGACTTTTGTTAAAAAGAAAAGCCTGAAGCAAAAGTCCACCCATGAAACAAAAGCTCACTGAAGGAATAAAATCTCAAAGGCCATCCAAAAAACTCTGAAGGGCAGATACCCTTGTGGGGGGCTCTCCCTGACCCAAAGTAGACCATTTCTCAAGACCCCAAAGGGATTCTTCCCCTTCAAAAAAGACAAAACAAGAAAACCAAAGGAATTGCCAAGGAATATGATGGGCCCACAGACGTCAAAGTTGAATGTCGTGAACTAGCCATTGAGATTTAGACATCCAGTGACGTCCCCACAGCTGTCAAATTCAAGGTAACAAACTAGTTGTTGGTTTCCTAACGATGACAGGCCCGAAGATGTCAAATTCAAAAAAATGAAATAGCCATTGATCTTTGAAAGCTGGAACATAGACCCAAATGTAAAAGGCCAAAATGCTAAAGGAAAAAACTACTGATGAAAGAGTGTAAGGAGCCAACAAGACCAAAAGAGATAGCTTGAGAGCTCAGATCGCACATATAAGGATGAAATATAGCAAGGAAAGGGGGAACAATGGAGAAAGATTAGAAATATCCATGCATAAGATATGTTTCTAGAAGGTAAAGCAACCCACCAAGTGGACATTGGAAGAGCATGAACATTCAATGGTGTGGCCCATTTTTTTGCATTGAGTAAAGCAAATAATTGTGTGCACATCAAGAAACACACCAGGTGGCCCATACTAAACACCGACACTCAATTCTAGCAGAGGCCATTGACAAAATTTAAAATACATTAAAGGCATTAAATGCATTATAGGCCATTTTTGTGAAACAAAGCATCCAAGTCTTTCTTAGAGCACTATATATTGGACTCTCTCTTATTGTTTTAGGGCTCTCTCTATGTTATCAAAAACAAAACTCTACCCAAATTGAAAGGCATTACTGAGACTTTGAGCTCAAATTATTGATCATATTTCATTATTTGAATAAGAAAACAAGTGACTTTTTAGACTTTGTGCTGGAATAGATTGGTTGTTGGGGAAATTGTTCTTATATCTATTTCCTTAATACATTTTTTGTCCATTTGATTAAATAAGTAGGATTAGTGAAAGTGATCAGGAAGGTGTCCTAAAGCCGATTGTAGAGAGACTTTGTGTTGCTACAATTGTCTTTATTTTGTCTATTTTTCTATTCCTATGTAAAGGATCTTGGGATGACTTTGTTCCCTCATTATCTTTTGTATTTCACTCTTTGGTAGCTGAGGTGGAGACTTTGTGCCTCATTTCATCCTACTGTGTTACTACGCCCTATTACAGTTACTTGTCACCACCCAAAGGTTCCTTTTGTCTGCTGAATAACACTTTTGAAAGAAGAGGAGTGCCTTCTATCATTTCATCAGGATCTTTCCTTTGATTTGTGAACATCATCTCTAAAAAAGAGAGATGGATGGTTTATCCTACCCTTGAGTGTTATTTTTTGCTTATATATATAATATATAGCTCCTACATATTTACAGGGAACCTGCCCTTGATGAGAAGAGAGATTTCTCCCCTTTTGATGTAGTAAACCTACACATCTGGCTGACCAATTTATATATGCTGTGGTTGAAGAGACCCATTTTTATCATCAATTAGCTGATCGACAAAATATTCACCCAATAGGTAGCATGGATAGGCCACAAGATAGACATGATAGAACCCATTTGTAACTGCATGAGATCGCTGAATGACTCTATCCTCCCCCTCTACATAGAGTTAGGACAATGTATTTCATTTTACTTTATATCACAAACATGGTATATATATATATATATATATATATATATATCTCATTTTGACATTTGGATGTTGATCATTATGTATTTGTATTATGGTTGTGGTTGTGGATGCTTGGATATATTTATTGCTAGAACATGTATTTAGCTTTTGTTGTATATGCTATAGAAAACATATGAGTTGTGGTTTATTTTCTAGCATTATGTAGAATTCATGAATGGTTAAAAGGAAATAGGTGAAACAAATTTGGCTAAGTATAATCAATAAAAAATGTACTATAGACTATTTCATGTTAGGAAATGTGTAATAAAAAGAAAATGAATATGTATAAAAAACCAAAGGGTGGAAAACAATATGGTAAAAGTTGTTTCTAAAACATGAGTGAGAGCTTTTGACACCAAATTAAAACAAGTAAAATCACACTAAATCATGTTGGGAGCTATGAAAATAATGAAATAAAGTGAAAATCATGTGAAAGAGCAATAGTATAAAAAAAAATCAATTAAGTTAATCAATCATACTAAATCATGTTGGTAAGTATAAAAGAAAAACAAAATTGGCAAAAATTGGGCTTAAATTTATCACACTAATTCAATCAAGGAAGTATGAAAAATTCAAGAAATGGTTGGATTCTTACATACAATAAAAAAATAAGAAGATAAAAATTGAAAGAATAACAAAGTAAGCATAAAACATACTAAATTAAGCTTGGAAACATGTCAATGACGTGTAACTTCATAATCAATCAAATCTTATCTAATATTTGACACATGTAATTTTGTTTGTAACTTGTATTATTGAAAATTTTTATGAGGAAGTTCAGGTCCTATCCATGGTCTTACATTACAATTCACAAATAGAACACCAATGAGGTGGAATAAATGCAAAAAATAGGTGAAAAGGGGAAGTTGGTCATAGGAAGGTAATTTTTTTTGTAATTTGTGAGGAAGGCTAGGTCCTATCCATGGTTTTACAATGTAACTCACAAATGGAATCCCTAGGGGAATGATTAGTAAAAAAATAAATATTTCTCAGGGGAAAATATGAGGAATGTAGGGAGTGAAAAAGGTAATGTAAAAATCAAAAATTAGGCATCTTATAAGAAGACCGTAGGAGACAGGAGGCATACTAAAGACATGAGAATACACTAAGTGACTAGTGACCATCAATGTGTAATGGATACCTATTCACTATAGACACAAAGTTGTGTAAAAAAATAAGCATGCTATTAAGTTCAACTCATGAAGGTAGATTGGTACAAGAAAAATAAAATGGAGCTACCTTCTCATGACATGTTCCCCATTCCTCAGGACCCCTTATAGATCCATCAATCTACTATAAAGATTGGGTATTTGCATGAGAAAGTAGGAAGAACTAAAAGATTTTTTTATTGTCCTTTTATAATCTACTTTACTACCACAACCCAATTGACCTTGTATCTATTGTGAGGCTAGTTTTGGAGTTTAAGCTTTGATTATAAGAAGGAGATGTGCTTTGAATCATGTCTTTTAGTGTGATTTGACTTTTAAGAGTTTTGAATGTTTTTACCTTTTGAGATCATTACCTTTTGTTAAATGATTTAGATTTTGAATGTTTTTAAGGATTTTTAATATTCCTCCTCCATATAGACTTGGAATGATCACTCATGAGAGATAGAGTGATACACATGAATGATATTTAGGCTCTGGCTAAAGGAAGCTAAGTAACTAAAGACAAGACTGACTAGGACACTTAGGCTTAACAATGAACTAACATGTTATCTCAAGTTTCAACCATGCATATGCTTAGTTTGTGAAAAGGGAAAAGGGAAAGAAAGGAGATCTAGAGTGAACCAATAATAGGAAAGTATAATGAGATGGATTATTTTCTAACTGATCACATGGTATAGAAGGAATGACTAAAGGGAACAAGGTTTGTATAACCAAGTCACAATGACAATTATCCATGTTTATAGAGATAATAAAGAAAACAATAATGAAAAGAGAACAAGGGAGTTTTTAAGAAAGAAAATAAAGAATAAAAAGAAGGCAATGTTAAAAAAGACATCCATAAGCAAATATAAATGACATTATAAGTATATATGAAGTGCAAAATCAAAGTCACCATGTAAGATAAATAAGAATTTGACACAATGTCAAATGATATAACAAATAGATAAAGATAAAGTTGGAGCACAAATCCAACCCAAATGAAAATATAAGAACACCATGCATGTGCTCATAAGTAATGATCTATTTTATCACACACATTATATAGAACATCTGATAAGTCTCTATGAAGTTGGATGCAAACTAAAGCTAATGTCTCATCTATCTTTGTGAAAACTAGGAAAATAATTCACATCTAATATCCTTAATAGAAAAGGTAGGAATGCTTGATATATCATGCTGGGGAGAGATATTAGTCAAGGGATGCTCAAGAAAATTCATGTGAGTGGACTCTATAGGAGATGAAGGGATCACTGGTGGGGAAGGATCCACAGGTGAAGGATTCATGGGTGGAGGAATAGGAGGTGAAGAAGGGACCACAGGAGGAAATGGAACCATAAGAGGTGGAACCATGGGAGAAGAAGGGGGATCCTTCTTGTGGGAATACTTTATGAAAATAATGGTAGAAGGTATGGGAATAGTTAAAAGGTGATATTTAAGATGTTATTGAAGGATGTAGAAATGATCGGTGTGATGGGTGCCACATTGGTGCTAAAGATAATACATCTCTCTATACTTTAGAATATACTTAGGTAGTACCTTTAGAGGAGGCATGGCCTTATCTAAGGACTGAGGGGTAGAAGCATGTGAAGTGTCAATATATTATCATAACTTGTGATAATGCATGGATGAATGGTTATCTGTGCCCCATAAGCAACAAATATGCATTTGAGTAGTCTTGGTAAAGGTACTTATAGAAGGAGGTGTAACAAAAGTAGAAGGAGTTTGGGAAGGCTCATAGGCCCATTTGGTTGGTAATGGAGTCATCTATGGTAAAGGAAGAAAACCATCACCAAGAGAAGGTGGTGGTGGTGAAGGGACTAGATTAGGCTTAATAGAAGGATCGATGGGATTAGAAGAAAAAATAGACTCAACTAAAGTGGGAGTAGGAATGGGCTCCAAAATGGGCTCTACTAAGGAAGGGGTGGGGTATACTGAAGGATAAAGGATATTTGCACACATCTTAGGGATAAGAAGGCTATAGGGGTCATGGTACATAGCAAAATGATAGGGTCCAGTCATAACACAATCCATAAGTATACTCCTATGAGGTTCTTCAAAAACTAGAGGTGTTTGAATCATCTCTATCCTAAGATAAAGAGGAAAAATACTAAAATTAAGAACTGTAGATGATGGAATATGGGAATATATGGAAAAATATTTAAACAAGGAGGAACTATAATGGATAATATCAATATCATGGGCCTAAATAAGGCTGCCTAACAATAAATCATCTAAGGTATAACAATAATCATAATCAGGGGTATCAATATCAATAATGTAGGTAGGGATGCCATTATCATATGATGAGGTGTGATGAATGGAATTCCAAGTCTTATTCAAGATAATAGGGATGTCATCATAAGGAATTTGATGAGAATGAGGCTTGGTGAGAGATGAGATGAGGTGAGGGATCAAAAGTTTTAATATTGAGATTGATCTCATCAATCTCATCATCATCATAATCTAGGAGGTTAGGAGGAATATTCCTAATGAGTTTAGGATGACCATTGTAACCTTGAATGGAATTTATGGGAAAATTTAAATCATTGAGACTCACAAAATGGAACACTTGGCAAAATTTCAAGAGTAAGAATCTTGAAGACACCACACTCTTGGAATTATTCAAAATTCCAAGGGTTAGTGTCACCCTAAATCTTATATATGGCTCCATTATGATGGAATTTAATGCATTGGTAGTGAGAAGAAACATTTAATCTAATGTAGTGAGTCTATGTCCTATCGAGCAAAATGTTTTAAGATAGAGGAAAGTCAAATATCATCACCTTCACATGAACGATGATAGGTGGGATAGTAATGAGAAGCCAAACACAACCTAAAAGAGGTATTTACCTTTGATCACATCCTTGACATGCGCTGTGTGTGGATTTGAGATTACATTTAGAATATCTAAGGGTTTTGATAAAATTGGGAGAAGTAACACAAGTGCTAGAACCCTCATCAATCAAGGCATGCTTGACTTGGATATCACCAATTTGGATACTAATGAATAGAGGAGGATCATTTGCACAAATCATAGGTAGATATTTTAGTAATTTATATGAGGATAAGGGTTTGTGAACATTGATGTTATTAGGTGAAGATAAATGAGGATTGGTGAATAGTTAATAATGAGGAGTTGGTTCCAAAGATTGGTTAAGAACAACAACTTGAATAGTGTGAATGGTATCATAAGATTCCATGACACCATCATTGGTAGCATGATGATTCTTATTTTTAGTAAGATATAAGGACCCGAAAAAGGTTGGGGTGGCTCAAATTGACGCATAAAGAAAATTTGACATTTTTATTGGTCAATGGCCTCTTCTAAAGTATGTGGAAGGAGAGTGCAGACCTAATAATTCAACTTTAGAAAAATGGCATTGGTAAATAGATGGAAAATATTATCATCAACCATGTTATGTTCACATTTATTGGATAATGTTTTCTACCTTTTAAAAAAATCTTGGGATTTTTTAATTTTTAAGTTGCTTGTAATTGATAAAATGGGCCAAGGTATTTTCAGGAAGATCACTAGTTTGGAACTCTTGGACTAGATAATTTACTAAATCTTCCAAAATAGTAATAGAATGAGTTTTAAGTTGGTTGTACCAACCTAAATAATCACTTGTGAGAGTTTTGGATAATAGATTGATAGTGGCAAAGGTATTTAATTTGACCCAGTCTTTATATAGATTTAAAAATGTTTTTAGATGAAGAGTAAGATCAGGTAACCCATTGTAAGAAATGGTAGGGGTGATACCTGTTATACCGATATTAACAATTTGAGATGTAAGAGGCTCATTTTGAAGATGCTTGATGGTCTTGTTGAAAAGATGAGGTTGAGGTATGAGATTACCATGGTCATCTTGAAGAGGAGGTGGGGGAACATTTTGATTATGCATGACCCATGACATCTGTTGAGGGTGGTTTTGAAGTTGAATAAGGTGGTTTTGCATTCACATAATTTGTTTTGTATTATGATCTTGAAAAGTATTCATTTGATTATTAATTTTTAATAAAATTTTGTGGGTTTAGTTGTATTTTTAGTATTATTTGAAGCATTGGAATTAGAATTAGTGGCTTGGGTACCACTATTGGTATTCATAAGATCTTGAGAAGAGCTGTTAGAATGTGAGGCAGTAGTGGAAAAAATTTCTTGTGTATTAAAAGATGGACTAGTAGAAGGATGAGAAGGAATAAAACTAAAAAGATGTTTACCATGGGTAGAAAATGATACACTAGTGGAAGAGTTAAGGAGAGTGGATCTTTAAAGAGGCCCACAAGATGTAAAACTTGCAATAGTAGTGGAGATACTAGGCATGGAGGTAGAATAAGTCAAATAAAAAGAAGTCATGATATGGGAATGGTTCAAAATAGAGGGAAGAGGTTGAGAATTAAAAAAATAGCATCCTAAAATCCATGTGAGAATGTGTGAGAAGGTGAATGAGGATCTTCATTTTAACAACTAATCATGAGATGGTAAATGGTAGAAGGATCCTTTCCTTGATGTTGAGGAGATTTAGAGATAAAGAAGAGCATTTCAAGGGTATACTCTAATTTAAGTTGATATTAAAGTGATAAAAGAGGATTAAAAATGAAGAGGAATGATGAGGGGTCCCATATTTCATTGTGCGAGTGGCTATGTAAACATTGCTTACATCTAAGAGAAGATCCCTAAGTTGCTTATGGGAGACCCGATGAGGGTTGGTAAAAATCACCATATACATTGAATTCAACTCAGTGTTGTATTCAAATAGGGAGTTCATGATGAAGGAGAAGGACTAGATAAAGTAAGAGTGATGTAAAATCAAGGAAATAAGAAGTCATAAAAAATTATACAAAGACAACTAGGTTGAAATAGTATAGAAAATAGGGGTTGAAAAAGATATAAAGTTAATAGGGTCAACTTGGTTCAGTATCCTAGGCATAAAATAAGAAATAAAAAGATATAGAGTTGATAGAGTTGATCTAGTTCTATATCTTGGGAGGTAGAAAATAATACCGTGTCAACACAGTCGACCTAGTATGGTAGACAAGGAAAATAGATAGTCTATAAGAAACTATGTTGAGCATAATGACTGTGCACTAAAATAGGAAATTTTTTGTAAGTACTTTTGAAAGTAAGAAATGAAGGAAACACATAATCAATTGGGTCAATGAGGATGATCCAATTGAGGAGCACATCACAAAACATTACACTAACGTTGGTTAATGTAAGCTTTTGTAATACAACATATAATTGAGCAAAGAGCAAGCAATCAACTTGGAAAGTAAATGCTAAGTGGTCATCTTGAATGTTTTTAGATTATTAGAGTATAATTTTAGATGTGATAAGAAGTTGTATGTAAGCAAAGAACTAGAAATCAATCTAAGGATGGTTTCAGAATGTTTAGGCTGAAAGGGATCTGCATTGGTAATGGTACTAGTTTGGTATTGGGGCCTACCCCTTCACTTCACACAATATAACAATAAGTGTGTTGAGTACTTTGCTAATATATACCATTAATCACATGTTTATACTTGGCCAAAAAACCATGTCAGATTCCTCCTTGGTGATGAAATCCAAGTAGGTAGGCCTTACATAGATAAATGTTTAAATGCATTTTAGGATTTTGTGATTTGGTAGTGTGTACATAAAAGAGAAAAATAGTGCAACTAAATGGTATAATGAAAAACCACCTAATTAGACTGTATGATCTATTATAAGCATGTAAGCAATAAGAAATGAAAATGTGAGATAATTACTAGTATATAAGTGTTAATTCCAACTTTGAAACATAGTACAATGTCATTTTAGATGATAGTGTATGCATAGATTACATAATAGAGTCGATAATGTCTCTACTATAATATGGAAGCAAGGGTCTTAAAAATAACTATGTTGACAATGTCAACCTAGTTTTTCAAATAGAAGACATAATACAGAACTACATTGATAGTGTCGACCTAGTTTACTATATAAGGTTAGTTTTAAAGACTGCAAACTATGAAAAACAAAACTATAATGAATAATAGAAATGAAAGATAAATAGAGGAAGTAACATTGATGGGATTGATGATGATTAGATTTAAAATTATGATTAAGCTACTTGAAAATTATGCCAACTAAGTTGACTAGGTTTACCTAGTTCTATGAAACCTTGCTATTGAAGCCTATAAAAATAACTATGTTGACAATGTCAGCCTAGATTGTTTTCTAGAAATGTACTGTGTCAATTGGGTTGACCTAGTATCTTGAACGTAGAAGTGGAAAAGCTATACTATGTCAATATAATTAACCCTATATCCTATACCTAATGAATAACTTGCACAAACATAATAGAGTCGTATTGATGTGACTGTGTGTTAAACCTATTCATAAAAGTTAGAACTATACCAATAATGTTGATGTAGTATAACAAATATAAAGAAATAATAAAATGAAATGATAAAATAATGTAAAATGTGAGATAAAACCTGCAAAGGTTAGATTCACATTAGGCTCACCAGAATGTATGCAAACATAAATTCATCATGTCTATAAATAAATCCTAACTCAGAGAACATAGATCATATCATACACTTCTAATTGGGGACACATTATATAATTAGGACCATGACCAATATGGGGATCCACTAGACCCAATTAGGGAATTTTTTACCACAATAAACCACATTTTGGAGGGTTCCAAAGCCTTTAGTCAAGCACAATCACATACTAACCCTAATTAGCTCCTATTTTTTAATATCTCATTAAACTAATGACAAGTAAATTAAAATCTAATCTAGTGCTCACCAAATCTTTTGGCATAAAGTGGGGGTAATAAATGACAAAACTAAACATGCATAGAAGACTTATACTCATGTCAATGTATATGGAACACTAATGTATGGAAGAGAAGTATAAATTAATATATATATCTAATCTTATAAAGGAGAAACAAGCTAGAAATACTTAGCTTTGAAGATGAACCCACCGAGCCTCAATCTCTCCCTTGGCCAAGGTAATTTTCAAGAGGTTGTTGTGGTATGTAAATATGACAAGGATAAATCAACTCTAGGCTACACAACCTATTAGTGCATCCAAAATACTTCTCCATAAGATAATATCCATATCTCTAAATAAAGTATGAAACCCTAAGCTTGGTCTTCAAGTAAAATGGTGGATAAGTAGATGCACAATATATCGTACTTCTTCTTCCCTTCTTTTAATAATGGTAAAATGATATTGTATATATAGGTAGATTTAAACCTAAAACCTTTTGAAAGTTTTGGCTAATAGGGTCAACCCAGTCGACCTAGTACAATTTTAGACAAGAATCCACTAAGTCATGGGCTAGGTTGGCCAAGAGCCGACCTAGACCCCAAGTGAATTTCACCCAAAACTGTACAATATCAACCTAGTCAACCTAATAAATGAATAGTTAAAAAGGGTTTAAGGTTAGTAACATGAGGATAAAAGGTAGGAAATGATTGGATGAGTATACAATAGAGAAGAAAAAGCTTAGGGATAAGGTTTTAAGGAGACCAATGTGTAGATAACTAGTGGCAAAAGGGACAACAATACTGTGAAGCACCAATGGTCTCCCCACCCCTTTCTTGATGCACCCCTTAAGGCATGCACTCTGAGAGATTAAGACTCAATAGGTTCTTAAAAGATAAAAAGTGTCAGTAAGTGATAAAAGTTTGAAAATATTATGTGTATATAGAAACCAACTTAGAAATTATCTGCACCATCCTCTCTAACCTCTCATCCCAATATTTTAACTACTAGAGCTTCACTTCTACTAATATATTGCATCAATGACTAGAAAAATTGAGAAATCACTAGTAAATATATTTAAATAAATGCTTTTCAAGAAACCTATCACTAGTAGTTGCCCTAAGGGTGAAAGGAAAGCATATTTAATTTTTGTGGTGTTTTAGTAAGTGTTTTCTTTTCATGTGTGGAGTATATTCCTAGAGTAGAAACATTACATAAACATGTCCCTCTCTATCTATAGTCAAACCTCATAATGTATTGAGCCAATGTACAATAATAATTATCTCACTATTTTCAGTGTGTTTTACATGTGACCACTCACTCCCAAAAAAATCCCTAAGTGGGCACACAATGCTCTTATATAAGTATCTATAGTACACTAAAAAGTATACATGAATCAAACATATGCTATAAATATAGAAATAACATCCCTTGTAATATATTAGATAAGTATACACAACAAATATGTATAATATTACATATTTAAAAATAAACCTATAAATATTATCACTATAATATACCAGAAAACATACATGTATGTTATTACACACACATACACACACACACACACACAGACACACACACACACACACACACACACACACACACACACACACACACACACACACACACACACACACACACACACACACACACACACACACACACACACACACACACACACACACACACACACACACACACACACACACACACACACAAACTAGCCAATTCAATACACTAAATAAGAACATAAATCAACAATGTATAGTATTTTATGACAAAATGTTAAAAATTACATTATGATGGAAAAATGTGGTTTGCATACATTGAATTCCTAATATGAAAATTTTTAGGTGATATGTAAGTTTCAAAAAATATAACATTATTCTATTGAGATAAGAGGACTCACATTCATAGCTTTGTCATGTAGTCATTGAGACCCACACACACACACACACACACACACACACACACACACAGATATATATATATATATATATATATATATATATATATATATATATATATATATATATATATATATATATATATATATATATATATATATATATATATATATATATATATATATATATATATACTTATTCAATAAATCCAAAATCCCTGACATTATAAAATATACTTCAAGTATTAAATGTTTATATATTACCTACTTAAAAAAATAAAAAAATAACAACTCCTTGAAATATACTAAATAAGTAAATGCAAAAAAAATGTACAATATTACACATTTACAAACATGTATAAATAGTGACCCTATAATATAATAAATAAATGATACACTAAACAAAAATGTACATTATTAAAAATTTACAAAAAAATAAAATGGTTATCCCTTAACTAATAATCCATTAAATATTTATTGACAACTAATTAAGATTAATTATTGCCTCAACTTGACACCTATGGTATAATATTTTGACTAAACATATAGAAATTGGAATCCTTAAGTGGAGTAATTATTGATTACAGAAGAAGAGGCAAAATTAAACGTATCAAATTGATAAAAAAATTTAATTTATCCATTTACCGTTTATTGATGATATTCTACTATTTAGAGGTGGGTCCACAGGGAGGTTGCAAGGTTTAAAAAAAAACCTGAACCTATTTTTCAAAGCCATAGGTATAGAAGTAAATAACCAAAAATATTTGATTACATTCAATGATATTCATGAAGGCTAGGGAAGGTTCGTCAAGAACATATTGCCTTACAATATTACTACACGTGCATCACTTTTGAATTGGTTCTCTTTTATAACATAATTTATTCTCCATCCTAGTATTTTGGTACTCTAAACTATAAAGTAATCAAAGAAATTATATTATATTCTTTAACACTTATTTATTCTTGTATTTAAAAATTCACTCTGTACTTAAAAAACATATAATGTATACACTATACATTAGTATGATAAAATAAAAAGTGATAGATGTTAGGGTAAGTGGGTAACAATGAAAAAGATACTAAAATCCACCTTTTTTGCTTACAAGGGACATATGATGTGCATGATACAAGTTAGGTTGATTTTAAAACTAAGTTATTATCGATTAAAAATTGATGAGTCAAATAACACTGAAAATTCCAACATCAGTGGATACATTTAAAAACACCTAAATCAATTAATAAAATGTCTTATGAAAGAAAGAATACACAATACTTAGATATAAGTAAATGAAAAATTTGGCATCCATGTGCATCAAAAAAATTAAATAAAAAAATATTAAAAATTGATGCCCAAATGCCCCACCTTGTTGAGTTGTGCATTAATTTATTAGACAAAATATCATAGCCTCAAATTTTGTAAGCCTCAGTGGAAAGATGTGGTACCAATATGGGTGTCACAAAGTAGAGCCAATACTTAGATATAAGTAAATGAAAAATTTGGCATCCATGTGCATCGAAAATATTAAATAAAAAAATATTAAAAACTGATGCCCAAATGCCCCACCTTGTTGAGTTGTGCATTAATTTATTAGACAAAATATCATAGCCTCTAATTTTGCAAGCCTCAGTGGAAAGATGTGGTACCAATATGGGTGTCACAAGGTAGAGCCTCATTATTTCTTTCACTATGAATTGTAGGTATTCCATTTCAGCAATGTATTTCTCTTCTACCCATATTTCCTTTCCAAAAATTTTGTCCATTTCTTTGGTGGCCTTTATGAAGATGTTAGGGTTTCTTAGGAGCTCTACTAGTACCCATTCCACAAGTGTAGAAAAACTTTCTATTTTGTCACCTATCATGTCCTATAACCTCACTAGCACAACTTACAGATGGAGATAAAAATATTAAAGAGTAGCTAGCATATAATTTTTAAAAAACCTTAATTTAATTACATAAATACCTTCACCTTATTTTGGGAGAGATTATTGGTGGGATCATCAATCTATTGTAGAAACATTGGGTAGGGTCCTTCTCCTCCTGCATGCTTTTCCAACACTTCCTCGAGAAATACATTGAATAATTTGATGAGATATTTCATTATTTTCACATACCTTTGTAGATCAATATAATTAAGCTAGGGGATATAATCTCTAATATTGAAGATGTCATTGAGTTGGAACACCTGGTGAGTTTATTATAAGACATAATGCAATAGACAAACCTACTAGCTGGGAGGCTTTTCAAAAATTATTAAGGAAAACAAAACCATCTATAAAACCATAAACTCATGGTGTTATCATTTTAATGGTGAAAATGGAATATTATTTTTATGTCTCATGTGAGATGAATTTTAGAGCTTCACCCATCTGTAATAAGCCTTCGACTAATTATATATTTTTATTTTAAGATAGATGACTAGTATGCAAACAATTGTTCTCAGTTTTAAGAACAAAATAAACACAAATCCATACATTATAGTCAAAATCATAAGAAAACCAGTTAAAAATTATCTACACCTTCATTTCCAACCTCTTGTCCCAATATTTTGACTACCAAAGCTTCACTTCTGCTAAGAGCTTGCATAAATGAAAATAAAAATTGAGAAATTGTTAAATATGTATTCAAAAAACTTCCATTAATCCCATGGGTGACATGTTGGACCAACATTAAATTTTGTCTCAGGCCCCTCAATATATTGATGCCAATTTACTAAAAAATGGGGTACGAACTAAACTTCAATCCTCATAGCTTTAATTCCACCCGCACCACATTCAATGCTAGAAATAAAATAAACATTATAAATTATTTATTATTAAGTTTTTTAGTTATTAAAACCATATATAAGAAAGAGAATGTGGTGCTAAAGAATATTCAAAACATTTTCATAGAATAAATATAATTATTACCTTAAGCTTATGTGTCTTAGGTAGTCCTTATTATTTACACACACACACACACACACACACACACACACACACACACACACACACACACACACACACACACACTCTTACACATGGTGATTTTAGACTAGCCTATACATGTCTCGTATAATTTTTGGTCAAATCAAACCCATACATGTATAGTAATTCTAAAAAATGTATGTCCTAAAATAGGATCAAGTATAATATATAAGGTGAATCTGTGTCTTAAACTATGAAATTGTATAAAATTGAGGCTATTTAATTGATTTGGGCAACACTTTGGGTGACCACTCAGGTGGTAGAAATGATCCAAGAAACCATTTGGGTGATCATTGTCGGTGACAGTTATTTTCTCGAGCCATTATGTCCTTGAGCACTGTACTATTTTAATTCTGTTAGTTCTCTTGAGCCACTCATTCTTAAAAGGTCACCATTAATTCCTTGAGCCACTCAATCTCTTGATGTTTTCAAAATATGTATAAATGCATTGTAACCCAAAAAGGGAAGGCAGACATCTCTTCTCAAAGATAAGCGTATGTTTTGTATCTGCAATTTTTTTGATTCAACAAAACATCTCTTTACAGAGATAAGCCTATATTTGTATTGCAATTGTTAAGTAATACGACATCTCTTCTTAGAGAATCCATTGTTATTATGTTGTTTTTGTGCTATTGAAATATTTGTCAACCAGAACTTCTGAGTTTTGGATCAGTGGTATCAGAGCGATTTGTCTTGAGAGTGTATGTTCTTAAGGACAAGGTTAGGATACATGAAACTTGGGTGGGAAGTGATAGAGCTTCCAGACGCTCCACTTGTGTGCCCCAAATGACCTCAACATTAAGACATCTGATCATTTCAATGAAATGGTGAATGAAGCCATCCAGCGGCAACAAGCGCAGATGCTCCAATAATTTGCTCAAAGTCTTCAAACACTTTTAATGGGAAATTCTAGATCCACGGCTACACTTCTAGGCTCCTCATCGAGGGAGCTTCCTTTTAGTGCCCCAACACCCTTCAAGGTTAAGGTAAATTTTGATATTCCCACATTTGAAGGCAAAATCAATACTGATGCAATGGAAAATTGGTTGGATCAACTGTCATCCTACTTCTCTGTAAATAAGTTCACTGATGGAGAAAAGATCACTTTTGCTCTTTTGAAATCATCATTGCCCATGAAAAATTGGTGGGAAGTGTACAAAAAGAGGTTCAGTATGAATATCATTGGCCTTAGGGTGGAACCCACCTGGGATGATTTTATGAAAGCAGTAAAAGAAGAATACTATCCCATCGGTGCGTATGATGATCTGTACATACAGTGGCAACAACTTCACCAAGGCAAGGACCAATCTGTGTAAGATTACACAGACACTTTTCATTCTTTGTCTGCAAGACTGGGAATTCAAGAAAGTGAGAAACATACAACTCTCAAATATTGTGGTGGACTACAATGGTACATCCAAGGGGAAATGGAACTCTTTAATTTAAAAACCATTGGTGAGGCATACAAGTTTGTAGTAAAGATTGAGTAGAAGCATGTAAGAATGGATATAAAGAATCAGTCTTTAAAATGGAAAAGTGATAAAGAAGGTCAAACATGAGGCCAAAATTGGAAGCAAAAGGAAGGAAAGACTGGGAAGTGGTGTGGTTATCACAAATCTGGAACTCACTCCAAAGAAGAATGTCAAGTTATCAAATCACTACTTTTTGAGTCACCATCCTCAGCATCTACTGCTCTACCTCATACAGACGCTACAGTCAAAGAGGTTGAAGAATAAATTATAGATGCTGATCCTAAAGCCATTATAGCTTCATCATAGACACACGACGTGATGCTAGATGACAAGGAAATGTTGTTTCACTCTAAGTTATGGGTGAAAGGTAAGCCTCTACATTTCATTCTTGATAGCGGAAGTCAAAAGAATTTAATCTCTAATAATGTTGTGAAAATCCTAAATCTATCCATGAAGCCTCACCCAAAACCATATAGTATTGGATGGTTGAGCCCAAGGAGAGACCTCTGTGTCACCCACCAATGTCTTCTCTCATATGAAATACAACCTTTCCAAGATGAGGTCTTATGTGATGTGGTCAATCTAGATGTTTGTGATGTACTCTTTGGTCAACCATTCATGTATGATCAGCATGGTATATACAAATCAAGAACTAGACAAATCACTCTCACTCTTGGAACACGGTGCTACAGGGTACCAAAAGTACCACCTTCCACATCTGTCTCTTTGCTTAGTGCTAAGAAATTTGTTTTCATGGTGGTCAAGCCACAGGAATCCAAAAGGGCTGATGTTACAGCCCTGGCAACATAACAACAAAATCAAATAGATACCGCGCTGAAGAATTTCATAGCCTTCCATCCATAGACTTTTGGTCAGATAGAAATGGTGAACAATCAGGCCCCACACAGCTCCAGAAACCATAGTCCCTTCCAAGTGTGCATCAGGAATCAAATCAAGACACAACTACCACACCTTATGGGGAACAGTGATGCAATGGGGACCATTGCTTTTCAAGGAGGGAGGAATGATCTGGGCAACACTTTGGGTGACCACTCAGGTGGTTGAAATGATTCGAGTAACCATTTGGGTGACCATTGTTGGTGAGTGCTGTACTATTTTAATTTTGTCCTTTCTCTTGAGCCACTCATTCTTAAAAGGTCACTGTTAATTCCTCGAGCCACTCAATCTCTTGATGTTTTCAAAATATGTATAAATGCATTGTAACCCGAAAAGGGAAGTTAGACATCTCTTCTCAGAGATAAGCATATGTTTTGTATCTACAATTTTTTTGATTCAACAAAACACCTCTTTTTAGAGATAAGCCTATATTTGTATTGTGGTTGTTAAGTAATACGACATCTCTTCTCAGAGAATCCATTTTTATTGTGTTGTTTCTATGCTATTGAAATATTTGTCAACCAAAACTTCTGAGTTTTAGATCATTAACCTATGTATATTTTTCATAGAATTAGCTAGTTTCAAAATTAAAGAAACCTACTTATAGCCATTTAGCTATAAATAGCCACTAAAATTTTCCCTACCCTTGATTAGGGGTATATTTTTTGGAAATGTTTGAATATGATGGGTTTTGATCAGTGAACTTGAAAGAACATCTCTTTTATGACTAGTTTGTAAATCCTCCATGATATCCTTATGGAGTTGGCAAAAGCTATCACAATCAAATGAAGGAACACTTTTTAATTATGAAACAGATTTTTGTGTAGAATGTAAACACAAAGGATTTTTATCTCCCTTAATATGGGTGAACTCATTTTTTGAAATGGTGGGATCATGGACTTGGTTAGAGGGATAGCCACTACCACCATTCAATTCTTTTATATTATATGCATTAACACTTAAAAGAATGCAAGAATAATCAATTTTGATTCATTCTCAGAGGGAAAATTAGAGAAATTCATAGTCATAGTCATCAAAGCAATTAATATCATCCATAATGAGAGAGATAAAGAACATAAATATTATGACAAGGTAGGTAATAAACTTTTAAAATAGAATGCTTTACAACAATTATGCTTAAAGATCGGGTTCACCAAATGTTTCATCCTAATTTTTTGGATGTGGATCTAAATATGGGTAGATAGGATTAAGAATGTATAAATGATTAAGCACAAGGGTGATAAACATATCTATAGTAGGACAATTAATAACAAAACTTAGGTAAGACATACGCTAAATTTATTATACTAAGATGCTAAGGATAGAAAGTACAACTATGTAAGATATTGAAATAATAATGAAAACAAGATGCTTAGTTAGTTCTAATGCTAATACAAATATAGATCTATAATGGGTATAACTGGATATGGATTTTAGAATAGTCACCTGATTCTTTAAATTGTGCCTCTATAGTTATGAACACTTTTATTGACCTTGGATAGTTGCATTGATGCTATTTTCTTACTTGGACATAAGTGTTCATTGTGAAATACCTACTAAAATTGGATGCAACCACCTTGATATTTTTGGTTTCTATGTCATTTTCACTATGTTATATTCAGATCTAAGTCATAAACTATCACTCCTTATCAAATAACAAAACCTAAGTTCTTCATCTTGATATTGGATATGGGAAAAATGGGTCAATGGACAAATGATGTCAGTATTCCCTAAAGATCCCTTTATCAATGAGAACTACCTACATAGAAAATACTTAGAATAGGGCCTTAGACTCATGTAGTTCTCCCTTACATGTCAGCTTATGTGTGAATCAAATAATATGTGATAAACAAGTACAATAGTGACCTATCTTGTAACATGGAAAATATAGCTCTTGGATTGGTCCTTTAGTAATTCAGACTTTTGTGTGTTGTCCCTATGATTGATATTAAAATAGTAGAAAATAGGGAATCTTTGTTCACTTGAGAACTTTATTGAATGCTTTTGGTAAGTTACCTTGTGAGTAAGTAAGAAGTTTCTAGGTGAAGAATGAATGAGGGTTGATCTTGTATTTATACTAATCCTTTTAGAGAATATCTTGCATAAAATCACTTTAACCAAACATTAGGATACATTTCATTTGGAAATTATATGAATCTAGGGCATTGGAAACTTGCATCAAAATAGGACACCTATGTCGACATAAGTGTCTGACTAGGAGATGTGTCTAGGGAGTAGGAAACTAGCTACAGGCTCAAAACTTATAAAGGCATAATATAAGTAGGTATAGTTATTTTCTATCCCTAAGTTATCTCCTATGATCTTACGGCTATCAATGATCTTCCTTGCCTACATATACAAGGTACTCTCATTATACTTGAATATTTTTAGATATATTATATGATATTAATACTCTTTGTTTTGAATGTCAATTAGTTGAATTTAACTCCTTCATTGTTTTTTACCATTAAAATTTGAGATTTATGCAGTTTGGAAACTTTGATTTTCTATTCCTTTCATACCCCATTAGTACACAAGGTTTCACCAACCATGTGGTGGTGAACTCCACTGTCGATAGAACCCATTTAAAATTAAAAAAGAGACTAGACTCATTTTTTATTTTCATGAATCATCACCAATGTGACATAAGGAAAGATAATACGTGAGATTAGCCTAGGTAACATGAATTTACAACATTTTTTTCTTATTTCCATGAATCAACACTAATGTGACACAAAAAAAGAGCATATGAAACTTTTGTAACACAAAAAAGCAAGATTTCAAAGAAATAAAATTGATTCAATTACCACTTAATTAATTGAACATAATTTGAAATAAAAATACGGTTAGTAAAAAAATAAAAATAAATACTTTTTGTTTAGATTTTTTATTCTTTGGCAAGTGATCTTACATAAAAATTGTTAGTAGATTTTATGTAAAGGGTTAATCAAATCAAAGAACCTACACATTAGCCAAAAATGAAAGCCCAAATATAGATAAAGCTAAAAATATGAACTATCTAGAACAAAACCACTATTACACAGAGACATGAAATAATAAAAACATTAAAAGAGTCATAAAATTGTGAAAAACAATAGAAAATAAAATAAAATCACTGCTTACAAAACTAACAAAAATGTATTACAACCCTACCTAAATGTATAACAAACCCACCAAAATGTGTTACAAAACCACTATTTATACCATGAATTTGTCATTATGTTGTAAAAAATAGTTTTCTTATAGAAAGAGAAAAAATAGAAATATTAAAAGGTAGAAACATGAAATAAAATAAAATAATGAGTGTTAGAAAGATGATAAAACAAGAAAAAAAATGATGAGTGTGAGAAAGATGATAAAACAAGAAACATTAAGGAAAATCTAAGAAATGATAAATAAAAAGGTAGAAAAGACAAAAACACACTTTGGCACTACAAAACCATTGAAAATGCTGATGAATTTACTACAAAGTGCAACGAAACAATTGAAGTGTTCTACAAAACTACCAGAATATTTTGCAAAATTATTGTTCTACAGAAGACAAAAAAATAGTATACATAAAATCAAAAAAATAGAAACTAATAAAAATAAAACATCTACAAACTAAGAAAGCCACAAAATCAAGACAAAAAGTTGGAAATAATAAAAAAGACCCCAAAAACATCTAAGAAATAAAACATCAAAATTATCTAAAAATATGTTTAAATGTTTTACAAAACCTCCATTCTAAAAAATGAAACCATTATTCTACAGGATGAAACTATTTTGTTGCAGGCATATTACTACAACTCTGAATTTTCTAAAAACACACTTCAAAATTGTAAGAATGACCTTATAGACCAAAATTAAAAATATATGCAACTTCAAAGAATATAAAATTGACTAAAAACTATTCAGGGATGTGATTATGATGAACGAGATGTGGGAATGGTCCCACCTATCATTCTATAATGTGATAGCTCAATTGTAGAGCCTATATGAGCTAGGGAAAAAAAGCATGCAAATCACTATTCTAAATCCAAACTAAAACCTTATATTGCATTATTAAAAGAAAAAATAAAATACTTATAATATTATCATGCAAATGAAGTATATCACCTTGTCCATTTAGTGAATTGGGTTTGCTCTTGATTCTTGGTATGTGGGTGCTCAAATCAATTCTCCAAGCAAAGGGAAATTCAATAACATATGGGCATATGATATCAATTTTATCAATGGATACATAGGATAATTTTGATAGTAATTTGATATCTTTAAGGTGGATGATGATAGTGAAGGATTACATGTATATTTATAGGCTTTCAAGTGATAATATGGATGGTTAACATAAATCTATATTTATTATATTATGTTAAATTTGGACAATTAGATTTGAGTTTTCATCCAAGTGGAAGAGATCAATTCCTCATGTGTTTGTGAGAAAAGGGGAAGGTTTTTTGGTAGTTGATTTATTTTAGGAATGATTAAAGGTATTTGTATGACAAAACAAGTTAGTTTAAATATTCAATGATGACTCAATAATTAGTTGATAAAGTTAAGGAAGCAATTGGATGACTCAAAACTTGGCTGAGAGAAGTATGGAAGATATTTGGTGACTTGGAAATTATATAAATTTAATTAATTTTATGGAATTATGTATGCATTTATAATTAATTAATTATTAGAAAAAGGGAGGGAAGTGATATTAGGATGACCTTAACATAGAATTTGAATTTAAAGTGGTGGTATTGATATTTAATAAATTTAATTACGATAGTAAATTGGGCATAATTTAGGTGTCTATAATTGGGACCCCTAACTTTGAAGTCACATGTCTTTCATATTACACCACCTTCTATCCTAAAATTTTGGATTTAGATAGTTTAAAATTTTTAAACTTTAAATATGTAGTCTAAGGGGTAAATCTATGTTGTGGGAAGTTATACAAAGATGTTTTCATCAACATGTAATTTTTTATCATTTTTTTAGTACAACTGTTTGTTTGGACCAAATGGACTAATTAATTTATAAAATATGACCAATAATAATTTTCAAGTGAACACATTATTGTATCATTGGCTTAAATTTTTTTGAAGGCACTGCCTAAAATTAATATGTGTTATTAATATAAAATAAAGTGCCATGTTGGAAGATGTGTGGCTCATTAATGTCAAGTCCAATACCATTTTCCACATGGATTAGTAAGTTTTGATCCATTAATGTGGAAAGATAATGTTTTCCTACATGCAACAATCAACCATCTCTCTAAAACTTTTCATGTACCTCCTCCCCCAAAATGGCCATGGAATCTACCTAAAAGTTATGAACCATGTCATGTTTTGTAGAGAAATTTATGTGTGGAATGGAGGGATGAAACATTAGGTGCAAGTTTGTTTCCTATAACTGAATCCACATCTATATTTTTTTTAAATTTTCACATTTTTATTATTACTATTGTGCTTCTATGTTCACGGTTTTTTATTTATGTGCCTTCTTATCTAAATAAATGTATAGTGGTATGTTAAGATATGGATGAAACATTACACATGTTTAACCCTAAATTTTTGGATGTGGTTATCCTAAAATGATATATAGGGTTAAGAATATAGAAATGACTATGCACAAGGGTGATAAACACATTTATAGTAGGCCAATTAATTACAAATCTCAGGTAAAATATATACTAAATTTATTATACTGAGATGTTAAAGATAAAAAGTATAACTATGATAGATACTGAAATAATAATAAAAATAATATACTTATCTACTTTTGATGCTAATATAGATCTATATCTAGAATAGATAGAAAGTGGAATGGATCTATATTCTAAAATAGTGACTCAATTTTATAAATTATGCCTTTATAACTATAGACACTTGTTTCAACTTGAGACAATTATGTCAATTCTATTTTATGACTTAGATATAAGTGTATAGTATAAGATACATACTAGAAATAGACGTGACAATATAGCTACTTATAGGTTTTATACTACCTTTACTATAGTGCATTCATATCTTGGTTATGGATTGTTACTCCTTATCAAATAGAAAAGTCCTAGTTCTTCATCTTCATATTGGGTATGGGAAAAATATGTTTGTGGGAAGATAGTGTCGAGCTACCCAAAATACCCCTCTATCAATGATCATTGCCTACATATCTAATACTCTTAATAGGGCCTCATAATTATGTAGTTCTACTCTACATGTTGTATTATGTGTGAATCATGCAATGTGTGATAAGCAGGTACAATAGTGACCTAACTTGTAACTTGGAAAATATAACTCTTAGGCTACTCCTTCAGTACTTTAGACCTATATATGTGATTCCTATATAATGAAGATGGAAATAGGATAAAATAGGGAAGGTTTGTTCACTTGAGTGCTTGATTTAATTTTTAAGGTAAGTTTCTTGATGAGTAGGTAAGAATTTTATAAGTGAGAAATGAATGATGGTTGATATTGTATTTATAATAATTCTTTTAGAGAATATCTCACATAAAATAAATTAGGCTAACCATTAAGATACATTTCATTTGAAAATTGGATGACTATAAGGTACTAGACATTTGCATAAGAATAGGACATGTGCATTAATGTAGGTGTCTAATCAAGATGTAAGTGTCTAGGAAGTACGAAGATAGGTATACACTCAAAACTTGTAGAGGCATATGATAAGAAAGTTTTAATAATTATGGGAAAGATATAAGGACAAGGTCATCAACATAAGACTGGCCAAACTAAGATATAGGTTAAGGGGCACAAGAAAGAGCAGATGGGAGACTTATAGAAGTAAGAAAGGTCTAGAACTAAGAGGAATAGCTAAGGTTTGATTTTTTTAAGGTGTATAATACTGAGGTGATATATAATTCATAAATATAAAATACATTCCCCCTATTTAATCTAGTAATGAAATTACTAGTTTAAATAAAATTAATGTGTACCTAGGTGTGTATAACACACCTTACCTTTACTTGAGTCCTACTTGAGTGCTTTGTTGGTGAATGACCTAAAAATAAGATCATGTTACAATATGTAATTAGTGCATATACTATGAAATTGAAAGTATTGAAATGATTGAATTTGAAAGGGGGAAAGGTTTAAGAGTTTGTGTATCAATGTAACCGTCTTGCCTTTTGGTAATTTCATTTTAAAGATGAATCATTATGAATCATTGAAATTGAGACTAAGACAAGTATAAATATAGAAAATTCATATATCTAAGGAAATATCTATAGAGAGAGATAGGAGGGCCCATTCTCCCAACCTTAGAGAAAATATGGATTGCCACCTGGTAGTTGAGACTAGCTCAACCTTGCAACCCAATCATATTTATAACTTGGTGAGTGTGACTAAACCAAGTCAAATAGAAATATCAAACTAATGAGGTTGGATGACACAATCAATTCTAACCTAAAAACTTGGTAATATTAAGTGATTAAATTACCTCAATTATATCAAAAATCAAACCAACTACTGCAATAGATTAGCTCAATATAATATATAAAAATTTGGCTAGGTGGGTGGTAACAGTCTCTAAAAGTGTTTTTAATATGAAACAAATTTTATTTTAAAATATTAGGAACATATTGCATATCATATACACCTTATATATGTCTCATGCTAAAAATATGCATAAAAATGGTACCAACATATATAATTCTACCATAAATGCTTATTCAAATCATATAATTATGTAATTTGGCCATTTTTTAACTATTTAAATGTGTAGAACATGTTTAAAAACCATTTATCCACTATAATTTAAAACTAAAAACTAATATAAGTGCCAATTTAGAGGGCATGTTTCCAAAACATTCCCCCACTATAATCTAGAGATGTTTAATACTAAGTGTGGAGACCATGTTTCTAAAACATGCCCTCATTGAATCTGAAACTATGAATGTGTGAAAACCATGTCTCTATGACATGCTCCCACTAAATATGAAACTATGAATGTGTGGAAGCCATGTTTTTGTGGCATGCCCCCACTAAATTTGAAACTATGAATATGTGAAATCCATGTCTCTATGACACTCCCCCACTGATATTCCCCACTTGAGGTGATGAACTATAAAAAATAATAGCCACCTCATCTCAAAAGGATAAAATAACCATATAACTCTGAATGGACCATGTAGGGTATAAAAGGACATGTCTAGGTAAATGTGTCATTGAAGCACATAGAATGTGATCACATCAAGGCCTAAGATCCATGATAAAGATTATGGTAACATATAGATAGTAAAAATACAAGCTCAAGAAATAATCAAGCACACATACAAGGGAACTCAAAATCAAATCAAAATATAATGGTCCAAGGAGACTATAAACAAGGGGCTTGTTCAAATTTTGTACAATCAAATGGACATGACTTAGTCAAATGTACATTAAAAAAAGAATGACATTCAAATTTTCATACAATAATTAATGACATATTTAAATGTCAAATAGGAAAACAAAGTTACGAGCGCCAAAAATAATGAAGCATATTCAAATGCTAAATAGAAAATAAAATATCAAGGCAATACATTTAAAAATATAAGAAACCAATGTAAAAATATCATAGTAGCCCATGGATCAAATATGTTAGAAAAAATGTTAAGTACATAGCATATATAGGACACTTTAGAAGATATATGCATGAATAAAGGCATGTGTAATCACATATATAAGCTCAAACATGATAATGTAAAATTAAAATAGAAGGATATAACTTGGATGTATAGTGATCATATATGTGTATTCCCCCAACGTCATGATGACATGAGTAGAGGGAAAGCCCAACATCCAAAATAGTATAAATCATGTATCTATGTATGCCTGTATCACAATAAAATATGATATTGAAACACATGTATGTAAAATTAACTGATATACTATCCATCAACCTGGAACTAACACATAGATGCCAAGAAGCCAATGGAATATGTAAATGCTAATTTTTTTTTTGGATTTTTGAATGTTTTTTTTAATTTTTTTGGTATTTTCATAATATGTGTAACCTTGAAACCTTAAGTTGGATCCTTTACAATATTTGAATCATGATTGGATAAATGAAAAAGGTACATTTCATGTTTCTCCTTTCATTTTACATATTTATAATAAGATCCAATGTTATAATTTAGAATATGGATCAATTTAACTTCATGGGAAATGGAAATACCTTGCTGATTTTGGTCAATTTGTGATTCCATTTGATATAACCAAAGAGTGCCTAGTGTAAATGCACATGGAGATGTGGTAGGAATAACCCAAACCTGTGTTTGAATCACTTTAGGATAAAAATAAGTTGGTAGTGTTATGTTATCCACTGAGTCTTTCCAACTAAGTTCTATTTCTAAGTCTTTTATATGAAAGCCAAGATGTTGTAAATGTCTTATATTTCAAGTAGTGTTTGTTTATGTAGGATCAATATGGTTATGAAAAAAATAAGCAACACCCATGAATAATTTTATCATTAGATTTTTTTGGCATGGATTCTTTTTTATTATTCACCTTGTAATTTTTGCATAAGGTGTGGTCCTTCGATTGGTCCTATATTGAGTAAACCTTATATATTTAATAGGGTTAAAAATATATAAGTGAATAATCAAAAGTATGATAAAAAAAATCTATAGTAGGCCAATTAAATATAAAAGTTAGGTAAAACATATATTGAATTTATTAGACTGAGATGCTAAAGATAGAAATTACAACTATGCTAGATAGTTGAATAATAATGAAAACAAGATACTTAGTTGGTTCTGATGCTAATGTAGATCTAGATTTAGAAAAGAATAAATTGGATTGGATATGGCTTATGTAATAGTAACATAATTCTATAAATTGTGCCTTTATATTCATGGAGACTTGCATTGATCTGGGATAGTTACATTGATGATAATGTCTAACTTAGATGCAGTTATCCAATATGAAATACCTATTAAAATTATATGTAATCACCTAGATTATTTTGAGCTATGTGTCACCTTCACTCTAGTGTATTAAAATCAAGGTGATGGATTGTCACTCCTTATAAAATAGTGAAACCCTAGTTCTTCATCTTCATCTTAGTTATGGTAAAAATGGGTTAGTGGGCACACTATGCTGAGCTGCCCAAAACACCCCTATTTAAATAAGAATTGTCTACATAGCCAATACTATGAATAGGGCCTTAGACTTATGTAGTTATCCCTTACATGTTGGTTTGTGTGTGAATCATGTAATGTGTGATAATCATGTATAATAGTGAGCTAGCTTGTAACTTAAAAAATATATCTCTTGGTTTGATCCTTTAGTACTTCAAACCTATGTATGTGATGTCCCTATGATTGATATGGAAAAAGGATAAAATAGGGAAGCTTTACTCATTTGAGTACTAGATTTAATGCTTTTGATAAGTTTCTTGGTGAGTAGGTAAGAAGTTTTTAGGTGAGGAATGAATGAGGTTTGATATTTTATTTATACCAATCCCTTTCAAGAATATATCACATAAAGAAACTTAATCTGACCATTAGGATATATTTCATTTTAAAAGTGGATGATTTTAGGGCACTAGACATTTACATCAAACTAGGAAACTTGTGTCAATGCAAGTGTCTAAATAGGAGGCAAGTGTCCAAGGAGTAGGAAAATAAGTATAAGATCATAACTTACAAAGGCATGATTAAGAAGGTTTTAAGCATTATGGGAAAGATATAAGTCTTGGTTCATCAACATAATATTGGTCAATCTAGGAGATATTCCATGGGGAAAATAAATAATAAATATGAGACTTGCAGAAGTAGGAAAGGTCTTGAACTGAGAGGAACAACCAAGGTCTGAGTTTTTCCAAGTGTAAGAGACTAAAGTGTTATATAATTCATATATATCATCTACAATGTATAATTATTTTGATTTTAACTAAACCCATAAGTGTGTTACTTTTGTTTTGAGGTTGTTGTTATTTTTATTGTCTTCTATGTTCATGGTTATTTTGTGTGCCTTCACATTTGAGTAAATGTTTAATGGTATGTTAATGGACTATTGAAATTTTACACTAATAAATGTCTCTCCCTAAATTTTCACATACCATCTCTCCTAAATGATCATTGAACCTACCCAGAAGTTCTTGTGCGTGCAACATGTGCACCAAATTTTAGATTTTGAATAATATTAATAAACTTTGCAATAAAAACTAAAAATTAATAGCACTAAAAAGAATGGATAAAAGAGGCAAATCATAATGAATAGATAAAGCTTACCATCATTTTTATCTCTTTAGATCTCCATTCTAGGACTTGCACTTGAATGATTTGATATCAAAATTTGAATTATTAGATTGCTTGAGAACTCTTGGTAATGGATTCCAAATGCTTGTGTGAAGTGGATAATGGATTGGATGAGTGATAGAGTGATTTTATGGATGATAATGATAGTGGAAAAGTGATGGCTTGATGGATTTATAATTATCTTGGCCATAGTCCAAGCATAACCTTTTATAAGAAAATGGAGGGAATTTTGGGGGTATTTTAAATTATTTAGAAGTCTATAGTTTAGAGACTTCTAGAGTCTTAGAGGAGATTATCTAGTTATAGAGAATTCTCCATTAATTTATGGGATAATGAAGGGATTAGATAGGAATTAGTGAGGTTTAGGGCTCACAAGGATGTCAAAATGGCTAGGGTGGTAGGGTGGTAGGTGAATAAATATGAATTTTAAATTGTCAAGTTGGTTTAATGTGTAGGTTAGTAGGTAGTAGGATCTATTATGGGTTTAATATGGAAATTAATTGGTTTTAGAATGGGGGTGAAGGTTTATGTCATATAGTAATGAGATGGGTATTTTTAGGCTATGACTAGTTAAGTTAGGAAATATAGGAATTAGACTAAATTAGTAGGAAATTAATATAATTAGTCGGGAGAAAATAATTTAGTACATAAAATTTTCCCATATTTGAAAGGGTGTTTTAAGTATAATTATTAATGGTATTTCAAATAAAAACCCTAATGTTAGACGATGTCAATTGCTAGTGGGATATGTTGCCCCCTCGAGGGAGCATGCGAGGAGGAATCAACCCGAATGGTCACTCCAAAAAGAATCTTGGGGTGGGGTAAGACTTGTATCTAAATGGGGTTGGGATGACCCAATTGACCAAATGGATTCCCCAAAAGTGATGATTGAGTAGCTCAAGTTATGGGTTCTAAATAAATGACAATTGTCTATAAAGTGTCAGGATTGATAAACTAACATTGATTTAAATATGAGGGGTTCAAGCTAATGGACAAGTCCCATAAAAATGATACATGATAAGGGAAGATCTAAGGGGTATAATAATGATAAGTGTTGTTGATTGGTGATAAAGAGCTACTTTTTGTAAGATTTAGAGCTTAAAAATGGCATGTGATCACTGAGTGACTAGTCTAAAGATAAGATGGTGATAAGGGATATATGGTGGCTAATCTATCCCTAGGCATGAAAATTAGAACCAAGTACTATCTACATAGTTATAAATACATTAGGGTGATGTAGTTCTTAATGTGGGGTAAGGGGAATGATAAGGGGTTGGGTATTCCATGCCCCTAACGATGTTAGAAGACAAAAAGTGATGGGTCAAGGATAATTATTCAATTGGATGATGTTCAAGGTCATGGATGTTAGTAATGGGCTGATAGGTGTATAGGGACGAGTCATATAGGATAAAAGAGGCAAAATAGGGTCATTTTCACTCATTAAATTTTGAGACTGTTGTACCCAACACCCCCTTTTTCCATAAGGAAATAGGGACCCACTTTTTCTAGATTATTGTCTTGATTTTGAGCCCCCTATTCTATATGTTTATGAAAATTCTAGGGAAATATCATGATTTGGCCTCTTATACTTAGGAAATATGGCATTGATATTATGTTTTCATAGACTAAATCTTTTTTTCTATCAAGTTTTTTACTTCAATATTTTTAGACTTATGTTGTTTTAGGCTTTTCTTTTTGAAACTTTTATTCTGAATGAATTGGTCTTTAGGTTTATTGTGACTCTAACATTTTATCAAATGGAATTTTATCTTCATAAAATTTTTATCACAATAGTTCTACCAAAACAATATTCCTAAATCAGATGCATTCTTGTGGACAAACTTATCGATGAACTTTTCCTGATAGAATTTCCCTTTGGTCCCTTTGAACTTGTTGTCTCCCAAAAATATCACTCATTTTTGAGACAACATTTGAACTATTTTGGTCCTACAGACCAAAATTGTCTCTTCCCTTTTCAAAATTTGTCCTAGGCATTCCAATTCCTCATTTTTCAAGCTTCTTAGAAATCTACGGACTCTACAGGCTTAAATCTATGGACTCTACTGGCTTAAATCTACAAACTCTGTAGGCTTAAATCTACAGACTCTACAGGCTTGAATCTACGAACTCAGCAGGAAGAGGAAATCTATAGACTTTGTAGGTTAAGTTAAATGGACTTTATAGGTTGAAATCTATGGACTCTTTCAAAATTAGAGAAAACTACAGACTTGGTTTCTATAGACTTTGCAAGCAGGTTCATTTCTACAAGTTCAACAGGCTTCACGACTTCTACAGTGGGTTCAATAAAAAGAATCAATTTCTAATAATTGGTCATTTTTAGGATTGGTTCATCACCTTGGTTCAAACATAAATCTCCATCGGTAAGCATTAGTAGCAGGTTCAATGTTTGGTTCATCTTTTGGTTCAATGTCAAATGGTTCAAAGGCGGGTTCAATCAAGAGGTTCAATGCTTTGTTTCACTCATTTGGTTCATCTACTTTGTTTCAATGCTTTCGGTTCAATGGTGGGTTAAATCAAAGGAATGGTTCAATGTCTCAGTTTAACCAAGTGGTTCAATGCTTTGGTTCATCCTTTGGTTCAAACAAATAATTCATCAATCAGTTCAAGGCTTTGTTTGAACTGTTGAACCAAAACTTGGTTAAACGGTTGGTTCAAAGACATGGTTCAAAGGCAAGTTAAACATTTGGTTCAATGCTTAGTTTATAAAATTGGTTCATTTAATTAAACCATCAGCTTGAACCATCAGCTTTAACCATTTTGGTTCAAAGCTTGGTTCAACCGATTGGTTCAACGAAGTGGTTCAACAAGAGGTTCAAAGCCTTGGTTCAATGGAATGGTTCAAAGATGTGGTTCAATGGAATGGTTCAATAGTTGGTTCATTGCCAATGTTCAAAGAGCTTCCTGAAGGACAAGTGCCCTTGTAGAAGGCACTTGATTGATAGAAACACCCTTTAGAAGGGTCATTTTTTAAGAACACCACAAAGGTAAAATCTTTCAATTTTTTTTTTTAAGACAAACAGTTATAATTCTTTCAAAATTTTATTTGAAGGAATTCCTTCAGATAAAAGTCTAAAAGAATTCAAGAATCAGCCGCAAGTGTAAGAAAATTTGAAAGACTTGACAGAGGTAAACAATTTTCACAGACTTTTTATCCACAAGAAATTTTTGCAGATAATTTGTCTGTGGGAATTTGTCCGCAGGAATTGTCTGCGAGAATTTGCCTAGGGAAAAGCTTGGAGAAAATACCCACAGTTAAAACTCAAGGAAAACCCATGAAGACTCTAAGGAAAAAGGGATATCGAGGGACCCAAAAGGGTAGGTTCCCTTGTGGGGGACTCTCGGTTGCTAGCTTAAAGGGCACTTCTTGAAGCCGAAGGGTCACCTTCCCTTCGGGAAGGATGTAAAACAAAAAGCCCAAAGGCCATTCAGGGATCATTTCTCAAGGCCCGAAAGGGAAAGTCCAATCTATAAAAGTGCCAAGCAAAAAGTTAAAATAAGACCAAGGGGTGATGTTCTTGAAGATGTCAAATTCAACACAATGAACTAGCCATTGAAAACATAGTGATGGGCGTGCGAACGTCAAATTCAAGACAACAAAATAATTGTTGATCCTTTGAACCTACATACCAGAATGCATTCAAAAACTTCAAGGCCAAGACTAGTAGAAAGCGAGGAAGGAACAAAATAACAAATTAAATCCAAGACTTGATTTAATTAACCAAAAAAGGAGGAATGATGAAGGTAAGATCAGATTGCCAGGTACACATTGAAAGTTGTAAACTTTCAATAAGCATGACTTGTTTCCCTGCATTGATAAAATCAAATGGGTAAAATGCCCCTAAGTTCTAGCCTATCTTTTTAACAAATTCCAATGCAACATGATGTGTTACTATTCTCGAGTCCTTTTTGAAATGGCTATATAAGGGACTCTCTTCTATTGTAAAAAGCATCTCTTTTTGATAATCAAAACAAAACTTTGCCCAAATTGAAAGGCACTTCTGAGACTTTGAGCTCAGTTTGTTTATCATATTTTGTTATTGGAATAAGAAAGCAAATGGTTTTTCGGAATTTGTGTTGTAATATCTTTGTTGTTGAGGAAATTGTTCTTATGTCTTTTTCTTCAATATATCTTCTGTTCCTTTAATTCAACAAGTAGAATTAGTGACAACAGTCAGAAAGGTGTCCTGAAGAGTCAAGTGTGGAGAGACTTTGTGCCCCCATAATTTCCTTTAGTGTGTTTTCTTTTCATTTCTATGTAAAGGACCTTGGGGCAACTTTGTGCCCTCATTGTCCTTCGTATCTTACTCTTGAGCAATCCAGGTGAAGACTTTGTGTTGCATCTCGATTTCCTGGTTATTACATCCTTTGTTACATTTTGCTGTTGCTACCTGGAGTAGTCTTGTGGTTTTCTGAATAGTACTTTTGAAAGAAGAGGAGTGTTGTCTATCATTTCCCTTGAGTTTTTCCTTTAATTTGCATGCATCATCTCTAAAGAAAGAGAGATGGATGGTTTGTCCTACCCTTGAGTATTATTTTCTATTTATATATATATATATATATAGCTTACCTACAGGGAGCCTCCCCTTGATGAGAGGAGAGATCAGTGTCCTTCTGATGTGGTAAACCTACACATTTGGATGACTAATATTCCTACTTTGGATGATCAGACCTATTTTGTTTATCAGTATGCTGATCGACAAAATATTCAACCAATAATTTTTGGTGACTCCGCTGGGGATATACATAATTATGTGTAGTTTGGAACCTCAAGTTTCAGATTGAAACATCACCTGTGTCTTACCCATTATCATTATAACCCTTATCCATTATATATTTTGGTGACTCTATTACTTGTCTTATCCATTATTGTTATAACCTATCCATTGTACTCCGCTGTGGAAGAGCGAACTGCTCCAGTGTTTTCCTATTGTTAAAATTTTCCTCCCAGCCTCGCATAATAGTTTTTGGTGACTCCACTGGGGATAGTGATATCCATTATCCATTTATAATCTATCCATTGACCTCCACACTAACTAGAAAATAATGCACAGTTTAAAGCCTCAAGCTTTAACTGAAGCAAGGTCAACTCTTTTCCATTTTTATTTCACAATCTGGCAGATTCAAGGTATACATGAAGCCAAAGGGCTAAAGGTATCATTGACCTTGTATTTAAGTTAGTACAATAAAGTGATTTTGATCTATTTCCTTCACCATCTCATCTACAATGAACCAAGAGTTTTCCTCCTACTAAAGTCAGATCTCCATTGCCAAACGAAGTATCTACTTCTGTTGTTGATAAAGTTGTGCCTATAATTACCCCTATGAGATTTGTTATCCCTCCTTTTCATATTCCTAAAATGGTAGTTCAAGGCCCTTGGGGTAATGATTTTTGTCCTCTCAATCTTACTCTACCTCTACATGAGCTTCCATGTAGTTCAAGGAAGAACTTCCCCAAATTCTATGGTGATGGGAAAGTTCATCATGATGAACACATTGCAGCTTTCAGCATAGCTTGTGGAGTAATCAGAGTAGAATTTGAAGATGTAGTAGTTAGGATTTTTGTAGAGACATTACAAGGTTCTGATGTAGATTGGTTTTATCATCTACAGGCTTGATCAGTGACTGATTGGAATACTCTCAAAGCTAAGTTTGAAGCCAGATTTAAACCTACAGAAGATGCACATACACTTCTGGCTCAACTTACACAAATGAAGAAAGAGCCTCATGAGCCTATGAGAGACTTCATAGCCAAATTTGACAAACTAAGAAATAGAATCCCTATAATTTCTTGACCTACAACTAAGAATCTCAAATGTTTTTTATTAATTCTCAGTTACTGGCAGTCAATTTTCTTTTGAGGCGTGCTGGTCAAATAGATCTTGTTGTAGCTCAACTTTTGGCCACTGAGGTAGAAGATGATCTCATCTTAGTAGGGAAGATAAGAAGAGATCCAAATAGAAATAGAGCTTCATCATCTTCTGAATATGCATCTACAGGCACCATAGATCCAATGGTGCATAAATTAGCAAATGAGTTGCTTGCTCTCAAAAAGCAAATGGTGCAAGGAATGTCTTCTGCTCCTTCATATAGAGATATGCCAAGAAGGACATTCCCAAATCAATCATATTAGGGAAATGCTGCTAAGAATCAAGGGCAATAGAATCACCTTCTTCCCCCACAAGGGAAACTTGCCCTGGAAGCTCCTCCAACCAATTCAGTAATGGGATATCTTGAAATAGAATCAGAGTTCTCTTTCCAGCCTGAATTGAATCAAGAAAATGACACTGATCTCCTTGAAGACAATCAAGAAGAATCAGCTGACGACTCCCACATTGGTTTCCTAAATTATCAGGATGAATCTGGAAGCAAATGAGAAGCTTTTGATGGATCATATGTAGTGTTTACCAGGTCCAAGAACTAATCAGTCCAGCAAGCTGATAAAAAGAAGATAAAAGAGCAACCTCAACTAGAAGTTATGATTGCTAAGAATGGAACCCCTCTTCCTTTTCAGTTAAAGGATCTAGTGATCACTCAAAATGTAAGTACATCAATTTCACCTTCACCTTATACTCCCATTTTGCAAACCAACCCTCCTCCCATCCCTCCTAAAACTCAAAAAGTTGAAGTGCTTTTCTCTATTCCTAGTCTAATTTAGCCATTTGACATAATTGATCATGTCAAAAAGACCAAAATACAAATGTCTGAATTTGAATACTTGCAATCCAATTTTGATCAATTAGATAAGTTGGTCCAATGTGTCAAGAACTAGACCATCCCTGCAAGATAAGAGGTTAAGAAGGTAACTCCTGATTCTCCAAAGAACATGCCTATTCCAAATAATTTGGTCATTACTCCCCCAACTGCTCCTAGAAAAATAGAACCTTTTTATGTTTCCCTATTAATTAATGGACACAAACTAAGTAACTATATTATAGACTCAGGCACATCTGATAATGTCATGCCTATTAAAGTAGCTGAGTCTCTTGGTCTCACACTGACCAAGACATTTTGGAGATGTTTCTCCATGGAGAACATGCAAGTACCATTACTGGGGCAAATCAAAGATGCCCAATTTGCATTTACAGCCTTTCCATACAAGAGAATCAAGATGACTATCTTGGTGGCTGATGTCCCAGCATCCTATGGCATTTTACTTGGATGAAATTTCTGTAAGGACATGAGAGGAGAACTAAGCATGGACCTTTTTGAGGCAAGGATCCCTATCCAAGGTGTGATTAAGAGATTACTCCCTAAAAAGGAGGTAAAATACATGGTCATCCAAACATCAACCCCTGCAGCACAAATTCTATTTAAGTCTTTAGGCAGGGGTAATTATTTCCTTACCATAGAGGATGTCCATGATTCTATAGATGAAATTCCTATAGTTGACAATCCAAGAATTGATCCAAACAAGACTTCAGGAGAATTGGTAAAGTGTAGTACAAGTAAGGAAGGATCTTCCATCTCTAATGAAGAGAAATATTATGGGAGATCAGATTCTGATGATGACAACAATTCTTCCACCAATGATGAAGTTGGAACTATGTTGATATCTCCTCAAGGAGATATTCTTCCTTCATGCAAATTGCAAGTTAGCAACACCAACAACATAGCTGGATGTGAATCTTTGTTGCTCAGATTGAAGAGTGTTTAAGATGAATAAGTCAAACTCCTTCACATTAAAGGAGATGCTAAGCTGATCATTTATCAGGAGTTTGATGTAGACAATCCAATCATATGCTAGACTGAATTAGAAGAACAACCAATTATGGTAATGGACCATGCTGCTATAAATTAAAATTGGGCAAAGGAACCCTTCATCAAGAAAGCAAGGAGTTATGGTTTCCAGTTTGAAGACCACATCCTACCTTGGAACAAGAAGAAGAAAAGGCCAAGAGGAAGACACAGAAAATTGGTTTCCTAGTGGAGAAATCTATTCACACATCACCGTTTCTAGGGGCAAAATGTTTTTCTACTGGTTTACCAAGATGGCACACTATTTTCATGGTCTACCACAATGGGCAACATCTGAAACACTTCAACTCTTAAAGTGTTAGATCATTGCATCTGTATATATGTATATTTGTATAATTTTTAATTCTATTTTGTTTTGTTTATTTCCATTTTTGATGCCTTTCATTTCTGAGTAGCATGACTCCATAACACAACGGTACACATGAAGACACTGAAGATTCTAGATTCTACTCCTTTCAATTCCTTTTGCAATTGAGAGAAGTTCCCCAACTAGAGCCAACTGTTGTCTCCCAAAAATATCACTCATTTTTGAGACAACATTTGAACTATTTTGGTCCTATAGACCAAAATTGTCTCTTCCCTTTTCAAAATTTGTCCTGGGCATTCAAATTACTCATTTTTCAAGCTTCTCAAAAATCTACGGACTCTGTAGGCTTAAATCTATGGACTCTACATGCTTAAATCTACGAACTCTATAGGCTTAAATCTACAGACTCTGTAGGCTTGAATCTATGAACTCAATAGGAAGAGGAAATATACAGACTTTGTAAATCAAGTTCAATGGACTTTATAGGTTGAAATCTATGAACTCTTTCAAAGTTAGAGAAAACTACGAACTTGGTTTCTACAAACTCTGCAAGCAGGTTCATTTCTACAAGTTCAACGGGCTTCACAGCTTCTACAGGGGGGTTCAATCAAAAGAATCAGTTTCTAACAATTGGTCATTTTTTGGATTAGTTCATCACCTTGGTTTAAATAAAAATCTCCATTATCAAGCATCAGCAACAGGTTCAATGTTTGGTTCATCCTTTGGTTCAATGTCAAATGGTTCAAAGGCAAGTTCAATCAAGCAGTTTAACACTTTATTTCACTCATTTGGTTCATCCGCTTTTCTTCAATGCTTTCAGTTCAATAGTAGGTTCAATCAAAGGAATGGTTCAATGTCTCAGTTTAACCATGCAGTTCAATGCTTTGGTTAATCCTTTGGTTCAAACAAACAATTCATTAATCAGTTCAAGGCTTTGTTTAAACCGTTGAACCAAAACTTGGTTCAACGGTTGGTTCAAAGACATAGTTCAAAGACAAGTTCAACATTTGGTTCAATGCTTAGTTCATTGACTTGGTTCATTCAATTGAACCATTGGCTTGAACCATTTTGGTTCAAATCTTGGTTCAACTGATTGGTTCAATGAAGTGGTTCAATAAGAGGTTCAAAGCCTTGGTTCAACAAAATGGTTCAAATCCGTGGTTCAATGGAATGGTTCAACAGTTGGTTCATTGCCAATGTTCAAAGAGCTTCCTAAAGGACAAGTGCCCTTGTAGAGGGCACTTGATCAATAGAAACACCCTTTGGAAGGGTCATTTTTGAAGAACGCCACAAAGGTAAAATATTTTGGAAATTTTATTTAAGACAAACAGTTATAATTATTTCAAAATTTTGTCTGAAGGAATTCCTTTAGACAAAAAGTCTAAAAGAATTCAAGAATCAGCTGTGGGCATAGGAAAATTTGAAATACTTGATAGAGGCAAACAATTTTCACATACTTTTTGTCCATAGGAAATTTCTGCAGATAATTTGTCTGTGGGAATTTGTCTGCGAGAATTTACCCAGGGAAAAGCCTAGGGAAAATACCCATAGATAAAACCCAAGGAAAACCCACAAAGAATCTAAGGAAAAGTGCCACTAAAGGACCCCAAAGGGTAGGTGCCCTTGTGGGGGACTCTTAACTTCCAACTTAAAGGGCACTTCCTGAAGCCGAAGGGTCACCTTCCCTTTGAGAAGGATGTAAAACAAAAAGCCTGAAGGCCATTCAGGGATCATTTCTCAAGGCTCAAAATGGCAAGTCCAATATAGAAAAGTGCCAAGTAGAAAGCTAAAAGAAGACCAAGGGGTGATGCACTCTAAGACGTCAAATTCAACACAGTGAACTAGCCATTGAAAACATAGTGACGGGCATGCAAACATCAAATTCAAGACAACAAAATAACTATTGATCCTTTAAACCTACAGACCAGAATGCATTCACAAACTTTAAGGCCAAGACCAGCAGAAAGTGAGAAAGGAATAGAATAGCAAATTGAATCCAAGACTCAATTCAATTAACCAGAAAAGGAGGAATGATGAAGGTAATATCAGATCACCACGTAGACATTGAAAGTTGCAAACTTTCAATAAGCATGACTTATTTCCCTGCATTGATAAAATCAAATGGGTAAAATGCCCCTAAGTTCTAGCCTATCTTTTTAACAAATTCCAACGTAACATAATGTGTTACTGTTCTTGAGTCCTTTTTGAAATGGCTATATAAGGGACTCTCTTCTATTGTAAAAAGCATCTCTTTTTGATAATCAGAACAAAACTCTACCCAAATTGAAAGGCACTTCTGAGACTTTGAGCTCAGTTTGTTTATCATATTTTGTTATTGGAATAAGAAATCAAATGGTTTTTTAGACTTTGTGTTGTAATATCTTTGTTGTTGAGGAAACTGTTCTTATGTCTTTTTCTTCAATATATCTTCTGTTCCTTTAATTTAACAAGCAAAATTAGTGACATCAGTCAAAAAGGTGTCCTGAAGAGTCAAGTGTGGAGAGACTTTGTGCTCCCATAATTGCCTTTAGTGTCTTTTCTTTTCATTTCTGTGTAAAGGACCTTGGGGTGACATTGTGCCCTCATTGTCCTTCGTATCTTACTCTTGAGCAATCCAGGGGAAGACTTTGTGCTGCATCTCAATTTGTTGGTTATTACATCCTTTGTTACATTTTGCTGTTACTACCTGGAGTATTCTTGTGGTTTGTTGAGTAGTACTTCTAAAAGAAGAGGAGTGTTGTCTGCCATTTCCCTTGAGTTTTTCCTTTGATTTGCATGCATCATCTCTGAAGAAAGAGATATGGATGGTTTGTCCTACCCTTGAGTATTATTTTCTATTAATATATATATATATATATATATATATATATATATATATATATATATATATATATATATATATATATATATATATATAACTTACCTACAGGGAACCTCCCCTTGATGAGAGGAGAGATCAGTGTCCTTCTGATGTGGTAAACCTACACATTTGGATGACTAATCTTCCTACTTTGGCTGGTCAGACCTATTTTTTTTATCAGTATGCTGATCAACAAAATATTCAACCAATAGAACTTACCCTTTAGCCTCTAAAAATTTGATCCTTTGGGACTTTTATCATGGAAAAATGCCCTATGAATTATACCCTTTGGACTATTTCCAAAGTACCTTTCAACATTTTGGAATTGCCCTTTGGAGTTTTTGAACTGCCTTTTCTACCTTACCAATCTACCCTTTGGGATTTATGAAAGTGTCATTCAAAATTTTTTTTGTGGCCATTTTTCCCAATATAATTCCTTTAGAACCTTTGTAATTTTCCATTTGGTCCCTTCACACCTATTCCTTCAAGACTTTTATCCCACACATTAGCCTTTTCTTTTAGATATTTTGTTTGAGAGAAGTGACCCTTTAGGAAAATTATTGTGGACACTTTATTCAAAACTATTCCCTCAAAGGGCACATGCCCTTCGAATTTCTTGAAAATGACCTTTTCAGCCCTTTTTGAAGTGGCCCCTTACCCTGCAAATTTTTTGTTAAGGACATAATTCCTTGGAACTTCCTAAACATGCCCTTCAACCTTGTTGAAATTAACCTTCAAAACTTTTGTAATTACCCTTCAAAACTTTTGTAAAGACTTCTTCCCATCAAAATTTACCATACAAAGTAGACCCTTTGGGTGATTTTATCATGAAGTATACCCTTTGACCCTCCAAGTATATCCTTTGAGACTTGTGTCCTAGGCAATTTATTTCAGACTTTTTGTTTTGGACACTTTGTTTGACACAAAAGTCCCAAAATAATTTCCCTGAAGGGCACATATGCTTTAGGTTTTGTGTGACATACCCTTCAATTTTTTTTTAACCCCTTATCCTATGGGACTTATCCTTTGGGGCATTTCTTTTAAACAATTTGCCCTACAAAAGTACCCTTCGGCCTTTGTGAATGAACCTTTTCACTATGGAAATGCCCTTTGGGAATTTTGTCTTGAGCCTTTTGTCCTTCAGTCAATTCCTTCAGACATTTTTTCTAAGAGAATAAAAACCCTTCATGAGAATTGTTGTGGATATTTTGTACAAAATAATTCCTTCAGAACCTTTTGAAAGGACCCTTTGCCCATTTTTTCCCTTCAGCCTTGTTGAAAGTACCCTTCAAGACCTTTGTAATGGCCTTTTGTCACACATAATTTATTTGGGACTTTTGACCTGCACCTTTGCCTAGTCCATTTCCTTTAGATTTTTTGTTTTAGACATTTTGTTTGACAAAAAAGTCCTGAAACAATTTTCCTAAAGGGCATATACCCTTCGAACATCCTCAACTTACTCGTCAAACATTTTTAAAAATACCCTTTGGCCCTTTTTTAAAGTGGTCACTTGACCTTCAAAACTTTTGTTTTGGACCTTTTTCCCTCTAAAAGAACCCTTTAGAAGAAATTTTGTAGACATTTTGTCTGAAACAATTCCCTGCATAATTCTCAAAATAATTCTTCTATAAAAACTTTAGTCCCAAAATAAATGTCAGACTACCAAGTGGCACCCTTTGCTTGGAGATAATTTCATTATGTTTTGAGCTTAATATTTTATCCTAGGACCAAAATCCTCACTTTTATATTTTCATGTTCTAATCTGAATGGCAAATATAAAAGTGAGGATTTGACAACATAGAAAAAAGGCTATAGTGACATGACATCTCAATATGGTGGAAAGTGGTGCGTATCAATGTTTTAGTTGAAAGTAACTAATCTAAAATAGTTAACAGGTTATTTTCATAACCTATAAAAGGAGGTAGATGTATTTTTAATAAACAGTGCATCTATTTGTTGAAGTTTGCATACAGTTTGAGCTAAAATTATAAAAATCTATCTTGTATTTATAAACATACACACATTACATATCTTTGGTAAAGAATATTTTAAAACAAATAACTGTAAATAGACTCATACAGTTTTAAACCATAGTTATAACTACATGTTCTAATTTTCATATGTAATCACTTGCATGAACTTGGAGGATGAGGCAACCCCTTCCCTAAATCTACAAAAATAATTGTAATCCAACTTGGATTTTGGGAGGGAGAGAAAATTTTGGAATACAGGAGCAACATCAAGTTTGATTGTCGACAAATGTGTTTATGTATTTTCTTTCCAATTTATATGTAATTAGTTATTACTTTTATTGGTTGTATGTTTCAATAAATCTTTAGTGTGCTATATCTATGAATAGTTTCTTCATTTCTTGATTGATATGTTGATCTTAAGATGTGCAATAATGATTAAGAAGATAGGTAAATATATTAATATAGTGAGTTAGGTTATTTGAATCATATTTATGATTTCCTTGGTGTAATTTTTTATGTGCATGCAACAACTACCTTAGATAATTCACTTGACTGAGCCATAATATCTTGATCAAGGGTTTGAAGTAGCTACCCTAAAAAGAGAAACCTTTGACTGAGGTGTGTGAGCTTCTTACATCTCTATTCCCTTAGACTTCCTAGCTATGTTTGACTGCTTATGTGCTATTACCACTAGCAATAGACATTGGTTTGAGAAAGCATAGGTCTGTTCAGAAACCAACCAAGGGAGTGATCCCAAGAACCATAGAGTCTTCTTTTTCCCCCAAATTTACCTTCCTTTTTGGAGTTTGTTTGTTTAGAGCTAACCACTCTAGATTAAAATCCATCTACCCATCCAAATCATGTATGATTTCAATCTATTATAAGGTCACACCTCCATCTAAAAAACCTTTTTAACAACTTGCATACCCTACCCATTATTCCATCAATAGGTTGTCAAAGACCGCATACCTACAACTTGTGCCCTGGAGTGGAGTTTACCTACATTAAGATCCTAAAATGTTAGAGGCTATCTCATTAAGGTTATGGTTTGTATAAAACACACATCAATAGTTTCACTGGTGCTAGAAGGAGGTCCCTAAATTTCTTCCCATAATAGAGGTTAGTCCTTGCATATAGTTACACTGGAGTCACCCAAAAGAGTGACTAGATCCAATTCAGTGGGTTTATTGGTATCACCCTTGACTAGCCATAGGATACCTAGAGATGTGCCAAAAGTTCTAGTTTAAAACAATCCACCTCTACTAGGGAATCTTTTACCCATAAGGAACCCTTTGCCTATTAATCAACCAATGGCTCACTAATATCCATAGTTAGTTGAATCTACCATTTCCATGATTTACTGTAGAACCTCAAAAAATATTTGCCATCCTTTTCTCCTTTAGGGCCAAGGACTATAGAATAACATATCAAATATGTTAAAGTTACTTTAAGGTTAATGAATGTAGTTGATGAGGATGTTGCATTTTAGTTATTCCCTTTTAAATTTAATGGATGTTACTTATGATTGGTATTTGAATCTAATAGAAAAATCCATCACCAATTGGGAGGATTGTCAAAAAACTTTTCTTGCATGGTTTGGATAGGTCACCAATCTTGGATTGGTATATCAGCACTTCACTGGCATGAAGAGGGAACCTAATGATCCCATCCATTCTTTCAACACAAGATGGAAAAATATTTACAATTAGTTAAGCCCAAAGTATAAACCAAAAGTGGCATTAGCACTGGAGATGTACAAAAATGCCTTAAATCCCATTACTACTATGTTTTTGAGAAGAACACTAGCTGCCAATACTTTAGCATTAGAATTCAAAAAATTTATTAACATCTATAGACAACTCAAACCATAAAAACCTGGGGCACCTAACATTAGTAATGGATGCTTAGCACTTAATCCAATACCACATATGAAGCAAAATGTTTCAGTATACAATCAGAATCAATTATACATGTTGCCTCCATTGACATAAAAAACACAACTAAATTTTGGCTATTTGAATAATCATGTGATAGGCAATAGTTACCAATAGAACCAACATGAAACTACATTTTCTATGACTATTCTATAAGGTACATATTCGACAAAATATGAATTGGATTCTATTCAGAAGATGGTTCAAAAATTGAGCAACGATTTTCCAAATATGCAATATGTTGGGATATGAATAACCGAAAGCATACAATTGATTACCAAATACAAGAAACTTAATATGTGGAATTAACTAGAATCAACAAGTAACTAAAATTCAAAAATAACACATGATATGAGAGACAATACACAACTTGTATTGAAACTCTTTCAGAAGGAAATACAACAAAGAAGACTGCCACAGTTCTTCTTCCTTACACACCTCTAGGGCTCCCACACCTCTAGGACATAAATAGTAAATCTTCCCTCAAAGCTCTCTCCCTTAGGTCCCAACACCCAACTCAAACATAGAGTTGGTGTTCACCTTACACCTGTGCTCCACACACACCACAAGTGCTCCACGCACTCCACAAGTACTCAACATACTCCAAGTAGATCTCTCCTGATACTGGTCCCTGTTGTGTTGCTGTCCTCTCTGATCTTGCACACCTACAAATCAATCTAGTTCTGCACACCTGTGAACCTTGACCTTGCACACACATACACCTGAAAATCAATGATCTTACTTACCATGTAGATCTCCTATCATAGCCATGCTCACCTAATGACCAAGATCATACATACATGAAGAACCCTGTTGATTCTCCAATCCAGCACCCACACTTGGTATTGTGGCACTAGGAGGAACACACCATTGCTCACCTCACACAGAAGGAGATTATAATAATGCTCTCTTACTCTCTAGCATAAGTTTACAATACAACCATGAGTCTATTATATAGATCTCATCCAAACAATAATTAGATCCGCAGCTTTGAGTCTAAAATTAGCTCTTGACATGCAAACACTTGGTTCGTTAGCTAACTGCCCGTAACATCTGCAGTCCAAACCACACAGGTGACTAACATCGGTCCCTATCTACCTGGGGGCTGCCCGACGCCGACTGATCTCTGACCGACGTCAGTTGCTTCCTGTCTCTTCCCTGTCGACGTCGGTTGGCCTAACTGACGCCGCTGTCTGTGATACTCCAACAACTCCTCCAATGGCCTTCTCCATGTCTGCATCAGTGAAGCTTTTAGCTCCACAACCTAACAATCTCCCACTTAGAGATAAACAACTACACTGTACCTATACATGTACCCTGTCTAATCTATTTCTTGGCTTGTATCCCTCTTCAAGATGAATCCTAAAGACAACCCACCACACAACCTGTGGTGTACCTCCTGTCATCTGAGTAACTTGCCACATTCAAACCTACAATCCCATGTAGTGAAGTCTTGACCCTGAATAGCATGAATCCCTACTGCTAGTCCCTCTCACATCCCTGAGAACTCACTTCTCTGAATTGGCTCCTAACTCTCTGACAACACCCACTGTTTGGGCAAACTCAGGTCTATACCAGACCTCATGTGATTTCAGACACAACTATCCAACCCTTAGTGTGCTCTGGCTCTACATCCTGCATAATGAACCTCACCAACACCTGATTCACACCAGCTCCCACTGGAGACAAAATCAACCTGTGATCTCCATGTCTCCCATGCCAAAGAATTTCGTTGCTCCAAATTCTTCATAGCAAACCACTGAACTAATCTTACCCTTAGCTCAACAAAACCCTGTATGTACAAACCTACTAGCAAACATACAATCCACATATAGTAACATAATGATGTCATGACTCATCATCCCCCTGGTAAGACAAACCACAGTAGTTACCTGACATTGACTAAAGCCATGCTTTGTCCTCCACCTATCAAACCCTGTACCACTATCCTACAGCTCCTCAAGACCATATGACCTAGCCTTCTGTCTCACGTGTCTATTCTCTCTATTCTTCAACTAAGGAATCCATTCATCTCTGTGCTTTCATCCTAGTTGGCAACCCTTCCAAATCTCTGCTTGGTTTTGCATCATATACCTACCATGCTCCCACTATTTCCTGGATCCTTCCTGCTCTACAGTCAGCAACTAGTATAAAGAAGAGGAACAATGAATTTGAGGCCTACTTACATCTTTAGTCCTCCATATGGGCGTTTGAGACTCCTTGATAGCTCGCTATCTACCTAAAATCTATTACAGTGACCGACCTCAGTCACCACATAGTCTGCATCTAACCGACATCAGTTCATGTGCCTGTCCTGACTACCAACACTGCCGACGTCGGTGTCCTCGTATTGTCGATGTTGGTTCTCATGATCGACATCGGTCTTACCTTTTGTTGATGTTATTTTTCCTACTGATGCTGGTACCTCTGTTTTCCTGTGAGTGATGACTTTTTACTCGTGAGCTCCTTTGAATCAAGTCCCATGTCTAAACTGCCCTGCTCAAAAGTATCCAACCCCATCCACTGGTCTCTGTCTGCCATCTCCTCCAAAAACACCAAGGCTTTCTAGTTCTTAAGCTTGTCAAATATATCTATCTTCCGCTTAAGAACATGCATCTCCTTCCTGCTCATGTGACCAAGCCTACGAAGCCACGTCTCTGTAATAGAAGAAGAATCAGTAATATAAACAAGTAGATAAAGAGTACCTATTTTCTTACCACCAGCTAATTCAAGTGCATCCACTATGAGAGTTATCATGGATCTCTCATCACCCAACTCTTTTGAAGAAATTAGCCATATCTCCAAACTTAGGACCTGCATGACCTCCTTCAACACCCATGTGTTGGCTGCCTACAATTTCAGCTCCACTTCCCCTTTGTCAATTCTTTGGCAAGGCTCACCAGCTCCTCTCCTTGGGGCTACATGGAAAGAGGCAACCGAATCTATAAAACAAGATTCTACTTTATCGAAGAAACCTCCCAGAGCATCCTATGCCACATCACCTGCAACATCTACTTCTTCAGTTCCTTCTTGCTGATTTGCTACCAACCAACAATCTTCTTTTACCTGCTCTTTCTTTCCATAGGACCGTAAGTGACCATCTGTGCTTTTCAACTCCTCCCTTCTTAGCTTACTTTGATCTACCATTACTCTACTCCCACTCAATCAGAAACCCCTGAGAGTGACCTGTAACCAAACACAAAACTGCTTCTTGCAACCTTAGCTCTGATACCACGTGTTGGGATATGAATAACTGGAAGCACACAATTGATTACCAAATACAAGCAACTTAATATGCAGAATTAACTAGAATCAACAAGTAACTAGAATTCAAAAATAACACATGATATAAGAGACAATACACAACTTGTATTAAAACTCTTTCAGAAGGAAATACAACAAAGAAGACTGCCACAGTTCTTCTTCCTTACACACCTCTAGGGCTCCCACACCTCTAGGACATAAATAGTAAATCTTCCCTCAAAGCTCTCTCCCTTAGGTCCTAACACCCAACTCAAACATAGAGTTGGTGTTCACCTTACACCTGTGTTCCACGCACACCACAAGTGCTCCACGCACTCCACAAGTACTCAACGTACTCCAAGTAGATCTCTCCTGATACTGCTCCCTATTGTGTTGCTGTCCTCTTTGATCTTACACACCTACAAATCAATCTGGTTCTACACACCTGTGAACCTTGACCTTCCACACACATACACCTACAAATCAATGATCTTACTTACCATGTAGATCTCCTATCATAGCCATGTTCACCTGATGACCAAGATCATACATACATGAAGAACCCTGCTGATTCTCCAATCCAGCACCCACACTTGGTACTGTGGCACTAGGAGGAACACACCATTGCTCACCTCACACACAGAAGGAGCTTATAATAATGCGCTCTTACTCTTTAGCACAAGTTTACAATACAACCATGAGTCTATTATATAGATCTCATCCAAACAATAATTAGACATCTAATTACAATAATTAGATCCGCAGCTTTGAGTCTAAAATTAGCTCTTGACATGCAAACACTTGGTTCATTAGCTAACTACCCATAACATCTGTAGTCTAAACCACACAGGCGATCGACGTCGATCCCTGTCTACCTGGGGGCTGCTGACATCGACCGATCTCTAACCGACGTCGGTTGCTTCCTGTCTCTTCCCTGCTGATGTCGGTTGGCCTGACCAACGCCGGTGTCTATGACACTCCATCAACTCCTCCAATGGCCTTCTCCATGTCTACATCAGTGAAGCTTTTAGCTCCACAACCTAACACAATAGAAGTTGTGTAATACCAATGCTTCATTTGGTAATTAGAACACTAGGTTCTAAAGATATAACATGCTATTTAATAGGCCTACAAATAATATGGAGCAACTTGGAAGAGTCCCAAAAATAAACATCACTAAAATAAATCTCCCCAATTGGTGTAGGATACACAATATGCCCCAACATGGTGAGCTTGATTGTGTTGAGTTATAAACAGTGTTTGAGATATTTTAGAGGGAAGTAACTAGGTAGGATTAGATGAACAATCTACCATAATCTCATCAAGACCATAGATATTCTAGCACAACCATGTTCTTCAAGACTCATGAATTTCCCTTCCCAGGAGAAGATGATAATGAACTGGAAGATAATTTAGAAAAAGTGCATGTCTTCTAAAATCTTTAAAGAGGTACATACAACTTAAGGAATAAGAAACTACTTACCACCTCGACTCCTCCAAATACCACAACAATTACTCTAAATCCTAAAGTGGATAACAATCCACCCCCTCCAAAAGGGAATGATCCATCAATGAAAAAAGATTAACCAAATAAAGGAGGATATAATATCATAGAAGACATGAAGAAGATTAAGGAAAATATAACTCTCGGTGAGTTAGCCTAGATCATCAAGCAAAAGGAGCTATTATGAAAAATCCATTACTGAAAAGGTCCATGTGGAGAAAACTATAGTGGCTATAGACAAAATAAAGGTTGATGATACCATCATAATTTACAAGAGTAGGCCTAAAGTACCACCATTCTTGTTGACCATTAGAGCATTCAAAATATTCATAACTTTTTGGTTAATTTTGGAGCATCCACAACTGTTATGCCTACTTCTATATGTGAAAATATTGGTTTCACTCCTATCCCTTCAAAGAGATCAATCTCTTAGCTAGATAAAATGGTAGTCTTAATGGTGGGAGAATTAAATTATGTACACATTCAAGTAGCATTAAAACCAATAGTCTAGTTGACTATCGATATCTTGGTAGTGGACATACCAGAGGGCTACATATTACTACTGAGTAGAGACTAGTCCAAAATTCTTGATGGGTATCTTTCCATGAACTTATCACACATATGGTTGTCATGGAGAGGAGTTGCAAACCATATTAGAATTGATAGAGAGATAAGAATGAAATATACCATCATGAAATACAATGTCAATAACAAGAAGGTGAAGTATGATTCTCCCTCAATGGGAATTTATACTTTTACCACTCATAATTCAGTGTAGGACCCAAAACCTAAAGTTTCAAATCAGCTATGGACAATGCATTTTGATGGAGCTAAGTCCAAACAAAGATTAGGTGTGGGGATTGAACTAATTGATCCTTAAGGTAAGAAATTATTTACCACCTAAAGATTATAGTTTCTGTGTATGAATAATAGGGTCGAGTATGAGGCTCTAATCTTAAGACTATAGTTTACACTGAAGAACAATGTAAAATAGATAAAAGTATTTAGGTACTCAAAGCTGGTAGTTAACCATATAAGAAATAAATACTAGTGAAAATTATATTATTTGAAGAGGTATAAGCATAGAGCATGGGTTTTAATTTAAATCTTTTAAGCTTTCAACATAGTAGCACTCCTGAGAGAATAAAATCAAGCCACTGATTCACTAGCTATAACTGCTACCAATCTCAAGCCATTATAGGAGTCTGAGGTAAAAAGATTTTCTATTGAATTGGTTTCCTATCCATCTATTCTAAATAATTTATAAAATATTCAAGTCTTTAGTGATGATGAATAGATTATCTAGTTATTAACTAATTTAGGGGATTTCAAATCCCAAATCATTGATGATAAGGACATTAACCATTTATGTCAAGAAGAAACAAATAAAGAGGGTATTTTTAAACTTAAAGAAAATAAAATTCTAGTTGGCTTAGTCTCCTTGGAAAGATCATCCAACTTAGATCCTCAAGAACAACAACTTAGAAAACCCAAGGTCGATGAATCAAACTTCAAGAGGGAAAATTTGGGAGATAACCATAACCCACATTATGTGAATATTAGCCTTAGCTATACCATAGAGGAAAGGTAACAAGTCAAGGATTTAATTATCCAATATAAGGACATTATAACCTAGATGTATGAAGACCTTAAGGTATCTAACACACATGTCATCACTCACACAATTCCCTTGACGTAAGACCATAAACTGTTTAGATAAAGGCAAAGCCCAGTGAACCCTATTCTGGAGCATCTTATTCAGAAGGAAGTGGAGAAGTTATAAGTGATAAAATCATCTTCCTAATTTGAAATTATACTTGGGTGGATAATTTGGTCCCAATTAGAAAGAATAATGATGAGAATAGATTATGTGTAGATTTTAGAAATCTGAATAGGGCTTCTGAAAAGGACAATTATCCCCTACCTTCTCTAGATGAGGTAATATAGATAGTGAGTGGTTCTGAGATGATATACTTTTTGGATGGATTTTCAAGCTATAACTAAGTACTAGTGAAACTTGAGGATAGAATGAAGATGGTGTTTACCATGAAATGGGGTACTTATGCATATAAGAGGATGCCATTTGGCTTGATTAATGCAGGGTCTACCTTCTAATGTGCCATGTATCATGCTTTTAAGGTACTAATAGGAAAATGCATAATTATCTATATGGATGAACTCATGGCATTCTCAAAGAATAAAGGGATCACATAACTTACGTATAGTCTATATTCAAAAGGTGTAGGAAGTTTGGGATTTATTTAAATCCAAAAAAGAGTTTATTTGAAGTCGCTGAGGGGAAAATCTTAGGACATGTTATCACAAAATATGGAATCACCATCGATCCATAAAGAATCAAGGAAATCTAAAAGATTAAGTAGCCAAATAGAAAGAAATAACTTAAGTCATTTTTTGGGAAAATCAAATTCATTAGGAATTTTATCTCAAGGTTCACAAAAATCATCAAGCCCCTAAATGCTATTCTTAAGTAGGATGCTAAAATAAAATGGACAACTGAAGCCAAAAAGTCCTTCCAAGATATAAAATATGCCATATCTTAGGCTCCATTATTGATTATTCTATACTTCATGAAATAATTATATCTATACTTGTTCACCTCAGAATACACCATTGCTACCATTATCAAATAGAAGAAGGATGAAATTGAGCATATGATTGCCTTGATGAGTATAAATATGAGGAATGTAGAGCTCAAATATTCATGATCGACAAGTAAATTTTTTCTTTAGTCAAGACAATGAATAAATTTTGACATTATATCTTGAGGAATAAAACCATTACCATTATACCTAGTCTTGCTATCAAGCTCACCTTATCACAAAATGAGCTGGGAAAATGTCAAGGCAAATGGATGGCTAATCTCTAAGAGTTTGACATAGAGATCAAGACTACAAAGATCATCAAAATATAAGGCATTATTGAGCTCATGACTAAGCCCGATCCTTGAATCACCATTAAATAGGTATGTAAAACACAAGTTTCTAAAGGGGAATGGTATACTAATATAATCTAATATTTACTTGTAGAAACCTACCCCACAGAGCTTAGTGGGAAAAGGAGAGCCTTGAGACTCAGAGCTACTCATTTTATGATCAATAAAGGAGTCCTTTATATAAATAAATATGAAGGAACTTATAATAGATGTGTGTCTTCAGAGGAGACTAGGGAAATTCTAGAAAACTTGCATCAAAAGATAGGCAGTGGTCATCCTGCTAGGAATACCATAGCCCATAAAATTTTGAGGTTGGGCTACTATTGGCTAGCTATTTTTAAGGATGCTCATATGGACATAAATAATTTATATGAATGCCAAGTCTTAGCCAAGAGAGAAGTACACGTGATAATGATTTTACAACAAATCATTAAAAGAAAGCCCTTTGCATAATGGGGTTTAGATATTATTGGTTTGATTAACCCAAACTCCTCAACAGGGCATAAATTTGTGCTTAAAGCTATAAATTATTGCACTAGATGGATGAAAGCAGTTGACATAAATAATATTAAAGCACAAGATGTGATTCATTTTTCAGAGGAGCACCTTACAATTATATTCAACACACCCATCTCTTTGATATGTGACAGTGGACCAAGATTTATATCATCAGATTTCATTGAGTGGGCACATGATAATTAAATTATAATTAGGTCAACTTCTAACCACTACCCTCAAGGGAATAGATTAGCTAAGTCAAAGAATAAAACTCTAATTGAGGCAATCAAGAATTCAGTAGGGGACAAGCCTAGAGACTGGCACAATCTAATAAAGTGTGCTCTTTATGTAAATCATATGAGATACAAGAAAGCCCTAAAAGCTTCACCTTATTTGCTGGTGCATGGACACATACCAGTTTTTTCCATCACATTGAAGCTACCCACTTATCAGTTTATACAAGATTACATAGAACCAAATGAAAAAGTAGAATCAATATTATTAGATGTAATAGAAATGGAGGATTCAAGGATTGAAGCTTTGTAAACATCTAACAAACATTAGGATGTAGTTAAAAGGTGGTTTGATAAAAGAGTAAAAGTTAAAGCACTCAGAATTTTAGATCTAGTATTAGTATCAGATAAAACCCATGAAAAGAAAGGACAACATGACACATTTACTCCATTATGCATCAGACTATATCAAATTTTAGATATCATAGGAAATAACATGTTTCATTTGAAAGACTTATAGGGCAATAAGCTTACATATCTAGTTAATGGATAGTTCCTGAAGCATTACTAGAGAGTTGTTCCATCTATGGATATTTCTAATTGAGAGGATTTAGATAAGTTCAGACATAGGACTAGATTATATTTCCATGATTTCTAGATTGGATTTCCATGCTTTTTAGAATAGATTTTTAGTGCTTTCTAGACTAGTTTTTTACTTTTTAGATTAATCTTTTCTGCTTTCAATATTTTTTTTCTGGATTAGTTTTCTTGTTTTCTTAGAATAGTTTCTCTTTACTTTCTCTGATGATAAAAATTATTTTTTATCTAACTATAACCAAGTTAAATTCCAAACCAATTGAGTTATGACTTGTGGAAATGGGGAAAATTAAAATCTTGACACTTTGGGACTAATTTATAGATTAGGTGTATTTCTATGTTTTTGAGTCATTAGGATGAAGGTAGGTAATCATGAATTATTCTTAATGGTATCATAATTGAATAATTTTACTAGGCATATGGAAGTTACTCTTGGATTACTTCATAAAAATTTAGAAAGTTTTCTTGTTTTATTGGATCAAATGAACTTATCACATTAAATATCTATTGGAAGTGATATTTTTGGGTATAAGTGTAGATGATAGGGATGTTTTAGTAATGATTTTTTTTTTTATAATTATACTAGCTCACTGGGGTTCTAGCTCTTCTCTTTCAAAATAAGAACACACAAAAAAAGAAGAAAGAACCAATGGATTCAAAAGATAAAAAAAAAATCTAAAGAAAATCAAAAGGCTCACATGATGAAACAAAGTCAATGTACCATGCATCATGATCAAAAGAAATAATGGAATGAAAAGAGAAGGAGCCCAAGGTATCTTTGTCAAGGATATGGATGCTTAGAATTAGATAAATGCCTAAGATTACTTTGTTTTTCTCTCTAATAGATATAGGAATGAAACCTACAGTCTCATTAAAACCTTTGAAAAACTCATCATAGTAGGGGTTAAATAAACTACACATTTGACACACACACAGATCCAAGAAATTAGAAGGCAAGTATGTTGTGTGAATTAAATTAGGAGTCTCTTTCATTTTTTTGATTTAAGTATTATTTGGTGGCACACTTCATGATTGATTTAGGATTGTAAACCAAATTTTTGGGTTCTTGAATACTTAGGAGTATTCCCCCTATAAGTCACCATTTGTTGTGCCCAACACCCCCCTTTTTCTATAAGGAAATGGAAACTCATTTTTTTAGATTATTGTCTTTATTTTAAGCCCCATATTCTATATGTCTATGTAAATTTTTGGAAAAAATCATGATTTAGCCTCTTATACTTAAGCAAGATGGCATTGATATTGTGTTTTCATAGACTAAATCTTTTGTTCTATCAGGTTTATTACTTCAGGGTTTTCAGACTTATGTTTTTTGGGATTTTCTCGTCAAAATTTTTGTTTCACATGAATTAGTCTTCAGTTTTATTGTGTCTTAAACATTTTTTCTGATGGAATTTTCTCTTTTTAGCATTTTACCCACAATAATTCTATCAAAACAATTTCCTTGAATCAGACATATTCTTGCAAACAAACTTGTCGATGCACTTTTCTTGATAAAATTTCCCTTTGGCCCCTTTGAACCTACCCTTCAGCCTTTACAAATTTGATCCTTTAGGGATTTTTTGATGGATAAATTCCCTATGAATTATACCTTTAGACTATTTCCAAAGTACCCTTTGGAATTTTGGAATTGCCCTTCGAAGCTTTTGAACTACCTTTTCTACCTTACCAACCTACCCTTCTGGCTTTGTGAAATTGTTCTTCAACATTTTTGTTATAGAAAATTTTCTTGATATAATTCATTTAGAACATTTGTAATTGTCCATTTGGTCCCTTCATACCTATTCCTTTAGGACTTTTGTCCCTCACCTTAGCCTTTTCTTTCAAACATTTTGTCTGAGTGAAGTGACCCTTCGAGAGAATTGTTATAGACACTTTGTTAAAAAATACTCCCCCAAAGGACACATGCCCTTTAGATTTCCTAAAAATGACATTTTTGACCCTTTTTGAAGTGGCCACTTACCCTTAAATTTTTTTTAAGGACACAATTACTTCAGACTTCCTAAACATGCCCTTTAGCCTTGTTGATAGTACTCATCAAAAATTTTGTAGTTACCCTTTAAGAATTTTGTAAAGACCTCTTCCCATCAAAATTTAACCTATGAAGTAGACCCTTCAAGTTATTTTTCCATGAATTAGACCATTCAAACCTCCAAGCATATCCTTTGGGACTTGTGTCCTAGGCCATTTATTTTGAACTTTTTTTTTAGACACTTTGTCTAGCACAAAAGCCCTAAAACAATTTCCCCAAAGGGCACATACCCTTCAAGTTTTGTGTTAAATACCAATTAGAATTTTTTTTTTAACCCCTTACCCTATGGGACTTATATTTTGGGATATTTATTTTAACCTTTTTTCCCTACAAAAGTGCCCTTTGGCCTTTGTGAATGAACCTTTTCGCCATGGACATGCCCTTCAGGACTTTTGTCTTGGACCTTTTGTCTTTCAACCAATTCCTTAGGACATTTTGTTTGAGATAATAAAGACCCATCAAGAGAATTTTTGTGGACATTATATTCAAAACAATTCCCTTAAAACAATTCCTTTAGGACCTTTTGAAAGGACCCTTTACCCCTTTTTGCCCTTCAGCCATATTGAAAGTACCCTTTGAGACTTTTGTAATGGCCTTTTATCCCACAAAGAATTCCTTTGAGACTTTTGTTTTGTACCTTTACCCAATCCATTTCCTTCAGACTTTTTATTTTGGATATTTTGTTTGACGCACAATTCTTGAAACAATTTACCTGAAAGGCACATTCCCTTTAAACATCCTCAGCCTACTCTTTAAACATTTTGAAAAAGACCCTTCGGCCCTTTTTTAAAGTGGTCACTTGCCCTTCAAAAATTTTGTTTTGGACTTTTTTCCCTCTAAAATAACCATTTGGGAGAATTGTTGTAGACATTTTGTCTGAAATAATTCCCTACATAAGTCTCAAAAGAATTCTTCTGTAAAAACATAAGTCCCAAAACAAATACCAGACTACCAAGTGGCACCCTTTTCTTGGAAATAATTTCATTATGTTTTGAGCTTAATATTTTAGCTCAGGTCTGAAATCATATAAAACCTTAGGCTAAAAAAACATTCATATAGGGTCCTTTTTTTATATGTATTTTCTAAAAGAATTATGCTATCTTTTTTTGTTTATGTTTGCAGAGGTAGAAAGACCTGAGGAAATGACACATGTTAAGATAAAAAGGTTAAATTTGATATCCATGTAGATGTAATTTGATGGTTACATGAATGTCAAATTTAATATCATGAACTATATATTTTCATTTAAATCAAGATCACATGACACACATCTGATTGGGTCCATTTGATTAGATGATACAAGAGTGAGTTGAAATGTTAAAGCTTCATGAGGGTGACAAGTGTCACCATAATGAGAGCCTAATACCTAGATTTAATGATCCCTAAGAAGAAGCATGGAGCCTAGTACATAAAACTTAGAAGCCTTAAGTAGCTTCCAAGTGGCACATATATCAATTAGAGCAAAACAAGGAATGACAAATGTTAAGCTCATGAGATTCAATGAGTCAAAATGTTAAAATCCAATGAACCATGTTAAACTAGGACAAGCAGATGAGATGAAGTGAGATCAACATGAATTTTTTAAATATCTTGGACTCAATTAAGTATTTGCATATATCATAAGATAGCAAGGGGAAGAATAATTAGGTCTTTGGACACTTGAGTTATATTTATCAATGAAAATTAGAACTCATAGTTAAGACTAGGATTTTGAACATGCATGTTCTAATCTAAATGAAAAATATAAAAGTGAGGATCCAAAAACATAACAAAAAAAGGATACAATTACATGTCATCTCAAAGCAATGGAAAGTGGTGTATATTAGTGTTTTAGTTGAAAGAATCTAATCTAAAACAATTAACAGTTGTTCTCACAACCTATTAAAGGAGGCATATGAATTTATAATAAACAATGCATCTATTTGTTGAAGTTTGCATACAATTCAAGCTACAATTATAATAAAAGACCTTATCTTTATAAACATGGACACGTTGCATATAATTGGCAAAGGATATTTTAATAAATATAACTATAGATAGACTCTTATATAGTTTTAAACCATAGTTGGAACTATATGTTCTAATTTTCACATGTAATCACTTGCATGAACTTGGAGGATGAGGCAACCCCTTCCCCAAGCCTATAAAAACAATTGTAATCTAACTTAGATTTTGAGAGGGAGAGAAAATTTTGGAATACAAGAGAAACATTAAGTTTTATCATCAACAAATGTGTTTTGTGTATTTTATTTCCAATTTTTGTGTCATTATTTGTTACTTCCATTGGTTTTATGTTTAAATAAATCTTTAGTGTGTTATATCTATGAATAGATTCTTGATTTCTTGATTGATATGCTGATCTTAATATGTGCAATAGATATTAAGAAGATAGGTAAATATATCAATATAGTGATTTAGGTTATTTGAATCATATTTTTGAATGTGTATTTATGCTTTCCTTGGTGTAGTTTTTTGTGTGCATGCAACAACTACCTCAGATAATTCACTTGCCTGAGCCATAATCTCCTAATTAAGGGTGTGCATCAATTGCCCTAGAAGGAGAAAATTTTGTCTAAGATGTGTGAAATTCCTACATATTTATTCCATTAGACTTCCTATCCATGTTTGACTGCCTGTGTACTATTGATGCTAGCAATAGACATTGGTTTGAGAAAGTATAGGTTTGTTTAAAAACCAACCAAGGGAGTGATCCCAAGAAACATAGAGTCTTATTTTTTATCCCTAATCTACATTTTTTTTATTTTTTTGTTGATACCTACCCACTCTAGATTAAAATCCAACCTCCCATCCAACTCACATACTATTTCACTTTGTTATAAGTTCACACCTCCATCTAAAAAACCTTGTTAACAACCTACATACCCTACTTGCTATTCCATCAATAGGTTGTTAAATATTGCATACCTTCAACTTGTGCCCTAGAGTGGATTTTACCTCTATTGAGATCCTAACATGTTAGAGACTACCTCGTTAAGGCTATGGTATGCATAAAACATACATCAACAGAGTCAAAACCATAGACTAACTACCTTGAGCTTCCCATCATGATGAGAGAGTCTGGGAGCACAAGAGAAATGATAACATTGGACCTATGGTGAGTAAAAGGAGCCTAGATCTATGCTTTTAGTGATGTTGGTTAGTTTTAGTAAATTTTTGAGCTAGATTTAGTAGAGAAAGATGTCATCCAACTTGGCTTGGTAATACTGTGACTGGTGGTTTTGCCCTCAGTCACGATTTTACCATCATGAGTTAAAGGTTTGCAAGTTTGACTTGCAATATTATAATACCACAAGTACTCATCTATGATATGACAATACCATAAGAATGGATTAATGATATTACAATATCATAACTATGGAGTTGTGGTATTGTAATATTGCTATCAACAAATAGAGATATTATCAAAATCACATTTGGGGCATTTATCAAGTTGTAATATTTCCAATACCTAAAAAATGGGTAAGTGTTAGAATAAAGAGGTTAGTATAGATGGCATGGGCTTTTGGATAGGTTGATTAGTTAGGTGGATTGGGTTTAAGTGGATATTAGTGTTTAGGGTTGTCGAGGTAGATGGTCAAGTAATTTGAGTAGGATTGATGAGATAGGGGTTTAGGCTAGGGTGATAGAAGTAATAAGGTTAGGATAGGGGTGTTTTAGATGGGTTAAATAGGTGATAGGTATTGAAATATTAGGTATTTATTGGGGTTGGTAGGGATTTAGAGAGTGAGGCAATATTTTTAAGGATAGATATTTGATGATAGGGATAGTGATAGGTGGATGGTGATTGGTGAAGGAGGATCTAGGCATGATGACATCATGACTATGATAACTTGAGGTGATACACAAGATGTGGTAGCTAACACTAGTGGAGTTCATGGTGTTGGAGCTGGTTAGATTACATGATGTGTGACTATTCCTATGATTTTTATTGATCATGATTTGATCACAACCTTGGTGGAGTATTGGCATTCAAATACCAATAGTTTCTATATTGTTACTAGAGAGATGATTGTGACACATGAGGATGTATATAGGATATTCCACCCACCCATATGAGGGGCTAGGATATATTAGAATTCATGTGCATTAGCTTGGATAATAAATTAGATAAGCATGAGTTTACAGATAGGGATGTAGGAATGATACATCCATATTAATAGGTGCCTATATGAAGGGAATTTGGACCGATTGACACTAGTAGTTATGTCTCTTATGTCCAATATTATTTTATCAGACAAGAGTGGATAGTGGTTCCACCTTGGCCTATGCGATGTTGTTACTAACATGACTCATGATCATCGTGTGTTTACTTGAGGGCCCTTTGTGTTAGCATATTTGTATAGAGAGCTACATCTGAGTTCATATAGGAGAGCTCAAAGTTTTGGTCCTTCATTTTTGCTATAGATATGGAGCTAAGATCATATTGTTATCCAATAACCATTGGGTACACTAATAATTTATGAGCCTAGGTAGTTGATGGTTTTTCATTGGTGTGTGATCTTGAGAGTGCATCTAGGGCATGTTAATGAGGTATATTTTTATAGGGAGGCTTTTGATAGTTTGTGCCCCAAGCACATTACATGGATGCCCTATAAAGGGATTCAATTCAATTGGGATAATGAGATTGTGACCCAATATATGTTGATAGAGTTTTATCTGAAGGGTCAATATGATTTGATCATTGAGAGATATCAACTAGATCATGTACAGTGGTAGTTTAGGTTCATCCAAGATGTTCTAAACCTAGAGCATTTATTTGCATGTAGTGAGTGAGATAGACCATAGTGGGGGATGTATGCAATCAAAAATGCATCATGTCTATGGATTAATCCTACATCAGATAAGATATATCACACCTACATTTTCAATTGGGATACACTTGTTAAGAAGGAGCATGACCAATATGGGGATCCATTAAACCTGATTAGGGGATCAATTGTATCACTTATCACAACACATCATGCTAGGAAGGGTTTCAAAGCCTACAGTCTAACATAATTGCATAATAACCCTAATGGAGTCCTAAGGTTTTAAATGTTCACTCTATTCTAATAGAAAGAGAGGAAAATCTAATCTAGTGCACACCAAAGCTTATGAGACAAAGGGGTTAGAATAAATAAAACAAATAATTAAACTAAACATGTATTAGAAGATATATACTCACTTTAATTTATATGGAATCCTAATACATGAAGATAAGAATACAAATGCATTATCTATCTACTCTTACAATGGATAAATAAAGTTAGGAATACTTACCTTTGAAGATGAACCTGCCAAGCCTTAATCTCTCCCTTGGCCAAGGTGCTTCATAAGAGATTGTTGGGGTATGTAAGGATAATGAAGATAAATCAGCTCTAAGCTACACAACCTATCTAAGCATCCAACAAACTTCTCCATAAGACAAGTTTCATATCTCCAAATAAAATATAGAACCTAAAGATTTATTCCTCAAGTAAAATGGTCAATAAGCAGATGTTCACTTACACTTCTTCACTAATAATTATTATCTTATAAAATGGTGGGAAATGAATTTGTATATATAGGAATATCTTACCCTAAATCCTCCTGGGAATGTCAGCTATATGGGGTTGACCTAGTCGACCCAGTGTGTTTTCATAGATAGTTCACTAGGTCTGCGTTAGGTCAGCTGAAAGCCTAACAAACTAAGAAATTGAAAAATACCCTTGAACTGTATTGGGTCAACCCAATCAACCAAGTATAACCAAAAATTAAAAATGATATTAAGGCAATAAAAGGAGGAAAATATTGGAGGAGGTAAGACTAAGAAGAATAAGCTTAGGGTAAATGGTTTTAGGAGACAAGTGTATAGATGACAAGTGGTAAAAGGGACAACAATCTTATGAAGCATCAATGGTATACCCAACCCTTTCCTAATATAGCCCTTAAGGCATGAAATTAGAGAGATTGAGACTTGATAGGTTCTTATAAGGTACAAAGTGTTAGTAATCAATACAAGTTTAAACATATTATGTCTATACATATGCTCCACTCAAAGCTCATCATGTGTCATGTAAGTGCAACACAGGATGGTGCTTTAAGATAAAACATGATAACACACAATGTTGATGCTATGTAAAGTGTATTAAGCAAAAAGTAAGATAAATTAAAGGATTAAATTGAAAAACACATAGCTTTAACTTATCGTAGTGCTGTAGATAAATAAGTAGATTGTAAGAAATGTGAAGTTGTCCAATGTAGAGAACATTAGATGAACATGTTGAAGTTAGTGTAAAAAATAGCCAAAAATTGACTTTTTTGAAATATAGACATATGGTAGTGTAAGATAATCTCTACGTGATCACGAATCTAACACCTTTTATGGTTTACAAAATGGATGAGTAAAAACAAAGATATAAGAAAAATAAGGAATCTACATGATAATAATTGAGAGATTTGAATTTTCAAAAGTGTTTTCAAAATAGGGGAAAAGACAAGTCATTTGTCATTTTGACTTGTGAAGGAGAGAAAAGAGAGATCTAGAGAAAAAAAACAAGCTAGGATGGCAAGGAGATGACATGCTAGATAGGGAGAGGCTCTAGAGGAGGCATTAGGTGCTCTAAAGGTATGTAATTCAGAATCTCAAATTAGTTTTTGAAATTTGTATTAAATTAAGTAAATTTTTAGTAATTTTGAATTTAAAATTTCTAGATGTCAAAATGAATCAAAATTAGATTCTAGGGGTAAAAAATAAGAAGACAGGAAATGGGTTTGGATGGTTTAGGCAAAAGGAAAGAAATTTGCACTTTTTCAAAAAATATAAGGCATCAATAGGTAAAAAGAATTGGGTCAACACAGTCAACCCACTACACTGGAGAATAGGTAGAATCCACAGTGTTGACCCATTAGGTATGGGTCAACCCTGTACATTCTATATGCTGAAGGCCTAGTTTGGAGTTGTCAGGTGGTCTAAAAGGTTTAAAATGGAAAATCAACACTAGGGAGGGGAAAATAAGAGAGTTGGCTCAAATTTTTGAGTCAACCAAGTGAAAATATAGGAGAATTTTGGTCAAACTAGTTTGACCAAAGAGCTATAAATATATGAAAGAATGTGTAAAAGGCTAAAAAGGGCTAGAATGGCCCTAACTAACCAAGTAAAGTTAAGGACTAAGAAGGATAAAAGTAAGCTAAAAAGAATAAAATAAAGTAATTTTAGGCTTTGTTTTTATTTTAAAATATAAAAATAATGCATTAAGACTATACATGACATAGAAGAACTGATACATCCTTTATTATTTCTTGGGTGCAGGGATGATGGAGATTTTGGCAACTTGTGGATTCTGCATGGTTTCTAGACTTGCTAAATAGTATATCAGATGGAGATAGGGATAGATTAGGATTAATAGGTCTAGGTGGGATAATAGAGATGTGTCAGATCCCCCTTAGTACTAGCATGTTAGTCATGTTCCTCAATTATTAGGAATTATTGACTAACACCTTCAGATGGGAGGTGGGTGAGGATATAGTAAAAGTGGATATCACATTATAGGATGTCCATGCCATCTTGGGGATAAATATACTAGGATCATAGGTGACCCTAGAAATGTTATATAGTCTAGAGGAGAAGAGAACCTTAGCCATGTGGGCTACAAGCTCAGAGATGATACTATTAGGAAAGAGGGTGAGTATGTTTAATGTCTATACATCATAGATTTTAGATATCTAGAAGGTTGTGATAGGCCTTGTGATACAATGAGTGCTATGTCACAAGTTAGATGGAAAGGTACCACTATTCATGGTACCTTGAGCAAGAAAATATTAGAGGAGAGAGTGCTATATGACCTAGGCTCAGTCATCTAGGTCCAACTAGTACATGATATGTATGAGATGTTAGTTTGAGGGTAGAGGAACATGGGATAGATCATATTGTTGACAACTTGGACTTATGAGATATTTCTTATGTACTAGCTAGCTAGGTTGCCTCATGTGGTCAATGATAGGTCACCTCAAGTGTAGAGATGAAGGGAGGAATAGGTAGCATAGGATATGACCCATGTGTTATCATTATAGTCAATGAGACATGAAAACATCATGTGATATCCATAAGAGCACATAGTAGCTACATGGATAAGCTGGGACATAGTTACACTAGCGATAAAGAGGACAAAGGTGATTGGACACTACTTTTGGTGGAGAGAGCTACATTTGGTGGTATGGGTGCTAGGGCAAATATGCATACCTATATCAAGATATTTCCATAACTTACCACAAGTTTTTAGGGTAGAAGGACATAAGGTATCAAGATATTACTACAACTTATGAAAATGGGTGGAAGAATGATTATCTATCCCATGGAAGTAAAACATATGTTTGTGAGTGGTTTTAGTAGAAGAACTCATAGAAGGAGGTAAAATAGGAGTAGAAGAAGTTGAATAACACTCATCAATCTATTTAGTGGGTAGAAGAGCCATCTTAGGTAAAAGAAGCAAACCATCACCAAGGGATGGTGTTGATGAGGAAGGAATAGAACTAGGCTCAATGGAAGGAGTAATAAGATCAGAAGCAGGGATAGGATCAGTAATAGTAAGAATAGAAACATGATCAACTATAATAGGCTCAAGAAGAGGCTCAAATATAACATGCTCTACTAAAGGAGGGGTAGGATATATAGAGGGTCTAAGTAGGGTTACACTAACCTCAGGGGTGAACCAATAATGGGAGTTAGAGAACTTAGAAAAATGGTAAGGACAATCATAGCATGATCCATGAGCATAATCCTACATGGATCCTTAGAAACTAGAGGTGTTGGTGCCATCTGTACCCTATGATAAAGGGGAGAATGCAAAAATTAAGAGCTATAAGTGAAATAAAACAATGAGATACACAAAAAAACTCAAATAAAGAAGAATGATAACAAACAATCTTAGCATCACAGGATTGAATAATACCAATTAATAATGGATCATCTAAGGAATAACCATCTAGTAATTTAGGGTTTGAAGATATATGACATATGTAGTAATAACCTTATCATCTGATGAAGCATGGTGAATAGAATGCCTAGTCTTAGTTAAGACTATGGGAATGTCATCACAAGGAGGTCTATGAGAATGAGGATGCAAGGAAGCAAGAAGCTAGGAGATGAGATGAGGTGAGAGATTAAAAGTTTTGATATTTAAATTAATCTCATCAAGCTCATCATTATCAAAATATAAAATATTAGGAAGAATGTTACCAATGAGCTTAGAGTGCCCATTATAATTATGGGTTGAATTGATAGTAAAGTTGAGATACTGAGACTCATGGAATAGAAAACCTGGTAAAGGCTCAATATTAGGAATCTTGAAGAAACCATGATCTTTGAATTATTTTAAATTCCAAGGGTTAGTGTCACCTTAAATCATGTAAATGACTCCATTGTGAGGGAATTTAATGCATTGGTAAATATAAGAAGTGATAACTGACATGCAGTGAGTCCATGACCTACCAAACAAAATGTTATAAGAAAGGGGAAAGTTAAATATCATCACGTTCACATGGATGGTGATAGGTGGGATGGTAATGGGAAGCAAAAAACAACCTAAAAGAGTCATTTTCCTTCGATCATATACTTGGCATGTGCTATGTGTATATTTAAGATTGCATTTAGAATACCCAAGAATCTTAATGAAATCAAGAAAAGTGACATAGGTATCAGAATCCTCATCAATCAATACACACTTGACTTAGATATTGCCTATTTAGATGCTAATGGATAAAGGAGGATCATCCACATGAAGTAAAATCTTGTCAAGAATCATAAAAGCTATGGGAAATTTTAAGGAAATATAAATGTCTATAGCTTCATCAACATTGATATACACCTCTTCACATTATTATAAAATACTATCTTCATAACTGGATAAAGTTGCCTCTTATCTTGCTAGGGGAGGATGAGGGATATTCATTTCAAAGAGGAGTTGCATGAGATAGTTTCTATGATGTGGAGAATTCCTCATAAGCTCAAGAAATAGAATTTGGGATGGGAGATTAGTGAGATCTATAATGGGATCCCACTCATCATAACCCATAAGAAGGTTATTAGATATAGCCTAATGGTTAAGGAGGTCCTTGGAAGGAAGAGATGAAGTAAATTTAAATTTTTGTTGATAAGAATGAGAAGAAGGTTTGGAATAAGGTTGAAAATCATGTTGAGTTGATGAAATAGTTTGGTTAAGTTTATTTTGAAAAGGAGAAGAAGAAGAAGTGAGTAGAAGATTTATTATCATTAGCATTAGAAGATGATGGAAGAGTGGTAGAAATAGAATGGGATGTGTTATCCAAGTGAGAATAAAAATTTGGATCATCAAAAGTGTTAAGATATTCTTTCCCCAACTCATTCAAATGTTTGGAGAAGAATCCTAGATAAAATAGTATGTCTTATGGGAAGGAAGAGTTAGATGGGTTGGGAATCAGTGAAATCTACCACCCTTCACATATTAGTCATTCTAACCATATTCTCTTCGAAAGTTGGTTCAACAAGACTTTATACATTATTAATGGAAAGGGTGGGAGTGTCTTGAGTATCTTAGGTAGGTTGATGATTAGGTATATGATCTTTTTAGATAGCCAAATGAGCATTTTCTTGATTCAAGGCTTGAGTTTTGTCATTTGATTTATAGTCCTTAAAAGTAATCTCATAGGATTATTGGTGTTTATAGATAATGAAATCATGATTGACAGGTCCAAGAAGAAAATCCACTTGTTAGGATCATACTAGGATATCATAGGATGGGTAGGGTCAAGATCTTGTGGAAGAAGCCTGGGTAGATGCTTAAGTGATTCAATTGAGGATAAAGGTTTGTGAACATTGAAGTTATTAGGTGAAGAGAAATGAATATTAGTATATTTTTGAGAAGGAGATGGTTCTAAAGAAGGGTTAGGAATGATAACTTGAACATTGTGAATGGTGTTATAAGAATCAGTAACACCATCATTGGTGATATTATGGTTTTTGTTATTAAGTAATAGACTAGGACTCATAGAAGGTTGGGGAGGCTCAAATTGATGCATTAGGAAATATTGTCTTTTAGCTTGGTCAATATCCTCCTCCAAGGTACATGAAGAGAGAGTTTAGACCTGATATTGAAGTTTAGGAAAGAGAGAATTTGTAAAGAGATGAAAAATATTATCATCCACCATATTATGTTCACATTTGTTTAACAAGGTCTTCTATCTCTTAACAAAGTTTTGGATAGTTTCATTCTCATGTTGTTTGTAATTAATGAAATGTGCCAATATGTTCTTAGGAAGATCATTAGTTTGGAATTCTTGAACTAAAGCATTTACTAAGTCCTCCAAACTAGAAATGGAATGAGCTCTAAGTTGATTGTACCGATCTAACTAATCACCCATGAGAGTTTTGGCTAAGAACTTGATAGAAATAAAGGTATTTAATTTGACCCAATCCTTACAAAGTTTTACAAATGTTTTATGGTGAAGGGTGGGATTGGTTGATACATTATAATAAATTATAGGTGTTATACCTCCTATATCAATGTTGGCAATTTGAGTAGTGAAAATTTCATTTTGTAGATGCTTGATGGTTTTATTGACTAAAAGAGGTTGAGGAATGAGATTTCCTTGAGAATATCAAAGAGGAGGAGGGGGAACATTTTTGTTGTGTGCACCAAGCCATTAGTTGTGGATGAATTGAAGGTTAAGAAGGTGGTTTTGCATTCTCATCATTTGATTTGTTTTATGAGCTTGAAAGGTATTTATTTGATTAAGAGTTTTCAATAAAAGTTGGTGTATTTGATTAACATTAGAAGCACTAAAATTAGTATTTGTGTTGGTATTAGTGGCTTGGGTACCAGTATTAGTGTTGGTATGAATTTGGGAGGAACTACGAGAATGTGAGGTCACAGTGGAAATATTTACTCATGAAGCAAAATATGGACTAGTGAATGGTTGGAAAGAGGAAGCACTAGAAGCATGATTGCCTTGGGTAGAAATCGATGAACTAGTGGAAGGATTAAGGATGGTGGACCTTATGAGAGCCCCAATAGATGTAGAACCTATCATGTTAGTTGATATACTAGGCTTGAAGGTAGAAGAGATTAGAGAAGAAGATGTCATGGAATAAGAAAGATTTGAATTTGAAGGAAGAGGTTGAGACCCAAAGAAAGTGGTACCAATAAATATCATTGATAATGTAGGAGTAGGTTAATGAGGTTATTGAGTTTGACCACTAATCATGAGGTTGTAAATGGTAGTAGGATCCTTTCCTCTATGTTGAGGAAATTTAAAGATAATGAAAAGAATTTTGGGAGTATATTTTAACTCATGTTGGTCTTCTAATGAGAAAAGATGATTATGTTATGAAGAGGTATGAGGAGGGGTCCCATATTTCATTATGTGAGTGGTAATATGAACATTACTAACATCCAAAAGAGGAACACTACTTTATCTATGAGAGACATTATTAGGATTGGTAAAGTTTATCATGTCTATTAACTATAACTCAGTGTCATTATCTAAAAGAAAGTCCATGATAAAGGGAAAAGAAGAGAGATGAGAAAGAAAAGGTCAAAAAAAGTGACTAAAACTATACAAGGTCAACTAGGTTGAACCAATATAAAAACAAGGACTGTAAAACTATACATGGTCAATTGGGTTGATCCAGTATAGTGTATAGAAGGCAAAAAAAACACTACATTGACTAGGTCGATCCAGTACATAAGATAGGGAAATCAAAAAGCTTAACAATAGATTGAAAAATGAAACAAGCTAACTTTTCAAGTAATGAAAAGTAGTAAGTAATGAAAGGAAATAGATAGCCAATTGGATTAACATTGGCCAATCTAATTGAAACAAAAAGCAAAATTTTACACCAACACTAGCTAATAAAAGGTCTTGTGTACACAATTAAACAAAGAGAAAGAAACCAACTTGAAAATTAAAGCTAACTAATTGGTCAACCTAATTGTTAATTATATTATTAAGAATTATTTTTAATATGATTGGAATTTGGCTATAGAACAAGGTACTAAATAAAAATCTAAGGATGGTTTTAAGTAGTTTGGGATGAAAGGTATTGTAGTGAAAATGGTATAGACTTGGTATTAGGGCCTATCCTCTCACTTCACACACTATAACGATAAGGGTGTCAGGTGCTTAGCTAGAATATACCATTAACCCCTCTTTATACTTGACCAAAGCATCAAGTTAGCTTCCTCCAACCTGATTGTTAATTATATTATTAAGAATTATTTTTAATGTGATTGGAAGTGGGCTATAGAGCAAGGTACTAAATATAAATCTAAGGATGGTTTTAAGTAGTTTGGGATGGAAGGGATTGTAGTGAAAATGGTATAGGCTTGGTATTGGGGTCTATCCCCTCACTTCACATACTATAGTGATAAGGGTGTCAGGTGCTTAGCTAGAATATACCATTAACCATGATTTATACTTGACCAAAGCATCAAGTCAACTTCCTCCTTAGTGATGAAATCCAAGTAGGTTGGCATAGGGTAGACAAGAAATTAAAGTTCATGTTTATGTTTATGTGATTTGGCTATGTGTGTATAAAATAGAAATATTGAAACTAAGCAATAAATTGAAAATCCCCTAATTAGACTGTGTATACTATTCTAAGAATTAAGAAATAATAAAAGAAAGGTGAATTAATTACTTAAAAAATATGAGGTTAATTTTAACTTTGAAATAAGGTATAATGTTGACACTATATGCAAAAAATATAGAATAGGGTCGATAGGGTCAAACCTATACTATGAAAGAAAAGTCTAAAAATGAACTAGGTTGATAGTGTTGATCTAGTTATTTCAGACATCACACAGAACACAAAATTGGGTCGGCAGTGTCGATCTAGTTGACTGTGAAAGGAAAGTTTTAATGACTAAAAAATGTGAAAGGAAATATATAAAGGAAATAAATAGAGAATTTGAAAAGAACCTTGGTGGATCAGAGATGCAATGAAGAAGATTTCTGGTCTATAACCTAGAAGTGTGGTTGAGAAACTTATAAATTAATTTGACAGTATCAATCAAGCTATACAAGAACCTACTGAAAAAGTGATAAAACTATAAGGGGTCAATTGGGTTGAACTAATAGGATAAATGGGGTGTTTTAAAGGATATAAAGATGTACTAGGTTAACTAGGTTGATCCAGCTTCTTATTCTTAAAACTTGTAAATAGAGAAAAAGAGCTAGGTTGATATAATCGATCCAATATGTCAAAATATATGATAAAAATAAACAAAATAAATGAAATACAAGTTGAAAAAATATTACAAAGTTTAGTTCACATCAGGTTCACTAAAATGTATGAAATCAAAAATGCATGATGTCTATGGATTAATCCTAGATTAGATAAGATAGATCACACCTACACTTCTGATTGGGATATACTTGTTAAGAAGGAACATGACCAATATGGGGATCCATTAGACCTGATTAAGGGATAAATTTTATCACTTATCATAACACATCATGATAGGAAGGGTTCCAAAGCCTATAGTCTAACACAATCACATAATAACTCTAATGAAGTCCTAAAGTTTTAAATGTTCACTCTATTCTAAGAGGATCCTCTTGCAACAAATTGATAAAATGCACAAAATAATAGATTTATAAAATTAGCAAGAGCACTAAAATTATTATATTGGTTACAAGCCACTTCAAGGGGGCAACCTCTTTTGAGAAATCTCAATACAATAAATTCATGCATGCTTTCATTGGCCTCAACACTTACTTATATATGAATTATAATCTAAGAAACTACTACTTCTCACAAATATGGGATTAAAAAAATGCTCATGGGATGAGTTACAAAGCATATGCATCTACAGAAAACACTAAACTAAAAAATTAAAGAGAAGATATATAATAGGTTCATAACATCCCTTCCCTCTTAAGAAATTCTTTGTCCTCAAAGCTTCAGATGTGGGAATTGGTGTTGAACCTGAAATAGTGGTTCCCATGTTGTATCCTCTAGTTGCATTCCATGCCACTAAATTAAAACCTCGGTGATGGAGTGAGAGTGAAGTTGGCATGTGCACCTATCTAGGATTGCCTCTAGCTTAAGAAGAATGGATCCTTCATTATCTAGTTTTGGTAAAATAGTCTACACTCTAATGTTTGTGCCAAAAACTTTCTTTAGACAAGATACATGAACAACTAGGTGAACTTAGGAAGAAGGTGGGATATCTAACTTATAAGAAATTGACATAATATTATGAAGAACCTTATAGGCCCCATAGAATTTGGGAGCTAGCTTATGATTCCCCTTGATTTTAGGGAGGATTGCTTGTATAGCTATAGGAAAAGAAAAACCATATCACCTACTTGAAAAGTGTGCTCAAAATGGTGTTGATCTACTTGTTGTTTCATTTTATTTTGTGCCATATGAAGATTATCCTATAGGGTTATAAGGATCTAATCCCAAGTTTGGATAATCATGTCAACTGTTTAAACTGATGAACTATTAGGGATGTACATAAGGAGCACTGGTAGTGATTGGCCATAGACTGCTTCATATGAAGTCATTTTCATTAAAGTGTGGTAGGAGGTATTGTACCTCCATTTAGTGAGAGGGAGCCACTTTGCCCACTAATGTTTTTGTTTCAAGATCCACCCAAGATCCACCTAAGATCCACCTAGACTATTTTTTCAAGATCCACCCAAACCCCTTGGGTTGAAACAATATACTTGAGATACTCTACTTCATCCTAGAAAAAAGTTCATTTGGACTATTTCTCATAAATATGATGGTCAAAGAGAAGTTATAGTATGAGCTCTAGATGTTGGAGATGCTTAGACCATGTTTTACTATAGATGAGGATATCATCGAAAAAGAATAAAATTAATTTCCATAGGTAGGTCTATAATATTTTATTCATCAATGCCTAGAATTTTGAAGGAAAATTAGTGAGGCTAAAGGGCATGACCAAAAAATCATAGTGTCCATAATTCATGTGAAAAGATATTTTAGGGATATTATCCTCATGAATCTAGATTTGGTGATATCCAGAGTAGAGATCCAACTTGGATAAAAAATGAGTGGCATGAAGCTCATCAATAACAGGGATTAGAGACTTATCCTTGATTTTGAGGTTATTAAGTATATATAAATCAATGCAGATGCACCATGACCCACATTTTTTTAACAAGGAAGAATATGGGTTGGTACTGGGGTGAATAATGCCTTGCTTTAGTAAGTCTCAAGTGAGCATCTCAATCTCAATCTTTTACTGAAATGGGTAGCAATAAGGCCTGATGTTGGGAGGAATGCTTCCAAAAAGGAGCTAAATATGGTGGTCCTCTAGCCATGAAGGTGGTAATTCTACTAGTTTGGAAAAGACATGTGCATACCTCTGCATAATGGTTTATAGATCAAAACGCATAACAAAGACTATTGATGGTTGCATTTGAATGGAATGGAGTAGGGTAATGACACCATGTGAATTATTTTTAAGAATATTTTCCATGTGATGTGAACTTATGATGTTAAGAGATCTTGGTTGTAAGCCTTTCAATGTGTGTTTTTACCCATTATCTAAAAATTTTATCAGACTTATGGCAAAATCCCATAAGATGGGTCCATGTGTGCATAACCACTGGGCTCCCAAAAAACATCACATCCACCTAAGGGTAAGGAAAACATAGTGGAACACAAGTTATAAACTCCAATAGAGATACACACATTATGAAACTTCCCTTTTCAAGGTAATGTGCCCCCATTGTCAATCATGACTTTAAATTTGGTGTGAGGATGGATAAAATAATCAGATTGTTTGACGATCTAAGGGTCAATGAAGTTATGAGTGCTACCTGAATCAATGAGTATTGTGAGATGGAGCTTCTTGAAGTAACGCCTGACCTGCATGGTTTGTGGGGTAGTGACTCCTATTAAGGCATGGAGAGAGATCTCTAGTTGGTCTTCCTAAGAAGTAGGTTTTGAAATTAGTTGAGTTTCTTCTAGATAATATGTCATATCCTGAACATCTTCCCAATCTTTAGTTTCAAGTGGAGAGTCCACATCTAATAGGTAGATATTTTTCTTGACAGATCAATATCCCCAAGTGAATTTATCATAATAGTTATAACATAGTCCTTTTTATCTATGGGCTTGCATCTCTGCTTTAGTCAAACACTTGAGAGGAGTGGTTATGGGGGCTAACATTATTTGAGATCATTAGGGAGCTATATTTTTGAATGGAGAAAAACTCGATTTGAATCATTGTTGAGATATGATCTTGTCCTCTACCAACTTAACCAACCCTAAGGCTTCCATAATCATGTTAGATCAGAAAATTTTAACCTCAGATTGAATTATATCCTTTTGTCCACTAACAAAGCAATTCCTAAAGAATTCATAAAAAAATCCCTCTATGTGATTGGCTAGTTTTTCAAATTTTGTTTGATATTCTCTCATAGTTCCTATTTAACAAAGTTTAGTGAGTGTTCTAGTGAAGTCATCAAAAGTAGTAGGGCTAGACTATTTCAAAATGTGGGTGTAAAAATTGGTCCATATAGGTTCATCATGAGCCTTGTTATACTAATGATATGATTGAAGGGCTTCAAGTTCCAAGTGAAAGGATGCAAGTGGGACATTGTTGGCATCAAAAGTATTATGTAGACTAAAATATTGTTCTACCTGATAGATCCATCTAGTTAGATCTACACCATTGAATCAAGTAAAATTAAACTTGAAGCCATGATAATTGTTAGAAGAATAAAACCTAGTGTATAAAGAAGACTTTGGATGTCATTTGTTGTTCATGGTGGTATGTTGAGGATTGAGGCTGGGAATTTTTCATCAATAAATTTGATGTGGGTATTGAGGGCAAAAATTTCATCCTCCATGTTTTTTGATCCTTTTTAGGTTACTACCTGACTTGAATAATTTTTTTTGCAACATATAGGAAAACTACAGTTAAGACATGTTTAATAAGGAAAGTTTTGAATTTGGGTGAAAAAAAAGGGGTAAAGGGGCTTTTAATAAAATTTTTGCATAGTGGGAGTATGATTGATGAAGGTGAGGGTAATTTTAGGAGTGAAAATGGAAAAAATTTCAAAGAGGGATAAAGGAGTAAAATAAGATAATGAACATAGTGAAAAATATTTTGAGGCAAATAGACAAATAAAAGTTATGGCAAAACCCAACAAAGGGAAAATTGAGATTTACAGGTATTAGGAATGGAATTAGGATATGGGAACTCAAGGAAGAAAATGTAAGGAATGGAATTTTAGGTGTCCAAATAAAGTTTGAAGATCAATAAGGCTACATATGGAGAGATATTACAAAAAAAATGAAAAAAAATTACTCTTTTTGGTTATTATGCTTTGTAAGACACATCTACTGAGAATATGCTAAAAAAAGTCTATAGATCTGATATGGTGATTTTCTAATACTCTGATGGTAATATGTTAAAATTGGTATGGCAAGGTTGCTAATACTTTGTTGAAGATATGATATGCTAGTTTTATAATAATTTGTTAGTAATATGTTGAAATTGGTATGACAAGTTTGAAGATTTGATATGGAAAGTTTTATGATACTTCATGGTAGTATTATAAAACTGATAGAAATGGGCCCAAGGTTTTAATAGTTGCCTAAGGGTTAAAGATATCACTTTGGCCACCAATGCTTTCTAAGTGAGTACCACTCTCAAGAATTTTTTTGACCATAGATTTATCTCTTAACGACAGCTCTTGGTTTTCCTCATAGATGGGAACTACTCAATCAGGAAGGGGTTGTTTCCCATTTCACTAGTAGGTCCTCTCAATGGGCCAGCTACTTTAGGGTTCCTATGGTACTCTTCATAATGAGTTTTGGGGATTTCACCCAAACACTTCCCATATTTATGTGTTTAGGTTTTACTCTATTCTAAAACATATTATTATGATAGAGAAAATTATGTAAATGAATTATGACATAAAATAGAGTTAAGATTTTTTTAAAAGTTATTGAAAGGAATTATGCAGTAGAACAAAGGTAAGACTTGCTGAAGAAAAAAATTGATGCTATAAAGTGCTCTAATACTAGATTAGAGGATCCACCTTTAACAAATTGATAAAATGCATAAAATAATATATTTATAAAATTAGAAAAAGCATTGAAATGATTATATTGATCATAGGCCACTTCAATGGGGCCACCTCCTTTGAGCAAGCTCAATACAATAAATTTATGGATGAATTCATTAGCCTCAACACTTATTTATATATGATTTGTAATCTATGCAACTACTACTTCCCATGAATGCGGGATAAAAAAAATGCTCACAAAATGAATTATAAAGTATATGCATCCATAAAAACTACTAAACTAACAAATTAAAGAGAAGAGATATCATGGGTTCATAACATATTCTAATAGCAAGAAAACAAAATCTAATCTAGTACACACTAAATCTTGTGGCACAAGGGGGTTAGAAGAAATAAAACAAACAACTAAACTAAACATGTATTAGAATACATATACTCACGTCACTATATAAAAAATCCTAATATATGGAGAGAAGAATACAAATGCATTATCTATCTACTCTTACAAAGGAGAAATAAAGTTAGGAATACTTATCTTTGAAGATGAACCCACTGAGCCTCAATCTCTCCCTTGCCCAACATGATTCACAAGATATTGTTGTGGTATGTAAGGATAACCAAGATAAATCATTTATATGATACATAAAAGACTTATCCACAAGAAAATATCTGTATCTCCAAAAAACGTACGGAATCCTAATCTTTATTCCTCAAGTAGAATGGTCAATAAGTAGATGTTCATTTTCACTTATTCAATAATAATTCCTCTTTTATGAAATGGTGGGAAATGAAATTTTATATATAAGTGAATATTACCATAAATCCTCCTAGGAATGTTGGCTATATGAGGTTGACCCAGTCAACCCAGTGTGTTTTCGAGGACAATTCACTAGATCTATGCTAGATTAGTTGAAAGGCTAACAAACCAATAAAGTGAAAAATACCCCTAAACTATATTGGGTTGACCCAGTTGACCTAGTATAACTAATAATAAAAAAGGATGATAAGGCAAGAAAAAGAGGAATAGGAGGAAAAGACTGGAGGAGGTAAGACTGAGAGAACAAGCGTAGGGTAAATGGTTTTAGGAGATAAGTATGTAGATGGAAAGTGGAAAAAGGGACAATAATATTATGAAGCACTGATGGTCTACCCACCCCTTTCCTAGTGCACCCATTAAGGTATGTAATTAGAAAGATTTAGAATTGATAGGTTCCTATAAGATACAAAGTGTCAGTAATCAATAAAAGTTTTAAAATATTATGTGTATATAGGGGAGACCTATGGAGAGAGAAGATGCTTGAGTTGAGTATGATAGCATTATCCTCATTTAGTGGGATTATTACACATCAATTCTAGATCTAGGTGTTATAGAGGCATATGTATCATGGTTGTAGCCTAGGATAGCTATGATATTGACACAATCTTGGGTGGTGGTTAGGCCAGGGGTAGTGAGGAAAGTGTTGTAGGCATGGGCAAGGCTTTAGAAGAGGAGGAAGAGGAGATAGGTGCAAGTGTAGGATGGGTAGGATGGAGATGATGGTTAGGATATAATGGATGTATATTATGGTAGCTAGGCAATAACAACACAGGTGGGGCCTCAGGTCCAGACATAGGTGTAGAGATCAATCAAGCCATAGGTATAGGTTGGGACACAGACTGGTGGGAGTGGTGGTGTAGGTATATCTTGGAGACTGAGGATAGAGGAGGATCATTCCTTGATTACCTAGTTATAAGGTGAGATTTAATCATATATATTAAATATTATTAGGTTCACACATGAGTGGGACCATATACATGCCCATCTTCAGAGTATGATTGCAAAGAGGGATGGTTGGTTAACATAGACATAGGGATAGATTATCGCATTATAGGGATTAATTACATAAAGGTATGGGAAATTAACCTAGTTATAGACATAGGTTACTGAATTATAGTCATAGGTGATACAACAAGATGGGAAACTCACCCATGCATGGACATGAGTTACTATCTTATAGGGTTTCAAGGTCAGGTGACTCAGTTTTATGGACACATCTAGACTTTGACAAGATAGGTAGTGGTGTCTAAGAGGTTCAAAGATGTGGATAATACAATCATGAGGGGTTAGGGTATGATGTATGTGATTCAAAGTACTATTTTACTTAGGTATGAGGCCAAATATTAAAAACATTGTAAGAGGCAACAGTTCTACAGGGTTAATATACAATGTATTTTATGTCAGTTCATCATATGTTTAGTAGACTTCCAGAGGATCACATAGACCACAAGGGCCACCAAGACCACCACCATGATTTTAGATTATTTGTGTATAGGGGTTTTTTTATTACTAGCTCATTTTTTCCCATGGGCTTCATGTTTTTGTATGATATATTTTAACATGGATTCCATATGGATATTATATACCAAACTATGATGTATATATTTATGTGATGAGACTTGATGTTGATGGATGCATTGTTTATTATTTTTAATGTTTATGGATGTGTGATGCATTTACCTTTTATATGATGATGATATAGACATTGTTGAGACACATGATATGGTTTAGACTTTTAGATGTTATAGACTTTATTTATATTGATGTTGTGATGTATGCATATGATATGATTTACTTTTAGGCATGTTTTTATGTTATGATGGACGGATTTCACATTTTATTGATGATTTTGATGATGGATAGATATGTTGTAGATGTTTGTGATCATCAAGGATGATGTTAAATGTAATGTATATGGGATATTGCTTTAATTTTATTTATGTTATTGCTGATGTGATTTAAGATGTTTATGGATGTTGTGTAGTATATCATTTTAATGATGATGTGGTATGGATTATGTATGAATCATGATGATTACACATTGTGTCATATGGGGTGAATATATTATGAAGAAATTAATAACCTATTTGGTTTATGTCATCCCTAGTTTCTATGGTAAGAATCCTCTTACACCATGAAGGTAAGTCGATGATTGGATGGGATAGGTTTAGGTCTTGGGTAAAGGTAGATGGGATGGGGAATGATTAGGAAGGAAAATGGGATAGGGTAGTGGTTCTAAAAACCATTGAAATTTATGCAATCTATTTTAATATTGCATATTTTAGCTAAGTTCTAAGGACAAGATAAGTCCAAAGGTATGTTAGGGTAGGTGCATGGGGGAACTATGTTTAAGAGATGACCTTTCCCAAATAAACATTCAGGGGTCACTCATACCATCCTTGTTCCCATGAAGATTAATAAGAGAAAACATAAAGTGCTATGAAAAAAAAATTAACTATTAAAACACATTAATATGTACATAAAGATCATTCCCACATACATGTTAACATAATTACATAAGACAATAAAAGATAGTATAGGAAAAATAATGACAACACTTGATAGAGTTTATTTTCATGAGTGATGAATGGTGATATATAGTGGATCTAGTGATGATGAGGAGGCTATATACAAGATATGTAGTGCCCAAAATTTTTTCCATGATGAGATTCCAACCAGGTTAGGAGATAGGGGTCATGATGACCCTTTAATAATTAGTGACATAATGTATGCTAAAAGCCCTAGGAAAGATAACTTTATTTTTTTGTGACCCTCCATAATGATGATTAGTGGTGGGAAGGTGTGGAACTGAGGCTTAGTGATAACAATGAGTGTTGATGGGATGTTGAGTTGAGGCTAAAAAGGAGACACATGTGTCAAATAATATTTTCTAAGGTATGATAGGAATTATGTGGATAAGGATAGAACTTGGGGTTATGTAGACCAAGTATGGATAAATGATTTTAGAGAACCCTCCAACAAATAGTTTTGACAAGTCATATCCTTTCTTCTTGCTAAAGTAGCTATGCCTCATTATTGTTTAAGACCTTATGATGGATTCCCACTATTAAGACTAGGGTCAAGGTTATTTCACCATGATGTCAATAAATTATTTTCATCTAGTACTTGCCCAAGGCACTAGGGAACTAGTTTTCATCACCATCATACTAGTTTTAACCATTGGATGATTTTTTTAAAAATCTTAGACTGGTGAGGAGATGCGATGGGTGGATAGGATGGGAATGGGGTGTCCCATAGATAGAGGATGATGAAACTTGATTTAGGTGTAGAATTACTTAATATGCATGAGGTTAATGGGATCATCCAGTTCTTCTCCATCAAGCGTAGCCAATTTGTAGTCTCCTAAGTTGAACTTGGTAATAATGATATCGAGACCTAACCAATTGGATTCAAATTTCCCCTTCTTATCTCTTTTTACATTAGTGTTTTTTTAATTTTCCTTTAAGACCAAATCACCAATTTCAAACTCGTTGGACTAAATCTTCTATGGTATTAGACTTTGAATTTATTGTGACATACCCATAGGTGATCCAAGGCCTTCTAATGCTTCTCATGAAGGAGTTCTAATTCTTGAAGACATTCCTACCTAAGATTATGATCAGTGAAATAGCCCCTTAGTGAGATTATAAGGGAGGGAAGTTCTACTTCTACTAGAAAAATTACTTCGGTCCTATAAACCGAGGCATACAGAGTTGCCCCAGTAGGTGTGAAAACACTTATGCGATAAGACTCACAATGCAAGATATAGTTAAGTGTGCCAAAATCTTCTTACTTGATTAACTATCTTTTTTAGAATCTTGATGAGGGTATTATTAGTAGATTTTGCTTGTCCATTTCCATAGGGATAATAAGGAGAGGAAAAATGCTATGTAATGTGATATTTTTAACATAGAGCCTCCACTTCTTAGTTCTTAAATTATTTGCTATTATATGAAATGGTGTTGATAGGTATACCAAAATGACAAATGATCTAATTGAGGATAAAATTAGAGATCTAGAGGCCTATTGTATAAGTAAGTGGCATTGCCTCTACCCATTTGGTAAAATAATCCATTGCCATGATAATGAATTTATGATCATCTGATGAAGTAGGATTAATCTTCCAAATTAAATCAAGGACCCATATGGAAAAAGGCCATGGAATCATAATAGGCTATAATTCCTATGTGGAAACATGAATGAGGTTTTCATGTTTTTGATAGGCCACACATTTGTGCAAATATTGGTAAGAATCTTGTTTTATCATTGGCCAATAATAGCCCATTTGGAGGAGATTTTTGGATAAGGCCATTCTAATGATATGCCTACCACAGATACCATCATGAACTTATTTGATGGCTTGAGAAGCCTCTTCTAATGTCAAATACCTCAACAAGGTTCCATTGTGGCCTCATAGATAAAGTGTGCTACCAAGGATGGTGTAGTAGGAGGTATGATGGATAAAAGCTTTATATTGATGATGGTTGAGGTTAGGGTGAGGATGTTGTCATGGAGGTACCTATAAATTTCATAGTAACATGGGAGATTGGGATTGTTAATTGCATAAATTTGAAATAGAGCCAGTGACTGATGTGCTATAATGATTAGTTGCTCAATCAAAAATTTTCCTTCCAAAACATTTGTAGGGAGGTCAATGAATGAGCCAATAGTATCCATGGAATCAATTGCTTTATTTATTTCTCTTGATGATTATTCAAATGTTATGGATTAAAAATTTAATTTTAATTGATCCACCAACTACTTATAAGGATTAAAATTTTCATCCTTTATTTGGAATTCATCATTGACCTATTTTATAATTAGCTATGCATCATCGAATACTTTTAGGTGATGGATGTTCCATTGAATAGCTAAGTGTAAGCTGGATATTAGGGCTTTATATTTTTGTATGTTTTTGGTGCATGGGAAGGCAAGGAATAAATATTTTGGGATAAGGTCACCTCATGGAGTGACTAAGATTATTCTTGCCCTTGACCCATGCATGGTGAATGAGCCATCAAAGTATAATTTCTAGCTATCTTATTGTGAAGTATTCATTATGAACTCATCTAGGAAGTTGGTTATAAGAGGATTAGTCACTTCCAATGGTTCCTCTACTAGTTGATCCATGATAACTTGTCCTTTTATAGCCTTTTGATTAACATATTCAATGTCAAATTCATTGAGAAACATTATCCATTTTTCCATTCGACCTGTAAGAGCTGATTTGGATAATAATTATTTCAAGGCATCAATTTTTGTAATGAGTTATACTTAATTATTAAGCATGTAATGTTGAAGATTATATGAAGCAAAACCCATGGACAAGTATGGCTTTTCAATGGGAGTATAATTTAACTCATAGGATATCAACATGTAACTGAGATAGTATATGCCTTACTCCTTAGCTTGATCATTATGTTGTGTTAGAAGAGCACCAATGTCATATAGTGTTGCTGAAATGTACAAGATCAAAGGTCTTCCTGAGATGGGTGGTGAAAATACAGGTGGATTATCTAAATATCATTTGATATTTTCAAAGGCTAGATGGCATTATAAAATCTAATGGAAGGTGGTCCTCTTCTTTAGTAGATGAGTAAAGGGGTGACACTTATCTGCAAGCTGAGAGATGAAATGTCATATGGCTTAGAGTTTACCTTGAAGACTTTAGAGATGATTAAGATTATGAGGTAGAGGTATTTATGTGATTTATTTGACCTTTGATGGATATACTTATATAACTCTTATTAAAACTATAAATCCCAATAATTTTCCTCACGTGACTCTAAATACACATTTTTTAAGATTCAACCTAATTTTATACTCTCATAATCTTTCAAAAATCATTCTTAGAACCACATGGTGTTCTGATCTTAAATGGGACTTCCCTAAAATATCATCTACATAATCTTTGATAATGTCATGTATCATATCATGAAAGATGATAGTCATATCTTATTGATAGGTTTCCCCTATGTTTTTAAGACTGAATGACATGACTTGATAACAAAATATTCCCCATGGAGTAATAGAAGTCATTTTACGTTGGTCCTTAGGTATAATTTTGATTTGGTTATAACTTGAGAATCCATCCATGAGGGAGAGCATTTCATATCCTACTATCAAGTCTAAAATCATGTAAATTTTATGGAGTGGGAAGTCATCTTTAGGACATGCCTTGTTGATATCCCAAAAGCCTATATAAATTCTAATTTTGCCTTATAGTTTAGACATAGGAATAATATAATAAATGTAGTCTAAATAATCAATTAGGTAGATGAAACCAACTTTCAAGAATTTTTGTAATTATTCTTTAACTAATAATGCTACCTTGGGATGCATCTTTCATAGTTTTTGTTTGATGGGTTTCACATTCAAATGCACAACAAGGTGGTGTACTACTAACAAGGGGTCTAACCTTGGCATGTCATCATAGCTCCATGTGAATATTCCAATGGATTATTTTAACAACTCAATAATGAATTCATGTTCCTCTATTGTGAGAGATTCCCCTAGTTTCACCATTTTGGGATATTTATTGATCCCCATATTAACTTTTATTACATCTTCAATAAGTGAGGGTGATTGGTCTTATAAGGGGGTAATGATATTTTTAGAATATTAGAAGTGAATTAGTCTAAAAGTTTAGCATCAATGTCAAAATAATCTTCTCATGTGAATGAGCCATATGAGAGTTTAACTAGATCTTTGGAAGGCTCTTCTTCTTTGGAGTGTTCTTCATTACTTTGATCATGGGATTTTTGATACACCCTAAAGTATGATAATTGTCAAAGATTTATAGAAAAGCCATTTTTATGATCACTAGATGGCATAAAATATCTAACTCCCATATATTCTAAGATAGCCTCATCATTTTGGAACATGTCAAAGGAAGGCTCCTTTTTTTAATCCCAGTTGATAAGGGATGGATAAGGAAGGGAAATGTTAATGGTGGAGATGGTGGTATCAAGGAAAATGTTAGTGGTAGTGAGATCCTCAAAGTGAATACAAATGGAACCTTTTTCAATGTCTTTATCAGGGAGAGATGACCAAGTGGTCAAAAGAGAATCCATAATGATACTAGTTGGGTCATCATCATATAGTTTATACCCTAATCCAAAATATTGTGGATGTTATTTAACCATGATAGGCTCAAGTTATCCTTTCTCTTGTTTACCCAATCTATTTCCTTTTTACTACATGTTCTCCATCATTATTTAGACTTTGGGATAGTTCCATTCGGGGGAGATGAAGGCCTCGTCATCTAGGATAAGCCAAGAATCACCTCCATCTTCAATTTATTCATCATATATAAATATTGTGATTGAAAAAGCCATCAGTTCAAATTGGTACTTAATGGGATTATCCTTCCTTAGGGATGATGACCCATAGATACATGGAGATAGGGATAAATTGCCGATGTAGAATGTTTTGTATTCATATTCTCCACACCTTATGGATGTGATCTTTAGTAGGGTGACATCAAATGATCATTTATATGTGGATTAAATCTAGTTAGGGGAGATGTATTTAGTAGTTGTTGGAATAAGGATATAATTATTTATGCCTAGATAGGGTGATGGTGATAATGACTGATCCATCTGAAAACTATGGAGATGATCTATGACTCTAAGAATGGTGACCTCCATTCCTGAATGAAGGAATTTTAGACATTGATGGAGAGTGGATGGAACAAATTTCATCTCATGAATCCATAGTCTTCTAAGAAACATGCTATATGGTAAATCCACATACACAACATGGAATAGAGTTTGATGTACTACATGTCCCACTATGGTCACCAAAATGTGCACCAAATTTCAGATTTTGAGTAATATTACTAAACTTAACAATAAAACCTAAAACTTAATATAAAAAATAATAATGGATAAAATAGGCAAATAAAAATGAATAGAGTAATATTACCATCATTTTTAACTCTTTATATCTCTATTCTAGGACTTGAACTTGAATGATCTAATACCAAAATTTAAATTATTAAATTTCTTGAGATCTTGATAATGGCTTTCAAATGCTTGTGTGAAGTGTATAATAGCTTGGATGAGTGATATATTTCTTGTATTTATGTTAATGATAATGCCAAAGTGATGGATTAATGTCTTTATAGTTATCTTGGCCATGGTCCAAGCATGGCCTTTTGTAGGAAAATGGAGGGAATTTCGGGGGAATTTTAAATTGTTTAGAAGTCTCTAGTTTAGAGGCTTCTAGAGTCTTATAGGAGCTTCTCTCCTTCTAGATATTTATACATTAATTTATGGGATAATAAGGATATTATATAGGAATTATTTAGGTTTAGGGCTCATAGGGATGTAGGAATGGCTAGGGTGGTAGGGTGTCTAGGGTGGTAGGTGAATAAATATGAATTTTAAATTGTCAAGTTGGTTTAGGGAGTAAGTTAGTAGGTAATAGGATCTATTAGGGGATTAATGGGAAATTAATTGGTTTTATAATGGGGGTAATGTCTATGGGATATAGGAATGAGATGGGGATTTTTAGGCTATTGACTAGTTAAGCTAGGAAATATAGGAATTAGACTAATTATTGGGAAATTAGTATAATTAGTGGAGAGAACATAATTTATTGCATACAAAAAATTTCATAGAGGAATTTATATCATAATAATGGAGGAATGAAAACTATTTTTATTGTGTTTTATATGTTCATTTTTTTACATGTATTCATATATAACTAAACATTTAATGGTATGCTAATAGAGTAATGAAATGTTACATAGAGGTGTGTTGCCTATAACTGAACCCATAACTATGTTCTTTTAATTTTCATGTTATTTTTATTTTTATTATGTATTATATTCTCATGGTATTTTTACATGTCTTCATTTATGATTCAACATTTAATACTATGTTTATGGTGACCATCAAGGTATTCATTCACATGCCAATAAAAAAATTGGTATAGACCCATACCATTTTCTAAATTTTATATCCATGTTGGAAGATGCTTGTGTCATTAATATGCAAGAAAGTGCCATGGTGGAAGATAGTAGTGTTATTAATATGCAATGACCATTTCAAAAGACTCGTGATAGCATTTTCCCCATTAATGTGGTATTTAATTCTTTCATGCACACCATATTCAATATGTGGCATATTTTTTTCCCATTAATGTGGGGAGTTTTATAAATGCTTGTCATTGTGTGTTTTATATATGTGTAATATTTCTATTTCTATGCAAAACATGGGTTGTAAGACTTAACATTTGTTGTTATGTGAATGGAAGCCATGAAGGTTTTCATTCACATACTAGTAATTATTAATGTCTTTATGTCAAAATTAAGGTTTTCATTCATAAAACAATGAATTTAATTAGCTGATGATATGTGGGTGAGTTGCTAAAGTGGTTTGATTATTTCAATCCTAACCCAAGTTTAAATATCACTAGGCATATGATGTTGGTTGTGCCCATTGGTGGTATTATTAAGGCTGGTTATGTCCATTTATGGTATTCTTGAGGTAGGTTATGGTCATTGGTGGTATTATGATACTTAATAAATTAGGGATTTATGCCTCTAGTTTGTAGCTCTAGTCAAAAGTGATTACCAATAATAAAAACAACAAACTTAAATGTTTTTATTTCAAACCTAATTATTTTCTTAAATCATGTTGTTGTGTGTTTTATTAATGAAACAAGTAAGGATTAACATAAAACTTATCATATACAAGAGATCTAGACTTTGAGAAGTTAAATCAAATAGATCTTGTCGATGTATGAATAAATGGATCCTTTAAACCTAGCTACAGGAGCACTTATAACATAACATCAATGGAGAGGGTTATAAAACTTCTAGGCAATCAACATAATGTAATATGCCTAACTAGGTCTTTTAATATTAATAGAATATAGTATTTCCAAGATATAAATGCAAATAAGGGGGATGATTAAACTAAAAGGGGCAAGGAACCATAGTAGGCAAATGGGGACCTAGGTCACCTAAAGTGAGAAATTCCAAGTTCAAAAAAATGTATAGCTACACTAAGTATAAGTATAGTGGAGATCCAAAATTTTATACATCCATTCAAGCTATTAATTATGCAATATCTATCTATCAAATTAAAGATATAGGGTTATAAATACTTACCTTGAATGATACCCTTCACGCCTCAATCTCTCCTTACACCAATGGTGATTTGTAAAATATTATTTTGGTTGTAAGTGTATACAATGGAAAATGTAGTAGATATACAAATGAATCCTAGCTCAGAGAAGATATATCATACTTACACTTGTGATTGGAGATATATTAGATAGTTAGGGTCATGACCAATATTGATTTGATAGACCTAATTAAGGGATCTCTTACCACAATAATATCACTAGGGAGGGTTTTAAAGCCTTCATTAAAACAAAACTAGGTAATAAACCTAACTAGGTCCTATGTTTTCATATTCATTAAACTAATAACAAGTAAATAAAAATCTAATCTAGTGTTAACCAAAGCTTGTGGCACAAAGTGGGGGTAATTAAAATTAAAAGTAAACATGCATAAAATATATTGACTCATGTCAATGTGTACAAAATCCTAATACATAGAAGATAAGTGTAAATTCATATATATCTACTCTTATAAAAGAGGAATAAATTTAGGAATACTTATCTTTGAAGACAAACCCATTGAGCCTTAATTTCTCCCTTGGTCAAAGTGCTTTGCAAGAGGTTGTTGTGATATGTAAGGATGATAAGGATAAATCATCTCTAGGATACACACCTATCAATGCATCTAAAAAATTTCTCTACAAGACAAGATCCATATCTCAAATGAAAGTATGAAACCCTAAGCTTGCTCTTCAAGTAGAATGGTGGATAAGAAGATATATAATATATTTTACTTCTTCTTCTCTTCTCTTTAAAATGGAAAAAATGACTATGTTTATATAGGTGTATGTAACACTAAACCCTTCTCAAATTTTCATCTGACAAGGTTGACCTAGTTGACCTAGTATCGTAATTGACAAAAATAAACTAGGTCATGGACTAGGTCGGTCATGGGCTGACTTAGTCTCTAATATGTTTTGTCAATAAAAATACAAGGTTGATGTGGCTGACTATGTCATGTAAAATATAAAAAGGGGGTTTAAGTTAGGGAAAGGCTACAAAATGTGGTAAAAGGCTAGAGGAGGGTGAAAAATAAGAGGCAAAGCTTAGGGGAATGGGTTTTAGGAGATAAGTGTGTATATAGAAAATGATAAAATGGACAATAATCCTATGAAGCACCAATACTCTGCCCACCCTTTTCTCAGTGCACCTTTTAAGGCATGCTCTTAGAGAGATTTATGCTCAATGGATTCTTACAAGATAAAGAGTATTAGTAATTGATAAAATATTGAAAATATTATGTGTATACATATGCCTCACTCAAAGCTCATCATGTGTCATTTAGGTGCAACAAGGGATGGTGCTTTAGGAAAAAGAACATGATGACACATAATGTTGATGCTAAATAAAGTGTAGTAAGGATAAAATAAGAGAAATGACAAGACAAAATTTGAAAAACACATACCTTTACTTACTTTAGTGTTGTAGATAAATAAGGAGAAGTGGGAAATGTGAAGGTGTCTAATGTGAAGAACAACATGCAAACCTATCGAAATTAGCAAAAAAGAGTGAAAAATTGAAATTTTTGAAATGTAGGCATATAATAGTTAGAAATATTCCCTATGACATCAAGATTCTAAAACATTTTATGGTTTGGAAAAAAGAGTTAGTAGAGACAAAGATATGACTAAAATAAGAAATCTGACATTGAATTTTTAAAGGGTAAATAATTTTGAATAGTAAATATAAATAGGGTGAAAAAGAATTCATTTGATATTATTTACTATTATGAGAAAAATAAAGCTTTGAAGACCCAGTGAGAGCTTAGAGAGCCAAGATGTTGAGGAGATGAAAATTGAGATGGGGAGGACACATAGTAGTCATAATGAGTGGAACATAGGTAAGTAACTAAAAATTTCAAAATTTTGAGCAATTTTATTTAAAATTGAGTGTTTTTATAGAAACTTGACAATTAGGAAAAATCTAGATACTAGAATGAACCCTAGAAAATTATTAGGGACACTAGGGGTCAAATGGGGTATTGGGTAGTAAGAAGTTAGAGCAATAAATGCTAGTGGCAAGATTGAGCATAGAGGGTGGTTATCCAGGATGACCCATCAATCAACCCAAGGTAGAGCTGGTCAATATATTAACCACTAAGGAGAGGCTTGAGACATGCACGAGTGGTGAATCCATATTTTTATTTGATTGAGAGGCATCCCATAGATGAGGTGCTTGGGGAATGGGCTAATGGAGAGACCGTGCTTGACAGATGAGTAGATAGGGAGATAGTGATAGGTGATACTAGGATAGGTAAGAAATATTTATGATTTTTAATTTTTACAATAGAATACTAGTTGTATATGATTGTAAATATATATATTTTGAGATATATATGTGATCTGATATCTATTTGGTTTGAATTTTGTAGATCCTATGACCAAGGAGATCAGATTGGGATCCCTAGTTATGGAAACACATCATGATATTTTGGATGGGGTGCTAACACCATATAACCCCAACATGCTAGATGATCCTATGGTACCATCTATCCTATCTCAAGTGGGATAGTTTAGACTAATGGGAGAGGCTACAAGGTAGATATAAGCATGCAAGGATGGATTTTAGCCACCAATAGGGATGGGAGAGGATAGACATAAGCTTGGCAGGCCTTGGCTTAAGAAAGAGCCACACAGATAGCTACCACAATCCAGTTGGAATAAGTATAGGATCATGTGGCCAACCTATAGGGATAGGTAGTAGGGTTGAGATCATGGACAACTCCATTATAGTGCACCATACATATGGGATAGTCTAAGGCATCTATGGGCAACATGGTGAGGCCATGAGATAAACATGATGGAGACTAGCCATAGAGTTGGAGTGATGTATTTTTGTACTATTTGTATTAAAACACATGATATATATAGATATATTCTATTTTGACAACTAGATGTTGATCTTATGAGTTATATTTGGTTATGGTTGTAGATGCATATATATGTTTCTTTATAACACATATATTTCAATTTTTTTGTATATGCTATAGGAAATATATGTGTGGTGTTTTCTTTTCTAGAATTATGTAGTGCACATGCATGGTTAAAAAGAAATAGGTGAAAAGTCTTTGGAAAGTATAATTAATTAAAAAAAAAGTACTACACACTATTTTATGATGGGAAATATATAATAACAAAATATGAATAAGTATAATAAACCAAAATATGGTAAACAAGAGGGAAAAATGTTTTTAAACCATGAAAAAGATTGGCACCAAATTACAAGTAAAATCACATGAAATCACATTGGGAAGTATGAATATAATCTGATAAAATGGAAAAAATATGAAAGGCTAATGGTATAAACAAATTAATTAAGTCAATAAATCATAATAAATCATGTTGGAAAGTATAAAAGAGAAGCACACTTGGTAAAAATGGTTTTAAATTAATCACACTAATTCAAGTTAGGAAGTATAAAGAACTTAAGAAAAAATGGTTGGATTCTTACATGTAATCAAAAAATAAGAAGATAAAAGATGAAATATTAATGAAATTAGCATAAAACATACTAAATAACTATGGGAATCATGTCAATGACATGCAACTTGTAATCAATCACATCTTATCTCATATTTGACACATGAAATTTCATTGTGACTTGGGTATTAGAAAATTTTGTGAGGAAGGCCCAATCCTATCTATGGTCTTACAGTATAACTCATAAAGGGAACACCAAGGAAGTGGAAATAATGTGAAAATATGGTAAAAAGGGATGTTTGGAGTGGTAATGTGAAAATTTTGGTGATTTTTTATGAAGGCCTAGTCCTTTCTAAGGTCTTACACTACAAATCATAAATGGAAGCCCTAGGGGGAGTGATCTATGAACAAAAAAATATTTTTCAATGGTAAATATTAGGGTTATAGGGAGTAAAAAAGGTAATTTAAGAAGCATAATATAGGTGTCTTATGATAATACCCTAGGAGACATGAGGCACACTAGGGACATGAGAAGACACTAAGTGACTAGTGACCATCAATATACAAAGGATACATGTTCACTATAGGCACAAAGCTATGTAGGAAAATAAGTGTGGTACTAAGATCAACTCATGTTGGTAGTTTTGAACAAGATAAGTAAAATATACCTACCTTCCCATAATGCATTCCCCATTCCTCAGGACCCCTTACAAAGACATTGGTCTACTGTGAAGATTGGTTACTTGCATGAGAAAGTAGGTAGCACTAAATTTTTTTTTTATTATTCTCCTTTTCTAATCTACTAGCTTACTATACCCCAATGGACCTTAGCTCTATAATGAGGACAACCTTAGAGTTTGAGCTTTGATTAGGAGGAGGTGTGCTTAAAATCACATGTTTTTGTGTAATTTGACTTTTAAAATTTTTAAATATTGCCTTTTATATCATTGTCTTTTGTTAAATAATGTGGCTTTTGAATGTTTTATGGATTTTAAGATTCCTCTGCCATACAAATTTGAAATGACTAATCATTTGAGAGATAAAGTGATACACACAAATGAGCTTTTAAGCTTAGGATAAAGGAAGATAAGTATCCAAAGATATGACTGACAAGAACACTTAAGCTTAACTATGAACTAGCATGTATTCTCAAGTTTCAACCATGTGTATGCTTAGTTTTTGAAATGGAATAAAATGGGAATAAGAGGAGATCCAAAGTGGACTGGTAAAATTAAATTGTAATGAGATGAATTATTTACTAATTGGTCACATGGTAAATGAGGAATGACTAAAGGGAAAAAGGTTTGTATAACCAAGTCACAATAATAATTATCCATGTTTATGGAGTTACAATAACAAAAAATCATGAAAAATAACAAAGTAACCATAAAAAAAGAACTTCAATAAAAACAAGTATGTAATCATGAAAAATAATCCATAAGAGAATGTCATCATAATAAATATGTAGTGTGAAACAAAATATCACCATCTAAGATAGATAAGAATTTGACAAAATTTCAAATCATATAAAATAGATAAATATAAAGTTGAAGCACGTGTCCAATCCAAGTGAATAAATAATGAAATAAAATCATGCTTATGTTCATAAGTATTGATATATTTATCCACACACATTATCCATAACATATGATAAGTATTTATGAATCTAAACTCAGATTGTAGCCAAAGTCTCATTGATCTTCAAAGAAAGTTGAGAAAATACTTTGCATCAAATCTATTTGATATAAAATGTAGGAACATTGGAAAGATCATGTTGATGAGGGATATCATGTAGGGGATGCTCAAGAGAAGGCATGTGAATAAACTCTATGGGAGATGAAGTGGTTATTGGTAGAGAAGGTACCACTGGGGAATGAGAATTCATGAGTGAGGGACTAACAGATGGATAAATAATAGGTGGAAAAGGGACCATAGGTGGTGGATCCATAGGGGAAGAAGGGGGAGCCTTCTTATGAGGGTGAATAATGGAAGGAAGGGTAGTAGGTACATGAAAGTTTATGAGGTGATCTTTGAGGTGATTTTGAAGGATGTGTCATCAATCAGTGTGTTGTGTACCACATTAGTTATAAAGATAATATACCTATACATATTTGGGAAGATATTTAGGTAACACTTTTAGGGGAGGGACTGAGGAGTGGTGGGATGCAAATTACCAATATATTAATGCAACTCATGACAATGTGTGTATGAATGATTATATATGCCATGGAAGAAATAAATATGCTTGTGAGTAGACTTGGTAAGTGTACTCATAGGAGGAGTGGAAATAAAAGCTGAGGAAGATTGGTATAATGAATAATCTCAAGTATAGTGACTAGCAACTTTATGAATATCACAATATGATTGATCAACCCATTTGGTGGGAAAAGAAGCAAGTTACAGTAAAGCGAACAAACCATCACCAAGTAAAGGTAGGGTTGATGTAAAAATTGGCTAAAGCTCAACTAAAGTACAAGTAGGATAAAAAATAACAAAAGACTCAAAGATATAGGGAGTGCGAATATGATCCAAATTGGGATTTTCTAAGGGAGGGGTAGAATGCACATAAGGTTGAAGGATAGTCACAAACATCTCAGGGATAAGTTAGCTAAAGTGGTTTTGGTATCTAGTAAAGTGATAGGGACTAGTCATAACATGATCCATAAGCACACTCCTATGAGGTTCTTCAAAAATTGGAGGTGTACACACCATCTCTACCCTATGATAAAGAGGGGAAATGCAAAAATTAAGAATGATATAGGATAGAATGTTAGAATATATTCTAAAATATTGAAGCAAAGTGGAATGATAATGAATAATTTTAGCATCTCAAGCCTGAACAAGACCTCCTAAGAATGGATCATCTAAGGTATAACCATCATCATAATCAAGTGTATAAATATCAATGGCATAGATAGGGATAACCTTGTCATCTGATTTGGTGTGATAAATGGAATGCTGAGTCTTAGTTAAGATAATAGGTATATCATCACAAGTTGTTTGATAGGAATAAGGTTATAAATAAGGGGGAAGTTGAGAAATAAGATAAGGTGAGAGATCCAAGGTTTTAATATTTAGATTGATCTCATTAAGCTCATCATCCTTATAATCTAGGAGGTTAGGGGGTATGTTCTCAATAAGTTCAAGGTGACCATTATAACCTCAGTTGGAATTAACAAGAGAGTTAAACCATTGAGATTCATGGAATGGAATGCTTGGTAAAGGTTCAAGCGTAGGAATATTGAATACACCATGGTCTTAGAATTACTCAAAATTCAAGGGTTTGTGCCACCTTGAATCATATATATGGCTCCATTTTGAGGAAATTTGACATATTAGCAAATGAAATAGGAAACTAATCTCATGTGATGAGTCTATGGCCTACCAAGTAAAATGTTATATGATAGAGGAAAGTTGAAGATCATCACCTTCACATGAATGGTGATAGGTGGGACAGTAATGGGGAGCTAAACATAACCTAAAGGAGGCATTTTATTTTGATCATAGCCTTGAAATGTTCTACATGTGGATTTAAGATTACATTCAAAATATTCAAGGGTTTTGATAAAATTGAGAGAAGAAACACAAGTGATGGAACCCTTATCAATCAAGGCACACTTGAATTGGATATCACCAATTTGAAAATTGATAATTAGAGGATGATCATCTGCATGAAGTATAATATTATTAGGGATCATGGAATAAATGGGGAATTTGAGGGAAAGAGAAGTGTTCATTGTTTCATCAACATGTATGGGCATTTCTTTGCATTATTATAAAATCATATATTTTAATCTAGATAAGGTGGATTCTCATCCTGCTAAGGGAGAATGAGGTATGTTCATTTAAAAAAATCTTCATAAGACAATTATGATGATGTAGAGAGGTCCACATAAGTTTGATAAATGGGATTTGAGATGGGAGATTAGTAAGCTCTGTGATAGGATCCCATTCATCATAACCCATAAGAAGACTATTGGAAAGAGGTGGATAGTATTGAAGGAGGTCCTTATAAGGAGGATCCTAAGTGAATTTGAATTTATGTTGATAAGTTGTGGGAGGTTTAATTAGAAGACAATTTTGTTGATTGTCTTGACAAGATGGGTTAGTTGATGCAAGTTTGGTTTGAGAGAGATTAAAAGAAGTGTTGATAGAAGTTTGAGTATCATTAGTGATAGGTAAAGAGGTTAGAGTAATGGTAGAAATGGTATGATAAGTGTTATTTAAGGGAGGTGTTAGAATTGGTTCATAAAAATATATAATTTCTTCTTGTCCTAACTCTGTTAAGTGAGTTGGAGAAGAGTCTTGGATAAAATCAAATGTGCAAGGTAATTGAGGAGTTTGGATGGGATGAGGATCAATAAAAGCAACTACCCTTTGTATATTATTCATATCGACCACATTATCTTTAGGAGTGGGGTAAATAAGACTGTCAACATTATTGGTATAAGGAGTAGGCATATCTTGGCTATCTTGGTGATTTGGAAGAGGATGTTTATAGATGGCCAAATAAGCATTAGCTTGGTTCAAATCTTGAGATTTAGTTTGTGTTTCATGGGCTTTGAAGGAAATGTAATAGGCTTGTTGATGTTTATAAATGATAGAATCATGATCAAAATTAGGATTGAGAAGGAAATCCATATCCAAATTATGAATTTGCCTACAAGTCTCATGAGAATGACCCTAACTAGCACAAAACCAACAAAAATATTGGGATCATAACAAGATTTCATGGGATGAGAGGGATCAAGTTCTTGCATAATAGGCCTTGGTAGACATTTTTGTAATTTTTCTAAGGATAAAGGTTTATGAACATTGATGTTATTTGAAGGTAAATAAGGATTGGTGATGTTGTTGGAAGGATAAGCTTGTTATGGAGTCTAGTTGGGAATAACAACTTGAATAGTATGAATAATATCATAAGATTCAATGAAGCCATCCGTTGTAACATGATGATTACTATTTTTTATTAACATGAGAGTATCAATAAAATTTTGGGATGGATAAAATTGATGCATAAATAAATATTGACATTTGGCTTCCTCCAGAGTGCATAGAGAGAGAGAGAGTCCAAACCTGATATTGTAACTTGGGAAAAAAATATATGGTAAATAGATGAAAGAGGTTGTCATTTTCCATATTATGTTCACATTTTTTAGACAAGGTTTTTCATAATTTGATGAAATCTTGTGTAGTTTCAGTCTAAAGTTTCTTATAATTGATAAAATGGGCCAAAGTATTCTCGGGGAGATCACTAGTTTGGAACTCTTAGACTAGAGCATTGACTAAGTCTTCCAAACTAGTGATAGAATGAGATTTTATTTGGTTGTACCAATCTAAATCATCACCCATGAGATTATTTTTTAATAGCTTGACCTAAGCTTTGTATAGTTTTCTAAATGTTTTAAAGTGAAGGGTAGGATTAGTTAACCAATTATAAGTAATGGTAGGGGTGATACCTCCTATATCGATATTAACAATTTGAGATATAAGAGGTTAATTTTGAAGGTGATTTATTGTTTTATTAATAAGAGGAGGTTGAGGTATAATATTACCATGGGAATCTCAAAGAGGAGTTGGGGAAACATTTTGGTTATGAATGCCCCATGGAATCTGTTGAGGGTGGGTCTGAAAATGGATAAGATGATTTTACATTTGCATCATTTGATTTACATTGTTATCTTGGAAAGAATTCATTTTATTAAGATTTTGTAATATAATTTGATGGATTTGATGGGTATTATAGGCATTACGTGAAGCATTAGAATTGGTAGTAATGGCTTGGGTACCACTCTGGGTGTTAGTAGTAGCTTGAGAAGAATTGCTGGTAAGTGAGGCACTAGTAGCATGATTTGCTTACATGGGAAAATATGTACTAGTAGAGGCATGAGAGGAAGTGGCATTAGAGGCATGGTTGCCATGGATATCAAATGATGCACTAGTGAAATAATTGAGAAGGGTGGGCCTTGAAAGAGTACCACTAGATGTAGAACCTAAAATGTTAGTAGAGATACTAGGAATGGAGGTGGATGGAATAAAATAGGAAGATGTCATGGTGTGATAAGGGTTCAAAATAGAGGGAAGAGGTTAATAAATAAATAATATAGTGTCCACAAATCCATGTGAAAATGTGGGAGAAGGTGAATGGGGCTCCTCAACTTGACCACTTATCATGAGATGGTAAATAGTAGAAGGATCCTTTCCTCAATGTTAAAGAAAATTATTGATGAAGAAAAGCATTTATAGCATATACTCTAATTTAGGTTGATATTTAAATTAGCAGAGAGGATTTTGAAGTAAAGAGGAATGAGGAGGGGTCCCATAGTTTAAACTATGAGTGGATATATGCACATTACTTTCATCTAGGGTAGGATCCACAAGATACTTATGGGATAACCTATTTGGGTTGGTCAAACTTGTCATATTTGTTGAATTCAAATCAATGTTGTATTCAAATAGGAAGTTTATGATAAAGGAGAAATATTAGGGAATACAAAGCTAATGAAAAATCAAAGATATAAGAAGGATACAAAGTCAACCAAGCCAATTATGTTCTATAATCTAGGAGATAGATAAGAGTATAGGGTTGACTAGGTTGACTTAGTACTATAGATAGGGTATGAAAACTAATCTTGATAAGGATACAGGGTTGACCATAATGACAAAATGCTACTGGACAAAAGGCAAAAGAGTACAAAGTTGACTAGGTCGACTTAGTACTATAGATAGGGAAAACAATAGTCTAATAAGGATACATAGTCAACTAGATTGACTTAACACTATAACCTAACTGGTAAAGGGATACATAGTTGACTAAATCAACTTAGTACCATAGGCAGGGAAAAATATAGTCTGTAAAAGACTATGTCAAACAAAATTATAGTGAGATAAATATAGGGAAATATTTTGCAAATATAATTTGAAGTAAGAAATGGAAGAAAACACATAAACACTTAGATCAATGATAACGATCCAATTGGCACACAACACAAAACCTTGCAACAATACTGGCCAATATAAGTTTTTTCAATACAACATACAATGAATAGAGAAAAAATAGTCAAATAAAAAGTAAATGCTAACTAAATGGTCATCTTGAGTGTTTTTAGATTATTATAAAGTATTATTTTGAGTGTGATGGGAAATTGGCTTAAAAATAGGGAACTAGAAAGTAATCTATGAATTGTTTAATTATGTTTATGATAAAAGGGATCTATGTTGGCAATGATATTAGCTTGGTATTGGGGCCTACCCCCTCATTTCATAATCCTACAGTGATAAGGGTGTCAGGTGTTTTTCCAATATATACCATTAACCACATGTTTATACTTGGATAAAAAACTAAGTCAGCTTCCCCCTTGGTGATGAAATCCAAGTAGGTAGGCCTTGGAAAGATAAACATTAAATGCATTTTGAGTATTGTGTGATTTGGCAGTGTGTACAAATAGATCAAAATAGTGAAACTAAATGATATTTTTAAAACCACCTAATTAGACTATGTGAGATACTCTAAGCATGCAAATAGATAACAAATAAAAGTGTGAATTAATTACTAGCATATAATTATTAATTCCCAAATTAAGAATGGTATAGAGTTGAATTAGATGACACTATATGTAAAATTATAGAATAGAGTCAACTAGGTCATTTATATTTTAAAAAATCAAGATTCTTTAAGAACTAAGTCATCTAGGTTGACTTAGTCTTTTAGATAAAAGATAGGCAATAGAACAAAGTTGACCAGGTTGACTTAGTTTTTTATAGGGTTACAATGTTGAAGACTACAAACTTACACAAAACAAAACTATAATGAAGTAGTGAATTGAAAGAGAGAGAAAGAAAGGAACCTTGGTGGGTTAGAAGATGTTGAGGATTGCAATTTTTTTGTTGAAGTACCTAGAATGCTACTTCCAAGTTCTACCAACTAAGTCAACTAAGTCGACCTAGTTTTGTGAAACCATGTTTGTTGAAGCCTATTAAGATGACTAAGTCAATCTGGTCAACTTACTTTTTTATTTTGGATGTTGACTAGAGGACTAAGTTGACCTAGTTGTCTTAGTTTGTTATCTATAACTGAGTAAGAATATTGTGTTGACCTATTCAATCCATTAACCTATATCTTATGAAGACCTGCATAGAAAGAATAGTCATTTTGATGTGATTGTGTGTTAAACTTATGCACATAAGTTAGAACTATATTGGCCTAGTTGACATAGTATCAGAAATATATAAAAATAATAAAATGATAGAAATGTAAATTGTGAAATAAAACTTGTAATAGTTAGATACATGTTGGGGTCACCAAAATGTATGCAATGGGCTATGCAATAGATCTATAAATCAATCCTAGATTAGAGAAGACATATCCTAATTATACTTACGATTAAAGATATATTACATAATCAAGGTCATAACCAATATGGATCCACTAGACCTAATTAAGGGATATATTACCATAATAATATCACTAGGGAGGGTTTCAAAGCCTCCAATCAAGTAAAATTATGCAATTGCCATAATTAGGTCCTATGTTTTCATATTCACTAAGCTAATAAAAAGTAAATAAAAATTTAATATAGTGTTCACCAAAGCTTGTGGCACAAAGAGAGGGTAATAAATAATAAAATTAAACATGCATAGAAAACATATACTCACGTCAATGTATACAAAATCCTAATGCATGAAAGAGAAGTGAAAATGCATATATATCTACTCTTACAAAGGAAGAACAAAGTTAGGAATACTTACCTTTGAAGATGAACCCACCCAGTCTCAATTTCTCCCTTGGCCAAGGTGCTTTGAAATAGGTTGTTATGGTATGTAAGGATGACAAGCATAAATCAGATCTAGGCTACACAACATATCAATGCATACAAAATAATTGTCCATAAGACAAGATCCATATCTCCAAAGAAAGTATGAAACCATAAGCTTGATCCTTAAGTAGAATTGTGGATAATTAGATGCATAATATATCTTAATTATTATTTTATTATCTTAGAAATGGAGAAATTATTGTGTTTATATAGGTTGATCTAACCCTAAACCCTTCTAAAAGTTTTGATCAATAAGGTCAACCCGGTTGACCTAGTATCATAATTGACAAAAAAAAAAACTAGGTCATAGACTAGGTTAGCCATGGGCTGACTTAGTCTCTAATAAGTTTTGTCAATAAAAATACAAGGTTGATGTGGTTGACTACGTCATGTAAACTATCAAAAATGGGTTTAGGTTAGGGAAAGGCTATTGAAGGTGGTAAAAGATTAGAAGAGGGTGAAAAATAGGAGGTAAAGCTCAGGGTAATAGTTTTTAGAAGATAAGTTTGTAGGTAAAAAGTGGTAAAAGAGATAATAATCTTGAAAATCACCAGTGGTCTACCCACCCTTTTCTCGGTGCACCCTTTAAGGCATGCACTTAGAGAGATTGAGACTTGATGGGTTCTTACAAGATAAAGAGTGTCAATAATTGAAAAATGTTTAAAAATATTATGTGTATATAGTAAGGATCATAATGGTTGAATCAAGATATAGGTTAAAGGGAATTTTATATCCTCCTATTGCATGGAAAAAATAAAAAAGGTATTTTCCCTCCAAGACAATATCTAAACAATGGCTTCTGAAAATATAATTTTAAGTAGAATGCCAAAAAAAATAGTGGGAAAATGAATTTTGATTTCTATTGGATTGAAGTGGGACTTGTATTTATAATGATAGATGATCCTAACTCTTATCAAAATTTTAGTCGACACCATCATCTAGTTTTGATGTATTTCAAAATTTACTGTTTATCCTCAAACTAGGTCAACTAGATCTAACTTATTTATGAAACAGATGCCATAACTTTAAAACTATGTTGACGTGGGCTGACCTAGCTTAAAATTTGGTAGGAATCAACAAAAATTACATCAAACTAGGATGATATAGTCATATAATATAGATCTTAGTTTAGTTAAGGACTATTACGTGGATGATTGCTTAGGGGACCAAATTTGGTGAAAGTGTAGTGGATATAAGAATGATAGATAAACAATAATGTCTCCCATGATGTACCATCAATATGCTCACCCTTTTCTTGATGCATCCTTTAAAGTGTACACTTAGAGAGATTAAAAATCAATAGGTTGTTACAAGAGAGAAAACACTAGTAAATGATAAAGTTTAATTTTTTTAATGTGTATACATATGCCCCACTCAAATCTCTTCACATGCCACCAAAGTGTAACATGGGATGGCGCTTTGATAAATAAAATAAAAAACACACTAATCGAGTTATTAAATTTTAGTAGAAAGTAAAAAATAAATGAAAGTAAATAATTATGTAAATACATACCTTCACTTACCTATTTGATGTGGAAAATGACAAGCATGTGAAGTAGATGAAGAAAGGTTTCTAGTGTGTAGAATAAGGATGAACCTAAAAAGGATAAAAAATAAACAATATTATGTTAGCACTTAAACAAATTCTACTTTCTCAGGATTTTAGAACTTATTTTGGTGTATGAAAAGAACTAATGGAAAAATTTTATAAATAAGATACATAATTTCTCAACAAATAATTGAAGGTTTATGGTTTTTGAAATTATACTAAAAAATGAGAAAATTAATATTCTTTTACTCATTTTTATTTTTAGAAATCAGATATCTGTGTATCCAACTATATCAAAGAGAGATGATGGCCCAAGTTTGAGGAGGTAGATGTGATAGAAGAGAAAAAGTACAAGTTTTTGTAGCACAATAATGGATACCACAACCACCACCACAACTATAGAGGTATATATGAGCTTTAATACATCCACAAATATAGTCATAACTTCATATAGATCCAAAAACATAACTTACATTGAGTTGGTATATTTATAGTGGATCACAACATGCTTGTGTGATTAGCCTCTCTAGTATAGAAGTTTTGCACCACCATGAAACCATGGTACATAGGTGGTTCTTGGTGGATAAGTATATAAAGTGAATGTTGGTGGGTAAGATGTGGTTTATTATTATTTTTTTATATTATGTAAATAGATAGATATAATTGATACGTATATGTATGATTTTAGAGATATCTATGTAAGCTCTAAAGTAGTTTTGGTTTTGTATTTTGTATATGATTTAGTGGAGGAGACCCAATGGGATACTATGGTGGATAAATATCATCATGATATATTGGATGGTATGCTACCATAATAGATACTATGTGGATGGTTTATATTGTAGTGTCTTAAATAACTATATATGTTAGTTCATTTCGATTGGTTAGTGATGTATCCCAAAAGTTATAGAGACTCTTATATGTGGTTCAAAATGCAATACCACTAGGAGTTGGTTAGGGGCAGATGGAATCATGGTACATTTTGGCTAAGGAAAGAGTCATCCACTTAGTGATAACTATATAGTTGATAGTTTTTCAAGATTATATGGCTAATTTGTAGGGACATATGGATGGTATTCGATCATGGATTCATTCACTATAATGAACTATTTAGATAGGGAAATTACAGACCTCTATGGGTAGTTTAACACATCCTCATGGCGTACCTCAACCTTAAAGCTATATTATATATTGCAATTCTAGAAAATGTGAGAAAATTCATGGTAAAAAAGAATGATAATTAGAATAATTAAAAATAAATTATAAGGAAAATGAAAATATGAAACCAAATTACTAAGAGATATCACTGATAAATAAATTTCAAATAATGTAAATATGATATCAATTTTTTGCCAATGTGTAAGAAAAAAGTAAAAAATAAAAACAAAATGTAAAAAAAAAAATGTGAATAAGATAAATATCAATATAGATAAGCACACAAACCAATAAATATGTAAAAAATGACAAATCAACTTAGTACTTTTGCTAGTCTATAATGTAGAAGAGTATGGCCATTTATAGACATGTCAAAGTGTGGCACATTATGTTTATGAGAGAGGTATTTTTTGAGGAAGGTCTAATCATATATGAGGTCTTATATTATAAATCACAAAAGGATAACCAATGAGATGTGAAAATAAGAAGTGTGATTAAGGTCATGATCATATAATAAAAAATATTCATTAAGGGGAATATCTAGAATAATGTGATGAAAATATGAAATGGAAATTATTGCATAGGCATTTTATCAATACTTTGTAGAAATGAGACACGCTAAGAAAATGTGAAAGTGCTAAGAACATGTTTGAAAAAATGGGCCTAAAATACTCCGACTAGTATATGAAAAAAATGGGCTAAAAATTGAGGTACATACACCATCCCATGAAGGCTATATATGCATCAAAAATAAAAATGGGCCTCCTTCCCACAATGTGTCCCCTATTATTTATGACCCCTTATAGAGTTTTTGTGAATATTTCATATTTATGTGATAAATAAGATGGAACTAATTAGTATAATGAGGATTCTTATCCCATTCTATTGGTCTATCACATTTCAATGGACCTCATATCTATCATGAAGCCAAGTGTGGAGTTTGAGGTTCAACTAAAATGGGAGTTATGCCAAAAAATAATCACATATTTTGGTATGATTTTGAATTTTGAATTTGTAATTGTATTTTGATCTTTATATTTTTATTTTTATTATTTGGATTTTAATTTTTTTTGGTTTTTTATATTCCTCCTCTATATGGATTTAGAAAACCAATCATGAGTGATATAATTAACAAACACAAGAAGGCTTATACTTTGGTTACAAGAGAAAAATAATTAAATACTATGTCAACTTTAAATATTCTTAGACTTGCCCATAAGTAAGTGTGCAATGTCAATACTAACCTATGTGTTCTTTTTAATGAGATAATAATAAAGGATAAATGAGGATCGTAAGAGATCCATTTTATGTAATAAATGGTACAATGATGAATATGATTTTTAGTTGATCACAAGGGGATTATGATAGTTTTTGGTGTGGTATAATATCCATGTCACATAAATAACTATACTGTTAAAAGAATGAGCTAAAACAAGTACAAATTTAATGAAAAATCATCTCAAAATAGGGGGAAAATAAATAGTTTCCAAATATAAATGAATAATAAATAGAGAGATAACTTTATAAATTGATTATCAAATGATTTAATGAGAAATAAATGTTTAAAAGACAAAATAACATAAATACATGAAGTATATTACAAAAATTAAAGCGAAGAATCATGAGAGCAAGAGCTAAACAATGCACCACAAATGCTATAGTGAAATGTAAATATCAAATCCAACTCATGTGAAAATGTGAATAATAATGTGATGTAACCCAACAATTCACTCACAAATGCTAATATATTTCATGAAATAAATAATCAATAACATTAGATAAATCTTGTTGTATCTGAAATATGACTTTAATCATAGTCTTGTATATCTTTGTAGAGAGTTGTGTGAGTATTTTATGACACATAATATCTAAAGAGAAAGTAGTTGTTCTAGAAGATGGATGATGACCTAAAACCTCTTTTTAAGGGTAATAAATGTGAAGAACTAGTGCTTCAATGTGACTAATATCTACAAATATTTGTGATGATGTAGGTTGTGTTGAAGGATGAGTATTTTCCCATGAACAACCTAAAATACATTTCTGATAAGGTGATGGTATAAGTAGTGGGAAATCATGAAAATGTTGTTGTATTAGTCTACACATGTTTGTGTGATGTGTATCACACTAATTACTTAGTAAATAAACATCCGTATTTTTACAAATATACTTTTGAAGTATCCTAAGTGGTGTAGATAGGGATTTGACATACTAGAGGAAGAGCCAACTTGTATGAACACAAATAAAAAAAACATTAGAGCATCAAAACATCTATTAGCCCTCTATAGGCATGAGAAAATATGAATTGATAGAAAGAATGCAAAAAAGAAAATAATACATATTACCTTGTGATTTATCCTCTTACCAATATATTGAAGTAGGATTTGAGCTTAGCTTGTGATCTATAAATCTTTGGCAATGCTAGTTACTTATGGGAGTCATCTCTCCTTATTCACCTAATTATTATGGCTTATCATGATGAGAATGATGATAATGTTGAGGAAGTTTGAAGCTCCTAGAATGATTCCTACATATCAAGTTTAGAGTAAAGAAGTTTGTCTAAATTGGTGGAGGAATCTCCAATTTATAAACTTTTGAAATGGATTTGAACCATCCATATTGAGATGAGGATCAAGGGTTGAGGATGATCCTAATTTTTAAATTAAAATCATGAAAGACTCACAGAATAATAGGAGACACATGTGGAGGAAATAGGAATCTGAGGATTCTAAAATCATAAGAAAACAAATCATGGAAGATAATGGGATTGGAGGTGGATTATAAAATTAGAGAGTGGAGGTTAATTTGATTTATGGATTAATAGAGATTGTGAATATTAAAAATCTATGGGATTTCTTATTAAGGAAGGATTAGTTAATTAATTTGGATTAATTAACTTAATAAAGATGTGAATAGTAAACCATGAATAGTGATTATGAATAGTAAAGATGAATTATAATCTAGAGAAAAATATGGATGATTAGGCACTAGTGAAAATAAGGTCAAAGTCAATATGAAGTGTCTAATTTTAAGTGTCTATATTTTTCCCCTATTTGAGAAGACATTGTGAGATGCAACTGAAGTAATGAATTTTCAAATAATGAAAAAGTAATTAACATATTATAAGAAGAAATAATTAGGGACCCATGATGCCCCCTTGAAAGGGCATGTAGGATGTGGATGGGATCTTGAAAAAGAGAGGAATAAGAATGGTGAATGTAAATCATGGATAAGCTTAATCTAAATGAGTGAATGATTGCATACTATAATCATAATGATTAATACCAATAGACTAAAATTATACCCATGGTGGTGAAAAGTGGGAATGATTCATCCAAAAATAAGAAACACACTTTAACTAGCCCCATATAGGGTAAAAATTTGTGGTTTTAAAATTATAAGAATTTACCCTAGTAGGGAAAAATGAAGGTATAAGGAACTAAAGATGATGGTACAGATATGTAAATAGATTGACCTAATAGAGTAGATGTAAATGTTGATATGGCCAAATGATTAACTTATTGATTGGAAAGTATAACTCAAGGATTTAACCTATCACATATATTAATAATGAGAGGAGTGACACAAACATAGGTACAATGGTATTATGAATTTTTAAGAAATGAAGAAGCCACAAAAAACTATGCTCCTATGAATGGTAAATGTGAGAAGATAAATGATAATCAAAAGAAAAAGATAATGATTGAAGAATGATGTGATTGGATTGTAATAATGTTAATAAAATTATCATGACTATTTGTATATTATTATATGTATCATGAGGAACATATAAATTAGCCATATGGTCTACTTGATGGAGATTTAGTGAGTAAGGAGATTTTAAACATTTTTTAGTAGACTCCCAGATCTATATTTTTGATGTAGCATGAAATAGTATGAACTATGATATAAAATACCATGATGACCTACCTATAATGTCTATAAGGACTGACCCTCGATCCAGTAGACAATTGAAAATAATGAACCAATGATAAACAAACCATGATGATAATGTTGACAAATATTAATAGATGGACTCAAGTATAACTATGTAATAGAAAGCACCATGAGGATGACCTTGCTAGCACAATGGACTGAGTCGAGGCAAAAACAAAAAAAGGAAATAAAAAACAAACAAACACACACAAACTTGAAAATAAAATCAATATAAAACATCTTGTTGTTTAACCAAGTCCAAATCCACATGTGAGGGCTCAATGATAATGATAAATGGATGGGGCCCCAAGAAAGAATACATGCAAAGAAGGACACATCTCTAGGTGGATAAAATAATTGAAACCAATAACAAATCTGCCCTAGAAGGGTAGATTGGGAAATACACATCCTAATAATGATTTAGGACTAAAAATGATTGGATTAAGGATTATGATTGGATTTAGAACAATACAAATGTTTTTGAATTTTGGGGCTTTATATCTCATTTTGAGATTGTAAGCCATTTCCATTTGTTAGGTCTTTTGATTATTTTAAAAGTTTTTTGGATTTTTGGCATCTCAACTCTATGGAGGATTACAAGATAAAGAATGTTTTAACTCAAAAAATAGTGAGAGTGTGATTTAATATTCTCACAAAATGGTGAGAGCGTAAGAAAAATATGTTGACTTGAAAGTGTCCCTAAGCAAAAAATAAATGAGAAATGAATAGTAACAAGCCAGTGTAATAATCCCACATTTAGAAGGAATAGGCACTACCAAAGGATAAGTTAGAATAAATAAGATCCAAAAACAAAGTTAAGGTACCATAAATGGTATAGAGATGACTCAAAGGAGAGGTTCCTTCATGACGAGGCTACATATTCTTAAATTGTGTGAGGGCATAAGAAAAGTGGTAGAATCTATCACTATGAGTTGATTTTTATAAGATGGGCATATATCAATATCTATAGAGCCTTTTTGGCAAAAGGCCATTATCCCTACAAGTTGAGATTATGGGTTGTAGCTGAGTGGAGGCCTATAAAGATTTTATTTTAAGGTTTTGAATATTTTGTTTGGTAAAAAATTATTAGTGTGGTGAGTGATAGGGGATGGACTACACCTAATTCAAGAGATGTATAGCTAGTCTTGGTGAAAGGTGGAGATGTATGTATCCTTTGTCCTAATACCTTATTACCAGTGATCTATGGGTTTCACTAAGTGGGACCTTGCCATCATGAAGCTTTATGACCCATAATATTTTGTATACAACTAAATAAGGTGGGGTAGAGTTGATAACAAAATAGAACATCAGATGCAGATCATCTAACATGGCTTTATATGATGTGCCATGACATTATTAATAAAGGAGATCATGACTATGAATAATTATCTTGTTAGGATGATCATTTGATCTATGGTTATGTGTCCACACTAAAAGGTGAGTAGATGTGACCTTTTCAAGTCATGTGACTATTCTATGGAATTGATGACATCAAAGAACCCATTAAATTGGTAGAGTGGATCACATGTCAGCAAGGAATAGTGATCATGAGGGCTACTTAATTCATCATCCTAAAATAAACTTGTAACATGAATGCATTTGTTTTATAGGGTCTTGATAGAGCAAGGAATTGAAAATGGCATAGAATGGAAATAATGGAAATGGATGTGGGGATGAACGATGGCCACAACCTATTGACATTATCTATGAGGTGAATGTGCAGATTTTCTAGACATTGTACTGAGTGATGCAACTTGTAGAAGAATTTCTACAATAATAACGACCAATGAAGATTTAGATGTAACATGAGCCTAAGCCTCAACCATAACCACAACAAATAATGTGAGATTTTTACTACACTTCATGCAAAGTAGAGGAACATAACCCAAGGTTGACAAAAAATGAACAAATATGAGTTTGTCACAAAGGGAATCCTCACTATCTAAGGGGATGCATGATGAGGTGACAATAAGTGTTACTTATGAAATCTCAAAAAAATGAGTAGAGGGATGCAATGGCTACATAGGCTTAGTAGGGTGCAAGATAAAGAGTGGAATACTAGTTTTTCCTATAATGAGGCATGTGGAAGATTGGAGAAGAATACACACATTGATAGCCATTGATATGGGGAAGAACATGGATCAACTAACATAACCTATAGGAGTGTGAATAAATTATGGGGAAACTAGACATGCAAGCCAAACATGTCAAAGGAAGAATGTCACTGATACCTATTCAATAAGTAACCAATAAGGAGGATGGCTTGATTTGAATGAGGATTCATTGGATAATAAGTATAATGCTAGGATAACAACCAGATGAAGGTGTAATGCCTAAGTAGGAAAAATGATTTGTAAGCACCTTAGGTGATACGTGTGTAATATTATTACCATATGTTTGATATGTATCGCTCTATATATGTGTTGTGAAATGTTTTTCATGATAAATAAAATAAAAGTTTTTTTGGTTGTTTTTAATGGTTTTAAAATGTGTTGAATTTTGTTTCATTTTTGGAATTTTCTGGCATATTTCCATGTTCAATGTCTACAATTATGGTTTGGTGTAAGCCTAAATAAGTTAAGCTTTGAAATGGAAAGGGGAAATAGAATAATAAGGAAGGGGTGGCTGAGTTGACTCCAAATGCACTAGGCAAGAGGATGCTACCTACATAGTCCTATGGACACTAGATCCAACATGAAATTTAGGCCAAATGTAGTTCTCTCAGGGATATGGGATAGAATAAAAATGATAGGTATGAAATGTGAACATAACAGAAAATAGGAATGGGTGCACAATACTATGAGAGTGTTGAGCAAAGATTAGGGAAATGAAAAGGCAAATGGAAGTAAAAACACCATTGGAAAACAAGAGGAAAAAGCAAGAATAATGTTTTGTGACTTAATTTCTCTTATGGATATTTTAGGTCTTTTTCTAATTTTTTTGTTTTGTTTTTAATTTTTATGTTATTTTTGAGATTTTCAATTTTTTTGGGTATTTTTAAGTATCTTAAATACATTAAGGATTACAAGATATATAACAAGGAGAATATTTCTTAAATTACTCACAAAATGGTGATAGCATTGGTGTAAGATGCTTAAAAAATGAATGAGAGCATTGGAATGGGGTGATTGAGCTAACCTAAAAAACTAAGCACTTCTTACATAGTCCAAATGGACCTCAGATCAATGCAGTTCCACCCATAAGGTTCAAACTACATATCAATAGCAGGGTGGAAAGTAAGAATGGAATAATGGTAAAATAAATGGCATAGGATTTGAAAAGGGCTAAATAATAATGAATGATAATGAGGCAAAAGACTAGGAATCTCCAAGGACTGTGTCACATGAGAACTAAATGTGTGTAATTGCCAAAGTATCATGTGAATAATAATCCAAAATGTTTCTCAAATAGGTCTCAATATACCTTCCACTTTTGTAACAAGGTCAAGATGGGAAGACTAATGGTCAAAATAAGATGGGTTGGGCCAAATAAGATTAAATAGCTAAAATGGTAATGGAATAATAATGGTCTATAGTCTAAATAGGGTTTCCCAAAAGTGTCAAGATAAGTACATAAAATAATTATTTACACATGATGCCAGAAACTTGGTTTTCATCATGGTACTTGTCCAAGGTGCCATAGGCATGGATTGGATGAATTATTTCTCTTTCTCTTTTAATTTCTTAATTTTGTTTTTAATTTTTTAACATCTCAACTCAATAAAGGATTTAAAAATACATAATGTGGACCCTTTTTTATCTAATTAATACATACTCGAAATAGATGCTCTGTTTGAATCCTATTGGTGTTGTGAACTACACGATTATTATTGTGATCTTTATTAATTTTTGATTCTACTTATTTCAAACTTATAAACATGATGTATTCATAGCCTATTTGAAAAAGAGTGTTTCTAGTAAGGGTAAACATAGGCTGAGTGGTCTGATTGGATAATGGAAAATAGGCCTCAAATGAATAATAGGATCAAAATGTAATGTATAATGGTTGGAGGACAAATGAAGATTGGGATTTTCAATCACACACAATGTTATTGATTTTGGATTTGACTTTTCCTACGTTGTGGAAAGGCAAATATTATCTTGAATAATGTCTTCATCATGTGATGCAAGATTGATTTGATTATTTATTATCACCTTGAAGAGGTTTTCACCAATAAATTCTTCTTTATTTTTTTGATTTGAATTATCTAATAGTGCCTTGAATAAGGTTTCACTAAGGGATGTTGATAACTCATTTTGATTTTCCCTTAGCAAATGAATCAAGGTTTCAATAATGGATTTTGTGTTGAAATCAAAATGACTAAGGGGGAGGGTGGGGTGAATCATTCTTCAAAACCTTTCTTTCAATTATGAACCATTCAAACAAACATATAGATATAGAAAGCATAAGCAACTATCCACATAAGCATGAAATAGAAGAACACATCACATATGTGGAAAAACCTCAAGGGGATGAAAAAAAACATATATATACAAATGTAATATAGTCATATAAGATAAAAACCCAATTTATTGAAGCATCAACTCCACATGGAGCACTAACCCCAACTAGCCAAGGATCCACTTGACTAGGATTTAACAAGCACCCACTTGTAAGGAGATACCAACCCCCTAGATCACTCAAAACTAAATCAAAAACCTAATTTATTTTATCACCTTAAATAAACCCTTTTTCTCAGCCAATTGATGATTACCAATTCTTTAGGTCTTCACACTCTTATCCCTCTCAAACTACCTTCTAGTCCTCTTCGTTTAATTAGGTCTCTTCAAGATTGATTAGGTCTTATGACATTGATATTAATATATACACGCACTATAATATCTTAATTATAGATCCTCTAAACTAATTTTATGGTATATAAGGCCTTCTTCTACTCAATAATGTCCTATTTCATTTGCATATACTCAACTCACACAAATAGGCCTAAAACTACCTTGTATATATAACATTCCTTGTTCATATACTACTTAGTCAACCAAACACCCTTAAAATATTAGGTTATAAATATAATAGGTCTTATTAAATATTTTGGACATGAATAAATATATATTTGAGCCCCTTTTGGTCTGTCATGACTCAATTAGGCCTCATTTTCCTTTTAGGTCTCATGGGAACCTAATTGCATTAGGTCTGTCTAGTAACACATTACCATTTGATCCCTTGGAACACATTTCACCTTCATATATTTTAGTACTATTTAATAAAAAAATAAAATATACCTTAGCCAACATTTGCTGAGCTCTATAACAATTTTTAGGTCCCAACATCACTTGTGAGACTCCATTAGCACTTTTCACATTAGGCTTTTGAACACATAAAAAAGTATGTCTTAAAAAATTGAAGATAACAAATCATTTATCCATATAACCATGATAATAAATCACTTATAATAAAACCTAATAACCTAAAAAATATCACCATATTCATTATAAACTTCAACTCATGGCATAGAGCCTCAAAATCATCACTACTACTTGCTTACTCAAAACTTCCAAGACTATAAAAAACACAGTCATGAAACATTGACTTTAAATACCTATATGACCACTTTTAAAGATTTAAAGTTCATGAAAATGATCCTATGACATATCAATACCATCTAAAAGTATAAACATCATATGGTCTATTGGTAACTATTGGTCTTATAGAACAATTTATTAACCTCATTATACACAGACCTCATTGAGCTAAACAAGCCATTTTGGCTTCATAATTTTCACCACTATACCTAAATTCCAAGATTTATATAAAGAATTAATAGGAAATAATATTACCAAATAAAATATTCATACACTTGGTTTCATCATTTTATCATAATAAAACATTCTTATTCATCTTCTCACTATTGCCTGGGTTTTTCAATGTTTACACCATTAGGCCTATTAGCGACTAGCTAACTTGGATAACCAGTTTAGAAAAATTTAGGTATATAAACTATATATAAACCTTAATTGAAATGAAACATGAGTCTCTATATTATTCTTCCATCCATTTTCTTACTTTATCTAATGCATTTTTTGACTTCTACAATAATTTCTTTAGAAACAAGCTTATAACTCAACATTTTCTCTCTCCTCTCTCTAACCAATACCACCTAAACGTACTTGGGAGAGTAAAATAAAACATAAAATATATTAATTGAATATACCAATCCACTATAGTCACATTTGATCAACATCTTAAAAATAGGGTCCTTATTAGGGTTTTAAGAGGTTTTAAACCCGATACTATTCTTAACAATCATTCATAAAGCATATTCCCTCAATCCAAAAACTAATGCTTGGAATTTTGAGGTAGGACCATTACCCATCTAACATGAATTTATTAGGTTACCATGCAAAGTTTTTATAATATAATGGTCATAATAAAATCCTTCTTAGGTTGAGAACCCTTCATTTTGAGCACTTAAGAGACCTCCAAACAACTTTTCATGCCTTTTCCTTCAAACTATGACCTTAAACTACTTTAAAAAACTTGAAAAAACATACATCACCTCTAACAATTCTTATTTGATCCCAAACAATTTTAAATCTGATAATGGCCCCTCATTAGGTCACACTCTCTCTCTTTACTCTTCTAGACCTTGACCTTAGGTCACATTAGGCCTTAAAACTAACCTACATGCCTCTTTCCATTCACTCTCCACCTCACTCACATAATAAAAAAATATCTCTCATGCTTAAACACTACCATTAATACTTCTGTAGACACTATAAAATTTTACTAGATGTCAAAATGCCTCAAGATACCTTAGGGACCACCTAACCCTTCTCGACTCACTAACCAACCTATCAGACATTGGGTCTAGTTAGCTACTTAACTAACTAAACTCAATAACTTACTAACAATCCTTAAACCACACCTTTTAACTCATCTTAACCCTTTTCCTCTAAGACATTCAACCATCGACAACCAACTTAACCATCAATGGTTAGCCTAATCATTGATGATCATGCCTTCACCCTTCTAACACATCACCAATTATGTTTTGGATAACGAGGCACAATTAAATATGTTCACCTTATGCAGTGCTAAAAAAATCTTGATCATCAAAATCAATAAGCTAACCTACTAGGGAACCTTCTATCCTCCATCTCTCTTCGCCTATAAAAGGAAGGGAGTAGGAGGTGAAAAGGATCAATCATCACAAGCATTATTGCACATAGGTATTCAAGTTTTTCAACCAATCTTCTTCCAGTGATTTAGAAACAACAACAAAGATCCAAACTTCAACCAAAATCTCTCTCAAGGCAAAAGTACTATTACTCTACTAAAATTAATTTAGCCATCAATCATCAACCACTTAGCAATCAATAGGTATATTTATAATTCAACATTGTTATCTTGGTTTCTCACCTTTCTACCCCATCAGACCTTTCTGTACCTATCTTCTAATCTCCCATATCTGACTAGATCCTTAATAGACCATTAGCAGACCTTTAACATAGCCTATAACCTCTTTTTTTGAATACTTTTAGAATCCATAGAGAAACATCAATGATTACCTAACCACCAATAGTCACCTTCCACTGTCAACAATTACCCAGCCACCAATTGTCAGCTTAACTATTGACTGTCAGCCTAACCATCGATGGTAAATATGGCATGAAATAACAAGTTATTTCTAACCCCTTACCCTTAACCAAATATGAATTTTTGTTCCCCTGCCTGTTCACAAACCCCTACCTGATTTTTTGAACCAGACTTGATCTACTTTAGCACTAATATTGACCTAATATTTTTTTATATTTAGTCATTTTCTCTATCAAGTATTCATCTACTTCCTTATTTCATTTTAGTTACTTTATGTTATTTAATTCAAGTATCTTTACTTTATCATTTCCAACTTAATTATTATTGACAACCTCCTAGTAAGCTCACGCTTCTTCGATCTAGCTCACACTAGGCAGTTCACCTAACTATCTTGTTAACAACCTCTTTTGTTAGTAATTTCTTATCTACAAGTATTCCTTCCAAGATAAAAAGGAGATTTCTACATTCATCTAGATTACACACACATAAAAACTAGATATTTTTACCATACCCTTATTACTAGTTTTTTAAATCTTCTTCTAAAATTAAAAATGAGAAAAAATTAAGAGAAACATTTTGGCATGCCTGGTGGGACCCTAGCATCATCTAGGTGCCCCTTTCTTCCTTTATTATTTTCTCTTATAACAAAATCTAAAATTTATTTTGGGCTTAAAATAAACCTTGCATACATTGATTGCTTTCTTATTTTAGTTCATTTAGTAACTTAAAAATAAAATTAATTAATCATAGTTTCACTCTTTTTATCAAACACATTACAAAACCACAAAATCAATAAACACATCAAAATAAACTTGATACAAGGCCCGACTAAGATTTCATCCCCTAGCAGCAACCTTACCCTTTCCTAAAAATCCTTCTTAGAGGTCATTAACAAGGGGAGAACTAACCTAGCTCTCTAGTTGAGTATAAAGTATGAAATTTAGTATATCTTGGCTAAGGACTAGTCACCCTTATCATTATTGTGTGTGAAGTGAGGGGGTAGGCCCCAATATCAAGCCACATATTGATGTTTAATACAGATTCATTTTGAGCACCTAAACACAAACTAAAACCAACCTTAGATTTCCTCTTTAGTACCTGATCTACAAACTAATTTTTCTTCTTTACACTTTCTAAGTCATAAGCTAAAATCGATCTAAAAATAATCCTAAGTTTTAAACTCACTTTAATGTATGTTTTTATTTCCTTGAGATTATTTTCCTTTTGCTTACTTTATGTTTGATTGTGAGCATTTCATCATTTATTTTCTATTCCTCACATGGTCTTCACTAGACAATAGTTAAGGAATCAAACCAACCAAGAACCACCATCTTCCTCCTACTCTTATTCCATGGAGTATACTTCTAATGTTGAGAGTTATCCTCATCTTTTTCCTCCTCCTACCATGCCTCAGATAGTTGTTGAGGGTGATGCAAATTTTGCTACCTTCCATGATAAGAACCTCATGGCCCTCCAACATTATCTCAACACCTTAGCTCATTTCACCCCTATTTCTTCAATTCCTCCTATAGATACACCTTATGGTATGCCTCCCCATATTATGTTTGGTGTTATCTCTACCCAACCTATGATTACCCAAGCATCTGCTTCCAGCAATATCCCATCCACTACCACCATCCAAACCCAATCCAACACCCTAACCAATAGCCAAACCCCCTACACCAACCAACACCTCCAACATAGGAGCGACATGGGCATATCTTCTACCCCTATTTACACCATTCCTTTTATTACTATCAATCCACCAATTTCTACCCTACTTCAAAATTTGGTGCTTTCCATACCTTCTACCCTTCCACCTATTAACAAACAAGTTACCAGTCAACCCCAACCATCTACCAACCCATCCATAAATCTAAATCAATCCATATCAATCCCATAAAAATACCCGTGACATCATACCAATATGTTCCTAATACACAAGGATAAATAACACCTTCTACCCAACCTTTTGTGCCCAACAATCGTTATGTGTCACCATCCCAACCTTCAATGACCACATACCAATATGTGGTATCTTCTCAACCTTCTACCACTTATCCATATATTTATACCACCCAAACTCAACCTAACTTACCATCTAATTATGGAGCTTCCCAACGTCAAATAGATTTGGTCAAAATGTTAATGGATAAAATGACCAACTTAGAGTCATCTATCTATGGGGCTCATAACCTTTTGTCTTATGATAAAATCTGCAACAATCCTATCCATCCATCTATCCCTATCTAATCTTATCCTCCTCAATGGGAACTACCCAAGTTTTCCATGTTCCAAAACAAGGAGGACCCCCAACAACACTTGAGAGCATTTCCCCATTTTTATTATTTGATTGCATATGATGATGTTCTCCTCCTTCATACCTTATCCTTGTCTTTATTAGGACCATCCCTAGATAGTTATAGTTTTCTCACCAAACACTCCATATTTTCCATTTTTCAAGTTTCCCAAGTCTTTTTAGATCATTTCTTAGTCAATATATCTAAAAATTTCTATATTACCAACCTCTACTCCATTAGGCAATTTGATGATGAATCAATTACCGATTTCAGAGCTAGATGGAGAGGTCTTATCAACCAAATTTATTTCTTTTTACCCCAACCCAAGTTTATTGAACTCTTTTCTCAAGGTTGTGCCATACATATTTCCCCTACTCTTCAAATTAAAACTTTCATAGCCTTTGATGAGGCTTTTACCATGGTACAAAAATTAGAAATCAGAGCCATTGTTAAGGGAAAATTAAAACTACAAAACAATAATTCTATATTTAAATCTAATGACCCTTCCTCAGTCAAAACCACCAATCAAATTAACCATCCCAATACCAAACCAACGACATTTGTGAAATTGGTTATCCTTAAAACTACTCCACCACCAATTGTCAACCAACCTGACCCAACCAATTCCTTTAATTCTTTTAACCAACAAAACCAAAACCAAAACCAAGTTGCCCCAAAAGAATATAATCTGATATGGGTGTCTTATTCTTCTTTAGTTTTGGATAAATCACTCAAATCAAAATTTATAAAACTTCCTCCAATAAAATGTCCCCAACAATTTGATGCCTCTTGCCCTACACCTAGTTGGTACAATGAGAATGATCATTATTCTTTCCACTGCATCATTAGACATGATGTTAGTAGGTGTAATACCTTTAAGACCATTATCCAAAACATGATTGATAAGGGAGAACTTGTATTTAATAATCCCAATGCACCCCCAGATTAGTCCCTTGACATCTTTTGTAAACCTTTCCCCAATCATGTCCCTTTTACCAACTATGATGATAATAAACTAGAATCATCTCATGCTCATGAGTTCCATAAAATTAATGTCATTATTAGTGACCTATCATTGAGGAGATCATTACTTCATCTAACCATTCTTCCATTCCACTAATTGAAATGGTGGACTCACCCTCTATTCATTAAAAGAAAATACCCCTCTTTCATTTATTGATGAGACCATGGACCTATCCACATCTCCTTTGATATAAATACCAAAGGAGGCAACCATTGCTTAAACCACCTCTTCACCTACCCTACCTATTGAGGTGGTTGATTTACCTTCCATACCTTTGAACTCCCAAATAAAGGAAACAACCATCTCCATCCCTTCAATCAAGGATATCATACCTTCATCCCCTATCCCATAACCACCCATTCTCTCTTTAGGAACCATCCCAAAAGAATAGATCACCTTACCTACAAATTCCATGGAGGAAACATCCTCCCAAACCTTGGAACCCTCCATCAATAATAAATGCAAATAAACCCTTTCCTTACCTCTACCCATGGGCTTAACCTTTTAAATAAATGACCAAGGAATGAAACCCATTTACAAGCCTTTTTCTATATTAGTTCAAAATCTAGAGTTCACTTCTCAACCCAACCTAGATATAGCCACTTTTTGGCACTATCTTAGGCTCCCTTACCAAAAAAAACTTGAACCTATAACCTCACTTACATCCACCATCAAACCATAATTATCTCAACCCCATCCTAAAACCCTTCTCCTTCCAAAACCATAAGAAAATCATCTAACCCACCTTTATCTAAAATTGTCAAATCACCATACGTCTCTCTAACTAAACCCATCAAGAATCTAGGAATACTTCCTACACCTAGCCTTGCTCACCCATATTTAAAGTTGGACTTAACCCCTTCTAGTCCACCAAAGAAAACCCTAACCAAACTAACTAAGAATGTGGAACCAACCAAACTCCCACCTTAAACCAGAGCCATACCACCTCCTTCACACTTATCTTCTATCTTAGGACCCCATCCTTCTACCATTCCATGATCTCATCCTTATACCAAGAAGGTAAACCCTCTTTCAACTACCTATTCCTCATCTAGTAAGACTTCTCTTTTACTCTACCTATACCTACCTCCATTAAATCATCAAACCCCCCATCATTCTTAACTAACCTATCTACCTCTACCTTCCCACATATCACCAAAATATCACCCTCTACCTCCAAATATTCAACCTTAAAATCAACCACGACCAAACAATCCCAACCAAAACCACCTACCAAAACCATTCCACCACCTACAATTTCTATGGTGAAGCTTACTTCTAAGAAGGATCCCACTGTTAAAATAAAAAACTAAACACCCTCAACACCTTTGATTGAATCTTATTCAACCATTATACAAAGGTTTTTATAAACCTCTTCCTTAACCCTACCACCCATCAAACATTTCAACCCTTCAAATCCTAAACCATCATGTTTCAATAATAATTTGATTTGTTCATACCATAGGACTCTTGGACATGATATAGAGAATTAAAAATCTCCAAATTATTGTCCATAGCTTATGGGATGAGGATGATCTATTATCAAATGAACCTTTCTTGATCCCATTACCAACCCAACCATCAACTAAATCTATCCAAAATTTACCTACTCCTCCACTCTCATTTGAAAGTGAGGAGGAACTGAAGCAACCATCTATCCCAATACCTCCCTTATTCCAGACTATCCATATGGTTACCTGATCTTGATCCCAATAAAAGGATAAGGGAAAAAAATGTTCATACCATGGACATACCATTCTACCCCTCAACCTTCTAACCAAACCCCTAAATCCTCATCTTTACCTTCACCTTATCTAAAACCCACAATATCCATTTTGGGTGCCTCTCCCTCTAATCCTTTTGAATCTATCTAGCAAGTGGTGTTAACATAACTTCACCAAACACCAATGAAGATGAGCCTTTATGAATTAATCAACACCTTGCCCCATCACCACCAAGAATATATAAAGTCCTCACAATCAATATAGGTTCAACTAGAAGATCCTCAACCTCTTGCATCCTTCATTGGAGCCATTCAACTTTCTACCTTCACACCTTTCAAGATTTAAAAATACCTTCTATCCATTTTGAAAATCCTGATCCTCCCCTCTTTATCACTACATACAATAATCAAACCCACATCAAAAGGGTGATGATTGATGGAAGAGGTAGTATTAACATTATCTCCTCTCATGCTTATGACCAACTTTAACTACCTAACAATATCATGTCAAAAACTATAGCAATATTCCACTCCTTTAATGACACTATGGCCACTACTTTGGGGATAGTTGTCCTCCACATTAACTTGGGACCTCACATAATTCTAGAACTCTTTTACATTGTAGAAGGTGAGTTCTAATACAACATCTTAGTTGGATGCCCTTGGATCCATGCCATGAGTTATGTCCCATCTACCTTACATTGATGTGTCAAATTTGAACACAAAGGTCAATTTGTTACCATAAGAGTTGACCTTAGTCTTTTTCCATCATGTAACATGACATATTGACCCATTGATGTTCTTCTTACTCTTTTATCCACCTCACCATCAACCGATAACACCATCTCACAAACCAAAACCAATAAAACATCCAACTCTACCATCGATGAAGTTCTAACTAGATCATTTATCCCTTATTCTCAGATACCTATAAAGGACCCATTGGAACCCACATTCCAATGTCTCTCACTTAGGGAGTATCATCTTCTAGTTTTGGATGCTTTCCCTACTCCTTAAGAGTATGGGAACCTTGCCTATGATCCTAGTTATGACCTTAACATTAGAAGCATCATCCCTTTTGGGCCTCCTAACCATCAAACCAACTTAATCTATTGGGGACTTGATCATCCACTTATGTCTTCCACTAATACCTCTGTCACCTGATGATTTACCTATAACTTCTCTTATCTTGACAAACTAACATTTTCCAAATTATACCTTCATAGGTGTGCCTAGAAGGGATTTAGCCTAGGTTGTTACGAGCATGGACCTCATGAGTTACCTTCCATCAAAACATAGAAAACTTATGAGCTATTTGGACTTGGGTTCATACCACCAAAAGAACCAACCAATTAACTAAAACCCATCACCACCATTGAATAAAACACCCTATTCTCACCAACCTAGTCTCCTTCAAAGTTAGAGGATTTCAATATCACTCCTTATAAATTTTTTATTGATCAATATTATCAGTTTTGGCCACCTCAATTATCAAAAGGATGGCCAAACTAAAATCCTTCCTCTCATCCATCCTAAAATGGTAAAAAATGATGCTCCTATCATTAACACCATCCAACATCAGAACGTTGTTTACATTCTTACCTACCTCAGTGCAGGGGATTCTTCTATACACAAATAAATTCCTCTTGAGAACCAAACCATGTTTAATGAATCCACTATTGATGTCAACTTGGGTATTTAGGATAACCCTTACATTGTCAAGATTGGTCAATCCTTGGATTCCATGGAGCAACAATATTACCCTTATTTCCTTCATGACCAAAACATATAATTCTTATCAAGATATGACTATAATTGACCCTTATATATCCCTATATAACATTGTCACCCATCCTAATGCTAAGAATATTTGATAAAAGCTTCTCAGGATGCACCCTCACATTTCCCTTCTAGTCAAAGAAGAGATTCAACATCTCTTATCCATCAATTTCATCCAACCCATAAATTATCCTCAATGGGTTTCTAACATCATTCCTATTACCAATCCCATAGGGGGACTTCACCTTTGTATTAACTTTCATGAACTTAACCTTGTTTGCTCAAAGGATGACTTCCCTTTGCCTTGAATTGACCAACTTGTTGATCTTACAGCTAGCCACGAGATGTTATCTCTCATGGATAGTTTCTTAGGTTATAATAAAATCTTAATTTACCCCAAAGATTATCATAAAACTTATTTCATCACCCCATGGGGAACCTTTTGCTATAGGGTCATGCTATTTTCTCTAAAGAATGTTAGAACAACTTACTAGCATGTGATGGCCTACATCTTTCATGATCTAATCCATAAAATCATAGAGGACTATGTAGATGATCTCCTTGGGAAATATATGCATCATAAGGATCAATTATACATTATCAAAATCATCTTCGCATGCCTAATGCATTTCCACATTAGACTCAACCCTAAAAATGTATTTTCAGGGTCCTATCTAGAAATATTCTTAGCTTTATCATCTCTCTTCAAGGAATTGAAGTAGACCTTACCAAAGTAAGAGTAATTTTGGAGATGACTCTTCCAACCCACCTCAAGAAAATATATAGCCTACAGGGGAATCTCTAATCTATCCGTCGTTTCATCTCTTAGTTATCAAATAAATGTCAATCCTTTCACCATCTTCTTAAGAAAGATACATCTTTTAAGTGGACCAAAAACTACCAACAATCCTTTGATTCACTAAAAGATTACCTTATTTCTCCACCTATTCTTACCCTTATTAAATAGGACCAAACCTTATACCTTTATATATCAGCTACTGACCATTCTTTAGGGGCCATACTTGCTCATTATGATGAACAAAACAAAGAAAAAACTATCCACTACATAATTCAAATGCTTATAAAGTATGAGACTCGGTACAACCATTCTGAGAAGCTTTGCCTCACCTTAGTCTTTGTGGCTTCCAAACTTCATCATTACCTTCTCAATCATAAAACTTTCATCATCACCAATACTAACCCACTTAAGTACATGCACTCTAAACCATTCCAAAACCATTGTATGACTAAGTGGCTCATGATTTTAGGTGAATTTGACCTTGAGTTCCTCTAGTAAAATTTGATTAAAGGGAAAATCATTATTGACCAATTGACTGAAGCTTCTATACCAAACAACCAACCACTTCCTCTTGCATTTAAAAATGAGTCCATCATGACTCTTTCATAAGAGGACCCCACCTACCAAATGACCTTATTCTTTGATGGATCCAAATGTCCATGTGGTGGGGGTGCTAGAGTTATTCTCATTCCCTTTGATGGTGAACCTCTTCCCCTTTCCTTCAAACTTGATTTTGAGTATACCAACAATGTGGCTAAATATGAATCCCTAGTCATAGATCTCCAAACCACTTTAGCCTTAGGAACTAAGACCATTAATGTCTTTAGTGATTCCCAATTTGTGGTCAATCATGTTAATGGATCCTACCAATATAATAATGATGTCTTGTAAAAGTAAAAACAACTAGTAGATGTACTCTTAACGTCATTTAATCATTACCTTATCCACTTTGTTCCATGATCCACCAACAAGTTTGAAAACACAATGGATTCCCTTACTTCCCAAATCCCATCTTAGCCTACTGAGTCCAAACTCTTTGTTACCATTCCCCATTTTATTACACCTTCTGACATGCCTTCTGACCTTCCTACCATTGGTAGTGTGGAAGCATCTCCATCTGACATATGGTATGAGCAAACCTTCAAGTGCCTAAACCTCAACATCATTCCTCCCAATATCTCTAGGAATGTCCAAAGATCCTTTATTCATAGTACCCCTTAATATACCATATTAGGGGGAATCCTTTATAAGCATAGTTTTGATGTCCTCCTCTATTGTCTATATAGTCATGATGCTTCCCATGTTATGAGGGAAATGCTTGGTAGAATCTATGGGGGAAACTTTAGTAGTTTAACTATCACTAAAGATATCCTTAACCTTGGCTACTATTGGCCCACCCTCAACCAAGATTGTTGTGATTATATAAAGAAGTGTGTTAAATGTCAACAACATGCCAATTTACATCATACACCTGCCCATGGCCTTCAAGTATCCAAATACTATTGGCCATTCTCATAATGGGGAATCAATATAATTGGGGAAATCAATCCTCATTCTTCATAACATTAATCCATCATTACCACTACCAAGTATCTTACCAAGTGGATGGAAGTTATTCCTCTCATTTCAATCGAATCCAACAAGATAGTCGACTTCATCAACCATCATATCATCTGTCACTTCAGTGTTCCCCATAATATGATAAAAAAATCATAAGTTTTGGTTGAAATATATTTCAAGAATATGAAAATAACATAGTAACAATGATTTCTCTAAGAAGAGATGTTTTATTACTCATAAGATTGCAAACATATGCTTATCTCTAGGAAGAGATGTCTAATTTCCTTCTCACATTACATCTAAATTTATACATACTTTGAAGGTAGGAGGAGGATGTGGAAGGTCACCAATCTTGAGGGAGATGAATTTGTTTAACTTCCATGAATTACAATAATATAGAATTCAAGAAATTACTATTTTTAGAAACTTACTATTTTTAGATAGCACTATTAAAATTGAAATTTAAGACACTTATATTAGGTTTTTAGGAGTAAAAATCCACATAACATAGCTCTGTGTCATTTCATCACATTATCCTAATTATTATATTTCCAACATTTCAAACGGGGATTCAATTAGAGCTATGGTGCAAAAGTTATGGCTCCCAGAAGTTTCACCATTAATTGGGGTAGGACCGTCATCCGAATTGTCACCTAAAGTGCTGCCCATATCATTCCTACTCATTTGAGAATAAATGGTCCCCATTACATGAATATTCCTCATCAAGTATGGAATTTTTGTCTTGATTTGATTCTCTATGAGCCACTCACCATGATGGCTAAGCTGGCCCCTTTTGACCACTTGGTAAAGTAGAATAGAGCACCCTCTTGGTATCTTCATCTAGGTGTCCACAATTTGATCCTCCTCCAATGGAGAAGAACTCTATGGATCAAGTTCATCAATTTTTAATTATTTTGATATGACTAAAGTGTCCAATGGAGGTAGATGATATGGTTTGAGAAGCTCCATGTTGAATATTAGATGTAGACCAAGGTAGGTTGGCAGGTTCAACTCAAAAGCATTTTCTCCAAATTTTCTAGTGATGGTGTAGGGACCATATTACAAAGGCTAATTTTTTTTTTGTGGGCCTACAAGTCATTCCTTTTGAATCTAAAACTAAACCTTGTCAACTATAATAAAATGGTCTGTAATTCTATGTTGTCATGACATTGCTTATACTTCTGATTCATCTTCTCCAAGATGTCATGAACCTATTATTAGATGTGTTGGATTTGTTCAATGAACTCTGTTGCTTTTGCTACCTTAGATCTCCCATGAGGTGTGTATTCCATGGTGGAGAATGGAATGGCTATATCAATTGGTGCCATGGGTTGGAACCCAAAGCATACTTGAAATGGATTGTGCTTAGTGGAGCTATGTAGGGCCCAATTATGTCTATGTTGTATGAAAAAAAGCCTCTCATCCCATGTGTGTGGATGTTTGGAGTGCTACATTTGAATCATATGAACAATAAAGTAGTTTACTACTTTTATTTGACCATTAGTCTATGGATGGAAGGCCATGGACTTCATCAGCTTGGTATCCATCATCTTTTATAGAGTGGACCAGAAGATACTTAGGAACCTACTATCTCTATCTAAGACAATGGACCTAGGGAGACCAAAATGGAGCCATATATGACTAAAATATAGTTGAGCAGTTTACTTAGTAGATATATTTTTCTTACAAGTAATCATGATAGCCATTTTTGAAAAATGATCAAGTACAACAAAAATACAGTCCTTTCCATGTTTTGAAGTGGGTAAACTTGAGAGAAAATCCATTGAGATAGATTCCTAAGGCCTAGTTGGTTCTAGCAATGGTGTGTACAATCCTTGCTTCTTATTTATTGGATTGGATATCACACATGGAGTGCAATATTTGAGGTACCTTTCCACATCCTTCTACATATGGGGCTAGTAGAGGTGTTTTTCAAGAACTGCCAATGTCTTCTTTACACCAAAGTGCCCAATTGTCTTATTAAAATGTGCTTCCTATATCATATTTTATTGTTCTACAACTAGAACACAGATGTGCCCCATGTGATAGAGGACATTATATTACAAGTAGAAATTAGAGTCATGTTTAACTTCTTGATGTGCCTAATATGTATCAGTAAAGGTAGGATCTACTGCATAAAAATCACCCCAAGTAATAGTCTTGTGTTTGCATAGATCAAGAACTATTGTGAGTGCTATAATTGGTGGGCAGTTCAGATAATCTAAAACTGTATTTGAGCTCTCCTTTTTGTGTTTTATTATCAAATGGAATATTTGTATATATATGTTCCACTTTTGGTGCCTCTCATTTCATAATTTTCTCTACATCTAGATGAATTCTAATAGTTTGTGGTCAATGTGGATGATCATCTCTTTCCCCAAGATGTAGTGTTTCCATTGTTTGCAAGCTTTCACAATGGCATACATATCTTTATCATAGGTCAGATATTTCTTGATTGTATCATTGAAATTTTCACTATGATATATAATAGGATGGTAATGTTGCATGATGATATCTCCCATGGCATATTTAGATGCATGTGTCATCAACATGAAAGGTTGATGCAAGTCTGGCAAGGCAAGAATAGGAGCTGAACAGAGTCTATTCTTCAAATTATCAAATTCTTTTTATTGTATTTTTCTACACTAAAATGCATCTTTAGCTCCTCTTTTAGTAACTTGGCTTAATGTCCAAGTAACATGTGAGAATCCAAGAACAAACCTATGATAGAAATTTTCAAGACCCAATAAGATGCAAAGTTCTATGAGGGTCCTTAGTGTAGGCCATTCTTGAATAACCCAAATCTTCTCTGGATTGACATGGACCCCTTACTCATTCACAATGTACCCTAGGTACTAAATTTTTTTCATCTTGAATGTGCACTTTTCAATATTTGCATACAATGTATGCTCTAAAATAGTTTGAAGCACCTTATAGACATGTTGTAGATGTTCCTCCCATGTTCTACTATAGATGAGTATGTAATCTAGGTAGACAACCATGAATGAGTTGGTGAAGGGTCATAAGATGTCATCCATCATCCTTATAAAGGTTGTAGGTGTGTTAGTCAAACCAAAAGGCATAACTAACCATTCAAAGAGCCCATCCTTGGATTTGAATGTAGTCTTCTAGACATTAGTGGGATCGATAAAAATTTGGTGATAAAGTTATGGCTCCCAAAAGTTATGCCACCAATTAGGGTAGGACCGTCACTCAAATTATCACCTAAAGTATTGCTTGAATCATAAGATCATCATGAATAATATTAAATCTTTCAAGAATAAGCAATTCTAAGGAATTTTCAATGAATTTGGCATCAAGTTAAGCTTTTCCTCACCTTACTATCCATAAGCAAATGGACAAGTAGAAGCCTCTAACAAAACCCTTAACAAAATGTTAACTAAAGTAGTTAGTGCTTCAAGTCAAGATTGCTACTTTTACATACCTTTCACTTTATGGGCCTATTACACTAGCATTCAAACCTCTATGGGTGTTACCCCTTTCTCTCTAGTCTTTAGAACAGAGGTAGTCTTGCCTCTTGAAGTCCAAATTCCTTCTCTTTGCATATCCTTGCAAGATATCATATCTGAAAGAGTCTATCATCAAGAACATCTATCATGACTTGAGATACTTGATGAGTATCACCTTGTATCACTTAACCATCTTCATGTCTATCAAGAGTGAATCAAGTGCACCTATAAAAACACCTAAAATAGTGAGAATTCAATATCGAAGACCTTATCCTAAAATAAAACCAACATGTAACCACTCTGAAGAAAATCACTAGAGGCAAGTTTGCTTTCAATTGGTTTGGACCCTACATCCTAACCCATAAGTATAGATCAGGAGCTTACCATTTTTCTTTACTTGAAGGCAAACCATAACTTAAGCCTCTCAGTGCTTCACATCTACATCTTTTCTTTTGTTAAATAAGGATTGAACCCACCTTTTGTCTAACTTAAGCTCATCCCTTGATTTATGATATTTTCACCTTCACCTACCTATCCCTCTCCCTTTGAGGACAATTGATAACAACATAGAACCATGTGATTAACTATCATAGTCATAGACTAATCTTAAATATGGGTACCATGGCTCTACCCATAACATGGTTCTCACATATACTTTCCATCTCTAATCAAATAGAATCCAATGATTATTTATCTCTCAAAGCCACCCCTTTTACCTATCATTAACTTCTTGTGATAAAATTTTTACCCTCATAAAGGTAAACCTCAAAGTCTAATTTGACTCATCCATGTGTAAAACCTCACATCAAAATAATTTTGGATACCAAAATATCACTTGGGTCACATGTCTCTAGCATTTCATACTGTTCCCTTGGAGGATAGTTTCCCCAAAAACTAAATTACTTAAAAGATAGATTTCTCCCTTAAAGGACAACTACCAAATATACAAATCCAAACTTAGACCACTCCCTTAAAGAATGGCTAAGTCAAATGGGTCAAAATAAATCATTTAAAGCTTCCTACATCAATAAGATTCACAACCTATCAAAACAAAAGTAATAAAATACCCTATATCAAAATCAAAATAAGCTATCCCAAGAAAGATGTAATCAACTTTCATATATAGCATTAGTAATTTCCCACATCGATCATTATACACATGGCATGTAGACATGGACTTGTCTAAAATATTTCTTAGGTCACCTATAGAAAGGGAAAACTAAACCACATAAGGTTAAATTACCTATCACCCATTACCTTTCTACCTACCACTTCCCTCCCCTCTATACCATCTATAAATCAAGGGATTCTGAGCTTACTTGACACAATGTGATCAAGACACCTTATTATCAACCAAAGCATGCTAATGCAAATAATTCAAAAGGCTTATGTTTCTTAAGCCACTCTAACTTCAATTTTGTTAGGTCCTTATCAATGAAAAGTCATCATGCTTTTTCCTTACCCTCTTATCATTGGTTCATGCAAACATACATCTCATGTTTCTCATTTCTTTTTCTCATGTTTAGTATGTTATCTAGCTTACTTTATGTGTTTTAATTACATCCTTAACCATAATCACATCAAATCTCCATGATCATAAACAACAAACATCAATAATAAGCATAACATTATGATCAAAACACCATGAACCAAATCATATATCTATCTATAAATCATAAGTATCATCCTATCCATTTTCCATAAAAATCACATAACATCATATCATAAACCACATCAATAACCATAATTGAACCATTAATCATCATATCCATGAACAAAAAAAACATCATCCATAATCATCACATGCCTAAAGTTACTGAGTCCATATCTCATAAGCATAAAGGATAAAACATCAAAACTTGTAAACCATGAACCATAAATAACATCATATATATATCATCATGAGAATCATAAACATCATCATCATCATATACATCATGCAATTAAATAAATAATACATGTAATAATCTATATACATCTCTCTCTCAAATTATGTACATCTTGTTGCATCAACATGTAGGATGGTATCAAAATCATGTACATCTACACCTACATAACATATCACATATCATGCCCCTGGGGCACCACTACCACTGGCCCCTCCTACACCTACACTACCATTACCATCTAGTGTCAATCCTCTTAGGATGCTTATTTGTCCACTCATTGATGTAACCCACTAGCCTGAGTTACCACAGATAACCCACCTGCTAAACTAGCTCTGTACTTGCCCCATCGAGGCTGTAGTGGGCACTATGCTAGAACTATAGCCTTGTAATATCTCAACTCATCCACTATGATCAAGTACCATGCCATATGGATATTACTTAGTGGTCTTTCGAGTTTTTCCACTGATCCTACCCTCTATCTTATGGTATCCCTCTATTAGGTCACCAAACGAAGTAAGTTCCTTGCCTAATCTCTCTTAGTTATAACAGTGGTAACATGACCCTATAAAGTCACAATATAGCCTTATAATGTGGCCACCTATCCCTATAACCCTATAATTTTTGCTTGTGTATCTATTAATGCTTCCCCTACCTATCCATCAGGGCCACCACCCTATACTTATGATCCAGATGGATCCACATCCATGGCCTATTAGACCTCATCATCCCATCTAAAATTGGTTGTTGTATATCAGGATTGGTACCATCCTGCATAGTCATCAACAAAATCAACATCATCAATCCCTACTCTCATAGGTAACTCCTCATGATCTAATACCACCTCCTATGGTTGTGACTCAGGTAAAATAAACTCATCATCCTCCCTTTTGTACCTCGATAAAGGACCTAGAACCCCTTACACTAGTCCATACTACCTCCTCAGTCTATCGAATGGGATAAGCTCAGTCTCACAATCTTTCCTCTCATAGATCCACCTCTAACTCTACAACAACAAAGTGTGATAGCTATAGAGGGCCCACCTAAGAAATCCCACATATGGCCTCTAGATGACATTACCCACAACTAAGCCCTTCAATGCATCCCTAAACTAGTCAATGTCTCTTGCACCTCCTCTAGCCCCTATCAAATCATAATCTCCCCTCTATTGTAGGAAACCCACTCTATAGTCCACCTAGGTATAGCCATCCCATAGTAGCCCCAGAGGTCTCAAAACCTAAATGTGCTCATATTACCAAAAATGGAGCATAAACCCTACACTAATCTCATATCATCTATGAGCTTGAAATGCCCAAACCTCCCTATAAATATAAACTAGCAAAATTAGTGCCCACTTGAACACTATCCTACTAAGCAACATCTCTACCAACACTCATAGTAGAAGATAGGGAAATAATTCACTAACCAAATATGATAACATGAAATAAGACACTACCATCATCATCATATTCATAAATAACCTCTCATCTAGAGCCCTCTATTACAATGGCCCATATCCAAAACCACCTGAATGCCACTTAGCATGGACCTGATCCTCACCATATAGGAGCTCCATCTACTCATCCCTCTCCTTACTCTCAATATGATGAATAGGGAACCATGTAATTATATGAACATCCTCCAATAGGATGGTCATCTCTCCTATTAATAATATGAAGGTGTTCATGGTTAGATACCATCTCTCAATGAGGGCCACGATCATCCATGCATCTCATGGTAAGTGTTGATAGTGTCTCATAGCTCTGAGACCAACCTCCTCCATATGTGTCCAATCATCTTGAGCCATCCCTTCATGGATCTATACAAATATCCTTATAACCTGATCCCTCATCTAGATTTGGTCTTGTGCCTTCAAATAAGTCAAGTTTACATCCACACTGAGTTTTTCATTATCATTGCTCATTTTTATTCTACTTACATTAAATTTTTTATCTACCTAAACCCACCTAATCAACCTATTATAATGATACCATAACTCACAAACATTTCAAAACCTACCCAAACCTATCAAACTACTATCTACCTCTTTTATCAAACAACATTTTAAAACACCTTCCCTTAACCTATCAAACCAACACCTAACTCTACCCAAAAACCATCTCCACACAACATTCCTCCTTGACACTTTCCCTAAACCATTTCAACCAATCACTCAACACATCACCTATCTTAACCCACATTTGACATTTTAACTCACTGAAACCCTTTTAAAACATTTTCAAATACTTTTACTATATCTTTCTACTAAACCATCTCTTCCCCAAACACTCGACCACTAATAGTCACTATGACCATCGATGGCCAAGTGCCCTTATTACTTTGGTGGTTTACTACTAATGGTCATGTTTGACCATCGATGGTTGGGTCTAAACCATTGATGGTCACTATGTGTGACTGATAGTGGTAAAAGACCTAACCTACATTCCCAAAAACTAACCAAAACACAAAAATTCAACAACTAAACTACCTAAATCTTTCCTCTACCCTACCCTCAACACAAATCCTCAATTTAAAATTCCACCAACTAATTTTCCCAATTTTATCCAAAACCTAAACTAGGGAAAAACCCCCGAATTCCATATCCAAAAAACCAAAAAATAATCAAATTCAACTAAAAACTAACCTAATCAATCAATTTGCCAATTTAAAACATCACCTACCTCATTCCTTGATCACTATTGAGGATATAGACCACATCTAGCTACCCAACCACATCCTCATCGACCCTGTATCTTAGTCTGACCTAGATCACCTCAAACACATGCACAATCCATGCCTCAAACTAATCAACAATAGACCCATCAGTAGTCAATCACCTCATCAACACTGGCACCTAGAAATGCCAAAATACTACAAGCATGACAGTCAAGGAGTCAACACTGCAAAAGTGAAAATTATTTCTATTTTTCACTTTTTATCTCTATCTTTTTAGGGTTTCCCCCTAATCGTTGATGATCAAGGCAACTATCAAAGTTTGACCTTAGGACCCCTGACCATCGATAATCAAGAGGACTCAAATTTTAAGCATTTTTAGGCACCCAACCTAAGTGACAAATTTTTGATTCACCTTTCTCCCACCTAAAATTTGGAGATCACCCTTCTCCAACCAACCATAGAACTACACCCACCTTAACATTGGTCATTTTTGACCCAAACTATCACATATTTTATGATGACCCCACCTTGGTATTTTTTATCACACTAAACAACCTTACCATGTTGAATATTTGAATTTACACCACCTCATGTACAACCAGACCATTTATGTTTTCTAAGGGAGCACATCCTACCTTAGATACCTATGAAAACACCAACCCTATTTAGAAGACTTGATAGGAATAACTTGATCAGCTATGACCAATGTTGTGGCCTAATTACTCTATCACTTGTAATTATAGAACCAACCCTATTTTTACCTATGAACTAGGAATTTTACTAAGAATAGGAGATTAGTATGGTGTTAGTGACAAAATGCACAAAATAAATTGACAAAAAACACACTAAGCTAACATCTTCATGCCTAGTAACTAAGGTGAGCTTAGTAACAAAAATAAATGACAAACACAACTAAAAAGTAAGGAATAAAATAAAAGAATTCATTCACCTTCATTGGATGCTCCAAATTCCTTTGTAGTAGTGGATTTCTTGGTTTTGTGCTCATGAAGTCCTTGGCAATGGAAGCTTGTCTACCTCCATCTCTCCTTGGCACCTTTGCTTTTGGCTTAGCTTGGCTTGGAATCAATTTGACATGGTAACACTAGTTTCTTGAAGATTTTGGAACCAATATTGCATTTTAACTTTGCACAAATTAAGCTTAAAAATGATGTTCATAGCCTCTTTATTTATAGATTTTTTCAAATGACTAGAATCAACCTGCACCATCCATCTTAGGATTAGGATGTGTGGATAAGGATTAATCTAATTATGCAATTAAAATTGATAAATAGGCTCAAAAATATTTGGGATAAAGGAACAATTAAGAGGCATGGAGGGCTTTGATGAGGCATGGGAGGTATGAATCTTGATATTTATGGCATTTATGGCCTAGGGATGTCTTCCTAAGAAATGAGGTCACCTTATGATGTAGATATTCAATATTCATTTCTAAAAACAAGTATTCAAAAAGTTTCCATGGAATTCTTAATTAGGCTTTAACTTGGATTAATTATCTCTTAGCATGTTTAATCACTTTGTGCATAAATTACTCAAATTGATCAAAACATTTTGTTAGTGGTCCAAAATTTGATTGGATTGGAATTGGAATGCAATGTCAGATGTGTTGGATATGTTATCCCATTTAGGATATCATCAACACAAAATAACAAAGGCACATGTCTCATGCAAGATATTTGATGGGAAAGAGAAATCCTAGAGCACCCAAGTGAAAAATTAGCATTTTGACTCAAAATGAATTAATCAAAATTAGTTGGCCCATAAATTACATTACCTCATTTAGGGATACCCTAGCCAAAATCGGTACTTGAATAATTTAGTTTCATATCATTTAGTGTGTTTTAGTGTTTTTAGGCCAAATTGTGCATTTTGGGTGGAAATTGGCCAAAAGTTTGATTGGAGGTTATTGGTGGCCAGATTTAGGTGTCTATAGTTTTCCCCTATTTAGGAAGGCATTGCAAGATATAATAATAGTAACGTCTACTCAAAGAATGAAAAGGTCCTGAATGCCTACAACTATATTGATGATAAACTAACTGTATGATGCACCCTCAAAATATTGGTTGGCACAAATAAGTTAATAAATGGTTCTTCAAAAATAAAGAAGTGAAATGAGGGAACCAAAGAAAGGAAAGATGATGTGGTTAAAACACAATGATATTGAAAAAGTAGTCAAAATCACTAATAATGCAAGTGGGATGGTGTACAATGGTTTTCCCAAAGGTGGTTATAAGCATTAGAGCCTGATAGTGGCAACGTGGTATGATAACACATTGATTTTACCTAAAAGTGGTTATAATCATTAAGAAGATGGAGTTACCCTAGTTAGGATAGACAAACAAGATAAAAACATGCCCCTGTATGGGTAAAAAAAGGGAAGTGATGACAACACAATGATTTTCCCAAAGGTGGTTATAATCATTGAGAAATGTAGGTGGGATGATGTGCAATGATTTTTCCATAGGTGGTTATAATCATTGGACCTCAATTATAGAAAACATAATAAACTTGGTTGAGGATGATGATAACTTAACATATAGGGTAATGATGAATTAAAACAACCTACTAGTAGGAAGATGATCATCGGTACTGATAAAGGTTGAAATTCTTTCATGGTTAATTACTCTGTTGGGATATGATTTGGAGTGAATAATGATGTCAATGTCAAAGAGATGTTGATAGTGCTATTGATGAATAGACTTCTTAAATCTCAAGTTTGTTATATCATGTGTCTATAGGCATAATGGTATAACATCATGAGGACTTGGCTGAAATATGCATAAATACCGACTCCTGTAAATCCAATACTCAATAGAAAATAATGCACTAATGATAGAAACCATGATGAGAATGTTGATGTATGAATATGGATGGATTCAAGTGTAAGTGTGGGTAAGGAATCACTCAATGAACATAGATAAAATAAATCAAGGTAATATTTTTGAAAACAAACAAACAAGCACACAAACAAAATAACAAAGAAGCAAATAAAGACACACTCAATAAAAAACCATATGAACATTGCCCCTACAAAATAGGCAAAAAATTGGCAAATGGACAAAATTGGGAAATAGAAGAAAAGGAAGGAGGTGGCTAAGCTATCTCCATAAGCACTAGGTAAGTGGATGCTACCTACATAGTTCCATGGATGTAATATCCAATAAAAAACTTTAGGCTAAATGTAGTTCTCCCAGGGAATGTGAAGAATGTGATAACCAAGGAAAATAAATAGAATGGATGTGATAGAATAATAGGAATGGTCTTACAAAATGGCAAGTGCATGAGAAAAAAGGCCAAAAAGGATGGGGAAACTAAATGAAAAGTGATTTACTTGGAACTTAGTAAGGATTTATAGAATCCTTAAGGCAAAGAAGTGGTCAATGTTTTCATTCTTTTATAATGATTTTTCAAATATTTTTGGTATTGTTTTGGAGTATCTCAACTCAATTGAGAATGATGAGACACTAAATGGTTCAAGCTCACAAAATAGTGAGAGCATTTAAACTAAGGTTGCTCTCAAAATGGTGAGAGCATGGCTTATGTTGATCACATTATGGTGAGAGCGTGGCAAGGGGGTGACTGAGCTAACCTCAACAAGTATTGAGTGTTGCCTACATGATCCCAGAGTAGGACCTCAAGTCACTTTAGTTATACCCTACATCAGAGGAATTTGACTAGTGTAGCAGTCAATTAAAAAAATAAGCACAGTTGGTAAAAAGGCATAATGTGGCAATAAAAGTGGCAAGTTGGTATGTCAAGGCTCAAATGTTACCCCTACTTTACCCATAGGTAGTTATAACTAGGAGGAAATGTCATAGATCAATGGTACTAATTTTTCCAAAGGTGGTTATAATTAGTAACAAGACCAGTGATAGGAAAGGAATAACAAAAGAAGGATGCAACTGTCAAAACTTCTATCACACTACTCCAAAATATGATCTCTATCTAAAGTACTTAAATCAACTAATGAAATTGATCAAATTCCTTGATGTTGAAAATGTGTCACAAATGGCAAAAACCAAGGTTAAATAGGTTAGGATTTAGAATACACTGGGTCAATAGGTCAGAAATGTAAAGTGGATATGGCTAAGAGGATAGATAAGAATGATATTTGTACAAAGAATAATAGTGATAAAATGGCATAACTGAAATCATCCTTATAGATAATACACTTTAGTACTCAAGAATAACACTACTTGAGATGAATAATATTCATCAGCTCAAGAAGTTCATCTCCATCTGGTGTGGTGAGCTTGTATGCTCCTGATCCATAATATGTAGTAATGATGAAAGGCCCTATCTAGTTTGGTTTTAATTTTTCTTTATGCTTCTTCTCAGCCATGGTATTCTTTTAGTTTTCTTCAAGAACAAGATCACCAAGTTCAAATGATCTATACTTAACACACCAATTATAGTGGATTTTTATTTGGTTTGGATATTCCTAAAGATTTTTGAGCATAGCTAAGCATTTTTCATCAAGTAGGTCTAGCTCTTATCGGTGAGCTATGTGATAGTCATGATCATCTAGGACATACTTGAAAGAGATGTGTAGTGAAGGCAATTTGACCTCAATGGGAAGGTTGGATTTAGTACCATAAACAAGTGAGTATAGAGTGGCTCTTGTGGGGGTATGATGATTGGTACAATATGCCCAAAGGGAAGGGAATATCTATAGGTGCCAATCATGACCAGAATCATTGAATTTTTTTGGATAATATTAATAATGGTTTTATTTGATACTTCAACTTAGCCATTACCTTGAGGGTAATATGATATAGAAAAATGTCATGTAATGTTATATTTGGTACATAGCTAGTCTACATCCTTATTCATGAATGATCCTCCATTATCAAATATAATGTCAGAGGGGATATCATAGTGGCAAATAAGATGGTTGAAGATGAATTTGGAAATTTTATTTCCATTCACATGAGGGGTATAGCTTCAACCCACTTAGTGAAATACTCAGTGGTGGTAAGAATATGTTTATGGCTATCAGATGAAGTATGGTTGATCTTCCTAATGAGGTCAAGTCCCCATATAGAAAATGGCCATGGTATCAACAATAGTTTTAGAGTTTTGGTTGGGGCATAAATTAGATTAACATGCCATTGACTTTTGTCACACTTCTTTACATATATAGCCACATCTACATCCACTGTGGGCCAATAATAAATAGTACATAAGAGATTTTTGGATAGGAATTCCCCACTAGATTGAGCTCCACATACTCCTCTATGAACTTATCTTAACTCTAGCGTACACTCTATCAAAGTTAAACAATGAAGTAGAGTTCCATCAAAACTATGGTGGGAAAGGGTGGATCTAAGTATAGTATAATGAGTGGAATGATGAATGAAGGATTTGGTTTGTTTTTAGGATAGTTCAAGTGGTTAAAATTGGTCATAGAGATAGGGATAAAGGTCTGAATACTAGATAGAATTAGGACCAACAATATCACAAATCATCACAATGGTTGAAGGTTCATGAGCTAGTGTTGACAAATTCTTGATGAGGAACTGATACTCTCTAGCTTTATCTATTTTTTAAATCAGAGAGCCAATAGTATTCATGGCATCTATATTTCTATTACTAGCCCTTGGTATGTGATCAAACTAAATGTTGGCAATTTTTTACTTAAGAGTGTCAACCATAGCTTTATATGGAACCATCTTGTCATCTTTGGTCTAAAAATGATCTGTGACCTGACAGATGATTAACTGAGAATCACCATAAACTTGGAGATGAAATATTTTCCAATGTAGTACCTATCAAACTCTTGAAACAAGTGCTTCATACTCAACCATGTTGTTTGTGTTGTCCCCAAAAAATGACTTCTCATTTTTGGGATAACATATGACTATTTTAGTCCTGCACAACCAAAAATAATCTCTTCCCTTCTTGAAATTTGTTTTGAGATTTGAAATTCCTCATTTTTCAAGCTTTTTCAGTAAAGGGATTAGCAGGTTCAACCAGTTCAAAGGATTCTATAGGCGAGTTCAACCAAAATAACTAGTTTCCAATACTTGGTCATTTTCAGGATTAGGTTAGCACCTTGGTTCAATCAAAAATTTCCATCGAAAAGCATCTAAGCAAGAATTGAACCATTAAACCATTGAACCTTCAACCATTTTCGTTCAACGGGTTCAACTTTCAAATGGTTCAACATGCTTGGTTCAAAGATATCAAAGGGACTCAGCCAAATCAAAAGAATGAACCAATCAAACCGTTGAACCTTGAATCGCTTCATAGGTTCAACGAGTTCATGGGTTCAAAGGTTCAAAGGCAACCTCAATCAAGGAAAGGAGCATGTAAAAGAAAAGCTTGTCAGAAGCCTCCGAGTGTCAAAATCTGTGGTCCCTTCCTTTCTTTCCAGTACTTTGAGTAAGGACCGTGGTGGGTCCCAGGTGAGTGACTAAAATGAATGGGATACGACAAGTGTCATCATTCAAGAGAACCCAAAGAAGCCCCAAGCATTTTTATGATGTTAAAAAATCCTGAGAGTGGAAAGTGTCATGTGTCAATGGTGGAGGGTTTTAATAAGTGTAGTAGAAGATGCCACATGTCCTTGATGAGAATCAACAGAAGCTGACAAGTGTCATCATCCATGAGATTGCTAAAAGTGAGTCCCAACTATTTATGAATGTGTTTCTAGAGTTTGATGAAAACTGTCACATGTCTTCTTCCGTGAGACTCTCAATAGTTTCTAAGAGATTTTATGAATTAGGTGGATGCTTCCATGTGTCCTCACTTGTTCTGATAGAAGATGCCACATGTCACTTATTTGAAGTAGTAGAAGGTGCCACATGTCAAAGGAGTGCCCTCAAATGCAAAGGCACAGAGCCAAGGAAAGGTTTCCTTTAGACAAATTGTCTAAAGGAATTTATTTGGACATTTTGTTTGAAGGAAATAAAAGAGACAATGGCCTTCCTAAAGGATCAAAGCCCGAAGGCCACCTAGAGGATCCTGAAGGGTAGATACCCTTATGGGGGGACACTCGACACTCAAAAATGAACTCTGTTCAAGACCCCGAAGGGTAAGTTCCCTTCAGGAGGAGTCGAGACTCAAAGGGTAGTGGAAGATGCCAAGTGTCACAAGCTGAGACACAGTCTCTACCAACTTCAAAGCTGCAGATGCCACCACATGTCCTCACCTATTTTAGAGCAGAATGATAAGCCTGCAAATATCAAACTTAGGGTGATTGGCTAGCCATTAACCTTCAAAAGAAGAAAGACTCACGAATGTCAAATTTGCTATAATGAAGTGTCTATTGATCTTTGTAGGCTTAAAATGCATACCCAAATGCATTCAAAGACCCTAAGGCTAGGGCTAAGAGAAAGAAGAGACAAAGAGGGAAACTAAGTAGGAGTTAATCCCAGTAGGTGAAGTAGTTTACTAGGTAGATATTTAGGGCCTACAAACATTGAAAGTGCAGCTTGTTTGTCCCCTTTGGAATAAAGGCAGAGTAGATAGTTGCATGGCTAGTAGGTGATGGAATGAGTGATTCAAGCTTGGGAGTTGACACTAGAGATGAAAAAACATGCCATAGTTAAGGTAGTCACCCTGCTCTAGCATGGCCCTCCCTGACAGAATCAAAAATGCATCCAAGGCATTAATTACGTAGCATGGGTCACTCCATAGGACAAAGTGCCAAGTCTCTTCTGGCCTCTATATAATGTAATCTTTCATTCAATGCAAGGGAGATATTTTTGACCACAAAAGCAAAACTCTACCCAAATTGAAAGGCAAATATTGAGACTTTGAGCTCAAATTGTATTTCATATTATTTTATCTGAATGAGAAAGCAAGTGATTCATAAACTTTGTGCTGTATAGCTTGTATCATTTTAGGAGATCGTTATTATGTCTATCTTTTGAATGTGTTCTTGTTTATTCAATTTAACAAGTAGATCTAGTGGAAGTGATAAGGAAGGTGTCCTGAAACTAGTTACTTTCAGACTTTGTGCAGACATAATTATTTTTAGTGTGTATTTTTAGTTTATTTCTATGTAAAGGACCTTGGGATGACTTTGTGCTCTCATTATCGTTCATATCTCACTCTTGGGTAGTTGAGGTGGAGACTTTATGCTACATCTCAGGCTGCTAGTTACTACACCCTTGGTTACCAGTCACTTGTTACTAGAAAGATTTCTGTTGTTTGCAAGAATAAGCACTTTTGAAAGAAGAGAAGCACCTTCACCAATCACCTAGGATTTATCCTTTGTGTTGTGAACACCATCTCTAAAAAAAGAGAGATGGATGGCTTATTCCACCCTTGTGTCTTACTTTTTGCTTATATATATAGTATATAGCCTTCGTATATTTAATAGGGAACCTCCCCTTGATGAGAGGAGAGATTTTTCCCATGTTGATGTAGTAAAATTGCACACCTAGACAATCAATATCCCTATGCTATGGTGATAGGAACTATTTTACTCACCAGTTAGCTGGTCGACAAAATATTCACCCAATAGTTTTTGGCAACTTTGCTAGGGATGAACATGTAGTATGAAGCCTCAAGTTTTAGACTAAAGTAGTTCCTTCCCATATCCATTATATAGACTCTGGAAACTCTCATCTGTGTCTTATCCATTATCATTATAGCCTTACCACCTTCTTCCACCTCCATGCTAACTGGGAAAGAGTGTGCAGTTTGAAACCTCAAGCTTCAAGCTGAAGTAGGGCTAATTCTTTCCCATTTGTATTCTACAATCTGGTCATTCCACCCAAATTTGTGATCCCATTTCTACATAGTCAAATCATGGCTCAAGGCCCCTAGGGTAACTCTTTTGGTCCACTGAATTTAACTCCACCTCTGCATGAGCTTCCATGTAGTTCAAGGAAGAACTTCCCCAAATTCTTTGGTGATGGGAAAGTTCATCCTGATGAACACATTGCAACTTTCAACATAGCTTGTGATGTAATAGGGGTGGAATTTGAAGACATAAAAGTTAGGCTATTTATGGAGACACTAAAAGGCACTACTATAGACTGGTTGTACCATCTACAAGCTTAGTCAGTGACTGATTGAGACACTTTGAAAGATAAATTTGAAGTTAGGTTTAAGCCTGTAGAAGATGCACATGCCTTACTGGCCCAATTCATAGAGATGAAGAAAGAGCCCCATGAACCTATGAGGGACTTTATTTCTAGGTTCAACAAGCTAAGGCACATGATTCCCATGGTCACCTAGCTAACACCTCAGAATCTCAAGTGTTTCTTCATTAACTCATAGCTACCTGAAGTGAGTTTTTTTGCTGAGACGGGCTATACACATAGACCTTACTACTACTCAAGAATTGGCTATTAAGCTAGAAGATGACCTTATCTTGGTAGGAAAGATAAGGAGAGACCCAAACAGAGGTAAACTCTCTTCATCTTTTGAGTATCCACCTTTAGCCACCACTAATCAAATGGTGCAAAAGCTAGAAAATGAATTGCTAGCTTTGAAAAGGCAAATGGCCCAGAGTATGTTTGCTCCTCCTAAATGAGATATGCTAAGGAGGACATTTTAGAACCAACCATATCAAGGAAAAGCTGCCAAAAATCAAGGGCAAACAAATCATCTTCCTCCCCCACAGAGGAACCTTGCCCTTGAAGCACCTCCAACCAACTTAGTAGTTGGATATTTGGAAATAGAACATGATTTCTCTTTCCAACCTGAGTTTAAGCAAGAAAATGACATTGATCTCTTCATAGAGGATCAAGAAGAGTCAGTTGGTGACTCCCACATTGGTTTCTTGAGTTACCAAGATGAACCTAAAAGTAAAGGTGAAGTAGATGAGGGATCATATGCTATGTTCACCTGGTCTAAAAATTAGTCAGCCCAACCAGCTGATAAAGAAAAGACAGAGGAGTGATCTCAACCAAAATCTCAATTGCTAAGCATGGAACCACTCTACCTTTCCAGCCAAAGGACTTGATGGTTGCTAAAAAAGTAAGTACCCCAAACATTTTTGCACCTTCAACTTCAAATTCATAGACCAGTCCTCCCCCTCCCAAAAACCTAAAGGATGAACTCCCATCCTCTCTTCCTAGTCCATTTCAGTCATTTGACATAATTGATCATGTCAAAAAATCCAAAATTCAAATGACTAAATTTGAATTCCTACAAGCCAACCCTGAGTAGTTGGACATTGGTGGAGAACCAAGTATGGACCTATCTGAGGCAAGGAGCCCTATCAAGGGGTTAATGAAGAGATTTCTCCCTGGAAAGGAGGCAAAATACGTGGTCACCCAAATGTCATCCCTTGCAGCTCAAATTCTATTTGAGTCTTCAAGCAAGGGTAATTATTTTTTGACCATAGAGGGTGTTCATGTTTTTGTAAATGAAAGTCTTATAGCTAGTAATCCAAAAATTGATCCAAATGAGACATCAGAAGAATTGGTAGGGTGTAGTACAAATGAATAAGGATCTTCAATCTCTAATGAAGAGAAACCTGATAGAAGATCAGCTTCTGATGATGCTTGGATCCTAAAATCCAATGGCAATAATTCTTCTACCAATGTTGGAGTTGGGACTATGTTGATATCTCCTCAAGGAGATATTTTTCCTTCATGTAATTTGTAGGTCAACAACACCAAAAACATAGCTGAATGTGAATCTATATTACTTGGATTAAAGGCTGCTCAAGACCAGGATGTCAAACTCCTTCACACCAAAGGAGATGATGAACTGGTGGTTTGTTAGGTGTCTAAGGGAGACAATCAAATCATGTGCTGGACTGAACCAATATAACAACAAGCTATGGTGGTGGACCATACTATTATACTCCAAAGTCAGGAAAAGGAACTTTTCACCAAGAGAGCAAGGATTTATGGTTTTCAGATTGAAGACCATGTCTTGCCATGGGGAAAGAAGAAGAAAGATCCAAAAGGAGTGCACAAAAAATGTGATTTTTGGGGGAGAGTTCCATTCGCCTGTCATCGATTCTAGGGACAAAATGGTTTCCTACTAGTTTATCAAGATGGAATGCCATTTTCATTGTCTCATGATGGGCAGCATCTGAATCACTTCAATTCTTGAAGTGTTAGATAAGTTCACCTGTACATATGTATATTTGTATAGTCTTTGTTTTTGCCTTGTGTTATTCATTTTCATTTTTGGAGCCTTTCTTTTTGGGTAGCATGACTCCATAGCCCAATGGCACACTTCAAGGCACTAGAGATTCTGGTTTCTACTTCCCTTAGCTATGTTTCAAGTTTCCAATTGAAGGTAGTTCCCCAACTAGAGCCATCTGTTGTCCCTAAAAAATAACTTCTCATTTTTGGGACAACATATGACTATTTTGGTCCTGCACAGCGAAAAATAATTTCTTCCCTTCTTGAAATTTGTTCTAAGCTTTCAAATTCCTCATTTTTCAATCTTTTTTAGTAAAGGGATTAGCAATTTCAATCAATTCAAAGGATTCTACAGGTGAGTTCAATCAAAATAACTAGTTTCTGATACTTGGTCATTTTCAGGATTGGGTCAACGCCTTAGTTTAATAAAAAATGTCCATCAGCAAGCATCTAAGCAAGAATTGAACCATTGAACCATTAAACCATTAAAACTTGAACCATTTTGGTTTAATGGGTTTAACTTTCAAATGGTTCAATGCATTTGGTTCAAAGATATCAAAGGGACTCAGCCAAATCAAAAGAATGAACTGACCGAACTGTTGAACCTTGAACCACTTCATAGGTTCAACGAGGTTATGGGTTCATGGGTTCAAAGGTTCAAAGGTGGCCTCAGTCAAGGAAAGGAGTGCATAAAAGAAAATCTTGTCAGAAGCCTCCAAGTGTCAAAATATGTGGTCCCTTCCTTTCTTTCTACTGCTTTGAGTAAGGACCATGGTGGGTCTTGGGTGAGTGACTAAAACAAATGGGATGCGACAAGTTTCATCATTTGAGAGAACCCAAAGGAGCCCCAAGCATTTTTACAATGTTACAAAACCCTGAGAGTAGAAAGTACCATGTGTCAATGATAGAGGGTTTTAATAAGTGTAGTGGAAGATGCCACATGTCCTTGATGAGAATCGATGGAAGCTGACAAGTGTCATCATCTGTGAGATTGCTAAAAGTGAGTCTTGACTATTTCTGAATGTGTTTCTAGAGTTCAATGAAAGGTGTCATGTGTCTTCTCCTGTGAGACTCTCAAAAGTTTCTAAGAGCTCCTATGAATTAGGTAGATGCTTCCACATGTCCTCACTTGTTTTGATGGAAGATGCCACACGTCACTTGTTCAAAGTAGCAAAAAGTGCCACGTGTCAAAGGAGTGCCCTCAAATGTAGAGGCACAGAGCCAAGGAAAGGTTTCTTTAGGACAAATTGTTTGAAGGAATTTCTTTAGACATTTTGTCTGAAGGAAATAAAAGAGACAATGGCCTTTCGAAAGGATCAAAGCTTGAAGGCCACCTAGAGGATCTTGAAGGGTAGATACCCTTGTGGGGGGACACTCAACACTTAAAAATGGACCCTATTCAAGACCCTGAAGGGTAAGTTCCCTTCTAGGAGGGGTCGAGCCTCAAAGGGTAGTGAAAGATGCCAAGTGTCACAAGCTGAGACATAGTCTCTACCAACTTCAAAGCTATAGATGCCACCACATGTCCTCACCCATATCACAAAAAAATGATAGTCCCATAAATGTCAAACTTAGGGTGATTGGCTAGCCATTAACCTTCAAAAGAGGAAAGACCCATGACCGTCAAATTTTCTGCAATGAAGTGTCTATTGATCTTTGTAGGCTTAAAATGTGGACCCAAATTCATTCAAAGACCCTAAGGCCAGAACCCAAGAGAAAGAAGAGACAAAGAGGGAAACTCAGTAGGAGTTAATCCCAGTAGGTGAAGCAATTCACTGGGTGGATATTTGGGGCCTACAAACATTGAAAGTGTAGCCTATTTGTCCCCTTTGGAATAAAGGTAGAGTAGATAGTTACATGGCTAGCAGGTGATGGAATGAGTGATTTAGGATTAGGAGTAGACACTAAAGATGAAAAAACATGCCACAGTTAAGGTAGCCGCCCTGCTCTAGCATGGCCCTCCCTGACATAATCAAAAATGCATCCAAGGCATTAATTGTGTAGCATGGGTTGCTCCATAGGACAAAGTGCCAAGTCTGTCCTAGCCTCTATATAATGTAATCTCTCATTCGATGCAAGGGAGATATTTTTGACCATAGAAGCAAAACTCTACCCAAATTGAAAGGTGAATATTGAGACTTTAAGCTCAGATTGTATTTCATATTATTTTCTCTAAATGAGAAAGCAAGTGATTTGTAGACTTTGTGCTGTATAGCTTGTATCATTTTAGGAGATTGTTCTTATGTCTATCTTCTAAATGCATTCTTGTTTATTCAATTTAACAAGTAGAGCTAGTGGAAGTGATAAGGAAGGTGTCTTGAAACCATTTATTTTCAGACTTTGTGCTGACATAATTGTTTTCAATGTGTGTATTTAGTTTCTTTCTATGTAAAGGACCTTGGGATGACTTTGTGCCCTCATTGTCCTTTGTATCTCACTCTTGGGTAGTCGAGGTGGAGACTTTGTGCTACATTTCAGGTTGCTAGTTACTATGCCCTTGGTTACTAGTCACTTGTTACCAGAAATATTCCTGTTGTTTGCAAGAACAAGCACTTCTGAAAGAAGAGAAGTGCCTTATATCATTTCACCAAGATTTCTACTACCCAAGAGGGGATCTAAATCTTGGTTGAATGTTACTTCTGAAAGAAGAGAAGAACCTTCACCAATCACCTAGGATTTCTCCTTTGTGTTGTGAACACCATCTCTAAAAAAAGAGAGATGGATGGCTTATCCCACCCTTGTGTCTTACTTTTTGCTTATATATAGTATATATCCTCTGTATATTTAATAGGGAACATCCCCTTGATGAGAGGAGAAATTTGTCCCCTGTTGTTGTAGTAAAACTACACACCTAGATGATGAATCTCCCTATGATGTGGTGATAGGAACTATTTTACTCACCAGTTAGCTGGTCGACAAAATATTCACCCAATAGTTTGTACAAAGAAAACTGATTCTAAAATATTTAGGGATTACACACCCCTATCATGTAATAAATAAGAGGCCTACCCCTGATCCATGTGTAGTAAATGAACCATCAAAATATAGCTTTTAGGGATGCTCCTCAAGAGGTGTGTTAATGATGATCATTATGGATTCATTAGGAAATTGAAATGTGATTGGTTGTGTGTCTATAAGGGGTGCTTCAGTAAGTTGATCTATAAGAACTTGTTCCTTGATTGCCTTCTGATTTACATACTCTATGTCAAACTTAATGAGAAGCATGATCCAATTATCCATTTTACCTTGTAAATTTGTTTTAGATAGTAAATACTTAAGTGGGTCTACTTTTGAAATGACCTTGGTCTTATTATTCAACATGTAATGGTGTAGTTTCTAAGCTACGAAGACCATGGTCAAATAAGCTTTTTCAATAGGTGCATAGTTATGTTCGTATGTGACCAAGGTAAAACATAGGTAGTATATGACATGCTCCTTTCTCTTATCATCACACTGAGCCAGGAGTTTCCCTAAGGCATTTTCAGTAGCTGATAGATATAACAAAAGTGGCTTTCCTAGCATAGGAGGTAAAAAAATAGGTGGATTAACAAGATAGTCTTTGAGTTGTTGAAAAGCTATTTGGCAGTGATGATCCTAGTGAAATATAACTCCCTTATTTAGAAGATGTGTAAATGGTTGACACTTGTTTTCTAACTAAGAGATGAAGCGTTAGATTGATTGGATCTTACCCTATAAACTTTGGAGTTGCTTCAAATTGGTTGGTGGTGGCATCTCAATTATAACATGGACTTTAGCTAGATCGAATTCAATACATCTATGAGACATGATGAAGTCAAGTAATTTTCCTAAGGTTACACTAAACACACATGTCTTTGGGTTGATTATAACTTTGTACTCTTGTAATCTTTCAAATATCTTACACAACACTATTGGATGGTCAGTCCTAGTTTTGGATTTTCCTAATATGTCATCGATATAGTCTTCAATAATATCATGCATTATATCATGGAATATTATAGTCATGGCCCTTTGATATGCAGCTTCAGCATTCTTAGGGCCAAATGGCATTACCTAATAACAAAATGTTCCCCATGGAGTGGTGAATGTTATTTTATGTTGGTCTTCTAGTGCTATTCTGATTTGGTTATATCCTAAAAATCCACCCATGAGTGAAAGCATTTCATAACCTATAGTAGAGTTGATGATTATGTCAATATTAGGTAATGGAAAATCATCTTTAGGACAAGCTTTTTTGATTTCTCAAAAATTAGTAGAGATTATGATCCCTTCAGGGTTTTTACTAATAGGTACCACATTATAGATCCATTCTGAGTAGTCAATGGATCAGATACATCCTACTTCTAAGAGTTTTTCCAATTCTTTCTTTACTAATACAATAATGTAAGGATGCACCTTATGAAGCTTTTATTTTATTGGTTTGGAATTAGGATTGACCATAAGGTCGTGCAAAACCAAGGTGGGGTCCAAACCTAGCATGTCAGAATAGGCCCATGCAAAGATATCTATAAATTCTCTCAATATAGTTGTAAAGACTTAATGTTTCTCCTCAGTGAGGGATGCAACTAATTTTATCCATTTTGAGTTTGATGGAGTCTCAATGTTTACCTCTATTATATCTTTGACTAGAAGGGTCAACCCATATTTTAGGATAATAGGCAAAGATTTGAATTACTAGACTATATCAGGGTCCTTTGTTAGGACTTGCTCTTAAAATTCTCCAATGCATGATGAACTTGAGTCTCCTAATGAGAGATCTGACCATATGACAAAAATAGTAAAAAATTCTTGAAGAATTTTATCAAATACTTGTTGTTATGAAAAACTAAACTTGGATCCATGGGTAACTTCATCATTGGTGGTCTCCTAGTCTAAATTCAAATAAGAATGAACATCTTCATCTAATGGCACTTGAAATAGGTTTTCACCACTAGACTGGCCTTTATCTTTACTTTTTCTCTAGTCAAAAAGCACCTTATAAAGGTTTTCACTTTGGGACCTCAATGTTTTACTTATTTGTTTTTGGCTAAGGGTGTTCACCCATTCTCTAAAATAGGCTTCAAGATCCAATGTGATTGAGAATCCTAATTTGTGATCTCCCAATGAAACATTATCTCCAAGGCCTAAAAATTCATAGAATGCCTCATCATTATGAAACTCATTAATTAGTAAAGTGGATTCCTACTGGTCCCAATCTATCAGTTGGAGATAGTATAATGGAAATGGGCTATGATGAATGACTGGGTTAAGGGTATAAATGGCATTAGTATCAAATAGGTTAGTCTTAGATAGGTCATCAAAGGTGAGGCTATGATCAGACTCTACTTCATTGTCGATATCATCCTCACTAGTTGTTGGTGATAGAATTTAAATAAGATATGTGGGGTCACCCCTATGTAATTTAAATATAATTCCATAAGGTCTTTCATACTTAGTCATAAAAATTGGATCGATGGTTCCTTGCTGATTTGGTATGAGGCCTCTTCCTTCATAATTATGATGCTCCATGATCTTATTGGGAATAGGATACTTTAAACTTTTATAAGAATCAGCTTAGTCATCATTGTATAACCTTGAATTATTCCATTTAAGAGGGTTGGGTTCTAAGCTAGATGTTGGTACAAATGTGACAGGTCCCTTATCTTTGTTCTTTCATTGCCAATGCATGTGTGGGGTGAATTTAGGTCACCCAAAGATTTTTATATTCTAAGGAAGATTAGAAAGATGAAATGTATCATAGGTCACATACTCTCCCAATCCATTATCTAAAATGGTGAAATGATTAGAAGATTTAGGAGGTGGCATGTGATAAAAGAAATCCAAGGTATTAGGATCTATGTAATTATCTGGTGAAGGATCAATAAGTATGACCTTTCATTTATCTTTCTTGAAACTTGGATTCATGCCATACTGATAATTATAGATTTGAAATTTGGCCTCAAGATGTTTGTAGTGTTCATATGGGTGTAAATCTCCTAGAATATTCACTTCTATCCCTAAGTGGAAAAACTTGATACATTGGTGCAACATTTACAGGACTGCATGAATATCATGTAACCAAGGCCTATCTAGAATCATATTGTATGATAACTCAAGATCAAGCACATGGAAAAGTGTATCATGGGTTAAAGGCCCAATGATAACTAGAAAACTAATGGTGTCTTGTGATTCTCTTTCCTAATTATCATAGGCTTTGATTTTTATCATTTCTAGTTGGAGATCTACCATTGTGTACCCAAGAAGCTTGATGAGCTTTAGAGATACTATGTTGAGGCCTGATCCATTTTTTATAAGGACACATTTCAATTTATGTTGCTTTATATAAAATTCTATGTACAATGGGTTATTATAGAGCAGTCCAAGGGAAGACACATCAATTTGGTTAAATGTGACTTGTTGGGCTGGAGCAAGGTGTCCAACCAAAGCTTGAAATTTATTAGGGGATATGTCACTAGCAATAGTGGATTGTGTTAAAAACTCATTCAATATGTTCTTGTGGATTAGTGATGTTCATAGAAACTATAAAATATAAATTTGTGCTGGTGTCTTTTGTTATTGTTCCACAATATCAAACTTCTTATCTTGGTTAGTATTGAATGGTTTATTCTAAGGCTAAATGGTTGGCTAAATGATAGGAAAAGTGGCAGATGGTTATGGGATTAGAATAGTTAACTTTAACCTTTGATTTGTGATTACACAATCAAGATTAGATACTAGACCATATTTACTAACAAATGTTGGGCATGGTGTGGGGCCAAATAAGACAAGTCTCAATTGCTAGTGCACTTTTATATGGTCACATGGCAAGGATGAGTTGTTGATATAAGGTCCAAAAGTGGAAGTATAAGTTTGATGGCTTACCTATATGTAGTCCCAGGTCAAAGAAGGATTATCCATGTAATTTGATTGAGTATTGTTGTTTAGCAATTGTCTAAGCTGATTAGTGCTTGGTCTGGGATTAATGGAAATGGTATTAACACTACCCCTTGTAATATGACCTATAACCCTATTATAGTCATGTGCAACCACATGGTAGATTTGTTGGTTATTACCATTATGATGTTGGTTTTGTCTGTTATTCTATCATTGTGGGTTATGATATTAATTTTGTTGATTTTGTTGGTTCAGCCTTTGATTTTGATACTATTGATTTTGCTGTTACACTAGCCATTATTATTATTGCTGATTATTCTATTGCTATTGATTGTTATGTTAGGGAAAGGGGTTTTGATAAATCCCAAGAGTTTGATTGGAAGTGGAAGCACAATTATCCAATGTTATCTCCCCATTCTCTAACATATTCTCAATTAAATGTTTGATTTGGACACATCTTTGTAGATTATGCCCATTGACCTAATGATATTCATAGATTTCATTTTCATGGTACCAATCAAGATAAGTAATTCCTTATGAATAATGTTTTGGTATAGGCCAACTAATTAGATTAGAAATAGCAATCTTGAAAAATACAGACTCAATAGGTTCTCCTAGGTCATTAAAGACATGATGTGCACACACAATTCTCCTAGGAAGCGGGGTTTACAACGGTAAAGGTTGCTATATTTGTTGCATAGGTCTTGGTTGTTGTGCTTGAGGTATTGTCTGGAGAGGTTTTTATGTAAGATTTAACTAAAAAAGTGGTGCAGATGATGTTTTCACCATTTAGACATGATGTGACTCAGTTGCTCCATTTATCATAACATTCCTATTGCGATTGAATTACTTCAATCTTTCTTGATTGTTGGCCTATGTCAGTTGCAATGCTTGTGCTTGCATTGGATGTTGGTTTTGAATATTTCCTTGATTGGTACCTAGATTTTGATTGGTTTAATTAAGCTTGAGGATCCATTTATTAATAAGATATCACTCAATCAACAAGCCTTTGTCGATGATTTCTTTGAAATTATGTGCACATTGTAGCTCCAGATGATATGTTGTCTCACTATGAAAATTTTTGGTAAACATAATGGCTAATTGTTTATCTAATAAATTGTGGGTGAAATAACTTACAAGGGCTCTCCATCACTGTAGATAACTTACAAAATTTTCACCATCTTTTTGTTTTGCTTGTGTTAATTTCACTAATGAAATCTCATGCTCAAGATTATAGGAAAAGTGCTACACAAACTTATTATAAAGATCATCAAAATATATTACTAAATTTTGGGCAAATTTAAAAACCACTCCAAGGCTTGTCCATCCAAGCTCTTTGGAAACAACAATAAAAGATATATGTCACTATATGCCACTAGTTGACATGCAACAAAGAACTTGATCAAATGAGCCTTAGGATCACCTTTCCCTTTGTATTTATCAAATTTTGGTGGTTTGCATCCTAAAAGAAATGGTATCTACAAACACTCCATGTTGAATAAATATGAACACATATCATCTAATTTGAACTTTTTAGTTTATTTCCCAACTTGAATGGTACTAATTGTATCCTTCATCTATTGCAATTCTTGGGATAGGAAATGAAAGGAACATTGGTTTGAAGGAGAGTATTAGTTTGGATAGATGGTTAAGAGGTCATAAGTGGGACACTTTGACTAGGGTATGATGGAGATATCTATTGGGGTATATTTATTTGGTTGAGAAATGGACCAAGAATATGCATACATAGATTATGATGTACTTGAAATTGTACATTTAATTATGCAGTATTCTAGTTTGGGTTGGAGATAAAGGTTTGAATTAGAATATTTTGTGGTTGGGATGGCAAGATATAAGTATAATATACCTGCTATGGTTGAAAAGGGACATGCTACCGACTAATCAAACCTAGTTTCCAAATAATAACTTGTGGACCAAGACCCTATCTCTAAACTTGTGCTACATTTTGAACCAATTGTTGTCTACTAGGTACTTGAGAAACATGGGAACCTCCTTGTTGTATGAATCCTTATGGGGAAGTGAAAGACGGTTAAATATTCAACATCTATTGCTGACTAATATTTACACATTTTTTACTAGTCATCACTTTGTTTTAGATTGGTACACTAGTTTATGACTGAAGAGGTATGTTTTCCATTATTTGGTGAGGTGGAAAATTAGTTTCCCCTTGTTAAGGTGGTAATATATTTATCCTCTATTACATTGGTACACTAGATTATGCCTACTATTATGGAATAATACTCATAACTTATTGAGGAGGAGTATGATTCATCACATTCAGCTATTGAGGTGTGACATTGGTTGCTAGTTGACTACCTAATCCTATTGGTTGCACACTTGAGAAAGCAACTAGTTGAGGTTGGGATGTAGAAAATCCTACTCCCTAGTATGATGGTCCACTCATGGTATTAAATACATACACATGTTTTTGATTAGTTGTTTGTGTATTATTACCACTTGGATTGGGATTAAATGTTGCTTGTACATTGTCCACTACATTTGGCTCACTATTATGTGTAGAGGTTGAAGACACTTCTTCAATAATGTGCATATGCATCAAGTTATCTACTAAAGAAATTTGCATGAATGGGTTAGAACTCTAATTATATTAACCAGTTAACTCTATCAAAACCCTTGTTGAAGGAACTAATCAATAAGAGGTTTGATCACCATGTTCATCTGATTGAAATTACATGCTAGATTTAGGTAGGTTTGATATGATATCTATATTTGGTTAAAGTGGTATTCCATGATGTTTTTGTCTTGATTAGATATATTAGGGCCTTGATACATTGTTTGGACTAGAGCCATAGGATTTCTAGAAGAAGCCTATTGACCATAAATGATATTGTGGGGAACTATTGCTAGGCTTGGTAAATTTTCTTGGGAGAAGTCTAATGGAAACTTGGCCCCTACCTTTATGGCTCTAACCAAAATCTCATCTTTGTTCTCTAAAAAATTTCAATCAAACAAAAATAGATCATATGTGGAAGCTGTATTAGTAGAATATGACTGTTGAAGAACCGACTTGTCCATTATGGGTATTGTGGCTAGGTATTATTCAGTTTGTTCTAAATAAGGTGGTGTGTTAACCAAATAATTAGCTAAGGGATCTTGGCTTTGTGACCCTAATTTAGTATTATAAGAGGGATAATAATCCATCTCATAAGGAATATTATCTACGTAGGGGTTTTACACCATTTCTTCCTACGTAACCACATTACTAATCCTTGAATTGTACACGAGTCCACTACGAGTGTAGGAATACATATTAGGATCCATAGTCAATGTTTTTGTGATAAAAAGGTCAAATAATTCCACAAACTCTAAAAAGGAAAATGTCTAAAATAGATGATGTTCAAACTTATTCTAGATTCATCAAAAGGATCAAAAGGTTTATGCAAATATTTAGTGAAGAAATAGACTAGAATTAAATGTCCAATGTCTCACTATTCACACAAAGATGAGCAAGTAAATAGGTTGAAAATAAAATTGACAAACTCTAAGGTCTAAGTTTTTCAAATTAGTCTTATCTAGGAAATTAAAAGTTGCTAGGTCTTTTGGCCAAACATGGTATCAAAAGCTAGAATCAAATAAGGCGTGTGCTAAGACTCTTGGCCAAACAGTGTCAAAAGATAGAATTTGAAATAGATGAAAGTTTTAATCTAATGGATTTGAAACACTTCTAAAAAACACTAGGCATTTAATTCTTAGACATGAACTCAATTAACTAGTTATAAAGTATGAAACAAAAGGCACTTTTGAGATAGTTTATTTTCTCACAAATAATGGTATAAAACTTGGTTCTTTTGACAAATAAGCTAGACAAAAGTGAATGATATAACTATGCTAGACAAAGGATAAAAAAGTACACTCAAATTGGTCTAAAAATGTAGGAACAAATTTGAACTCTATGCAAAAGGGTCTATAAAATAATATTTGAAATTTTTTTGGGCAGTGTAATGATGCTACACTACCCAAAAAGGTGTGGCTAAATGTTTGGTTCCAAAAAATCTCTAAACAAAGATAGTTTCCCACAATTTTGATAGCATAACACTACTTTTATTGACTCAAATTTTTGTGGTGCATGGACTCAAAGTGAAAGTGTTTAGCACAAAATGGCTTAAGTCTATCAAGTGGTGATAATATCTTGAGTCTAAAATGGCCTTCAACCCAAATTAGAAATTGACCCTAAGTTCCCTCAAGTTTAGTGTAAATGGTGAATCCACTTAACACATCAACCTTACGAACTTATAAAGGTGAAAATTTGAAATTAGATTATAAATGAAGGACTTAAACAACTTTGGCAAAGGTCTAGACTCAATTGGGTGGCATAATTGTGCCAAAGTGGATGATATGACTCCTAAGATTTTGATGGACTTTTAAACAAGCCAAATTGATGGTTTCACATGGGTAGCATAACACCTCTTTGTTAAAAGGATAATTAGGATCATGTGTTTTGGTTTTTATTGTTTGTTTACACTAATTTTTGACTTCAAACAAGACTTTAATCTAGGATAAAACTCAATTGATTAATCACTCTTAGACAATAAAATGACAAAGTTGCTTGGTATTATTGGAATCCATCTATATACATCATTTGAGAGGATTTTAGGTGTTCATCCAAAAGTAAATGTGCATTATATAGTAGGATTTTTACACCCCCTTTGTCTCAAATGACAAGACTATGACATGGACTTTGAGGCACACCTTGCACCAACAATACTTTTGTGGCAAGTGGGGTTTTGTCTAAGATCTATAAGTTTTTGAACGTTCTAGGGGAATAAATTGCATAATGAGTTTGATGACAAATCATTCAAAATAAATGCACATATTTTAGGTCTATATCACCTGGCTTGTTGCAAAAAAGTCTAGTTCTTTTTGTAACCACTACATCCTGCTATTCACTTAGTGTAGTGTGATGTCCAAAGCACCACTATGTCTTGTGTGTAACTCTAATTAGGATCCATATGAAGTCAATGCTGGGAGGTGAAACTTCTGGTCAAAGCTTCCCTAAATAACTTGTGGGAGGTGATGAAGTCCCCCTCACAAACCAATTTTGCATGAAAATAAAGAAAGCATGACATATAAAGACTTTAGGGTCATTTTCAAGGTCACCCAAACTTTGACAAGTTTTTAGGAAGTGATTTAGATGACTTTCTTTCTAAGCCTTGGACTAGGCTATTTGCAATAGGAATGATGCTTTTGATTCCAAGGTTTCCCTAAAGGGGATAAATGGAAGAGCATACATGGAATATCCCTCTTTTTCCCAAACAAAAATATAATTTAAAAAACTAAGTGAATAAAAAAAGATTGGAAATGTGAGTTCATTTTTAAGTCTAAATTTAAAAAATGAGGTGGTGTTCATTTGACCCCTTGGTCTTAGTTGTAAATTTGAAAACTAATGCTAAAAATATTTGTTAAGGCACCTTAAATGTTACTTTAAGCACCAAAATAATGTTCCTAATTAATTTTAAGCATGTCAAAGGTGATCTAAACATATTTTTAGCAAATGTCAAGCTTGGTCCTGCAAAAAAAAATGTTAGCATGTCCTTTAGCCTTGAAGCTATTTTGGGTTTGAAACAATAAACTTCAAAAAAAGAGCTCTTGAGTTTGTGTTTTAAGAAAAACACAGTGATTGACATTGGTTCTATAACTGATGATGGTTACACTTACTAACTAATGATGGTTATCTAACTGACATCGGTTATACCAATAGTGATCAATGATGGCTATGACAATTGATGATGGTTTTACTAATCGATGCCAGTTACTATGTAAACCTGTGACAAAGAAAAATGACAAAATCAAGTTAGAAAATCAAATTAAAAGAGTTTTAATGATCTAAATAAAGATTTTAAAGTTGTAGAATGATCTTCTTCATGTGTGGGATGTATTTGGTCCCATTGGGCATGCCATTATGTCAACTAGGAATTTGACTAAGAAGAGGAGATTAGTATGGTGTTAGTGAAAAAATGCACAAAATAAATTCACAAGAAACACACTAAGCTAACATCTTCATGCCTATTTACTAGGGTGAACTTAGTAACAAAAACAAATGACAAACACAACTAAAAAGTAAGGAATAAAACACAATAATTCTTTCACCTTCTTTGGATGCTCTAAATGCCTTTGTAGTAGTGGCTTTCTCAGTTTTGTGCTCATGAAGTCCTTGGTAATAGAAGCTTGTCTACCTCCATCTCTCATTGGCACCTTTGGCTTGTGGCTTGGCTTAGCTTAGAATAAATTTGGCATGGTAACACTAGTTTCATGAAGCTTTTTGAACCAATCATGTATTATATTTTTTTACAAATTAAGCTTATAAATGATGTTTATGGCCTCTCTATTTATAGATTTTTACAAATGACTAGAATCAACCTAAATTGTCCATCTCAAGATTGGGATGTGTGGCTAAGGATTAATACAATTATACAATTAAAATTGATAAATAGGCTCATCAATATTTGGGATAGAGGATAAATTAAGAGGCATGAAGGGCTTTGATGAGGCATGGAAGGCATGAATCCTGATATTTGTGGTATTTATGGCCTAGGAATGTCTTCTCAAGAAATGAGGTCACCTGATGATGTAGATATTCAATATTCATTTCTAAAAACATGTATTCAATAATATTCCATGGAATTATTAATTGGGATATAACTTGGATTAATTATCTCTTAAGCATGTTTAAGCACTTTATGCACACATTACTAAAATTGATTAGAATGTCTTGTTAGTGGTCCAAAATTTGATTGGATTGGAATTAAAATATGATGTCAAATGTGTTGGATCTGTTATCCCATTTAGGATTTTATCAACACAAAATAACAAAGGTGTATGTCTCATATAAGATATTTGATAAAAAGAGCAATTCTAGAGCACCCAGGGTGCAAAATTGGCATTTTGACCTGAAATGAAGTGATCAAAATTAGTTGGCCCATAAATTACATTACCTCATTTAGGGATACCCTAGCTAAAATCAACACTTGAATATGTTAGTTTCATATCATTTAGCATGTTTTAGTGTTTTGAGGCTAGATTATGAATTTTGGGTAGAAATTGGCCAAAATATTGATTAGAGGTTATTGGTGGCCACATTTAGGTGTCTACATTACCAACATTGGCAACCTTAATATTTGGGTGATCTTGTCTATCACACTTATTCACATTTTTTGTGCATGTTTGCATCTCAAATGCCCAATTACCTTTATCACCAACCTTGTGACTCATCATAAACCACAAATCAAACCTTGACTCGATTTTAGTTTCACCACATTGACTCTTAGTTTAAGGGGGAACACCTCCTCCCATACTCAGGACAAACAGACCTTTGACCAAGTAATCCATTTTTATTTTTCAACTGGTCAATTCAAAACCATATAACAAAAAGGGGTAAAATGTAGACACTATAAAATTTTACTAGATGTTAAAATGCCTCAAGATACCTTAGGTGTTGGAAATATTGTCATTGATGTCAAAGGTCTAACATTGGTGATAAAGGCCCCATAGCATTTAATGGTGTTTTTAATATTCATATCTTGGCTAATGTGTGTTAATATTTATTTAATATTAATGAATATATTTTTGGTTGCATAAAAGTCAAAAGAGGGTCCATGGAGAAGTCAAAGAGTCATGAGGTGAATATAAAAGAAGAATGTGATGCATTTTCCCATGAAGAGTCATCTTGAGGAATTCCAAGAGTCACCAAGTGAAGATAAAAGAGGGTATGGTGAATTTTTATATGAATAGTCACCTTAAGGAATTTGAAATGTCACCAAGATAAAGACAAAAGAGAAAATGATGCATTTTCTTATGAAGGGTCACCATGTGACTTTTCAAATGCAAGGATACAAAGGGTCATGCAAGATTGGTGACATTTTCCATGAGGATTGAAGGGTTACAAAGGGTGAATGTCAAAGGTCATTTGGAAATCTATAAATAAAATCTTGAGAAGCCATTTGAAATATGTAAGAGAGTGCATGGTTTGTATTTATTTTATATAAAAAAAGAGGAGAGAATAGAAAGAGATATTATAGAGCTCTATCATTTGTTGAGTAAGAAACATTGAGAGATAGTTGTATTTTATACATAAGAGGGGTTAGTGCTCCTATGGGTTGATGCTCATAAATCTTTGCAATGGGTAGGTACTCATGTGGGTTGGTGCTCATAAATAGTTGTTGTGTTGATGCTTGGTAAATGGGTTGGTGATACTGCAAGCTGGTGCTTGAAAACTTTGTAATTTGAGTTGGTTCTCTTTCATATACTTGAGATTATTCTCCATGGTTTTTCCCATTTTGGGTTTTCACATAAAAATCTGGTCTCTCTCTTGTGTGGTGCATATTTATTTTAGTTTTATTGCATATCTTGAATGAATGGTTAAGTGGAATTTGATTAAGCAAAAGATTTATAAGATATATGATATACTGATTTACCCCCTCTCTCAGTATATCTTTTGCTTAATAGTTGGTTTCAGAGCAGGTTCCTTTTGAAAAAAAATTACAGCTTGAAGGTAGATCAGGGAAAGCATGATGGCTATATCACATGAAGGTTTTTCTATAAATAAATAACCTTTGTTTGATGGGATAAATTATGATTTTTGGAGAATAAATATGATGACTTATTTTATGGTCCTTAGATTTGAAATTTAGCAAGTAGTGGTGGAGGAATATGAAGAGCCACATACACTTATAACTACTCTAGCAGAAAAGGAGGCAAGTGAAAATAATGCTAAAAATTTAAATGCTATTTTATGTGGTTTATGTGAATCATAATTTGTTAAAGTTATGTAATGTAAATCTACTCATGAAACTTGGGTAAAGCTTAAGAATATTTACAAAGGTGATGAAAAGGTTTAGCAAGTAAGCTTCAAATTTTTAGAAGATAGTTTGAGAATTTGAAGATGAAAAAGGAAGAAAATATAGTGAGTTACCTTTTGTGATTTGATCAAATAGTTAATCATATTTGAGGTCTTGGAGAAAAGTTAGAAGAATCAATCGTGGCATAATTTTTTTTGAGATCTCTACCATTGAGATATGATGCAAAAGTTTTGGCAATTAAAGAGATGAAAAATTTAGCCAAGCTAAAGATGGATAGGGTACATGGTATTATTACTACATATGAGATGTGGACTGAACAAAGAAACCCTCAAAGAGAGAAGATGATTTTAAGACATCAAAACAATAGAAGACTAAGATTCAAAAATCAAATGATAGCTCTAGTGATAATGAAAATGACAATAGAGCTCTATTCATCTGCAAGTTGAAAAAGGGCATAGGTAAATATCAAGGAAAATTACCTTTTAAATGTTTAAATTACTTTTTAAAATACCTTTTAAATGTTTAAATTACATTTTAATTATCAAAATATTGGAAATTTTGTAGCTAAGTGCCTAGATAAGGGTAGTGGTGATAATGAATAAAGAAAGTCTACATGCAAAAAGAATTTCAAAGGAAAATTCAAAAAGGGATTCAAGAAGAAGAGTTTATATTCTAAAGATCCTAGCTTAGTCAAAGATAGTGGAGTCAATGATTTAGAAGAAGAAGAGATTCTATTCATGGCCATACATGAAGATTTCTCTATAAGCAAAAGTATAGGTGATCAATAATAAAAACAAGATGAAGTTGAAGTGAATCTAGAAGGAAAACTCATTTGTGCCTTAGAAGAGTTAAAAGCTCTTGAAAAGAAGAATCAAGGATTGAAGCTCCAGATCAAGAAAAATGAAAAGGAGTCAAAGGAAATAATTAAATATATATAAACACACTTTGAAGAAGCTAAGAAGAATGAAAAATATCTAATGTTATAGTTGCAAAAATTAAGCGAAGAATGTGAAAGGTATGTTATTGAAATTGCTTCTTTAAAAGTAGATCTTGAGAAAACAAATAAAGCAATCAATTATAAAGCAACCAATATTTCAAAATTTGAGAAAAGAATTGATATATTGAATAATATATTAGAAATTGAAAAATAAATATTAGATAAGATAGGTATTGGATTTGAAAAGAAAAAGAGCTATGTTAAAGATCTTACAAAGGAGGAAACAAAAAAGGAAGAAGTTAATAATATAGAGGATATCTCAAACAATGAATGCTAAAAGGAACAAAGCTACAAAAGGAAATCAAGTCAGAGATACACAAATAGGATCTATTTTCATGGTTACTATTTTTATTGTATTGGATATGGTCATAAGAAAATAAAATGTCAGAAAAGGGCTAGCAATTTTAGAAACAAAGAGAAAGAAACTCATGTAGAGACAAGTAGAAGCCATAACTCTTTTGCTTCTCTATCAGGATTTAATGAAGAGGCCATAATACGTTACAAGTGTGACAACTTTAAACACATAACCTAGTACTATAGAAGTGTATTTGAGTTAGTCAAGGAGGACCAGAGTTTCAAGGCTCCATTCATCAAGAAGAAAGTTTAGACATGTTCATGGCAAAAGAAACAATCTGAAAAGTCTATGTTAGTACAGACAACTTTGCATGTAAGAAATGATGAAATTACATAGTTCATTGATAGTGGATGTTCAAGATAGATGATAGGAGACAAGAGAAAGTTTATAAACTTGAAGAAGATCAATGGTGACATAGTGAAATATAGAGATAATACTACTGCTAGAATTACTAGAAAAGGTACACTAATTTTGGATAATGGTAGAACTAAAACTAAAAAAATTTTGTATGTAGAAGGTCTTAATCATAATAATTTTAGTGTAAGTCAAATTTGTGATTAGGGGCACACACTAAAGTTTTATTTAGAAGGTTATCAAATTAGGAGAAAAGTTCAGATGTGTTGGTTGCAGATGCTTAGAGAATAGGCAATAATTTATATATATTATCAGACATCAAAGGTCAAAGATGTTGTTTGAGTAATATTGAAGAAAGTTGACTATGGAATAAGAGAATGGGACACATAAATTTTGAAAATATTATCAACATCAACAAGAAGCAAGCAGTTAAAAATATTCCAAAGATTACAAAGCCATCCAACACGCTTTGTGAACTTTGTTAGCATGGGAAACAAGCTAGAAGGTGGTTCAAAATAAAAGAATACTCAACCACTCAGATGTTAGATATTTTTCACATTGATTTGTGTGGACCTATGAAAACTCAAAGTACTCAAGGTGATAAATATTTTATGTTTCTTATTGATGATTTTTCACCTATGACTTGGGTAATGTTTTTAAATAAAAAATAAGAAGATTTTAGACATTTCAAAGCATTCAAAGAATTAGTTGAGAATGAAACTAGTTTGAAGATTAAGTGCCTAAGATCAGATTGAGGAGGAGAATTCATTTTAGATTAGTTTATTAATTTTTTTGAAGACCATGGAATAAAGAGACATTATTCAGCAGCCAAAACTCCATAGCAAAATGGAGTAGTTAAACAAAGAAATAGAATAGCTCAGGAGATGGTGAGGATAATGCTAAATTAATCCAAGATACTAGATAAATATTGGAGAGAGATAGTAGGTAAAATAGTGCATATCTATAATAGATCATTATTGATAGTCAATAGTGACAAGACTCCTTATGAGCTATGAAAAGATAAACCAACTATAGTTGATTAGTTCAAAGTTTTTGATGGTAGATGTTTCATAAAGAGAACTAATGAAAAATTGGGTAAGTTTGAATCTAAAGTATATGAAGGTATATTTCTTGGTTATTCTTGTAAAACTAAAGCTTATTAATGTTATAAAAAAAGAACCAAGAAAATAATTGAAAGTTCAAGTGTCAGGATAAAATAAGATGGAGCATAAAGAATCAGTGATCCAATAGACATTCTAAAAATCATTGAAGAGGAAGATTTTGAAGAATTAGATGAAGATGAGAAGGATAAAAAGGACACATAAAACCCATCCAAATATGTCTAAATAAATCATAATGAAATTGGCATCATTAGGGACATAAATAAAGGAATTTGCACCAGAAGAATGATGGTAAGTGAATTTGGGCAAGTTAATTTCTCTTTGTTATCCAAATTTTACCCTAAATTTTTTTCAAATGCTAGACATGATAAGTGTTGGGTTAAGGCAATGGATGAAGAATTAAATAAAATAGAAAATAATGATACTTGGGAATTAGTGCCTAGACCAAAAGATCACAATGTGATAAGAATAAAATGGGTTTACAGATATAAGTTGAATGAAAGTGGAGAAGTTACCAAGAATAAAGCAAGATTAGTATGTAAAGGATATGCTCAGATTGAGGGAATAGATTTTGAATAAAATTTTGCACTAGTGGCAAGGATAGAGGCTATTGAATATTTCTTGCATATGCAATGTTTAAAAAATTTAAAGTGTTTCAGATGGATGTCAAGTCTACTTTCCTGAATGGGAATCTAGAAGATGTCTACATTGAGCAACTAGAGGGATTTATTCTCTCAAATGATAGTAGCCATGTATGTAGATTAAAGAAAGCACTGTATGGATTGAAATAAGCTCCTAAAACTTGGTATGCAAGACTTGATAAATACCTACCGGATCAGAGTTTCAAGAGAAGATTTGCTAACAATAATCTCTATATCAAAATAAAAGGAGAGCATTAGTTAATTATTATGGTATATGTTGATGACATAATATTTGGAAGTAACATTGAAAAGATGACAAAAGAATTTTTTGATAATATGCAAAAAGAATTTGAGATGTATATGCTTGAAGAATTGTTATTTTTCTTAGGGTTGAAAATTTCTCAATTAGATAAAGGAATTTTCATATCTCAAAGTAAATATGCCAAAGAAATATTGAAAAAGTTTGATTTTGAGGATTATACACCAGTTGGTACACCGATGGGTATAGGGAACAAGGTAAGTAAGGATGAAGATTCAACCATTATAGATCAATCTTTGTATAGATCTTTAACTGGTAGTCTTTTATATTTGACAGCATTGAGGCCAAACATTGGTAGTCTACATGCAGTAGGCATGGTTTCATGATATTAGGAATACTAAAAGGAGAGTCATGTTCAGGTTGTAAAGAGAATATTTAGATCTATTAAGGGGACATTGGATTATGGATTATGGTATCCCACAGGTAGAGATTTCACTTTGGTTTCTTAAATAGATTTAGATTGGGTAGATTTATTGGATGATAGAAAGAGTACAAGTAGAGGATCTTTCTTCCTTAGTGATAACTTAGTATCATGGCTAAGAAAGAAGTAGAACTTGACATCACTTTCCATAGCTGAAGTAGAATATATTGCAGCAGTATTGTGTTTTACTCAAATGCTTTGGATGAAGCAAAATTTGGAAGATATCAAAGTAAAATATGATGAACTTATTTATATTTTTTGTGATAACATAAGTGCTATTAATATTTTGAATAATCCAGTGATGCATTCAAGAAAAAACATACTCCCATCAGATATCACTTCTTGAGAGAGAAGGTTATAGATCAACATGTTAAAATGGAATATACCAATACTATAGAATAGATTGCAGATATTTTCACAAAGGCACTACCAAAAGACACATTTGAGTATTTGTAGGAGAAGTTGAGAGTAATTTATTTTACTTCCTACCATTGAGGATTAGTATCAATTGAGGGGGAGCTAAGTGTTAGCTCTAAGATAGGCTGTTTGCCATTGTTGTCAAAGGGAGAGAAGAATATAAATAGGTACAAGAATAGGTATATGTACAAGTGAAAAAAAAGGTGAAAAAATAGGTACAAGGAATAGGTACAAGTTGCTACAGTAAAGAGGAATTACTATATGTTTTTTAGATGGAAGTATGTGTAGGTTGGCATGTGCAGTGTAGGTTTTAGGATGTGGCAGTTTCAGTTAAAATTTGCCATCAATGACAAAGGGGGAGATTGTTGGAAACATTATCTTTGATGTCAAAGGTCTAGCATTGGTGATAAAGGCCCTATAGCATTTAATGGTGTTTTTAATATTCATATCTTGGCTGATGTGTGTTAATATATATTTAATATTAATGAATATATTTTTGGTTGCATAAAAGTCAAAAGAGGGCCCATGAAGAGTCATCTTGAATAATTTCAAGAGTCACTAAGTGAAGACAAAAGAGGGTATGGCACATTTTTCCATGAAGATTCACCATATAGAATTCAAAAGGTCACCAAGATAAAGACAAAAGATGAAAGGAGATATTTACGTATGAAGGGTCACCATGTGACTTTTCAAATGCAAGGATACAAAGGGTCATGCAAATTTGGCACCGTTTTCTATGAGGATTGAAGAGTCACAAAGGGTGAATGCCAAATGTCATTTGAAAAGTTATAAATAAAGGCTTGAGAATCCATTTCAAATGTGTAAGAGAGTACATGGGTTGTATTTATTTTATATAAGAAAAGAAGAGAAAATAGAAAGAGATATTGTATATCTCTATCATTTTTTGAGTAAGCAACATTGAGAGATAGTTGTGTTTTATACACAAGAGGAGTTAGTGCTCCTCTGGGTTGGTGCTCACAAATCTTTACAAGGGGTTGGTGCTCACAAATAGTTATTGTGTTGGTGCTTGGTAAAGGGGTTGGTGCTTGAAAACTTTGTAATTTGAATTGGTGCTATTTCATATACTTGATATTGTTCTCCATGGTTTTTCCTATTTTGGGTTTCTACATAAAAATCTGGTCTCTCTCTCTCTCTCTCTCTCTCTCTCTCTCTCTCTCTCTCTCTCTCTCTCTCTCTCTCTCTCTCTCTCTCTCTCTCATGTGGTGCATAATGCTTTTAGTTTTATTGCATATATTGAATGAATGGTTAAGTGGAATTTGATTAAGTAAAAGATTTATAAGATATGTGATATACTGATTCAACCGCCCTCTCAATATATCCCATGCTTAACATTAGGGACCACCTAACCCTTCTCAACCCACTAACCAACCTATCAGACCTTCAATCTAGTTAGCTACTTAGATAATTAAATTCAATAACTTACTAACAAACCTTAACCCACCCCTTTTAACTCACCTTGACCCTTTGCCTCTAAGACACTTGACATCTAATGGTCAGCTTAATCATCAATCATTATCCTGACCATTGATGGTTAGGCATTCACCCTTCTAACACATCACCATATATGTACAAGCTAACAAGGAAAAATTAAATATGTTCACCTTATATGGTGTTAACAAACTCCCAATCAGTAATCCAACCTACTAGGGAACCTTTTATCCTCTATCTCTCTTTTATTATAAAAGGAGGGGAGTAGGAGGTGAAAAGGATCCATCATCAAAAGCATTCTTACACACAAGTATTCAAAATTTCTAGCCAATCTTTTTCCAATGATTTAGTAATAGCAATAGAGATTTGAACCTCTATCAAAATTAATCTCCAGGAATAATTATTATTACTCTATCAAAATTGCTCCAGCCATCAATCATCAGCCACTTATCAAGTACTAGGTATATTTATACTTCAACATTGTTATTTTGGTTTCTCACCTTTCTACCCCATCAGACCTTTCTACACCTATCTTCTAATCTCTCATTTTTGATTAGATATTGAATAGATAATTATCAGACCTTTGACCTAGCCTGTAACCTCTTTTTTTGAATACTTTTAGAATCCATAGAGAACTATCAACATTTACTTAACCACCAATGGTCACCTTCAACCGTCAATGATTACCCAACCATTGATGTTCAACTTAACTACTGATGGTAAGCCCAACCATCAATGGTCACTATGGAGTGAAATAACAACAAGTTATCTCTAACCCTTTACCCCTAACCAAATATGACTTTTTGTGCCTCTACCTATTCACAAACCCTTACCTAAATGTTTAAACTTGATCTATTATACTTTACCACTAGTATTAACCTACTTTTGCTATATTTAATCATTTTCTCTATTGAGTATTTATCTACTTATTGTATTTCATTTCAATTAATTTTTGTTATTTAATTCAAGTATCTTTCTTTTATCATTTCCAACTTAATTGTTATCAAAGAGTGGATTGGCAGCCTCTTAGTAAGCTCACACTTCTTGGATCTAGCTCATGTTAGGAAGCCCACCTAACTATTTTGCTAATAACCCCTTTTGTTTGTACTTTCTTATATATATAGGTATTCTTTCCAAGACAAAAATGAGATCTCTACATTTGTCTAGATTATGCACACATAATAACTAGGTATTCTACCACACCTTTATTACTATTTTTTATCTTCTTCCAAAATTAAGAAATTTATCTCGAGGTAAAAGTACTATTACTCTACTAAAATTTCTCTACCCATCAATCATCAACCACTTAAAAAGAAATAGGTATATTTATACTTAAACATTGTTATTTTGGTTTCTCACCTTTCTACCCCATCAGACCTTTCTGCACCTATCTTCTAATCTCCCATTAATGACCAGATCCTTAATAGACCATTATCAAACCTTTGACCCAAATTACAAACTCTTTTTTGGAACACTTTCAAAATCCACAGAGAACCATTGATGGTTACCTAACCACTAATGGTCACCTCTAACTATCAATGTTTACCCAATCACTAATGGTCATCTTAACCATCGACGGTCAAACAAACCACTGATGGTCACTATGGCATGAAATAAAAACAAGTTATTTCTAACCCCTTACCCCAAACCAAATATAACTTTTTTTTCCCCTATCTATTCATAGAACCTTACCTAATTTTTTGAACTTGATTTGATCTACTTTAACACTAGTATTGACCCACTTTTGTTATATTTAGTCATTTTATCTATCGAGTATTCATCTAATTATTTTATTTCATTTAAATTAATATCTAATATTTAATGCAATTATATTTATTTTATCATTTACAAATTAATTTTTATCAAAGAGTGGATTGACAGACTCCTAGCAAGCTCATGCTTCTTGTATCTAGTTCACACTAGGTAGTCCACCTAACTATATTTTTAACAACACCTTTTGTTAGTACTTTCTTATCTACAAGTATTAATTCTAAGACAAAAAGGATATCTATACATTCACTTGGATTATGTGTACATAACAACTAGGTATTTCAACCACACCCTTATTACATGCCTTGACAACAAATCATGATACCTCATTAGGATAGGTAGGTTCTAAGAGTGGTTTAAGTACAAACTTGGTATAAAGGTCCTACCCCTGTAGGCCCACCTTGAGACTCTTATGAGTGTTCCAATGTCTCACATACATGATCAAACAACCTCATACAATAAATCATGCCTGTGTCCACTCATCTCACCAAGCCATCATAATCATACCTTCTCACAAGGTGCCATCATGCCATGACTGGGCTTTGGCTACTTAAGCAATTAACATCAAATACCTACTACCTATGAATTTTGAAAAAATAGAAACAAGAAAACAACATTCATAACCACTAAAATACACTACATACCTCTTTACATTCTTACATATACAAACTTGCCTTAAACATTGATATTCATGCCTCATTAGGCCAGGCAGGGTTTAAGGGAGGTCTAGATGTAGACCTAGACTGAAGGTTCTACCCATATAGGCTCACTTTGAAACACTTATAAGTGACTCAACACCTCATACTCATGCTCATATAAACTTATCATTCTCTCACATGTTTTATAGCTCTCACCTCATCATGCCACCAACTCACACTTGTACTATGCCATGACTAGACTCAAACTTTCAATGCACTTGATGCCTTGAACTATTATTTCCATGTCATAACCTAAAAAAAAAACTTCAACCAAATAGATATAATACATTAGTTACCTTCAAATTATATTTTGCCTTCAAATTCATCTTGGCACATGGCTTCCTTGTCATATCAAGCTCACAAGCTCATACCTCAAAGATCACTAATCATGCATCTTCACTAGATGCACCTTGAAATCAATGACAACCATTCTAAAAAAAATTCCATTTTTCATTAATGGAAAACATACTAAAACCTGGTCATTCTCATCTCCCCCATACTATTATTTCTCCCCCTTTGACATTAATGACAAAGGGTCTTCCACAAATTGTTATCTATAATGACACCTTCTTGCAATAAAAGCTCAATGCACATAATATGAATCATTACAAGAACATTCTCCCCCTTACTCCATGCATACCTACCTAAAATTAACTCATATCATAAGACCACTTTCCATATCCTTGACATGACTGATATGACTCAAACTTTTGATCACATACTAGGCCATCATATTCTTGACATCAACTAAAGAATTAAGGAATCCCCTTTTGTATTAAAATATTGAGCTCACCATATGAGCCATTAAGACTCTTAGACCATCCTCATCTTCCTTCAAACATATTTATATAAATACCACTTCTCAACATACATCAATTAAAACTACCAATTGCTAGAAATAAGGAACAACTTTTTGCTTATCTCTCATATACCAATAACAGTTCTAGCTCTATCAAAATTCTTCAACATGTAATCATGATAGCTACCAAGCTAATAATAAATAATGAGTGTCTCTATGAATCCTAATGGAGTCACCCCTTATAATAGGGCACTATAACAACACAAACTCATGAGATTCCAAGATCTTCATGCTCTCACAAGACTGATGATCCTTTAAGATCCTTTTAGGATTGATTAGATTATTTGGCTTGGCCTCTTAATCATCTATGTGGACAATAATATGAGTTGATAATGAACATTCTTGATAATATTTAATATCTAGTCCATGATATACCATAAGAAATAATCTACTTTATCTTGTAGACTGATCAAGACTAAGCTTGACTGTCTTTGGCTTCCACACCTTGGTTTGTCTTATTTATTGAAGTCTAGAATCTAGAATCTTCTTGTTTTATCTTGATGATTCATGATGAAAGAATATTTAAATGTGAATAATGTTAAGACAATTATATCAAACAACATCATTCATATATCTTGACTAATGTGGACTATGATTCCTTCCATAGTCCCATGAGTACTCATTCTTGGAGTGTCTTATACACTCACTTACTCTATGACCAAACTAAATACATGAGAAATAGTAAACATTGAATGAATTTTCATACCTTATAGCATTAGGTTATCTAAAAAAAATTGCCTTCATATTGTTCTTGAGGTTGACCTTATTTTTTACATTAGCATTCTCCTTATTATCCTTTTGATGTGCTTTGAAACTAAGACTTGCATTATCATTGGTAGACTTTTGACTACTCAAAATGTCATATAGAGCCTCAGTCTTCTTTTCAAACTCCTTATAGATCTTCATCTTGTTATTTTCTTTATCTAATTCTAACTTTAAGGACTCCATTTTTTATTCATATATGGTGCAGTCTTCTTCCTTAGATTTTAGGCTATCAATGACTATCTCCATCTAAGCTTCAACTTGATTGATGATCTCATCATACTCCTTGAATGTGTTACTCAATATCTCTTCAAACAAACCAATATATTCTTCATAGTCCTTAACTAATGAATTCAATTTATAATTCTTCCTTCTTTGTAACTTTAACTCCTCTAGAACATTCATCAATTCTACCTCAAGGTTCACTTCAGCATCTTCTTCATATGATTATTCATCATCCATAAGGACTTTCCCTTTAGAGCAACCCTCATTGTCTATTTCTATATATCCATGAATAGATTTTTATTGTTTTCATGATCATTACTATGATCATCACTGTTAGATGTACTTGTGTCACTTAAATTATATGAGTTATTATCTTCTTTGGTATAGAAACTTCTCTTGTTCTTGAATGACCCTTTCTTGTCTTCATACTTCTTAAAATATTTCTTGCTTTTGTCAGGGTTATAGACATTCTTATCATCACCATGATGTTTATCATGTTCTTCATCATGCTTAGTCTTATCCTTTTTAGGATACGTATATGTAAAGTGAACAATATTACCATAATTGAAACATTTGAAAGGAAACTTACCCTTGTACTTACCATATCTAATCTTCAATTTTTTATTAAACATGGCTATCAATTAATCATCATCAATATCTAAACATACCTAATCCTTGACCTTATTTATTTTTGACTTCTTCTTAGCTTTGAATGTTGCTTCCTTCTTGGAAGTTTTTCCTTCATTTTTTATCATCTCATAGGTAGTCAAGATGCCATGAAGCCCATCTACATGAAGTGTGTCTAGATCTTGCATTTTTTCTACTAAAGACACCTTTGAATCAAATTTAGAAGTTAGGGATCTCATTACCTTTTTTATAATTATAGACTCTTTCAATTCTTCTTTGATACCTCTAATGATATTGAAAACTTCATCAAACCTTAACATGTAGGATGCAATGCATTCATATTCCTTCATACTCAGAATTTCAAACTACCTTCTATGAATCTATAATTTAGCCATATTCACTTTGGTGTCTTCTTCATAGATAGTCTTTAACTTGTACCATATCACATTAGCTAACTCATTATGCATCACCTTCACAAACTTTGATTTTTATAGGCCATATAGAATGGCATTCATTTCCTTGGAATTGCTCTCACTTTTATTCTTGCCTACTACATCAATTAGAGGTGTAGGAGGTTGAGTGTATCCATCCACAACTAACTACCATATTGCATGGACCATTGAAATCAAATAGTTTCTAATTATTATGCTCTAAAATTCATAATTAGTCCCATTTAAGAATAGAGCCTTACTAGTAGAAAAACCTCCTTGAACTTGACTACTAGCCATCCTTGCTTTTAGGATTTCCTTTAGGCTGTTAGGCCTACTTCAAAGTATTGGATTTTATACCAATTATTGGAATAAAAATGAATGAGAGATAGGGGTGAATCAATATTTAAAGCCTTTCTTTCAATTACTATTGATTCAATGGATTGCACCCTCTGAAGGGAGGCTCAACTCTCTTCATCCATGCGACACAATGGAGACATCCCTCTTGTTGTGGGTTAAAAATGTGAGGGATGAATCTCTAGATTAGGGGATAACTCCCCTTGATAAACTTGAGGCCCTAAATTTCCTACTACTAATAATAGGGGGGATGAAAAGGGAGAGAAATACTATAAATCATAACCTAAACTAAAGCGGTGAAGCACCAAAATGTTTGGTCTACTCAGCTTTGACATACACTTTACACTAGAGACAAGAAAGCATACACTTCATTAAAATGAGAACCTTTCCTACATTAGAGTTTTAATAGGGGTCCTATGGAGATATAGGGAGGAATAACTACCAGAGGTGTTCTAAGACACACTATGGATAGCTTGTTTACATGCACCTATACTCTATTTTGGACACTTCTTGTTGACCTGGAAGAGAAGAAATCATAATACACTAGATAAGTTGGATTAAAACTATGAAAGCATGAAATAAAATGACTTGAAACAAGATCAAAACCATAGACATATACAAAAGTCTAAACTCAAATGAAGGTAAAATGCTATGTCTAATTTAGGGTAAATTCCTATAGGGCTTCGCCATACAAGTTGAGACATTTTTTGTTTTTATAAAATGAGAGGTTAAAAATATATATAATGATGGAAGCAAGATGGTTGACATCATTAGGAATGGAGACCCATGCTAAGTCAAACATCTACTTAGACAAGAAGCCATGCTACTTTTGTATCCTCAAACTGTGTATGGGAGAGCCATGTTGTAGATTGTCCATCATCACTTCTACTATCCTTGGGCTACAAAAGCATGGGAAACCCATTCCCATCAACTAATAAAGTCATTCCAAGATACTATGACTGATTGAGCCCTTTTCAATGTTTGGATGCAATTGCCTATGCATTAATGGCTTGGCATGAAAACATGGGCTACAACTCTCTATAGTTCAAAAACTAATCTATTTTATTGGTTTTTTATAGATATATTCTACCTAAACTTATTAAGTCCCTTGGCTGAGTTGTATATGCCACTTGTCTTATTCTGATTGGTCCTTAATTCTACCCTTTGTCTTTGTCAGCAGGTCAAATAGTTCTGAGTTTTGTATTTTCTACTTTGTCTTTACTTAGGCTAATTTCTCCTTCAGGCTTGGCTTTTTTTCTCTCAGGTTCCTTTTCTTGCTTGCTCATTCGTTTCTTATTTAGGCTTTCTAGATTTTATTTCTAAATTCCTTTAGACAAAAAGTTCGAAGGAATTCCTTTGGACAATTTTGTCCAAAGAAATTCACTGTTGATCTCTCTATTGTTTTGTCTCTTTTTCCCAAACTTTCCTTTAGACAAAATGTCTAAATGAATTATTTATTTTGGCACTAGCTTTTATCAAAGGGCAAGTGCCCTTCAAGCTTTTATCTTCATCCCTTGCTTTCTTAAAGTTCCCTCCATAAGGGCCATCTGAGCTCTCAAGTTACCCTTCAGACTTTTAAAAAAAGGTCCACTTTGTTCATCATTTGCCCCTTGCAATGGCTCCTTGGCCTCCAAATTTCCCTTCAAGGAAATTGAAAGGGTCCCATTTCCTACCCAGGTGTCCTCCACAAGGATATTTTGAGTCTAAATTTGCCTTTTGAAATGATTTTAAAGGTCCCATTCATCACCTAAGTGCCCTCCATAGGGGCACATACCCTTTGGGAACCCTGCAAATGACCCTTTGAAAATGTAAAGAAGTCCTCTTTCTTTGCCTAAGTGCCCTTCAGAAAGACACCTACCCTTCAGACTTTTTACAATGACCCTTAAGCTTTTCCACTTGGTCCATTTTGCTGACGAAAATCCCTCTGAAGTAATTCACTTTCATTTTAAAGTATCCAAGACCAAATTAGGGTCTTTTGGGTTGTCAACTCATAAAGTTTTCTAGTCAAGGCACTTTGTAAACCTGATTCCTTCTTAATAGACTAATTTGTACTTCTTATAAGATTCTACTTTGGGTTTCACATCAACTCCTACTTATAAGACAAATGAGTAAAGCCATTTGGAAAACCCGATTTGGTTTAACAAGACCAAATCAAGGTTTATAAGTGGCTTTACTTATAAATTTTACAAGTGGTTTGTAAAACCTATAATGCACTACGAAGACCCAATCGAGTTTGTCCAACATCTTGATTTATGAAGTTTTTACAAGTAAAGTTGTTTGGAAAACCTGATTTGGTCTGTCAAGACCAAATTAGGTTTTACAAGTAACTTAGCTTATAAAATTTTCATAAGTAAAGTTACCTAACAAACCCAAAATCCACTTGGTAAGCAAAAGAGGAAAACACTTGGTTTTTTCATGGGAAATGGTCTGATAGAGATCATTTTGCATAAGGTAGCTGAGGGATGAACTACCCAAAACATGGATTAAATGAATCTTGTAAATAAAAAGGAGGGGGTGCCTAGTTTTGCCCTATAGGACCAAAAATTGGTCAACACATTTGGCAACTCACAGGGGAAGCATGCTTACTATTCTTGAGAAGACTGGTAGCCTCTAAGTCCATTGGGTATGGAGTTAGGATGCATCTTGGAGAAGTTAATAACAACCTTGTAAGGACCTATGAACTACCAAAAATTTACCTCAAACAACAAGGAAAATAACACAGAATGAGGTAAAACAACAACACACATGTGCAACAACACTTAAGGAAAATAAAGATAGCATAAATAAAAGTAAACTACTAGTATAACTAACTAGATACATTTACCTCCCTCCTAGATCAATGGGAAAACTTCTTAAGTCTCCTTCATGGCAAGAAAACTTATGGTGCCAAATAAGTGGTTGATTGGAATATAAGCTTGGTGACTTTCTCTTCTTACATTCCACCTTGATGGGCTTGTATCTAAGTGGATCAGGGTCAAACATGCCTCCAACATATATGTATTCATATTAATCTTTGAAGGTTACCCCATGCTAGACCTTTATGCTAGTGTACTTCACCAAGAAAATAATGGCTGCTAGCTCATCACCATAGGCCTCATCTAGCTCATAGCCCCATTGATATGAATCATGGGCCAAATTTTTCCCTTCTTCTTCATTTAGGAGCCTATCAAGTTGACCCTTTACTTTATCATCGTGGCTCTTTTGAATAAGGGTGACTATTGTGATGTCTATATTGAGATCACAAATTTCTTGCTCTTCCCAGAGAACATCACCTTCTTGCTTGAGGCTCCATTCTTCAAAGATTCTATCAAAATGAATAGCCCTCTCTTTTTCTTGCTTAAAAACAAGAGTCTCTAGATGTTCAAAGACATGTTCCTAAAACACCTCCATCTCAGGGTCCATGGCATGGTCACTATCCTTATCAAAGCAAAAACGAAGTTCATCAAACAAAAGGGAAGAGATCTTACCATGCTTATATTCCTCATCATCCATTTTTGACAAATAAAGTTTGTCAACCTCATCTTTATATTGCTAGAACATCTGCTTGTATTCATGACCTATGTCTTCTCCATATTTTATGATGTCCTCAAAGGAAGTATCCATGATGATCACCTCCTCATTATCACTCATGAGAGCTTCTTGGGCAGATACAAATTGGATCCTCTCTTCTTTAGTTGCCTCTTCCAAAATAGGTTCCTCCTTGAGAAGGAGTGAAGTAGAGCGATGATGGATAAACTCATGTGGAAGAAGAGGCAATCCTTGAGCTAGAATCAAATTATTCTCTTCCTTATATTTGACCATCACTTCATCTACATCAAATATGGCTTGATGAATCTCTTGAAGGGGTGTAGATGGGGTGTGTTTAGACATAAAATCTTATGCTTGGTCTAAACCATCCACCACACCTTGGCTGAGGAACCTCATTTTGAAATCTAATGTTTCATTCTACTTGGTTATATTCTCTTGGAAGAGCCTTTCTTAGAGATCATGAACATCATCATGATGAGTAGAAGTAACTTCATCTTCTTCAAGGCTTTGAGCAAAACCTTTCTCTTCTTTTTTCCTACCCCATGATTATATTCTCTCTTTCCAACTCATAACCTTGGGGATAGAAATATTCTCTTAGGGATAGGTAGTAACTTCATTCTTCTCAAGGTCCTAGGTTGGTTCATGATAAACATTTCTCTAACTTGGAATCTTGGCACCATGGTGAAAGACTTGAGGAGGTTGAGGAAGACTAAGAATGATCTATTCATTCATAGGAAGAGCTACTTGAAGAGAAGCATGTTGCTTTCCAAGAGAGATAGGGTAACTTATTTCAAAAGAGGATTCAAAATCCAAGGAAATAAGGATGGTATTTCTATGTGAGGCTACTCTAATGCCCTTTGGTGTTGGAAAGCTAGATGCAAAGGATTAAGAGCAGGAGTGGTTAATGCATTAGATGAGCTAGAAGATTGGATTTGGTGAGAAAGAGTTATTTGGTAGAAAGGCATTGGCATAAAATAGGGGACTTTATTTTTATTAGGATGGGGATGCTTTAGGATGGGAAAAGGAATGCAAGGCTAATTTCCTTGAATTAATAGACTCTTCCATCTTGCTAGTTCTTCCTTCACGGATTAAAAGTCTTGAGCTTGACTAAACAAGCACTCATCTTTATACATCATATTTTACTGATATCTATTCTACTCCTCCAATATTTCTATCTCCATCACTTACTTCTCAAACTCCAACATTATGTCCCTTACACTAGGTGAAGGGAAACTAGGAGAGCTACTTGAGGTGATTCCATGAACAACCTAAGCTTGATTAGAACTATATTAAGGAACACAAAGCCCATGCTACTTAAAAATGGGATTATACATACCAAAATGCAATTTCTTGATGGCACCATGATTGCTTAACTAGTTGATTCAACTAAGAATCACCATTAGTGTTGGGTGAAAAGCCTCCAAAGGTTGGTTGGTTGAAGAACACACCAAAATTCTTCAACTCTTTAGATAAAACACTTATCCCACTGGGTGTGCCAAAAATTGTTTACACAATAGATTGCACCCTCTAAAGGGAGTCTTAGCTCTCTTCAGCCATGCAATATAATGGAGACATCCCTCTTGATATGGGTTACAAATATGAGGGATGAATCTCTAGATTAGGGGCTAGCTCTCCTTGATGCACCTCGAGGCCCTAGATTTCTTACTACTAATAATGGGGGGATGAAAAGGGAGAGAAATATTGGAAATCAAAACTTAAAATAAAGTGGTGATGTACAAAAATGTTTGGTCTACTCAGCTTTGACATGCACTTTACACTAGAGACAAATAAGCATACACTTCATTGAAATGAGAACCTTTCCTGCACTAGTGTTTCAATAGGGGGTCTTATAGAGATACAAAGAGGAAGAACTACCAAAGGTGTTATAAGACACACTATAGATATCCTATTCACATGTGCCTATACTATATTTTGGACACTTCTTGTTGACCTACAAGAGAAGAACTCACAGTACACTAGATATGCTAGATTCAAACTATGAAAGCATGAAATAAAATGACTTAACATAAGATCAAAACCATAGACATATGCAAAAGTGTAAACTCAAATGGAGGTAAAATATTATGTCTGATTCAAGGTAAATTCCTACAGAGCTTCACCATATAAGCTGAGAGATTTTTTTTCTCAAATGAGATGTTACAAATATATAGAATGCTAGAAACAAGATGGCTAACATCACTAGGAATGAAGACCCATGCTGAGTCAAACATCTACTAAGATAAGAGGCCATGCTACTGCTAGATCCTTAAAATATGTATGGGAGAGCCATGTTGTATATTATCCACCATCACCTCTACTATCCTTAGGCTACAAAAGCATGAGGAACCCATTCCCATCAATTGACAAAGTCATTCCAAGCTGTGACTGACTAAGCCCTCTTCAATGTTTGGATGTAACTGGATGTGCATTAATAGCTTGGCATGAAAACATGCACTATGACTCTCTATAGTTTAAAAAATAATCTATTTTATTGGTTTTTGGTAGATAAATTCTACCTAAATGTATTAACTCCCTTAGCTAAGTTTTCTATGCCACTTGTATTAGTCTGATTGGTCCTTAATTCTACTTATCTTTATCAGCAGCTAGAATAGTTCTAAGTTTTGTCTTTTCCACTTTGTCTTTGCTCAGGATAATTTTTCCTTTGAGCTTGGATTTTCTTTTCTCCCAGGTTCCTTTTCTTTCTTGCTCATTCATTTGTTCTTTAGGCTTTCAGTCTTTTGCTTTCAAATTCTTTTGAATAAATTTTTTGAAGGAATTCCTTCAGACATTTTGTCTGAAGGAATTCACCATTGATCTCTCTTTTATTTTAGCCCTTTTTTCCTTAACTTTTCTTTAGACAAAATATATGAAGGAATTCTTTCTTTTGGCATTGGTTTTTCCTAAAGGGCAAGTACCCTTCAGGATTTTATCTTCATCCCTTGGTTTCTTAAAGTGCCCTCCATAAGGTCCATCTGAGTTCTAAAGTTATGATTTGGAATTTTGAAAAAAGGTCCATTTTTTTCATCACTTTCCCCCTGCAAGGGTTCCTTAGCCTCCAAATTGCCCTTCAGGGAAGTTGAAAGGGTCCATTTCTTACCCAAGTGCCAGTCACAAGGACACTTTGAGTTTAAAATTACCTTTTAAAAGAATTGTAAAGGTCTCATTTGCCACCTAAGTACCCTCCAAAAGGGAACATACCCTTCAAGAATCCTAAAAATGACCCTTCAAAAAAGTGAAGAAGTCTTTTTCTTTGTTGAGTGCCCTCTGGAAAGACACCTACCCTTCAAACTTTCTACAACAACCCTTCAGCTTTTCCACTTGATCCATTTTATTGATGAAAAACCTTCTAAAGTAATTCACTTACCTTTCAAATCATCCAAGAGAAAAATAGGTTCTTCTACATTTTCAACCCATAAATTTTTCTAGTCAAGGCACTTTGAAAACCTGATTCCTTCTTGATAGTTTGATTCAGACTTCTTGTAAGCTTCTACTTTAGGTTTCACATCAACTCCTACTTATAATAAAAATGAATAAATCCATTTGGAAAACCTAATTTGGTTTAACAAGATCAAATTGGGGTTTGCAAGTGGCTTTACTTATGAATTTTACAATTAAAGTGCTCTACAAAACTTGGAATGCACTATGGATACCCAATCAGGTTTGTCTAGTAGCTTGACTTAAGAAGTTTTTACAAGTAAAGTTGTTTGGAAAACCTGATTTGGTCTATCAAGATAAAATTGGGTTTTGAAAGTAACTTAGCTTATAAACATTTCACAATTCACCTAACAAACTTGAAATGCTCTTGGCAAGCAAAAGAGGAAAACACTTGGTTTTTTCATGGGCAATGGTCTGATAGAGAACATTTTATATAAGGCAGCTGAGGGATGAACTAGCTAGAACATGGATTGAATGAATTTTGAAAATAAAAAGGAGGGGGTACCCAATTTTGGCTTTCAATACTAGAAATTGGCCAATAATTACACTTAATCAATCATGAACCATTCAAATAAACATATAGATCTAACAAGTATAAGCAACTATCCACATAAGCATGAAACACAAGAACACATCACATATGTGGGATACCATTAAGGGGAAAAAATGCCATAGATATATAAAAATTAACTACATTATTATAATACATAAACAAATTTTATTTAAGCACCAACTTCACATGGAGAACCAACCTCAACTAACCAAGCACCCACTTGACTAGTCTTTAACAAACACCCAATTGAAAGGAGGTGCCAACCCCCTAGATGATTAAGAAAAAAATCAACCACCTAATTTATTTTATCACCTTTATAACACCCAATTTATCAACCAATTGATGATGACCACCTCTTCATCACTTCATATTCATATCCCTCTCAAACTACCTTTTAGGCCTCTTTGTTCAATTAGGTCTCTTTAAGAAAAATTAGGTCATATGACCTTGATATTCATATGAAATCACACATAAAATATTAATTATAGACTGTATATACTCATCTAATGGTATAAAATTCCTTTGTATTCTCATTAATGTCCTATTTCATTCACATACACTCAACTCACACAAATAGGACTAAAACTACCTTATATATATATATATATATATATATATATATATATATATATATATAATTCTTTGTTCATATACTAAGTAGTCATAAAACACCTTTAGCCTCTTATGTCAGCCATAAAATAGGTCTTAGGGAATATTTTTGACATGAATCAACCAATATTTGAGTACCTTTTTGTTTGTCATGACTCAATTAAGCCTCTTTTTCCTTTTAGGTCTCATGGAGACCTAATTGCATTAGGTCTATCTAGTAACACATTACCATTTGATCGCTTGAAACACCAATCACATCCATATACATCAGTATTATTTCATAAAAAAATCATATAGACTTTATCCAACATCATATGAGATCCATAACACTTTTTAGGTCCAATCACCACTTGTAACACTCCATTAACACTATTCACATTAGGCCTTTAAACACAAAGAAAAATCTGACTTGAACAAATGAAGATAAAACATCATTTAGAAACACAAAAATGACAATAAATAAATTATAATGAAACATCATAACCTAAAAAATATCACCATCTACATTAGACACTTCAAATTAGGGCATAGGGATTCAAACTCATCACTACTACTTGCTTACTTAGAACTACCAAGACTATAAAAAATAGAGTCATGAAACATTGACCTTAAATGCCTATATGACCAATTTAAAAGACTTAAAATGCATTAAAATTATTTTATGACATTTAAAAACCATATTAAAATATAAATATCACATGGTATAATGGAAACTATTGGTCTTACAGACCAATTTATTAACCTCGCTATACATAGCCCTGACTGAGCCAGACAAGCCATTTTAGATTCATCATTTTCACCACTATACTTGAATTCCAAGATTCATACTAAGAATGAATATGAAAAAATATTCCCAAAAAACATCTTCATACATTTTTTTTCATTAGTATATCATGATAACACATTCTTATTAATATTCTCACCGTTGCTTAGGTTTTTCACTATTTACACCATTAGGCCTGTTAGTGACTAGCTAACTTGGTTGAATGGTTTAACACACTTAATGGATAGAAACTATATATAAAACTTCATGTACATGAAACATGAGTCTTTAACTTCTTCCTCCATCCATTTTCTTACTATGTCCAATGCAACTTTTGACTTCTACAATAACTTCTTCAGAAATAATCATATAACTCAATATTTTCTCTCTCCTCTCTCTAAAAAATACCACCTAGAAGTACCTAGGAGAGTCAAATACAAGATCCCATAGATTAAATGAGCATAAAATCCATTTTTTGCACTTTTTATCAAGATCTTCAACATCATTCCTTATTAGGGATCTAAGAGGGTTTAAACCTATTTCCACTCTTAATAGTCGTTCATAAAGCATAGCCCCTCAATCCAAAAATTAATGCCTATAATTTTTATCTAGGAACCCTTTCCATCTACCATGAATTTATTAGGTTCCAATTAAAATGTTTAATTATCTAATGATAATAATAAAATCCTTCTCTTGTTGAGAACCCTTAATTATGAGCAATTGAGAGACCTCCAAATAACTTTTCATGCCTTATCCTTCAAACTAAGACCTTAAATTGCATGAAAAAACTTGAAACAACATACCTCAGATTTTAAAATGCTTACATGATCTCAAACACCTTGAAATATGACCATGATCCCTCATTAGGCCACATTCTTTCTCTTTGATCTTCTAAACCTTGACTTGCAAACCACATTAAGCCTTAAAACTAACATTCATGCCTCTTTCCATGCACTCTCCACTTCAATCACATCGTCAATCAATCTAACTCAAGCTTAAACATTTCCATTCATCCTTCACATGCCTTGACAATAGATCATGATACCTCATTAGGCCAAGTAAGGTCTAAAAGTAGTCTAGGTACAAACTTCTCACTCATCTCACCACACCATCAGACTCCTATCTTCTCATAAAGTCTCTTCATACCATGACTAGCCTTAGGTTACTTAATCACTTGACCTTAAAGACTTGATAATTATGTATTTTTCAATAATATAAATAATAAACACACATTAATACCAATATAATACACTAAAAACCTCTATACATGCTTACATATGCAAACTTACCTTGAAAACTGATCTTCATGCCTCATTAGGCCAAATAGGGTTTAAGAGAGATCTAGATGCATACCTAAACTGAAAGTTATACCCCTGTAAGCTCACTTGAAACACTTTTAAGTGCATCCACACCTAATAATCATTCTCATACAACCTTATCATTCTCTCACATTCTTGATATCACTCACCTCATCATGCCACTAGCTCATACTTCTACCATGCCATGACTAGAGTCAAACTTCTAATGCACTTGATGCTTTGAGTTGTTCCTTCCATGTCATAACCTAAAAAAAAAAAATCAACCAAGAAAATATAATAAATTAATTACCTTAAAACTATATTTTACCTTCAAATTCTCTCTTACCTTTAGATTCTCTCTTGCCTTCAAATGCATCTTGTCACATGGCTTCCTTGTCATATCAAGCTCACAAGCTCATACCTCAAACACCACTCATCATGTATCTTGATTAGATGCACCTTGAAATCAATGCCATAAACTATGACATCAATGACATCAAAATTGAAATTAATGATAAACATTATCAATAAAATCCCCTTTTGTCATTGATGGTAAACACACTACAACTTTATCATTATCATCTCTCCCATACTAGTATTTCTCCCCCTTTGACATTAATGAAAAAAGGTTTTCCATAAACTATAATATGGAATCACACCTTGAAACAAAATATCAACATATAGAATATGAATCATTATAGGAATGCTCCCCTTTACTCCATGCATACCTCCTTCAAATGAATTTCGATCACAAGACCACTCACCTTATCCTTTATATGACTGATATGACTCAAAACTTTGATCACACACTAGGCCACCATATTCTTGACATCAACTAAAAGTTAGGGACTCCCCCTTTATATTCATAGCTTGAGATTAGCACATGAGTCATTAGGAATCTTAGACCATCCTTATATTCCTTCAAATATCTTGTTACCAATACCACTTATCAACATAGATCAACCTCAACTACCAGTTTCTAGAAATAATGAACAACTTTTTTCTCACCTTTGATATACCAAAAACACTTCTATCTCTATAAAAATTCTTCAACATGTCATCATGATAACTACCAAGCTACTACTAACTATTAAGTGTCTCCATGAATCTTAATGGAGTCACCCCTTACCATCCAAATCTCCATGATTGCACAAGACTTATGATCCTTTTAGGCTTGATTATCCTCTTTGACTTGGCCTCTTCATCAACTGTGTGGATAAAAATATAATTTTATAATAAACATTCTTGATACTCTCTAATAATTTATCTATGATGTACCATATAAAATAGTCCACTTTGTCTTGTAGATTGATCATGACTAAGCTTGACTATCTTTGGCTTCCACACCTTGGTTTATATTCTTTCTTGAACTCTAGAAGCTCGAGTCTTCTTGTTCTATATTGATGATTCATGATGGAAAAATATTACAATGTGACCAATGTTAAGACAATTATATCAAACAACATCACTCATATATCTTGACTGATGTGGGTTGTGATTCCTTCCATAGTCCCATGAGTACTCATTATTTGAGGGTCTTCTACACTATCTTTCTCTATGACCAAACTGACTACATGAAAAACAATAACCATTAAATGAATTTGCATACCTTATGGTGTTAGGATGTCTAAAAAAATTTGACTCCATATTGTTCTTAAGATTTACCTTATTTTCCACATTAACAATCTCTTTTTTCTCCTTTTTATCTACTTTGAGACCAAGCCTTGTCTTATCATTGGTAGACTTATGAATACTCAAAATGTCATCTAGAGACTTAGTGATCTTTTCAAACTTCTCATAGGTCTTCATCTTGCTAGTTATTTGATCTAATTCTAACTTTTAAGACTCCATTTTTAATTCATATTTGGTGCATTATTCTTCCTTATCTTTTAGGCTAACAGTGACTATCTCCATCTAAGTTTCAACCTAATTGATGATCTCATCATACTCCTTGGATGTGTTACTCAGTCTCTCTTCAAAAAAACCAATATGCTCTTCATAATCTTTAACTACTAACTTCAATTTATGATTTTTTCCTTTTTTAAAAATTTAACTCCTCTAGAGCACTCATCAATTCTACCTCAATGTTTACTTTAGCCTCTTCTTCTTCTAATTATTCATCATCCATAAGTCCTTTCCATTTTGAGCAACCCTCATTGTCTATTTATATATCCATGAGTGAAGTTTCATTATTTTCATGCTCATTACTATCATCATCACTATTATATTTAATTGTGTCACTTAGATTAGAAGAGTTATTATCTTCTTTGGTATAAAAGCCTCTCTTGTTCTTGAATGACCATTTTTTATCTTCATACTTTCTAAAATATTTCTTAATTTTTTTTAGGATTATAGACCTTCTTATCATCACCATGATGTTCATCATGTTCTTCATCATGCTTAGTCGTATCCTTATTAAGACACTTAGATTCAAAGTGACCAATCTTAACATAGCTAAAACATTTGAAAGGTAACTTACCCTTGTGCTTACTAGATCCAATCTTCAATTTCCTAAAAAACATGGCTATCAATTCATCATCATCAATATCTAAACATACCTCATCCTTGACATTCCTAGATTTAATTTCTTCTTAGTTTTGAATGTTTCTTCCTTCTTGGAAGCTTTTCCTTCATTTTTTATCATCTCATAGGTAGTCAAGATGCCATGAAGCTCATCCATCTAAAGTGTGTCTAGATCTTATATTTCTTCTACTATGGACACCTTTGAATCAAATTTAGAATTTAGGGATCTCAATATATTTTATACAACTGTATACTCTTTCAATTATTATCCAAGGCCTTTGATGACATTGAAAACTTCATCAACCCTTAACATATAAGATGCAATACTTTCAAACTACCTTATGTGAGTCTGTAGTTTAACAATATTAACCTTGGTGTCTACTTAATAGATAGTCTTCAAATTGTCCCATATTACCTTGGCTAACTCACAATGCATCATCTTCATAAACTCTACCTCTAATAGGCCACATAAAATGGCATTCATTGCCTTAGAATTGATCTCACTTTCCTTCTTACCTACTGCATCAGTTGGTGGTGTAGGAGGTAGAGTGTATCCATCCACAACTAACTTCCATATGTCATGGCCCATTAAAATTAGATATATTCTCATTTTTATGCTCTAAAATTTATAATTATTCCCATTCAAGAATGAAACCTTACTAGTAGAGAAACCTCCTTGAACTTGACTACTATCCATCCTTGCTTATAAGATCTCCTTTAGGCTGTTAGACCTAGTTTAAAGGATTGGATTTGATACCAATTATTAGAAACAAAATTACCAATAGGGGGTGGGGGATGAACCAATATTCAAAACCTTTCTTTAAATTACACTTAAGTAATCATGAACCATTCAAACAAATATATAGATCTAACAAGTATAAGAAACTATCTACATAAGCATGAAACACAATATCACGTCACATATATGGGAAACCCTCAAGGGAAAAAACCCACAAATATTTTAAAATGGACTATATTCATATAATACAAAATAAAATTAGTGAATTACCAACTCCACATAGAGCACCAACCCCAACTAGCCAAACACCCACTTGACTAAGCTTTAGCAAGCACCCACTTTCAAGGAGGAATCAACCCCCTAGTTAACTCAACACCAACTCATCCACTTGATTTATTTGATCACATTCAAAACACATTATTTATCAGCCAATCTATGATGACCACCTCTTTATCTCTTCACATTCTTATCCCTCTTAAAATACCTTCGAGGTATCTTTGCTCAAATAGGTATCTTTAAGACTGATTAGGTTATATGACATTGATATTCACATGTAGACACATTATCAAATTTTCATTATAGATCCTGTAGACTCATATGATGGTATAAAATTCCTCTTTCATCTCAATAATGTCCCATTTATTTCACATACACTCAACTCACATAAATAGTCCTAAAAATGTCATATATATACCATTCCTTGTTCATACATGACTTATTTGGAAAAAAATATTAACCTCTTAGTTCATAAATATGATAGGTTTTAGGAAACATTGTGGACATTAATAAACTAATATTTGAGTCCTTTTAGTCTGTCATGACTCAATTAGGCATCATTTTCCGTTTAGGTCTCATATAGACTTAATTGCATTAGGTATATCTAGTAACATGTTACCATTTGATCCCTTGTAACACATTTAACCTCCATATATGCCAATATTATTTAATACGTAAACAAAATATACCTTATAAAACATCTTATGAGCTCCATAACAATTTTCATGTCCAACCACCACTTATAACATGTCATTAGCACTATTCACATTAGGCCTTTGAACACACAAAAAATTATGTCTTAACAATTGAAGATAACATATCATTTATCCACACAAACATGATAATAAATCACTTATAATAAAATATAATTAACTCAAAAATATCACCATATGCATTAGACACTTCAATTCAAGGCATAGAGCCTCAAACTCATCACTGCTACTTACTCAGAACTGATAAGACTACCAAAAACATAGTCATGAAACATTGACCTTAAATACCTATATGACCAATTTAAAATACTTAAAATGAATGAAAATGATATTATAACATCTCCAAACCATATTAAAATATAAACATCATATGGTCTATGGTAACTATTGGTCTTACAGACCAATTTGTTTACCTCACTATACATAGACCTCACTAAGTTAGACAAGCCATTTTGGCTTCATCATTTTCACCACTATACCTAAATTAAAAAATTTATACCAAGAATGAATAGCACATACCAGTCCCAAAAAACATCTTCATACACTTTTTTTCATCATTATATCATGATAACACATTCTTATTCATCTTCTCATTATTGCCTAGGCTTTTCATTGTTTGCACCATTAGGCTTATTAGTGACTAGCTAACTTAAATGACCAATTTAGCACACTTTAGGGATATAACCTATCCAAAAACCTTCATGTAAATGAAACATAAGTCTATACCTTCTTCCTCCATCCATTTTATTACTATGTCCAATGCAATTTTTGACTTCTACAATAACTTCTTCAAAAACAAGCCTATAACTCAACATTTTCTATCTCCTATCTCTAACCAATACCACCTAGAAGTACTTGGGAGAGTCCAATATAATATAACATAGATTACCTAAGAATACCGATCAATTTTGGACAATTTTTATCAACATATTCAACATCAAGTCCTTATTAGGGTTCTAAGAGGGTTTAAACTTGTTTCCACTCTTAACAATCATTTATAAAGCATATCCCCTCAATTCATAAAATAATTCCTAGATTTTTTAGATAGAAAACCTATCCATCTACTAGGAATTTATTAAGTTCCTATGAAAAGGTTTGATGAGCTAATGATCATAATAAAATCCTTCTTGGGTTGAGAAGCCTTCATGCTAAGCACTTGAGAGACCTCCAAATTAATTTTCATGCCTTGTCCTTAAAATTAAGACCTTAAACTACATGAAAAAACTTTAAACAAAATACCTAACTTATGAAAATGCTTACATGACCTCAAACACATTGAAATATAATCATGACCCCTCATTAAGCCACACTCTCTCTTTGATCTTCTAGATCTTGACCTATAAACCACATTAGGATTTAAAAATGACATTCATGCCTCTTTACATTTAGTATCTACCTCACTCAAATAATAAAGAAACTATCTCATGCTAAAACACTTCAATTCATCCTTCACATGCCTTGAAAATAGATCATGATACCTCATTAGGCTAGGCAGCGTCTAGGTGCAAACTTGGTCTGAAGGTCCTAACCCTATAGACTCACACTAAGACTCTCATGAATGATCTAATTACTCACATACATTTTAAATAAACCTCATAAAACCAATAATGTCTATGTTCTCTTATCTCACCAAGCCATCATATTCATACCTTCTCACAAGGTCTCTTCATGCCATGATTAGGATTAGGCTACTTAATCACTTAACCTCAAATACATGCTACCTATGCATTTATCAATAATTTAAATAATAAAATAACATTCATAAATACTAAAATACACTACATACCTTTTTCCATGCTTACATATGCACACTTGACTTGAAAATTTATCTTCATGCCTCATTAGGCTAGGTAGGGTTTAATAGATGTCTAGATGTAAACCTAGATAAAAGGTTCTACCCCTATAGGCTCATTTTTAAACACTTATGAGTGCATCTACACATCATAACCATGCTCATAAAACATTATTAATCTCTCACATTCTTGAGATCACTCACCTCATCATGATACTAACTCATAATTCTACCATGCCATGACTAGACTCAAACTTCCAAGGCACTTGATGCATTGACCTATTCCTTCCAATTCATGACCTAAACAAAAACATCAACCTAAAATATATAAGACATTATTTGACTTCAAATTATCTCTTACCTTCAAATTCATCTTATCACATGGCTTTATTATCATATAAAGCTTACAAGATCATACCTCAAAGACCACTCATCATACATTTTCACTAGATGTACCTTGACATTAATGACATCAACTTTGACATAAATGAAATAAACCTTGACATAAATGACAAACATTCTCAACATTTTTAATTTTTAATTTTATTATCATCTAGTGATTCAAATAATGTTTCACTATAGGATGCTAATTTTAGACTTTGATTGTCTCCTAGTGCCTTAAACAAGGTTTCACTAGGAGATTTCTCTTTTCTTTGAATGTTAACTTTCTTCCCCATAAATTATGCCACTAAAATGTCACCGTGGATATATTTAAATAATGTGTGATTCTTTCAATCCCAATTGATGTTTTTGGGAGGTGGAATGCCAATATAATGGCTAGGTTGATTAATGGTAAAGGCATGTGTCATGGAAATGGAAGGGGAAAAGGCAACACAATTATCATAGAGGATAATAGGAGAACTTACATCAATTATAAAGGAAACATCCTCAAAAATCATGGAAGAATAAAAAATTATTTCAATTAGATATGTTGGAAATGTGGAGCCAATGTCATAAAATGCATCAATATTTTCTGATTCTAAAGTTGATTCTAACTCAAGAGGATCTAAACCTGATGTTACTACTAACATTGAGTCTTCTCTTGATGCTAAATCTGATATTAGTTCCAAAATGGAACTCAAATCTGATATTGATTTTGAAATGGAACTTGACTCTAATTTAATATTGTCCATAAGTACCTTGTCCACCTCTTAATTGAAAATAGAGACTTTAGGATTTAGGATTGTTTAGAAATTGGAAATATTTGGCAATGGATGAAAAAAGGTTTATGTCTCAATAATAATAGGCTCTTCAAATAGGGTTCATCAAAGATGGGTCATGTGTCAAATATATTCTCTTCATTAAATACATGTAGATAATCAATTGTTTGAATTTGATCAAAGATAGATGATTCGACAAAAATGTCATCAATGGTTTAATTATCTTGATCTTGCTTTGGAAGTGGACGTATATGATCATGATTGGAAAGGGGATCATGACATATTATGATCAAATAGATATAAAACTTGGACACATTTAGATTTTTAATAGATCATGGCCCTTGGAGGGGAAATGACATAATAGGTCTAGACTATTAGATTTATTGTGGTGTATCTTTAGGAATTCTAATAAAATAGTGTAAGTTATATATAGTAAAACCACCTAGAAGTTTAGCGCCAATTTTCCATAATCTAATAAGATATTCATACTTTTTGTCAAATATTTATTTATTTAATTTTTCTTGTTCATGATCTATACTAGACATATTTGGGAGGTATGGTTGATATAGAATAGTTGATTGGATGTGAGATGCCATGACTGAGATGAACCTTGAACTAATTACCCCAAGCAAGGATACATGTAAGGGGAAATGGATTGGAATAAAATTGGCCCTAAAAATGGTAGTCTTCGCATAAATTAAAATAGGCCCAAAGAAGGGTGAATTAACACATAATTGAAAAGGTTGAAATGGTATTGATTTTATTGGCCCAAACTGGGTGAATTAACACATATATGATTCAAATAAAACAAAATATGGATGACATGACTATGTTGTGCCCAACTAATAGGTGTGGGAGATAAAATGGAAAGATAATAATTATTTTGAATTATCATACAATTGATTTATACTTGAACGATAATGGTATAAAATTGAATTAGAATGGTAAATAATTGGTTTGGAATGGTACAAAATTGGTTTGGTACATTGTTCAAAATGAACCAGATTTGGCTTTGAATGGATTGGCACATAACTAGTTTGTTACAAAATTTGAAGTTGAATATGAATTTTATAGACATTGAATGTTCAAATTGGGTTAGTCAATGTAAATATCAAATGGACTAGTTCTATCAATGTTAATTTTGTCATAGTTTGGCACAAGAATTGGTACTTTGGTTTTGGAATTGGTATCATAATTTGACCTTGGATTGGAACTATAACTAGGTTTGGAACTAAATGGATGGCACATTGACATGGTTTAGACAAAGACTCATATTTTTTATCTTGATTTGTAAGGTTTGATATTGGGAACTTGACCTTGTGAATAGAGAAAGTATCCCTGATTGATTTGAGGCATTTTTAGGACCTTAGAATTTGTAAATATTGACATAAGAATTATAAATTTGGCCTAGAAATGTTAAATAAAGATCCAAACTTGGTTTAGATCTTAATTCCTAAAAGGGGTTGATCTTGACACAAATTGAATTAAAATTAGGAACATGGTTCAAAACTTGGAACTTAGAGGGAAAATCAGAATTGACACTTGAACTTGTACTTAGGTTTGGACTAAATTAAAAAACATAATGCACAAGTTTGACAAGAAATTGGACATTGGTTTTGAAATTAGTCTTTGGATTGGGACGAAGACTAGGTTTATTACTAAAGGGAAAACATAATGACATGGTTTAGATGAGAATTTGTACATTGGTATTTAATTGGTTTGAAATGGAAATTTTCATATTTACACAAGACTTTGGGTTTAAATTAGGTAGCTTAATGATGTGGTTTAGACAAGAAATGTAGGTATTTGGACCTAGTTGAGAAAAGTCAATTTTGTTTGACCCAAAATTTTGACAAATTAATGCTTCATTGTGTGGGTACAAAAATGGTTTGGATTTTTACTTGGTTTGTTTGATTTGATCTTGAGTGTGAATAATATTTCAACAAAATAATCAAGAAACAACACACAAGTAGTACAAGGCACTTTAGTAACTGATTCAAGTTTGCATCACATCCATTAATTTTTTTGAAACACTTGACTTGAGAGAGGATTATAAATTTTAAAGTTAATTAAATAAATTATTACAATTATTATTATGGTTTTAGTCCCCCCCTTTCTCTCTCAACATTCGTATGATAAATATGAACTTTAGGGGTAGTTAATTTTGTACCCTTATATCAATATATGATCCATAGCAAAAGAGGCATCTAAATTTTTTTACAATGGGATATCTATATGGTCCCTATATAAAAATCATAATATGTAGTACATGGGCACAAAAATATGTCAAAGAATAAATCCAAATAGGCCAATCCATGGGAGGGGTCTTGTCTCCACCGTAACCATGTTAGCCTTACCTTCTAAGTAGTAACACTTCCAGAGTTAGATTATTTGAATATAGTGTTTGATGTCTTGGTGTAGGGTTTCCCATTACCTTCATGATATTATCCTTGAGAAATCATGCTTGGCCATAATGACAACTATCTTCCATTTGTATACCCCATCAGATGTATGGGGTTGGTACATATGTTGAGGTGTTAATTCCCAGCCACCACACCCAATGAGGCTTACAAGAAGGTGATGAAATCCTAATTAAAAATTATAAAATAAAAACATATAAGGTATCATTTATACTAACTAATATTTGGGATAAAATGACTTGACACTTTGCATTTTTGATTCACCCAAAAAGGGAAGAGCATATGTGCAAAATACCTCACAAAACAATCAAGCAACAAACAAAACTTTTAATAAAGTAAATAAATTTGAAATGAAAAATATTTTTTTAAAAACCCAAGTTTAAGTCTGGACTTGTTTTAGTTCCCAAATTAAAATGTGAGATAGAAATTAATTTGTTTAACTCAAAATTCTATTTCTTTGGCCAAGGTCCTACATCAAACCAATCAATAGTTTTTGTTTTATTTTGTTATTTATTTTATTTGGGAAATATTAGAAAACCAAAACCTAAAAAATCAAAATATTAAAAATCTTACAAATACCAAATACCTTCAAGTTATAACATATATGTGTGAAAAATAAACCTACAAACTATAAAACAACCAAATGAAATAAATAAGTGAAAATAGTCAGTTAGTAAAATAAAAATATAAATTAAATTGTTACTAAATTTGGAGCTAATTGAGATAAGATATATAAGCACCGCCAATGAAAAAATTAGAAGAAAATATTTTTTAAATTAGAATATATGGCCTATTTAATAGCCATTTTTATTGAAAAATAGATAGTGATTGATTTAAACATTTATCATAAACTAATGATTAGATTGATATGAAATTTGGAGAGAATTATCTTAACATTAATAAAAAATTTAAACCAAAATTTAGAGAAAACTAGGAACTAATTTAAAAATACAACAATTTTACTATCCATTGTTTTATTTTTCTCTTTTTTTAGAAGAAAAATAAAAAAGAGAAAGATTGGATGAAGATGATGTGGGGTGCACAATCGAGTCCCATCATGAGTGCCATCATGTAGATAAGGATTTGATTACTAGAGGAAGATCCAAATTGTATGATCACAAATCAAACAAATAGTAGAGCATCAAAATATCTAGTATGCCTTTATGGGGGTGAGAAAATACAAATTGAAAAAAGGAATACAAACAAGAAAACAATACATATTACCTTATGATTTATCTTCTTACCAATCTATTGAATTAGGATTTGATCTTGGATTATGATATACAAGTATTTAGAAATGCTATTTCATTATGGGAAGCATCTCTCCTTGTTCACCTTGATTGTTGTGGCTTGGCATTATGATAAAAATGACAATGTTAAGGAAATTTGAAGCTCCTAGAATGATTCTTCCATAGTAAGTTTAGAATAGAGAAGCTTGTCTAAATTGGAAGAAGAATCTCTAATTTATAGACTTTTTAAATGGCTTTGAACCATCCATATTGATATGAGGATCAAGGATTGAGGATGATCCTAATTTTTAAATTGACATCATGGAAGACATGTGGATCTTATCAAGGAATCATATGAGACATATGTGGAGTAAATAGGAATCTAAGGATTATAAAATTAGAGAAAAATAAATCATGGAGGATAATGGGATTGGAGGTGGATTATAAAATTAGAGAGTGGAAGTTAATTTAATTTATGGATTTATAGAAATTGTGAATATATAAAATCCATGGAGTTTTTTATTAAGGAAGGATTAGTTAATTAATTTGGATTAATTAACTTAATAAAGATGTGAATAGTAAACCATGAATAGTGATAATGAATAGTAATGATGAATTAGAATTTAGATAAAAATAGAGATGATTAGGATTTAGTGAAAAAAGGTTAAAATCAACACAAAGTACCTAATTTCAAGTGTTTACAGGTGGAGGTAGGTTCTTATAAAAAGAATACTATATGGTTTTTGAACGAATCACATCGATGTATTGTTAAAGTTATCGACAATGAGTAGAGTTGTGTGTGTTTGTGTCATGAAAATAAAAAATGTGCCTAGGATTATATGACTATAAAGGTTGACTATATGTGGTATAGGTGGAACTTGATGCCTGTTATTGTATTAAGAATATCTAATATGCATGACATTAATTGGTATAATGATGAACAACCTTATGGAATTCAAAATATGTCTCATTTACCAATCATATAGGTGAGGGATCATACTTGGGCTAAGGTAAAATTTCATAAACATAAATAGGATGGATTAGAGTAGATTTAAAACTAGGCTTAGAAGCTAAAAGAGAAGGTCTTAATACGGGGCAAATTAATGTAGATGGAATTTTAGGAGGAAGAATGTTAAAAAAATCATAAAATTTATAAAATCAATGTCAAAAATAACTTAACAAATTTTAATGAATGGAAATAAGCAAGCAGTCAACATGGGATACCCTATCTAACAAGATGGATTGAATTTATGGATCACCATCCATGTTTGAATTTTGTCAATGATGTCACCAAGGTGACCAAGGATGTTGATGAGGTGTCATATGTGCTAGAATGATAATGACAAAGTGTGCTTCAATGTGCTTCAGTTTTCTTGCATAGTTATTTAGTGTTTGACTTGTATAGGAAATTGATGGATGATATTGATGATATGGTAATTTAAAAAGACCCTATGGGATTTTATGAGTGATTATAATGCTTATGTAAGGGAAAAAAATTCATCAAAATAGTCATATAAATACTTAAGTTCAAGTAGTCATCTTAATAAATAAAGTTGATTAAGTAGATTAATGATGTCATATTTCACAAATGTGAAGGTTTATAGAGAATTTTGATACATAGATGGATTTACCTATGAAATTTTATCATATGTCTCAAATTTTAGGTCTTGGAGCATAGAAAAAATTATTAAGGTGCAAAGTTGGCTTCTCAGACAAAGTGTACCAATTTCCCATATTTAACCAAATTTGTGATATCAAAGATCTACAATGAGTATTTAATCAATCACAAATCTAAAAATGAACATTTAATATTATCAGATAAGGATCCAGTAATGTGGATCAAATTCAAATAGTCAATATTACATGCACTAATGACATGTGTCACAATCATAGAGTTTGAGCAACAGATCTACGATAAGTATGAAACCTGTCAGGTAGAGATCAATTATGAGTATATGATCATGGAGTTAAGGATAAAAAACATGAATTAAGTAAATATTTAAAATTATGTTTATATTTCATGTATAATATATAAGTGGTGAAAGCACATTGACTGAATGGCATGGGGTGCAAAGAAGGCAAGTAGCATTGCCAAGTGACACGATCGTAGAAGCACAGATCTAAGATAAATAATGAGTGATTATAGGTTAAATACCAAGATAATCCTAAGGATATTGATGTATCATTTTTTTAAAAAATTTATAGGGAGAATTAGATGATGTCAAAGTGTTCTATGTTTAGCATTTACACAGTGACCATTGGAATTTGAATATTCAAATTAATGAGTGAAAACCACTCTGTAGTTTTTGATTTATATCTTTTGATCCAAGATGAATTTACTATTGGTGTAAAAGGAAAAAATGTAAAGGACTCAAATTATAATCTATATATATTGGATATAAAATTTTAATGTGTGTATAATCAAAGATATTGATATCTAAATTTAACTATGTGTTTAAGCATGTTTTGTAAATGACCCGAGAAAGAAAATTGAGTTGTTCTTGATAGTATTTTGATGCTTCAAGATGAAATAAATATTGGACAGTGTTTTATACTCTATGAAGAAAATATATTTGGATTTTATATATTTTATTAATCCAGTTTTAGTGTAAATAATTGATTATAAGTTGACTATGTTTGTTGAATGCACTTATATTGAGTGACCATGTTGCATGAGTGAGTTGAAGGTGTTCTAAGAATAATTGAAGAAAAAAATGAGTATGTATATGTTATATAAGTATTATTATAAAGTATTTATATCATTATTTTCCCATAATTATATATGGAGAGTCAAAATAACTTGACTATATTTTGATTGTGTGTGTGACCAGTCTGAGTGGTCATTTTGAGAGAGTTGTTTTTAGTGATTAGAGATTGTGTTGAAGTGTCTAAGGTACATGGAGGTGTTTCATAGGAATTTAATGTTTCACCCATGTGATATAATCATATAAATATATGAAATATTTAATTTTTTGCTTCAGAAGTTTAAGACTATGTTTTTTATGCATAAAAACCTAAAGAATAAGGAAACCTAATTGGTAGGTTCAAGTATTGAGTTAGTGTTCTAGGTAGCATGAACCCATATGATAATTATAAAATTTATATTCAAGATAGTTTTATGTGTTACAAGAATTTTTAAAATATTAATTTTGTCCAAGAGTATGAAAGAGTAATATGTGGATGTGAAGGCCTGATTGTTGTGGGTCTCATTAAGGCCTAATGAAGGATTTGAGTCTTAAAGACTATGGCCAACCTATGGATTAGAGTGTTTCACCCATGTAACATGTATGGAGACATATTTAAAAGGTATAAAAATTATTTTAAGAATATTAGATAACTAAGATGTATTAGATGAGTGTATGATATAAATACTAGGCATAGTCAACCTATTCAAAAGTTAACGGTGAGTGTGTATATGTGAAAAAGACTTGTGAAGGATATGTGAGCTATGTGGATGTATTGAGAGGAATATTAGAGTTTGGATCGAATGTATGACCTTTTAATCATAATTATAATGTTGAATCTATAGGTTTGATGTATGAGAACAAGCTAATATGTGTAGATTGATATAAAAGGTGTTTTTGGATGCCTTGTTTGTGTGCGAAGGTTTGAATGAGTGAAGAGGATTGAAGGAGATTGTTTTGTAGGTTTTCTCTATAATATTGAGAAGCAATCAAATTTATAGATTTTTTCATTTCATAGATGGTGTGTTGGTGCTTGTCATCTTTAGGGGTTGGTACTCCTTGTGAATTGGGTGCTTCACTAATGTCTGATGTCTGTAATCATATTATATGACAATTAATCTATGTGTTTATATTATTGAGAGTAATTTTTATCCCCCAAGAGGTTTTTACACATATATATTTTGTTATCTTGCTTATCTTTCATGTTCATTGTTATGAGTCAGTTATTTGCTTCTTGATTGCTTATGGTGTATGACTAAGGGTTTGAAGGATTTAGATTGAAGTTTTGAAATATCTTGATTCACTGATTCACTTCCCCCCCTTAATGATTTTACCTCTAACAATTGGTATTATATCATGACCTTATATTTAAGTTTAACCACTTGAAGGTAATCTTAGGTACAATGATAAGTTCTCAAGGTTTCTATATTAAGCAAGCTTCATTGTTCAATGGATCCAATTACAATTTTTAGAGTGCAAGATTTAAGACCTACATCAATTACTTATGGTTTGACACTTGGTAATATATTTTAGATGGTTATTCCATGCCACCTACTCCTTTAACAAGTGTTACAGATAAGAAGCTGAGTGATAATAAATCCAAAGATATGAATGTTATCATTTATGGTTTTTCTGAGGCTTAGTTCACCAAGTTAATCCATTTTAAGTCTAATAAGGATATTTGGGACAAATTTTAGCTTATCTATGAAGGATATTCAAAATTCAAGTTGGCCAAACTACAAACCTACCTAAAGCAATTTTCAAGTCTCAAAATGAAGGAAGAGGATAATGTGGCTTCCTATCTTCTGAGACTTGATTAGGTAGTAAACATGATCAAAGGCATGGGAGAGGTTATTGAAAAAGGAAATATAGTCCAAAGGGTGTTAAGGTATATCAATTTCAAATTTTATTCAAAATTTTCTACTATAGAATAAATTCATGATCTAGCCAAAATGAAGATATAGTCAAGCATCTTAGTTGTCAATTAAAAATCCTATCTACAAGCTTGAAAGCTAAAGAAGATGAGCATTCAAGGGATGTGATTGAAATGAGTCATTAAAAATTGAGTTAGAAGATACATATAGTAAGATTATGTCATAAATGATGTTTGAAAAGAACTCAAGTGATCTTGATAACATTATGAGTAGTCAAAGATGTGCAAGTGATATAATTGGTCTTGAATACATAGAAGAACAAAATAATATTACTCATGATGACTTTAAGACTTTTAAAAATGAGAAAAATTAGATTTTTAAGATTAAAAATTAGTAAATAAATGAAGTTGCTAATATAAGGAAGAAAAATCAAATTAAAAAAATAAAATGCAATAAGGTATGCAAAATTTAATAATTACTGCTACACTTGTAATCAATTGGGTCATAAGGTAAAAGACTTTTTAGGTATGAATTTTCTTGGAAATATGAATGGAATAATCAATCAAGTGTTGTGAGTCAAAATGAGTGCTATAGTTTTCATGACATGGGACACATTACTAGATTTTATCTAAATCAGGTAAGGCAAGATGAGTTCACTTCATGAAGAATGGTTTGCTACAACTGTGAGAGGATTGGTCACATTTCTAGGTTATACAAGCAAAGGCCAGCAAGTCAAAATAAGTTTAATCAGACTCCTCGAGTAAAATAAAGAAGGAAAGATAAAATATGGAAACCAAAAGTGGAAAGTATGTGCGATGATCAGTCTATAGGTCCAAGTGGATTACTTGCCATGGTAGAGAATGCTACAGAGGTTGAAGAGAATGGGGAGATCTCATTATCTACTTATTTTGGGAATGAAGAGGATAAAAGTGAACATCTTAATTTTGATGAGAAATTTTCTTATAAATAATATCAATTGATAATTTTAAGTGTTTATGCTTTGAACTATGAGACTATTACCTCAAGTGAAAAGGTATGCCAAGAATTTTTATTTTTTCCATATATTGACAAAACCATCCTAAAAGAAAAGGAGAATATTATTGTGGATGACCATGTTGCTTCTCTTAAGCCTAAAAATAAGAATAATAATTATTAGTATTGAATGACCAAGAAGGAGAAGGAATATGAGTAGTTGTGGGTAACTCCTAGTTTCACATTGCTCTAGGACATTGTGGGTTAGGGTGTCTCTATCTAGGCTTCAAAGAGACACTTGACAATAAGAGGAAGCATGATGGATACTTGTTGGGTCTTGGATAGTGTTGAATGATAAGAAATACATGAAGGTGAGTTGTCATATTAGTTTTTTATATGAAAAACATGTACATTTGTGTGTTCTTTTGTGTTGATTTAGTTCATAAGGACGCATGTTATGATATGCAAGAGGCAGTCCTTGGTGTAAAAATATAGTTCTTTGAGGGATAAGAGTATGCAGATGATTTGTAGTAGAATAAATGTATGGATGAAATCATATTTCATCCATAGTTTGTCTCTTGAGGTAGCTTAATCTATTGTAGTGCCTTGATATTACTTGGGAGTTTGGTTTCAGGTGAGTCAATATACATTATGTTTGTTCTCATTGTTTAGATCAGTAGTATGGTGACTCTTAAGAGAGGACTTGTGGGCCCTAGAAGTTCAGAGATTGATATGGATTTAGGGATAGCTAAATCAAGTGTCTTGAGTGTGGCATGATGCTTTGACATGTTTATTATAATCAAGATGTATTAAAGAGAAGATCTTGGTTGTATATGCGGTCATGATCTAAGGGCGACCATTTGTGAGATGATTCAATTCAATAATCTTGTGTTTTTTTTATGCTTCATCAGATCAAGTAGAAAAACACAGTTAAAGGTGTGAAATCAAAGATGGTGAGTTATCAAGATATTCTATTGCATAGAAAGACTGAAGACTAGGTTGATATGGAGTATGAGGAGAATGTTTTGTAATGAATAAGGTCTCAAAGTTCTATATATGACAAGTTATGCATGCCATGGAGTTAGGGGGATCTAACCTAGATAGTTTAAGAGGCCTAAAGAGCTATGAATGATGTGAGGGGGAGCATATGTGAGATGTTCTAGTCATGGTTGAGATTGGATGAAGAATTTTTATACAGATGTGAACTCAAGCATGTTGATATGATGAATTGATCAAACCAAATCATGTGTTATGATAATATATTAATTCCTCATGCATAAACAAAGGGGGATATTTTTAAATGGTCAGGTCCTAGGATCAGAGGATTGTGTAGTTGATTTTGAGAAAGAAGGTATGGAGTCAATTATGTTGTTTCATCATTATTGAAAATGGTCTGAAGATGCTCAAAAGGGTGGCTAATCTTAGGTGACTTAGGGGGAGTCCCTCTTAATGTTTTCAAGGCAATTTCATGTAATTTATGATGTTCATGTATGTTTTCTCTTCATAGAAGCTATGTATGATCAAATAAAAATGTAGTCATGCAACATGTTTGAGACCTCAAGGTAAGAAGAGGTATGCACAATGTTAGTGGAAGTCTGTGTCATATCTTAGAGGTTTTCCTTTCCTATTATTTTTTCTTGAAGTCTTTTTAGGTATGTAGGATCAGGAGTTAAGCCCACTTTATCATTATGTCAAAGGGGGAAAAAGTGCTTGAAGAGAGAGACAAAGTTTGAGCATAAGATTTTTATTGGTGTTTGACATAAATGGTAAAGGGGGAGATTATTGGAGTTTTTTCAATGATTTCTCCAAGGTAACAAAGGATGTTGACGAGGTTTCATATGTGTTATAATGATAATGACAAAGTGTATATTAATGTGCTTTAACGTTATTACATAATTCTTTAGCATTTGACTTGTATAGGTAATTGATGGATGATATTGATGGTATGGTCATTTTATAGAGATCATATGGGATGTTATGAGTGCTTATAATGCTTATGTAAGTGAATATAATTCATTAGAAGAATCATATGAATTTTTAAGCTAAAGTAATCATCTTGATAGATAAAGCTAAGTAAGTAGATTAATGACATCATATTTCACATGTGTGAAGGTTTAATTAAGATTTAGATACATGGATGGATTCCCCTATGAAATTTTATCATATGGTTTAAATTTTAGGTCTAGACATGGAGTGTAGCAAATGTTATAAGGTGAAAAACTGGCTTCTCGGATAGAGTTTACCAAGTTCCCATACTTAGCCAGATTTGTGATATCAAAGATCTGTGAGTGTTTAATTGAACCATAGATATAATAGTGAGAATTTAATCTAATCAAATAAGTATCCAATGGCATGGTTTAAATTCAAACATTCAAGATTGTATGTGCTAGTGACATGTGTCACAATCATGGAGTTTGAGCAGTAGATCTATGGTGAGCATGAAACCTATCAGATAGAGATCAATGGTGAATGTATGATCATGTAGTTAGAGATAAATAGAAATTTTTTAGTAAGTCAAAATATGCTTAAATTTCATACATAATTTACAAGTTTCATAATCACATTGACTAAATGATACAAGGTACACAGAAGGCACACAAAGCTGCCAAGTGGCATGATCACAGAAGCATAGATCTAAGATCAATGGTGAGAAATTATAGGTTAAAGAATAGGCTACTCTTGAGGAGATATATAGATTGAATTTTTTCAATTTTATATAGATAATGAGATTATTTCAAAGTTTTTGATGTTTAGCATTTACATAGTGACCATTAGAATTTGAATATTCAAATTAATGAGGGAAAACTAGTCTGTAGTTTTTGAGCTATATCTTTTGATCTAGGATAAATTTATTATTAGTGTAAAAGGAAAAATTGTAAAGGAATCAAATTAAAATATAGATACATTGGATATAAGTTTTGAATTTTTGTACACTCAAATATATTGAGATCCAAAGTTGACTATGTGTTTGAACATGTTTTGCAAATGACCTGAGAAGGAAAATTGAATTATTATTGATAATATTTTGATATTTCAAGATGAAATAACTATCGGAGAGTGTTTTAGATCTATGTGGACCTATTATGGATTCAAATATAACCCTTGGGAGAATTTATTTAGGCTTACCCTAGTTGATCCATAAAATGGGAATAACCTTAAGCTGTGGGTATAATGTAGTGAGATTGAACCTCTGGAGTAGGCTAGATTCATCTTTGATGATCATATAAACTAAAATTAATCCTAATGATTTATGAGAAAATGGTTATAAATGGATAAAGGTTCATAATAAATTAAAATTTTTGATGCACCAAATTCAAACAAATCTCTCATATGCATGGAGAAAACACTAAAGAAGTCTAAGACAATACTGCTTCACATAATCTCACAAAACTAGTTGGTTGCATTAGTATTCATAAATTAGGTTCAGAAAACATAATTGATGTAAAAGAGGAGTTATAAGACTCAATTAGAGCTTACATTAATGATAAAAATAACACTAAATTATACCTACAAATAGATTCATGACACTTATAAATGAGCAAGAAAGGACCGAAAGCATGGAAGATTTTCCTTCACAATGCAATAATGCACATACTTTAACAAACACATTTCAAAGAGGTAAGATAGGTAAGGAAAGTATTTATTGATTCAATATGTTTTTCATACAAGTTTTGATAGGTGTTTTCCTTATCAAAAGAGTCTCCCTACTCTTCTAGACTTGAGAGAGAGTCATGATCAGAAAATGAAAGAGTCTACCTCTTGAGTCCAAGAGAGAGTAGTTTCTAAAAACATTTACAAATTTGAGAATCCCTTGTTTCTATCGCTAATTCACTTTCTACATTCAAAAGATGAATAAAGAAACTAAAGAAATGGACAAGGCTAGAAGTACCTGGATAAAGATTGCGCACTGTAATCCAGATGTTTATGGGCACCCCTCTTTGGCTGTGGAGGAATGACACTGCAAAAGAAAAGAAACTTGGACAAGAAAATGTTAGATGGATAGGCAGTGGGTTGCCAAGCGAAAGCTGGTTCCCGAAAGTGTGTAAACTTCCTCAAGGGAGGTCAACCCACTAATAACAGACAGATAAAAGACTAAGGAAATACAGAATGCCAGAATATAGGAGTGATAAACAAATTAGAAATGAAAGAAAAGATCAATGATTACATGAAAGGAGTTGTCAGGCTGATGACAGTCGCTGAGGTCGGGAATGTTGTCGGCGTTGGTTGCCTGGTCTACCAACTTCGGTTATCCTACCGACGTCGGTCGGGGCAGTAACTGGCGTCGGTCGCGACAGTGGCCTGTAGTCAGGTCTGGTTAGGTTTCTGGACTATGGACAAGTCTGGTTTGTGAACAGGGTCGAGACAGAGTTCAGGGATGACTTTGAATGGACTGGGGAATGGTTTGGTTCTAATTAGGTGCCCTGTATAGGGTCTTTATTAGCAGGAGGGATGAGGGAGTTGTCCAGGATTGTACTGAAAGGATGATAGGTGAAAGGGAGATGGACAGAGGACAGGGCCTGAGAAGGCTTTTCAGCCTCTCAGGGGGTAGGACAGAGGGAGTGGGAGACAGCAGATACCAAATAATTGAACACTAAAGAAAAGAAATGAAATGAAATAATAGACTGTGCTTACCTTTTTAGCTTGCTGAATGAAGAGTGGGAGAGATGTTGTTGAGACCACAGAAGACTTAATCTCTGCTCAAGAATCTCTGCACCTGTTGCTGCTATTGCACGAGGTCCAGAGGGAGAAGAGTAGAATGCCAAAATGCCAAGAGAATTCAGTTTGTGAGCTCAAGGGGCCAGGGGCTGGAATGGATGCAGAAAGGAGTCTTGAAGGCTGTCGATGCTGACAGGATCGCCGATGTCGGCTGAAGGGTCGCCGATGTTGGCAGTGGCAGAATGGGGGTAGAGACTAAAAATAGCCTCTGCCCATTCTTGCACGCTGCCGGGCGAGGGATTGTGGGAAGAACGGTCATGAGGATGCTTAAATGGGCGTGGGAGGAAGATAATGAGAAGATTTGGCATAATAAAGGCTAGGAGGGAGGTGGAGGGATCCAAGGGAGGATCCAAGGTGGCAAGGGTGAGGTGGAAAGGGGGCCACTTAATTGAAATATTTAAGTTATTTTAATCAAATGAGTGGAGGGGACTAAGGCCAAGGGTTAGGATATGGGTTTGAGGTGGACAAGGGGGAGAACCAAGGTGCAGACACATTTATGGTGTCTACATTTGCCCCTTTTTGTCTTGTTGGTTGTTCTTGACGAACTGCAAGACAAAAATAGGAGTTGGTTGCCCCAGGAAAAGGATGAGGTGTTCCCCCCTCAAAGCGATAGTCGAGAGAAGGGAACTGGAGCTCGAGTGTCAATTTGACAGAGAGATGGATAGAAGAGTGTGAGCGAAAATGCTACAATAGTCGTGATTGTGCGTATACCACTTCACGGGATGATTGGGTCAAATTGTCGCATGTCGAGGGTCAAGGAGTGCAAAAATTGAAGTAATCGGGCCCCAGCATTTAGTCATCTGCTGATCGGGTTACTCAATCTAAGCTGAAGCTCCAAATGGTCATCGTGTTCCAGGTATCCCAGGCTCAGGAAGTGCTCCCAGAAACACGAAAATGCCACAAGTAGTAGGGATCAACTGGCTTGCGATCCTATACTTGTGAAGGGTCAAAAATAGTCTGCAGACAATTCTGTTAACTAGTCGTGAGGTAGCACACACGCAAAAACAACCAAGGCAACATTGGCTTGGGAGTAGTCGAAGGTCGAAGGAGATACACATGATCTCCAATGGTCATTGGTCAAGGGGATGGATGGATGAAAGGATGTGGCCGAGCTAACCTCAGAAGATGTCATGTGATCTGAGTGCTGCCTACATAGCCCTTGTGTGAAGGGCCTCAGGCCAATGTAGTTCTCCCTAAAAGGGAGGAATGGTCAAAGAAAATGATTGGTCTTGGTCAAGGTTGATGGAGTTGGTCGTGATCAAAGTCACAGAAGAGAAGGTTTATCCATCAAGGAGAGAAGGGAACAAACGGGGGTGGTCGAGCTAACCTCAGAAGATGTGTTATTTGAGTGCTGCCTACATAGCCCTGGTCATAGGGCCTCAGACCAATGTAGTTCGGATGAATTGAGAAGATTAGTCGATGATTGGATGTGGTCAAGTGTCAAAATGATGAGGGTAAGATGAGGATAAGATGATGCTATAGATGGTGTATTCTGTAGAATTGGTCGAGAGTCTTTCATCCCTAGCAAGTTTCCATAGTCGTGATGGATGTATGCTAAAAATGAATGGAGGTCTATTTATGCTTCAGCAAGTATTGGTTTATGCTTAACATAAATTGGGTCTGGTCGATAGTTTCCATGTGTACTGGTGTCCATAGAAACTATGTGAAATGGATGAGGATGATGTCTATTGAAAATGATGAAAATGTTAAGGTTGGTTTGGGTTGAGTCGACAATTGATGTGGTTAAATGTGACCAAAGTGTAGAGAAAAGGTGAAAGGCGAATCGCTCTTTCATTGACAAGGACCAGAAAGGGAGCATAAATAAGTGTTATTAGAACAAAAGCCCCGTTCATGCATTACGTCGTTGACCAGTGTTGTGTTAGAGCGGTAATCGAATCACTTTGACATTAAAGTGAGCTCGAAATCCCCTGAGCAGGTAATAGGAGGAGGATAGGGTAACCCAGTTTAAGAGCAGGAATAACCTTGCCCCTTTTTATAAGAGACCCTGAGACAACTACAAGCCAAGTCCATGACTCATTTTTTTTTTTTTTGGTGCAGACTGATCGATGCGGGAAGTCTACATAGAGATGTCATTTGATTTATGGTCATGTTGTGAAGCTGATCAATGCGGGAAGCTTCTAAGAAAGGTTGCTGTTTGTAGCAAGATTTAGTCATAGCCATCCTTCGAGGGAGTGGTCTATATTTTTGCTTTATATAATGTTTGAATAGCTGTCCTTCGAGGGATCAGTCTATTAACTACAGCAATGATAGTACAGCTGTCCTTCGAGGGAGAAGTCTATCTTTTTGATTTGATTTTTTGACCTTGGATTATGTTTTGACATCTTGATTTATTTATTTATTTATTTTTTTTTTGAGTCATGGACAAGACTGTAGAAGTTCAAGGACGCCCTTTTATTAGGACAAAGCATCCATGCATCATAAAAGGGTTGTAGAGGACTTGTTAAAGGGGAATAGGGTTGAAAGGAATGAGGATTAAGAGGATGAGGATTGCTCAAGGGATGAGCTCAAGTTACGTGTCAAGTAGACGAGTACTCGATTAACAGAAGAATGGTCGAAGATGCAATGCATTAAGAGGCTCAAGTTCTGGCTGTCTGTCGAGGGAGGACAGACGATAAGTCCCTGACCCATACTTGTGTGTGATGATAAAAGGTCCATGCCAATTGGGGGCAAATTTGCCTCGTTTACTTCGCTCCATATTGGTCACGTGCTGATTGATGGATGGACATAAAGTTGGTTGATATGTTGGGACTGGTTGAATGTTGTGATAAAAAGGTTGGTTGAATGTTTGAGTTGAATGTTTGGTCAAGGTCGTGTTTGATGATTGGTCGATGTCTTGTCGATGGTCTGGTCAATGCCCTGGTCAATGTCACGGTCAATGTCTAGTCATGGTCAATGTCTGATTGAATGTCTGAATTGATGATTGGTCGATGTCTGGTTGATATTTGTTAATATTTGACTGGTTGATGTTTGGTCATTGGTCTGGTCAAAGTTAGTTGAATGTTTGGTCGAATTCAAGATAAGGTTGGATTCCCCCAGTCACTTAGGGAGAATATTGGACAGATTGGTCAAGGTCAGTTGAGGCTTGGTGGTTAAATGGACTATGTTGATGTCGAACAATGGGGTCAAAGGCAGCAAAGGGACCATAGTCTGGCGTGGAGATCTTGATTTATGTGATGAGGTTGGAGAGGCATGGGTTGATGTTGATGATTTGCCGAAGAGGAGGTCAAGAGGATCCTTGATGAGAAGGGAATCCTTTCTCTGTTGTTGAGGAGTGGCAGCTTTAAGAGCACAACAATGCTCAGTGTCATGTCCCGGAGTGTGATGATAGTGATAGAATTTAGATTTGTCGAACCAAGATGGTCTTGATCTGAGAGTTGATGAATGGGGTGGTGTTGAAGGTTTGTTGATGATGTGGTTGAAAAGAGAGGTGTCATTCCCCAGACATTGGCAAATGGAAACCTTGAGGGCACAACAACGCTCAGTGTCATGCCCAGGTGTGCGATGGTACACACAAATGCGAGTGTCATCGAACCAAGGTGGTTTTGGTCCAAGAGATTGATATGGTTTAAGAGGTGGGAGATTGATGCGAGAAGAGTGCAACAATTGCCGTAACAGCAAGGCATAAGAACCTGCTAACGGGTCTAGACATTTTGTCGCAGTGGGGGTTGATGACTTTGGTTTAAGAGGCGTAAGAGGCATAGGTCGATGGTTTGAAGGAGATATATGTTTAAGGGGTTGAGAGATTAATGGAGGTGACTTGCCTCTGTGAATTATGGGAGTGGGCAGCACCCCTATTAAAGTGGATGGATGCGGGCCCAAGATTGAAGGTAATGATGAAGGTGGGGGAGGAGTTCTCCAATGTGGTCTAGTGGCCTTCTTTGGTTGGGTTTGAGGGCCATTATTGCGAGAGGTGAGGTTAGATGTGGGTTTGGGTTTGGATGTGGACGGAGGTGAGTGAGATGTAGCAATCTCAAGCAAAGGACAAGAGGAAACCATGACTGGGTCTTCCTCGATTGAAATGGGTGAAGAGACTGGTTTTTCTCCTAGTGGAGAAGAAATAGGAGAGTGCGGCTCCTCAAGAGGGTAGGAGGTAGGGATGATCGTGCCTTCTGTTTGTGCTTGAGGAGTAGGCAAGGTAAGGTCTTTGGATGAAGGTAGGGCTAATGGCATAGGCGTGGTCGAGGCATCCTTTGGTATAAGAGAGGTAGAGGGAGGACTAATAGGAGAAGAAAATTCTTCATCTTGTGATGGAGGAGGTTGGTGAGAGACAAGAGGCAAGATAGTGTTGACCGTGTGAATGTTATGGTCATGAGAGTCACTGGTTGTGGTTTGGATGTTGTTTTGAGTAGGTGGATGGTTTGAAAATGGTTGTTTGAAAATGTCGATATGTTGGTTGGGTGGGCATTCGGGTTATCTAAAACAAGATCCCCCTTGTCGATCATGTCTTGGATGATGTTTTTGAAGGTTTGGCAATTGTCAATGTCATGGCCGTGGATGCGATGAAAGTGGCAAAAGTCGGCCTCCCTATACCATGTAGGGATGGCTTTTGAAGAGTCGAATTGAGGTGGTCGGATTGGAGGGAGATTGAGGACCCCCTGCTTGATGAGTTTTTCCAAAATGGAAGCATATGATTCTCCAAGTGGAGTGTATGAACATTGGATATACCATTGTTGGAATTGTTTGGTGATGCTGGAAGATGTCGAAGGTTGAGATTGATTAGTTGTTGTCGATGATGGTGATCTAATGACCACAGTGTTGGCCACTCCTTTGGATTTGGAGTTGGCAAAAGAAGAAGGTCTGGAAGAAGAAGGGTCATTGGTTTTTGCGTTGGTATTAAGCATTTTGACCTTATCCTCTTTAAGGGCACAGAGTTCAAGCTTTCGAGCCATGGTGAAAGCTTTGTCGAAGGTGTGGAATGTCTGAATCCATAAGGTAGAAGAGATGTGGCTGGCACATGCTCGAGAAAAGAGCTCGATGAGCTCGGGTTGAGGCAAGGAGAAGGAGAGTTGGTTAATCAAGCCTCTCCAACAAGCGACAAAATCGAGTATTGATTCGTCATCGAATTGCCTGATAGAGTAGATGTCCATGATCGAGACTTGCTTGGTGATGTTGATTGAGAAATGGTCGAGAAATAACTGGGCAAGTTGAATAAATGAAAAGATAAAATGTTTGGCAAGCGAGCTATACCAGTCAAGGGTGGGGCCAAAAAGTGACATGGGAAACGTGCGTAATAATAACACATCGTCGTGGGCAATAAGATAGCAGGCATGTCTGAATGCCCATAAATGTTGTTGTGGGTCCTCCTTACTCTGGAAGCGAGTGAATTTAGGAAGCTCCCATTGGTTGGGGTATGGTCGGATAGGGACGGAAGGATGGATGGGCTCGTTATAAATCTGCTCGTATGAGAGAGCGTTACATGAGCCAAAAACGGAGGTCTCTAGACTGGACATTTTGTCCATCAGCATTTTGATGATATCTACTGACGGATTGATGGGTGGCATGCCCCCTAAGTTGTAGGGCGCTTGGAAGAGGCTAGGGGAGGGATACGATGTAGTTGGTTGCCCCTGTAAAGGCGCAACGTAGGGATAACGAGTCGTAGGGATAAATGAAGAGGCTAAAGGTGGTTGGGTAGAAGGCATAGCTAGGCCCGATGTTGCCACGAGGGGTTGGATTGTGGTAACGGGGGCCAAGGGATAAGAAGCCACCCTAGTGTTGATAGGGGCCAGGGTAGGCAAAATAGAGACGACAAGGTTTTGAAAAGGAGTGGATAGCGGTTGAGCGGGTTGAGGTTGATAAGGGGCTAAAACCCCAGTGGAAGTGGGCCCAAAGATAGAGGGAGAGGCCACACCTAGAGGATTGGTCAAAGTCTGGTCAGTGATCGAAGCGATGGCTTGAGTGTCCAAGGGTTGAACTACGAATGCCGTCGATACAGCCGTAGTCACGGCAAGAGAGGTTGGCATTTTGTAGATTGTATTGCCCAAGGAGTCTCGCGTTCGGCTATGTGCGAGATAGTGTTGCAAGGCCTTGACGTTGAGGTCCAAGAATCGTTTGAAGTCTTGGTCCCCTTCTTGGACAATAGGAGTCTGCAGCGGGGTTGGATGAATAGGAGTTCTTTCGGTCTCCGAGTTGAACTCCATTGTAGGCTTGGTCACGGACAGGGTAGACAGAAGTGGTTGACGGCTAGCGTGGTTGACAAGAGCCTTGGCTTGGCTATGAGTCAAAACCATGCAAGGCAAAGAAGGTTCAGGTTTCAAAAACTGTGTTTTTCTATTTTAGAAAACCAAGATGGAGTTTTTGACAGAGAAGGGACAGGTTTTAGGCTGCTGGTTTTGAAAAAAAAGGACAGTGACAGAGACCGACGTCGGTTGAGAAACTGATGTCGGTAAGAAATATGGCCAACGTCGGTCAGATAACTGATGTCGGTAAGAGAAAAATTCCCACGTCGGTGGCAGAACCGATGCTGGTGACTGTGTTTTCCAGAGAACCAAAAGATTTTAAGATTCTTGGAAAAACAATGAAGAAAGTGTCCTCACTCACTCAAACAAACAGATGAGAAGAGAAGAACTGAGAGAGACAGACAAGCCTAAGCGATAAATCCTAGGAATTAACCTTAGAATCTTGTGGCTTATGCCTTAGATGAATGTTTGGGGAGATTGGCTGTAAGAAGGGTCCTAGAAGAGGCAATCTAGAGCTGGTTTCGGGTCTTGTTTTAGGTGCTCAAAAATCTGTGTTAGGTCTGGTACGTGGCCTGGTGCTAAGGAGCAAGCTCCCCTCACTTCACAATTCTAGTGGTTAGCTAGTCTCACTTAGCCAAGATATACCTCGCCTAGAGTTTATCCTCCACCAGAGAATGGAGTGGGCTTCCCCCTTGGTGATGAAATCCAAGTAGGGTCACCGGGACGGGTAAGGTATCCGTTGGGGGATGAAATCCCAGTCGGGCCTTGTCTCAAGTAAGTTTTATGTTCGTTTTAGTGCATGTGGTTTGGTAGTGTAACATCAAGTGTCTACGATTTATTCAATATGTGTTTTACTAATTACTAGGTGAAGACTAATGCAAGCACAAGCAGAAATGCAATGCAGTATGTTTTTAAGCCCAAGTTGAAAATATGAAGTTTGGATGAAGACAAGTTTGAGAAAGGGTTCAAGAGTATGATGTTTAGACTAGTCTAGAAATGCAAGGAAGAAAAGAAAGATTCATTTTAGTCCTGCTTATAGTGTCATTTGGAATAGAAGAAAGAGACAAGAAGGAAGGAGCCTAAATGCACCTAAATGAATGAAAGGAAGAGGAACCTGAGGAAGAACCTAAGGTTCCACCGGGTGTGCCAGAATGTTTCTATCGCTAATTCGCTTTCTACATTCAAAAGATGAATAAAGAAACTAAAGAAATGGACAAGGCTAGAAGTACCTGGATAAAGATTGCACACCGTAATCCAGACATTTGTGGGCACCCCTCTTTGGCTGTGGAGGAATGACACTGCAAAAGAAAAGAAACTTGGACAAGAAAATGTTAGATGGATAGGCAGTGGGTTGCCAAGCGAAAGCTTGTTCCCGGAAGTGTGAAAACTTCCTCAAGGGAGGTCAACCCACTAATAACAGACAGATAAAAGACTAAGGAAATACAGAATGCCAGAATATAGGAGTGATAAACAAATTAGAAATGAAAGAAAAGATCAATGATTACCTGAAAGGAGTTGTCAGGCTGATGACAGTCACCGAGGTCGGGAATGCTGTCGGCGTCGGTTGCCTGGTCTGCCGACTTCGGTTATCCTACCGACGTCGGTCGGGGCAGTAACCGGCGTCGGTCAAGGCAGTGGCCTGTAGTCGGGTCTGGTTGGGTTTCTGGACTGTGGAGAAGTCTGGTTTGTGAACAGGGTCGAGACAGAGTTCAGGGATGACTTTGAATGGACTGGGGAATGGTCTGGTTCTGATTAGGTGCCCTGTATAGGGTCTTTATTGGCAGGAGGGATGAGGGAGTTGTCCGGGATTGTACTGAAAGGATGACAGGTGAAAGGGAGATGGACAGAGGACAGGGCCTGAGAAGGCTTTTTAGCCTCTCAGGGGGTAGGACAGAGGGAGTGGGAGACAGCAGATACCAAATAACTGAACACTAAATAAAAGAAATGAAATGAAATAACAGACTGTGCTTACCTTTTTAGCTTGCTGAATGAAGAGTGGGAGAGCTGTTGTTGAGACCACAGAAGACTTAATCTCTGCTCAAGAATCTCTGCACCTATTGCTGCTGTTGCATGAGGTCCAGAGGGAGAAGAGTAGAATGCCAAAACGCTAAGAGAATTCAGTTTGCGAGCTCAAGGGGCCAGGGGCTGGAATGGATGCAGAAAGGAGTCTTGAAGGCTGTCGATGCCGGCAGGATCACCGACGTCGGCCGAAGGGTCACCGACATCGACAGTGGCAGAATGGGGGCAGAGACTAAAAATAGCCTCTGCCCATTCTTGCACGCCGCCGGGCGAGGGATTGTGGGAAGAACGGTCATGAGGATGCTTAAATGGGCGCGGGAGGAAGATAATGAGAAGATTTGGCATAATAAAGGCTAGGAGGGAGGTGGAGGGATCTAAGGGAGGATCCAAGGTGGCAAGGGTGAGGTGGAAAGGGGGCCACTTAATTGAAATATTTAAGTTATTTTAATCAAATGAGTGGAGGGGACTAAGGCCAAGGGTTAGGATATGGGTTTGAGGTGGACAGGGGGGAGAACCAAGGTGCAGACACATTTGTGGTGTCTACACCCCTTCTAAAGGAAAATAAATGGGTTATATATAATAAGGGGAAGAGAGAATTATACATCTATTCATGAGCTATCTAAGATCATGGGTTGAACTACCACCTTTTCCCAATGAATGTTCCACCTAATTTGCTTTGAGCGATGTTAATCCATCATAAACAAGTTGCCTCATGCTAACCCCAATGATCTTGAATATTTTCATTAGCATGTGGGTGGCACTAGGAGACAAGAGTTATTATTCCATGATAATGCACCATGATTTAGATTTATGAATAAACATCTCTAATAAATGAATGTTTGAATTGCTTTGATCTCATCCATCCTCCACATCATCCCCAACTCTACTTCGCCATTAGGAAAAAATCCTCAGATCTTCAAATTGTTAGGGCATGCCACATTTACTTTGAGTTTTGGCTTGTTAAAGGCATGGCCTGAGGTGATTTTTCATTAATCACATATCTATTATACCTTGGATCTTAAATCGTAATAAATGTAGATGAAAACCAATCCAATAATATTAGTTTTCTTATTATATATATATGGTTCCCATTCAATTCCTGATTCCATTTGATAAATAACTTATTTCCTCTAAATCTTCATTCAAGTTTGGTTCTACATTCCTATTAGTTTGGGTCAAGAACTAACTTATTGACCCTTGTCAAGAATGTCCTAAGCTTGCTTCTACTTATTGGTCATTGGTGATCCAACGTGACTCTATCAACTTGATGAATCAATTCATTCCATTAGACTTAAGACCTAATTAAACATGAACCATAGATCCTTTAGACCTTCTCCTTCAATATTGTCCTCCTCATTGGTCCCCTTGATCCGCTAACCATTTGACCTTGAGTCTCACTATATATCTACTTTGTATGAATGGAATGTATGCCATTCAATTTGCTTGGGCCCACCTTTTGAATTTCAATAACTAATTTTCAAAGCCTAAAATTGACATTCATGCAAATGTTTCCATTTTTCTAGTTAGCTTTGTAAGCTCATAAATTGGAGTGCAAGAATCATTATGGCATCAAAATTTTAAGAAATGCTCTTTACACTACAAGAGAAAACTCTTTAGATCCACTGGTCTTAAGAGATTTCTAAATGCATTTATAAAATGTTTAAGTAATCTCCTCTATGTGATTTTGCATGATGTTCCTATATCTATCACAGATAAAGGAATTAAATTGGTTGGGAAGCTGACTTTGATAGAGCATATCTTCCTTCGTGTATCATCACATGATCTAAAATTTATCATATGGAAACTAGGGACTAATCTGAATGAAACCATGTGATTAATTCCTCCTAAGAGTGTCATATGTGAAAGATATGACTTTGTGAAAATGTCTATTTAGCTCTACCTATAATTTTCTAAAAAATGGCCAAGTATGGGAAAATAATGGAGATTAGTTGAGGAGTCAACCTTGGGTCCCCATAACTTTTGATGCACTTTATCAAAGGACTTGAAACCTTGGATTTTTTGCAATTAGACTAGAATGTCTTGATGAGTCATAATGAATAACTTGATAGATCCTCTGAATTTCCACATTTTCTCTAGGAAATTTTGGTCTTCTATGGGGTCTCTACAATTTTGGACCTATCCTTGAAAGTGTCAAATTATATTCTAAGTGGACCTAGAGTGTTTTAAAAGCTTTGCCAATTTCATGTTCCTATTTCAATTCATGCTCGATGTTTTAAGGAAAGGTTTTGTATGTAGGCCAAAAATGGCTAACATTTTTGATGACATCCTAGGGTTGCATGCCTACTATGTAAGAGACTAGTTGATTTAAATTGATCTTTTGGGCACATGAAGTTTTAGTATTTATTTCAAATAAAATAAACTACTACAAGGTTGTCCCTTTTATATAACCTCTCACAAAGTAATAAAAACAAAAAAGAATAAAACAACAAGGTGCCCAAGGCACTGAAATGAAAACACAAAATAGAAAGAGATATGCATAGGGCACTTGGAGGAAAGCACAAACGCGACTCTAATATGTACAATATGTTACATTGGATGTAATGTTATTAATAACAAAGTTTTAAATGCATGCCATTGACTAAGATGGGTAATACCTCTCCATCTAGTTGGGCAAGCTAAAAGGTGTTATGTTCCTTGCATCCATGTATTAAATAAGAACCACTCCATAAGTTATCAAACTTGATATGGTTGCCTAGTTTAGCCTTATTTAAATCCCATTTGAGGATTAGGTCCCTTTCCTTGAAACCTATTACTGTATCTCTTTTTTCAAAAGATTTCTTGACCTGATCCTAGTGAGACTCTAGTGTTTTCATAACAAGATCTATGGTTTCTTTGAGCTCCATGAGCTCTACCATTCTTATGTTCATGGGTTTATCCTCCATCAACTCAAGATGATGGGTTAATTATAGTGTGGGTAGATTGAGGGAGATAGGCAATTTGACTTCCCTTCCATACATAAGGGCATATGGATAATTTCCAATGGTAACTTTAGGAGTCACTCTGTCAGCCCACAAGGTTGTCTTTAGCTTAGTGTGCCATGTTCTTTGATTCTCTTCCACAGTCCTCTTGATGATTCTTAGAAAAGTCTTGTTTGTGGACTCTGTTAGTCCATTTCCTTGAGGATAGTAGTTGGAAGAGGTGTTAAGGTGAATATCCATTTTAAGATCCCACTCACTTTTATTGAGACTAAGGAATGCTAATGCATTATCATAAATTATGGTGGTTAGAACACCAAACCTAGTCATTATGTTAACATTAAAATCTAAAACTGCAACCTCATTAGATTTTTTCAAAGTAATGGCCTCCACCTATATAGTGAAGTAGTCAATTGTAGTGATCACCCATTTATGCCCTGCACTTGATGGTGGATTAATCATGCATATGAATTCTAACCCTCCTTAGATAAAGGGTTACTCCACCTAAATTGGATTGAGTGGAAGGGTTGCTAGTCCCTAATTCCCTATAAAAATGGAACACTTTTGACATTTTATAACCCATGCATGAACATATTTGAAGAGGTTGGATTAGTAATAACCTACCCTCATTATCTTTTTTATTGTGCTCTTTGGTGTAAAGTGGCCTTGTGTAGGTCCATCATGAAATTGTTCCAAGAGTTTAGTTACCTGGTCATCATCTATGCATGTAAGGATAACTCGAATGAGGTCCCTTATAAAAATGACACCTCCTAATAATGCATAAATTATAGACTAAATCCTAAAATACCTTATTTTGGCCCTATCTAAACCTTGGGGGCTTTCTCCCATTGTTAAGAAATGAGCCATGTCTTGAAGATAGCTCTTTTGAAATGGAGGTACTCCTATCAGTGAATTGCCTTAGGTTACCAAAACAACTTCCTTCTATTCCTAAAGGTCATCTACCATGTGCTTGCATAAGACCTTACATCTGACCAACTTAGTGACTTTGATCTCTACATCATATTTCATGACTTTGGTGATCTATCTTGCTCTCTTCTCACTCAAATATTTGTTAAGGAGGAAATCCCTTATTCCAAAGTGAGAGACCATAAGGTGAATCTTGTTTTTAGAGAGCATTCATCTAAACTTTTTGAAACTTATTAGGGATGTAAGCACCTATTTTTTAATGAAGGTGTACTTCACCTCATATCCCTCTAACCATTGATTGAAAAAGGTAATTAGATTCTCCATTCCTTTGCCATTATTTTGCATCAACATAGCTGATATGTTATCAATGTTGGCAAAGGTTTACAGGATGAAGTCCTTAGAAAAATTGGGGTTTATAAGAGAGGGGGCCTAGGCAATGGCCTACTTGATGGCCTCAAAATCTACCTTACCTTCACTTGACCAAGAAAACACTTTTTTATTTTTAAGCAAGTTGGTGATAGGTTTGACCAAGTTTTCAAAACTAGGTATGAACCTTCTCATAAAGTTAATCCTCTTGAATAATATTTGAATCCCTTTCTTGTGCTTAGTAAAGGATAAGGCTAAGATAACACTTAATCTATCAGGGTTGATGGATAATCCTTATTTTGACATAATGTGACCCAACATCTTGCCTTCATGTACTAAGAAAACATATTTCTTGGGATTTAAAGAGATCCTGTACTCTCTACATATTTGGAAAAACACCCTTAGATTGCCCATGTGTTCACTAGCATTCTTGGAGAAGACTGTGATGTTGTCCAAATAGACCAGTACTATTCAATTTAGCAATGCTTTAAAGGCCATACCCATGGCTCTTTAGAAGGTTACCCCAAAATTAGACAATCCTAAAGGCATATTTTAGTAAGAAAAAGTGCCCCACTTGGTGGTGAAAATAGTCTTATATTGATCCTCTTCCCTTACCAATACTTGGTTGTAACCTAACTAGCCATCCAGGAGAGAGAAATGTTTTGAACCTACAGCTACCTAAAGGCGTTACTCCATGGATGGTAGGGGAGAGTGGTATTTTAAAGAGACCTTTTTTAGATCCCTAAAATTAATGCACAACCTTATCTCCTTGTTCTTTTTTATCATAAGCACCAAATTGGCCACCCATGATGAATTCTTAATGGGAAAGATGATCTTTGATTCAATCAACTTAACTAACTCTTTCCTCATAAGCTCTTCTATTTTGGGGTTAATGGGCCTCTACTTTTGCCTCACAAGCTTAATAGTAGCCTTTGATCTATAGTAAGTTGCGCTAGTTTTAGATCAAAACCCTTCAGGTCACTATATTCCCAATATAAGATGTCTGTATACTCTTTTCATTTTTTTATGAAAGTTTGTCTCTCAACCTTACTGCTTACTTTCCCAAGCTTGATAAATTTGTCTTTGAAAATGATAACTCTCTCATAGTTTTCTTCATTGGTTGACATTACTACTTTGTCCTTCCTTATATAGTCCCCTTCATGAAAGAGACCTTCCCAAGTTACCAAACCTTTGGGAAGTTTATTGGATTTTAATTGAATAATCTGCTCCCCATATTAATGCTATAATATTCCTTGGTTGAGGGAGGAGAATTCTACTTCTTGTTGTAAAAAACATTCAATTTGTTCATCATTTTGAAAAACCTACTAGTGAGCTTCATTATCTGTTACTGATGGCCTTACCATTATTTTGACATGTGGTTTCATCTTGTTTCTCTTCAGTTTGTTGAGGACATCAAACTAGTCTCCCATAATCACCAACCTATCAAAATGTTGTTTTTGGTTTCTTGACATTGTTCGAATGTTAAAGGCTTTGAAATATTTGACTAGGTCCCACACTCTATGCTTGTAGGACTTCATCAAAGGGTTCTTTATGATGTTATGACCTCTAACATGGTTCACTATGAGCTCACTATCTCTATACACTTTTAATTATTTGATTCTTCATTTATCGGCCCATTAGAGACCATGAATTAGGCCTTTATATTCTATTGCATTACATGAACAACTAAATTGAAACCTATAAAAAGTGAAAATATTTCTTCTTGAGTGGAAAACTAACATTGCACCTAAACCTACCTTATTTTTTCTTCTTGAACTATCAAAGAACAATTTCCATATGCCATCGGGGTCTTCTTGAGGTCTAATGAGGGATATCATGGGTTGATATTCTTCATGTAATAGAAAGACACCCATACCCCTTTCTTCAACTCCTTCTAAATGGTTGAGTAATTGATTTTCTCCCCATAACTCATCTAGGAATATTTTTGGCACCTTTTATGGATAAGTTTTTATCACTCTCCCTATTGTGAATTCATACTCATGGATGATGGTGCAATTGATGTTGACATTGTCTAGCTCACAAGGATGTATATAGAATTACATGATGGGTTTAGCCTTAATTGATACTTTGGTCTCATACCTAGTCTTAAATTCCATGTATGACCAATATACCATAAGATAGCCCCTGATCTTTGTTATGAATTCCCTAGATAAACATAGAATAAAGTGGGGAGGCACATCTAAGACCAATAAATTTTGTTCTAGTGACACACTTGGACAAACATGCAAGGTCAAGATTAGGCCCTTGATGATGCCAGATGGCTTGGTTAAAGTTTCATCAAGTTGTAGAACTCCTTTTTTTATGGCTCATATTTGAGGTGAAAGTAGTTAGTTATGGCCTTTGGCATCCCTAAGGTACTAGTGCCACTATTTACGAAATAATTATGCACCAAAAAGTTGCCAATGACCACTAAAATATAAAAAGGGAAGGGTTTGACTATTTTACCTAGCTATCCTTTGACTGATATTTTAGTTATATTGGTGAGAACCTCATTCACCTTACTTGGTTATTTATCTTCAAATGTTGAGGCATTGATTTTAGCAAACCTTCTTGAAGGATGTCCATTTGGCCATATAAGGAGAGCACATACCATATCAACACATTCACACTAGATTTATTCATCTATTCAAAAATGTTGTTGGGTGTCCCACCAACTTTTATTTGTGCTTTGAGAGCCACCACTATCATTTTCTAAATGTGTGAACCTTGAGAGGCTTAGACATCTTTTTTATTCTGACTCCTTGGAACTATTGGGAATTTTGGAAGGGAAACAAGCACAACTCACTAAAAAATTGGAGTGATGTTAGGAGGCTCTTTGCTTGGTTCCTAGTTACCATCCATATTTATTCTTTAGAATCTTGTGTTTATAACCATTAGAATATAAGCCTAGCTAGAACTAGCCTATTGGTTGAGTGCATAACACTCTTTTTGTTCATAGTTTACCATTGTGGCACCAAACTAGATCAGTCCTTGATTAAGGTTCTAGCTTTTTTGGGGATCATCTAGCCTAATTATCATAGGTACCTCCATACTTTGGGTCATTAGATCCTGATTGTACCAAAAATTAGTAGATTGTTCCCATTAATCAGTGAATGCTAGGGTAAAATCAGTGGTTGGGACAATGGATTATCTAAAAGACTATTCCAAGGCATGGTACCTTTAGATTCTTGAGCCACATTATTTTGAACTGGGACCAAGGTATTAGAAGTGTTCACAACACTAGGGTTGTAGTTGTTCTACATGTTATAGCCATGTTGTCCTTGTCTGTAATTTTGACCTTGGCTTGAGCCTTGGTAATTCCCTCTGTAAGGTGGATTATTTTCCTAGAAATCTTACTGCTAAGGTTGGTATGAACTTGGATAAGGCCTATTATATTGGGCCTACTATCTTTTTAGGTTGACCAGTTCATTTCCAAAGGATTGAAACATGTTTCTAAGCTCTTGGAGTTCCTTACTATCCAAAGCATTACCAAACCCACTAGTGAAATCCTTTTCTTACTATGGTGGGGGTATAGCATCAAAATTGGTGTTGGGAAAACAACATCCAATGGGGGAATTGAGATAGGAGGTGGTCTAATTTATGGGAACAAAGGCATTGGGGACCTAGACATAGGATTGCTAGCTTAAACCAAATAATTTTCTACTTTAATGGCCACCTCATAATAATTTGGTAATAAACTTCCTCCCATAGACTAGATCATCATTGATATATCATTATTTAAAGCCCTTAAATAGTATAAGGTGAAAATAGGAGTTGGTTTGATAGAAACTAGAATTTTATCCCAAGTCTTTTAGAATCTGGTATTGAAGTTTTGCATGGCTTCATGGGGATCCCTCTTGATTACAATCAATTTATCTATAAGTGATAAATGGTCACTTTTATCTTTGAATCTTATACATAAGGCTTCCCCTAATTAGTCCCATGATTAGATAGAATTTAGATTAAGGCCTCTATACGAGTCTAAAGCTTTACCTTTAAAAGACACAACTAGCAATCTAATGGCTCTATTTTCCATTGTGATATTATGGATATTATATAAATTATCTATGTCCATGAGGTTCTCATTAGGAGTTGTAGCTTGGTTTCCTATGAAATAGGGAACACTTTTGAGGGCTACAACTGTCATAGGATCATATTGTGGTAGGTTTAATGGACTTTTTCCATTAAAACCCATGAATGGGAAAGCTCTTTGAGGAATCATATTAGCAAGAGGGGTACTAAGGTTCTATTCATAAAGGTAGGCCTTGTAACTAATCTAAGAAAATGATTTCCTATATATATTATAGTATTAGCAAATTTTTAACCTTTTAGCTAAATGTAAAGGGAGATCAATAAACTCAAAAAGAGTACCTTTATTATATAACCTTGTTGTCACCTTTGGCATGAGATGAATCTACCAGTCTACTACTGGTTTGAGTTCTTGGAAAATTTAGAGCTTGAAATCACCAGATAGTTTTATGTGTAGATATCACTGCTATAAATTAACCAAACTAGCATCAAACCTCATCAATATTCTTCAACATATTTGTGGTGTTATCCTACTAGGCATGCCAAAAAAATTTATGGCTTTAAATCTCACCCTTGGGATAATTTATTCAGGCTTCCCCCAATTAATCCATAAAATGGGAACAACCTCAGGTTGTGGGAACCCTGTAGTGAGATTGAACCTCTAGAGTAGGCCATATTCCTCTTTAATGATCACCTATACTAAAATTAATCCTACTTATTAATGAGAAAATGTTTATAAATGGATAAGGGTTCCTAATAAAGTAAAAATGGTGATGCACCAAATTCAAACAAGGCTCTCATGTCCATGGAACAAAAACTAAAGAATTCTAAGACAATACTACTTTACACAATCTCACAAAACTATCTAGTTGCATTAGTATTTCATCAGTTAGGTTTGAAAATCATAACTAAAGGCAAAGAGGGGTTCTAAAACTCACTAAGATCTTGCATTAATGATAGGAAGACACTAACTTAGACCTGAAACTAGATTCAAGACACTTAGAAATGAGAAAGAAAGAAGGATTGAAAGCATGGAAGATTCTCCTTCACAATGTGATAGTGCACATACTTTACCAAACAAATTTTAAAGAGGTAACATAGGTAAAAGTTATTCAAGAGGATTTTCATACAAGTTTTGATAGGGGCTTTCCTTATCAAAATAAATTCCCCACTCTTCCACACTTGAGAGAGAGTCATGATCAAAAAATGAAAGAGTCTACCTCTAGAATTTGAGAGAGAGTAGTTTCTCAAAACATTTACAAATATAAGAACCCCTTATAAAAGAAAAGAAAGGGGTTATATAAAGGAATGGGAAGAGATAATTTTGCATTTGTTCATGAGCTATCTAAGATCATGGGTTAAACTGACACCTTTTCCCAATGAATGTTCCACCTGTTTTACTCCAATAGATACTAATCCATAATGGACAAGTTACCTCACACTAACCCTAGTGATCTTGAATATTTTCATTGGAATATGGGTGGAACTAGGAGATAAAAGTTTATTTTGTGTGATGATGCACTATGATTTATGTTGATGAAGAAAACTCTCTGAGAAATGAATGTTACAACTACCTTGATCTCATCCATATTCCACATAATCCCCCACTCTACTTCGCCATGAGGACAACATCCTTAGATATTCAAATTGTTAGGGATGCACCGGTCTACTTTGATTAATATATTTTTTAAGGCATGGCTTAAGGTTATTTCTCATTAATTGCATATCTACTCTACCTTGGATCTCAAACCATAATAACTATAGATGAAAGCTAATCTAAGAATATATTTTTTCATATATATATATATATATATATATATATATATATATATATATATATATGACACCCCCTTCGATGCTCACTTCCATATAATCAATAACTTATTACCTCTGAATCTTCATTCGATTTTAGTTTCACATTCCCATCAGTGTAGGTCAAACACTAGCTTACTAACCTTTATTGAGAATGCCTCGAGCATGCTTTTACTTATTGGTTATTGACAATCTGACTTGACTCTATCAACTTGTTAACTCATTTCACTCTATTAGATCTAAGACATAATTGTATATGGATTGTAAATCCTTGGGATCTTCTACTTTAAGCTCATCCTCCTCATTGGTCTGTTGGATCCATTGACTATTTGACCTCAGGTCGCACTATAGATCTGCTTTGTATGAATAGAATATGCACCATTCAATTTTCCTGGGCCCACCTTTTTTAATTTCAATGGCTACTTTTTGGAGCTTAAAATTGACATTCGCATGAACATTACCTTTTTATAGTTAGCTTTACAATCTCATAACTTGGAGCATAAGAATCATTATATTGCCAAAATTTTAGGAAATACTCTTTATATTACAAGGAGTAAACCCTTTAGATCCACTAGTCCTGGGATCTTTATAAATGCATCTATAAAATGTTAAATTAAGCTCTTATACATGATTTTGCATGATGTTCATATGTCTATCATAGACAAAGGACTTAAATTAGCTGGGAGGATGACTTTGATCAATCATATCTTCCTCTGTGCATCGTTGCATGATCTAAAATTTAGTACGTGGAAACTAGGGACTAAACTAAATGAACCCATGTGATTAGTTATTCTTGAGAGTGCCATATGTGTAAGATATGGACTTTTAAAAATATCTTCTCAGTTCTACCTACACTTTTTTGAAAAATGGCCAAGTATGGGGAAAAAAGGATAGTGGCTTAGGATTTAACCTTGGGTCCCCATAAATTTTGATGCACTTTATCAGAGGACTTAAAACCTATAACTTTATGCCATTAAACTAGAATGTATTGATGAATCATAATGAAGAACTTGATGTATCCCCTAAATTTCCACATTTTCTCCAAGCATTCTCAATCTTCCATGGGGTCTCTGTAGTTCTGGACTTGTCCTTGAAAGTGATGAATTATGGTCTAAGTGGAACTAAAGTTTTTCAAAAGCTTCACCAATTCCATGGTCCTACTTTCATTCATGCTTGATATTTTAAGGAAAGGTTATACATGTAGGTTAAAAATTGCCAACAAGACCATCTATGTGGATTTTAGAGGTTTTACGAATCCATCTTAAGTGTGAACAACTGCTTAGAAGTTGGCTATGTTTGTTGAATGTAATGGTGAATTGCGTGACCATGTTGTAGGAGTGAATTGAAGGTGTTCTGAGTAGAATTGAAGAAGCAAATGAGTATGGATATGTTCTAAATGTCTCTAAGTCTTATGAAAAAGTATTGGATGTCATGATATGCCCCTAATTAGATATGTAGAGTCAAAATAACTTGACTATATTTTGACAGTGTGTGTGACAAGTCTGAGTGGTCATTTTGAGATAGAGTTATTTTTAGTGTTTATAACTTATGTTGAAGTGTCTAAGGCACATAGAGGTGTTTCAAAGGTCCTAAAGGTTTCACCCATGTGATCTAATAATATTACTATATGAAAGATTTGAGTGTTTGTTTTAGAAGTTTGAGACTATGTTTTATATACATGAAGACCTAAAGAATAAGGATACCTAATTGGTAGGTTCAATTATTGATTTGGTGTTCCAAGTAACATGGACCCATATGAGAAAGAACAAAGGGATATTGGGGATAGGTTTGATGTGTTATAATCATTGGTAAAAGTTGAAGGTGGTCCAAGAGGTTGCAAGAGTAATGTGTGGATATGAAATCCTAATTTTTTTGGGTCTTATTAAGGCCTAATGAAGGATTTGAGTATTAAGGAATATGGCAGACCTATGGAGTAGAGTATTTCCCATGTAACTTGTGTGGAGACTTATTTCAAAGGTAAACCAAGTATGGTTAGCATTTTGGTTGACCAATATGGGTTAAATGAGTGTATGATTAAGGGTTTGAAGGATTTAGATTAAAGTTTTTAAATATCTTAATTCACTTATTCATCCCACCTCTCAATGATTATGCCTATAACAAACCAATAGTTGAGGGAAGAACCAATCTTTGGGATTTGGGTTGGATAGAATCCAACATCCTAGAAGTAAATGTTTGATTAATTACTTAAAAAGAGAGTTAATTTACATTTATTATTTTGAAAATGAAAGAATATAGAAATATATTAGTACAAGCTAATGTAGTTGTTCATATAGTACAAATAGTTGGATCAAATAAGGTCAACATAGTTTACTATCAATAAATGCAGAAACAAAATTGTATCGATAATGGTTAATATAATTTAATAAGAAAATAAGGAATTTCTAACTATATCAGTCTGGATCGATATAATTATCCATGAAAAATTAATTTTTGACAAAATATAAAAAACTTATATTAAATTTTCTTAATGAAATTGACTATAAAGAAAAACTATATCAGACTGGGTAGAAAGTTACCTAGAATATAAAACTAGATCAACCTTGGTTGATATAGTTGATTAACTAAAAATAGTGTAGATTTGAGTGCAAAAACTAGATCATCTTACATTAGAGTAACCTTGTAGATAATATTTTTTGAATATGTAGTACCTCAACCTTATACACTTGGTAAACTCATACCTTAGATTTTCCTCTTAGTTTTACACTCTCTTTACTTCTATAAGCCTTGCATCTACTCTGTTTTAGGTCCATTATTCTATCTCTTAGTCCAACCAGTCTTATATTGATGACACAAACATTATATCCTGCCAATAATACTTAAAATATACTTATCCTACACCACTACAAGTTATGATCCTATACCTATTTTTTTACTCCATAGACACTAACATCTAGGACATATAGTAGACTTGACATTACTATCTTTCCTTGACACACATGTCCAATGCCTTAAAAGCATCCAATTTTCAAATGAAATATTTTCCAATGGTCATCCTAAGTGTTTTAATGTAAGTTATTACTCACAAGGGATTGATATAAATACAATATCAACAATTATTCATTCCTCACCTAGTATTCATACCAAAGAGCATTCAATTGAGTAAAGCTTCCCTATTTATTCCTATTTTCAAACTAGTCATAGGGATTATACATATACAAGTCTAAATTACTAAAGGGGAATCCCAAGAGTCCTATTTGCCAAGTTAAAATCTAGGTCAATGTTGAACTTATTTTACACACATTGCATGATTCATACACAAGCCAATACATAGCAAAGAACTACATGAGTTTGAAGACCTATTATGGATTATAGGTTATGTAGGCAATACCTTTTGATAGTAGGTTTATTGGGATTAGCTTGATACCATGTGCCCACTTACCCAATTTCCCATAAGATCACATTGAATATGGAAATCTAGGTTTTATCATTTCATAAGGAACAACTACCCATGACCCACATCTGAATACACTAGAGTGAAGGCAAAACCAAACCCATAAACATCTAAGTTCTCACATCATATTTCAATAGATATTTCATACATGAAACTATCATCAGACTTAGATAGTAGTATTGACATAACTATCTAGGGCTAACACAACTATCCAAATAGCCAGAGGCACCAGATCTAGAGACTAACAACTATTTCAGAACTATCTTCCTACCTACTTTCAGCCTGTTCTAGATCTAGAACTACATTAGAATTAGAAAAAGGTAAGTACTTCTATTCTTTGTCATTTATATATCTAGCCTAATTATACTTTCCATACTTAGACTATGTCAACATAATAAATTCACTGTATGCTTATATCTAAGTTTAGCATTTAATTATCCTACTATATATCTATCACCCTTGTGCCATTTTATTTCTATATTCTTAAACCAAAGCTTAATTTGAAAACATACAATATATTTCATTTTAGGGTTAAAATTTTGGTGAACTTGATCCATGTGAATGAAAAAAATTAGATCTAGGGCTTCTAATCCTCTTCGGGTTTCAACATGTTGTGACAAAATTTTAAATTTGAAGCTTTACCCTGGGTTTTACCTCCTCTAGTCACAAGGGCTTTGTGTGCATATACTTGAAAGTGGATTATTCCATGATTGGTCCATTTTATCCTCAAAATAATTTCATTTAAAAAATACTCAAAGGTACTTTTTACTCATTTTTTTATATGCAAAAATCTCTTTTTGTTCACCAAAATTTGATATGATTTTTTCAATTTTTAGAATTTACTATTTTTAGTAGATATTGGCATACAAGGATAATGGTGAACTTATGTTGAAATTAATATATAGGTTTCATAAAAATCATATTTTATTCAAAAACCTCTCTTGTATCTCAAAAAAATGTTCCTGATTTATCATAATTTTTTTATTCTTTATTTGGAATATTTTAGGGTTTTACCTATGAAGCATCCCACATTGTTTGGCATATTTATGATTCATAATAAATCAAATTATAAATTACTTAGAGGTTTTTCATTATTATGTTGATATAAAAAAAAAACTATTTTGTTTCCAAATATTATATATATTTTCTAAATTTATAAATTTACCATTTTTATTAAATTTAGATCTATAGGGCGTATATGTACTTTTGTTTCCATTTTTAAGGGTTTGTATCATTTCCTATTTCTATATAAAAACATATCTTAGATTTTAAAAAAACTTAGCCAATAGTCTAAAATTTCTATATCCTCATTTTATCATGGTTTATTGCTCCTTAACATTTGTAAGCCTTTCTTATCCTATTTTCATATCTATTTTTATAACATTTCAAATGGATACACATGAGACTCTTGATCATAATAATCCTATGGAGGGTGATAGCTCTCATCCCTCTAACCAATTTTGGGCTATCACTTATCCATGGGGTAAGGTGGGCAACCCTAGAGTTTTAAATGAAGACATTCAATCTAAAATACATAGGGTTTGTGCTTGTGAAACCCTAAAGGAACAAATCAATACCACGACCAAGTTAATGAATGAGTTATAAAAGAAAAAAAAGTCTCTAAATTCAAAGATCACTTTATTGTAAAATTAGATTTCATATAAAAATAACCCACGTTATGCTACTATGAACCATGTGTTTACATCTTCACATACCGATTATATGCCTAATAAAAATCAATATTGGAAGACAAAACCAAAGTCACTTAATGTTAATTATTATACAAGTGAAAAAATCCTACCAAGAGGTCAAGTGATATTATAAGGGAAATGCTTCAAAACAAAGTGATTAAATTACCTCTTGTACATCCTATACATAGATCCAAATACTATTGAGCATATTATATAATACATGGGCATAATATAGGTTATTTTTTTGCATTAAAGAACTAAATACAAATTCAAAAGCATAGTGATGACCCTATCATTGATACTTATACCAAGAAACCCATTCACATTATGAGTACTTCTCCTAAAGCAAAAGTGTCAAAACTAAAAATATGGGCACAAAAGGAAAATTTAGAGAAACAATAGTTATAAATACCAAACTTAGAGCTATAAAAGGTTAAAAAAAAAAGTATATCAAGAAAAGGATACAAATTTACCTCTCAATAATGATACTCACTTTTCTAAACCATATGATTTTGGAATGAAATATTTATGAAAATTTGGTTATCCTAGTGAAGGATTGTGAAAACATTCCCAAGGCATCACTCATCCTATTTCCACATATGATCAAATTTACCACCAAGGCTTGGGATATAATGGAAATACTAATATAAATAATTCAACTATACATTTTGTCTATACAAAAGAGTAAGAACCTACAAATTAAAATTAGGTACACAAGGAACAATTCTACAAATAACAAGAAATTCATCAAAAGGAGGATTCAAAACAAAAATATTTACAAATACAATAATTAGAGGAAGAACAAAAGTTGCCAAATTTAACTCAAGAAAAGAAGACAAGCATTCTCAAAAGAGGTTTTCTAATAAAAGAGGTCAAAAATCAAAAGACACTTGACAAATCTAATGTTTTGAACATGATATAAAAGGAAAAAGTATAGAAAGATAAAAAAGTACCTAAAAAGGATAATCTCAAATGTGTGTCTTCATATGAATAAATTTCCAATCATTCCTCAAAACATAAAAGCATTTAACCTTGTATAGATGGAAAGAAAAGTCAAAATATCATGCTTGAACCAACTTGTGAATTAAATATATGCACTTGGAAAGTATTTATATCTTTAGGATATGATAATGAACATATAAATATAGATACTATATCTGATCTATTAAAAAATATTGGAGCATGATTAATTATTTTATTCAACTAATGTAATAAACATTACAAAGGCTATTGTATAGCCATGAAAGTAGTTCAAATAACCTCTAATAAAATAATATAGAGGTATAACCAAATAACCTGGAATAAGTCTACGGGTAAAACAATAAATAAATTAATTGACTAACTCTTATTTAGCGTTATTTACCCTATTATGAATTAATCACCATAAAATATTATCTAATATTCCCCCCCTTAATTTAACATATATTGAAGTGAACAGGAGAGAAATTCTCTAAATGCCTCAAATTTATCACATGCAAGTGACTTGGTGAAGACATTTGCACATTATTCTTCTGTCAAGCAATACTAGAGTTGGATGTTGTGTTGGTGTACATGTTTTCAAATGAAATGAACTTGCATCTCAATGTGTTTTGTGTATTCATAAAAGACTAGATTGTGAACAAGTTTGAGAATACCCTCATTATCACAGTACAAGATGGTAGGTGTCTTCTGTGGTACTCCCAATCCTTCCAGTATGTGATGTAACCATATCACTTCATAGATAGCTCCTCTTGCAGCATGATATTATGCTTTAGTGGAAGATCAAGAAACAAAGTTTTATTTCTTGCTCCCCCAGAATATAGGATCAGATCCTAAAAAGAACACATATCTAGAAGTGGATTTTCTATCATCAACATTTTCTACATGATCTGAATCAAAATATCCTATCAAGAAGAAATTTTTATTCTTATTATATTCTAAGTTGAAGTCCATTATACCCTTAATATATCTTAATATCCACTTTGCTAATTTCTAGTGAGACATCTTTGGCTCTTGCATGAACCTTGACATATAGCTAACTACCAAGTAACTGCCAATAGAGAGTTATATTTACTTGTGATAATGGATTTGCACGAGACAACTAAATCCTTGTCTCCATAGGTGTAGAAATTAGATTACTATCCATCATCCTAAATTTCTCAAGCATTATCTTCACATATTTCATCTGGGACACAAAGATGTGGTGTTATTTTTGCCATACTTCTAATCCAAGATAATAGTGTAGAATGTCAAGATCTATCATGCCAAATGATCGGTTAAGATATTTCTTGGTTGCATCTATCATCTCCACTAAACTACCAGTGATGACTAGATCATTGACATATACTTCAACAACTACAATCTCCCCCCTTTTTGTTTTAGGTAGAGATTTGGATCATAGGGACATCTCTAGAATCCATGTTGGATGAGATGTTCATCTATCTTTATATACCAGGCTTGGGGAGCCTATTTGAGAGTAGATGTTTTATGAATTTACACACTTTTCTTTCATTACCAAGAGATACAAAGCCTATTATTTTTCCATACTTCTAATCCAAGATAATAGTGTAGAAGCCCAAGATCTATCATGTCAAATGATTAGTTGAAATATTTCTTGGTTGCATCTATCATCTCCACTAAACTACCATTGATGACTAGATCATTGACATATACTTCAACAACTACAATCTCCCCCCTTATTGTTTTAGGTAGAGATTTGGATCATAGGGACATCTCTAGAATCCATGTTGGATGAGATGTTCATCTATCTTTATATACCAAGCTTAGGGAGCCTATTTGAGACCATACATATATTTTATGAGTTTACACACTTTTCCTTTATTACCAAGAGAGACAAAACCTTTTGGTTGTGTCATGTAAACTTCTTTTTGTAGATATATATTGCAAAAGATACTTTTTACATCTATTTGGTGGATCTTCCATCCAAATTATGTAGCTAGAGAAAATATCATTCTAATTTTTTTTATCTTAGATATAAGAGAAAATATCTCTTCATAATTTATGCCTTCCTTCTATGCATAAAACTTTTCTATGATTCATGCCTTGTGCTTGAATATTACCATCTACTTTGTATTTTGTTTTTTAGACCCATTTACAATTGATTGGATTCTTCCTTGGTGGAAGATCTTAAATTTGCCATGTTTTGTGTTTCATCAATGATTGATATTTTGCATCTATGGCATCCTTCCAAGGTCTAGGCTCTAGGGATTCTTGAATTATTGAGGGCTCTAGTGATTCTAGAATTATGCTCATTATGGCTAAATTAACCTCATTTTGAGTCATGCAATGAGTCCTTGGTCCAATAGTCGATGTGTTTGGAACTCTATCTAGTTTAACATCTCTTAATGTACTTGTATACCATTTAGGCATATGTTTCACTATTTGTATGGGTTGATCTACATTGAATAACTGATCATCCTAATCATTATTATCACCTTCAATGTGGTTATGACATTTTGAATTATCTAGAGGTCTGATTATTGAATCATGTGAGTTTGTGGAAGGAAAATTAGCTTTAATTTTCTCATCAAACTCTACATCTCTAATGATGAAGATCTTCTTTATTTTAGGGTCCATCAATCTATAGGCTAAGGATTCTTCACTATACCCTAAGAATATATAAGGCATGGATTTGGTATCCAGTTTCTTTCTCTTCTTTTTAGGAACATGCATATAAGTCTTACATCTAAAAACTTGAAGATGAGCAGTGGAAGGTTTATGCCCTATCTAGGCTTCATGTGGAGTCATATTATGAAGAGCTATAGTGGATGACCTGTTCAACAAACAAATTATTATTTTTACTACTTCTGCCAAATATGTGTATGCTAAACCTAAATCTTCAATCATGTTATGCACCATTTCCATAATAGTGTAGTTTCATCATTTCGTAACACTATTTTGTTGTGGACTCTATGGTGGATTCATTTGTCGATGAATGCCATGTTATTTCAAATAAGTAGAAAAATATTTAATGGTGAATTCTCCCCCTTGATCTAAGTGGAGAGCCTTGATTTTATGACCAGTTTTAGTTTCAAATATGGCTTTGAACTCTTTGAAAGTATTGTATGCTTGATCTTTGGTCTTTAGATAGTAGACCCATATTTTGAGTATTCATTAATAAAGAGCATGAAATAATGAAACCCATAGTGACTAGATCTCATGGGGCTAAAAATATTGGCATACACCAAATAAAGCTTACTAGATGCTCTTGAAGAACTTTGACCAAATTTTTTTTGATGCCATTTCCCTCCTAGACTACTAGTGTAGAGATCTATATTTTTCTTCAATTGAGGAAGTCCATTGACCATGTTTTAATTATTGAGTGCTTTTAGGTGTCCAAAACTAGCATGACCATATCCACGATGCCACAGATTGGCTGAGTTTGAATCCTAAGCTACAAGTGCTTTTTTGTTTGATTGAATAAACTCAAGTTAGAATATTTTTCCAACCCTTGAGGATTGTGCAATAATTCTCAAGCATTTTGACTTATCTTTGATTAAACACATCTTTTTGCCACTTTTTCAATCAAATTCAACCTTGAGGTTGTCGTCAAGTAGCTTGTTGATTGATAGAAGATTCTTTATGAGTCCTAAGACATACAAGACATCTAAGATTTTATAATCATGTCATCCAAGTGGTAAAGAAATATTATCAATGCCTTAAACTCAGTACGATGAGTCATCACCTAAAGAGACATGATTTTTTGAGAAAGTCTCATTCATGTTGTAGAACCAATCTTTTCTTTCAATCATATATTGAGTTGTACCTGAGTTGATGTACTAGATAGAACTTTGTGATGTTGATTTGTCATGAGACTGTGTAGCATATAGGAAGTCCTCATCAGAGTGGGTGTCTTCCTATTCAGCAATGTTGTCTTGCTAATTATATTTCTTCTTCCAATGCCCTTTTTTTTGTTCTTATCCTTTATGTGGATGAGATGATTATTGGTGATTGGGCTTCTTATTGCTTGAAAAGCCTTGTGTAAATGGTTTATACCAATAATTATTTAGCTCATGGCCTTTTTTCCACATATAAGGCAAACTTTCTATTATTTATCCCCTTATGAATGATTTAGTTTACCTTACTTTAGTTTAGAACACTTGATGTGCTTCTTTCCTTTTTGTTGATTAGAGGAAAGAACATGTTATTATTATTCTTATTCTTCTTTATTCATAGACTCTTCCTATTGTAACATGTTTACCAAGTTGTCAAAAGATGGTTTATATTCTATGACTATAAAAGTAGTCAAAAATATCCTATAGGAGGGTGGTAGTGCTCTCAAAATAATAGGTACAAGAGATGCATCTAAAACTATTTCACCCAATGCTTGGAGCAAGGACCTCAGGGTTGAAACACAATGAAGAAAAGCTTCCACTTTTTCATTGGACTTCAATTTAAGTTAATGAAATTTAATCTATAAATAAAGAATGGTTCCTTATTTTTTAGCCTCATAGACTATCTGGAGCTTATCCCAAACATATTTTGTTGTTGTGACCTCACGGATATGAGTTTATACCTCATCAAATACTCTTAACATGATTATCATTTTTTCCTTCTGATTGGCTTTGTCAAACTTATTCTAATAATTAAAATTAGTAGCATGTCAAGTAAGAGTACCATTAACAATAGGCCAAATGTGTCCTAATTTTAGTTTTCTAAGAGACATAGTTATCACTGTGAAGAAGCTATGAGTCTAGTAGAAAGAATTTTGACCCATTTTTGGCTATTATGTAGAATCTAACCAAAGGTGATGGATTGGTTCCTTATCACTCTAGGTATTAAGGTCTCCCTTTATATATACCATCAATCTATTATACAATACCTTTCTTTATATGCATCATTCCTTTATACTTCTTAGTACGTGGAAGAAGTTCATCATTTTTGTATACCCAATGGTACATGAAAGAAGTGTAAACGTACATGAAAGAGTCTAATATGTGGTAATTAGATAGTACTAAAAAGTTTTCATCTAATCACTAGCACCTGCTTAGATGGATTTATGCATACATACACAACTTCTCTATATACTTGGAAATAACACCAATCAAAATTTATGCCCATTGATTGAAATGAATGGGTAAATTAAGGGATGGATATGAGTGTATATACCCTTATTTATACCTATCATGGATGCTACAGATCTATTGGTTCATGGAAGTGCACCAGAATGAAGTGAGACATGATTTGCATGAAGACCAAATTTGGGCAAACTTAAACCACTACAAATTATAAAAATATAAAGACTAATTTGCACATAATAAAATTAAGCTCCAACTTAATACATTCAAATTTGATAACCTAAATAAAATACAAGTACAAATAGGAGTGGATATAATTCCTCCATGAAAGGTGGTCAAGGATGCCTCAAAATAGAGTGTAACTCATTGATCTAAGAATAGCTATTCAACAAAGTAAATCTCACAATGAATGAGGCATAAGATAATTACTATGACATATTATAGGTCAAATTAACTCCTATGACTACACACCTAGGTAAGACTATCCAAAAATGTAGGAAATCCAAATGACATAGAATATTCGAGTAGAATAACACAATAAAATGCAAGGAAAATAAATCCTACACTAACACCCCCATAAGTGCAGTTTATATGGGTGATGATACCAAAATGGGTCCCGATAACTCAGCTTGATCAGGTACCCATGTATAAAGAAATCCCTCATTTATAAAGAAGAGAAAAGCTAGTGGGAAAAAACTCCCCTCAAAAGAGACAAATGAAGAGGCTAGAAGGCCCCCTAAAGATGATGAAGTTTCCAAAGTGGACCTTACCCCAAGAAGAGCTCGTAGATGAAGTAAATTTCTCTCAGTGAAGGTTTTGATGAAGATATCAACAACCTACTTTAAAAACTGGCAAAGTCCCAAGTTGATGACCTAACCATGAATAATCTTTCAAATAAAATACATGTGAATCTCCATGTGTTTGGTCCACTAGTGCTGAACCAGATTCATACATATCTATATAGTACTCTGGTTATCATAATAGATGATGGTGGGTTTCCTGATAGGAATGCCAAACTCAGATAAAATCTCCTAAAGCCAAATAACCTTAGTAGTTACATTAATAACCCTTGTGTACTCTACCTCTATGGATTATATAACAATAACATTTTGCTTCTTTTTAGACCAACTAATAAGGATAAGACTCAAAAAAATTGTAACCTAAAGTGGACTTGTAATTTTGAGTATCACCAACCCAATTTGAATCTAAAAATTTAGCCAAGTGAACCTTTGTGCCAAATATATACTAAATCCCAAATCTATAAGAGCCCTAAATTTAGTGCAAGATCCTCTTAGTTTATTTTTAGTGTAACGCATGAGGTTCTTACATGAATCATGAAAATATCTCAATTGCATATGAAATGTCAGGCTTGGTATGAGTCAAATAAATGAGGCTACCAATAATTTGTTGATACCATGTGGTATCAACTAAATATGTAGAATAGTCAGCCTCAAGTTTATCTCTTGATATAAAGGGAGTCAAAGATGGCTTACAATCAGCCATATGAAATTAAGCTAAAAGATCAAGAGCATACTTGGGCTGTACAAGTGAAATCCCTAAATTAGACTTTGAAATCTCAATGTCGAGGAAGTAATGCAAAAGACCCAAGTCTATAATATCAAATTTTTCCTATGATCTATCTTCACCACCATAATAGATGATGAGAAACTCTTGATGATCAAAAGATCATTAACATAAAGGACCAGTATCAGTAAAGAATAATCCTACCACAAAAAGTATACATTTGGGTTTGAATGACACCTTGTGAAACCTAAAGTAAGGAATAAGGAATCCATCTTGGTGTATTGAGCTCAAGGGGACTATCTAAGGTAATATATAGATTTATTGAGTTTTCAAACTAAGGATGAATCCTAAAAAAACCTAGGTGGTTGCTCCATGTATATCTCCTCAAGGTCTCTATGAAGAAAGGCACTCTTCACATCCATCTGATGCACATCCCAATCATATACTATGGCTAAAGCTAGTGTGAGTTAGATTGAAGTCATCTTTGCAACAAGTGCAAAGGTCTTTGAGTAGTCAATGCCAGCTACCTATGAAAAAACATTTGCAACCAATCACACCTTATAATTATTAACTAACCCATTTACAAAAAACTTGGTATGATATATCCAATGACATTGAACCATCTTTCATCCTTTAGGAAGTGAAGTCAAGTCCCAAATGTGATTGTTAATCAAGGAATTATATTCCTCATCCATAGCTCTATCCAACTTAGGTATGCTTGATGCCTCTCTAAAAGTATACATATTAATCATAGAAGAAAATAAAGTATGTGATCCACTCTAAAAGTCTACCTGAGTACATCTGTCATCATCTAGATCCCCAACCCAAGTGCCTACACTCTGAAGTGTATGCCTAGCCCAAAGAGGGCCTGAAATGGGCAAGTCAAGTGTTGCATCCTTATCCTTTGATGTATACATAGAAGTGGATGAAGATGAATCCCCATCACTCTACTCATTATTAGATCTAGAAGAAGAATAAGAAGAAGCATCTACCTTAAGAACCTGTTGTGAAGAATCTAAATCCTTGGATTGCTCATCCAAATTAAGTGAAACTAATATAGAAGGAGAAGTGTCTAGTAAAGATTCAGTTTGACTATCTTGAAACCTAATACTTCTCTTGATGAAAAAATGATGAGTTTTAGGGTGGGGAAGCCTATAACCCTTAACCCCATCTGGATACCTAATAAAAATGCAAGGTTTGGATTGAGCATTCATAACTTTATATTTCTTTTTAGGAATGTGTGCCATCACTAGTGATCTAAAGACCATAAAATGTTACACCTATAATTTTTTATTATTCCAAGATTAAAAATGAGTGATTCCCTCTAAAGATTTGTGAGGAACCTAGTTCTAAATGTAGCATGCATAATTGATGGCCTCTGCCCAAAACTATGGAGATAACGATCTAGACTAAATCATACAGTTCGATATCTCCTTTAAAGACTGATTATTACATTATACAACACCATTTTATTGAGGATTTTATGGTAGTATCCACTAAATATCAATCCCCTCTGTGGTATAGAACTACTAAAATTTATGATTGAGATACTCCCCCTAATTGTCTATTTGAAGAATTTTGATGCACTTTCTAGATTGCTTCTCAGCAAGAGCATTGAAGTCTTGAAAATTATCAAACACTTTAGACTTTTATCTAAGAAAGTAGACCCATATGTATCTATAAAAGTTATCAATGAAGGTGAGGACATATCTAGCCCTAGTAAAAGAAGGATGGGAAAACTATCCCATGACATCACTGTGAATCAACTCAAGAGGTATAGAAGCTCTCCAAGATTTTCCTTTGTCAAATTTCTATTCAAGATGTTTGATAAAAGCATAACCCTCACAAAGTCCCTTAGATAATTTAACTCTAGGCAAGCCGGTAACCATGTCTTGTTGACTTAGCTGCTCAAGATAGCATTAGTTAAGATGGCCAAACCACTCATGCCATAGCTTTTTAACTCCATCTGATTAGGTAAGTAATTTGGTGGGAGAAACATATAGAGAAAAATGGGAGAATGTGTATAACATATAATTTTGATTAGCCCTCCCCAATACAACTTTAGTGTCACTATGTAGCTCTCTGATTTCAATAGAATCTAGTGTGAACTTGAATCTCATGCTCTGCCCTATGTGGGTAATCTAATACACTAAAAGGGAATTAGATGATAGTGAAGGTACACTTATAACATTTATTAATGTTCCACCTTCAACTTCAATAGACCCTCTCCCTGCAACTATTATTGGAGTGTCATCACCCAAAGTGATAAAGGACATGCTACAGGGTTCTAAGTCAAGAAACTCAACCTCTGATGAACCCATATAGTGTGAAGCACCAGAGTCTATAACCCAAGATGAAGTAGATGCAAAAGCCACTATAAATAAAGCTTTACCCTTAATTTTATATTTCCCTTTCTCTTTTGCCTTAGGAGATTCTTTGACTAATGAAGATTGTTTGATGGATTCAGGGACCCGTATATTGTTCTTCTCTAAGAGATGTGTAAAGTGGTCTATCTATTTCTTCTTGAAATTGTGCTCATTGTACCCATTCCTCTTTCAATAGGATCACTTAACCTTCTCTTTCTTAGGTTTCCCTTCAGAGGAAGAGGTTTTAGTGCTAGTTTTTTTAGTGGCTTTTTGTTTTTCTACTTATATAGATACTTACTCTTCTATTTATTATCCTTGCTACTAGAGGCTTTCTATTTCCCATTCTTGGTAATGAGGGCTAAAGGTTTGGAAGACCTGAGGGTTCCCATCTGGATCAAATTATCTTGTTCCTTAGTTAAATTTGTAATGAATTCATATAAGGATGGCATTTTCTAGTTGGCACCCATGGCTCTCTTGGTAGCATAAAAGGTAGAGACAAATATAGAGTAATTAGGTCCTAGTTTTGCAAGTACAAAAAGAAATAACTTCTCATTTTTCTTCTTGATTCCACACTCTTTTAACTACAATCTAAGTGACTTAAGATAATTGAATAAGTCCTCCAATGTGTTAAAGTTTCTAGGGCTCAAACTAATTATCTCAATCTCAAGCTCATGACCCCTCATGGTGTCAACTTTTCCAAATAAGTTTTCTAGGGTGTCCCATACTTCTTTAGGAGATTTGGCCGACTCTATGTGAAATAAGAGTTTTGATGACACTGAAAGACATAACATCTCAAAGGCTTCACACATTTATTAAACCATTTTATCTTGTTTGTCTTAATTATGGGTTCAATTTCTACCCCCATAGTTATGTGAAACAACCCTTTATTCCTAAGCACCATTGTAATCTTACTTTTCCATTCCTGGTAGTTGAAGGGTGTGAGTGCATTAATAGTGCTAAGATCCATTATAGAATTTAAGATTAATGAGTTATTGTTGTTGTTATAGAAATCAAAGGTGTGAAAAAAGTGAATTTTACAATGTAAATAATCTAGATATGTGGGAAATTAAGAAATAAACACTTTTTAAAAATATGGTGCTCAATTTTGAGCTATTGTTTACAAGATATTAATGAAATAAATTCCCATCAATAACCCATTTTTAATAAAATTTTCACTAAATAAGTAAACATATACCCTTGATTGAGGTGAAATGTGCCTTCCAAACACTCGTTGAAACCAGCTCAGAGGCAAAAATAAAGTGGTTTAGTCTTTAAAGGGGGATTTGAGCTCCTACCAATTTCTCAAAGATGAATTAATTCATAAAATCATAAACTCTGATTTTAGAATACAAAGGTAAATAAAATGAGAAATAAACAACAAAAAATCCAAATTTAAAATATTATGTTGGACTTAAAGTGGACCCATCAAAGAGAAGCACCAAAAATGAAGCCTTCTTTTGCTGGCAGTTTTCTTGATTTTGGGCACCACCAAAAGAGAAATGTAGGTTTGAAGATGAACTAGGATGTTTCGAGGAGGTTGAGGAAGGCTGTGAGCAGCTATCAGAGACATGCAAATAGAAAAAAACATGGTTTTTTTATGACAACAGGCATACAAATTTGGTTGAAGGGACGTGTTTACAGTTAAAGCCTTCAAAAACACCTCCCACAGATCTAAGGCTGCATGTAGAGGTCAAAAAAACTCTGTCTAAAGGTTTGAAACTGGTGAAGGTGCCTTTTTATTCTATTTCAAGCCTCAAATAGAGATTATGGGGTACCAAAATTCACTAGAGAGCAAAAAATGTGATCTGATTTTTTTACTAGTTTGCAAGATGTTAGGAGGGTCGTGGAGATCCTTCACAATACTAAGAAACATTGTAAATAATCCATTGAAACCTCCTTGGAAAATTGGAAATGGTTTTGTCCTAACAAATAACTAGAACCACAACCAAACCAATAAAAACCATACCACAATAAATAGAACAAAATTATTGCAAAAGGTATTAATATCAAATTTAAAACTAATTGTAGCAATAAACCAGACACTATCGATACTAGTGTGGCTCGGATACCATATCAAGGATGCCATAGATTTGTTGGTTTATGGAAGTGTACCAGAATGAAGTGAGACACAATTTTCATGAAGGTCAAATATGGGTAAACTCAAACAGCTACAAATTATGAAAACACAAAGACTAATTTTCACATAATAAAATTAAGATTCAACTCAATACATTAAAATTAGATAATTTTGAGTAAATACAAGTATAAAAAGGAATGGATGTAACTCCTCCATGAAAGGTGGTCAAGGATGCCTCAAAGTAGAGTGTAACTCCCCAGTCTAAGAATAGCCAATCAACAGAGTAACTCCCACAATGAATGAGGCATAAGATAACCATTATAACATATGACAGGTCAAATTAAATCTTACGACTACACACTTAAGCAAGAATATCCACAAATTTAGGAAATCCAAATGACATGAAATATTTGAGTAAGAAAATAAAATAAAATAAAATGCAAATAAATCCTACACTAACACTTCCTCATGATTTAAAGAGATGATGCCTAGACATCGTTGTTATAGCTATGTTAGGCTATGGATGCAGTAACTCAAGCAAGATGGCTTTACCCATAAATGTGAGTCAGAGATACCACTTGTACTGAAAACTATGATTGAGTTTGAAAATCATGATTTTGTAATTTATTTGCTTGTATGAATAAAATATTACAATACTTTTGCAAATAAAAAATATAATATATGAAAAAAATACTAAATCCATATTTTAAAATAATATCCCCCCTTTTGAGAATTTTTTTAATGACTTTCCTATCTAAATTTAACTAGTTACAAATAGATTTGGTGGGATTGCCAAATTTAGTAGAAATGCCAAAGTTGATTTTTATTTCAAAATTTGATTTGGGAGGATTTGAACCTCCAACCTAGTCTTTGCTAAAAAGAAGACCTACCAACTTACCTATGCATAAACACAAGTACATAAAGGGCAAAACTTGTAATTAAAGACTTAAAAATTGCAAACCATACCTTGTGAAAAATACCATAGATTTGAAGATAGGTGGTTTTGGAGATAATTTCCAATAAAGAACCTTTTTTTAATGGTGGTTTTGGATGGAAAGAAGGCATTTTTCAACTCCTAAAAGCTGATTTTGCTTCCTTATAAAGAAATTTAGTGCTCCAATGAAGAATCAAATTCTTATAACCATCAATGCACTTTTTTTTTAATATCTTGAGGTGGATTTAGCACAACTCCTTTCCTTTACCAAGCATATGAAGGCATGTTGCATATATGCTGATTTTATCATTCTAAAAAATAATATAAGCTGGAAAAATAATATTAAAATCCCTTATTTATAGAAATACTATTGTATTTTCAGTAATGATCAAATGTTTTTCCAAGGCATGTTTTAATACCAAAAACAAAGAGATTCAATTATAAATTCAATCAATGTATATAATGAGACATGGGATGCTCATTCATCCTCCAATTGTGGTATGAGGGTTCCTTGGGGATATACCTCCTACAAATATCCTAGAAAAAAAATTCCATCTCTGAAATAAAATATTAAAAAATATTGGAGCACGAATAATTATTTTATTCAGCTAATGTAATAAACATTACAAAGGCTATTATATAGCCATTAAATTAGCTCAAACAACCTCTAATAAAATAGCATAGATGCATAACCAATTAACCTAGAATAAGTCTATGGGTGAAATAATAAACAAATTAATTAACTAACTCTTATTTAGATTTATTTACCCTATGGTGAATTAATCACCGTAAAATATTATCTAACATGATCTTTGTGATGGATATTTTAAATTTAATGTCACACTTGAATCTGAATCAGGATTTATTATTTTACATATTAGTCCATTTTTGACAAAATATAATGCAAAACTTGGCAAACCATGGTTACAAGTAGTGAATTAAAACATATATTTGGTGAAGGTACCAAATACAAACCTACCAAAAGATCATGATACACCTAATTATACTATGAAAACATATGGCACATCTGGTTCAATATAGGCTATACACTTACCATTCCTCAATGATTCTCTTCAATTAGATGGGATCATAGGGTGGTTTCTCTAAAAATTCCAAAAATACCAAAAAAATAAGAAAAATGTTCAACAAAACCAAAAACAATAACAACACTTACATATTCTATTGGCTCCTTAGCATCCATGTGGTACTTCCTTATTGATGGACCACAAACTCAGTTATTCCTACATACACATATGTATCATAGTTATACATTGGGTGTGATATAATAGTATATAGATACATGATATACTCCTATTTTAGATGTTGGACATTCCCTCTACTCATGTTTTATGGACATTAGAGGCATCCAATTCTTTGATCTTTATACACACAAGTTATATGATTCAATGATCACTTTACACTATCATGTTTGAGATTACATACATAATTATACATGCCTATTATCCATGATTATATGTTACACAAGGCACTTCATATAGTATACACTTGACATAATTTTCTAACACATTGGATCTATGGGCAACTATGATATGGTTATTCTAGTTTCTTATGATTTACTTTAAGCACTTCCTTGAGTGTCTTATCTTGTTTGTTAGAGCATTTTAATATTTTTATTTTATTGGGGCCCTCATGCCTATGTATGATTTATTTGACATTTACATCATGTCATTGTTTATGGATGTACATTCGAATATGTCATTATTGCCTTCATGGGCATTCAACTAATTCATGTCCCTTCGATTGTGCAACATTTAAACATTCCCCTTGTTTTCAATCTTTTTATACCATTGATTATTGACTTGTTTTTGAGTTATTTTATGTGTGTACTTTATTGATTTTATTTTACTATTAATATCTAGATGTTTTCATGATATTTATCATGCATATTATTCCTACATGTGATCATATTGTTTCTATGCACTACAATGATACATTTACCTAAAAATGTTCCTTTTATATGCTACATGATTACATTCATAGATTTTATAGTTGTCTTACCCTTTTAAGGTGAGGTAACTACCAGTTCTTATTTTTTCCTCACCTCAAAAGGGTGGCATATTAGTGGTGGTATATTGGGAAGCATGTTCTCCACACTCATTCAGTATTTGGAACTTATATCAGTTTGTAGATTCATTGGGGGCATGCCAAATGGGCATGGATTATAGAAACTCACAATTTTTAGATTCAATGGGGGCATGCTTGGGAAGAATTTTCTCAACATTTGTCTAGTATATGGTACTTATATTAGTTGACAAATTTAGTGGGGACATACTTTGGAAGCATGTTCTCCACACCTATTTAGCATTCAACATATCTAGTTTATAGTGGGGGCATGTTTTAGGAAACCTGTCCTCCACATTGGTGTGTATATAAGTTTTCAAATTTCTCCATATATAAATGGGGAATGATTTGGAAGCATGTCCTACACACCTATAAACATATCTAAATTGGCCAAAGGACACAATTATATGATTTAGATTCACAATTGTGTTAGAATTCTATACATTGGTACCATTGTTATACATAATTTTAGCATGATACATACTTAAGGTGTATATGTTATGTAAATGTGCCTAATATTGAAAAATCCAAATCAGTTTTAGATTCAAAAACTATTTCACATACTAATACCCCATGGAAATTTATAGACCATATTGATCGAATCTACGACAATAGTTGGTTCACTGCTTGGTATGGTTGAGGTAATCAAACCACTCAATATTTTCAAGTTATTAAGTAGGACTTGATAATTTATCTTCACCAAGTTATAAGTATCATTAATTTTCATAATTGAGCTAATCTCAACTACCAGGTGGAAACTCAATTTTACTCCAAAGTTGGGGGTATGTGCCTTCCAATCTCTCTCTTTATCTATCTCTCTTTAGATATATGCACTATAAAGATTTATATATATTTATCTTAATATAAGTTTTAGAGCCTTATAGTGATACATATTTAAAAAAAACTTACCAATAGGCAAGGTGGTTAAATTGATACACAAGTGTACTTCTACACCTTTCTCTTTCATTTCAATATATTTCAAGTACTTTTAAACTAGATTATATGCACTAATTTTATATTGTAGCATGCTCTTGGTTATAGGTTAGTCACCAAAAAATCAGTTAAATTTAACTCAATAAAATATAAGGTGTGTGTTAGGATAAAAAAATAATCTTAATACATGTGCAAATAATGAAAATTGTAGAAATAAAAATAAGCTATAGTAAGACACAAAACATGAGAGAACACATTACATAAGATATACATGGAAACCCTACTAAACTAGTTAGGGAAAAACCATGGGGCAAAGGTAGATTATAGACTTTATATTCATCAAAAATTCTCTCTACAACATCAAATCCTCTTAGCAACTCCTTTCTAATTCTTACAAGCACTTAGGTGAACCAAGCTTTCATCCAAGCCTTACAGGATCTAACATCTAACATGATGTTAACAACCATATCATCCAAGGTGATATCTAAAGCATCAACCTCCATATCCATGAGTTGAGATAAAAATCCTTTAAGTTCCATGTCTTTATCCAAGTAAGCCAATCTAACATATCCTTCCAAACTCTAACTTATAGCCTTAATGATATCCATGCTTACATACAAACTAGGTGAGCCATGTTCTCATCTAAGCCCTACAAGCTTTAAACACCTAATCATGAATGATGACTACAACCTAAAAATATAGGTGATCTAAGATTTCATTCCTTCTAATCTCCAACCTAAAATAATGATACAAAAGTGGATAGCCCCCAATGGGCTTCTCACAAAATACAAAGAGAAAACAATGCTTTATAGCATTTCACATGTGTGTGTGAGAGTGGGAGAAATGCATAGTGGACCCTTGAAAATTTTACCCACACATGAGTGGGGTGTCATATGATCTCAAAAGGTGTTTTTCACCATATGATATAGTCTTCAAAGCATTTTCACTTTAGATAAGAACATGTGACACCTCCACGTGGCTCCAAAACTTGTTCCTCACTTCCATAAGTGAGTCCAAACACACAATAGTGTTATTATTGTATTCATCTCCAAGGGTCAAAAAAGTATATGCTCTACTTTAGACAAGATCTAAGCTATCCCATGTGACTCCAAGAATTATCTCCCACTCACACATGTGATGCTAATATGTAATAGTGCACATCTTGTATTCTTCTTCCATGTGACCACATAAGTCCAAAAGGTGTTATAATAACCTTTTGAATTTCTCCCCATATGGGAATTCATTTAGAAATTTGACCCATACATGACCTCTTATCTTTTTCACCATGTAACAACCCACATGTGACAACTAAAGATAAAACCATGTCCTCTAGTAGAGTACTATGCCCCACACCATGTCACCTCAACCTCATCACATCTTAGGACCCACCATGGGCCCTCTTGCCACATCACCCATATGCCATGTCACCTGTATGCCCACATACCACATCACCCACATGCCACATCACCCACATACCATGTCACCATGAATAATGACTATGAATAGTGACCTATGAATAGTGGCTCCACACCCAATAATCCCCCACTTGAATTCATATACACAGTACTTTACCACACCTGAGTCTTCTAGAAACTAGCTACCATCTAGATTTTATAAATACCAATGCACACTACTACTCCACATAAGCCCAATATAATTTTTTTGTAGCAATAAAAATTCTCTACCCTAATCAACTTCGTCAACATCTACTTCTCCATAGCAGATTCACAACACCTTAAAGTGACTCCCACTTCACATAGACCCATTATTCTTCAAGGATTCTTCCATGAACCATTCAAAAATCCCACTACTCAAAAGTATCTAGTTTAGTGAACACCATGGCATACATTAATATTTCCTACTTCTGATTAATGCAATACATATGACATTCATGTCTTCTCTTCCTTATTCTAAGACACTCTAAAAGACAACTTATAAAATTACAATAAGAGGGATACTTAAATTTATTTATTTCATGTCCACTGTGCATCACCATCCTTGTTTTCCTCTTTCATCTCATCTTAATCACCCAACCCATCTCAACATTGATTATGTTGGATCATGCAAACAACATGCCATCTACACATAGCAAGTCTCTGCTAAACCTTAGCTTTCCATAAAGGTATTCATGTACCACATTATCATGCCTAATAGAACCTATACATTCTTTAATTATATAAAATAAAAACTATTTGACTCATCCTCATATCCTCCTGACTACTCCATCTCATCATGAGATCACCATGTAGGAAATCATCTTCTCCAACCATGAATAGAAACAAGTGCACATAGCACTCTTGATAGTAGTTATCAACAAGAGAGAAAAAATATAGAAAAAACCACATGACTCCTCCATATGTAGCATATCTCTACCCACCATGATCAAAATGGTACCTATCCATAGTTCTTAGGAAGTCATCACGTTACTTAGTGCATTATTTCACTTACCAAGTTTTTTAACCCCAAAAATATAGTCAAGTTGTATCCTTCTCTACTATATGTCACACATACGGACTTCTCCTTCCATGAAACCTTAGGTCTCTTATTTTCCTCCATCCATCCTAAACTACATCAATAATAGGAGAGAATAACCCATAAAATTCAACACCTGACTTCTAAATGTAGCAAACTACTACCCACCATATCAACATGGTACCCATCCTCAGTTCCTAGAAATTCATCATACTGCATAGTGCATCACTACACCTACTGATTTTTTGATCCCCAAAGATATAGTCAAGATGCATCATGATCTATGACATGTCAAACACACATCCTTTTCCTTCTATGAAGCCTCAACTTTCTTGTTCTTTTCCATCCACTAGGTACAATATCAAGTTTATTTCACCTCCTCCTCTACATGGAATTTTATCATGTCTCAACTCACACATTAAGGTAATATTATCCCACAACTTATATCCCTTAACCATCTAAAAACTACAAAAAGGTACATACATTGTCATCACCCTCTATTTACACCAATGGAGACTAGATTGCTCCACCAAAAGCTATACAATTTTTTCAACTATGTAGGCTGTTGACCATTTGGTAAAATGTTTTCAACTTTTCCTCCATTCTCCATCTTCTAACAAGAGAGAAATACCTACCATGCAATTTTTTTTCTTTCTTTATTTCTTTTTTTGTTTCATATCTTGATCTCTCCACCTATATATCCCACTTGGAAAAACTAGCCAACAACCATGGCTCTGAAACCAATTATTAGGATAAAAGGGCCTAATCCTAATACATGTGTAAATAATAAAAATCTTAGAAACAAAAACAAGCTATAGTAAAACACAAAATAAGAGAGAACACATTACACAAGATGTATGTGGAAACCCTATTAGACTAGCTAGGAAAAAACTATGGGGTAAAAGTAGCATCCAAACTTTATATTCATCAAAATCTCTCTCTCTCTCTCTCTCTCTCTCTAAAACATCATAACAACTCCTTTCTAGTGCTTAAAATAACTCAAGTAAACTAAGCTTGCATCCAAGCCTTACAGGCTCCAACCTCCATCATGATGCTAAAAACCATAACATCCAAGGTGAACTCTAAATCATCGACCTCCATCTCCATGAAATAATATAATAAGCCTCCAAGATCTATCTTCATCTTGGTGAGCCAAGTTAATATATCCTTCTAGGAGCTAACCTCTAACCTCAAGGATCTTCATTCTTACATATAAACTATGTGAGCCATGCTCTCATCTAAGCCTTATAGGATCTAACCACCAAAGCATGAATGATGATTACAACCCAAGCATCTATGTGAGCTAAGCTTCCATGCATTTTAAGATCCAACCTACAATAATGATCTAGAGTGGATATCCCCCAATGGGCTTCTCATAAAATACAAAGAGAAATCAATGCTTTATATCATTTTACATGTGTGAGAGGGAGAAATGCATAGTTTCCCCTTTTAAATTTAAACCACACATGAGTGGGGTGTAAAGTAATCTCCAAATGTTTTTTCACTATGTACAAAATTATTAAAAGCGTCTTCACTTTATACAAGAACATGTGCCACCTCCATGTGGCTCCAAAACTTTCTCCCCACTTCTACAAATGAGTCCAAACACTCAATAGTGTTATTCTTTTCTTCATCTCCAAGGGTCAAAAAATTAGATTATCTAATTTAGATAAGATCAAAGACACCCCATGTGACTCCAATAATTATGTCCCACTCACACATGTGAGGACAATCTGCAATAGTACACATCTTTTCTTCTTCTTTCATGTGACCACACAAGTTCAAAAGGTGTTGAAATCATATTTTGACTTTCTCCACACATGGGAATCATGGATCCATTTATAAATTTGACCCATACATGACCTCTTGTATTTTTCACCATGTGACAACCCACATGTGACAACTAAGGACAAAACTATGTCCACCCCATACCATGTCACCTCATCTTGATCACATCCGGAGACCCACTATGGGCTCTCCTGCCACATTGCCTTCCTACCACATCACTACATGCCATGTCACCTATATGATAACTCATTTTCACACTCACATGCCACATTACTTGTATGCCATGCCGTATTACTTATACTTCCACATACTTTAAGCCTATTCTAGATCCAAATTTTCATTATGACCAAAACAAGCTAAGTATTTCACTTCTTTCACATTTTTATAGCTAGCTTAGTTGTACTTTCCATATTTAGACTATATCAGCATAATAAATTCATCATTTGATTATATTTGAGTTTAGAATTTAATTAGCCTATTATATATCTAATTATAACCCTTGTAACATTTCATTTTTATATTCCTAACCCTTATCTTAAAGTTAAAACATATATCATATTTCATTTTAGGGTTAAACAAGCCCATTAGAAAAAACATATAATTAACACTATATCGACCTATGTTAATGTAGTTTTCTAGAAAATACATAGAGATTATACTAGATTGGCCTGATTCAATGTAGTTTATAGAAAAAAAAACATATAAATAAAACTAGATGGGGCCTAGCTGACATACTTGGTTGATTGAAAAATAAATGCATAAATTAAACTATATCAACTTGTGTCAATTTAGCATGTTGAAAAAAATAGAGAAGTAAATGTCATTGACTCATGTTGATATAGTTTTCCTAAAAACACACAAAAGTTAAATTGTATCAACCCACGTCGATGTAGTCTACTAGAAAATATAGGGAAATAAAATTGTATCAACATGCACTAATATAATTTTTCTAAAAAACACAAAAGTTAGACTGTATAGACTTGCATTAATGTAGTCTATTGAAAAATATAGGGAAATAAAAATATATTGACTTACATTGATATAATTTTATGAAAGATAAAAAACAATGGTAAGTTCATGTTGATTTCGTCAAAATGTATGTAATGAGCTAGGATTAACCTTCAACTTATCCTATCTAAGAGATCTTAACTTGAAGAAGGTAAATAAAATAGAGCCCATTTAAAAAGCATATAACCACACTTATTATAAGTGTAGAGGATATTCAAACAAGGAGTTATACATCCATTCAAGATATTAATTATTTAATATTTATCCATCAAATTAAAGATCTAGGGTTACAAATAATTATATTGAATGAAACATGTCGAGCCTCAATCTCTTCCTTGGCCAATGTTTCTTTACAAGAGATTGGTATCGTTGTAATATCACAATGGTTGAATCAATATATAGGCTAAAATGACTCATATGGCATCCAATACTCTATAAGATAAGTTTTTCTCCTCCAATATAATATCTAAGTAATGGCTTCTCCAAATGTAGACTTAAATGGAATTAAGAGCAATAAAAGTGTGAAAAATAATGTTCCTCTCTATTAGATTTAAATGGGAATTATATTTATAGTGATAGATGATGTTAACCCTTCTTGTAATTTTATTTGATGCCATCAACTAGAAACTATGTAGTTAAAAAATTATCATTTAACCTTGAACTAGGTTAGCCAAGGTTGACGTAGTTGTGAATCATACATCATAACTTTTATACTGTATTGGCTTGGGTTGAACTAGTTTTAAATTTGGTGAGAAGTAGAAAACATTACATCAAACTAAGTCAATATAGTCAAAGAATATAGGCCTTGGGTTAATTAAGGGATATTAGGAATACTATTGCATAGGGGATCAAGTTTAGAGTAAGTGTAGTGGATATAAGTATGATAGATAAACACTAATGCCTCATACAAAGAACCATCAATATATTCACCCCTTTCCCAGTACACCTTTTAAAGTGTGCATTCAGATAGATTGAAACTTAATAGTTATTTTAAGAGAGAAAACATCAGTAAATGATAAATTTTAAAAATATTTTATGTATACACTCTATATCTATGACACATCACTATTTCCCTACATTAATGTTAGAGGGATGACAAGTTTCCTACCTTGAGAAACCTATAAAAATTTAATGTGTTACTAAAAATTTATAGCTATGTGGATGGAAGTCCTATAGGTTTTAATTCACATACAAGTACAATTTTTTTTTTTAAAATTATACTTTCATTCCCATTATAGTAAATGTTGACTTAGATGCATCAAAGTAAACCATATTTTGAATTTTTTGTGATGCATTATTTATATGTTCATGTCAAATTAATGTTGTGTTACTCATTCACATTTTAAAAATTCAAAATATTATTTTCCATAGCTATTATTGATCAATTATTAAACATTTTATGCTATATGGATGGGAGCCCAAAATTTATTGATGTGTTCATGTGAATTATTGTTGCTATTTTTTTTCATTCACAATTTCAATATTACAAATATTAGTTTCCATAAGTTTTGTTCATATGTTTCCATTCACTTTTTTATATTATCTATATTTGTCCACATTTATATACACTTGTCTCCAAATTTTAATGGCTTATGAAAATACCCATTATGTGATCCCATATAGATATGCTTGTTTGGATGGAAATGGATTTGACACTGGGATGGAATATTGAAGATTTACTTCTATACACACAAATGCATGTTTGGATGGATAGGGATTTGAACTTGGGATGGAAAAGTGAACATTTACTAGTGTGTGGATGGAATACTTGAAGGTTTTCATTCACATACCAGTTAATGTTATTGAATTTATATCAAAATATTAATATTATTATCTTTTTATAGAATGCATACTTAAACTACCTAGTTTAATTTTTTAAGAAATATTAATTTGTAAATGAACACGTTATATTGTCATTGGCTTAAAATTTTGTGAATTAAGGCATAACATGAAACTAATATGGGTAATTAATATAAAACAAAGAGCCATGCTAAAAGATGAGTGTGTCCACAAGATTGAACATTTAATAGTATGTGGATGGAATCCATGAATATTTTTATTCACATATCAATAAATGTTAATGTCTTTCTATCAAAATCAATAATTTCATTAACATACCAATAAATGTTGAGATAAATGTATCAAACCAAATCATATTGTGAAACAATGTTATTTTGTTATTGATAAGTTGTTGGTATATTTATTCACATTTTCCATTATGTTTTTTTTATTTTTGATATGTTGTGATATTGATATGTTATTGTGACATGTCAATATTTTTTCCATTCTATTATCAATGTTATTCATTGTATTTCCATTATATTGTCAATTACTATATTTTTACATTCTTATTTTTTATAGAGATTGAATTGATTTAAAGGGTGAATGTTTTTTATTCTGATCATTTCATGAATTTTTTACAAACACTGTGTTTATTGACACTTGTTATTTTTTTGAAGATTTTTTTTCCGTTGTGTTTTTTAACACGATATATGTTTGAAATTTTTTGAATGCTCCTACATTTTTTTTCCATTTTAAAAAAATATGTAATGCTCAACTCTTTATTACTTATATTGTATATATGTGTTGTTGATGTTTGTTATATGTGAATATTGATGATATATTTCAAAGTCAAGTGTGAAAAACAATAATGGGGTACTTGCTTTTAGGTGAAAGTTTTTTAACTTTCATTAAGCTTATGATCCATTTGTAGGCTAAATGGTATATAACAAAAAAATTAATTACATTACATAATTAAAATAAATAGTTTTAATTTAATTAAATTTATTAATATACTTCACTCCATTAGATATCAAAATAACTACATTTCAATACATTATTTGTTATGTAATTCCTGGTAATGTAACATAATATACTTCACTTGTAGTAATACTTATAATAAATAATGGATTTATTTAAGGTAAAATAAACTACACCATCCAAGGTGGAAATTTTTATATGTGCCCTTCATTCCCCATATTTAGATAATGTGGATTTATTGGTACTTCAAGGGTTTTGTCCTTAGTGGGATTTGTTGTCATGTTAATAGAAATATGAGGGATACCACATGAAACAATTGGGGATATAATGTTTATAATGTCATTAAATATGTGATGATGTTTGGGTAAAGGGTTGAATTAATTACTTAAATGCCTTCACATCTCCAATTATTTTTTGACATTCTTGAATTCTCTATCCTTCTATCCTACTCTTTCTTTTGCTCATTTTCTTGCTTTTATTGTATATTCTCCTATTCCTTTTGACTTTTGATATTGTTTAAAATTATTTGATGTTCCCTTATTTCCCTCTTAACCTACCTAAGGGATATCCTATCATTATATATTTCATTCTTCCTTACCTTCAATTATTTAATATCCTTATTTTGAGACTCATGCTTTGTAAACATTTTATGATAGTCATCTTATGTAAGAATTTGTGATTGTTAACTTAGCTTGAGTGCATTATTTACTAATTTATTTATAACACTTTTAACTGGTAATTTTAGAAATGTTGATATTGAATTTTTTTGTTCATTAATTTTATTTTGGCTACAATCAAGATCTCAACTACATTTTTTACTATTTCATTATCGGCATCTAAATCAACTATTTCATATTTTATGATCCATTATCCACATAATCCATAATAATGAACTATTTTTGGTGGGATTGAAGGAAATGATGATGACATTGACATAGATACATATACTTCCATTAAGTCACAATTGAGGCCAAGATTCGTTGTTCCCTCCCTCAACCATTCTAGGGGAATTTATTTCATAGATAGACCTAAACCATCTTGGTTGAAATAAAATGTTAAATTTTTATCTTATTCAACACTTCAACATTTGTTTCATTTGAACTTTCATTTTTTATTTGACCAAAAACACCTTAAACATTTTTCATTGTAAATTATTCACCTTTGACAATATTATCATGATGTATTTGCTCCATGTTCTACATAGTAACTTCAATGAATTCCTCATTGAGCTCTATCAACCTTAATATATTATTAGTAGCACTAAATTTATTATTCAACATGTAATATTATACTTGGATTCATGCCATTCATTATCACCTTAGGTTTTAGGGGCTAAATACATGCCCTTCAAAATCTAGATATTATATACTTAGGTGTTTGTGCCATATTCAATGTTTTGGTGCTAAAAGTGGCCAATTCACATCTATTTATCTCAAAACCAAAATATGTATTCATACATGACACCATCTCACTCCTGAAGTAAGCCTTAAATAGACCAAACACACTTACATCCAGTGGCTTCAATTTGTGGCTAATGTGTATAGGTAATGTAAGTAAGTATATTCCAAAAGATCTAAGATCTTTAACTATTGAAAGTGTAACATGGATGTCGTACCTATAAAATATGAGAATATTTCTCATATAAAATGAAACTACTCTTAGTATAGATCTCTATAAATTATGAAACTAGTTCATAAACAATTATTTCATCATCCATTGATGGGCTTGGGCAACCATACATGGACCTAGTTCTTATCCTAAAATATTATTATATAATTAGATTTTTATTTGAAGAGATATAACCATAAGATAATCTATCTAACTAAATTCACACATGTTTAAATAGTGATCCATTATGTACTCTTAGACATTATCTATATCACACTCATTTCCCCTTTTTGTGATGACTTCATGCCATATTTCCTTCTAGCTTGTACCCTTGTCTCATCACAATTACACATTCAGTGTGTCCCATAAGTGTTTTTTCCATTAAAATTTATCAAGTTATCATAAAAATTTAGCTATATGGACATCCTTAGCATCATAACCCTGTATTTGTCAATTCCTTTTATTATTCTTATAGAAAAATTAGGGTGTTTATTTTTGAAGCCTTTCCACAATGACATTTTGAGGACCCTACCATTGAAAGGGTTGGCCTTGATTTCACATATATGGGAAACATCAATTCAAATTTTAAATGTCCAACCCATTCCCCATGTTTGTTAAGTCCTCTGACCAATTCACTATCTCACTTTATTCTATAATTGATAAAATAGTGTGTGGCCACCTCTTATTAGTAGTTGTAATTCCTTTCAACAAATTAGACAAAGTACTAGGTTTCATGCCCCATTTTATTAATGTGGAATTCATGGAGTAACCATTCTTATCCACATCTCTCATTGCAATTTCCATATCTTCCTTGTCCACTAAGACTATGATGACTTACATTAGTGGTGGTAACATTTATGTTGTCTTCCTTCTCTACGTAGTTAGAAGGGGGTTGGTCTACAACAACTTCATTCTATACCTATTTCTCAATGGGTTGTTAATATTTTTTAACATTTTCATCAACATATTTAGGAATTTTGATTCCTCTATTATTCATTATTACACGTGGTCATCTTCTAACATATTTTATTATTCTTATTTGCATTCCTCATTTTAAACTACAACAATCAACAAATTATATAAGTAATTTATAGTAGAATGGAAAACATATAAAAAGTAGCTATGGGAAAGATTATTTGTAATTAATGAATAAAACAACATAAAATAAAAACAACATATGAAAATATGAACATGATTTGACAAAAGGATTTTGTTTGATACATGTGACTCAACATTTACTGGCATGTTAATGAAATTCTTAATTTTGATAGTAAGACACTAAAGTTTATTGGGATTCAAATGTAAACCTTCAATACTTCTATCCACATACCAATAAATGTTTAGCCTTGTGGATACACTCATCTTTCAACATGGTACTTTGTTTCATCTTAATGACCCATATTAATTTTATTTCATGCCTTACTTTACAAAATTTTAAGCCAATGATAATATAATGTGTTTGTTTGAAAACTACTATTGGTCAAAATTTTAAACTAGGTGGTTTAAGTCTACATTCTCAAGGGAGCTCACCAGATTGGCTGAAGGAGGGAGTAATAGAGCTTGGAATTACTCATCAAATAATTATATAATATAAATTTTATAGGTAGGGAAATATAAATGATTTACTAATATAAAACATAGAAACAATAATTTATAAAATACTAAGTTACAATATCAAAATAATGACATTTATTAGTATGTGAATGAAAACATTCAAGGATTCAATCCACAATAAAAAAATATCTAGTAATTTATCAACAAAAAATTTGGTCAAAAATATTTGTAATTTTTAAAAATTGAATGAATAACATAACATTAATGTAATATACCCAAATGGGATATTTACTAAAAACACCCAAACCCACAATAAACCAAACTCACACTTATACTAGAAGACTCAAATATGATATAATTTACCAAACCCCATAAATGCATTAACATGCTTTGATACCACTATAATATCCCCAAATGGGATATTTTCTAAAAAACATTCACACTAACATAATCCAAACTCAACACTTATGTTAATAGACTCAAATATAATATTTCTCTAATACTACTATAATATCCCCCAAGGGACAATTAATATAATTTTTGAATTTTATGAAATAACATACAAAATGATACAACCATACAACTGATAGATGCCAAACTGATAAAAAAATGCCAACTATAATATTATTGAAAATATTAAATATTACACATAAAAATTGGTTAAAATGTTTGTTACATATACCTCATTGAAGAACCAATGTACTTCCTAAATGAAACCACTTTAAGCCAGCTAGGGAGGATATTGCACCACTAAAACCAACAAACCTTAAAGGGTTTCCATCCTCAAATATTTATTCACTCCAAGGGTTTTCATCCTTAGGAGAGGATTAAGTTGAACTAGGTTCAAACTTATAAATGGGGAGGTTATCATATTCAACATTCATAACCAAGGGAAGAGAGCCCTTTTTTTATAGATTTTACAATGAAGAAAGCAAGGAGAGAAGAAGCATGAGGAGAGAGAGAATATGGTTCCACATTTCCATGTGGGCTAAAATTACCACTATTGGGCATGTGACACCATGTGCAAGGGTCAAGAGTGAATCTTCTACTTTTGAAAATATCTCCACCACATTCCAAATCACTCCAAAATTTCCTCCTCACTCACAAATGTGAGTAATAGTGAGATGCTTGTTCCCTTGTGGAAATGGTTAAAGTTGGATCACATGATCAACCCTTATTTTGTCTTATACTCCCACTTTCCATGTGACCCCCAAAATGGTGCCCAAGTTCCTCATGTGAGCCAAATCTCTAATAGTCTAGTCCTTTCTTCTTCCTCCACGTGACCCATAACCTTCCAAAATATGTCCAACACCTTTTGACTTTCCTTTTCATGCCAACCAAAGATTTTTCCCTATAATTTCACCCTAACTATTCACCCTTTGTCTTCATGTAAGTATGTTTTAGTAGGATTTATTTATCACACTAAGAATTAAACAAGTTAATTCAAACTCAAAACACAAACTACTTATTAGGAAGTATTCATGAAACAAATTAGAATGATATGAGACTTACCAAATTCCTTACTTCATATTACCTCATTCTAGGATTTGAAAATGATCAAGTGATTACATATAGACTCAGATTATTGACATGGTTGCTTGATCAAAGGTGATGGATGATGGATGCTGGATAGAGGATTGATTTTGACATGGTGATGTTATGAACATGCTAGTTCATTGATTGTAATATGGGTATGAATTTGATATGAAGATTCAAGTTGGTTGGAGAGTGCAGGGAGAGCTTGTTTAAATAGGCAAATGGAGGGATTTTTAGAGGAATTAAAAATTATTTATAAATCTCTAGTTTAGAGACTTATATAGACTTAAAGGAGCTTCTCTAGTTCTAGATGCTTCTCAATTAGTTTAAGGATAATGGGGATTAGAGGGGTTCTAATGAGGATTAGGATTTATAGGGATGTAGGAATGCCTAGGGAGTAGGTTAGTAGGTGGTTAGGTGGGGTTATGAGAATTTTAAATTCCCATATAATGGATAAATATGATTAGATTAGGATAATAGGGATTAGGATATAATTAATGAAGGGGATGAATAAGGTTAGTGACTGCAAGATACTATAAGTGGGATATTAGATAAATAGCTAGGATTAGGATAAATTAGCAAGATAAAATAAGTTAAACATAATTAGTGTCAACTAATAGGAATATTAGTAGACTTTAATGAAGCAAGATATTTTAAGTGCATATATATGTGAATTACATAAGACAAATAAAATTGTCTTTTATTTCCCCACTCCTTCACATACATTATATTACATGGCATATCTTATGTGGACCATGCCACATCATCCATAAACCACCTCATCTATTGCATCATTAATTGCATCACCTGTCATATCATCAGTTGCATGACTTGCCACATCACCACGAATAGTGGTAGTGAATAGTAACATGTGAATAGTGACTTGAACTTAATTATTCCTTTATATCACCTGACTTAGCCTATGGGAATAAAATAACCTAACAATTTTTTGCAATTGTCTTATAGGAAAAATGGGGACATTATAATTAATTGACATGAACATATTGATAACATAGAAACAAAAATTTAGAATAACGCTTCATTTGATACATCTGAGTCAACATTTAATGGAATGAGAATGAAAGTATAAATTTTGATAAAAACCCAATAACTTATACTCGTATGTGAAGGATTCCATCCACATAGATTTAAATGTTTAATAACACACTAAAAATTTGTAGTTTGTTTAAGGAAAGTAACATTTCATCCCTCTAATGTTAGTGCATGGAACTAGTAATGTGTCACATATATGGGTAAGTTCCCAAAGTTGTGGGTGAAATGGGCCTACTCATGCACAATATTCTTTTGAAAATAGGCAAATATCAACTCTTGTAGATTATTTGAGATAGCTACACTCAAAATTTGAAGATGGTATAATAAAATGAATTATAAGATTTTGAGTATAGTTTCTAAAAAATTATTTTTTAAAAAAAATGGTCAAGTATAAGTAGGTCAAACATCTAGACATTGGTGATCAACATTTATTTTTTATAAAAATAGAATAGATAATCAATTGTGTAGCCCCTAAGATTTTTAGCATCATTTAATATTGTTTGAAACCCTTTGGTGAAAATTTAAATAAGATCATCTAGTATGTGACCTATATTTTATTTAAAAAGTTAATGAATATATTTTTTTATTAATTTTACAAGTAAATAGATATTGAAAAGTGGAAAAAAATGGATAGTTGGTCATCCCCACCAAAATACCTCAAAAAAATTGAAATTTAGTTTATATGTGTGTGTGTGTGTGTGTGTGTGTGTGTGTGTGTGTGTGTGTGTGTGTGTGTGTGTGTGTGTGTGTGTGTGTGTGTGTGTGTGTATAATTAGGCCTAGTTTGTGACCATATATATTTTTTCATTTAAATCAATGAAAAAAAAAGATACATAATCATATATAGGCATGTATATTTGTGGTATATAATGGCCTAAAAAATACATAGTTAGAAATCAACATAGATTGAAACCTTAAAGTAGTCCAAAATTTTAAAAAATCATATATTTGGAAAGAAGAGAGCGTGCTCAATGCCATAGTAATAATTTTATGAAATGTTTCATTGAAATTCATAGTTTTTTTACAATGAAAGTTGGATTTTATTATTTTTTGTCAAAAAACTCAAATCTGGTTGTGTTTGTAGGTCCAAGCCTTAGGCTCAAGAATCTAATCAATTTTCAATCCAAAATATAATGTTTTTTTGAAATTAAATAACAAATCGTGTACATGTTATTTTGACATAGCACCAAAAAACAAAATAGATCTATTCATATGTGTTTATGTTTATGTGAATATCTATTCATAGTTATAATTTTTAATTTTAAAGTGGAGTGTTTCAATATATAAACTACCACACATAGGCCATAATGGATATAATGATGTGATTTTGGTGATTTTGAGCTTGAGAACCTAATTTTAACTATATATAAGATTATTTAGGGCCCAATCATCCCCAATTCCATCACAAAAATGAATAAAAGAGTTAGTTATTTTAATGATGGAGGTAATTAGGGCCAATTTAAACCCCTTGAACCTAACTATGATTATACATGTCATTTGGGACTAAATTAGCTTATATTTCCTAACATGTTGAGTGAATGAGTGAATTACTAAAATTAGTGATGCAATTTTTGATCAAAATTGAGCCTCATGAACCTAATTTTGACTATAAAGGTTATAATGTTCGGCTCTCAACTCCAATGTCATTATAAAATAAATGAAATATTCCATTGGTTCAATTCAAAGGAAATTGAAGATAATTTTTGCCCCTTCAACCTAATTGTGACTATACAATGTGATTCAGGTCTTAGTTAGCCCCAATTTCATCAGGAAATGAAGTAATGAATCATTTGGTTCAATGCTTAATTCAATTTTAACTATACAATATGTGATTTGGGCCTCAATAAACTCCAATGTCATCATATAATGAATAAAATAATTTATTAGTTCAATTTTGGAAGCAATTAGGGTTAATATGAGCCCCTTGAGCCTAACTATGACTATACAATGTGATTTGAGGCTAAATTGGCTTTGATTTCATCATAGATTGAGCCAAATAGTTAATTGGCACAATCACTGATATAATTTTGGGAAAATTGAGACACATAAACCTAGTTTCAATTATATATGATGTGATTTAGAGTGAAATTGACCCTAATGTCATAATACAATGAACCAAATAGTTTATTCATTCAATCATGGAGGTAATTGAGGCCAATTTGAGCCCCTTCAAACTAACTTCAAGAGTAGGACATGATTTGGGCTAAATTAGCACTAATTATGTCATGAATTGATCTATCTAGTTAATTGGTGCAATTAGAGACATGATTTGGGCCAAACTAAGCTTCAAGAACATGATTTATGGCTTAATCGATTATATAGGATGTAACGTATGGCTTAATCAACCCCAATTTTATCACAAATGTAAACACAGATGTAATTGTGGCTAATCTGAACCCATTAAACCTAATTTCAAGTATAAGATGTGATTTGGGGCTAAATTATCTCATAGTTCTTGACATATTAATATAATTAGTTAATTGTTATATTAGTGATGTAATTTGGATGAAATTAAACCCTATAAACCTAATTTTGACTATATAAGATGTAGTTTTGGGGTAAGTTGACCCCAATGTCATAACAAAATAAACCAAATAGTACAAAAATTTAAACACAAAGGAAATTGGGGTCAATTTGAGCCCCTTCAAACTAAATACAATAGTATGGTGTGATTTAGGGCTAAATTAGATCTAATTCCATCATGAATTGATCGAATTAGTTAATTGGTGTAATTAGAGACATGATTTTGGCCAAATTAAGCCCTATTAACCTAATTTATGGCTCAAATGATTATATATGATGTAATGTGTGGCTTAATCAACCCTAATTATATAAAAAAATACAAACACAAATGTAATTAGGGACAATCTAGACCCATTAAACCTAATTGCAAGTATATGATTTGATTTGGGCTAAATTAACTCATATTTCTTAACATATTGAGCCAATTAGTTAATTGCTAAAATCAGTGATGTAATTTAGATAAAATGAACCCCATAAACCTAATTTTGACTATATAGGATATAATTTTGAGGTCAATCTACCCAAATGTTATAATAGGATAAGCTAAATAGTCCACCAATTCAATCAAGAAGGAAATTAAAGCTAATTTGAGCCCATTCAATGTAACTATAAGAGTAGGACTTGATTTAGGGCTAAATTAGCTTTGATTTCATCATTAATTTATCTAATTAATCAATTTGTGCAATTATAAATATAATTTTGGCCAAATTGAGCCATGTGAATCTAATCGACCCTAATGTTTTTACCAATTCAAATATAGAGGTAATTATTGCCAATATAAACCCTTAAACCTAAATATGAGTATAAGATGTGATTTGGAACTAAATTATCTCATATTTCCTTACATGTTGAGCTAAGTAGTCAATTACTACAATTAGTGATGTGATTTGGATGAAACTAAACCTACTGAACCTAATTTTGATTATAGATGATGTAATTTGATAGTCAATTAACTTGAATGTCATAACACCCTAAACTAAATAGTTAAAAAATTTAATCATGAAGGAAATTAGCGATAATTTTAGCCTCATTAAAATTATTATTACTATATAATTTGATTTGGTACTTAATCATCCCCAATTTCATCATAAATGCAATCAAAAAGGCAAATCTAAACCCCTTAAACCTAATTGTGATTATAGGATGTTATTTGGGGTTAATTTAACCATGTTTAAACTAATTTTAGATTTATGGGATGCAATTTGGACATAAATTTACCCAAATTGCATCAAAATTTTTTCTAATAACATAGTTATATCATATATTACTATATAAATATAACACGTGTTATAGTTCATATGCACTCCCTATATAATAAACACAACTATTTATCTAAATTTTTACCTCTTTTGAGATTATTCCCCCACTTAAATTCTCTACATTAGTCTTTAGATACTAATATTGAGTATTTATAGCATCTCAGTCTTATACATTTGACAAATATCAATCAGGTTTTTACTCGTCAGTTCTAGACCTCAATATTGTTGAAAGGTTCATATTCACCATCTAATTGAGCCTAAACGATTATCTCTTAGTCTAATACATATAATTATGATGAAAAATGTCTCTTATACTATAGATAAAGATTAAAACTTGATAAACATACTTTACAGTTTGTTTCAAATTAGTACCTATTATTTAACCCTCTGGACACTATCAACCATAGAGGGACACTACCAATGACAATAGTGTTCAGATCCTTATCTAGTGTCTAGTATCTTAAATTGATCCAAATTAAAAAAAAAAAAAAAACCCATGGGTTTTCTTTATTACCTTATTAAATCCTACCATGAGATATTTGTAAATGGTGTCATATAAATATAAGTCTAAGCCTTCTCATTCCTTTATCTAATAAATACCAAAAAAAACCTACTAAATATAAATTAATCTACTATAGAAACACTCTATTATACCTTATTCACCCCTATTTTCATATCAATCATAGTACCAATCATATTATAGGTCTAATTCATACAAAGAGTAGCCCATGAGTGATATTGGTCAATTTATAAGCTAGATCACTACATGCATCTTCATATAATATATTTCACCCTTTTACACACACTTTACCACACATAAGGGATAAATACATAATTATAAGGCCCCCATTAGAGTATTGTCTATGTAGGCAACACCCATTAATAGAGGTTTCTTTGGGGTAGCTTGACATTGTGACTGTAATAACCTATTTTTCAGAAAGTCATTCCAAGGGTTAAGAAGGTTGAATATCTAGGGTTTTATTAATCATAAAAGAGTGATAACCTATATCCCATATATGAATACATCAACATAAAGGATACATATAACCTAGAACAACAATGTTTTTATCATATTAATCTAGCCATTATTCCATACTAGACCCATGCATCACATTTAACATCAATGGTAGTGTCTAGATCCAACGTTAGTGTCCACAACTAAAAAATTAAAATTTATATAATCTAAACAATGATATTACATAATTTACACCTATTTTTGTAGACACCTAAATCTGGCCACCAATAACCTCTAATCAATTTTTTCACCAATTTCTACCCAAAATCCATAATTTGGCCTAAAAACACTAAAACACACTAAATGAGTTGAAACTAACATATTCAAGTGCCACTTGTATCCCTAAATTGGGTAATACAATTTATGGGCTAGCTAACTTTGATCATATCATTTTGAGTCAAACTACCAATTTTGCACCTACGTGCTCTGGATTGCTCTTTCCTATCAAACCTTTTTCACAAGATGCATGCCTCTGTTATTTTTTATTGATAACATCCTAAATGGGAATACAATTCTAATGCATATAACATCACCTTTGAATTCCAATTTAGTCAAATTTTGGACCAATAATAAGGCATTCTGATCAATTTGAGTAATTTGTGCACAAAGTGCTTAAACATGCTTAAGAGCTAATTAACCCAAATCAAGGCCTAATTAATAATTCCATAGAAATTTTTTGAATAATTGTTTTTAGAAATGAATATTTAATATCTACATCATTAGGTGACATCATTTCTTGGGAATATATCCCTAGGCCATAAATGCTATAAATATCAGGATTCATGCCTCATCAATGCCCTCCATGATGCCCTTTATGCCTCTTAATTGCCCCTTTTTCCAATGTCATGATGAGGATATTATAAAAAATATAATTCCAAAAATTTAACTAATCTTCAACCACACATCTCAATCTTGAGATGGGTGGTTCAGGTTGATTCTAGACATTCTCAAAAATCTATAAAGAGAGAGGCCATGAACATCATTTCTAAGCTATTTTGGTACAGAGTTATAATGCAAAAATATCTTCAAGAAGCCATTAAAATTAGTGTTACCATGCCAAATTGATTCCAATCCAAGCCAAGCCTCAACCCAAAGGTGCCAAGGAGAGATGGAGGTAGCCAAGCTTCCATTGCCAAGAACTTCATGAGCACAAGCTGAGCAAGCCACCATTATAAAGGCATTTGGAGCATCTAAGGAAGGTGAAAGAATTCTTGTGTTTTCATTCCTTAATTTTTAGTTGTGTTTGTCATTTTTTTTGTTAAATAAGCTCTCCATAGTGTCTAGTCCTAGAAATGTTATGCTATTAGTGTGTTTATTTCATTTGATTTTCATTTTGGAACTTTCACCATACTAACCATCCTCTCTTGAGTCAAATTCCTAGATCACATAATGGCACACCTGGTGGGACTAGACACATCTCACACCTAAAGGAGATCACTTTTCAACACTAAAATATTTATTTGGCCTCTTAAAACTCTTTAAAATTGATTTTTAAACTTTATTTTACCATTTTTAATTGCCACAATTTTACATAGTAACCGATGTCAACAAGTAAGACTGACATCGCTTACATATCTTAATCGACATCAATTAGAAAAATTGACATTGGTTAGATCTTGGTTAGCCAAAGTAACCGATGTCAGTCACTGTGTTTTTCCAAAAACACAGACCTAAGAGCTATTTTTCCAAAGATTATTGTTTCAAACTAAAAAAAGCTTCAAAGATAAAGGACATGCTAAATTTTTTGCTACAGGACCAAACTTGACATTTTCTCAAAACATGTTTAGATCACCTTTTGATTGATTAAAAACCAATTAAGAACCTTGTTTTGGTGTTTAACAAAGAATTTAGATGTTTTTGGTGAATATTTTCAAAGTTTGCAACTAAGATCAAGGGGTCAATTGAACACCACCAAATCTTTCATTTGGAGTTTAAAATTGAACACACTTGTCAATTATTGTTTGAAATATTTGTTTAATCAAATTTTTGTTTGGAAAAAAGAGAAATGTTACGTGTATGCTCTTCCATTTTTCCCCTATAGGGGACCCTTGGAATCAAAAGTGTCATTCCTATTACAAGTATCCTAGTCCTATTGCAAGTATCCTAGTCTAAGGCTTAGAAATAAAGTCATCTAAATCACTCCCCAAAAACTTATCAAAGTTTGGGTGACCTTGAAAATGACACTAAAGTCTTTTTACTTTCATGATTTATTTATTTTTTATTCATCTTGGCTTGCGAGGGGGACTTCATCAGCTCCCACAAGTTCTTTAGGGAAGCTTTGACCTAGGGTTTCATCTCCTGGTATTGACTTCATTTGGCTCATTTGGAGTTTCACATGGGATGTAGTGACACTTTGGACATCACACTATACTAAGCAAACAATAGGATGTAGTGGTTGTAAAAAGGACAAGACGTTTTTGCAATAAGCTAAGTGATATGGACCCAAAATCTGTGCTTTCCTTCTGCATTATTTGGTGTGAAAGTCATTATGCAATTAATTCCCTTATATCATTCAGAAAATTGTTAGATCTTAGACAAATCCCCACTTGTCACAAAAGTATTGTTGGTGTAAGGTGCACCTCAATGTCCATGTTGTAGTACTATCATTTAAGAGAAGCGGGGGGGGAGGGTGTAAAAACCCTACTATATAATGTGCATTTACTTTTGGATGAACACATAAAATCCTCTCAAATGATGTATATTGATGGATTCTAAAAATACCAAGCAACCTTGTCAGTTTAGGATCTAAGTGAGATAAATTAGTGGGTCTTGTCCTAGATTAAAGTCTTGTTTAAATTCAAAATCTTGGAAAAACAAAATAATCCAAACCAAACACATAATCCAAATTTTCCTTTAAAGAAAGAGGCATTATGCTACCTGAGTGAGAACATCAATTTGCCTTGTTCAAAGTTCATCAAAATCTTGAGAGTCATATCATCCACTTTAGCATAGTTATACTACCCAAATAATTCTAGATCTTTACCAAAGTTCTTTAAGTCCTTCACTTATAACCTAAATTTTGAATTGTACCTTTACAAGTTCATAGGGTTGATGTGTTAAGTGGGTTTGCTATTTGCACTAAACTTGAGGGAACTTAGGTTTAATTTTCAATTTGGGTTGAAGGTTGTTTAAGACTCATAATCATTATAATCACTTGATAGACTTAATCCATTTTGTGCTAAACACTTGCACTTTGAGTCTATACACCACAACATTTTGAGTCAAGAAAGGTAGTGTTATGCTATCAAAATTATGAGAAATTGTCTTTACCTTAGAGAGTTTTTGAAAAAACAAAATTGTCACACCTTTTGGGTAGTATAACATCATTACGTTGCCTAAATAATTTCAAATTTTTCTTCATAGACCCTTTCGCATAGAGTTCTAAATTTGTTCTTACAAATTTAGAGTAATCCAAGTGTACTTTTTATGATCCTTTGTCTAAAGCATAGTTATACCACTCACTTTTGTCTATCTCATTTGGAAAAAAGAACCAAGTTTTATGTCCTTATTTATGAGAAAATAAACTATTGCTAAAGTGCCTTTTGTTTCATACCTTATACCTAGTTGATCAAGTTCATGTCCAAGAATCAAATGCCTAGTGTTTTTTAGAAATGTTTCAAATCCATTAGATTAAAACTTTCATATATTTTTAATGTATAAATTTTGACATCATTTGGTCAAGAGTCCTAGCACATGCATTGTTTGAGCCTAGCTTTTGATGCCACGTTTGGCCAAAAGACCTAGCAACTTTTAAATTCCTAGATTAGACTGATTTGAAACACTTTGACCTTAGAGTTCAGAATTTTAATTTTTGGTCCTTTTAATTGCTTATATTTGTGTGAATAATGAAATGTTAGATATTTTATGCTAGCTTTTTTCCTCATAAATCTTTGCATAAACCTTTTGATCCTTTTGACAAATCTAGACCAAGTTGAAACATCATTTGTTTTAGATTTTGTCCTTTTTAGAGTTTCTATAACTCTTTGACCTTTTATCATGAAGCATGGACTATAGATCCTAAATTATATTCCTACACTCATAGTGGACTCATATACAATCTAGGGATTAGCAATGTAATGGTGCAAGACCCCTATGAAAATAATATTACTTATGAGATGGATTCTTATTCCTTATATAATACTTAATCAGGGGCACAAATCCAATATCCCTTACCTAACTATCTGGTTAATACACCACCTTATTCAGAATAGGACTAAGAATAAACCATGCAATACCTATCTATAATACCCACAGTGGACGAGCCAATTCTTCAATAATCATATTCTACTAATACAACTTCTACATATGATCCATTTTTATTTGAGTGACATTTGTCAGAGAACAAAGATGAGATTTTGGTTAGATCCATAGAGGTAGGAGCCAAGTTTCCAACAAACTTCCCCCATGATAATTTACCAAGTCTAGTAAGAGTTCCCCATAATATCATTTATGATCAATAGGCTTCTTCTAGGAATCTTATGGCTCTAGTCCAAATAATGTATCAAGACTTTAATATATCTAATCAAGGAAACAACATCATAGAAGATCACTTTAACCAAATATAGACAGCATATCAAACCTACCTGAATCTAGCACATGATTTCAATCAGATGAACATGGTGAGTAAGCCTCTTATTGACCTAGTACCTTCAATAGGAGTGTTGATAGAGTTAACTGGATAAAATAATCTGAGTTATGACCCATTTGTACAAACTGCTTCACTAGATAGCTTGATGCATATGCATGTTATTAAATAAGTATCTTTGGCATCTATAGATAATAGTGAGCCAAAAATAATATATAATGTGCAAATAGTGTCCAATCTTGACCAAAGTGGTACTAAAGCATAAACAATTAGCCAACAAAATATGCCTATAGTTAATCCCATGAGCATATCATCATTCTAAGGAATGGGAGTTTCTAAACCCCAACCTCAACCAACTACTTCCTCAAGTGTACAACCTATGGGATTAGGTAATCAAACAATGAACAATGTCATACCTCAATGACAGAATGTGATGAATCCTACTCCTTTTCAATAAGTAGCGAGTAGTATTCCACAACAATAGACACAATCTAGTGTATCAATAGAATAGAGGATGAATACATTACTTCCTAAATTAGGGGCTACTAATGTTCTACCTCACTAGGTAATGATGAACATACCTCTTCAGTCATAGACTAATATGCCAATTCAAAACCAAACAATGACTAGTCAACAATATACAAATATTGGTTAGCGACATATGTCTAATCTGCAACCTACTTTCACTTCCCCATAGGGATTCATGAAAAAAGGAGGTCCTCATGTTTCTTAAGTACCTACTATAAAACCATTAGTTCAAAATGTGTCATAAATTCAAAGACATGGTCTTGGTCCACAAGTTTCCACTCCACAACAAGGTTTGATTAGTCGGTAGCATGTCCCTTTTCAACCACAGTAGGCAAAATATAGTTATATCCCTCCTTCCCAACCAAAAAATCCTCTAAGGCAAACCTTTATCACCAACCCAAAATAGAATATCATGCAAATAATTGTACAATTTCAAGTACATCCCAATCTATTTATGTGTATTCCTGGTCTATTCCCCAACCCAACCAATATACCCCAATAGGTTTCTCCATCATACCTTGGTCAAAGTGTCCCACTTGTGACCTCCCAACCATTTACCCAAACCAATATTCTCCCTCAAACCAATGTTCCTTCCAGTTTCCTATCCTAAGAATTGTAACAGATGAAGGATACAATTGATGCCATTTAGGCTGGGAAGTAGACTAAAAATTTCAAATTGGATGACATGTGTTCCTATCCATTCAACATGAAATATTTACAGATACCATTTCCTCCAGGATATGAACCACCCAAATTCTAAAAATATAAAGTGAAAGGTGATACTAAGGCTCATTTGACTAAATTCTTTGTTGCATGTCAACTAATGGCATATAAAGACATATACCTTTTTCTATTGTTTCCAAGGAGCTTGGTAGGATAAGATTTAGAGTGGTTTTTAAAGTTCCCCAAGAATTCAGTAACAGATTTTGATAATCTTTTTGATAAATTTGTGCAACACTTTTCCTATAATCTCGAGCATGAGATTTCATTAGTGGACCTAACACAAGCAAATAAAAAATATGGGGAGAGTTTTGCAAGTTATTTATAGCGATGGAGATCCCTTGCAATCTATTTCACCCATAGTTTACCAGATAAACAATTAGCCACTGTGTTTACTAAAAATTTACATAGTGAGATAGATTGCCATCTGGAACTACAATATGCACATATGTTGAAAGAGATCATTGATAAAGGTTTATTGATCAAGTAGGTGTTCATCAGTAAATGAGTCATCAAAATTAATTCTACCAATCTAAGAAATGGCCAACAACAACATATTTTTCAAGTGCACACGTCACAACTGACACGAGTTAATAACCAAGAAAGACCAAAGCAATTCAATTGTAATAGGAATGTTGTGGAAAATAGAGTAACCAAGTCCCATCATATCCAAATAGTGAAAACATCATCTACACCATATTTTTAGCTTACTCCTACCCAAAAACCTCTCCAACCAATGCCACAAATTGCATAATAAATATAGTATCCTTTACCATTGCAAACCCTTCCTCCTAAGAGAACTGTCCCTACATGTCATGTCTTTAGTGACCTAGGAGAACCTATTAAATATATATTTCTCAATCTTATTTCTTCTAATTGGATTAGTTGGCCTATACCAAAGCATTATCTATAAGGCATTCCTTACCTTGATTGGTACCATGAAAATGAATTATGTGACTATCATAGAGTCAATGGGCATAATATATGAAGATGTGTCCAAATCAAGAATTTAATTTAGAATATGTTGGAAAATGGGCAAATAAATTTAGATAATGATGTTTTCACTTCTAATCAAACTCTTAAGATTTATCAAAACCCCTTTCATTGACATAACAATCAACAACAACAACAATAATATCCAGTACAACAACAAGATCAATAGTTTCAAAATTAAAGGCCAAACTAACAAAATTGACAAAATTAGTAGCAAAATCCACAACAATAGAATAATAGACAAAACCAAGGTTAGAATGGTAAAAACCAACAAACCTACCATTTATTTTCACATGACTATAATAGGGTTATAGGTTATATTACAGGGGGTAGCATTGATACCATGTCCATTAATCCTATACCAAATACTAATCAACCTAAACCATTGCTAATTAATACCATTCAACCAAAATATATTGATAATCCTTCTTTGACCTAGAAGTGCATATAATAAAACTAGAAAAGTAAGATTTCCCCTTTTGGATCTTATAGTGACAAATCATTCTTACCACGTGACCACATGCAAGTGCACTGATAATCGAGACTTGTCTTGTCTAGTCCTACACCATTTCCAACATCAATTAGTAATAATGGTCCAATATTTAGTCTTGTTTATGTAATCACAACCCAAAGGTCAAAGATTAATATCATAGGCCCATAATCATCTGCCACTTTGCCTATCATCTGACCAACTATTCAGCCTCAAAATAAACCATTCACTATTGACCAAGATAAGAAGTTTGATATTGTAGAACAATTAAATAAAACACTAGCATGAATTTTTATTTTAGATTTTTCTCAAATGTCAATAATACAAAAGAATATCTTGAATGAGTTTTTGACCCAATCCATGATTTCTAACAACATATCCCTTGATGAATTTCAAGCTTTAGTTGGACACTTAGCTCTGGCCTAACAAGTCACATTTAACCAAAGCGATATGTCTTCCCTTGGCCTGCTCCATAATAATCCATTATACATAGAATTTTATATAAGATGGCATAAAGTTAAATGTGTCCTTATAGATAATGGATCTAGCCTCAACATAGTATCCCTAAAGTTCATCAAGCTTCTTGGGTACACAATGATAGATCTTCAGCCAAAAAAAAAACTATCAAAGCCTAGGATAATCAAAAAAGAGAATCAAAAGGCACCATTAGTTTTCCATTATCATTGGGCCTTTAACCCATGATATACTTTTCCATTTGTTTGATCTTGAGTTATCATATAATATGCTTCTAGGCTGGCCTTGGTTACATGATATTCATGTAATCTTGTCAACGCTGCACCAATGTATCAAGTTTTCCCACTCAGGGATGGAAGTGAATATTCTAAGAGATTTACACCCATATGAACATTGTAATCATCTTGAGGCCAAATTTCAAATATATAATTATTAGTATGGCATGAATCTAAGTTCCATGTAGGATAAAGGAAAGGTTATACTTATTGATCCTTCACTAGATAATTGCATAGATCCTAATACCTTAGATTCCCTTTCCCACATGCCACCTCCTGAAGCTTCTAATAATTTCACTATTTTAGATAATGGACTGGGAGAGTATATGACCCATGATACCTTTCATATTGTCAATCTTCCTTAAAATATAAAAATCTTTGGGAAACCTAAAGTCAACCCACATATGCATTGGCAACAAAAGAACAAAGATAAGGGATCTATCACATTTGTACCAACATCTAGCCTAAAACCTGACCCTCTTAAAGGGGATGAATCATGGTTATACAATGACAACCAAGCTAATTGTTATAAAAGTGCAAAGTATCATATTCCTAATAGGATCATGGAGCATCACAATTGTGAAGGAAGAGGCCTCAAACCAAAGCAACAAGGAACCATCAAGCCAATTTCCATGACTAAATATGAAAGACCTTATGGACTTAGATTTAAACAACTTGGGGTGACCCCACATATCTTATTCAAACTCCATCACCAATGACTAGTGATGATGATGTCGACAAAGAAGCAGAGTCTGATCACAGCCTCACCTTTGATGACCTAGCTAAAACCAACCTATTTGATAATAATGCCATTTGTACCCTTACCCTAGCCATTCATCATAACCCATTACTATTATATTATCCCCAACTGATAGATTGGGACCAACAAGAATCTAGTCTATCAATTGATGAGTTTTAGAATGATGAGGCATTCTATGATTTCTTAAGCCTTAGAGATGATGTTCCATTGGGATATCACAAATTAGGATTCTCAATCACATTGGATCTTGTAGCCTATTTTGGAGAATGAGTGAACACCCTTAGCCAAAAACAAATAAGACATTGAGGTGTCAAAGTGAAAACCTCTTTGAGGCACTTTTTAACCATGGAAAAAGCAAAGATAAAGGCTAGTCTAGTGGTGAAAACCTATTTCAAGTGCCATTAGATGGGGGTGTTCATTCTTCTTTGAATTTAAACCAAGAGACCACCAACAATGAACTTGCCTATGGATCTTAGCTTATCTTTGAGCAAAAACAAGTATTTGATCAAATTATTCAAGAATTTTTTATTGTTTTTGTCACATGGCTAGATCTCCCATTATGGGACTTAGATTCATCATGCCTAGAATAAGTTGAAGAGTAAGTCCTAACATAAAACCTTGATATAATCCAATAGTTTGAGCTATTGCCTACTATCCTTAAAGATGGTTCAACCCTTCTAGTGAAAGATATAATAGAGGTAAATATCAGGACTCAATTAGACGTAAAATTGATAAAATTAAGCATGTCTCTCACTAAGGAGGAACATGATGTCTTTACATCTATATTGAGAGAATTTGTAGATATCTTTGCATGGGCCTATTTTGACATGCCAAGTTTAGACCCCAACTTAGTTCTGCATCACCTTGTTTTTAATCCTAACACCAAAGTGGTAAAATAAAAGCTACGTAAGATGTATCCTCACATTATTATATTGGTAAAGAAAGAGTTGGAAAAATCTTAGAAGCAAGATGTATCCAATCCATTGATTACTCAAAATGGATCTCTAATGTGATACCTATTAGTAAAAATCCTGAAGGGATCAAAATTTGTATTGAGTTTCAAGATATCAACAAAGCTTATCCTAAAGATGATTTTCCCTTACCTAATAGTGACATGATCATAAAATCCATTATTGGTTATGAAATGCTTTCACTCATGGATGGCTTTTTAGGATATAACTAGATCAGAATACCACTAGAAGACCAACATAAAAAAACATTCACCACTCCATGAGAAACATTTTGTTATTAGGTAGTGTCATTTGGCCTTAAGAATACTGGAGCCACATATCAAAGGGCCATGATTGTCATATTCCATGATATGATGCATGATATTGTTGAAGACTACATCAGTGACATATTAGGAAAATCCAAAACCAAGGATGACTATCTAGTAGTGTTGCATAATATATTTGAAATATTATGAGAGTATAAAGTCAGACTCAATCCAAAAAAAATGTGTTTAGTGTAACTTTGGGCAAATTACTTGGATTCATTATGTATTATAGAGGTATTGAAGTCGATCTGACTAAAGGCCATGCTATAACCATGATGCTGCCACTAATCAATTTAAAGTAACTTTATAGTTTGTAGGGTAAAATTTAGTCAATTCAATACTTCATCTCTTAGTTAACAGACAAGTGCCATCCATTTACACATCTTTTGAAGAAAGGAGTTACATTTCACTCTGATGATCACTACCAAATAGCTTTTTAATAGCTCAAAGGCTATCTTATTAATCCACCTATTTTATTACCTCTTATGCCAAAAAAGCCATTTTTGTTATACCTATTAGCTACCAACCATGCTCTAGGGGTAGTTTTGGCTCAACATTATAACAATGGAAAAGAGCATGTTGTATACTACCTAAGATATACTTTATTACATATGAACATAACTATGTCAATATTGAAAAAGCTTGTCTAGCCATGGTCTTCCTAACTCAAAAACTATGCCATTACATGCTGACTAATAAAACCATGGTCATTTAAAAAGTAGATCTACTCAAGTGTCTACTATCTAAAATAGCTTTTTAAGGTATAATGGCTAAATGGATCATGCTTCTCAGTGAGTTTGACATAGAGTATGTCAATCAAAAGGCAATTAAGGGGTAAGTTCTTTTAGATCAATTTGCTAAAACACCTCTCATGGACACACAACCACTCACATTTCAGTTTCTTGATGAATCTATCATGATTGTTATTGACACACCCCTTGAGGAGTAGCCTTGGAAGCTATATTTTGATGGTTCATTTACTACACATGGATTGGTGGTAGGCTTATTATTTATTACACCATAGGGGGATCTAATCCCTAAATCATTCAAAATTAGCTTTCCTTATACAAATAACATGGTTGAGTATGAATCACTTGTTGTAGGACTTAGACAAGTTGTGTATTAGAATATATCTTGTCTCTGAGTTTATGGTGATTTTTAGTTAATCATCAATCAAGCTATAGATCATTTCCAGACCAAAGATGACAAGCTAGTTCCATATAAAGCCATGGTCGACACTCTTAGTTTGAGAACATACCAAGGGATAGTAATAGAACTGAAGATGTCATGGCTACTATTGGTTCTTTGATTTGACAAATAGATAAAGCTAGGGAGTATTAGTTCCTTGTTGATAATTTGTCAGCACCAGTTCATGAACCTTCAACCATTGCCATGATTTGTGATATTATTGGTCCTAATTCTATCTAGTACTCAGATATTTATAACTACCTTCATGACCAAGTTATACCACCTAACCTCTCTAAAAAATAAACCAAAACCTTCATTCACCATTCCACTCATTATACTCTACTAGGATCTACCCTTTACCACCATAGTTTTGATGGAACTCTACTTCATTTTTTAACTTCGATAGAGTCTACATTAGCATTAAGAGAAGTTCATGAAGGAGTATGTGGATCTCATTCTAGTGGGGTAGTCCCATCTAAAAATCTCTTATGTACTAGTTATAATTAGCCCAAAATGGATGTAGATGCCATTACATATGTAAAGAAGTGTGATAAATCTTAATAGCATGCTAATCTGATTCATGCCCTAGTAAAAAATCTAAAACTGATGTTGACACCATTTCCATTTTCTACATGGGGACTTGACCTCATAGGGAAGATCAACCCCACTTCATCTGACAGCCTTAAACATATCCTTATTACCACTAAATATTTCACTAAGTGGGTTGAAGCTATACCCCTCACGTGACTAGAAAGTAAAATTCCAAATTCATCTTCAACCATCTCATCTACTGCTATGGTATCCCTTCTAACATTATATCTGATAATAGAGGATCATTCAAGAATAAAGATGTAGACTAGCTATGTATTGAATATAACATCACACAACATTTTTCTATAGAATATTACCCTCAAGGTAATGGCTAGGCTAAGGCATCCAACAAAACCATTGCCAATATTCTCAAAAAGATTGTTAATGATGTGAATCATGATTGGCACCTCCAAATATTCCCTACCCTTTGGGCATACCATACCAATCATCTTATCCCCAAGGAGCCACTTTAGACTCACTTGTTTATGGTACTAAATCCATATTTCCCATTGAGGTCGAATCGCCTTCACTACACATCTATTTCAAGCATGTCCTAGATGATCATGACTATCGAGTATCTTGCCTACAAGATCTATACCTACTCGATGAGAAATGCACAACCATGCTAAAAAATATTCAAGAATATCAAAAATTACTCAAAGGTCACTATAATCAATGTGTTAAGAATAGAAAATTTTAACGTGGTGATCTTTTTCTTGAAGAAAACCAAAAGAATACCATGGCTGATAAGAAACATAAAGGGAAATTCACACCAAACTAGATAGGGTCTTTCATCATTACTATAGATTATAGATCAGGAGCATATAGACTTGCCACACCAGATGGAGATGAACTTATAGAGTTGATGAATATTATTCATCTCAAGTGGTACCATGCTTGAGTGCTAAGGTATATTGTCTATAAGGACCATTTCAATTATGCCATTTTATCACTATTCTTCTTTGTACAAATACCATCCTTATCCATCCTCTTCACCATATCCACTTTCCACTTCTAACCTATCAACCTGATGTGTTCTAAAGCCTAGCCCATTTGACCTTAGTTTTTCCCATTCATTACACATTTTTAGCATCAATGTATCTAATCAGTTTCATTAATTAGTTCCTTAAACTCTAGATAGAGATCATAAATTTGGGATAGTGTGATAGAAGTTTCAACAGTTGCATCCTTCATTTGTTATTCCTTTCTTACCACCGATCTTGCAACTAATTATAACTACCTTTGGAAAAATTAGTATCGTTGATCTATGCCATTGTGTCTTGGTTATAATGACCTATGGGAAAACTAGGGGTAACATTAAGCCTTGACATACTAACTTGCCACTTCTTATGTTGTACTATGCCTTTTTGCCAACTATGCCTATTTTGTTTAAATTGATTGCTACACTAGTCAAATTTATCCACTGTTAGTGTAAAACTATAGTGACTTGAGGTCTTACTTTGGGACTATGTAAGTAGTACTTAATACTTGTTGAGGTTAGTTCATTCACCCTTTTCCCCATGCTCTCACCATTTTATGAGTAACCTAAACCATGGTCTTGCCATTTTGTGAGCAACCTTAGTATAAAGGCTCTTTCTATTTTGTGAGCTTGAACCATTTAGTATCTCATCATTCTTGATCGAGTTGAGATACTTCAAAAGATTCCAAAAACATTTGAAAAATTGTTAGAAAAGAACAAAAATAATGACCACTTCTTTTTCTTAAGGATTTTGGGAACCCTTACTAAGTTACAAGAAAATCACTTGTCATTTAGTTTCCCCATCCTTTTTGGCCTTTTTCTCTCATGCACTTGCCATTTTTCAAGACCATTCCTCTTGTTCTCTCATGTCTTTTCTATTTGTTTTCATCAGTTATCACATTATTCCCATTCCCTGGGAGAAATATATTTGGCCTAAAGTTTTTTATTGGATATTACATCAATGGAACTATGTAGGTAGCATCCACTTTCCTAGTGCATATGGAGCTAGCTTGGCCACCCCCTTCCTTTTCTTCTATTCCCCCATTTTGTTTGTTTGTTAAGTTATCACCTATTTTCTAGGGGAAATGTTTGTAGAGTTTATTTGCATTGTTTGTTTATTTATTTCTGCTTATTTTGTTTATTTGTCTATCTATTTATTTACTTTTAGTATTGTTGCCTTGATTCAATTTATGTGTGTTCATTGGGTGATTCCTTTCCCACACTTACACTTTAATCCATCCATATTCATATGTTTACATTATCAACATTTTTTTTATCATTGGTGCATTGTTTTCTATTGAGAATTGGATTACAAGAGTTAGTCCTTATGCATATTTTGGCCATGTCCTCATGATGTTATACCATGATTCCTATGGATATGTGCTACAACAAACCTTAGCTTCAAGAAGTCTATTTAGCAATGGCAGCATCTCTTTGGCACCAACATCCTAATTCACTCCCAATCATATCCCAAATAAAGTAATTAACCATGAAAGAATTTTAACCTTTATTAGTTTAGACAAGCATCTCCCTACCATTAGGTTGTCCCAATTCATTGTTACCCTTTTTGTTAATTTATCATCATCCTTGACCAAGTTTATCATGTTTGCCATAATCGAGGTCCAATAATTATAACTGCCTATGGGAAAATCATGGCACGCTATCCTACTTGCATTTCTCAATGATTATAATCACATTTGGGCAAATCATTATGTTGTCACCACTTTAATTTTTATACCCATATAGGGGCATGCTATTATCTTGTTTGTCTATCATAACTAGGGTAGCTCCATCTTCTCAATGAGTATAACCACCTTTGGGAAAATCATTGTGTTATTATACCACGTTGCCACTATCGGGGTATAATGTTTAGAACCACCTTTGGACAACTATTGTGAACCATCTCACTTGCATTCTCAATGATTTTGACTAATTTTTCAATATCATTGTGTTTTCACCCCATCATATTTCCTTTCTTTGGTCCCCTCATTTTTCTTCTTTCTTTTCAAGGGACCATTTGCCAACCTACTTATGCCAACTGTTCCCTCAAAAGGGCATCATATAGTTAGTTTATCATCATTGTAGTTGTAGACATAAAGTACCTTTTCATTCTTTGAGAATACGTTATTTTTATTATAGCTTGCAATGCCTTCCCAAATAGGGGGAAATTGTAGACACCTAAATCTAGCCATTGATAACCTCCAATCAAATTTTTGGCCAATTTCCACCTACAATACATAATTTGGCCTAAAAACACTAAAACATGTTAAATTAGTTTAAACTGACATATTCAAGTGCTAATTTTGGATAGGGTATCCCTAAATGGGGTAATGTAATTTATGGGCTATCTAACTTTAATTAGATCATTCTGAGTCAAAATGCCAATTTTACACCTAGGTGATCTAGATTTCTCTCTCTTTCCTATTAAACCTTTTGCACAAGATGCATGCCTTTTTTATTTATTTTTAGTAACATCCTAAATGGGAATATGGTTCTAACACATCTGACATCACCTTCTAGTTCCAATCCAGTCAAATTTTGGACCAATAATAAGGCATTCTAATTAATTTGAGTAATTTGTGCACAAAGTACTTAAATGTGCTTAAGAGACAATTAACCCAAATCAAGGCCTAGTTAATAATTCCATGGAAACTTGTTGAATACTTGTTTTTATAAATGAACATTAAATATCTACATCATCAGGTGACATCATTTCTTGGGAAGACATCTCTAGGCCATAAATGCCACAAATATCAAGATTCATGCCTTCCATGCCTCATTAATGCCATCCATGATGCCCTCTATGCCTCTTAATTTCCCCTTTTTACAATTTCATGATGAGGATAATTACAAAATTAATTCTAAAAATTTAATTAATCTTAAACCACACATCTCAATCTTCAGATGGATAGTTCAGGTTGATTCTAGACATTCTCAAAAATCTATAAATAAAGAGGCTATGAACATCATTTTTCAAGATATTTTGGTGCAAATTTATAATGAAAAAATATATTCAAGAAGCCATTAAAATTATTATTACCATGCCAAATTGATTTCAAGCCAAGCCAAGCCTCAACCCAAAGGTGCCAAAGAGAGATGGAGGTAGCCAAGATTTCATTGCCAAGAACTTCATGAGCACAAGCCAAGTAAGCCACCATTACAAAGGCATTTGGAGCATCCAAGGAAGGTGAAGGAATTCTTGTGTTTTCATTCCTTACTTTTAAGTTGTGTCTATCATTTATTTTTTTAACTAATCTCTCCCTAGTGTCTAGGCCTAGAGATGTTATGTTATTAGTGTGTTTATTTCATTTAGTTTTCATTTTGGAACTAGCACCATACTAACCATCCTCTCTTGATTCAAATTCTTAGATCACAATTTTAAGTTTAAATTTGTCTATTCATAGAAAACTAGCTAAGCAATATTGTTTCCTATTTATTTCAATATCTTTTAATCTTTGTAATTTAATTTTTTTAGCAATCTTAGTTTAAAATTTAGAATATTTTTATTTGAGTTTTCTATTAATTGACCTGTTAAAGATTATTTTATCACATTTGTATAAGAAATAAGTTTATATTTATTAACCCTAGTACCCCATATTATAAATTTAGGGTTAAATATTGGTGAACCTGACCTCGATGTCTTTCTATGGAAACCCTAGCTTGCTATAGAGTATTCACCCTCATGAGGTTTTTCCTTGTTTATTTTTAGATTTATTATATTATATGTATATAAGATAGGCATATCCATATAATATATGGTGTTTATATTGAACACTTAGAGCTTACTCTTTTTACACCTAAGATGGCTCAAACCAATAAAGTATCAAATCCTATGCCTAATGAAAGTGACAATAATGAAACTCAAAAAATATTGAAGAGGTTATCATATAAGATAATTCTAATCATAAAAACAATGAGTCTAATGAAAATAGTTAATATGAGTAAATATATCAAGAGAAATTACAAGTCATTGGTATGTTTTGAGAGTGTATGCATCAAAATATTGAAGATATCAATGAGATCCTCATAACCATATTAGATATTAAAAATAAAAAAACATAGACAAACAACCAGGTACATATATTGATCATGTTATTATATCTATGAGACATTCCCATATTCATATAACCCTCCCCTTGATCACATCATTGATTCCTACATCTAATAGGGGAAAAAGTTATATATTTACACCATTTTCCCCCAAACCAGATACTATTATTGCTACATCATCCATGGGAACTATTAGCACTTCAACCCAATTATTGGTTTCAATGTTTATATCAACTCAAACCATGGTTACACCTCCTTTCACGAATTCTCAAATTCAGACCTTAATGATTAAAATGTGCAATATTGTACAAACTTTAAATTTTTTGTAACCTAAGGTTATTGTTGACCATTTTGACCTTAGATGAAAATGGGTCAACTCCCTATAATAAAAATCTTATATAGGGGATTTTTATAATGTCATAGGGTATTTTGTAGTTGTTAGGAATAAAAAACTTCTAAATCTAGATCTAATATTACCATAAACTAGATCTAAAGCTATATAATAAAATGCATCACATAAACATTCATTAATTCACCATTAATATGAAAGTATAAATGAGAACAAGATAATAATAACATAGATAACATATATCTAATGTGGTTCACCCAATGTGGGCTACATCCACCAATGAAAGTTCTCAAATAAATTAGTAATCTAAAATAATATTATAATGAACTCCCAAAGAGATAGAAAAATCTCCTATAGAAAGTGCTACATAAAAAAATTTACACTTTCACCTACACTTGCATAATGATGTATCTCACAAGTTGCTAAATCACACCTTATAATGAACACTTGCACTTTGACTCTGATCCTCAAATCCACACCCTAAAAATAAACCATCAACCTCTAAAGTCCACACCACACCTTTTATATATAAAAAAATGAATAAATCCACAAAAGGAGGGGCAAATATGCAAAGTTTATCCAAGATAAGCATTATCCAACATGTGACAACCTTCCTCCACCTCATCAAGCTTATCCAAAATCTCTCCTAAGGAGGAATTCACCGTATTCATTTCTCCACCTTCTAAGGGCACATTTTCCCAACAACATGTGATCTCAACCAACTCCACTCAATAAGGAAGGAGTTCCCTTTTCCAAAAAAAACTATATTCCTCAAAACAAGGAAGTCAACATGGGAGAAGGCATCTACAAAATAACTCTATGAAATATGGAATACATAGAAATTAAGAATACAAACAATATTCCACTCACATGTGGAGAACAAGAAAATTACACCTCCACATCCTTGGAGCTCTTTAGGCCCCTAAAATTTATTCTTATGGTCATGTGATAGCCCCAAAGGGCTCCACACACAACAATCTCCCACCTGGAGAACATTTCTCCTAAATAGAATCTATCACTACTCCATGACCATTAAGGCCAACTAAATCTGAACATAGTCTCAACTTGTCCAATGTGACCACCTTGGTCATCATATCCATAGGATTATTTCTAGTATGAATCTTCTCTAGCTTCACCAAGTTCTCCTCCAAAGCTATCTTGATGAAGTGATAATGTAACTAAATGTGTTTCATCCTCAAGTGGAAAGCAAAGTCCTTTGCCAAATGAATAGCACTTTGAATTTCACTATGTAGTCTCCCAACTTCTTGCTCATGCCCCAACTCTCAAAATAACTCCTGTAACCAAATAATCTCCTTGTTATCCTTTGTGGTAGAAACATACTCTACCTCTATGGTTGATAAAGCCACAACCTTCTATATCCTAAAATCTAACTAGCCACTATATCTCTAATAGTAAATATATATCCTATCATACTTCTCCTATTATCAATATCCCTTGCCATATCCAAATCCACATAACCATGTAAAGTGGTATTTGATCCACCATAACACAATTCAAAGTCCATGGTTCCTCTCAAATACCAAAGAATCAATTTCACTACCTACCAATGCTTATAACCTAGATCACTCATATACCTGCTCATAACTTCCACTACTTGGGAAATATCTAACCTAGTACAAACCATGGCATACATCAAGCTATCAAATTATGATGAGTAAGGTACCTTAGACATCTTAAAATTTTTAGCTTCCATCTTGGGGCACTACTCCTTTGATTATCAAAAGTGGTCTGCCAAAGGAATATTGATAGATTTAGCATCCAACATGCTAAACCTTTCCAAGAATTTATTCACATACTTTGATTGGGATAATATCGAATTCCTCTCCTTCTTATCATGATAAATACTCATACCAATTATTTAATTTGTATCACCCAAATCCTTCATAGAAAAGGAGTCACTAAGTTGTTTCTTGAGCATATGATATGTTGTATGTTCTTTCTTGTAACTAACATGCCATCGACATACAAACATAATATAATAAATGAACCATCATAAATGTTTGATGTACATGCAATGGTTAGAATGACACCTTTGATATTCTTTTTCTAACATATAATAATAAAAAATTCTTGTACCATTGTCATGGAGCTTGTTTCAGGCTATACAAGATCTTCTTTAATTTTCACACATAGTTCTCCTTCCCTTTGACCTCATAACCATGTGGCTACTTCATATACAAATCTTCATCCAAATCACAATGAATAAAAGTAATTTTCACATCTAACTATTCTAAGTACAAATCCTTAACTATAATTAAACCAAGAATAGTCCTAATAGAAGTCATTTTTAAAACATGAGAGAAAATCTCAACAAGATCAATACTTGATTTTTGTGAAAACCCCTTGACCACCATCTTGGCCTTATACCATTTTCTCCCTTCATCCTCTTATTTAATCCTAAAGATCTACTTGTTAGGGAATGCACTCTTTCCCTTGGGTATCCTAACCAGATCCCACGTTTGGTTCTCCATGAGATCTATGTTCTTCATCCATGGCTTATTCCCATCTCAACTTAGCATCTACCTACATTGCTTCCTCATAACTTTCTGGATCTCCATTTTTAGTGAGTAATAAATAATTAAAAAAAAGAGAAAAAAAATTAGGTGATTTTATTATCTTAGAAGACCTTCTTACCATAGGATTTTGAGGTTCTTGTGTAGAAGGTTATTGAACTGAATCAATAGATACTTTTCCATCTACAATATCATCCAATACTATGTACTCTTTTTGTTCTTAATCTTGTTCCTGTAACTAATCTTTATGCATGAATTTTTCATTAAAGACTACATCTATAGACCAAAATATTTTCCTATCTTTAATGCTCCATAAATAGAAACCAAAGTCATCCTCACCATAACCAACAAATGTGCATTTTTCTGATTTAGCCTCTAGCTTGGTCCTATCCTCTTTCTTGATGAGAGCAAATGATTCACATCCAAAAAATCTAAGAAAATAATAATTAACATTCTTACCAGACCAAGTTTGTTCTTGAATTCCTCCATCCAAAGGCATAGAAGGTCCTCTGTTAATAAGATATACTATCATGCTAATTGCTTCTACCCAAAACTGTAAAGGTAATGCTACATGTAACCTCATGCTCTTAGCACATTCTATTATTATTATGTTCATCCTTTTAGATACCCCATTCTACTATGGAGTTCTTAGAACCATCCTTTGCCTATGGATTCCATTGTTAGAATAATAATCAAATAAAACATTACTACAATACTTACCTCCATTATCTAATCCAAGACATTTCAACTTGAGACTTGTTTCATTCTCAACCGAGGCTTTCCACTTATTAAAAGTTTCAAATACATTAGATTTATTTATAATGAAATAAACCCAAACTTTTCTAGTTGCATTATCTATAAAAGTAACATAATAATTGGATCTACCAATAGAATATACTTGAGCTAGTCCCCATACATATAAGTGTACCAAATCTAACATGTGATCTTTCTTTGTGGGTCCAACCTTTAGGAATATAACCTACTTCTATTTACCATACACATAATTTTCACAAAATTCTATATCTATGTCTTTTAATCTAGTCAACTTATCCTTTAAGATCTTCATGCCCTTATGGCTCATATGATTGAGCATGTAGTGCCACATAGTTGCATCTCCATCTACAATAACTAAATCAATAGAATCAAAACTATTAGTCTAATACAAAGCACCAAAATTTTCACCTCTAAAAATCACATGATCACCTTTGGTAACTTTCTAAGAGTTTACATTAAATAATACTAAACATCCCTCACTACCCAATTGCCCCATTGAAACCAAATTTTATCTCAACATATACACATGTCTAACATCCTTAAGGATCCATGTGTTCCCATTCTACATCTTAACCTGAACACAACATTTCCTTAATATCTCACATGGTTCATCATCACCAAGATATACATGTCCTATATTCTCTTGAACATAATCAGTAAAATAATGCTTATGTGGGGTGACATGAAAAGAAGCCCCTGAATCTAATACCCAAGACTCAGAAAAACTATCCATAGAAAGAATTAAGGCATCTTGACATGAACTAGTTGATGTCACATTTACCTCATTTGATTCCTCCTTATTAACATTCTTATCCTAAAGTGACCATCAATCCTTCTTTGAGTGTCCGCTCTTCCCACAATGCCAACATATCATCTTGGATATAGATCTGGACTTAGGTCTATCCTTTGACTTTCCTTATTTTCCTTTGCTCTTTTCCTTTTATCTCCCTCTAGTATCAATGGATAAATCATTACCTAAAGATGATTCACTAGTGATTTTCCTTTGCATCTCCTTACTAAGGATCACACTTAGAACATCCTCAAAATTCAAGCTTCCCTTGGTAGGGACTGCATTACTTACAACCATAACCAAACTATCCAAACTATCAGAAAAATAAAATAAGATTAGCAAAGATCTAATTTCATCATCAAAATTAATTCCAAATGAATTAAGCATACTTAAAATTGTATTAAAATCATTAATATTATTAACAATTGAACCATTTTTTAACATTTTCATGTTAAACAATCTTTTCATAAGAAAATTTTTATTAGAAGCTGAAGGTTTCTCATATAGTTTTCCAAGTTTATCCATGAGATCCTTTATAGTTATTTTATCTATAATGTTAAATTTAATAGAAGATACAAGGCATAACCATATGGCTCCTAATGTCTTCCTATCAAGTAATGACCAATCTGCAACACTCATACTTATAGGTTGTCCTCCTTTCCCCTCCAAGGGGAGTTAAAGTTATTTTTGATATAGGTAATCTTTCATTTGCATTTTCCACAAACCAAAATGCTTACCCTCAAAATTCTCAGCTTTTAATCTAATCTATTCTCCCATAGGTCCCACTCAAGCTAATAGCCTTCCTATGATTTACCACTTCAGCAAAATGCACAACCAATGGCTCTAAAATTAGATGTTAGGAATAAAACACTTCTAAATCTAGATCTACTATTACCATAAACTAGATCTAAATCTATGAAATAAAATGCATCATAGAAAAATTCCTTAACTCACCATTAATATGAAAGCATAAATGAGAACAAGATAATAATAACATAGATAACACATATATAACGTGGTTCACCCAATACGGTCTACATCCACTAATGAAAGTTTTCAAATAAATCAATAATCTAAAACAAGATTATAATGAACTCTCATAGAGATAGAAAAATCTCTTGTAGAAAGTGTTGCACAAAAAAAATTACACTTTCACTTGCACCTACACAATGATGTATCTCACAAGTTGCTAAACCACACCCTATAATGAACACTTGCACTTTGAAAAACACCTACACTTTGACACTAATCCTCAAAGCCATACCCTACAAATAAACCATCAACCTATAAAGGCCACACCACACCTTATATATAATAAAATGAATAAAATCCACAAAAAGAGGAGAAAATATGCAATGCTTATCCAAGATAAGCATTATCCAACATGTGACAACCCTCTTCCACCTCATCAAGCTTATCCAAAATCTCTCCCAAGAAGGAATTCACCATATTCATCTCTCCACCTTCTAAGGGCACATCTTCCCAAAAACATCTGATCTCAACCAACTCCACTCAACAAGGAAGGAGTTTCCTATTCTAAACAATAATTAGCTTCCTCAAAACAAGGAAGTCAACATGGGAAAAAGAATATAACAACTAACTCCATGAAATATGAAATACATATAAATTAAGACTATAAGGAATATTCCACTCACATGTGGAGAACATGAAAATTATACCCCCCACATCCTTGGAGCTCTTTAGGCATCCAAAATTTATTTCTATGGTCATGTGATAGCTCTAAAGGTCTCCACACTCAACAATAGCTCATTTGATGTCATTTCATATTCCATTCTGGATTTGGTCATAGTCTAGCTTAGTCCTTATGTCATTTGGTGTCTTAGGGGTCATTTTAGAGTCATATATGTAAATGGAAAGTCTTCATAGTGATTAATTCAATTCAAGATCAAGTAAAAGTTCACATAGACCCCAAAAAATCATTCATTTCTCTAAAAGTTTAGGAATATGCTTTGTGAAGCCACATCATCATCAAGATGTCATAAAAAACTAGAATGGATTAGTTCACTTGAGAATTTTATAAATATTCTCAAAAAGATTTGCATGACCATCAAACCACATGTAATTAATGTCCTTAGCTCCAGTATCTTTTTTTTTCAAGTTTTATATCTCGATGAGTCTTTATCTCGAGATCTAAGCCTTGAAAGTTTAGATTATTGAGTCTAAAGGTCTAGTCTATCCTACACATCACATGAAAACACACTAGTCATCTTATTTGTGAATTTGATAAATTCACCTTATAAAGTCTCATAAGCCAAAATACTATAGTGTCATAGAGTTCTTCATGCCAAGAAAATGCTTTTCAAGCTTCATGTCGACATGAGCTTTCTAGCTCAAGTCATGGAGCTTTAAGGTTGGACTTGCAACATAGGACATTCACACTAACATCAAGTTTGAGCTCTGTAATGTAACCTTTTGGTTTTAAAAGGTCATTAAAAGGTTTAAATTAGATCAAGATATAATAGTCCATGTAATCTCACATATTGACACATGAGATCTAATGGTTTATGTTGAGGTCAAACAAGTTAAAAGGTCCCTGGGTTAAACCCCTTTATAAATATCTACGTTGAACAAGATATGATAGTGAAAATCAACCAAGTAGAAATACAATAGTGTGATCTCAACTGATAAGGAGGTGGGTCCAATAAAAATCAATCATTCATGTTCAATCATATCGATGATCCAATAGTGTGAGCTTGATTGGTAGGAAAGTATGCCTAATGAGATCAAAGGCTTGCATTAATTTATACATATTGATCTAATGATGTGAGTGAAATTGACCATGACAAAGGATTTTCATGGTAAGACATTAAGGGCCCATGTTCATTCATGTATTATGATTCTATGGTGTGAGAGAAGTCAAGAAGTCAATAGGGATCTATAAGGCCAATGAGAATAAAGATGGTTAGGATAATATTGATTGGTTCAAATCAATTTTCAATAGACAAATTAGAGCCAAGGAGCTATTTTCAACCAAATCAAATAGATCTTGCAAGGTCATTGTTCTACCATTAGAGATTGATCAAACACCAAAGAGTGGACATAGCCACATAGCTAAGGTGATCAACAACATAAATGAACCACCATTAAGGCTAAATACAAACTTTTGGTTTGAAGATTTGTGACATGTAGGGTTATTTATATGACTATGTTCATCATTCTTAAGGGGATCTATGTATATAGAAAGTTCTTGGTTCTTACAAGGATAGAATGGGTCTATTTGGACATATTATAATCAAGAAAGGGGATATATAGTCTATAAGTCTGCATCAATGTGATAACTATATGAAAATCAATAGTCTGAGATTGGTTTTTTGTCCATAGTGGACCTATGAACATGGGGATGAGTTCAAGCATGATCCAATTTGAACAAGAGTTAGAATTTCAAAGGATACCATAAAGGAATACATCTAGAATCTAATGGTTTCATCTAAAAGACCAATTGCATGAAAGGGACCCTTCTCTCCACGTTTGCACACCATGACAAACTAGTTAAGAGCATTAAGCACTAGGACAAAGCTCTAACATATTGATCTGATGGTTGTAATTACATTAACGATGGAATCTAATTTGAAACAACATGATCCCACCATTTTAACCATTAAGGAACATAAATTAATGAATAATGTAACTATGCAATAGACTAAAGTGACTTGGATCAATTAGGAAGCTTAAATGAGCATAATTGTAGAAGTAGTTATAATTATGGTTAAAATGAATTTTAAATCATTTGATCCACCCCTAAAACTTCTCTTTTCCCACTTCTCTCTCAAATTATATAAGTAGCTACCATTTTATCCTTTGTAATTAATTCCACTCCATATATGGTGAATCCCTACTAGAATGAGGTCATATTTTTTCCCTTTTAACATTAATGCAATTCTGATTTTGAGTTATTAAATAATTGTCTAATTGTGCAAGTGATGTATGGTAATTCAAAGTGATAATTCTCTATCATTTTTTCCCTTAGCCTTTCATGTTTTTGTAGGAGTTCCTATTCTAACAGGTCATATGAAGTGTTATCAAGTGTATGAGCTAGTCTTTTGAGTTTACAATGAGCTTTAGTGTCTTCAACTAGCCTATGGTTAACTTACCTTGGATATTTCTTATCCATCACACGTCCATATTGAAATACTCATGTTAGAATCCATAAGACTTGGAATTTAGTTTGTGTACCTTGTTTCTTAGTGGAAGAATTTATGATGGTCATCATATGAAATACATATTAGTGCATCACCTCCTTTAGATTAGGTTCAATTCATGTAATCTTTAATTCTTCTTCCAATAAGTAATTAGTTGGCATAGATAAGATCATTCTAAGATACATTCAAAGAGCTATCCCTTAAATCTATAGGCTCACTTCCAATATAGGTACACACACATACCTAAAAATGTTCCCATGTTTACCAAATATAGAAGAGGCTTGAACAACCTATTCTAGGGTGAAATATTTGGTGACAATAGTTCTAGCATGCCTGGTGGGACCCATTGTCTTCAAGACAACTTGTCAAGGTGAATGCTGGTCTTGATAAACATTAGCTACAAATTAGTGTACTACTGACCATTTGGTGACTTATTCAAGGTAAATCTAGTTAAAGGCCATTATTATATTATAAACGTGTCCTCATAATTCTTGATTCTCACTAGGTCATCATTTTCTAGAACATTTAATCCCATTAACTCACCCATTCAGCCTAAAATTCTTCTTGAAGTTCAGTATCCACAGTCTAGTCTTCCCTTTGAAGAACAAGTAGATTTTGCCAAAGAGGAAGAGGTTAAAGAGGCTAAATAAATTGAAGATATTGAAGAAGACATGGCTAGATATCATGATTTTCATACCTTAAATATTTATAACCTAATTTAACTTCACATATATGATGTTATTCCTCCTAACACCATGAAAGGTGTGCCTACATTTAATGGTGAGAGTCATGTCACACCTAGTGAGCACATTAGAGGTGTTTCTAACTTTTGAAGTTTTACAAATATTATATGAGAGAACATTTCCATTATAATCTTTACCATATCTATTAAAGGGAAGGCTCTTGATTGGTATATGACTCTAGAAGGTGGATGAATCAAAACATGGGATGTGTTTGGAGTGTTGTTGACTTCTATATTTGGAAATGAAAGTGACCATGCCTCTCTCATACATTATCTCAACATGATAAAAAAAGATACCCAAATAAACAATGCATGACTTTAATGAAAGGTTTCATAAGACTTGGCATAGATTGCCTCCTCCCATGAGACCACCTTCTAGCTTTGTGTTCCCTACTTACTTCAAAGCCATTAGGATTAAAATTACTACCATGCTTCAAACTATGGGAGATTCCACTCTTCCTAAAGTGTATAATCTTGATATCAAATCTGAGAATAGTCTAATTCAAGATGGAATATGGCCTCCTAAAGTTTTTATGCCTCTATTATCTCATAATTTTACTAATAATCCAGATGTAGCCCAAGTTCCTAATGCCAATACCAAAACTAAGGTTGTTCCTGGGTAAGCAAAAAATAATGTTGATTAGAAAGTAAAGTTCCTAGCCTCAGACTCAAAATAGGCAAGATAATATGCAACAAGGTGATTATCATAATATTTACACCTATCATCAAAAATATTGTCAATAATATATAAGAGGAAGAGGATAATGATATCCTAATCCCAATAGGTCTGCTAATGTATACAATCCTAATTCTACCACCAATACAAGAGATATGGTACCAGTTCATAGTAATTTGTTGTAAGAAGAAGATTGGAATCAAGACCAATTCATGGATACCAATGAGAATGGATATCAAGCTCTAGTGGCTCAAGAAGTAGTTTTGGACTAGGAATTTGACTCAATAGAGGTGTTAGTATCTTGTTAGTGACAAAATGAAATCAAATTTAAAAACCAACACATTAGCTAACATACATCTCTAGGACTAGTTACTTGGTTGAGCTTAGTTAATACTAATAGAATAGAAAAACAACTAAAACATGAAAGAGAATAAATGTTTTACATCCCTTGAATGCTCCAAATTAGCTTGTAGTGGTAGCTTGCTTGGCTTGTGCTCATGAAGTCTTCATCAGAGGAGGCTTGGCTATCTCTTCTTCTCCTTGGCACCTCGTGGATTTGGCTTGTCTTGGATTGGATCAATATTTGGATGTTATAACACTAATTTTCATGAAGCTTTGGAATCAATTTAGCATTATAACTTTGGTATGTGAGAGCTTAAAATTCATGTGGCCAGGCCTCTTATTTATAAATTTTTGCAAATGGCTAGAATCAAGCTGAACCATCCATCCCAAGATTGAGATGTGTGGCTAAGGAGTAATCCAATTATGTAATTAAAAACACATAAATAGGTTCATAAATATTTGAGATAGAGGGGCATTTAAGAGGCATAAGAGGGATTAAGCTTGATATTTTATGCATTTATGGCCGAGGGATGTCTTTCCAAGAAATGATGTCATCTAATGATGCAGATATTCAATATTCATTTCTAAAAATAAGTATTCAACAAGTTTATATATAATTATTAATTAGGCTCTAATTTTGTTTAATAAGCTCTTAAGCATGATTAAGCACTTTGTGCACAAATTACTCAAATTGATCAAAATGCCTTGTTATTGATCCAAATTTTGATTGGATTAGAATTGGAATTCAATGTCAGATGCATTAGAGCTATTATCCCATTTAGGATGATGTTAACACAAAATAACAAAGGCATGTGTCATGTACAAGATATTTGATAGAAAAGAGCAATCAAGAGCACCTAGGTACAAAATTGGCATTTTGACTTGGAATGATATGATCAAAGTTAGATGGCCCATAAATTGCATTACCCCATTTAATGATACTTTAGCCAAAATTGGCACTTGAATATGTTATTTTCACATCATTTAGCATGTTTTAATGTTTTTAGGCCAAATTATGCATTTTGATGGAAATTAGTCAAAATCCTGGTTGGAGGTTATCAGTGGCTAGTTTTAGGTGTCTACAGTTTGCCCCTATTTGGGAAGATGTTGCAAAACTATAGGCAAAGTAGTGTCTTTTCAAATAATGAGAGATGGTCTGTATGCCAAAATGAAGATGATGATTGAAAACTAAATCTCTAAATGGTTTTATGAAGTCTATGATGATTCCCCCTTGAGGGAGTGGCCATCACATTTGTTGAGGGATGGTCTCTCGAAAAGAAACAAGAAGAAAGGTAGAATTAACCCATGGTTGAGATTAATCCAAATGAGAAAATTCTTGCATACATTGATTTAAAAAATTTGTTGATTTTCTCAAAGGTGGTTATAATCAGGAATAAAAGTCAAAATAATGATTTTCCCATATGTGGTTATAATCATTAAGAAGACCTGGATTGGCTAAAGATGCTGGTGCCCTAGTTAGGGCTAATTAACAAGCATAACTCAAGGATATAACTTGAAATACATATTAAATATGAGTGGGCATAAAATTATGAAATAGATGAATAGAAAAATAAGATTGATTAATATAAATTATTTAGTTGTACCTGTTAATGAGGACATGCTCATCCTTATTAGTAATGATACAACTAGAATGGTCAATGGGTTGATTTGATCAAGGGTGTAAGGATTTGCCAAGGTACTAAGGAGTAACTTCTATGGACATTATGTAGACTAGGATTTTATCTCAAGAGAGGTGTTAGTGTCTTTTTAGTGACAAAATGAAATCAAATTGAAAAACCAACACACTAGCTAACATACATCTCTAGGCTTAGTTACTTGGTTGAGCTTAGTTAACAATACTAGAATGGAAACACAACTAAAAAATGAAAGAGAATAAATCTTTTATCTCCCTTAAATTCTCTAAATTATCTTGTAGTAGTGGCTTACTCGACTTGTGTTCATGAAGTCTTCATCAAAGGGGGCTTGGCTATCTCCTCTTCTCCTTGGCACCTTGTGGCTTTGGCTTGGCTTGGATTGGATTGGCTCAATATTTGGACATTATAAAACTAATTTTCATGAAGCTTTGGAATCAATTTAGCATTATAAATTTGGCATGTGAGAGCTTAAAATTCATGTGGCAAGGCCTCCTATTTATAGATTTTTGCAAATGGCTAGAATCAACCTAAACTGTCCATCTCAAGATTGAGATGTGTGGCTAAGGATTAATCAAATTATGTAATTAAAAATCTATAAATAGGCTCATCAATATTTGGGATAGATGGGTATTTAAGAGGTATGGGAGGTATTTGTAAGGCATGGGAGGGGTTAACCTTGATATTTTATGCATTTATGGCCTAGGGATGTCTTCCCAAGAAATGATATCACTTGATCATACAGATATTCAATATTCATTTCTAAAAATAAGTATTCAAGAAGTTTCCATGGAATTATTAATTAGGCTCTAATTTATTTTAATTATCTCTTAGGCATGATTAATCACTTTATGAACAAATTACTCAAATTGATCAGAATGCCTTATTATTGGTCTAAAATATGACTTGATTAGAATTGGAAGTGAATGTCAAATGTGTTGGAACCATTATCCCATTTAGGATGTTTCCAACATAAAATAATAAAGACACATGTCTCATGCAAGAGATTTGAAAAAAAATAGCAATCCAGAGCACTTAGGTGCAAAAGTGGCATTTTGACTTAGAATGATCTGATCAAAGTTAGATGGGCCATAAATTAAATTGCCCCATATAATGATAATCTAGCCAAAATTGGCACTTGAGTATGTTAGTTTCACATCATTTATCATGTTTTAGTTTTTTTAATCTAAATTGTGCATTTTGATGGAAATTGGTCAAAAACCTAGTTAGAGGTTATCAGTGGCTAGTTTTAGGTGTCTACAATTTGCCCTTGTTTAGAAAGATGTTATAAAACCATAGGAAAAGAAATGTATTTTAAAATAATGAGAGATGGCATGTATGCCAAAAGGAAGATGACGATTGAAGAAAAAATATCCAAATGGTTTTGGGAAGCCTATGATGATGCCCCATCGAGGGAATGGCCATCACAATTTTTGATGGATGGTCCCTCAAAAACAAACAAGAAGAAAGGTGGAATTAACCTGAGGTTGAGATTAATCCAAATGAGAAAATGCTTACATGCATTGATTTAAAAAATATGTTGATTTTCCCAAAGGTGATTCTAATCAAGAATAAAAGGCAAAATAATGATTTTCCCATAGGCAATTATAATCATTAAGAGGACCTAAATTGGATAAAGATGATGGTGCCCTAGTTAGGGCTGATTAGCAAGCATAACTCAAAGATATAACCTAGAATACATATTAAATATGAGTGGGCATAAAATGATAAAAGAGATGAATAGAAGAATAATATTGGTAAATAGAAATGATTCAACTATACCTACCAATGAGGAGATGCTCATTCTTATTAGCAATGATACAACTAGAATGGTCTATGGGTTGATTTGATCAAGGGTGGAAGGATTTGCCAAGGTGCCAAGGATTAACTTCTATGGATATTATGTATACTAAGAATTTATCTCAAGAGAGGTGTTAGTATCTTGTTAGTGACAAAATAAAATCAAATTGAAAAACCAACACACTAGCTAACATACATCTCTAGGCCTAGTTACTTGGTTGAGATTAGTTAACAATGTTAGAATGGAAACACAACTAAAACATGAAAGAGAAAAAATATTTTACCTCCCTTGATGCTCTAAATTATCTTGTAGTAGTGACTTGTGCTCATGAAGTCTTCATCAAAGGAGGCTTGACTATCTCCTCTTCTCCTTGGTAGCTTGGGGCTTTGGCTTGGCTTAGATCAATATTTAGAAATTATAACACTAATTTGCATGAATATTTGGAATAAATTTATCATTATAATTTTGGCATGTGAGAGCTTAAAATTCATGTGGGAAGGCCTCCTAGTTATATGTTTTTTTCAAATGGATAGAATCAACCTGAACTGTCCATCTCAAGATTGAGATGTGTGGTAAAGGATTAATCCAATTATGTAATTAAAAATCTATAGAATAATCTAATAAATATTTGGTATAGAGGGGAATTTAAGATGCATGAGAGGCATTAATGAGGCATGGAAGGGGTTAACCTTGATATTTTATGCATTTATGGCCTAGGGATGTCTTCCTAAGAAATGATGTTGCTTGATGATACAAATATTCTATATTCATTTCTAAAAATAAGTATTCAACAAGCTTCCATGGAATTCTTAATTAGGCTCTAATTTGATTTAATTAGCTCTTAATCTTGATTAAGCACTTTGTACACAAATTACTCAAATTAATCAGAATGCTTTATTATTGGTCCAAATTTTGACTAGATTAAAATTGGAAGTCAATGCCAAATGCATTGGAACCATTATCCAATTTAGGATGTTGTCAACACAAAATAACAAAACCACATGTCTCATACAAGATATTTGACAAAAAAGAGCAATCCTAAGTACCTAGGTGCAAAATTGGCATTTTGACTTAGAATAATATGATCAAAGTTAGCTAGCCCATAAATTATATTTCCCCATTTAATGATACTCTAGCCAAAATCAACACTTGAATATGTCAGTTTCACATCATTTAGTGTGTTTTAGTATTTTTAAGCTAAATTTTGTATTTTGATGGAAATTGGTCAAAATCTTGGTTGGATGTTATCGATGGCCAGTTTTAGGTGTCTATAGTTTGCCCCTATTTGGGAAGATGTTACAAAACCATAGGAAAAGCAATGTCTTATCAAATAATGAGAGATGGCCTATATGCCAAAATGAAGATGATGATTAAACAATAAATCTCCAAATAGTTTTTGGAAGCCTATGATGATGCCCCCTCGAGGGAGTAGCCATCACATTTCTTGATGGATGGTCCCTCAAAAAGAAATAAGAAGAAAGGTGGAGTTAACCCATGGTTGATATTAATCCAAATGATAAAATTCTTGCATGAATTTATTTAAAAAAGATGTTGATTTACCCAAATGTGGTTATAATCAAGAATAAAAGTCAAAATAATGATTTTTCCATAGGCAATTATAATCATTAAGTGGACCTAGATTGGCTAAAGATTATGGTGCCCTAGTTAGGGATGATCAGTAAGCATAACTCAAGGATATAACTTGGAATACATATTGAAGATGAGAAATCATAAAGTGATGAAAGAGATGAATAGAAGAATAAGATTGATCAATAAAAATGATTTAGTTGTACCTGCCAATGAGGAGACACTTGTCCTTATTAGCAATGATATAACTATAATGGTCAATGAGTTGATTTGATTAAAGGTGGAAGTATTTTCCAAGGTTCCAAGGAATAAATTCTATGGCCATTATGTATACTAATAATTTGACTCAAGAGATGTGTTAGTATTTTGTTAGTGATAAAATGAAATCAAATTGAAAAACCAACACACTAGCTAACATACATCTCTAGGCCTAGTTACTTGGTTGAGCTTGGTTAACAATGTTATAATGGAAACACAACTAAAACATGAAAGAGAAAATATATTTTACCTCCCTTGAATGCTCCAAATTAGCTTTTAGTAGTGGCTTGCTCGGCTTGTGCTCATGAAGTCTTCATCAAAGGAGGTTGGCTATCTCCTCTTCTACTTGGCACCTTATGGCTTTGGCTTGGCTTGGCTCAATATTTGGACATTATAACACTAATTTTCATGAATATTTGGAATCAATTTAGCATTATAAATTTTCCATGTGAGAGCTTAAAATTCATGTGGCAAGGCCTCCTATTTATAGATTTTTGCAAATGGCTAGAATCAACATGAATCATCCATCTCAAGATTGAGATGTGTGGCTAAGGATTAATCCAATTATGTAATTAAAAATCCATAAATAGACTCATCAATATTTGGGATAAAGGGGAATTTAATAGGCATGGGAGGTATTAATGAGGCATGAAAGGGGTTAACCTTGATATTTTATGCATTTATGGCCTAGGGATGTCTTCCCAAGAAATAATGTCGCCTGATGACGTAGATATTTAATATTCATTTATAAAAATAAGTATTCAGCAAGTTTCTATGGAATTCTTAATTAGGCTCTAATTTGGTTTAATTATATCTTAATTATGATTAAGTACTTTGTGTATAAATTATTTAAATTGATTAGAATGCCTTGTTATTGGTCCAAAATTTGATTGGATTAGAATTAGGAGTCAATATTGGATGTGTTGGAACTGTTATCCCATTTAGTATGTTGTCAAAAAAAACAAAGACACGTGTCTTGTACAAAATATTTGATAGAAAAGATCAATCCAAAGCACTTAGGTGCAAAATTGGCATTTTGACTCAGAATGATCTGATCAAAGTTAGCAGGCCCATAAATTACATTGCCCCATTTAATGACACTCTAGCTAAAATAATCACTTGAATATGTTAGTTTCACATCATTTAGTGTGTTTTAGTTTTTTTAGGCCAAATTGTGCATTTTTATGGAAATTGGTCAAAATCTTGGTTGGAGGTTATTGATGGCTAGTTTTAGGTGTCTATAAATGAGGTGATTATGCAAGTTAATGAGGATTGGAAACCTCAAGGAGAGATCTTCACCAATTTTCTAGTTAAAGACACTTTTGTGCTAAATCAAGGAGCCTCTATTACATAAAATATAAGGGAAAAGAGGAAGGTTCTAGGAAGTGGTATTATCATGCCCATAGTCTCATCCAATCCTCCTACAAGGCAACAAGACATAGCTACAAGTGTGATAGTTCTAAAAACTTTTACATCTCCATCAAGTCAAAATATGGTAAGGTCTACTCCTATTCCTCAAATTCTAAGTAATCCTCTACCTAGAATAACCCAAGATAAGTTATGTATGGCTTATCTAAACATTGTAGATTATTTAAAGAGTAATAAAACATCAATTTCTCTTTGGGATGTTCTTCATATGCTTGGTCAAAAATAATTCCTACAAAAATAGTTATTTACTATCCCTGCTAGTGTCTCAGCCTCAAATCAAAGTCATGGCCATGTTGCTCTTGAAAATTAACCTAACGCCATTATTTAACCATCCATTAGGGCTGAGAAACCTCCACAACTTTACCTCACCCTCATTATAAATGACAAATTGGTACACAATTACATAGTCAATAGTGGATCTTCTACTTCTGTCATGCCCATAGTTATAATTGACAAGATGGGCCTAAAATATGAGCCACATAGCAAAGTGTCCTTCAATTAGATGGAATACCTATCAATAAAGTAGGATTGATAAAAAGCTTAAAGTTTTTCTTTCATGATTGTCCTAGTTTTTCTTAATTTGGAAGACATAGTTATGGTTGATCTCCCAACCCACTTTGTAATCTACTTATCAAGGGACTTCACAACCAAGATAGGTGGCTATCTCTCAGTTTACTAATCTTTCTTAGCCTTTATAAAAAGGTATATATCCAAGGTGATAATTAGGACATAACCCCTTGCAAGGTTTCATATTGAGCCTTACATTAAGATAAGTTCTAATCTGAATTATGTGGCCCATGAATAAAATGACTCTATTATAGATGATGACACTTATTCCAAGATTGAGGGTATTTTAGATTTGTTTTTTGATGGATATGGAACTAATACTTATAATTATTATCCTTATGATTTTGTGGAGGAAATTAATTTAGGAGTGTATTGTATACATGAAAAAATAGTACCAACACCTCTACTTACTAGGGAAGAGGGTGAAGATGATGAGTTATGGAAGATGTTTTTTGATGGTTCAAGAAATAAAGTTGGTGTAGGAGCTAGTGTTATGTTTGTCTCCCCATATAAAAAAATATTATGCTTCATATATATTTCATTTTATTTATACTTGTAATATGACTAAGTATGAAGGTTTAATTCATGGCTTTCAATAGGCAAGGAGAAAAGGAATCAAGAACTTGAAAGTATATGGAGATGTGAATTGGTTGTGCATCAGATGGGGAATGTGGTTTATGCCAAGAAACCTTTGATAAATTCATAAAATCATAGGTTATGGGATTTTATTGAAGACTTCAATGCATTCAATATAAAATTAGTCCCAAGGGAGCATAATAGTCATGCTGATAGACTAGCTACCATAAGAGCTCAATTTAATACCTCAATTACCATAAAAGAGGAGTGAAAATAGTCTCATATTAAGATCATTATTAGACCTTTTGTACCTAATAATGAAGTATCTTAGAAAGTTTTTTATAGTGACAAACACATTGCATGCTTTTTGCAAAATGAGGTTGAGTTTTCTTCAAAGAATCAAAGGAGGCCCCAAAAATAATTGGGTGATCAAATTGTGCAACTAAGAATTGATAAGATACCTAAGGGTTTGGTGACCTTATAAATTATATTCAATGAGAATGATCAAAATAAAAAGGAGAAAGTGAGTATGTCTACAAAAGAGGAGAATTATGAAAGAGTCTTGATCTTTAAGGACAAACTCCTCAAACTAAGCAAAGTATATTCTACATTGGAGAAGCAAGCATTCATTAAGCTATGTGGAGAGTTTCATGATATATTTTATTCGAAATATAAGGACCTCAAAGGATTTGATCCTAGCCTAACACACCATACCATTGAGTTAGAACCTATAGTTAAACCAATTAGATACAATCAAAGACCCATCAACCTTAAGGTTGAGCAACTCATGAGGTTCAAACTTACCAAACTCCTTGAATCTGAGATAATATTACCATTAAGCATTCAACATGGGTAGATAACCTTGTGTATGTTATAAATAATAATGGGAAGATAAGACTTTATGTATACTTTAGAGATCTTAATAGAGTGTCGCTCAAAGATCACTATCATCTACCCTCAATGGAGCACATTTTACAAATGGTTTCAAGTTTTCAACGTTTCTCTCTTCTAAATAAATATTCAATCTATAATTATACTTTAATCAATTAGGATGATCAGTTTAAGATAACCTTTACTACTAAATGGGGGACTTTTGATTATAGGAATATTCCCTTTGGTGTGTCTAATATTGGTACCACATTTTAAAGAGCAATGGACATGGCCTTTAAAGGTTTGATCAATGAGACATTATTTATTTATCTAGATGATATAACAATGTTTTTTAAATATGTTAATGAACACAAACAATATATGACACAAGTTTTTGAAATATGTAGGGAATATGGAGTATCTCTTAATCCAAAGAAGTTCATCTTTGTTGTTCATGAAGGTAAGCTCTTAGGACATATCATTTCCAAGGATGGTATGATTATTGATCCTAAAATAATAGAAGATATTCTAGGCTTAACATTTCCCTTGGATAAGAAAGGTCTTCAAAGTTTCTTAGGCAAGATAAATTTTCTAGGGAGGTTCATACTTGGTTTTGCATCTTTGGTGAAATCTATCACAACTATGCTCAGGAAGAACCAAGTCTTTTCTTGGACCAAATAGGGTAAGAATAGTTTTGAATCCATAAAGAAAGCAATTGCAGATTTTCCTACTCTTGTAAATCCTAATTTTACTAAATACTTCATGTTGTATTCATTTACCAACCTTTATACTATATCAGCCATGTTGATGCAAAAGAATGACGAGGGTGTGGAGCAACTAATTGCATTCTTTAGTCAAGTTTTAGAAGATTATAAATTCAAGTACACCTTTGTGTATAAATGAGTCCTTATTGTTGTCAAGGGAATAAATAAGTTCAGACATATGGTTTTAAATAATAATATTCATGTTATGGTCTCTCATCTTAGTACCAAAAAGTTTCTCTTGAGAAAAGATATTAGTGAAAATAGGGTAGGGTGGATCACTAAAGTAATAGAATATGATGTTGATATCAAGATGACAAAATTGATAAGGGGTAAGATCCTTTGTGAACATCTATGTTTAGATATTCATGAGTCAAATGAAGAGGCTCTAGTTAATCATGATTGTTCTTAATCAGTTGGTTCATTTCCCCCACAAAGTTGGACACGAGATGTGATAAGATTGCTTCAAAGTGGTGAGTATCCCAATAATATGAGTAGATCACAAAGGAGATATTTTAGGTTAAAATATATTCCATTTTATCTTTTAGATGGTGTGATTTTTAGGAGGGACATCAATGGTGTGATATTGAGATGCATTGATAATGATTAGTTTGGAGTGTTGCTTGATAATTTCCATGATGGGATAATAGGAGATAATTTCTCTCCAAGAACTATAGATACCAAGATCATAAGGGTAGGTTATTATTGGCCTAGCCTCTTCAAGTGTTTCCATGCTTGGGTGAGTTGTGGATAATGTACTTTCTTTATAGGAAAATAGAAGCTTGTATCTCTTCCTTTGAAGCCCATCTAAGTTGATCAACCCTTCATGTAATTGGGTCTTGATTTCATTGGCATGATAAATCTCCCATCAAGTGCTGGTCATAAATGGATACTCACATCTATTGAATATTTTACATTATGGGTTGAGGCTGAAGGAAGTTAATGAGAATGCTATCTTGGAATTATATGAGATAATTGTAACAGGGTTTGGCACTCCTACTATTCTTTTATATAATGCTCTTACTTTTATGGGTGATAAGATAGTTGATTGGGCAAATAGTAATGGCATATTATTGAGCACTTCATCCAATTATTACCCTCAGGTAATGGATTAGCTTAATCTACTAACAATAATCTAATTAGAATTATCAAAATAACCTTGGAGCATAACTAAAGATCTTGGCACACCAAATCGAAGATAACTTTATGGGCTAATAGGATAAATTCTAAGAGGTCAATAGGGAATTATCCTTTTATGATTTTCTATGGAAGGGAAGATATGTTTTATATATCTCAAGAGTTGTCTACCTTAGAGTTAGCACATCAACCAGAGTTTTTTGAGAATACCCCAATGGAAGTGAGATTGATAGAATTAATGAAGTTGTAAGAGACTAGAGATAAATTTCATCAAGCTATGGAGCATCATTGAGTACTAATGAAGAGGAATTTTGGCAAGAAGGAAACTCCAAGATCATTTCATTGAAGTGGCATGGTATTGAAATGGAATGAGGATAGAGAAAAACTAGGGAGACATACCAAATTTAACACCCTATGGAGTGAACCATATGTCATCATCAAGTACAAGCAAAGAAACTCTTTTTAGTTTTAAGTATGAATGGAGAAGAGCCACCTATCCTTGTGAATGGGATATATTTGAAACCCTACTATTGAAAACTAAAGGTTAGTTTTGTAAATATTAGATTAGGTGTGTGTTTCCTTTATTGTTGTGTTGTGTTCCAATAAGCGCTTTTGAAGCCATTTTTTTCTTTGAATTTTGTCCTTATTTCCTATTGTGTGTGGTAAAAAATATTTTATATGTCAAACTTATTATAATGTGACTCTGTATCCCAATGGACATGATTAGGTAACTAGTCATGGTATATCAAGCATACCACCCTTGCGAGGTTACCAAGAATGTTGACAATTTTTACCTTAAGCCAAAACGGGTCAACCCCCTATAGTTAGAATCTTATATAGGGGATTTTTATAATGTCAAAGGGTATGTTTTATCTCATTTTATTTCATTCCATATGCTATTATAGTTTTAGTCATATTTTAGCTTAGTCCTTATGTTATTTGGTGTATTAGGGGTCATTTTAGAGTCATATATGCAAGTGTCATGTCTTTATGGTGATCAATGCAAGTCAAGATCATGGAAAAGTTCACATAGACCTCAAAAAATCATTTGGGGATGAAAAAGTTTAAGAACAAGCTTTGTGAAGCTAGACCATCATTAGAATGCCATGAACTAGAATGGATCAGTTCACTTGGGAATTTTATAAATATTCTTAGAAATCCTTGTGTAACCATAAAACTACACAATAAATTTCCTTAGTGCTAAGATATTTATCTATAAGTTTCATATCTTGATGAGTATTTTATATCAAGATCTATGCCTTTAAACTTCAGATTGTCAAGTCTAAAGGGCCAGGTCATCATGCACATCACATGAAAATACATTGGTCAATTTTTTTATGCATTTGATAAATACACCTTAGAAATACTCATGAAACAAAATATTTCATTGACATGGATTTATTCATTCCAATAACATGCTTTGCAAGTTTCATGTCTATGTGAGCTTTCTAGCTCAAGTTATGGAGATTCAAAGTTGGACTTGTAACATAAGACATTCATGCTAATGTCAAGTTTGAGATCTATAAAATAACCATTTGGGTTCAAAATGTCCTTAAAAAGTCTAAATTTGATCAATATATAATGGTGCATGTGAACTCACATACTAACACATGAGATCTAATAGTTCATCCTGGGGTCAAACAAGTCAAAAGATCCCTAGGTTAAATCCCTTTAAAGATATATAAGTTGGACAAGATCTGATAGTGTGGATCAACCAAGAAAAGATCCAATGGTACAATCTTGACTAATAAGGAGGTGGGTCAAAGTAAAATCAATTATTTGCATTCAATCATATCAATGATCCAACAGTGTGAGATCAACTAGCAAGAAATTGAGCCTAATGAGATCAAAAGCTCATGTTGCTTCATACATATTGATCCAACAGTGTGAGTGAATGTCAACATGTCAAAGGATATTCATAGTAATAAATCAAGGGCCCACATTAATTCATGAATTTTGATCCTATGGTATGAGAGAAGTCAAGAAGTCAGCAGGGATCTACGAGGCTAATGAGAGTAAAGACAACTAGGAGCCTTTTGATTAGTTTGAGTTAGTTTTTTATGAACAAAGTTGAGCCAAGGATCCATTTTTGACCAAAACAAATAGGTCTTACAGATTTATCATTCTACCATTAGAGCTAGATCAAATGCTAAGGATTAAACATAACCATGTAGCCAAGATGATCAATGACATAAAGGGACTACCATTAAGGCTAAATACAAACCCTAGTTTGAATATTTATGACATGTGGGGTTATTTATATGACTATGTTTACCATTATTAAGGGGATATATGTATATGGTGAGTTATTTATTCTTGTAAGGAAAAAATGGGTATATTTGGACCCATTATAATCAAGAAATGGGCTAAATAGTCTATAGATCTACTTTAATGTGACAACTATAGGAAAACCAATAGTCTAAGATTGGTTTTCTATATATAGTGGACCTATGAACATGGGGATGATTTCAAGCATGATCCAATTTAAACAAGATCTAACGTTTCAAAAGATTCTATGAAGGCATACATGTAGACCATAATGCTTTCATCTACATGACCAACTACATGAAAGGGACCCTTCTCTCTACTTTTGCACACCACAAAAAACTAGTTAGGAGCATTTATCACTAGGACAAAGATATAATAGATTGATCTAATAGTTATAATTATATTAATACTAAAACCTAGCTCAGAACAACTTGATCCTACCCTTGTAACTATCAAGGAGCATCAATGAATGAATAATGTAACTATGTAACAAACTAAAGTGACCTGAATCAATTAGGAATCTTGAATGAGCATAAATGTAGAAGTAGTTCTAACTATGGTTGAAATAAAATTGAACTCATTTGATCCCCCCTGGGACTTGTCTTTTCCCACTTCTCTCTCAAATGCTCTAAGTAGTTTCCATTTTGGCCTTTGTAATTCTACTCCATATATGGCGAAGCCCTACTAAAATGAGGTCGGTCATATTTTTTCCTTTAAACATTAATGAAAATTTTATTTTGAATTTTTGAACAATTATATAAGTGTGTAAGTGATGTATGGTGATGCAAACTGATAATTATCTATCCTTTCTTCCCTTATCCTTTCATTTTTGTATAAGAGTTCATATTCTAATAGGTCATCTGAAGTGTTTTCAAGTGTATGAGCCAGTATTTTAAGTGTATAATGAGCCTTAGTGTCTAAAACTATCCTATGGTTCACTTTCATATTAAAATACTCATGTTAGAATCCATAAGACTTAGAAGTTAGTTTATGTAGCTTATTTATTAGTGCAGGAATGTATGATGGTCATATGGAAGACATCTTGGTGGATCACCTCCTTTAGAGTAGGTTCAATTCATGGAATCTCTAACTCTTTTCCCCATAAGTAATAAATTATCATAGATAAGATTATTTCAAGATACATTCAAGGATAAACCCTTAAATATAATGACTCATTTCTAATATAGGTACACCCACATACCTGAAAATGTTCCCATGTTACCCAAATCTTGAAGAGGCTTGAACAACCTCTTCTAGGGTGCAAGATTTGGTGACAATAGTTACTAATATTGATAAAAATTATATGAATCCAACTAATTCTATTGATTCAAAAGAGGTGTTACATAATCCTCTTAACCTAAAATATTTTTGCACCCTTTTCCAATTTTTTTTGTTGCACCCAAGTTCATTTTTTATGATGAAAAGGGTGATATTGAATAGAATATATAATATTTATATGCAACATGTCTTGATTATTCCTCCAATGATAAAATTTTGATAAATTATTTCCAATGAACCTAAAAGACTATGCTTTATGATGGTTTTATTATTTACCACTCTAATTAGTGAAAGCATTCAAACCTCTAGCTGATCAGTTCCTAGTATACTTTCCTATCAATGTCACTAAAAATATGCCATATGCTGAAATTACAAAGATTAAAAAAGGAACCAATGAACCTATCCATGAATATGTTTTGAAATATAAAAAAAAATTGGCCAAAATGACAAATCTAATGGTAGACAAAGCATTACAAAACATTTTCAATAAAAGCTTGCTTGTTCCATTATATGAGTCCATTATATTTAAAATTTATAAATATTTTGATGAATTATACCATATTTTTCAAGACTATGAAATTAAACTTATTTCCTTGAACAAGATCAAGTATGTAGCAAACACACCAACTCAATCTAATACCAAGTTTTATATCAAACCAAACTACACGGTGATATCTACAGAACCTAAAAAAAAACAAGAATGAATTAGCATAATGTCACAACATCCTAATACATGCATCTTATCTAATTCACCTAAAAGATACTTTACATGATTTCCTAAGTATCTAGATTATTTACTTTAGAAGCTTATTGAGTGTCATCTCATATCTATCCCTCCCCTTATAGATGATGATAATGCATATTGTGACTATCACCAAGGCCCTAGGCATTATATGAAAAAGTTTTATACCTTGAATCATAATATTCAAGACATTATGCATGACCAAATGGTTACATTTTATGATCCTCCAAAGGATTTAGGTTTAAAACCTAGTGATCACCATAATCATAAAATATTTAACAATCCTTTATAATATCATTCTAAGAAATATCTATAAGTGTAAATAACATAAAATGTAAATCCTTCTCCGTCACATTATGGGAACCCAAGATATATTATTATTTTTACTTATACACTTACATTAGCTCCTATGGTTCAATGACAATCTATTACATTTGATGATAATTAAATAGTGGATGACAACTCAAATCTTCAATTATTATTTATTCGAGCATACCTTGACCTTTAACCTATACATAGTGTCATGATTGAAAATGGTGATAGTGAAAATGTATGTATCATGACACTACTTACACATTTTGGATATACACACAAATATTTCCACCGTTCGAACAAAATGGTTATAACATTAGATGGCACTTCACACCACATTATTGATGAGATTAATTTACCTTTATAGGTTGGTCCAATACATATTTTTATGAATTTTTTTAGTTCTACAATATACATTTTATTTGATATTTTATTTTAATAACCTTGGATACATAAAATCCATGTAGTACTTTCCACAATGCATGTGTTAATTAAATACTTCAAACCAATAGGGTAGTCATAGTTCTTAGAATTCCATATGAATATCCACTTGATAAAGAGACATTTATTACAATAAAAATAATTATAAAACCTAATAATATTAATCCTCCATAAAAGAGTAATAAATAAACAATCCCTTTTTAGGTGGAATTTACTTGAGAGGCCTTTGCACCAAAGACGCACAATGGATTTTATGGAATATTTATTTATGCCTACATAACTACTTAGTTACTGAGAGAAACTAAACATGTTCTAATTACTGATACTCTAAATAAACTACATATCACTCAATGATGGGCTCCACTAACCCCTACTCCTATTATTTCTTATCAAATATTCTAAAAATAAAATAAAATAAAATAAATCCAACAACATTCAAATAATCCCAAAAACATAAAAATACTCCACATTCCTAGATCTTACTAGCTCCTTGGAATTTATGTTCTTTGATTAATATTAGTAGATAATATATCATTTCACTCCTACATACACATATATTTCATACATATTTGAGTGTGATACATACTTACCTAGACACATGATCTATGCATTTTTAGATGTTGGATCTTTCCTCTACTCATGCCATATAATACATTGGAAGAATCTACTTCTTTGATCATGATTTATACAAGTTAAATATCATCTATGATCATTTACATATCTATATCCATGCTTATATATTTCATAGTGTACTTAATATGCCATACTACATAGCATTTTTGTTAACACATATATGAAGGGACTAGTATAATATGCTCATGTTGGTTTTTTATGAATCATCTATTTTTCACTTCCTTTAGTGTATTAAATTTCCATTTATTGTATTTATTGTGGAACATTTGAATATATTCCTTACATATTAGCCCCTGTGCCATTGTATGTTGATTGGGAGTTTGAATATGTCATTCTATATTGTTGGACATTTAAATATGTCATTCATTTATATTGTGAAACATTTGAACATGGCCATTATATGAGGTCTCCTTGGACCATTAATTTTCATTACATTGATTTCTCTTGTGTGTGTGTTTGATTGATTTTTGAGATTGTATTATTATCATATAGATATTTCCATGATTTATATCATTCATTTTAGAACTTGACGTGATTACATAGTGTGAGCCTAATTGATATATCTACTTTGACATGTTATCCTTATATTATACATGATCCATACATATATTATACAACTACATTTAATTTTGAGGCAAGTTACCTACCCATTTTTATCACCCTCACCTCAAAGGGGGCCACATCAGTGGGGGCATGCCATATAATCATGACTTACAAATTTTTATAGTTATCTAGATTACAATGGGGTAATGTCACAAAGGCATGACCTCCACACTTATATACCTTATCAATTTTCATATTTTAGTGGGGGCATGTCATAATAACATGACTTACACACTTGCATGATTTCTAGTTTAATTTCATGATTTAGATATACACTTGGTTCAAAATCTATACATTACACTAATCTTAAATAGATTCAAAACATATTTTTTTAGATTTATGACATACTAAAACTCATCCATATTATAGGTTCATATTCCATGATATTTTACCAAAAATTATAAATTTTACCAATTTTCCTACTCACTAGGATGCACTGATTACACAAGGATGTAGTATTATAGAGCCTTTTCTATTATAAAAATTGGTTCATTTTATAATTTAAAGTGATTAAATCATTATAACTCACCATATTTATATATTTAAGTGATTAAATCATCCACTATCCATTTATAATATGAATTGATTAAATCATTCACCCTCACTAGATTATATATTCACACTTGAGTTGTGGAATTGAGATATAATAACCTCAATGGTCATGTAGAAACTCATGCTTACACTGGATTCGGTATCTAATTTGACATATTATCCTTATATTTTACATGATCCATACATATATTATACAAATACCTTATCATTTTGAGGCAAGTTACCTACCCATTTTTATCACCCTCACCTCAAAGGGGGGCATATTAGTGGGGGCATGCCATATAATCATGACCTCTAAATTTTTATAGTTGTCTAGATTATAGTGGGCTAATGTCACAAATGCATGACCTCCACACTTATATACCTTATAAATTTTCATATTTTAGTGGGGGCATGTCATAATAACATGACTTACATACTTGCACAATCTCTAGTTCAATTTCATGATCTAGATATACACTTAGGTCAAAATATATACATTGTACTAATCTTAAATAGATTCAAAATAAATTTTTTCAGATTTATGACATAATACAACTCATCCATATTATAGGTTCATATTCCATGATATTTTACCAAAAATTATAAAATTTACCAATTTTCCTACTCATTAGGATGCACTGATTACACAAGAATGTAGTATTATAGAGCCTTTTTTACTATAAAAATTGGTTCATTTTATAAGTTGAAGTGATTAAATCATTCAACCTCACCATACTTATATACTTAAGTGATTAAATCATACACTATCACCATATTTATAAGATGAATTGATTAAATCATTCACCCTCACTAGATTATATATTCACACTTGAGTTTTGAGATATAATAACCTCAATGGTCCTATAGAAACTCACCCTTACACTGGATTTGGGGTATAATTATTTCCAATATCCCTCTTAAAATATCCAAGGTTTAGGTTTGAACCTTTATCCATCTCTAATTCTTCATAAATAAGCATATTTACCAAGTCAAAGCATCAAGAGGCAACATAATTACATCAACATAGAGTTGTATTCCTTCCTTGTTCTATTTATTTCCGAGTATTTCATTTTTTTTAGATTTTAGATTATATGCACTCTTGGTTATATGTTATACACTATCAATAAAATTTGTCTCAATCAAATTTAAGGTGAATTATACACATTTAGGTACACATTTATTTTCTTTAAACTAGTAATTTCATCCTTATGCATTACTAAATTATTGGGGGAGACGGGGAAATGTTGATACCAAAACTAAATATTTATAGCATCTTAGTCTTTTACATTTGGAAAATATAAATCATGTGTTTACCATTTAGTTTTATACTTCACTATTGTTTAAAGGCTTGAATTTATCATCTCATTATGCCTAAATTTTTATCTCTTAGTTTAATCCATATCATTATGATGACCTAGGTCTCCTATACTGTAATGAAATATTAAAACATGATAAACATCTTTCAATATCAGTTTGAAATCAATACCTTTTTTATCCCTCTTGACACTACTAGAAATAGAGGGACACTACCATTGATGGTAGTGTCCAAATGCTTAACTAGTATCCACTAGCCAAAAGTCATCAAAATTAAATAATTATCGAAGCCTATGGGTCAGCCTAATTATCTTATTGAACCCTATTGTGCGATATTTAAAAAATATGTTGTCTAAATTCATATGTAAGCCTTCTTATTCTTCATTTATAAAATATGAAGCAAACAAATATTAAAGCTAAATGATCAATTGCACAAGAACTCTATTATTTTGTATTCATCCCCATTTTCATATCAAGCATAGGAGTAGTCATATTACAAGTCAAAAGTATTCAAAGAACAACCCATCATTGATATTAGTCAAATTATAAGCTATATCACTACATGTATCTTCATATATAGTATATTACACCTTTATGCACACACTTTCCCACACATAAGGGATAACTACATAAGTCTAAGGCCCTCCTTAGAGTATTGGCTATGTAGGTAGTGTACATTGACAGGGGGTCTTTGTGGTAGCTTGACATTGTTAGCTATGAATCCATTTTTTAACAAGATAATTATAAGGGTGAAGAGATATGGTCTAATCAATAACTGAAGAGTGAAAGCCTATATCCAATATTTGAATACATAAGTAGAAAGGTGATTAGAAACATATAAAAAAAGTTGGCCACATCTTGATCTAATTATAATTCTATATTGGACACATGATAATTAGACATTAACATTGACAATATTAGCCTAATCTAAGGATAGTGTTTGTGGCCATAGAAGTATAATTTATATAATGTAACAACTGATATAGAACATTGACCCTACATAATTTACACTTATTTCCAATCTAGATTTGTCTTCACATAGTAAATCGACTAAGTACTATTGTTTTTTATTTATTGTAATATCTTTCAATAGTTTTGCATTACTATTTTTAGCAATATCAGTTGTATAAATTTACAATATTTTTTATTTGAGTTTTTAATTAATTGGCATATGATAGATTAGTTTATCACCCTCTTATTATAAGTAATTATATATTTTTAACCCTAGATACCCCACATTCTAAATTTAGGGTTAAACACATTTTTCACCCTACACAATCAAACACAAAAGGTAACAAGTTATTTTTTGGACCCCACCATCAAAATATATCAAATTTTTATAGTCATGGGTTATATATATTATTTAAATAAGATGAAAAAGTAAAGTGTAAAACACTAGAGAAATTACAAGTGTTGAAAGGAAAATAAAGGGTATGAATGCACACATTTCACTCAAGACAAGGTACATATACTATAGCTAATGAAAAAAATGTCATGGGTAATGATGAAATCAATAATGAAGATGAATTTTTACCTAAAACTACACATTATGTTACAATTCCACATTCAATATATGAAGTTTTTAATTTTTTTATGTTGAATCTATGCATGATTATTTAGCCCCAAACAATGAATAAAATTTGGTTGAAACATTCAATAGTGAAGTTAGAAATGAATTATATTGCACAACAACAAAAATGAATAAACACCTTGAATTATACTAATAATGAGGCTAAGATGAATGGAGCTCTGATACTACATAGGAGAATATAAATTTGTAAAGTTGCACAATTTGGAGCATTATGTAAAGTACTTGAATCAGACCTTGGTTACTTATAGCTTTCTGGCATCTCTTGACTTTTTAAATAAAGACCTTGTCTCAGTTTCCCACACTTGAAACTATATTTATTCTCTTTTATAGAAGAAAAAATGTGATATTGACTTTCAAGAATCATCTAATGAATAAAGACAAAGTGGAGAGGGATTGAGGATGGATGAAGTGAAGGCAAAGGGTATAAATAAAGGGGGAATTTATAGGAAGAAGTCTATAATGAAGTTTATTAAATCCGGTCACATTGGTAGATATATGAAGAATGACATATATGCCACATGGGTAGGTGCAAGGGTAGTGGTGTATATTGTAGCCATGATGGAGTATTTGGCTATGACAGTGTTAAATCTTTTAGGTAATACAACATGGGATAAAAATAAGTCATGGATCATCCCTCACCATGTCCAACCGGTAGTCATAAATGATGGTGAGCTAAGAAAGTTTTTATCCAAGGTCATTATTGCTAGTGGGGGGTTTTGCCCAATGATCAGGTTCTTCTTCCCAAGAAGATCATTGATATCCAAGATATCACACACCCAACCACTTACAGTAGTGAAAATCTTCCCAAGTGTGGAGGATTATTAGATGCATGGGAATTGTTTGATAAAATGACACAAAAAATAGCCACTTTCTAGACAATATTTAGTTTTTTTAAGTCTTCAGAGCTTGCTTACAAACTATTCAACAATATGTTTGATATAAAAAAATCTTGGATAACTCAAAAAGACTTAATTAAAGGTCAGTTATTCAAAAATCAAAGGCAAAAACTATTGATCCATACCCTTCTTGAGAAAACAATGTGTATTATGATCCATCTAGATGAGCTTATGATTGATCTAAATTACAAGCTAGATAAATCTAAAGGGATTCATGTGGATTAAGAATGACTTATTTTTGAATTTAAACATTTGAAGGATCTTTCTTAGCTATCCAACTATAATTTAGGAAAATCCTCCACCCTCTTCTTGTTGGGGGGACTATAGTGGGGTGTTGTAGGTGATGAGATGCCCTCATCCTTCAAACCCATTTAATTTAAATAAGTAATCAAAAATGCAATGTCCAAAACTAAGGCATCAAAGTCACTTCCTCCTCTATGAGCCTATATTATGGAGTAGTTTGATGAGGTTTTGATTGTTCTAATTATTAGGATAGAAGTCTTTAAGGTCCAAATAATTTATGAGAGAGAGGCTTTAATATGAATATTTAATGGGATTTGGCCTAACACTTCATTTTTGTATCAATGGACATACTCAAATTGGACAAAACAATGTGAGATATCCCTCTACTCTAAAGACTTCTTCATTATTCACCTCTTTGAGAAGGAAGTCTATCAGAGTATTTTTGTAGAAGGTCCTTGGTTTTGGGGAACAATGGGGCTGTTCATCACTCCATGGTTTTCAATTTTTGACCAGAATACACTTTCTATGACCAAGATGCCAATATAGATTCACCTCCCAAATTTATCATTAAATTTATAAGATGCATTCAATAATATTGGAAATTAATTGGGAACCTTCATCAAATGTGATGGAGAAAAATTTAAATCAAGTTTTTGCACATATGCCTACATATTTGTGGAGATAGACCTTAGTAAGGGTTTACCAGATAAAATGATCCTTAGATGTGGTTAATATCAACACTTAAAGGTTTTAGATTATGACAATATAGTTTTTTGGTGTCATATATGTAAACTTCTAAGACATCTACATGCTACTTGTACCCAGGTTTAAGCTTCTCCTTTCAAAAAAAGAGAGATAAAAACAAAATCCAAACATTGGAGTGCTTTGGATCAAGTGGTAGTACATGAAGGTGATGATTAGGCTAAGGCAAATCAACATACAATAGAATTAGGAAAGAATAAAATTCATGAACTAGACTACCAGGTATAAGTCCTTGAGCCAATTGTTATGGTTAGAGAAGAAGAACATTCATGGGGTGTGAAGAGAGTTCATGAGTTATAAAATTCAAATTAAAATAAAGAGTTGGTGAACCATCTAAATCCATAACTCCCATTATTAGACACTTCTTCATATTTTTAGACCTCATATATGAAATTAGTTCTTCGAGAGCCCTCACAAGTGGGGTGGTAAGATGTTAATAAAAATAAAGGCATGATTGAATATTATATGGGATACATCTCCCATTATCTCTTGTTTATCTTATTTATTTAGTTTTTTCTCTTTTGACTTTGTGTTGTCTCCTCCCTATTATGTTGGGATATCATTTTATTTTTGCTCAGGAGGATTTACTCCCATTTGTTTGGATTTTTATATTTAAAATGTTGTTGCATCTACAAAATGTAATTTCTAATTTTAATTAATATGAGTTTACTATTTTTTTTAGGGAAAAAAACAAAATTTGAATAAATTAGTAGTGAACATAATGATATAGAAACATTATCTCAGAAAAATCCATAATTAGTAACACTTCTAAGGATTTTGCATAAAAAATGCAAGTAATTAATTAAATTTGATGAAAACATTTTGAAATTAATGCATAATAATTTTTTACCACCATTGAAGAAGAATAGCTAAAATAATTTGGGATAATTTCTACAAAAAATAAAAATTTGATAGTAAAAATTATCAAATTTTTGTTTCACTGATGAAATTGATTAAGATGAGTTCCACAATATATGCCCTAGGACTAAGAACATCTAATATGGATCGTGAAAACAAGGAAACCATTAAAAATCTACATGATGCATATCATATTGTAGGCTTGACGAGACATAAAAAATATAATAACACTACCCAAAAAATAATTACAACTTATGTAGTAAGTGGTCAAAGGGGGAGAAAAGACTTGTTTTCAAAAACTAGCTAAACATTGAACATAAATAGAAAAATATTAATGAAATCAATTGGGGTGTATAAAATGGCCCTTGGTTTTTTGGGAAGGTAAACATTTCAGCTAAAAGATGGAAAGTTGGGTCAAGCCTTAATAACACAAAAATGGATGATGTTCCTATGTGGATTCTCCTGCCTAAACTCCCATTGGAATACTGACACCCAGAGGTTATTAATGGGATCACTAGAGCTCTGGGTCAACCCATCAAAATTGATCTAGTCACTCTTACTTGATGGAGAATGGTGGTTTCCTACATCCACATCTTCTTGTCAGCCAAAAAGCCTCTTCTTCATGAGATTAAGATTAAGTCCAAATATGTTGTTTGGGTTTAGAACATTATCTAAGAAAACAATGCAGTCATTTATCCCAAGTGTGATGTTCCAAGTCACATGCTCTGAGATTTCCCCAAAAAGGGCCAAGATTCTAAAGACTTCTATAAATAGAAGATCAATGTGGTCTCTTCAAGGAGGAATTTTTAGATGGATTTTCAGCTTAGGATTGGCTCCCCCTGAGCCCCCCAAACACTCCCCTAGTTATCAATCCCAAGGCTCCTCCCTCTACTAGCCAAAAAAGGACTCTATTATAGTCTCTTGATAATGCCCCAAGATCAAAGCAAAAAAATTGGGTTCTTGTTTAGTCATCCCCATCAATCACGGTTCCCCTTGTCACCCTTTTTTTCTCCCCTTTTTGACATCTTCAAAGGTACAAAGTATTCTAACCCTTTTGCCTCTCTTCTTTCATTATCTGGCTCTGATCTAGTGTGTGTTTTAGGTCCTCTAGGTGCACTCCTCTCCACCTTCTCCCCTCTCCCCTCTTCCCCTCCTTCCCTATCCTCACCCACTCCTAGAGCCTCTTATCCTCTCTTTAGTTACCCTTTCCCCCCTTGCCCCTCTTCAGTCCCTCTGATTTTATCTTCCCCCCTTTTGTATGCCTCCCCTCCCTTATCTCTTCAGACTCCTTCCTTGAGTCCTCTTCCCCCTTCCCTGCCTTCATACTCTAACCCTTTTCCTCCCCCTAGTTCCATCTAATGGAACCTTTCTTCCCTCTTTTTCTCCCCTATGCAACCTTACCCCTCTGCCCCCCTCTCCCCCCTTCCATCTCCCTCACCTAATCTTAGTGTTTACCTAAGCCCTTACCTAGAATATCCCCCTCTTTGATAACCCAGCCTCATCCCTTCCCTGCCTCCCTGAGGCCCCTCCTTTCCCCCTTCCACATTCCCCATTGATTGGCAAAGAAGTGGGGTAATATTCTAAATTGCTCTCTCCCTCCTTGTAAACCCACTAGGATTATGGGATTGTCACTTACTCAAAAACCAAAATACGTAGGAAAAATGCCAATACTGTCATTAATCCAAAACTGGTGGGTAGATTCCCAAGAATGATTACTTGAAACATAGAAACTGTAAAAGAGATCACAAATTGCTCTCAGCAAACTCTTAAGGTTCAACATGGTAAGAAATGAAATTACTGTCTTAGAACATTAGGGGTATAAATAACCCCAAGAAATAAAGGAATCTCTACAATACTATCAAAAGTGTCAAACCTTCTATTTTACTCATTTAGGAAACCAAAATTTATGATCCCATCCTTAAAACTAGTGTAGCATGAATCTGGAAAAATGCTCAAGTCCTCTCCTCAAAGTCCATAGGTGCCTTAGGTGGCCTAGCTATCTTTTGGGACCCATTATTTTTGGAAGGAGACTTGTTATGGAAATACACCAATCAAATATTGATCTTATTCATTGAGATCACAAGTAAGGATAAATGGATTCTTACCAATATCTATGTTCTTAATTCTAAATATACTAAGAATTATATTTGGAAAGCATTATAAATTTTTTCCAAGACTTGTGGTAATTAGAACTGGACTATGGTAGGCAATTTCAATACTCCCATCACCCCTGGTGGTAAGATAGGCAAACTCATTGATCTCACAGATAACATGCTAAAATTTAATGACTTCATTGCTAATGCAGGCATAATGAACATCAACCTCAATAGAATCCCATTCACATGGTCCAATAAAAGACTGGGAGAAATTCTAATTCAAGTCTACCTTGATAAATTCTTGATATCTTTAAACTAGGACATTCTCTTTTCCAGAAGACTCTCCTCCCTACCTAGGATTGGGTCTGATCACAATCTCCTAGTCTTTGAAGTTGACAAAATATCCAAACCCAAGTGCAGTCCCTTTCAATTTGAAAGCATATGGATTCATCATCTAAACTTCTATGGCTTCCTAAAAGACTGGTGGAAAGAACCCTTTTTAGGTTCCACCATGTTCATTCTCATATAAAAAGCTTAAATTCCTTAAAAACAAGATGAAAATATAGAATAAGGAAGTGTTTAGGGATATCTTTTTATAGAAAAAGGCCCTTGAAGTAGAAATTTAAATTATTGAATAAATTAATGCATCTAGGAATTATAATGAACATGAAGCTTCTAAGGAAAAGGACCTCCTGTGTTAATTTCACAACCTAGAAGCAAAATACGAGTCTTTCTAGAAGCAAAAATCTAAATGTGTATGGATGAAGAGGGGAAATGAATTTTTATTTCATCATTCAGCTTTGAGACATAGGATTTTCAACAAAATTGCCAAACTATAATTATAAGATGGGGCCATAAGCAAGGATGAAGATGACATATCTTGACATATTATAATTTTTTAAAGAATATTCTCTTAGAGGATGGAGAACCTAAGGATTCTATAGTATCTTCTACCATATCCAATTTTGATAAGGTCTTCTCAGCAGTAGACAATGCTTCTTTCACAAAGATTCCCTCCGTTGAGGAAATAAAAAGTGTAGTCTTCTCTATGGAAGGCTTCAAGGCTCCTAGACCAAATGGGTTCCCTCATTTCTTCTTCCAAATTTTTTGGGACATTATTCATTTGGAGGTTAAAGAAGCTACTAGAGAATTCCTTCATTATAAATCTATTCTAAAATAAATCAACAATACCTTTTTGGTCCTAATACCAAAAAAACAAGGTGCCACAAATATTCAGGACTTCTAACCTATAAGCTTATGCAATATTACCTAAAAATTTTGATCCTCAATTCTAGTTAAATGCATATAATATCTTCTTGATTTTGTCATTAAAAAGCAACAAGGGGCTTATGTGATAAGTAGAAAAATCACATGGTATTGTCCTAACTCATGAAGCTATGAATTCCATCTCTAAATCCTCAAGATAGGGCATGCTTCTCAAAATGGACATGTCAAAGGCTTATGATCATTTTTTTTATGCTTCTTAATGTAGATTTTTTAGAAACTTGGGCTGAATCATGACACCAAGAAAATTATCTAGAATTGCATTACCACCCCCAAGTTTTTTATTATTATAATTGGGGTCCCAAAAGGATTCTTTCTAGCTTTAAGAGGATTAAGATAGGGATACCCCCTTTCCCCTATCTCTTCATCATCCTAACTAAAACTTTGGGGAGAATCTTGAGGAGAGCCTACAACCAAGGTCTGATAAAGGGTTTTTTAGTGGCCTAGAATATAGATCTTATCACCCACCAGTAGTTCATTGATGACACTATTATCTTGGGAGATGATTTTTTCAAGGAAGAAAAACATATTAAATGCATTTTAAATATCTATGAAAAAGTGTCCAACCAATGCATCAAATTTCAAATGAGTTTTCTTTTATTCATCAACACTCCACCCTTTTAGTAGAAAAGAATTACCAAAATACTTCACTATCAAGTGGGTAAATTACTATTAAATCACTTAGGTATTCCTCTTTTTTCCAAAAAATTAGACTCCCAAATATGTAACCCCTTAATTGATTACATCCAAAGGAAATTAGCAAGCTGGAAAGGACACCTCCTCACATAGGTATAGAAATACTAACTCCTCAAAGTATCTATTTAGAGCATCCCTATATACCAAATACCTTTCTTTAAGTTGTCATCTAATATTGTTTCTAAAATTAAACAAATCCAAAAAAAAATCTTGTGGAGAGGTAAAGAAGAAAGATTCAAATTTAATTTGGTTGCATGGGAAAAAGTCTACCTCCTAAAAACTAATAGAGGCCTCGACTTGAGAAGCTTAAAATTTGTGAACACAGTCTTGTTGGAAAAAATGGGCTAGTGCCTGATGAAGGATAATGGTGAATGGACAACAATCCTAAAGGATAAATACTTGGAATGGGTGGAAGAGGATGACTTCTTATGGGAAGAAGACTCTGTTAATGGATCGACCTTCTAGAAAGCCATAACCACCTACAAGGATCTCCTAAAGAATAAAATATTATGGAAAATCAACAATGGTGAGAAAATTGATTTTTGGGAAGATGCTTGGATATTCCCAACCTCCTCTATGATTAGAAGACTTGGGTTGGGTGGTATAGGTAGCTTAATAAAAGATGAGGCTCCAAGTTAAAGGATTACTAGGAAATTAATGGAGGAACTAAGTGTTGGAAAGTCCTCCCCAATGAAGATATAATAATAGAATAATATCAAGCCATTTAAAACCTCAAATTAGCTTTAGGATAAGTCCACATTCCTTCCATATAAAAGGAAGATCACTTTGTCTAGCAAGCAAAAGATAACAACTCCTACTCGATGGCCTCATGACATGCCATTGATCTCAATTTAAAAATTAACTATAATCTCTAGAAAAATTATTAGGTAAAGCACCTAACTACCAAATTTAATTTCTTTTTTTGGATCATAGTGTAGAATAAAATTTTGACAGTATATAACTTATCCAAAAAGGGATTGATTATCCCCAACAGGTGCCTAATCTATCAAAGTGTGGAAGATTCTATTCGCCATCTTTTTCTAGAATTCCCCCTTAGTCTAAATTTATTTAATTGGTTATTAAATCATCTCAACATAACCTAGGTCAAACCAAATAACATCTTATATCTCATTATGCAATTAAATCACCCTTGGAATTTACCTTTCCTAGTCTTCCTTTGGTGGCTTGCCCTCCCTCACTGGTTTTGGTGCATATGTAAAATTCACAATGATGGTCTTTTCCTCAATAAAAGGCACCAATTGAATGGTGTCTTACCCTATCTTTTTGATTCCACCTCAAAAAATTGGAAAGCTTTCCCACCTAAAGATAAAGAGCCTACCCCACTTCGGCCCTGCTCATCCTTAAAAATTGGGATCTCTAATAGGTCTTATGTTCTCCCTCAAAAGAGTTAATATTCAAGCACACTAAATGAAAGGCTCCTCTGGATGATTGGGTGAAATTGAATTTTGATGGTGCCTCCAAGGTCAACCTAAGACCTACAAGGGGAGGAGGCATTATAAAGAATTCTAAAGGGGAGATATTGGCAGCATTTATGGGTTCCATTGGGATTCAAATAAACCACCTAGCTAAGGCCAAGGCGGCCCTCTAGGGCATATAGTTGGTTTCAATCATAAAACACAATAGGATAAATTTTGAGGGAGGCTCATGAACATCCTTTATGCTTTGTAAGGAATAGCTACACCCTCCCATACTATTAAGGACATAATTGATTATGCAAAGCACCTCTAAAAAGTAATACCTCATTTTCAACTCATACACACTATAGGGAAGGAAACGGGGTAGCTAACCTCCTCAACAACATTAGAGTAGATATACACCTTTTAAAAAACTATAATCATGCAAGAAACATCCCATCTAATGTCTTTAATCCAATCTATAATAAAATTACCAATGCGGTTTAAAAAAATCATCTCTCTACACATGCACGATCTCACCATGATATGGTGGATCTTAATCAAGCTAATCTATAATCATTTCAAAAGAAGGGGTCTTAATTATTTTTATGATCCCTCAGTGGGACTTCCAATACATTTGTGTCTTACTCATATCTACCCCATCTAGAAGCTTCATCTCTCCTAGTTTGACTCTACGTTCTTAGTCCCCAAGGGTGGTGATAGGGATCAACTAGAACCAATGTTCTATAATGAGGTCTATGAGCAAAATAAAGTTTGGAAAAAGCTAAAAAAGGGGGGCCTTATAAAATTTATGGAATGGGTCACTAAGCATAACACTAAGATTGCTAGATAATTCAAGGAGGCTTGGATAAAGTGAAAGGTTTCCATGTGTAGTATCACCATTAATGTCTCAGAGGAGTTCATCAGTGATGCCATAAGCATGTCATGCATAGGTGCCAAGGAATTCAAAGATCAATAAAAAAAAGCAAGAGTCCATGCAATAGTTCTTTAAAATAAATGATTTCATGTAGATGAATAAGAAAGGGTTCCCACAGGCTGACCTCCTATGTTACTAGCTATAAATTTACCTTCAAATCATGAGATATATGATGCTACAAGGTAAATATACACTACTGTTTTCCCACCATTTTATTCTTCTCAATCATTTCATTGGGTATAAAACTAGTCTTCCCTATTTATTTCTTAAGTCCCTTGAGACCATTTTCCTACTTAACCAAGTAAATGATACCAATCTAATTTTTCATCAAGGTCTGATCCTCCTTGTTAAGCACGGCCAAGCCATTTTAGGCCAAGAGGTTCCCCTCACGGGTTCCTCTTCTAACTAGGACTCCCTAGTAGAGGCCAACCTTTTGATCGTACCCCTAAGAATAGCTTATCACAGTCCCCCCTAAGTGACATCCGTCTCAAATTATTGTTTATTCCCAAACCAAAACCTATTGAAGTAGGGACCCCTACAAAATCATCCTAGAAAGGAAAGGTCATGGTTCTAGAGGATATGGAAAGAAACAAACAACTATTACAAAAATTTAACTCAAAGGTACAATAAATAGGTTTTAGCCTATCCAAACTCATATAGGATTATAATGCATTACATAGATAGACTGAAGTAACTATCTAGGTTTGTTTTCACTCTACTCAGCCCCCTCAGTCCCCTACTATGACTTCACCTAAATTTTTAAAATCCCCCCATGGTTCCCCCAAAGGAGTCCCCCGTAATAGTCTCCCATGTAGGTAAAAGGTAAAAAGTGACCCAAAATGATCCTCCTTGGTGAAGCGAATGAAGGCCTTGAAAACCACATTCATGCCAAAGTTTCGAAGGACAAACCAACCATCCCAATGAAGAACACTGTTGAATATGATGACCCTCAGAAGGGACCTTCCTCCTAGTTTTGCTATGTTTTTTTGTTTTTTGCTTCTACTCTAAGTACTATTTTTGCTTTTTGGTTTCTCAGCCCTAGTTGGTCTGCTTAAACTTTTTTAATTCACTTTTATTGTTCTAAGTCCCTATAAAACCTAATTTTTACCATATCAAATTAAAAAATTGGGGTATATAAAATACTTAATGATGCAAATACCAATGAGCTTTAAGAATTCTCTAAAAGACTTATATAAAAATACAAGGCTACAGTCGATGATTTCAAAGATTTAGTTATACAATTTTGGAAAAATAATGCAAGAGTTTTGAATAATACAAGAGATGTAGTGAAAATAAGAGTTGGTACTTATAACCATGAACTACATCTGAAAAATTTATTAGATATGACCCAAACATAATTATACTCTAAGTTTTTATAAAAACATCCAAAAATTTCTATTAGTTGAAGATATTTTGAGATGACCAAACCCTTCTATGTAAAAATAAAACACACACACACACACACACACACACACACACACACACACACACACACACACACACACACACACACACACACACACACACACACACACACACACACACACACACACACACACACACACACACACCACTTATTGTTTTAGGCAACATGTTAAAATTTTAATGCACTATGATGTTTTTTTCATGTACATTATATTTTCCATATTGACAATAATTTTCATGCATGTGGCATGGAAGTTTTACCTATAGATCATGAGTAAAAGAGATTTTAATTCATTTATAGTTATCTAAACCAAATCAAATTGACAAACATAACATGTCAAACATGATCCCTCAGAGGGGAAAGGTCTAGGAAAATGAAAAAAGTAGAAATATATAAACCAAAAGTTATACCTTTCCCATGGATTCATTCTCTAAGCTAGATTGTAAGAATGTTTTCCCCTAGATTGTAGAACTAGGAGTATTTATCAATGTTGCTTGTGAATTTTGAAGGCATATCCCCTTGACTATAATTTTTTTTCTTGATCAAAGTGAGGGGTTGTTAAATCTCTTGCTAGATTTCTACATATTAAGTCTACACTCAAAAACTTATTAAAGGCATAAGGTGAGCCTTGTATTTATAGATTTGTTAGATCAATTGTGAGCATTAGATCAAGATTAAGATGTCTGGTCAGAATTCAATTCAATTTAAATAATAAATATCATTAATATTTATGGTATGGGATTGCATTTATTAAGCATGGGATCCAAAATCTTGATATTTCTTGCATTTATGTTAATACTTGACAAGTTTTTAAGCAATGCCATGATGATGTCATAATTCATATATTTTATAAATATTTAAATATTTTATTATTATAAATTAGTTAATTTCTATGGATTTTCTACTTATCCATTTGATTTGATTTGATAGGATAATTAATCCATATTAGCTTCCATGTGATTTATGCAATATCAAAATTTGATTATTTGTTCTAGTTAATTATCCTAGAACATTGCCTAAAAAATAAAAATTTGGCTAAAAGTGAATTAGACAAAGAATTGGTTACAATGCATTTACCCTTTCAGGTATACCCTAATTTTCTTTAGAGTACACACATCAAGTGTATGAACAAATTTGGGTGTTTCAATGATTTTTTACATGATTTATACATTTTTGTAAAATGCCATTCTAACAAATTTGACATGAAAGTGATGAGAATTGAGTGTAAATTTTCCACCTATTTGAATGGGCATTACAAGACACCATATGAAGTAATGAATTTTTAAAAAAATGAAAAATGATTAAAGAATGATGTGCTCATATTTTGTTTATTATTGTTAAATTAACTAAAAATGAGTCCATAAGGAATCCCCAAACATTGCTTGGGATTCCCATGATGCCCCCTTAAGGGAGTTGTTAAAAAATATTTTTGATAGGAAAGCCCTAAATAGGAATAATGAAATTAACTCATGGATAAAATTAATCCAGATGAGTTAATGTTTACATGTTTTGATATCTAATGATGATAGAGTAGAAAATTTATTTTCCCCAAAGAGGGTGGAATTAGGAAGGATACATGCCAAGATAAGTGACCCACTTCAACTTTCCCCAAACAAGATGAAATTTAAGGCTTAGGTAATGTTTCATTCTGAAATAAGTTACACACTTTGATTTACCTCAAATAGGATGAAATATGTGAACTTGCAATTAGAAGAAAGGTTGTATTACTCAATTGCCCAAAAGAGGGGGTATTGATTAACTAATGATTAAATGATTTACCCAGTAGGGATGATTTTATCTTTAATTAGTCTAATTAATTTGATTGATTGGAAAACATAGCTCAAATATTGAACCTATTACACATATTAATGATGAGATGAAGAATGAAGAATCCATAAACTCCAAACACATGAGAATGCTCAAAGACCTTGAAAGAAATTATTGTAAGAACCCAATAATGATTGAAGAATAATGAGATAATAGTGATTGAGCTCACCCTAGAAACTAAATGTAACCGAGTTTAGCCTACATAATCCAAATGGACCTCAATCCAATGTAGTTCTCCTAAGATGGGAGAAAATTATAAGAAATGATATAAAATAAAATAGAAAATTTGATTTGATGATAGAATGAAGACTAATATTAGACCAATGTGTATGATGTTTTTTGTCACATGTTCATTGATATATGCATGTCTTGATGAGCATATATATAACTATAATGTTCAATTATTTTGATTTAACCATGGAAAATGTGATGATGTGATGTGATCAAAGTGACTAAAATGATTGAATTTAAGAATGGATTATTTTCAATGGGATATGCCTCTTAGGAGTGAAACATTATATATAATCACCAAGCATTTGATTTTTAATAAAGCACATAATGGTATGCACCATGATATAAAACATCATGATGGATTGGATATAACGTACATAAGGATGGACTTATGATCCAATAAATAAATGACATAAACACACCATAGTATGGAAAAATCAAGATGAAATTGTAGTCATATGCCAATAGAGTAAAAGTGCAAGGAATAAACCCATGGATACATATGAACTTGGGAGAATTTTCTAGGATATTCATATCAATGAATGCAATGGTTATGTGATCACATGAGTAAAGCAAGTGCACACCACAATGAAGTTACAAACAAATTAAATCAATTAGAAAGAATATTTCACAAAGATATTGGATCCAAAAGACAAACTTTCGTTACACTATGCACTAGTCCACATAAAATCAATAGCTCTCTGGCTCACTGAATGCCTTGGAGGATAGGACTATAAATAGGCTAGTTGAGTGAAGGATGAATCAGTCAGATAAGGTGAGTGGATGGGCTCCTTCACTATGGGTGGAGATAGCACTAGGGGAACACAATGGAAAAGGAACCTGAGTAGGCTAGGCACTCAAGGAATCAAGTGGGATGGATGACCCCATCCACTCATCATGTGACCCCATGCACTCACAAGTGCACTATGACATTAGGATGATTTCATTATTCACCTAATAGAATAAATAGCCTAATTATCCACCTAAGCAATGTGAAGTACAAATGTGTAGTAAAAACCTACACCAACACCCACTTAAGCATAACTTAGGTGGGTACAATAATTGGGTCTTGAAAACTATCCCTGATAAGGTACCCAAGTATAATGAAACTCTTAAAAAGTGGAGTAAAAAGAGAAAAACTAGTGGGAAAAAACTCCCCCCCTCAAAAGAGAGAAAATAAGAGGAGACTAAAATGCCTCCCAAAATATGATGTTGAAGCAATCAACACTTGATGTACTAAGTGATGATCCCCAATACCTAAAAATAATGAGGGATGTGTGCCTCCAAAAATAAGAGAGAGAAGGTAAGTGTAAAATGTCACATGGAGAGTTTTATAGCAGGTCCCTCTACAACAAATTATGTTTCTTCCTTTTGAAAGAAAGAAACTACGAGCAATAAAATTTCTAAATTCCCAATCAAGTGGAATGTAGGTAGGAATAAAAATGTAGATCTTTAGAAAATTCTCAAATGTCTCCCTACCAATGCTCAAATGTGCCAAATTATTAACATGTATCATTGGACTAACTATAGAATATGGAAATGGAGAAGCATACAATAAAGGGGAGATAATAGCTAAAGAAGAAGATATACAAGGAACATTCACTGAAAGAATGCCCATGGGAAGAGGAGATCAAGGCTTGATAACCATCAAAACTATAGACTCACCTACAAATGAAGCACTCAGATCTACAAGATGAATGCCTATAAGAATATATGAGTCATCTATACTCTCCATGTGTGTACTCTCACTAAAATTAGTGAAATCCTCTAAAATTCAAGTCTGTGAAGGCTATGGAAGATAAAAAAATATTCATAATAATGGATGTATAATCTCATCATGTACAGGGGGCTCGATATAAGGAAGATTATTGTCCACTATAGATATGTCATCAAAAGAAATAAAATCATGAGGAGAGAGTATAAAAGTATCAAAAGAGATAATAGGAAGTAGAGGAGGTGTGATGTAGGTCTCAATAGGATATTTTAAATTAAAAACCTACACCAACATAATTAATTCAAGGCACAATAATAAAAACAAATAAATAGGTAAGCAAATAAACAAGCAAATACACACACACACACACACACACACACACACACACACACACACACACACACACACACACACACACACACACACACACACACACACACACACAATTAAAAGTAAAATCAACTAACAACATCTTATCATTATTCAAGTCAATATCCATGTGTGAAGGAAAAATGATAATGATTATTGGATGGTTCCCCCAAGCAAGTATTCATGAAAGGATATGGAATGGGGATAAGATGTCTTGAAATAAGCTACACACTTTGATTTTCCCCAATAGGGTGACAGATATGATCTAGAATGGATTGACCCTAAAGAGGATGAATTAGGGTAAAATATTATAGATTATATTTTTTGATTATGTTTCAACTCATTCTTGTACACTTAGAAAACTCAAAACTTGGTTATTCCTCTTAGTTTTACACATGCCTTGATTATACAAGCCTCACATATACTCTATCATGTGTCCCTTGGTATATCTCTTAGTTTGACCAGCCTTATATTGATCACATAGACATATCTTTTTTAGAATGATTAAAATATAATTATCTCACACCTCTACAAGTTTTGATCATGTACCTACTCTCCTACTCCCTTAAGATAGACATTAACATCAATGTTATCGTCTTTCCCAAATGCAAGTGTCTAGTGCCCTAAAGTCAGCCAATTTTCAAATGAAACACATATAATGGTTAGCCTAAGTGATTTAATGTGAGTTATATCTAGATAGGATTGGTATAAATACAATATCTACCCTCATTCATTCCTCAACTAGAAACTAGACTAAGAAACCAAGACATTTATCAAAAATACTATCAAGCATTTAATTAATCAAAGCTTCCCTATTTCCACACCAGTCATAGGTAAAACACATCTATAGGTCTGAAGTACTAAAGAAGTAAGCATAAGGTATTATTTTCTAAGACACAACTTGGATATCTACTATACTTATTTTACACACATTGTATGATTCACACACAAGATAACATGTATAGGAGAAATACATGAGTCTAAGGCCCTCTTCTAAAGTATTGTATGTGTAGGTAATTCCCTTTAATACCAAGGTCATTGTGGTTTAATTCAACATCATGTTCCCACTAACCCATTTTTTACAAGGTCATATTGAATATGGAAAGCTAAGGTTTTGCCATTTCATCAATAGCAATAGTCTATGACTTAGATATGAATACATAAGAGTGAAGGTGAAGCCAAACCCATTAACATCTAGGTGGTAATATCCTGTTTCAATTGATATTCTGTATAGGAAACTACCATCAAACCTAGATAGTAGTATCAACACAATTGTCCAAGGTTGATGTAAATATCTAGAGATCTAAAGGTACCAAATCTATAATACAAAAATTATTATAGAACTATCTTCCCACCTACTTTCATCTTGTTCCACATCTAGATCTGGATTAGCATTAGAGACAACTAAGTACCTTGTTTTATGTCATTTTTATATCTAGTATATTTGTAATTTATATTAATAACATATATTGGTTTAATAAATTTAGCATATGGTATATCTGAGTTTAGAACATTCATTGGCCTAATATAGATTTGATAATCACCCTTTTTCCCTATCATTTCTATATCCTTAACTGCATCTACCCAAGCAATATCCACATTCAAATTAGGGTTAAAATTTTGGTGAACCCAATTTGTGTGAATGCAATTTTTTTGATTCCTAGGGTTTCAAATTATTTTACTTTTTAGTTTTTTATTTGTATCATTTTACATGCAACCTAAGCATAGGCCTATATTTGTGGGTGTGTCTATTGAACATATTTATCTTCCTCTCAACCCATCCAGTATGTCTCAAACTAATGAGGGATATTATACCTTGGATCAAGATGATACCCATGTTGAAAATAAAACAAATGATAATAAGGGTATCATAGAATAATATTTTGATTATGAAAATTTGGAAACAAATGAAAATTAGCAACTAAACCATGATCAAGTGCATGCAATTGTAATGTTTCATGAGCATATTTGACAAAATCCTGAATATCTTGATAAAATATTATAAAATATACTTGAATCCAAAAATTCAAACAATCTAGTGGATAAATCCCTCCCCTTAAACACATTACAACTCAATATATCTAATGGGGGAATGGATTATATATTTCAACCTTTATTCCTTGAAACTACTCTAGATACATCTATTATGAATGTACCCATTGTTTCAACACAAATATCAATTTTAATGCCTATTAATACTCAAAACATGTTCTCATCCCTTTGGTGAATATTAAATTGGGAAATTTAAATCCCAAGTCTTCAATTTTAAACACTCATTCAAGTCATAAAGAACTTAGAGGACAAGGTTAAAAACATTGTTCAAAATATTCACATGTTATAGATTCACAAGATGTGTCGCCTAACCATATTGCATTTGAGATCTCTTTGAACCCTTTACCAACTAAATTTTTTACACCTAACTTCACATTTTATGATGGAAAGGGTGATCCTAAACAACATCTTCAAACCTTATATGTGGTATGCCTTGATTATGCTTCCAATGATAATTTTTTAACCAAATTATTTTATAGGAGCCTCAAGAACTATGATTTGAAGTGGTTTTATGACTTACTTCTCTAATACATGAAAGAATTCAAACCTCATACAGTTTAGTTTTTTTCACACTTTTCCATTAACATTATTGAAAAGGTTTCCTATGCTCAAATTTCAAAGATCAAACAAGGAACCAATAAAACCGTCGATGAATATGTCTTGAGATATAAGACAATGTTAGCCAAAATGACCAATCCTATGGCAAACAAATATTTGGAAGACATATTCAAGAAAATTTTGCTTAATCCTATACATGAGTCCATTATTTTTAAGAAGTTTCAATCTTCTAACAACTTATGCCATATTATATGGTACCATGAAATGAAGCTTATTTCATTGAATAAGATCAAGTGTGTAGTAAATAAACTAGTTTCATTTACATCTAGTTCAAAATTTAATATTATAATAAGTTATGAGGTAAAAACTTGTGAGTCTAAAAAGGAAATAATCATCATGGTTAACACAATCATGCAATAACCTATTCGATTTTTTTATCTAATTCACCAAAGAGATAGTTTGCACATTTACCTGATCCTCCTACTTCATAACTCCTTTAGTTGTTAGAGTATCATCTTATATCTCTCCCTTCTCCTATAGAGATTGATATAAATAGACCTCTACCTAAAGGATATGATGCAAATAGTTATTGTGACTATAGCTAAGGCCCTAGGCATTATATGAACATATGTTTTACCTTAAAGAATAAGATCTAAGACCTCATCAATGATCGAAATATCACATTTGATGATCCTCTAAAGGATTAGGTTTAGAACCTAGTGATCATCATAATTAAAAACTACTTAACAATCCTTTGCAAGGCCATTCTAATAAGGTACCAAAAGTCCAAATGGTATATAATACACATATTCCTCCATCATATTATGGCACCCATTATATGGAGTTATTGGAACTTACATGCAACATATACCTCCTATAGTTCATAAAGTAGAAATTTCCTTTGATGACAATGAAATTAAGGATGATGATTATAATCTTCATTATCTATTTATTTGAGAATAACTTGATAAAAACCCCATACATAGTGTTATGATTAATAATGGTGCAAGCAAAAAGTTTTTCACCATGCCATTACTTATGCATTTGGGTTATACTCATTACACTTTACATCCCTCTACTAGATTAGTAAGAAAATTTGATAGGACCTACCAAAAGGTTCTTGGAAAGATTGATCTACCTGTATAGGTTAGACTTGCACATGTAATTACTATTTTCTTAGTTATACCTTTTATGAGTGTCTTTGACATTTTGGGATGACATTAGATACATACTCTTCGATTAGTACCTTACATAGTTCATAGGTGTGTTAAATACATTCATGTCAATCAAAGAATTATAGTTTTTGGTGTTCTATATGAACATCCTCTTGAACACATTAAATTTATACCCAATCAATTAATTATCAAGATTTTTAAGGATAATCCACCATAAAATGGTAAGTAAAAAAGCAATCCCCTTGATTAAGTGGCCATTACTTGAGAAACCCTTACAATAGAGATAGATAGTGGGTTCCATGGAATATTGATCTTATATGCACCATATTCAAATATACAAATCATCTAAACATTTTCCTATTATTATTATTACAAAGAAACCATAGAGTGCATAAAGATGAGTTATAATAACCCATATTCATTCTATTGGTACTTCATAACATTAGAGTCATATTATAAATACGTTGATCATCATATATACTACAATAACATATATTTTACCTATACATGTTCCTTATCAGTACCACTAGCTTCTTGCACAAGGTTCTAAGTGGGGAGATACATATGATCATCCTTTGGATAAGATCATAAGATGATATTTCTCCTAAAAAATACCAATAAATTCAAAACATTTTCAGCACCTACATGTTTTATTGGCTCTTTGACATCTATGTGTTAGTTTTATGTGAGGGCTAACATATCAATTAATCATACATACACATATACATACATACTAAAATACATGATACACTCCTTTAATGGATTTTGTAATTTCCTTATACTCATGTAATATGGACATTGGGGGAATCCATTTCTTCGATCTTGATACACACAGGTTATATGATTCAATGATAATTCGACATTATCATGTTTGAGATTACATATGTACTTGTACACATGTTATCCATTCTTATATATTAAAAATTGTACTTGATATTATATGTACTTGACATTTTTTTGCTAACACATTTAATCCATGAGCCACTATGACATTTTTATGTCGATTGCTTATGATTTAATTTATACACTTCTTTGAGTATTTTCCCTTATGATTGTCTTATTTATTTGAGCATTTGAATATGCTATGTTGTAAGCGATCCCTATGCCTAAGTTTTCATTATTAGAAATTTTAATATGTGATTCCTTTCTTTGTGGACACATGACTAAGTCATGTCTATTTAATTTTGAAACATTTGAACATGTCCCTTGTTTATGGTCTCCTTCGACCATTATTTTTTGACTTACTTTTGAGTGCTCTTGTGTGTGTGTTTGTTTAATTTTTGGAGCTTATAATATTAATATATAGATTTTCTATGATATTTATAATGCATCTTATCCCTACATGTGATCACATTGGTTCTATGTGCTTCAATGATACATTTACCTAGTCATGTTTCCTTCTATATGCTACATGGCTACGTTCACAGATTTTACATTTATCTTACTCTTTTGAGGTGAGGTAACTTCTTAGTACTATTTTTCCATCAACTCAAAGGAGGGTAATATTAGTTGGGGAATTCTTGGGGAGCATGTTCTCCACACTTTTCATAGTTCTCAAATTTAATGGGGGTATGCCATATGGACATGGCCTCCACACTTTTCACAAATTTCAGATTTAGTGGCGACATGAATTAAAATAATTTTCTCCACATTCATTTAGTATTTAGTAATTATAAAAATTTATAGATTCAGTAGGGGCATGTCATATGGACATGGCCTCCACACTTTTCACATTTTCTATATTCAGTGTGGGTATGATTTGGAAGCATGTTATTCGCATTCATTTAGTATTTGGTACTTATAGTAGTTTATAGATTCAGTGGGGGCATGTCATATGGACATGGATTTCACACATTCACTATTTTTAGATTTATTGGGGACATGCTTTGAAATCATGTTCTTCACACCCATTTATTATTTATCATCTCCATTTTATAATGGAGGCATGCTTTGGAAACATGCCCTCCACATTGGTACTTATATCAGTTTTGGATTTATCCATATATTTTAGGGGTATTCTTTTGAAGTATATACTCCATGCTTACATAGTTATCTGAATGGGCCAAATCACATAGTTATATGATTCAAATTCATAGTTATGGCATAATTATATATATGGTACCATTGTTATACATAGGTTTATCATGAGACATATTTAAGGTGCATATGTTATGCAACACATGCCTAATATTTCAAAATCCAAATCAATTTCAAATTCCAAAACAATTGCATAACATAATTTTATGGATTTTATTGGACCAATCTACTGTAGTAGTTGGTTCACCATTTGGTATGGTTTAGGTCATTAAATCACTCAATCTTTCCAAGTTTTTAGGTTCAACTTGATCATCTAACTTCACCAAGTTATAAGTATCATTGTATTGCATTGTTGACCTAATCTCAAATGCTATGTGGCAACTCATTTTTCTCTAAGATTGGGGGTATGTGCCCTCCGATCTCTCTCTCTCTATATATCCTTGGATATATAGAACTTTAAATATTTAAAGGACTATTTCATATATTTTGGACTCATACCCACTAAAGTGGAGTGGAATTTTTTTTTTCAAAATAAATTTCTTATGTTCCAAATAAAATGGACTGTTTCAAACCATTTGGGTCATAAATCATTTTGAATGAATTGGACTATTTTGAATAATTTGGACTTATACCTTGTAAATTGGAGTGGAAAAAATTTTCTCCAAAAAATAAATTTCATATATTCTAAATAAATTGGAGTGTTTAAAACCATTTAAAAATAGATAATTTTTTTAAAAAATAGGTTATTTTAAATAAAATTCACTTATACCCACTAAAGTGGAGTGAAGTGAATTTTCTCCAAAAATAAATTTATTATATTCAAAATAAATTGGACTGTTTCAGAGAATTTGTGCATAGATCATTTTGAGCAAATAGGGATATTTTGAATAATTTAGACCTATACCTATAAAATGGAGTGATTTAGAAGAATATTTTCTCCAAAAATAAATTTTGTTTATTACAAATAAATTAGACTATTTCAAACCATTTGAGCATCAATCATTTCAATTAAATTGGGTTATTTTAAATAATTTTAAATTATACCCACTAAAGTGGAGTGGAGAATATTTTCTCCATAAATATGTTTTATATATTCCAAATAAATTGAATTATTTCAAACCTTTTGGGAGTAGATCATTTTGAATATATTGGACTATTTTGAACTCATAGCACCCTTTTGGGCCTTCATACCGATCATTGATCCTTTGAAGTAGCTTTTGTTGTTGAGACACATGGAACCATTTGACTGACCAAATTATGGATGAAAACATATTAAGAAATCTAGTTCATCTACATAATAAAATATCCTAATAATTATTTTTTGTTCATTGGGAATATCTTTTGAATGAACAAGTGTCAATATACTAATTCAATAATTTCAAGGAATCTCCAACTATAAATCAAATTGCACTAATAACTACAGAAATGTAATTCTAAATTAGAATCGATTATTTTGAAATTAATTGAACTATTTTTGAAATAATTTAAAATTGATTTATATGAAATTGATGATAATGTTTATTACTAGAATTATAGTTTATAATCAATAAATACATTTGAAAGAATCAGGCAAAGTTACATCTTTCTAAACATTGGTTCACAACTGCTAGCATGGATTTTTTTTATTTCTCCTAAGAATGTGATGATTGATGTCATTTTGATTCTCTAATCATTTTCATATTTTTGACTTCCATTTCTAGTATATCTACTTGACATAACATAACTCATTTTCAATTTTTGATATGTAACACAATTTTGAGAATTACAATCAATGAACAATGTGTTGGAAATTGAAAAATCATCTCTGAAGCTCCCTTTAAAAATAACTTCATCCAATTTATTTATGTTTATATTTAATATCTTAGAATATTTTTTCCCCCAAAAAAACATGAAATTTGAATTTTGTGTAACCCATGGCCTGAATGAGTATCCTCAAAAGATTGTCATCTATCATTGACCAAATACCAACATGAGAGAAAGACTGCAGTGTTACCTTCAAATTTTTATTGGAATGATCTAAAATGTAGTATGACATATTTTCAATTTTATAATCTTATTTTTTCTCATATCATGCATTTGCATATCTTTTGTTTTGTGCACAATAAATAATAAGTCATCCAACCCCAAAATCAATAATTTTTTAGAAGTCAGTTATAGCTCCTCCTTTGAAATGTATGCAATTTATTTAAAAAGAAATGAATCATTTATTAACAATATTATATTATAAGAGATATAACATTAAAATTTTCTAAGAAAATGTTTAACATGTTACTAGACTAGTCATTGATGCGATTTTGATTTGCATTTCTTATTGTAACATAAAAACATAATGCATTTCATTTTATTCATTTTTTTGCATTTCTTTAAATCTTATAAAGATTCGTATAAACACATATAAAAATAAGTAAATGCTCAAACACAATGTAACTATAATACTCATTATACATGGATGTATCATTTCTATTGCTAGTTTTGTAACACATATATGCATATACAAGTTCATAGTGAATCCTTATAATTTAACCATGAATGTGTCAGAATCTGAATCAGTCTGATTTTTCCATAACTCATTTCTCATAGATGTTGATAGCAATTTAACATTGATCAACCGACATCTATATTATTACAGTAATGAAAGTATTAGATATTCTTATGTATACCAATACATATTTATATGTTTATGTAACCCATCACAAAAAATAAAATAGGATTTACTCTTCTAAGACGTAGTTCATTATCACTAAATTCAAATGAATATACTTCTAATAAGACACATCAAATTAAAAAAAAAAAAGAATCAATAGCAAATAATTGATTCTAGCACAATATACTTTATTGTTTTTTATTGATAAAAAACACATGGATACTCTGCATCAAAATTTATTTTATTGAAGACATAGTATAATACATATTGTGTTATTTTAAACTAAGTAAATTAAACATGTAAACAACATTTTAATGGGTAAATTAAACTTGTAAACAAAAATTTAATGGGTAAATATAACCACATTCAGTCTACATAATAATAAAATGAACCACACTTCCAAATCTCAAGCTGATGCAAGTCTATTTTTTATTTTCTTCTACAATCTCTTGTTTATGAAGAAAAAATTAATTGTAATGTGTTTAAATAAATAAAAATAATTAATATATTATATACTTGTATGAAATTGTATAATTATGCATTTATTGAAAGGGGTTTTCACCTTTTTTCATCTTTTTGTAGTTTGTGTGGGTACAATCTTTCATTAAAACTTTGGTTCTTTATTCCCTGCAAGGTATTATATAATGTAGTAACTAAAAATTATCATTAATAATTAATTAATTTGGTATTTGTATTTTAAAAATATATCTTGTTGTAAAGTTTTACCTTGTGTTTTTTTTGTGGAGGCACGAACCTGTAGAGCTATGTCATGGGTTGTTGTTGTAGACACCTAAAATTGGCCATTGATAACCTTCAACCAAGCTTTTAACCAATTTCTACTAAAGTGCACAATTTGGATTTAAAAAACTAACATGTATTAAAAGAGTTTAAATTTTTATATTCAAGTGCTAATTTTTGTCAGGGTATCATTAAATGGGAAAATTTAATTTATGAAGTAGTTAACTTTGATTAGATCATTTCAAGTCAAAATGAGATTTTCAAACTTGGGTGCTGTTGATTACTCTTTTCTATCAAATTTCTTGCACACGATACATGCCTTTGTTATTCTGTGTTGGAAACATCTTAAATGGAAATATGGTTCCAACACATCTAACGTCAAGTTCTAATTCTAATACAGTTAAATTTTGAACCAATACTATGAAATTTTGACCAATTTGTGCACAAATTGCCAAGGTTTTACATCAAAGTTGACTAATCATATTTAAGGATAATTAAACCAAATCAAGGGCATAAGTTAATTTTCTATGAAAATTTTTAAATATTTATTTTTAGAAATTGATATTGAATATATGCATCATCAAATGACATCATTTCTTGGAAAGACATCCCTAAGCAATAAATGCATAAAATATCTCATCAAGCTACCCCATGCCTCATTTAGACCCTCCTATGCCTCTTAAATTCCCCTTATTCCCAAATATTTATGAGAGATATTTATGAATTTAATTATATAATTTAAATTAATTCATGGCCACACATCTCAATCTTGAGATGGAAGGTCATGGTTGATCCTAAATTGTTTAGAAAATCTATAAACAAGAGGCCTTGCCTACTAATTTTTAAGCTTGGACAATGTAAAGTTATAATGCATAAATAATTCCCAAATCCATTTCAATTAGTGTTATAATACCAAATTATTGAGCCAATCCAAATCCAAACATGGTGCCAAGAAGAGATGAAAGTAGCCACACTTCATTGATGAAGTTTGTATGAGCACAAACTGAGCAAGCCACTACAACAAGCATTTTGGATCATCCAAGGAAGGTGAAAGAAGGTATTTCTTTCATGTTTTAGTTGTGTTTTGCATTTTAATCTTGTTAACTAAGCTCCCCCATTGAGATAGGCTTAAAGTGTTAGTTATTAGTGTGTTATTTTGATTTTGATTTCATATACTAACACAATACTAATCTCCCCTTATTATAATCCTATGTTCACAGTTGTGTTGTAGACATAAAGTGCTAGAGTTGCATTGTGTACTATTTTAATTGAGACATAAATAGATGAAGAAATATTATGTCACTACTATGAATCATTGATAAATAAAAAATTATATAGTTGAAAAAACATGGATGATCTTAATATGTTACATTCTCCAACTTGCGATGTGTTATGTTCATTGATATTATTTTATATTATTATTATTTATCCACTTGCATGCAATGCCATTTGTGCTACACACTAAAATATTGATATGTTGTTAAGTTTGAAAAATAAAGCATACACACCAAAAGATTGTTAAGATGTTATGTTTGGAAAATGAAGCATGATTATAAAATAAGTTAAAAATGTTATGCACTTGGTACTAATTGAAGTAGTTGTTCTTATATGTATTTCTCTAAATTTGTCAAAAAAATTTGAAATTGAACATTAAAAATCATTTGTTCTTCAATTTCTGTAATGCAAGATAAATTTCTTTGTAATTTTGTACAAGCATGCACCAACCCAACTCTTGTATATACCCCTAGCATGTCACATGCATCTGAATCATGGAAAGTAGAGATGAAAGTCTCCCAAAAGATGGTATCTATTTCATTTTTAAATGGCCTTCCTATTTTGTGTGAACCAATAATTTGAAATGTTAGTACGTCTTTGTAGATGTCAAAACCATCCTCTAATCTACTTTGTTTGAAATGGAAGAAAAAATCTTGTAGCTAAAAATGAGATGGATCCTAACAAAAATTGATACCTATAATATGTGTCCAATCAAATCCATAACTATTTGGACACCATAGTACGATAGTTGTATCTTATGTGTAATAGAAATCACCAATATGCAGATTCTTGAGTGAGGTCTAAATGGCAAGATAATGTTCTAGTTTGTGGATGATGAATACATTGAAGGCCTCAATAATAACTTTTTCAATCAATTCCTAAAGAAACAGGTGAAGATTTTTTTTCTTTAAAAACTTCTATGAGATTCAGAAGATCAATAAATATCAAATTGACATTTAGACCAAGAATGAACGTTTCACTAAAATCTTCTAAAATGGATTGCCAAAGATAAGGGGGTATATAATGGTAGCTAAATATTTATGTATTTATCTTTGGAAGCTAACCTCCATCATTATATAGATAAATTTTCAATATGCTTAATTAATCTTGAGATAATGGTTCCCAGCCTTTTTGTTTTTTGAAATACCTTCATTCAAGACACACAAATCATCAAACCTTTTCATAGAAATTTTATAAGGCTCCATTACCTCTTAAAATGTAATTGTTTGGTCTGGTGGTATTTTCATATCATGGTTTCTAAAATAATCTAATTTTTTTGATAATATGTTACTTTCTAGCTTCACCTTTTTGCACCAATTATCCATGTTGTTATACCCAAGGGTTTTCAAGAAGGAAATAGACATTTTTCTAATAAATATACTAGTTCTACTTTTTATTCATCTAAAAGCCCTTGAATATTTCTAAGTATTATTGTACCAATCAAATTTAAATCTTATTTATCTAAAACAAGTAAAGTAACACTTTCAAACAAATCAAATTCCTTATCAAAATAATCCCAAATAGGCTATTCCATGAAAAGAAGGAATTTTCTCTCCTACAGTTGTACTAAACAATTCATTTACGTGAATAAGTGTTTATCTTGTTCATGTATTTCTTCTATCTTTTTCTTCCCTATTTCAATATTCTTCCAACCTATCAATTTGATAAGGTCACATGTAGATTGAACTCTTTCTACAAATGAAGCCTTATAAATTGTTTTATTAGCTTCATTATATTTATTAAATATTTTGTACACAATATGGAATAGAGTACAAGTTTTTAGAAATCGTGCCCTTCTAACACAACATTTATTTCTCAATGATTGTGAATTATATTTCTCATCTGAAAGAATTATCTATTTTGTTGTAACTTTGTGTTGACCATCTCCAATTTTGAACCTTACCCTTTTTTTCTCCATCATATCTTCTAGGACTTCCTTTGATTTTATAAAATAATCAGGGTTGTTTAGATCAAAAGGAATTAACAAAGCATCCTTCATTGGAAACTCATTATGTTTTAAAAATGAATGAATTATATCATTCACCCCTCTTTCATTGAGATTTCTTATTTTTATATTTACATCCCCTAATTCATATATCCCTACAAGAATATTTAAGGCATAGTTTCAAGAAAAAATATACCATGTAGAGAATTCACTATGTGTCTCATCAGAAGTTTGTGTCAACAAAAGTGCTCCAACCTTTTGTTTGATCTTATTTTTCTCCACTAGTGTGAGTACTTGTATGGCCTCTTTCAAATCTATATATAAATATGTTACACTTTCTTTTCTTGTTTTATTTAATGTTTTTTCTCTCATGTATGTAGGGTATATTAAATACATGTTTGCATGGTGGCAGGTAGAAGAAGTTGTTTCCCCTTGTTCATGTTTTTATTTCAACATGTTTTGTATTCTAATGACCAAATTATATATGTATATCAACCTAAACATTTAAATTTTGTCATATCTATTTAAATGAAACCCAAATGTTTCTTAAGAAGGAGAAAAATTAATTTTTGTCAACTCCATTTTACTAGGTGTAAATTTATTGAAATTAGCTATAGCTCAATGGAGAATTCCCTCTTCTCCATTCCATACTTCTAGTTGGAATTCAAGGTCATATTCAAGTTCATCCTTATCATTTGATAGGATTATTCCAATAAGAGAATATTATTTTCCCATTGTAGTGCTAAACAAGTATATATCTGGATGCATGTTTGGTGGACTAAACAATTCAAAATACCAATTAGCAAGAAATTTTTTTTCACCACCATAAAATGGAAGATGTTTATGTGGATTTAAATTTAATTTTGGTATTTTATGTTTTACTCTATATAAATTCTATTGGAGTGAATCCTTCTTCTACCTTTTATCCAAATTATCTTTGAGTGAGGCCACATTCTGCCTTTTAAGTGTGGTAATTCTTTTTTTGCCTGAAGACATTTTGCAAAGCAATTAAAATGATTTAAATATTAATGTTTTGTAAAATACAAGTTGCATATTGCATTGGTGCATTATTTTTTTGTGTGTTTAAGTAGTGATTAAATGTATGTTAATTCTAAAATATAATACAAAATGCATATACAATCTTCATAATTATACATTAACTTGCACTTTAACTAATAAGGTATGACCAAATCAAAATTAAATTATGTGCACCAGTGAATATAACCTAATGGTCAAAGGAATCCACAAAAATTTATTTCAAAGGAGAATTATGAGGGGAAGTATGTTTCTAATATGTGTCAAAATTCCCATCAATAGGTACATTCAAAGTATCTCCTAGGAGATACCTTTCAATCATTCACAAGAGTGAATTTTTCTTACAAGAGTGAATTTTAGGTCCTCCTGTACACATGATCTTTCCACCTCAATCTAGTTTATACTTTTTTCCCTTGATGGTCCTTTTAATATCTTCAAAGTATCTCTTAGATGATACCTTCAAGTTACTCATAAAGGTATTAGAAGGCTCTCAAAGGAATATCCTATTGGATACCTTGAGTATAAACTTGCCTAAAGTTATTGAGGTTTGTAATTTCTTTAAGGTATCTCCTAGGAGATACTTCAAGTTACCCATGAAGGAATCTCTTATTCGATACTAATGGAAAACATTATAGATGTGGGATGAAATTGTGATTGTTAAGGTTACAGAATAGAAAAATACTAACTGCTACTATCCTAGTCTATTAAAATGGTTGTCAAAATTAGAATACAAAGAAATAAAATGATCACCAACCACCCCTTACAAAATAAATGAGCTCTGAATAAATAGGCAAGGTTAACTCTAGAATAAGAGACACTTAAATATTCCCTCTCTATGACCATGATGCCATTATTGCAACTAAAAGGAGGTCTCAGGATCATGATTGCAATTTGCCTCCAGATCAACTACATTTTTATGTTAAGACCACTACACTTGGGAGAAGTGAGGTGGTGTCACATGACTACTCTTGGAGACATCCCACTTACACTGTCATCTGATGACACTTCTTTAAATAATGACAGACCAACACAACTCTAGGGTAAGTGTGAAGATGACATGTATCATTTAGGCACGTCTTCGAAGTAGTTCAGGATTTCATTAGTGAGTTTGAGCACAGAAATGCCATGTGTCAAAGGAAGACAAAGGCTAGGACCTTGTCAAAATTATGAAATGGGGCTTAAAGAAGAAGCACCAAAAGGGTATCCACTGAAAGGTACCAAGAAACCATTTTGATGTTGAACGAGCCCAAAGAAAGAAATGAACTGCTCTAAAAATTAAAAAATGTGGATTTTCAATCCATAGTTCTTTGCAACTCATAGGGGCATCCACCTATGGGTGGGAGAACTCAAAACTTTAGTGCTCAGACTAGATGAAACAAATCTACAACTTCTTAAGGGTTGCCTATAAAGGAACCCATTCCTCCTCTTTTGGCTAGGTATTTTTGTTGAGAGACTCAAAGGCTCTATCTAGATCTATCATCTCCCTAAAGGAGATGCTTCCCAAGCCCTCAACCATCGCTAGTGTTTATAACTCCAATTGAGTGAGTGGGTGCAATATTTTTTCCACCTCAAAGGAATTAGGCATTTAACTAAGAGCTAAGAAGATGATCTAGTCATCCTACTTTTGCTCAAGTAGTGCCTTGATCAAATCCTTAGGGAGGACACTATATTTGCTAAGAAAGGGGAGGGGAGTCCTAGTTGGACCAATTATTCTATATGTACTTGCCTTTTTCAAGCTTCTTGATATGAGGCATTAACTAATGCCTTGCACTTATTTTCTACCTTGTTTTAGCTTAAAAACTCATTTTCCTTTTCCATTACCTATGTCTGGTCAGTCATTTTTTCTACCATTAATGATTTAGGAGAAATGTTGTAGAGCTTTTGAACAAGGCTTTATGACATTGGGACATTCAAGGACATGAAATTAATCATCTAATCAATAAATGTGCTCACCTAAGAGGATAGCTTTTATGCATCTATAATGAAGAATAATTTTATCTTTAGGTTTGTTGTTTTGGCTTTGATCCATTCTTAATAGGATTTGTATAGCTAATAAACTATGGGAAGGATTTCAGTGGCCTAGGGGTGAGCTGTGAGGTCATTTTTCAAATTTTTAATCTCTTGGTCCTTGATTGAGGAGTCTTACTAGGCTTGGTTCTACAATAGTTGATATGACCAATTTTCATCATGGAGCTTCTAGTAGATCTCATCCATCTCTATCTCTGACTCTTTTAACTTGGTCTTGGTAGCTTTACACAAATCATCTTTCACTTTGAATATTTCATTCAAGATACTAACATATAGCTCTATCCATGCCTTATTAAGGTCAATATATTTATCCTTAGCCTCAATATTGAGGTGTTAAATTATAGATTTCACTCTTGAGAGCTCCATCTTAGTCTTTTATAGCTGATGGGCCACCTTAACATAGTCTATTTTCATGAACTTTTGTGTCTCCTCCATAAGCTCAACTCTATCGCTGGGTCAGGCTTGTTTGAGGTTAAGGCTGATAGCTTAGATATCATAGTCTCCCAATTTCATATATTCAAGGGACTTCACTACTTAGGGAGTTAAGTGAGTGATCATAAGAGATTGCTACATTGGGTCATAAAATGACTTCATATGAGCATGGGCATAATCCTTGGCTTGTTTCCCCCTTTTCTTTTACACTTGGACCTTTTTAGTTGACCATATTATGTCCACCTACTATTGTAATTTGTGTGGTGCTTCAATAATATCTCCCATAAAATGGGTCCCTTGTGGAAGTACAAATGGGATAGCCACTTACTATTGTGAATCAGTAGGCCTTGCACCTATGGAGGTGAGTGAATGAAAGTTAAGGGTTAAAGGGAAGAAAGATGAGATTCCATGGGGTGATGTGAATGGGGATTGCATCACTAGGGGGATGAGGCAAAATATGAAGCAAAGGGAGTGAGAAAAGGGATGTGGGAGGAAATAGGTATATCAAAAGAGAAGGGGTTGGGCCTAGTGATAGGTTGACTAGATGAGGAGGAGAACAGGGCCAAAGTGGTAATAGATTGAGTGGTGAAAGGTAATACTACCTATAGTGGGGCTACTAGGGTAGATGATGAAGTGAGAATGGGAGCCATAATGCTTAGCTAGGTATCAGATGATGTTACAACCTATTACAAAACTATAGAGGGGGATGGGGTAGTGGACAAAGATGTAGATATAAAGTAAGGGATCTATGAAGTGGATCTTCTTCTAGAGGGAAGATGATGGAGGGCTATAAATGGGTGACTCAATGAAATTGAGTTGGGATGATCTAGCTATGAAGTGCCTAAAGCTATCTTACTATTATTATGGGTTCGAGGGATTTGAAGGCATGGGAGTCAACCATGTTGAAGGATCCTAGGTAGACACTAACTCCACTTCTTTTACTTCCACCTATGGGGGTGTGTCCCATGCTTCCTCTATGGGAGTGTCTTCTTCTTTATGCCCATCTCAACCTCAAGAGTATATTTTTCCTCAAACCTAACTTCTTCTAGGTGAAACTCATCTCAGAGCTTCTCAAACTTCTCATCCTAGTTGTCATCATACAAGCCCTTGGATGGCTTATCAGTTTCAAACCTATATTTTATAAAGACAACTTTATTCTCCATGATCCAAGTTAATTAAGTGAGTAGGCCCTTCATTCTCTTTGACAATTTTTTGGGTTGGGTCATATTTTTAGACCTTTTTATAAAAAGACTCCCACAATTTAAGGGTATCTTTTTACATCTGAACTAGGTCCACATGATTTTGGGGGACGTCCACTATGGGCAAATTCCTTTTGTCTAAGTAAGGCCAAAATTAATTCTTGGGAGCACTAATGGTCTTCAAATTGGCTATGTATCATTTTGGATCATGGTCTCATCAGTCATCTATCAAATCAAGGCCAACTTCCACTGGCTTGGTCATGAAGAGGTACCCCTGATGCCTTTTTTACACTATGATGCCACCCCTTATGAAGGGGACATCATATACACCATTTTTATTCTTCTTGGCCTCATATATACTGTTTACCACATCAATTTGGTGAGCCAACTCAAGGGCTAAGGTTATGTCTATCAATGTGTGGATAAGCCAAAAGGGCTCTCCTTAAAAACCATGTACTCGTATGAAAGAGAATTGGTCTCCCCAAAACTAGTCAACTAGGACTTTGTTGGTTGAGGGCCAAGCTTGTTGATAATTCACCATCCTAGAAGTGTTAACCATTCAACTAAGATTCATGAGAACTGGAGCCATAAAACTCTTTGAGAACTCATAGTAGTCCCTAGTCTTTGATAAGATGTTAGTCCATACTTTGATAAGGGCCACTACATGGGGAATTTTTTTAGTATTAGATGTGTTAACATGGAGATACTTAGAATAGAAATGGGAATGTTGGTGTCAGATTAGGTTCATGAGGAAGTATGGGTATTGGAAGATATTCATTACTAATAAATTCTCCATTTCATTCCTCATGTTGGAAGAAATGACTTAAACAAATTCCATTTTGAATTCTTGCCCATTTTCTTTTGATGTTAACAAGAAGATCACCCCTAATTAAAATTCATAGATGTTGACATATCCATCCATGCCTGGGATAAATGCTAACATAGTCAGAGTGTCTATTAGATGGTACATGGGAAAGGTCAACTAGGGTGTGGGTAGAGGAGGCATCTTAACAACCTCACAGTTGAGTAGAGTCCTAAGGAAACTTTCCTTATCCTTGACTTGTAAATACCAAACAAGCTAGAGGATCTTGATGCTATAGATAATGGCTTTAGGGTCATAAGGAAGTTAGATCATCTCTCTGATATCATTTGTACTAATTTTTACCCTTAAGTGGGTATTACTAATGATCACTCTAGTGTTAGTGTTGTATCTTCCTAGGTAGAGAGTAATAATATTAGGGCACAAGTGTACCTAGGTCACTATGTATTATGGTAGCATGATTTCCTACAATCTACATTTGAGGGCATTATAATCTTTCTTACTTACCCTATCAAGCATTTGGGTGTAAGTTCCCTCTCTCAAATTTTTAGGGTTTTGATCTAATTTTAGGTCAAATATATTATCTATGAATTTAGTTACCAAATCTCAGTCTCTATAAGGTCCCCGGTCATCGATATGGTCTATGGCACCTTCTCCTTCACTTGAGCAATGGCTCAAGTGTAGGCTTTGTCCATTTTTTACTTAAAGGTAGGATCTCCTCCACTACCTAAACTATGATTTCTCAGCTTTGAGGGATGCTTACCACTATTGGATGAGGACATAAAGGCCTCCATATTTGTATCTATTTCAATGACCCTTTTTGTTTTTGCCTATTAGACTAGATTGATGGTTACTACCTCATTCGTCTTGCAAACTCTCTTTCTTTCCTTCCCAATTGCTAAATGCTTGCTTCAAAATCACAAAGTGTCAAGTGTTTGGATTGAAAGGATAAAAATGATATTTATGCACTATTACCACTATTAGGTGTGTCCATTATGGGATTTTTTGGAAAGAGGCACCCTCATAAATAATGGGGGTGACACATAATCCTGAAGAGCTATATGCCAGAGATTTACAATGATCATCATGGGAATTTATGCATGATGGATTTTATGATATTAATTTCAATTAAAGTACATAGATAACCATATTTTAGAGAATGTTTTTTGGGATTTGAGAGAACTAAGGGAAAGGATGCATGACGAATAGGTCAGCCACTTGTGCCAATGACACTTATTTGTGAAAGGAAATAGTAAGGGGAAGGGAAACAAAAGAAAGATAGTTGATGATGAAAAGGCCCTTTGGGTCCCTTTCATTGATGATATGTGCCATTTATTCCTTCTCAAATTACCCTTCAATATTTTTTAAAGTACCCTTCGGGCTTTTTAAAATTGCCCATCAGGTTTTTTGAAAGTACCCTTCAATATTTTTAAAAGTACCCTTTAGCCTTTTTGGAATGGCCCTTTGCCCTTTAGGAATTTAGTTTTGGACCTTTCTTATATGTGAAGTTCCCTTTAGATATTCTCTTTAGAATTTTTTACAAAGACCATTTGAGTTATTTGACATTGCATCTTTGGCCTATGAAATAATTCACTCGAGATAGTTTCCCTGAAACATTGATTTCCTTAGACTATTTTTGTGTCGTGGTCATTTTATCATGTTGAAAACTTTAATATATGATCCACATCCCTAACTTTAATATTTATTATTGTCTACAAGAACCAATCTCATTCATTTCTAAGTGATATTTTCCAATTTGGAGATCATTCATGCCTATTTTGGTTGTACATGAACATGTTTTTAGATGATCATGGTTTTACCCCTTCTAATGTTGCTTGTGTTTCTATATTATAGGTTTAATGGAATTTTATTTGTAAATGAGCATGCTTAGGGTCTTTGTGCTTCAATGTTAAATTGATTTTTTATTATCTTTTGGTTGGTCAAATAATGATTAAATCTTAACCTAATTTGTTTAGCCTAAATTCTATTTTATGGATTTTTCTTTCAAAGAATAAGTGGAATTTTATTTTACATGGAAGGCACTACTACGTTATATTTTGAAGGCCCCTATAATACCTTCAAAGTATCTCCTAGGAGATACCTTTCAAACATGCACAAAGTGGATTTTCCTTTCAAGGTATCTATCTCCTAAGAGATACATTTCAAATAGGGACAAGAGTGGAATATTCCTTTACACGGAACAAACTACTATGTTATATTTTGAAGGCCCCTATAATACCTTCAAATTATCTCCCAAGAGATATCTTTCAAGCATAAGAGTGGAATTCACTAAAATATATTTCCTTAGAGATACCTTTCAAATAGGTGCAAGAGTGGATTTATCCTTCAAGGAACAAGTTGAATTTTCCTTTACATGGAAGGAACTAATGGGTGATATTTTGAAGGCCTTTGTAATACTTTCAAGGTATCACCTAGAAGATAGATTTCAAACATGTGAAAAAGTGGATTTTCCCTACTATAGAAGCAAAAATAAAAAAACAATAGACAAAGACAATTTCTCACTCCAAACAACATAGAACATCACATCCTCATCATTGTAGATGGAGATTAAGTATAGGTCATAAGGGGGCACATACAAAGCATCCTTTCACACCAATGAGATGTACAATATAAAAAATGATAAATTATACTATTTTTAGTCTATTAAAATGGTGAGTAAAAATATTATAATTCAAAAAAATGATATGAGGAAAAACCTACAATATATAGGTGAGGATCCTAGGATAATCTGACATGTTCTATTTTTAAGCTAAAAATTATCAGCTTAAAGTGTTTCAAAATATTTTCTCACAAATATAGATCCACACCTCCATTTAATGGTGCTCTTCTAAGCTTTGGTAACCCAACACTACTTCTGGACAAGTGCAAAGATGACATGCATCAAGATACACTTCTCTAGAGGTGAAATGCTCTTCTAAGCTTTGGTAACCCAACTCTACTTCTGGACAAGTGCAAAGATGACATACATCAAGCTACACTTCTCTGGAGGGACTAGGGACTCTTTGGTGAGATCAAGTGTGGGTGAATCATGTGTCAAATTGGTACTTCTTCAGAGTGAGACAAAAGTCTCTTTGAGCTAGATGAGTGTCAGGATGCCATGCATTAGAAGTAAATGATGGTTGGGACTTAGAAAAAATTTAAAAGTGGGATCGAATAAGGAAGATGTTGAAAGGGATTCCATTGGAAGGTGATGAAGAACTTCTAACTGCATAGTGAGTCTGAAGCTAAAAATGAACTACTCCAAAATAACAAATGTGGATTTTTGATCCATAATTCTTGGTGACTTATAGGGGAATCTGTAAAAAAACTCTGACACTCAGACCATAAAACTATATATTTTTGAAGGGGAACTTACTCATATAGAGAGGTTCTCACATGCAAGTTCCATTATTTCTACTTATCATTTCCCATTTTCTTGATTAGTTGGATCAAGTTCTTATTTTTAGACTCTACAAATATATTTCCCAAAGGGTAGTAACTAGATGAAGTTTTTAGGAAAATGTCATTCCAAAGTGTGAATGAAAAATGGGAATGGAGATAGTGGGAAGAGGCTAGCACTTATTTAAAATAAAAATGGGGAAAGGGGATTGAAGATAAAAGGGGCCAAAAGGGTGGGAAAGCTAAGAGGCATTGAGGAACTACTTACTACCAATCGAATCTGAGGTTGTAACTCAAACTACTTCAAAATTGTCAATTTTGGATTTATGATCCAAAGTTTTTGGTGACTCAAGGGAGACCACTTACATATGGAAGAACCCAAAAAAATTGGGTAGATTGACATTTATAACTTTTATAGGGTGACCTACAAGGGTGCCCATTTTTCCTCTTTTCACTGGGTCTTTTTATTTAGAGCCTCTAAGGCTCTATGTAAGTCAAATATATCCTTAAAGGAGATGTTCCCTAGGATTTTAATCACCAATAGCATTTGAAACTCTAGTTGGGTGAGTGGGTGAAAAAATTTATTCACTTTAGAAGAATCTAGCATTTGATCGAGGGCTATGCAAATGAACTGGTCATTTTACTTTTGTTCAAGTAACACCTTAAACTGATCCTCAATAAGAATTCTATTATTGATCAAGAAAGGAGAGGAGATCCCCAATTGGACCAATTTTTCTATGCATCCCTTCCTTTAGTGGACCACTTATTCCAAGGCATTAAGGAATGCCTTACATTTGTTTTCTACCTTATTATAGCTTAGGAACTCATTCACCTTTATTGTCACCTACCTTTGATCAACTACACCTACTATATATAAAGACTTAAGAGAGTCATTGAAAAGATTTAGGATTAGGCCTTATCAATTGAGGACCTTGGGGTGATGAAGGTGATCACTTAGTTTATAGATGAGCTCACTTAGACTGTCAATTTCTATACATTGGTGATGAAAATAAGCATTGCTTTTAGGCTTGTTATCATGACCTTAATCTATTCCTAATAAGACCTATATAGTTTTTGGATTAGGGGAAGGATTTTAGTGTCCTAAGGGTGAGCGATGAGGTCATTTTTTAGTCTCTCAATCTCCTAGTCCTTGACTGAGGAGTTTTTTTATGTTGAGTTTAGAAGTAGTTAGAGTACCCACTCTACATCAGAGAGATTCTCACAAACTACAATCAATTCTACCTTCACCTCTTATAGTCTGGTCTCAATGGCCATCCAATTATCAACTTTGACCTAGAATATTTACATTATGATGTAGATTTGGAGGTTATTTCTTGACTGGTTGAGGTTAGTATCTTTCGATTTAGCCTCAGCCTTGAGGCATTCATCCATGTCCTTGACCTTGACGAGCTCCTACTTAATTTCTCCAATTGACAAGCTATCTTGGCATAGTTTGTAGTTACTAACCTCTACATTTCCTCCATAAGCTCAACCTTATTAGTGGGTTGGGTTTGTCTGAGGTTAAGCCTAATGGATTGGATGGTGTAGTCCCTTGGTTACATATATTCTTGAGGATTAATTACCTGAGGGGTTAGATGGAAGACCAGAAGGGACTATTGTTTGGGGGTCATAAAATGATAGAATGTGGGGTTAGGATTTAGTTTGGACAATTTTTGCCTCTTTTTTCCATCTAGGTTGCATAGGCTTCCATCACTACATCCATCTATTTCTAAATTTGATCTAGTGCTTAGATGATTTCACCCATAAAAGGGGACCTTGAGGCAGAACAAATGGGATGGTTTGTTTCTGTTATGAAGTAATAGACCCTACTCTTATGGGAGCAAGTAAATGAAGTGTGAGGGATAAAGGTCAAAATTATGGGAGCCTATAGGGTAGGGAGAATGGTGACTATGTGATGAGTGAGGATGAGGTGAATGATGATGGTAGGGGAGTGAGAAAAGGCATGAAGGAAGAGATGGGAAAGGTAGAAAGAGAATGGGTCATATCTGATAGTGGTCTGAGAGGATGGGTAAAATATTATGGCTAATGAAGTGTCAAGTTAGGTAGTGGGAATTGCCACAACCTCTAGTGGGGATATTAAGGCTAAATAAGGGGTGATAAGAAGATTTATAGCACATGATTGGGTAGTAGCTATCACCACAACTTATGTTAGAGCTATATAAGTGATGAAGGTAGAGGTAGAAAAGAGAGGATTGATAAGTTAGGTTTTCTTCTATGGAGGGTCCATTAGTGGGTTGGAAATTGATGCCTCAGTCTATTTAAGCTAAGATGACCCAGTTGTGAGGTGCCCAGGGGGTGCTTGTTGTTGTAAGCCCATAACATAGGGGGCAAGGATAATGGCCATGCTAGTGGGGGTTGGGCCACCATGGCTTATGATTCCTTTTAAGTTATATTCCTCTTTATCATCCCCAAACACCTTAATATCTAGTTTAGAATCCATTTCCATGATATATTCATTCTCTTTTAGGTGGGCCTCATCCCATAGCTCTTCAAATTTCTCATCTAGGGTGTCTTCATACAAAATAACATGTGGTCAGCCAAACTTGTATCTATATTTTAAAAAGGCAACCTTCTTATCTTCACTGTATCCCAAAGCATTTAGTCACTAATTCATCATCTTAGATATATTCTTTTTTAGTTTAAAATCTTGGACCTTATCATAAAAAGACTCCCATGGCTTGGGAATGACTTGAGAGATCAGGGTCAAGTCCACGTAATTTTGAGGGAGATATTCTATGGGTGACCTCCTTTGCTCTAGACATGGTTAGGTCTGATGATCAAGTGTGTTGGTGGGATTTAATCCTACTATATATCTCATTATGTCATAATCTCATCAGTCATCTATCAAGTCTAGGCCTAGCTCTGCTAATTTAGCTATGAGGAGATGTTCTTAGTACCTTTTATGCATTGTGATTCCATCCCTTAAAAAATCAATGTCATATATCCCCTTTTCTGATTTCCTACCCCATAGAGGGAATCCACATTATCAAGCTATCACACTAGCTTGAGGGTTAGGGCCCTATAAATTACCATACAATAAAGTTGGAAAGGCTTCCCCACAAACCCATGCACTCAGATGAATGAAAAATGGCCCACTAGAACAAATCAATTAGGGCCCTACTAATTTTGAGCCATGTTTGTTGTTCATTTTTCATTTGGGGGATGACATCTTGTCCACTAAGATTTTTGATAACTAGAGTCATAAACTACTCTGAGAAATTTTAGTAGTTTATCATGGTTGATAAGATGTGGGTCCAGACAGTGATTTGGGTGATGATGTTGGGAACAACATTCATGTTTACAGTGTTTAGTTAAAAATATTTGGAGAAGAACTAGGAATGATAGTACAATATTAAGTGCATGAGGTAAGATGGATACTAGAAGGTACTTGTTATCGAGAAATTTTTTAGCTCTTCTTTCATGGTAGAGGTGATGGCTTCAACAAAATCCATCCAAAAATTTTACACATTCTCTATTATGGTCATGAAAAAGATTACTCCCAACTAGAATTATTTGATGTTGGCATTTGTGTCCATGCCTAAGATGAATTCTAAAATGGATAGGGTATCCTTTACATGTTGTGTGGGGAAAACCAATAGGTGCAAGGGCATGGGAGTCACCTCTATGATCTTCTAGTCAAGAAGGGATCTGAGGAAACATGCCCTATATTCCACTTTGGAGTCGTAGATGCTTTAGAAGCTCTCAATGCTATAAAAAATAGCATTGGGACCATATGGGATTTGAATCATTACTCTAATATTGTCCACACCAGTATTGACCCTATGGTAGGCACCTCTTGTGATTGTATCAGTCTAGGTATTGTACTTTTTGTCATAGAGGATGATGATCTCATGGCAATGGTGCATGTAGGGCACCATGTGTTGTGTTAAGGCACAATCCCAAATTTTGCATCTAAAGGAGGGATACTCCTTCCTACTCATATTATCAAGCTTATAAGAATAAGTGCCCTCCCTCAAATTTTTAGGGTTATGGGCTAGGTATGGATCAAAAATCTCATATGTTGAGTCAATCACTAGAAATTTATCTTTGTAAGGTCTCTTCATGGCTATCAAGGTATTGGGGACTTTCCCTTTTGCTTGGGTGGGGACTGAAGCATCTCCTCCACTGCTTGAGCCATGATCTCTCTACATTTATGGGTGATTCCGACTTCTTGAAGAGGACGTAGAAGCTTCTATTGCCCAAGAGGATGAAGATTGACTCTCAAGATAATTCTCTACCTTTTCTAGGAAAATTAGGTTAACACTTTTGCTAGTTCCCTTCAATTTTGAGGCTACTTTCTTATTGCTTCAATTTTTTGATGCTCTCTTTAAACATAAAAATGGCAAGTAGTTGCTTTCAGGTGGGAAGGGGTGGATTTATGCACTGGTGCCATAAATGATGAGATCAGTACACATGTTTTAAGTTTTACCTTAGAATATTTATAGTGATCCTTATGGGGAACCATGCATAATGGATTATCTTGACATTAATGATAAGGGAAGTGGGTAGATAATCATCTTTTAGAGAGTGTTTTAAACATGTGAAAAATATGCATGGAGATCCCAAAAGTCACTTGTGTCAATGACACTTATTCAGAAAAGAAACAAGGAAAGGAAAACAAGGGGGAAACAATGATGATGAGGGGAAACACAAAAAAGGAGAAAGGAATTTATCTAATATATAAAGGGGATGGTAGGAAGTAAAATGAAATGATTCATGTTGATCTCATTAATAGGTATCTCTAAGGAATTTCCATTTAAATATTCTAGTTCAAAAGCATTTCCCCATCAATTTTTGATGATGTGAAAGGGTCCTTTACGTACAGAATCTATTATCATATGTTACCCTAGTTTAACAACCTCTTGGTCATATTTAAGGACTAGGTCCCCTAGTTTGAGACGTAAATCTAATTACTAGGTCTATGAAATTAGTTACCAAAGTCTTTTCCTTGAAAGGCCCCTTAGTTTCCTTCTTATTATTTGGTAGGGTTGTAGGATTTTGTCATGGCATACTTAGGGGGAGGATTTCCCCTTCAAGGTATCTCTTAGGAGATACCTTGAAAATAGGCACAAGAGTGGATTTCTCTTTCAAGAAACAAGTGGAATTTTCCTTTGCATGGAAGGTACTATTGAGTGATATTTTGAAATTTGTTGAATACCTTCAAGGTATCTCTTAGGATATACCTTTAAAAAATGAACAATATTTTATTTCCCCTTCAATAATCTCCCATGAGATACATTTCAAATAGGGACAAAAGTGGATTTTTCCTTCAAAGAATAAGTGTAATTTTCATTTATATGGGAGGCATTACTGGGTGATATTTTGAGGTACCTCCTAATAAGTACCTTTCAAACATGCACAAGAGTGGATTTACCCTTCAAGAGATCTTGTAGTAGATACCTTTCAAATATCCACAATAGTGGATTTCTCTTTTAAGGAATGAGTGGAATTTTCAAAAAAGGCACTACTAAGTGATATTTTGAAAGCATTTATAATACCTTACGTTATATCTTAGGAGATACCTCTAAATTATGCACAAGAGTAGAGATACCAAAATTTCACTAGATTAATTAGGCCCTTATCAGAAAAATGCTTAGTTTAAAATGGGATTCAACCAAAAAAATTCATATCAAAACAACTCATAATGAGAAAATGGAAGTGTGGCCCTAGATGAAATTTCTATATTACACCTTCAATGTGTTTTGATGACTGAGTTGAGGAATTTCCTAATGAACCAAATTAAGTACACATTTTTATCTTAGGGGACTCCTATGAACATTCTTGGGGGTTGGGAGGATCTGGCACCCTTCCCTATTTGAAGAAAGGTGGTACAAAGATAAAAGGTGACTGAGAGTCTGAGCTTACATCTAGGGCTATACATGTTATGGGTTCTTGGGGATTTATAAATTTTGGGCCCTTTATAAAGATTTCCCACTTGTTTTTAAGTGGGCAAGGCACATAAATTCTCCAAGGCATGGGTATCTAAAGCTACAAAGAAAGTGATGCCACATGGTAGCTCCTTAAGATCTTTTAAATTTTGGGCCATTTTTGAAATTTGACTCACTTACCTCTCTATGGGAAAATTTCAAAAGGTCCTCAAATACTTGAGTTCCCTAATTTTAAAATTTAAATAATGACATGTGGCATTCTTATGTCTTTAAAAATTTTGGGACATATTGCACTGTTACACCTCAAGAAAAGTAATGAGTGAAAAAGGTACAAAAGTCCCTAAGGGCCCAAAAAGGTACCATGATGTATCCTTCACTTGTATCACTCCATATACTTCAAGGTAGATCTCCTAATTTAAAATAAACATTAGTACTTTCCCTCTCTTTTTTTGAATGAAGCTTAAGAAATTAATGAGAGTAGGTGGAAAATAACTACTATACTTCAAAATATTCATGGCAACCCTAATCTCAAAATACAAAGGATTATGACTAAAGCATTTGTTTTCATTTGTGTCCACCCTTTGCATTCAAAGCTTAAATTTATGACTTTGATTTATTTGTGTAACCTAGCTACATGCAGTGTGAGGATGTGATTATGGTGATTTCTTCACAAATGTTTAGCTTTTATTGTGTGCCACCCTCTAGATTAAAAGTGATCTTTGAGCTCCCTATGTAATGATTTTTGAGAGGAGTTGAAATGTATTGTGAGGGTTGTTTAAGTGAAGAGTCCATAAAAAATTGAAGTATTACATTATAAATCTAGGGTATAAATAGCAGCATCCTCAACTCTTGTGAAGGGCATCATTGTCTCTATATTGGATGCGATTAAGGATACAAATGTCATGGGACTAGATTTTTCAATCCTATTGAATGTATTATAATAGATAGACCCCTTAAAGTAGTAGTTAATGTTGGTATGATCTACATCACCCCTATGATAACATTCCCTTTAGTTGCCCCATATCCAAAATTTATTATTACATGTGCTCGAGCATACCAACTAAAAAATATGACCATTATCAATGGTAGCCATATAGTTGTATACTCTTTTACCCATATGGCCCTTAGCACCATGCTTAGTATTCCTCCCTAGATTGAAAACATTACACTCACCATGGAGGAATGCTAAGAATATGTGAATAATAATGATAAGGCAATTTGGGACATTGTCAATACTTGTTAGCTATCAAAGAAGAGACAAAAGGCCTCTAAGATGTCCAAGAGTTTGAAGTTGGTGGAGTTTAATGAATTACCCCAGTATGCTATTTCCATGGCTATTAGGGTTTATGGGATACCCACTACAAAAAAAATTGAGCCATGGATGTTTATGATCCTAATATGTGTATTGGAAAAGTAGAAGAAGCTAGACTCGACCACTATCCTTAGTGACAATCTGCACAGGTAGATGATGTAGCTCCAAGCTAAAATTCTTTCAAAAGAGGCATTTATAGGTACATTTTACATGTTCTCTTATTTAATGTATAACCTGGTGCATAATAGAACATTCTAAGGGCTCACCAATAACCCCAATGGAATGATAATTTATGAGATATACCTAGAAATCACCATGGATGGTTTCAAGAAGAACTTTTGTAGGGTGTATAATTATTTCTTCAACATCATGATGAGTATCTTATTTCCTTTAATAAGCCTCAATATAATGTCTAATGCAGTAGGGGAGGTAATTGAGAAATATGGCATCTCCTATATTCAATTCAAGACATTCACATATATTCATATAAGTGGTTACTTAGGGTGCCCTCACAAATTGCCAAGGTACTTAGATGATAAATTAGTAGTAATGAAGATGAGTCAATAGATGGTACCTACATATGAAATGTTAGAATCTAAGAAAATAAATTATCTCTTTAAATTCATGGTCAAAATTAGATATTATTCATGCCCTTTTATTGCTAGGGTGAAGGGATTAGAATAATAAATGGGCTAGTACGCAATTGATAAGATGTTACCCTAGGCCAATTATGATATTAGGTGGTTGGTGAATATGGTGACCAATGTTATTTTACATCAAAAACACTATGAAGACATCCATTCTAACTACACCATTGAGGAAGTCATCAAAAATTGCATTATATGAGGCTGACAGTGTAGGAGTTTATTATGTCAATATCACCCCCATCCCCAAGGATATTGTAGATGATAAAAAGCCATTGTGTCTACTATATAGTGAAAACAACATTGAATACTAATCCATCTCTTAGGTGGAATTTAGTAAGGATCAGAATGATTCCATCCCCTAGAGATCCTTTCAAATCATGAGAAGAACCTTCATGTGGCTTAAGAAAAATGGAGTTGATCTTGGTGATTATGATACCCTTGCCCTCCAAGAGCTCAGGAAAGTTAAGGAGCTATGAGGTTTCCTCCCTAAGTACAATGGTGATCCTATGGCTCCACCACCAATAGTGAAAGGTAAGGTCAAGTGCAAGCTTAGTGGTTTTTATTTCACTAATCTAGTTGATATTGAATCAATAGCAATAGCATAATCTAAGGCTAGACTATATTTTTCAAAGATAACAAGCTTGGTATAAAATTGGGACAAAATTATTATGGGGGAGGTTACATTGGCCAGTTTCACCCCCATATCCATTTTAGGAGAGGGAGACCCAACAATGCCAACTATTTTAGTGACCATCCCCATGGCTAATCCAAAGAATATTCTTCCTGCTCCACCAACACAACAAGCAGTAGCTTTCCCTCCCCTAAAGATAAACTCAAGGGAGAGGGGAGGGGAGGAAGAAGGAGAGAACCCCAAATAAAAGAGATTAAAGAAGGCTCTAAAACATCTAAGTGGGTTATGGGTGAAGAGGAAGGATGACTAGACCTCATATCCCAGAGAGTAAAGGATATGAGTGATGATGAGGATTCAGATGAAGGCAAGCCCATCACCAAGGTGATGAAGAAGAAGTGTGTATTTACTCCTATATAAGTAAAAAATGGGTAGATAACTCCAAGTGAAAGGCCCTAAACCCCAGTGAAGGCCCCATTGATGGGCCTATTTTCAGAAGAGGGACCCTTAACATTACAAATCAAAGGTGATGAGGAAGACATCCTAACCTCAAATGATCCTTTATCTTTAGATAATTTTATATAGGACGGTGTTGAAGTGGCTATGCAAGTTCAAGACCCTCAAGAGAAAGAAGTAGATTCATCAGACATAGAGACATTCATTGATAATGTCATCGCCTAAACACCAAGCCAAGGTAATCATGGTGGAACTAAAGAATTAAACAAGTCTAGTGAAAGAGCTAAAGGAGATTTGATGTAAAAAATTTAAGGTGACACCTTTTTTGAGGTGGTGGTTGAGAAATTAGGCTCAAAGGTGGTTCTATATGTACCACAAGATGTCCCTTCCCCTCCAAAGGTGTCAAGTCTAACACTAGAGGAAAAGGTGAGTATAAAGGAAGGTGGGGGGAGCAAACCTACAAATGGGTACCCCAACCCATACATAAATAAATAAGGAATTGGATGATTCCAATAAGGATGTTAAGGAGGGTAGTTCAATATATTTCACTTTAATTGAAGTACCATGAAGTTTTCTCCCTCACATTAGGGTCCATGACCCAACACATCATGAAGGTCTTGAGATTGTGACTGGTGAAGATTTGCCTAAAGGCAACAAGGATGTCACCAGCCTCATCCATGCCTAAGGCCAAAGAAAATAAAGAAGGTGAATCAAACACACAACCTTCCAGACAATAAATATAATAGGTAAGTTTGATTGAGAAGTTGATCAAAGAATCTCATTAGCTCGAGTCAGAGTTTGATGGTTTGGAGTAGATAGAGACAATCTTGGAAAAGAAGCATAGAGTAGATAAGGTGGTGAGGATAAATAGAGTGATGAAGAGATTGAATATTTTGTGTTGATCCCACCACCAAAACCTATATCACTCCCTACATATATCACTCCAATGACACCACCCTTCACTAGTTTGAGGCCATCAACAATGTTTACCACTTCAATGAGATTCTAAACTAGACCCTTTTCTTGGGTCAAAGAGTAGATCAAGGAAAAAAGAGACATTATGAGAAAAATATGGGTGATAAATGTAATGAATATCACTCAATAACATAGGGCCAAGCCCCCTAAAAAGGCCCCAACACATTTCGAGACCACATTCACCACTATAGGAAAAAGGAATATATAGATAGCCATCCTTCCACCTAATGCATTGAAGAAGGATGTTCCCCTCAAAAGTTACACCCTCTATAGCTAAATTTTGGGGTATCCATCGAGAAATAAGTTGAAACATATCTTGTAGAATTCAGCTAGCATGGTGGCCCATAGGATGGATAAATACAAGGCCACTATAGAGGAGTTGAAGGTAGAGAACTAGGCTATGATCTAGTACTTGAAAAAGTTATTGAGTGAGCTTGAGGCAGTAAATCCAACTACCACCATAGCTAAAGGTCCTCTCCATCTCTCCTTTGCATCTCTCAACTCTAGCCAAATTGATGATTTAAAGACTAGAGGATGGGTAGCTGAAGACTAGAATCAAGACCTAGGCAACAGGGTGGAAGAAATAATCTGCTCAACATTTAAATGCTTGAGTGATATAGTAGAAAATAAAAGAGAGTGTGATGCCCAAACATTTTCCTATGAGGCAGACACCAAGAAAAGGGAGGAGGCTCAATGGAAGGTAGAAGAGATGTATAAAATGAGCATGGATACCTTGATTGTGGAGAAGATCATTACTCTAAATGATCATAAAAGGCCTAGAGAATATAAAATAGCAATCAAACATCATCTGATGATGCTCAAAGATGGAATTTTTGATCTGAAAGGAAAAGAATAGTCTCTCAAGATTGTGATAAGGGAGATAGATATCACATTGAGGAAGATGGTGAACTTTGATGGTGAAAATAACCTAGGGGAGGATATAGTGTGTGCTACTCTAAAGAACCGCATTAATGTGCCATAAGAATCTTTTGATGTCCATAAGATAAAGCAATTTGTGTCACTAGAGAAATCCTATGACCAACTCAAGGAACTCATTAGAGAGAACCAAACCAAAATTTGATAGACTGCTACCTATCTTAAATAATATAGAATCAAATTCAACTACCAAGTAGGCCCAAACTAAGGGAGTCTCACCCCCATGATCGAGGAATATATCAAATAAAAAAATAGGTTAGTGAAGGATTTCATCATTTAAATTGATTTTGAAACCCAATTGAATATTTTAGTTTCTTTAAAACTATCACCACCTCTCCTTTCTTTTCTCTTCCCTTTTCCCTTCTCTTCCCTTTTATTTTCTCATTTCCCATTGAGAAACCATTTATCATTGAGGTTTGTTTTGTCTCTTACAAGGTTATCCTCCATGTGCATAACAATAAACATTATAACTTAGTGGAGAATCAATTTTGTCTTCATCATTGGAGCATGCACATAATCCTAGGAATCATGTTTGTCACAAGATCTAATAAACTTTATGCCTGTGAAGGAATCTTCTAACTAGAGAACCTTTAAGAATATGCTAGGCTTTACTCAATTGTATAAGAAAAAGGGGTGTGTCCCTTTACAAAGTTTGGTTAAATTTTTGAGTCAAGAGATATAGCCTTAAATAGTTCTCACTGGGTAACATACCTAGTGCTAAATTGATTTTTGTTGTGAAATCATTAGCAAGCTTTGAGAGCATCACACATGTCTCCCGTATTATAGGATTTTCTTGAATAGCATATATTTGTTATGTTGTCAACTACAAATTATACACATTTTAAATTATATCAATAAATGAAATATGTTGATGGTTTCTATTTTCTTTCTATTGTTAAAGTACAATGCCATGTTTTACATGCTTAATTGATCAATGATCTAATGTATTCATTTTTAAGATAGTTAGAGAGTATATCTAGATTATAAAATTATTTCTGCTTTGATATTTGGAAATATGGTGTTGATATCCTTTTTAAAGGTGGTCCTAGGCTCATGGATTCAACTAGGAGGTGTTATGGAAGGATATCATTCATGCATGGTTTCAATTTCATTTGTTTTAAGTCGATGCTACATTTGTTGGTAGAGGTGATATGGCAATTTACTCAAACTTTTTTATGATCATGTGTTAACCCTCCACTTCTAATATTTATTAACTAATAGTTTTTGTCCTACCTTATTTTACCTTGCATATAACACACCTTTTGCATATCCAAAATGTTATTTACCTACAAGTACATAAATATTGTATTATCAACATGTGTTTTTTATTTTATATGTCAAAGATCAGCATTGCAATCTCTTATTCAACTCCTTGTTATTGAAGATTATTTAGAATGGAAGTTGAAATCATATTCATATCTATCTTTAGTAGCTTTTATTTAACCTAGAGCATTTTCTCATTCTGTGTGACAACCCTTGCTGGGTGGATTGAGCAAGTTTGGTTGTGTTCCAATCAGATTTATATTTCTTTGTGCCAATAATCCTAATGAAGATTGAGTTACAGAATCCATTCATGAGATCAAGCTACCCCTCAGTTCCTCTCACCTTGGTTCAGGTAGAGCTAGAATCATTAGGGAACTGACCATACCCTTTGTAGGTGCCTCCCAATCATTTTATACATTCACTCTAGTATTGATGTCAAACCCATCCCTAGATACAACAACATACTTAGTAATTTTTCCATATTTGTTTTCCCCTTTCTTAAAGTGTGCAAGTTCGAGCAATAGAGGTGTACAATTGGGAACCAACATAAGGTATCTCCTAGGAGATACATTTAAAATAGGCACAAGAGTGGATTTCTTTTGCAAGGAATAAGTGGAATTTTCCTTTGCATAAAAGGCACAATTGAGTGATATTTCACAAAAATTGTAATACCTTCAAGGTATCTCTTAGGAGATAATTTTTAAAAATACACAAGAGTGGATTTACATTTCAAGGAATTTCCTAGGAGATACATTTCAAAGAGTGACAAAAGTGGATTTCTCCTTCAAGGTATAAGTGCATTTTTCCTTTACACAAATGGCACTATTGGGTGATATTTTAAAATATTTTGTAATACCTTCAAGGTATCTCTTAGGAGATACCTTTAAAACATACACAAGATTTGATTTCCCCTTCAAGGTATCTTGTAGGAAATACCTTTCAAATAGGCACAAGAGTGAATTTCTCCTTCAAGAAATAAGTAAAATTTTCCTTTACATGGAAGGCATTATTGGGTGATATTTTTAAGGGCTTTGTAATACTTTCAAGGTATCTCATAAGAGATACCTTTTAAACATGCACAAGAGTGGATTTCCCCTTCAAGGTATCTCTTAGGAGATATATTTCAAATAGGCACAAGAGTGGATTTCTCCTGCAAGAAACAAGTAGAATTTCCTTTATATAGAAGGCACTACTGGGTGATATTTTGAAGGCCCCTATAATAAATTCAATGTATCTTGTAGGAGATACCTTTAAAACATGCACAAGATTTGATTTATATTTCAAGGTATCTCCTAGGAGATACATTTCAAATAGGGACAAGAGTTGATTTCTCCTTCAAGGAACAAGTGCAATTTTACTTTACATAGAAAGCATTATTGAGTGATATTTTTAAGGCCCTTATAATACCTTCAAGGTATCTCCCATTAGATTAATTTCAAGCACAATATTGGATTTACACTTCAAGGTATCTCATAAGAGACACCTTCTAAACACAATATAGGAGATACCTTCACACAGAAGGCACTACTGGGTGATATTTTGAAGGCCTTTGTAATACTCCCAAGGTAACGCTTAGGAGATACCTTTCAAACATGCACAAAAGTGGATTTACCCTTAAATGTATCTTTTGAGATATCTTTCAAATAGGCACAAGAGTGGATTCCCCATTCATAAAAGGCACCACCTGAGAGTTCGTTATGAATTAAGGGTGACCAAGTGGTGAGAAATAGATGAGTAATCATGCAAAGATACATTCCAAGAATCTATGAGGCAATCAAAAGGTGCCATGTGTTAGAATTTCAAGCTAACTAGATATTTTAGTCATATTCATGCCATGTGGGTACTTATCTATATTCAAGGTAGTATCCATGTGTCAAAAGGTAGTAATATTTAGCTTTAAAGATAAAATTGATGACGAATAAAATTCAAATTAAATATAAATTAAATTTTTGAGTGATTAATTACTAAAAGTAATAGTTTGAAGTTTGACAAGATTTCCCATTAATAGGGCAAAAACTAGGATCACCATCAACATTGCATTAATCAAGCTTACCAAAAAGGTTTTCTGTGAATTCAACTTGCATTAAGATAATATATGATCTCATCAATCAAAATTTGAAAGCCATGGCCAAAGTATGAATGTCTCCAACCACCAAGTCAAAAAAGGTCTCATTTCTCTATTCATATGGGACAAACTCCAGCTTAGCCATTGCCTCCATCAACAAATCCCTCAAGTGGTTCTTCAAACAAGATAAGGATCAAGTAGATGCAATTGGATTCAAATACATATAAATAACACCATATATAAGGTTAGTTATTTATATAAATAAGGTGATAAATATATATATAATTTTTTTGTAATAAATTATGTGCTTTTTATATATAAAGTGATTTATACTTTTATATATAAACAAAGTTTGAATGGAATATAGTTTTGATCCAAAGTCTGAAGGTTTAACTCTTAAGACTAGTGACTTAGCTCTAAATACTGATAACTATGCTCCTAAGATGAAAAATTATGAATGTGAAGAATCCACCTCCATCATTGAGAATCAAAACAATGCCATTTTACTAACAATGTTGCAATCCATAATTTTATGTGATGATGTTTTCAAAATATCTCCAAAAGAATTGATGTGATGATATTTTGTGATGATGTTTCCAAATGGTCTTTTCAAACAAGATTGATGTAACTATATTTTAAATAAAGGGTATTTCAAAAATATTTGGTATGATGCATAATTAATTATGATTATTTCTCCCAGTACTGCCAATAATGACCTTTATGACGCACATGACTACTTAACCAGATAAATCACCTTTTTATTATATCTCACATGCTATGAAGAGATAACCATAACTACAGTTATCATTCTTGTCATAATCTCATCATATAACCTACTTTGATAATCATTTTTTCATTGTCACTACTAGTAATTATTGTGTCGTATCTCTAACCTATTACTTCCCCTATTCCATGTATGAATTTGAGCTCTGTGTTTTTACAATATAATTAGATTTGTAATTTATATGCACTAAAATGTGTTTGCCTGCTAATTATACAATTCTCACTAATTTAGCTTAAATTGCCTATTTTCTAGTCACACTAATGCCTTGGTATAATTCCCATACCCATACCAATATCCTATGTAACCTTTATCTTAACCTAAAACCAATTAATCCCATCATTAAACCCATAACAAGACCTATTACCTACTAACCTACTCCCTAATCCCACTAGCCAATTTAAAATTCAAGAAAATCCTAACTACCCACCCACCACCTTATACTAGCCTTTCCTAAACCCCTAAAAACCTTATGAAGAGATTTATAGAATTGGATAATTCTAGAAATCTCTCCATGTTAGCCCTTTCCCTCTAGAATTTTCTATTCTAAAGGATTCCATGGAATTAAAAATTCCATGGAAAATCCTCCACCCTAGATTTTGATGGCCCAAATTCAAATTTAGACCATAGATCTTCCTCCATAAACCTCTAAAACTACACCACCTCCCCTTTTTGAAGATAATGATCAAATACATGAATGAGATAATGCACAAGTGAATCACAAGAAATCCATTAAGCATATCCATACTATAATCCAAGCACTCACGAGACCATTATCCACATCCATAGTCTCTTGGAAACCATTATTAAGCAACTACAAGCAATCCAACAATCAAGTCTACAAGCCCAATCAAACAAGCTTCAAGTTTTGGAATGGAGCTATGAAAAGGTTAAAGTGATGGTAATAATGCTCTAACTATTCTAATTTACCTTTTCTATCTATTCTTATTGGTGTCATTGATTTTGGGTTTGTATTGTCATTTTGATAATATTTCAATAATCCCCAAATTGGTGCACATTTTGGCTACCATGGTGGGACCAGCCTCCCTTATCTAGGTTAACACACTTTCTAGAATAATTTTAGGTGATTACAGGACCAACTAGAAGAGAAATCAAGCATAAATTTTGTGTTTCACATATGTTTCAGGAAAGTCATAGTATTGCCTTGTAAGTCATGGCATTAAAATAATAGTATTGCTAATGCTAATCATAAAATTATAGTTTAACCATTAGAGATCAAGGGGTGTTAGTAAGGTTTTAGGGTTGAACAATCCCACCAATTTTTAAGTAGCTAGATTGCCCTACAAATAGAGAGATTGTCACTCAGAGTCACGATATTATAACTCCTATTAAGAATCTTTCATTTTAACATCTATTAGGATGACTGTGAACTTTGTTGTAGGTGTGTTTTTGGTTGTGTGCAGGTAAGGCATTATTCCTCTAAAGAATCAATCCAATCAAATACATCAAACAATCCTACCACTTTGCAAGTAGTGATATTGCCCTGTTATTAGTAGTAACATAGATTCTAATATTGTTATTGTAAGAACTAGTTGTTAAGTCTATATTATCTACTATTTTTTATCACTCTATGTTTATGTAGGCTACTTACCCTCTATTATTGAAATTGTGTGTAGAAAAGAAGATGAGGACATCACCTTGGAACAAAATGAAGGTTTTGCTTATCTTTGATAACCTCATGACTCTTGAAATAGCAGTATTTCCCTATAAGTAGCGGTATTATCATTCCCATTAACAATATTGTTTAAGTATTAGGAATTGGTAAGATTCCTCCCATATCAATATTTGATTCCTCATCAAATTACACCTAGCCTCTATTTAGTAGATAGAAAAGGATATAGAGGACTATGATTTTTTAAAGCAGTATCTTTTTCTCAATAAACTACTTTGCAAACATTCCTCATTATATATTACTTGCTATCATTTTCATATCTGAATGATTGATTATAGGAGACATTCTTTTTTTTATGGCTTATCAAGCCTAGGAGAAGCTACTAGCACCCCATTTTCCTGATTTGATGAAGACTTACAATACCTCTACTTCGATAATTGTAGGATTGCCTTGCAAATAGCAGGGTTGTCACTCAAACTCATGATATTGGAAAATAGTATATTTAGGATTGGTTTAGGTTTTTTCATTCCTATGATCATTATTAATTGTATTAAAAACAAGGCATTATAATTATTTTGTCATCCTATAGATTTTTTTAGACTATTTAGGACAAGTTTGCATAGATAGTTTAAGTTTTGCAATATCACCATTAGAATTTATTCCTAAGTAGTAGTTTTATGGGTTCAATTAACAATGTTATCAAAAATACCACCATTCATGTTTAGAAGTATTGTATCCCACTAGCGGTATTGACTATTCGAGTTGTGGTATTGCCTTATATACTACAGGATTATAGATTTGAGATAACTAATCTTTTTTGCATGTTTTAAAGAATTATTGGGGCACCCCTATTGGATTTATAACCTTTGTGTTTGTAGGAAGGGGTGCCATTTTTATTAATTAGCTTAACATTTTATCATAGTAGTTAAATTTTTTGATTTTAACTAAATTATTATCTTCTTACTTTTAAATATTTTTTTTGTTCTGTGTGTGTGTCCACTACTTGTATATAATTTGTCATATCATGTGAAGCTCACATAGGTAGTTAGAATGGTTAATTAATTATATCATGTGACTATTTATGTGTTTAAAACCTCCTTTATGATAGCATGTGACTTAGTTTTTAGGGGTTAGTGTCATTGATTTCACCACTGTGTGCTAACCACACTCTATATTTTGATGGAGTATAACAATCAAGAGAGCTTGTCATTACAACCTAAGCATAATTACCCATAAAGGGTTATGTGGAGTGAGGATGATTAAGTCCATATACCTAGGGAAATCAGACAACCTCTTACATACACTTGGGCCCCAACATAGCATTGTGTATATAGAAGACTCCCCTAGAGCCTTGTGTAAACCTTAAAGTAGGGGACTGTGGCCATAATAGGTGTTCCACTATTGGCATTAATATCAGTGCCCAAGTGACCATCAGGAGCAAGCAAGGTCGAGAGGGTTCAATCAATTTTGTAACATGTCACTGGCCTACAACCTCACTTGTGTAGTCATTAGATGGTGTGGACATCAGGTTATACTCACATACAGTTTACTAATTAGGGCTATACTTGTGCATGATTATTTATGTGTTGTGACGAGACCCATTTTGTTTGATATTTGAGTCAACCACACCCATACTTTTTGTGTGCATACCTTAGAAAACCTATAGGATTAGTTCCATTATCCCTTCATTATTTCTTTAGCTCATTCCTTCATCCCATCATCATCTCATATTGACTATCTATATCACATCATCTCTCTTTTTCACTCCATAACATTTACCTTAGTCCACATTATTTTCATTTCCTATCACTTTCCATGCCCATCCTAATATTATCCTTCTTCCTTAATAGTTTATATATTTTGACCAATATTTTGACCATCATATATCCCCCCCATAATCACACTATATCATCACTTAGTTAATAGTGCCTCTTGTGTCCACACCCATCCTATTTATATCTCATAGCATCCCACATATAGTGATTATCCACTTTCTATCCATTCTCTTCAACATCTATTCCCTTTACATTTTCATCTCATACCTATATCCACCTAGTATTTACCTCCATCCATAGCCTCATATAACTATCATCTTTCCTATTTTTGTAGAATAGTTTAGAACACCCAACTTTTACAACATATCCCCTATCCATCACATCTTAATGTAATTATTTTATCCCCATAATCCATCTGGTACACCAATAATCCACTTATCCACCCATCTTATACTTATATCATTTTATCCCCTCACTTGTTTTATCCTCATACTCCATTTTTCATCCATTAGTCTACCTATTTTATCCTTAAGTCATCATATTTCATTTTAATCCCTTTATCCATATATCCCACTTCTCACATTTATTATTCATCCCTCCATCCATATTACCCTTATATCATCTTATCACCACACAATCCATTATATCCATTTAGTCCACCCTTCACATTTATCATTCATTATTTATTCTAACATGTAATTATTTTCACCTATCTTTCATCCATATTTTGTTTAAGCATCACCACACACTTTCCCATGTGCCTCCATAATATACATTATTCACTTTTTGGTCATTCCTAGACGTTATACATCTTACTTCTAGCAATAATCATCCCATATCTATCTATACACCATTCATTCTATATCATGATAATCATATAGCCCATCTTATCTTGTCCTCATCTTGTATATATCATCCTAATCACACCTTATCTACTCAATATTCTTGTGTATCCAATCACATCTATACCAACCCCACGTATATTTTTGTAACCACTAATCCCTATATATCATATTTACCCTATATCATTATCCTTCATATAGACTAAATCATCATCTCTTCCACACCATACCTACTTCCCATTTGGTCATATATCTTTTTCATCCTTAATCACTTCTTTGCTTCCATAATCTATCTATTTCCATCATAATATCCCATTTTACCTAGGCTACTCATCCTTATACCATCATCATTAGTCCATTATAATTTCACCTGCACATCCATTACACCAATATAAGTCTCCCCTTTATATCTAGGTCCCCACCTCATCCATATCATTTTCACCATAATTTGTTACATTATACGGGCTAGCCTCATTTGCATATCACCTTTAGAAAACCATCTCCTCTATTCATTATCCCATAATCCATTTTGTAAATATTGTCCACCTTTCATAGTTCACCTTCCATTATCCACTCTTATCCTCACATCCTTTCATATAGATCTTTTCTCATTCTATTCTTATATCATCACACTTTAATATAGTCCATAATACATATATCATAATCAAAAACCATCTTTTTAATAATTTAAAATCCACCCCATTTGTCCATATATCATATCCATCTCTTTTGTTTCATCCCATCCTCACTAGTATAAATCCCACCTATATCCACAAATCACCCATTCTAATCCCTTATCATGCATAACCATCATCTTATCACCTCCCCCATTCATCTATCTTAAGTATTAGCCCTTGTCCACACATTTTCCATCACATTTCATCATCATCCACTTCTCCCCATTTGCATTTTAAATATTAGTTAAGGATAAAAGATCAAACTATTGGTGGTCACTTACTTCCCACATATCATTCATCATCCTATCATAACTTGAGATTGTTATCAAACATAGCCTTATAAGGTATCAATCTAGAACCCATCACTAACCTTTATCCCTATCAAGTGTCTTGGTCCCCTAGCACCCATCAACTTGTCCACTTTCTAGTTGACAAAGTTATTTGATCTCATCATCCTTTTTTATCTTTTCTAGATTGATCTCTTAAAAGACCTTTGTTTCTTTATAATTTATAGTTACCTTATCCATCAATACTCTCCATTGACCACTAGTAGTATAATATTTGTAACCAAGGCTTATATTTAAAAGACCCTAAATCACACCTCATCACATTTCATCCTCTTAATCTCTCACCATGGTTAACCAAACCTAAGCTCAATTCTACCTAGGTTAAGGCTATAATCAAGATGACAATACTATGGGGCAAATCATGGACCCAAATCAAAAATATGAGAAATTTCATAGTGACATACCTACACCTCGAGCAAAAAATGAGAGTAGTAACCTCTTCAATAATGATGGTTTTCATCATCTCATCGACCAATACCTATATGAAAACTATGATGAAGTGTTGGATCAAAGTATAGAAATTAAGGGCACCTTAATGACAAATTATGATCATACCCATATAAATAATATCATTTGCCCATTAGAATCCCCACAATCAAATACTCATAAAGAAGTGTACCATGGATTTATAGACAAAAGAGACAAACAACCACCTCTTGTCAACCATAATACTGAGGCTAATAGGAGATAGGATACCATTGAAGATTGTCTAGATCAACTTACACAATAAATCAATCTCCTCTTTTGTACTCAATGCCCACCATCTTCACAACACAATAAATATTAAGCATGGGATATACTGAGAGGGGGGGTGAATCAATATATCATATATCTTATTAATCTTTTCTTTAACCAAATTCCACTTAATCAAACATTCAAGATATTCAATAAAACTCAAACAAATAAACACCACACAAGATAGAGAGAGACACCATATATAACATGGAAACCTAATGTGGGAAAAACCACAGAGAAAAATCTCAAGTATATGAATGAGCACCAACCCAAACAATATTTGCAAGCTAAGCTTGCAAGATTACCAAACCCTTTGCTGAGCACCAACCCAACAACTATTCATGAGCACCAACCCATAGGAGCACCACACCCCTTTGCCAAGCACCAACCCAGCTACTATTCATGAGCACCAACCCATAGGAGCACCAACCCTTTTGCCAAGCACCAACCCAATAATAATTCATGAGCACCAACCCACAAGAGCACCAACTCAGCAACAATTTGTGAGCACCAACCCACAGGAGCACTAACCCCTTTGTGTATACCACACACCTATCTCTCAATGTTGCTATCTCAAAAAATGATAGATCAATACAACATCTCTTTCCTCTCTCTCACCTTCACTCTTCTAAGCTAGATATAACAAATACAAATCATATTCATCTCTCACAATTTCTCTTCTAAGCTAGATATTATAATATCAAATCAACCTCTATCTCTCATGTTTACAAATGGCTTCTCAAGCCTTTTATTTATAGCTTTCCAAATGACCTTTGGCCTTCCCCCTTTATGATCCTTCAATCCTCATGGAAAATGGCACCAAAATTGTATGACCCTTCATATTCTTGCCTTTGACAAGTCACGTGGTGACCCTTCATGACCAAAAACGTCCTTCCCTCTTTTGTCCTCATCTTGGTGACTTTTCGTATTCCTTAAAGTGTCCCTTCATGAGAAAATGAATTTTTCCTCTTTTGTCTTCACTTGGTGACTCTTGGAATTCTCCAAGATGACTCTTCATGGAAAAATGTGTCCCATCCTTATTTTATCTTTATCCCATGGCTCTTTGAAGTCTCCATGGGCCCTTCTTTTGTCTCATATGCAAACAAAAATATATTCGTTAATATTAAATAAATATTAACTCATATTAGTCAAGATATATTAATTACAAATAACATTAAATGTAATGGGGCCTTTATCACCAATAATGCTAGACCTTTGACATCAATGACAATATTTCCAACAATCTCCCCCTTTGTCATTGATGGAACCTAAATCCTGAAACTACCACATCTTGTCACCTACACATACTGTCATCTGAAAACATACAGTAACTCCCCCTTATTGTAGCAACTTGTACCTATTCCCTATACCTATTTTCTACACCTGTACTTGTACCTATTATTCTCCCCCTTTGACATCAATGGCAAAGGGCCTACCTGGAGCTAACACTTAGCTCCCCCTCAACTGATGATGATCATCAATGGTAGGAAGTAATAGAAATTATTCACAACTCCTCTCGCCAATCTTTGAATGTATCCTTTGATCATGCCTTTGAGAAGATATCTGATAAAACATATACATTGTTCCATGTCCTTTGAGCATCTAAAATCAACTCATTTGAATATTTTCTTCTAATCTCACAACCTTATTTATGAAACTTTAATGTGTATCCTTGATCACATATTTGACTAACACTCAATAGATTATGCTTAAGACCTTTTACATATAAAACATTCTTAGTCTTAGTTCTACCATAATCCAAACTTAAAGTACCTTTTCCAGCTCTCTTGGCAGTGGTTTTATCTCTAAATCTCACTATACCACCATTGATCTTATTTAGAGTTCTAAACTTACTTTTATCACCTATCATATGCCTTGAACATCCACTATGAATTAACCATGGCTGATCTTTACCTCTTACATGCAGAGTTGTCTGAACCATCATAGAATCTTTGGGTTATTTCTTCTGCCATGAACATGTCTGAGCCTTCTTATTGATGAATGGAGCTTTGAAACTTTGATCCTTCTTGACTGACTCAAACACACTTCTACAATACCAAGCTATGTGTCTGAAGTTGTTGCACTTGTAGCATACTATGGTCTCTTCATCAAAGCTTGATAGAGGAGCAAAAGAGTTATGGCTTCTGCTTGACTCTCCTTGACTTTCCCTCTTATTTCTAAAATTGTTAGCTCTTTTTCTACATTCTAATTTCTTGTGACCATATCCATTACAATAAAAACAATAGCCATAAAAAAAGGACATGTCTATATATCTCAGACCTAATTGTCTTTTGTAGCTTTGTTCTATTCAGCCTTCTCTATTTAAAATGTCCTCTGTATTTTTCACTTCTCCCCTTTTTGTTTCCTCTTTTGTAAGAGCTTTAGCATTGCTCTTTTTCTTTTCAAATCTGATCCCTATCTTATCTAAATTTGCCTTTTGACTTTCCAATATCTTATTTAGCATGTTAGTGCTATCTTCAAATTTTGAATCACTGACTACTTTATCACTGACCGCTTTCTTAATATCTTCTTTTAAAGAGGCAATTTCAATAACATACCTTTGACATTATTTGCTTGTTATTCTCAACTGTGCTGTGAGGTCTTCTTCATTCTTCTTAGCTTCTTCAAAGTGTGCTTGTAGATCTTCAATCAATTCCTTTGACTTTTGTTCATTTTTTTTTGATCTAGCACTTTAATCTTTGATTCTTTTTCTGAACAGCTTCTAACTCTTCTAAGGCACAAATGATCTCTCCTTCCATATTCACTTCAGCTTCCTCCTCTTCTTCTTCTTGATCTTCATGTATGGCCATGAATATAATCTCTTCTTCTTTTGAATCATTGACTCCACTATCTTCCCCTGAGCTAGGATCCTTAGAATATAGGCTCTTCTTCTTGAATCCCTTCTTATATTTGCCTTTGAAATTATTCTTATATGTAGGCTTTTCTTCTTCATAATCATTAACCTTATCTAGGCATCTAGCTAAAAAATGTCCAATCTTTCCACAATTAAAACATTTAAAAGGTAATTTTCCTTGATATTTACCTGTTCCTCTTTTTGGCTTGCGAATGAAAAATGCTCCATTGTCATCTTCATCATCAATGGAACTATCACTTGATTCTTGAATCTTAGCTTTCTCCTTCTTTGATGTCTTGAAAGCCACTTCTCTCTTTGAGGGTTTATCTTGTTCTATCCACATCTCATATGCCATGAGAATACCATGAAGCTCATCCATCTTTAGCTTGGCTAAATTCTTCATCTCCTCAATTACTGAAACCTTTGCATCATATCTCATTAGTAGAGATCTGAAAACCTTTTGCACCACCATTGACTCATCCAATGTTTCTCCAAGACCTTGAATCTAATTTATGATTTGATCAACTCACAAAAGATAACTTGCTATATCTTCTTCTTCCATCTTCAAACTTTCAAACTGCCTTCTAAAAGTCTGCAGCTTAGCTTGCTGAACCTTTCCATCACCTTTGTAAATATTCTCAAGTTTTAACCAAGTTTCATGATAAAATTTACATTGCATAACTTTAACAAATTTAGATTCACATAAATCACATAAAATAGCATTTAAAGCTTTAGCATTACATTCACTTGCCTTCTTTTCTACTGGAGTAATTACAAATGTCTGTGGCTTTTCATATTCCTCCACCACTACTTTCCATATGTCTAATCTAAGGGCCATCAAATAAACCTTCATTCTCATTCTCCAAAAAGCATAATTAATCCCATCAAAAAAATGTGCCTTACTTGTAGAAAATCCTTCCTATGACCTAGCTATCATGCTTTCTCGATCTACCTTTAAGCTGTAAAAATTTTCAAAAATGAACCTGCTCTGATACCAATTGTTAAGCACAGGATATACTAAAAGGGGGGGTGAATCAGTATATCATATATCTTATTAATATTTTATTTAACCAAATTCCACTTAATCAAACATTTAATATATGCAATAAAACTCAAAAAAACAAACACCACACAAGATAGAGAAAGACACGAGATATAACATGGAAACCCAATGTGAAAAAAACCACAGAGAACAATCTCAAGTATATGAATGAGCACCAACCCAAGCAATATTCACAAGCCAAGCTTGCAGGAGAACCAACCCCTTTTCTGAGCACCAACCCAGTAACTATTCATGAGCACCAACCCATAAGAGCACCACACCCCTTTACCAAGCACCAACCTAGCTACTATTTGTGAGCACCAAACCCTTTGCTGAGCACCAACCAAGAAAAAATTTCTTAGCACCAACCCCTTTGCCGAGCACCAACCCAACAACAATTTGTGAGCACCAACCCCTTTGTGTATACCACACACCTATCTCTCAATGTTGCTATCTCAAAAAATAATAGATCAATACAACATCTCTTTCCTCTCTATCACCTTTGCTCTTCTAAGCTAGATATAAAAAATACAAATCATATTCATCTTTCACAATTGCTCTTCTAAGCTAGATATTAAAATATTAAATCAACCTCTATCTCTCATGTTTACAAATGGATTCTCAAGCCTTTATTTATAGCTTTCCAAATGACCTTTGGCCTTCCCCCTTTGTGACCCTTCAATCCTCATAGAAAATGGTGCCAAACTTGTATGACCCTTCATATTCTTGCCTTTGAAAATTCATGTGGTGACCCTTCATGACCAAAAACGTCCTTCCCTCTTTTGTCCTCATCTTGGTGACTTTTCATATTCATTAAAGTGTCCCTTCATGAGAAAATGTGCCCTTCCTCTTTTGTCTTCACTTGGTGACTCTTGGAATTCCCCAAGATGACTCTTCATGGGAAAATGTGTCCCATCCTTCTTTTGTCTTTATCCCATGGCTTTTTGACTTCTCCATGGGCCCTTCTTTTATCTCATATGCAACCAAAAATATATTCATTAATATTAAATAAATATTAACTCATATTAGCCAAGATATATTTATTGCAAACAACATTAAATGCAATGGGGCCTTTATCACCAATAATGCTAAACCTTTGACATCAATGACAATATTTCCAACAATAACACCAACACCTCCCATAACATTTAAAACCCCAATAATCCTAACCATAATACCAATAATTTAAGTCATACCAATAATACCACTAATAACAACCATCATACTCATGTTTTGCAAGGAAGCCATAATCAAGCCATCAATCCTCTTGGAGATCCTACCTTCACCTAAGAATGGAAGATGATGAAATAAACCCTCCAACAAGTAAATCTTTGATCCTAAGCCCTCAAGTAAAGATATGAATATTTTTGTTCATCACCCTTGGACATCAACATTCTACAAATCCCATTTCCCTCACATTTTGAGGTCTTAAATTTTGATAAATATAGGGGAAAAGGGGATCTAAGGGACCACGTATAAGAATTTTATATTGTTTGCCATGAAGTAACATATAAAGATGCTTACTTATTAAGGATCTTCCCCAAACGTTTGACATGACCAACATTAAAACGGTTCATGAATCTCCCTAAAGCATCAATTTCAAGATTTGGAGAATTAAAAAATCAATTTGTCATACATTTCTCTTTCAATATAGAGCATGACATCCATTATTGACCTATATAATATGAAGAAAAATAATGGGGAAAGCCTTGTCTATTTTTGACAATGATGGTGAGCATTGCCAAGCCAATTGAGATGTATTGTAACTAAAAAATATTTGGCTAAAATATTTTTGGACAAACTTAATACAAAATTGAAATATTAATTAAAATAATAGTGTGCAAAAACCTTTAATGATATTATATAAAAGGGCATGCAAAATTGAAAAGGCCCTCATAGATAAAGGAACCATCAAGTTATTTTCTCATAATGAGCACACTCAAAATGTAGACAACTCCTTCTCAAACAAGCCAAAGGTCTTCAATAAGAACAATAATGTTGTAGGAGATGGGGTGACATAATTCAAGCCTCAAGTACAACATGTCCAAAAAATGCAAAGAAAAATTCCTCCACCACAACCTCATGCTTCTTCCATTAAGGTTCCTTGAGGCAAACCAAGAACTCGTATAGGAAAAAAGCATCTTACAAGCCTTATAATCCCATTGGAGACTATGTTAGAATAATTGGTTGCTACCAACAAGATTAATTTACAAAAAATATGGCCCATGGATAATCATCAACCCAAACTAGATTGGTATCATGATGATGAATATTGTAAATTCTATAAGGTGAAAGGACATGATACTAAGAATTGTATGCAACTAAATCACTATGTAAAATATTTGATTGAAAAGGGTGATATTGAGTTGGAAGGATATCCCACCCCTAGTCAATGAAGAAATGGACAACTAGGTATCTATAGAGATCATCTTCCCAAACATGAGCAAAGGAATCAAAGACCACAAAGAGACCAGGGTCAGGCATCCTCATCTAATTACACTAACTACCATAGTGTCCCATATCACTATATTAACATAATAAAAATTAGAAATATTCCCACATCCATTGACTCCTCATCCCCTATTTTAAAAATTAACTTGGCCACATCTAATTGTACCATCACTACCTAATGTAATAAAATAGTCATTCTAACAATATTATCCCAACAGCCTTCTACTTCCTCTACTGCACCAAGGGAAACACTTATAAGAAAGATACAAATGGGTTTGAGAAATCTTAAGATATCATCCAATAACTATAAAATAACCCTACCCAAATTTACCTTATGGAACTCCTTAAAACATTTTCTTTACATAGGGAAATATTGAATCAAGTACGTAATGACCTAAAGGTGCCTAGTAACCTAGACACAAGGTAGTTTTAGGCATTAGTAGCTCATCTACCCCATCCTAAAAACTCACTTTCAATGCTTGAGATTTACCATCAGATAGCCCACACCATAATTATCTACTATATATTGAAGTTTCCATTGCTCATCACCATGTCTCCCACATCCTTATAGACGAAGGATCAACACTCAACTTGTGCAATGTGGACTTCTTGAAGAAGTTAAGATATTCTAAATCATCACTTGGGCTTATAATTATAATGATAAAGGCTTATGATGATAATGAGCAACCATCAGTTGGATCTATCTACCTTCTTATCACTATGGGGCTCATAGTTCATCAAACCTTGGTACATGTGGTTAACATGGACCTACCATCTAATATGCTTATTGGGAGACCTTCGATCTATGAAATGTAAGCCATCCCATCTAACCTTCATCAGTGTCTAAAATTCTCTCATTTAGGAATGAAAGTCACCATTCCTAGAATTATTGACCATCATATCTATCAGATGAATCAATCCATCCCTCCATCATTATTTCAAGACACTAAAAGTTCTATCATCAATCCTACAATTACAAAATATATTTTTCCGAATTAACTGGCATCTACATCTACCCTAATAGTAGATCTTACCAAATTAAAAATCACATCCATAGGCTATGGTGAGTATGAGTATAAGACCTTTGTATTGGCCATCTTTTAGTGTCTCCTTGAAGCTACAAGTCCCTTGATATGATGGAAGTCAAACCCATCAGGTATCAGTTTGGGCCTATAGCTTTTGAAAGTGTAAGGTTTTTAACTAATGAATATATTAAAGATGGGTATGATTCTTGGCTTCTACCTGATGATGAATTTGTCATCTCATCCAAACAAAATTATCCCAAGGTCTACTGAATGATGGAAAATATGAATTACAAAGGAAAAGGACTAGGAAAGCAAGAATATGGTCGACTAGATCCCATTAGTGTCCAAGAAAATTCATCCAAATTTAGCCTAGGGTATAAACCATATGATGATGACCCCATAAATATCATTATGGATTATATCTTAACTAATGAGTAACCTCTCCCTAATGAAGACATCGAGATGGGTTCTATTTGTAGTCGATTCAAAGAGCTGGCTACCACTAACCTTTTCCTTGACACCTCCATATCCACCATCAACAGCTCCCTCCATTATCCTTCTCTCATAGATGGGATGCCAAATAGGAGCCTACTTTTGACATAGTTTAGAATGATGAGGCCATTCTCAAATATATAGGGGTAATAACTTTTATGCCATCCAAAGATGATAAGAAAGGATTTTATATCAATTTATGTGAATCAACATACTTTAGAGAACAAGAATCATTGGGTGTTTAAGATGATGATGGAAGGTTAGGATAATAACAAGAATTATTTATATATTTGGTTGACATCCCATTCAACCTTGCTCAATTAAAAGACTATTTGGACAATGATACTGAGTTACCAAGAATTGTCACCTCTGACATGCCAAAGATCAAGTACCCCCCTTATATATATGATCAATCTCCCTCACTCATTAAGGATGTAATATAAATAAATATTGGGATGGAAGAGAAACCCAAGATCATGAAACTAGGGGAATCTCTCACTCACTTGAAGTGTGAAATTCATATTGCATTGCTCAGAGAATTTATTGATGTCTTTGCATGGAGCTAAGAAGATATGCTAGGATTGGATCGTTCATTAATAGTCCACCACCTTGATGTATACCCCAATGCCAAACCCATCAAATAAAAATTATGTAAGATGCATCCAAAGGTGGAATTGCTGGTCAAAGAAGAGTTAAAAAATTCTTGGATACATGATTTATCTGCCCTATCGACTATTTTGATTGGATATCCAATATTGTCCCTATCTCAAAACCTCAAGGTAGAATTAAGATATGTAATAAATTTTGAGACATCAATAAGGCATGCCCCAAATATGATTTCCCACTTTCAAATATTGATATGATTATAGATTCTATAGTTGGGTATGAGATGATGTCTTTCATGGATGGTTTCTCGAGATATAATCAAATTAAAATTGCTCCTAAGGACTAGCACAAAATATCATTTATCACTCCATGGGGAACATTTTGCTAACAAGTCATGTCTTTCAACCTCAAAAATGCAGGGGAAACCTACCAAAGAGTAATGATTGCCATCTTTCATGACATGATGCATGATATAGTGGAAGACTATGTTGATGATATCCTAGGGAAGTCTTGCTTATGATTTTAGAATCTTTTAGTACTCCATAATTTTTTTGAAAGACTAAGAATATAAGGTATGATTGAACCCAAAAAAGTGTGTCTTTGGAGTAACATCAAGAAAGTTTCTAGGGTTCATTTTATCAAGAAGAGGTATTGAGGTGGATCTAGCAAAGGTTGGTGCCATTACTAAAATGCTACCCCCATGAACACTTAAGCAACTTCATATTTTTCAAGGAAAGTTTTAGGCTATTAGGAAATTTATTTCATAACTCACTAATAAATGTCATCCCTTTACTCACTTGCTCAAGAAAGGGGCAGTTTTCCATTGGAGTGAAAATTACCAAAAGGCTTTTAAAAATCTTAAACAATATCTGGAAAATCCACCTATTTTATCTCCATCAATTTTGGGAAAGCTTTTGCTCCTATATATCTCAACTACACCATATACTATTGGTGCCTTGTTAGCACAACATAATGATCAAGGAAAGGAGCATGCTATTTATTATCTCATTCATACCTTGATATCATATGAGCTAAATTATACACCAGTTAAAAGGGCATGTTTAGTTGTGGTCTTTGCATACCACAAACTCTAAAATTTTATGCTCAATAATCAATTACAACTAGTTGATAAGATAAATCCCTTAAAACATCTCATGTCCAAGTCGGCATTAATAGGTCAAATAACAAAATGGATCATGTTGCTTAGTGAGTTTGACACTGAATATATCCATCAAAAAGATATCAAATAATAGGTCATTACAAATCAACTAATGAAATCTCCATTGGAGTCAACTGAGATAATTGTCACTCCTTTCCTAGATAAGTCCATCATGAACACTTCACAAATAGAAAGCTAGAAATTATATTTTGATGACTCATTTACTACTCATGAGTCAGGGGAAAGAATTCTTTTTGTCACCCCTCAAGGTGATCTTATTCCTAAGGCATTTTATCTTGCCTTCCCCTATACAAATAATATTTTAGAATATGAAGATCTAATAACATGACTTTATGCAAGCTCAATCCAATGTAACATCTAACATTTACAAGCATTTTGGGACTCTTAATTAATTATCTAATAGGTGACTGAAGAGTTTCAAAATAAGGATGAGAAATTACTCCCATATAAACAATTGGTGGATCAATTAAAACCCAGTTTACAATCCATCACATTTGAGAAAGTTCCACATGTAAACAATAAAGTAGTTGACTCCATGGCCACCTTAGGCTCTCTTATTGACCTTCCCAAATATGTCTTATAAGGCAATTTTTTGGTTGAACAATTAATCACCCCAACCTATCAGTCACTAGATCCTCTCCAATCTATGTTATTGATAATACCAATTTCCCATGGTAACATGATATCTACCAGTACCTTCATGATAATATCCTTCCTCCAAACCTTAACCATTATCAACATAAATACTTCATCAATAAAACCACTTATTACACCATCCTAGGTAACATACTCTATCAAAAAGGTTATGACAGAACCCTATTAAATGTCTAACATTAGATCTAGCCGCTCAAGCTATCAAAGAGGTTCATGATGGTATCTATGGAGAGCATATCAATGGAATAGATCTATCCAATAAGCTCCTCCAAATAGGATAATATTGGTTACCCATGGAATAATATGCCTACAAGTACATGTGAAAGTGTGTGGCTTGTCAAAAGCATGGGAATCTTATTCATGCACAGTGTAGGAGTTGCATCCTATCATGAGTCCATGACCTTTTTCTATATGGAGCCTTGATCTAATTAGAAAAATAAATCCTACTTCCTTGGATGGGCATAAGTTCATTATAATGGCTACATAATATTTTACTAAATGGGTAGAGGTAATGCTACTAACATATACAATTAGCCTCCAGATATTAAAGTTCATTCTTAACCAAATCATTTTCCACTTTGGTTTCCTCACCAACATAATCTTAGATAATGTCAAATTTTTCAAGAACCAAGATGTTGAGGCATTATGTCAAAAATATCACATCATGCAGCATTTATCTTCTTGATACTACCCGTAAAATAATGGATAAGTGAAAGCAACAAATAAGAATAATTAAAATTATGAAGAAAACTATCAATTAGGCTGGGCATTATTGTCATACTTAGCTATATCTAGATCTATGGTCTTATCACACCAATGTTTACACACCTACAAGGGCCACCCCCTATACCTTGGTATATGGAGTTGAAGATATATTACCCATAGAAGTAGAACTCCCTTCTCTTCATCTCTTGCTATGCAAGATAATCACTAATCAAAATCTCTAACAAGATCACCTAAAAGAATTGGAACTCCTAGATGAAAAATGGTAACAATCCTTGAATCACCTATGAGCATATCAAAATAAGCTCAAAAATAAATATCACATATAAATTTAGGCTAGATAATTTAAATTAGGTGACTTGGTTCTCAAAGAAAATCAAAAAAATACTAATGTAGAAAGAGACAAGAAGGGAAAGTTTGAAGCAAATTGGCTAGGCCCTTATATTATTATTTCTAAATTTTGCTCAAGAGCATACAATTTGGTCACACTTGAGGGGGAGGAATTGGATGATCCCATGAATATCATGCACCTCAAGCAATTCTATGCCTAGTCTCAACATCCTCTCTCTATAGGACCACCTGTCCCTAGCTCCATCTAGTCATAGGCAATATATATATATATATATATATATATATATATATATATATATATATATATATATATATATATATATATATATATATATATCATACAATGGTGAAAACTAGCTCATTGGCACCTTGGGCAAGTACTGTGGTGAAAATCAGTTCTCAAAGCCATGGTAAAGATAATTTGGCTCTGATCTTAACAAGTAAGAATTCTCACCAAAGACTAGCTTTTTAACGACAAGAATGACAATGGCTACCCATGGACAATTTTTCTTAGGGACCCTCTTAAGTCATCTATCTATCCTAAGTGATGATATCTATATCCCTAAATCCCATTAGTACTCATAATCCCTATCTGCTCCCTTCAATAAGATCTCTATGATAGACATGTCTTATTTTAGCCTTAGCTTGGTCATAACAAACCTTTGCCATCCATGACTATCATTCCATATATCCCTTTAGACTATCATTATGGAAGGTTATCCTAAGATGTGGTCACTATGATTCTAATTCCTAAAAGGTTGTCCTAACCCTTACTTTTATGTGTGATCTATGATTCAAACCTTGTCATGGACTAAAATGCTTAGGAACCTTGTATACCATGTACACAGTATCTATATCACCCTCACCTCATCCTTTCATCCAAGGCCATCATTTATCATTACATCACTATAACTTGGCATCCACATCTATTAATTCACCATCTCCAACTAGAACTACATTGGCCTGAGGTCTTTTTAGACTATGTAGGCAACACTTGGTCACATTTTTGTGCCCAAAGATAGCTTAGCCACTATATTCACCATCTCTTCATCATCCCCATCTTTTTCCATCATGTCTTGAGTCCATCTATTCATCATCCTCATCTTCATAATTATTCTAGGAAAATGTGAATGTTTGCACATGTGTGAGTGTTGTATGTACATGTATAATATGAAGTGTTTTTAGTTTGCATATATATGTGTATATGTGTGTCTTTTTCTTATGCAAATGAGGATGGTATGGATGACCATTGAATTTTATCTTCAAATGGATCATCCCTTCCAAACGAAGTTCCCCTCACATATCTTTGACAAAATACCAAGGTCCTTTTATGACGATTGACATATCTCATAAAGATGCAAAATTGAAAAGGATTACATGCACTCCTGACTTGACAATATTCCTAAAGAGGAAAGTCCCATCCCCAAACCAACCCTAATCCAATACTTAAAACATCTATCCTACCCACCATTTACCTCAATGGTGTAGGAACATCTTGACTAGGATCAAATCACTAATCCAAATACGGGATTAATCTATCTCTAATCATTAAACATGTAGTAATGATCATATCTCACATGCACATCTAACCATAAATAATCCATCACATCCCAAGATTTATAGATCATCCATCTAATAAAAAATATAAAGAACTACAATATATTAGCATGATATCATCATACATCTATCATAAGATCCATCAAACATATACATCTCATCTAAAGATCTAACCATCACAAGAACATATGCATTAATCAACATCATTAGATTCTATCATATCATCTCAACATTTATCATAACAACATCATCACATAAATCATAATAACCATAACATGTATCCATAAATCATAAACATCATCACATAAATCATCATAACCATAACACATGACCATCATATCTCATAACACAAGAATCTAAACTAATACACACACACACACACACACACACACACACACACACACACACACACACACACACACACACACACACACACACACACACACACACACACACACACACACACACACACACACATATAGTTATGTGAGCCCATGAGGAAAGAATGAGATATAAAATAATCCCCTATACATAATACATAGAATATCCAAAAATGTAATCATGGTTGTGGTGAAGGAGGTGATCTCAATCTTTTGCTCTTTGATGGCTATCTCACTAATGACTAGGTATCCCAAAAATATCTTGCTCATCTCTCAAGTGGCATGACACCTTCATATAAATTCTTATAATACTAGGTATCTTGATTGAGTATCATGATCTGGCTCATCATGCCCATCATCCCCTGACCCTATAAACCCTCATCAACTACATCTTGAGCTCTCTTAGCAATAGCTAGCTCACTCTATAAATCCTAGATCCATGTCTGTAACTATGTCATCCACCCCAAAATCCCACCAACCTATCCTTGTAAAGTGGCTACCTGAGCATGTACCTACTCTAGATGTATATCCCTCTAACTCACTTGAGCCTATAGAGTAACAATCTAGGCACCCTCTAATGCACCTATCCCTAAAGCACCATCACTTGTACCTATAATTGAGACAACTCCCCATCTCTTTGGGTAATGTGGGCCTAAAAAACTATGATCTCTCACCACACCTAGGTCACCCACCCATCCTCCTAAGCCCTTAAAGCTTATAACTAGGCATGGAGTTGGTCTTACTCTCAAGTGATGCCCCTGATATCTCCAATACATGCTTGTATTTTTTATTGAAGTCTAGCCACCAGAGCCTCATCCTCAACAGATCGAGATGGTTGTGATGGCCCTACTTCCCTACCTAACTACATTAGCACCTATGGGATAGCTACTTATGGATCTACCTATACCCCTAATTGCCCTTGATCCTACACCTATCCATAGCTCCATCATCTATATCCATCACATCATCACCTCATCCTTTTCCATCCACTACCTCCTATATAGGTACCTATCTTTATTGACAAACTTACTAATGAATCCATACTCATACTACAAGTATTCATCATACTAACCCTCTCGCTACCACCTATGATCACATCAACTACCTCAGTACCCACATCTACCACCATGTTGTGTATGCCATAGTCACTCTTGGATTTAGTATAACTATCACAAAATCCCACTACCACGAGGCCACTTAATCATAATAAAAAATTACATCAAGCCTCTCCACTAGCCTCCCCCAGTAAAGTCTCTCCCACTCACTTCATGTAAAAATATGATTAGGGGGAGGCATGTCCTAGACAAATAAAATTTATGTTATACATGGTTAGGCCTATACCTATCAATAATGTAGTCCCACCTATCAGTAATGTAACATGGGGTCAACATAAACTAAGTGTATGCCTCATCCACCCACCTAAAATTAATGCCCTTATATGGCATCCAGGTAATATGGTCCAGGTTCAAAGTGTCAAAGACCTCCCTATAGTACATCATGTCTCTTACATGACCTAGAGAAACTACCACCACCATGTACCATCTAAAAACCATCAACTATCTTGAATCCAAGCCTACCAATATCCTTAATGTCCATTGGATAACAATCTTCTCCTAGCTCCATATTTGTAGCAATAATGAGTGTCTAAAACTTCATGATCCCTTATAGGCCCCCAAATGTAACCCTCTATATAAATGGGATAACACAGCTAGGCCCCATGAAAAAACCCTATGATCATGTATCATATCTGCTACAATATCTCCCAGGCACAAGTGAAACCATCTCCTACTCTTGTCTAGTAATAAGATACTAGACACAAGAGCCATCACAACTAAAGTTAGTCTATCCAAAGTCCCCTCCCATTGACATCAATCCAAATTAATGGACCCATCATGTACTTTGATTTATAGGTTACCACCTAATCTCTATAATGTCCTCATTAACATCCTAGATCTCCATTAGATCCTTACACCAATCATTGATAAGTGGAAAATCCTATAAACATCCTCTAGGGGGACTATCATCTCACCCATCACAAAGTGGAAGGAGTTCATCTTAGAGTGCCATCTCTCTACCAATGTTATGATCAAGGCACAATCAATCGTAATGGGTGGCATCATCACCATGTCATGTAGCCCCACCAGCTCCAAGACTCCATACTCCTCTGACATCACATGCCACATCTCATAGAGGATCTTAGGATGTCAATATCACAATGCAAGGATCCTTAAATGCTCTTACATTATAAACATACATAAACTTGTCATAATTTCCCTCACCTATAACATTTACCTACCTAATCCCTACCCATACCCTATCAAGTACCCTCACCTATCCTATCATCTAACTTGTCCACATTACCTACCCTCAAAACCCATCACCCTATCTCACATCCTAAGTCCTAATTCCTTCCAATACCTAACTATCTCTCTTAGCATTCCCTTAGCCTTTCCCAAATCTAATTTTCCCCTTTCTAACCCTAGGTTTAGCCATCTAAACCCTCCCATAATCCCACCACAATATCAACAATCCTACCACTTTCCTAGTAGCAGTATTGCAATATTGCTCATCTTAATAGTGAGATTGTAATCCCACCACTAGCAATAATGGGATTAAAATCCCATCACTCCCTACCTATAAGATTATAATCTCATGATTACCCACTAGCAAGATTATAATCATCTGATTTCTCATTCATGGTTTTACAAACCCATGACTACCAATTAGTGGGATTACAATCCCACTATTATCCACTAGTGATATTGTAATCCCACCATTTACCTTGATGACCGTACCACTATTTTTCCATTCTTGCCACTCATGTTGACAACCCCATGACTATGGGAAAAATCCACTATCATATGAATGGAAACCCATGGCAGCCCATGAATTTTCATTCCTAAATCAAGGCAAAAAATTCCTTTAATAATCTAAAAAATCCATAAAATATAGAGAAGGGGATTACTACTCACTAGTGGTCTCTCTTCTAGCTCCCTTTGGTGCACCCAAACCCATTCTCCATGGTGTGAAGCTTGAGGGATTACGTCCATAGCTTTTTCTCAAGCTCTAGATCTCTAAATAATAATGTGTGCAAATGAGCTCCCTAATAGCCCCCTTGGCCTATATCAACCCTCCCCCCATACTCCCCCATTTATTCCCCAAAACTAATTTCATCCCTTCCACCATCTATCACCATCCCTAGTAACATCTTGAAATCATGACTTACCCACCCTCGTTAAAATTTTTGTTTTCCCACAATATCTAGGCATATTGGCCTGGGTCCCTTTCTAAACACCAAATACATCACTATTAGCATCCCAAAAATCCTTTTATTCATTTTCTCGATCCTAATAGTGGATTTTTTATTTAAGAATCCAAATTTTATGATAAGTAGTTCATTTTTATCACTTATCACCTACATCCCCTATCCTAGCTTTTTGAGCCTTTTGGAGCATGTGTCCTTGTTACTATACCTATTGTTAGCTCAAATTTTAATCCAATCATCATTTTTATCACAAAATCATTTTCTAGACAAATTATCTACTTTCTAGACCCATCAATTGAGCCACTTTCTTATCCCAATCAGGGAATCCTTGTGATCCACTGAAAGATATCCTGTACCCCATCAACATCATTATTTTCCCACCTAGGGATATTTCTAATCAAGTCACCATTTGGGTCAATTTATTTCCCTGCATGCTTCCTCAAGAGGGCATCACATTAACATCCTGACCATCAACTAACAATCATCTATAATTTATGGTTTTTCTTTGAAATACCATTAGTTCATCTACTTGTAACACCCTTTCAAACAAGGGCAAAATGTATGCACTAAAAGGTGCTCACCTACTAATTATACCAGTTCTTGCTAATTTAGCCTAAATTGCATATATCTTAGTCACACTAACCCCTTGGCCTAATTCCCATACCCATACCAATATCCCATGTAACCTTTATCTTATCCTAAAACCAATTAATCCCATCATTAAACCAATAACAAGACCTATTATCTACTAACCTACTCCCTAATCCCACTAGCCAATTTAAAATTCAATAAAATCCTAACTACCCACCCACCACCCTATACTAGCCCTTCCTAAACCCCTAAAACCGCTATGAAGAGATTTCTAGAATTGGAAAATTCTAGAAATCTCTCCATTTTATCCCTTTCCCTATAGAATTTTCTATTCTAGAGGATTCCATGGACTTAAAAATTCCATGGAAAATCCTCCACCCTAGATCTTAATGGCTCAAATTAAAATTTAGACCATAGATCTTCCTCCATAAACCTATAAAACTACACAACCTCCCCTTGCTCAATTTAATGAACAAATACATTAATGAACTAATAAACAAGTGAATCACGAGTGAGCCATTAAGCATATCCATACTAGCATCCAAGCACTCACAAGACCAACATCCACATCCATAGTCTTTTGGAAGCCATTATCAAGCAACTATGAGCAATCTAATAATCAAGTCTATAAGCTCAATCACACAAGCTTCAAGTCTTATAATAGAGCTATGAGAAGGTAAAAGTGATGGTAAGAATGATTTAACTATTCAAACTTACATTTTCTATATATTCCTATTGGTGTCATTAATTTTGGGTTTGTATTATCATTTTGATAATATTTCAAAAATCCCCAAATTGGTACATGTAATTAAATAGTACTTGCTCCAAAGATGGGTGGGAGAAAGGAAAAAAGTGAATTAGAATACTCTGATGCATTGCTATAAGATGAAACAACTATAGATGTCTTTGAAACAATAGGTTGGTTGAATTTATTAAAAATGTTTCAAGGATTTCATGAAGAAATTGTGCAAGAATTCTATGAGAATTTTTATGAAGATCATGATTTTATCAAAGGGAAGAACATTCTAGTGAGTCCCTCTATAATCAGTGCTCTATATGGGATTCCTGAGCACAAAGTAGATGACATTGAAAATATCATTTTTTTACATAATTTATATGTTTGTTGAAGGAAATCAGCCATACCCCTCACTGGCCAAATCCCCCTGAATTTTGAGAGAAAGTCTTCCTCAACCTTGGTAAAATTTTGTTTTCTAGATAATGAACTATATCACTTGTGATGGTTAGTTTATAGTAGTGGGTGGAGATGATATGAGATTCCATTTAAGGAAAGGATCTATTTGAGAAGAATATATGATCAATCTTCCTTCTTTCCTTCACAATGCTTTAATTAATATTTATCAGAAGATAATATGAGGTATTGGTTCTACCTACCATCATGGGCTGGTTACACTCATTTATCACAATTATTTTCTCAATAAACCAAGGTGTGAAAAGGTTTTGTCCTCTTTTCTCCAAAAAATTTCTCCCATTCCTACCAAAAAGACACCACACTCTACCTCTCTTCCTTCCACTACAATCCATATTGAAGAACCCACAATTGAAATTGTAGAATGGCCATCTACATCACCATTGGTTTTAAATATATTGTGCTAGAGATCAAAGTGATAAATGGGACTTTTTTTAGACACCCCTCATCCTCCTCCAACTAAAATTTAGTGCATTTTACAACTTATCTTATAGGATGATGAAGAAGAAGAAGTGTAGGCTATAGAATAATTTGTATTTGTATAGGGAACCCTAGGAGAAATTATACCTCAAGAAGAAGAACATCTTGTGCCCTCTAGTGTTGATCAGGGTAATACACCCTTGATTGAAGAAGATCCATCTTCTCCACATTCTATCAATGACGAAAAAGAATTTCAGTTTGCCATGGCTTTATCACACCATGAAGAAATAATTAGAGTGCAAAAAACAAAGTTAGATGTTCTCCATTCAACTTTGAAAGCTAAGGACTTGATGATTTCTAATTTGAAATAAAGGTGGGAAAAATTTGTTACTAGAGTTAGTGACCATGAAATAATTATTCAAAGAATACAAGCTGAATAGACTACAGTCCACAATGTAATATTTCTACAGAACCAAGAATTGATTAATTTAAAAAATTCTCTTGCTATCAAGGACACTCAGATTACTAATTTTTAGAATTCTCTTGCTATCAAGGACACTAAGATTACTGATTTGTAAAATGCCAATATTGATAAGCATAATCTAATTAATAATCTAAGAGAAATTATTTATGATAGAAATACAATGATTACTTGACATACTGATAGAATAATAGAGCTCGTTGCTCAGAATTTTGAGTTATAAGACTCTATTTAGGCCATGTAAATAGAAACATGAGAGATTACAGTATAGATAGAGGGTCTAACAAGAGTTGTTCCTTCTTTTCCTATTCCATTACATGAAATAGTCTCTATCTAGCATATCACCTAGAAGAAAATTAAAAAATTAAAGGATGAAAATGCCAAACTTAAGGAGGAATCTCAGAAGCAATTGGTAGAATCCCAACTACAATTGCATAAAGCACAGGCTTCTATCCAACACAGTTGTTCTATTTTTGATAAACTATTAGCATGTAGGTAGCCTTTATCAGTTTATGTTATTTTCTTACATGATTAGTTTTATAAATGGTATATTTAGTTAATGTCCCCTAGTTTTTCACATCTCATTAAAGATGAGCATGTATTTATGGACATTTTTCTAAAGAACACTAAAGAAAGGTAGGATGCCATATGTGAGTTCTATACTTTCAATTTATTGTTAGGATATCAATCTAGTTTTTTGATAAATTTATTTATTGGAGAGACACAATTGCATGCATTTGTCTCCACTCTAAAGAACAAAATGGCATGGAAACAAGCCAATAATAAATTTCTATAATTACAAAGCACCACTAGGTTATGCATGAGACCACAATTTCTAGAAGCAAAGAAACTTATTTCTTCTTTCCAACCACTATATCATATGCATATGAAGAAAAAGTATCATGAGATATTGAGATCTAATATTGATTCTTTTAGAGCTTTTATAAACCACCATTCTGTCAATGGTTCCAATGTAAGTATTTCCAAGTGGAAGACATTACCTATTGAGTTAAAGTGTAGGGAATTCCTCAACCACAACAATATTAAATGGAGTCTAAGAAGAGCCAAAGTATTTTCTGAGATAATCAATTAGCACTTAGAAGAAAGAGGTTTATATGTCTGGATTGGGATGAGGTTTAGGCATCCTATCATTCTATATCCTCTATCTCCATGGTGGTGTTGTAGTTATCAATCAAAAGTTAAATTTAAAGCTTGGATGCATACAGTTGTTAGAGATATTGGACTCTTACCAAGGGGCCACTATGACTAAGGCCATCATTTTGAAGTTTAAGATCTGAGTTAGAGGTTTGAATTAGGAAATTTGGATTAAGGATCAGTCACCCCACTTATTTATGAGAAGACTTACAAAAGGTAAAGTATGGAGGAGAAATGATGAGAATTTCATATAGCTCATCATAGTTATATAAACTATCCCTAAAGTGTTGTATTTGGTTATATATTGTATTGAATTTAATAGTCAAATTCTGATCTAAGTAAGATATGAATGCAATTTGTTCATTGTTTGTATGTAATTTATTACTAATTCTTTACATTGTTATTGTGTCTTACTTGGTTGAATAACTTAGTTCTGAGTACAAAAATACATCCCATGGATGGGGTAATTTTGACTATAAGAACACATCCCAAGGATGGGATAATTTTGAGTACAACAAAACATCCCAATGAGGGGTAATTTTGAGAAGCTAACACATAGTTTTTACAACTCTTTTAGCTATAATTTTGAGGATTCGGTAAGTGAGCTTTGATGATTGATTGCTTAGAGGCTACTCCAAATATGCTCTAGAATTTCTCCAAATATGCTCTAGGTATGATTTGAAGACATACACAAGATGCTCTAAATAAGTCTAAGAATGCTTTGAAGATTTGTATAAGGTGATTGGAAGACCTGTATCAGATGCTTTGAAGATATCTAGATGTGATCCAAAGACTACAAAAATTATGTGTAATAAATGTTTTTGAGGTAAATTAGGAGCATTTTATTACAAAAATTTTGTTTGAAAAAAAATAAAAAATTGATTGGATGCATATGATAGCTGGCAACCACAAAAAAAGGAGCAACCGTACAAATATTTAACCCCCTACTACTTCCCACCCCTTAAAAACTTCTCCCTAAACAATAGTTGCTCCTATATAATAGGTACATATATTTTATAAACAATTTTTTAATATATAATGATGCATGGGACCCCTCTACCCAAGAATATTGATGCATGAGGGAAATGTTTTCCACCCCAAATAATAATGTTAGGTTTTATTCAATCAATCAGTCATTAAATTTATGACACGATATGAGGGAAAAGTTTGCCACCCCAAAAAATGAGTTTTCAACTCAATCTAAAATGGAAACAATTTAACTTAAATAATAATAATTTGGAATAGGCCAAAAAATGACTTTTTAATTCAATCTAAAACAAAAACAATTTACAGTATCTGAATAGATCCAACAGATGAATAATACGATGGGATAGAGATGATGGAACCATTTAAACCCTCTCATATCATGATACTTTTTAACTATGATTATTTACTTATAGTTAATAAAAAATGTTTGTTTTCCCCTCACATTCACCATTTGGGTCCCTATTGAATATAATAAAGTGTTAAACAATCATAATCTCCATCATTTCCTTATCTTGATCCTTTCATTATTTTCTTATAGTTAATAAAAAATCTAATTTCCCCTTACATTCACCATTTGGGTCCTTGTTGAATACAAGTAAGTGCCAAATAATACTAATATCCAACATTTTACTATCTTCCATTTCATTAGTTGCTTACAATTAATAAAAAAATGTCTACCTTCCCCTCACATTCACAATTTAGGTCCCTATTAAATGTAAGTAAGCCCTAAACAATCCTAATCTCTGTCATTTAATTATCTCAACCATTTCATTATTTTCTTATAGTTAATAAAAAAATTGGCTTTCCCATCATATTCACCATTTGGGTTGTTATTACATATAAGTAAGTGCTAAACAATCCTAATCTTCACCATTTCATTATCCAGTCCATTTCATTATCTCATCCATTTCATTATTTGCTTACAGTTAATAAAAAATGTATGATTTTCCCTCACATTCACCATTTGGGTCCCTATTGAATACAAGTGCTAAACAATCCTAATCTCCACCATTTCATTATCTCAGACATTTCATAACAAAATTCTAGGTCTATCTAAATCTTAGCGATTTCATAACTTAAAGCAATAAATAATAAATAAAAGGTTCATTTAAAGCCAAACAAATCACACATTTCAGATATAGTAAAATAATACATTGTATAGATTAAATACTTGACAAGAAGCACCTATAGAAATGATAGTGAAAATGGGGTCAAAGATTCCACCACTAACACCACACATATAAAAATGACAGTGAAAAATGGGGTCAATGCTTCCACCAAAAATGCCATAGTTATCTTAATAGTCAATAAAAGAATGTTTTTCAAACTTCAAAAGGGAGAGAAAAAACTAAGAGAAAATAATGGAAAGAGAAAAAGATAAAATTAACCCTAATTTTGAAAAGTGCAGGAAAATTATTTTTAAAAATATATTTATATATTTAAACATATTAAACAATTATGTACATTATTTAATAACAATATTTACTAATTTAAACATGAATAAAAATAAATAATCAACTCAGACATTTTTTAATATAAAAATATTTAAAAATATTTATTGTTTATTATAATTATTCTAATTAAAAAAGTTTATTCATATTTGTTCATTAAATTACATGATTAAATTGTGTAATAGGGATTTGAATCAATTTTTAGCCCCCATAGAATACCTTTGAGATAATTTAATTTACCAATTCAAATACCTATGAGATTGAGTCACCTTTCTTGAATTAATAAACTATTAATATTTGGAGATGAATTTGACCCCAAAATGGCAATTAAAATAAATGATGCAAAATTGTACCAAGTAACTCAAAACCTAGACTTAGGAAAGGATTTTGTGAAGTTATCTAAATTATGGTTATGTGAGGGCATAATAATTCTACACCATACCAATATATAAACATTAACTTTTCTTTCATGATAACAAGTCATGTGATATCTCAATGCAGAGTCAAGGTTAAACATTTCAGCCAACAACACATTGAGTACTTCAACTTTGAAGCCCAATATTGAGTTTAAAACCAAGGGAGTTACAATTTTATGTATAGATTGTGCTACTGATTTATAAATATTAGGCTCTTTCATAGTAAGTGGAGTTTCATCCACATTTTTTGAAGATGTAACATAATTAAATTATCTATTAGGGATTTGACTCGATGTTTAGGCCCCACCCCTAAGAATTATACCTTTGAGATAATTTAATTCACTAATTCAAATACCTGTGAGGATGAGTCACCTTTCTTGAACTTACAAACTAATATTTGGAGATGAATTCGACCCCATAATGGTAATTAAAATAAGTGACACAATATCATACTTAGTAACTCAAAGACCTCTTGGGAAAGGATTTTGTGTACTTATCTAAATTATAGTTATGTGAGGGCATATTAAGTAGTCTACCTTAGATCACTTACTATATATAGTATTTATATATATATACTTTTAATCCACTTATACATATTTGTATCTAAATGTAAATTTGTATAATTTAGGGAATTTCATTCCAATAAAATAGAAACAAACTCATTGCAACAAATTACACTTGATATGTCTCCTACCATGGGTTTTTAGATCACATCCAGGGGATCATTAGAAATAGAAAATGTTCAATAATTTGTTACAAGACCATAGTACAATGAAAATTAAATAAGTTCAAATATGGAAATAGAAGTAAAATTATCATCATGGAACTTTGGAATCGATAGTAATGATTTGAAAATAATTATTAGGATCTTGCATGATAATTGGAGTTTCATCCACATTTTTTGAATATCTAACATTATTAATTATTAAGAGAAACAAGTGGTGGTGTTATAATAGTAGGAATACATATTGGGATAGATGATGTCTTTTGAACATATATGTCCACTTCAAATTTTTATCATATTTCTAAACCCAAAATTCTTCTTTATCACTTCTAATTTTTTTAATGCCGTTGTAAAAAAAGCAATTTCTCTATTGCAATCACCAAGACAAAACCCGATCACCCACAATTGTGCTCTTTATTCAACAAATATAGATGCCCTTTGATCAAAACCAAGAAAGTTACAATTTTGATGTAGAGATTGTGTTAATGATTTAGAAAAAATAAGCTCTTGCATAATAAGTGGAGTTTCATCCATATTTTTTGAAGATGTAACATAAGAAAATTATCTAATAAGGATTGACTCATTAATATTTAGCCCCCCCCAGAATTATACCTTTGAGATAATTTAATTCACCAATTCAAATACTTGTGAGGGTGAGTCACCTTTATTAAACTTACAAACTAATATTTGGAGACAAATTCAACCCCAAAATGGTAATTAAAATAGGTGACACAAAATCATACCTAGTAACTCAAAGACCTCTTGGGAAAGGATTTTGTGTGCTTATCTATTTAATTATAAAATAACAATAGACTCATCATAACAAATTACACTTGATGGTTCTCTTACCATGGGTTTTTGGATCACATCCAAGGGATCATCAGAATTAGAAAATTTTCAATAATCCACTACAAGACCATAGTAAAATGAAAATTATATAAGTTAAAATATGGAAATAGAAGTAAAATTATCATTATGGAACTTTGGAACTGATGGTAATGATTTAGAAATAATTATTAGGATCATACATAATAAGTGGAGTTTCATCCACATTTTTTGAATATATAACATTAATATTAATTATTAAGAGAAATAAGTAGAGGTGGTATAACAATAGGCATACACATTGGAATAGATGATGTCTTTCAAACATATAAGTCCACTTCATATTTTTATCATATTTCTAAACCCAAATTTTTTTTGATCGCTTCTAATTTTTTTAACGACATTATAACAAAAGCAATTTTTCCATTGAAATCACCAAGACAAACTTAATCACCCAAAACTATGCTCCTTATCTAGAGAATACAAATGCCCCTTGATTAAAACTAAGAGAGTTACAATTTTGATGTAGAGATTGTGCTAATGACCTAGAAAAAATAGGATCTTGCATAATAAGTGGAGTTTCATCCTCATTTTTTGAAGATGTAACATAAGTAAATTATCTAATAGGGATTTGAATCCTTAATATTTAGCCCCCCCTAGAATTATAGCTTTGAGATAATTTAATTCATCAATTCAAATACCTATGAGGGTGAGTAGCATTTATTGAACTTAAAAACTAATATTTGGAGATGAATTAAACCCCAAAATGGTAATTAAAATAAGTGACACAAAATCATGCCTAGTAACTCAAAGACCTCTTGGGAAAGGATTTTGTGTGCTTATCTATTTAATTATAAAATAGTAATAGACTCACCGCAACAAATTACACTTTAGGGGTCTCCTAACATGGGATTTTGGATCACATCCATGGGATCATTAGAATTAGAAAATATTTAATAATTTTCTACAAGACCATAGTACAATGAAAATTATAAAAGTTCAAATATGGAAATAGAAGTAAAATTATCAGCATGGAACTTTGGAACTAATGGTAATGATTTAGAAATAATTATTAGGCTCTTACATAATAAGTGGAGTTTCATCCACATTTTTTGAAGATGTAACATTAATATTAATTATTAGGAGAAACAAGTGGTGGTGGTATAATAGTAGGCATACACATTGGAATAGATGGTGTCTTTCAAACATATATGTCCACTTCAAATTTTTATCATATTTTTTAATCCAAACTTTTTTTGGTCACTTCTAATTTTTTTAACACCATTGTAACAAAAATAATTTCTCCATTGCAATCACCAAGACAAAAATTGATCACCCACAACTATGCTTTTTATCTAGTGAATACAGATGCCCCCTAATCAAAACCAAGGGATTTTCAATTTTGACATAGATATTGTGTTAATGATTTAGATAGCATAGGATCTTACATAATAAGTGGAGTTTCATCCACATTTTTTGAAGATGTAACATAAGCAAATTATCTAATGGGGATTTGACTCCTTAATATTTAGCCCCCCAGAATTATACCTTTGAGATAATTTAATTCACCAATTCAAATACTTGTGAGTGTGAGTCACCTTTATTGAACTTACAAACTAATATTAAGAGATGAATTCAATCCCAAAATGGTAATTAGAAAAATAAGTGACATAAAATCATGCCTAGTAACTCAAAGACCTCTTGGGAAAGGATTTTGTGTGCTTATTTATTTAATTATAAAATAACAATAGACTCATCATAATAAATTACACTTGATGGGTCTCCTACCATGGGTTTTTGGATCACATCCAAGGAATCATCAGAATTATAAAATGTTTAATATTCCACTACAAGACCATAGTATAATGAAAACTATAGAAGTTCAAATATGGAAATAGAAGTAAAATTATCATCATGGAACTTTGAAACCAATGGTAATGATTTAGAAATAATTATTAGGCTCTTTCATAATAAGTGAAGTTTCATCCACATTTTTTGAAGATGTAACATTAATATTAATTAGTAGGAAAAACAAGTGGTGGTGGTATAATAGTAGGCTTACACATTGGAATAGATGGTGTCTTTCGAACATATATGTCCACTTCAAAATTTTATCATCTTTCTAAACCCAAAAGGTTTCTTGATCGCTTCTAATTTTTTTAATGCCATTATAACAAAAGTAATTTATTCATTGCAATCACCAACATAAAACCTGGTCACCCACAACTATGCTCCTTATCCGGCAAATATAGATGCCCCCTAATCAAAACCAAGGGAGTTGCAATTTTGATGTAGAGATTGTGCTAATGATTTAGAAAAAATACTCTCTTTTATAATAAGTGGAGTTTCATCCACATTTTTTGAAGATGTAACTTAATCAAATTGTCTAATAGGGGTTTGACTCCTTAATTTTTAGCCCCCCAAGGAATTATACCTTTGAGATAATTTAATTCACCAATTCAAATACCTATGAGGGCGAGTCACCTTTTTTGAACTTTCAAACTAATATTTGGAGACAAATTCAACCCCAAAATGGTAATTAAAATAAGTAACACAAAATCATACCTAGTAACTCAAAAACCTCTTAGGAAAGGATTGTTTGTGCTTATCTAAATCAATATGGTTATGTGAGGGCATATTAAACAGTCTATTTTAGAACACTTACTATATATAGTATTTCTATATATAGACTTTAAATACATTTATAGATTGTATCTAAATCTAGATTTTTATAATTTAGGGTATTTCATTCTAATAAAATAACAACAAATTCATCACAAAAAATTAAACTTGATGGGTCCCCTACCATGGGTTTTGGATTACATCTAGGGGATCATCAAAATTAGAAAATGTTCAATAATCTACTACAAGACCATAATACAATGAAAATTTTAGAAGTTCAGATATATAAGTAGAAGTAAAATTATCAACATGGAACTTTGAAAATGATGGTAATGATTTATAAATAATTATTAGTCCCTTCAATGCATAATAAGTGGAGTTTCATCCACATTTTTTTGAAGATGTAACATTATTAATTATTAGGAGAAACAAGTGGTGGTGGTATAATAGTACACATACACATGGAATAAATGGTGTCTTTTGAACATATATGTCCACTTTAAATTTTTATCATATTTATAAACCCATAATTCTTCTTGGTCATTTCTAATCTTTTTAACGCCATTGTAACAAAAGAAATTTCTCCATTGTATTCACCAAAACAAAACCTAATCACCCACAATTATACTCCTTATCTAGCTAATAAATAATATTAGTTATTAAATAAATATAATTGGCATATTATAATATAATAATATCATAATATTTTTATATATTAAAATAATTTATTGTATATTTTTAAAGATCATTATGGGGTTTGTATAGGGCCCCCATCCCACAAAGAAAGAGTTTTAAAAAGCACAACAAAATGCCAACCAAAAGACCAAAAAAACCCAAACCACCACCAAATACAACAAAAAATGTGGATCCCCAAAGGAACATAAGCACTCTATAAAATACCCCAAAAATAGAAAAAAAATGGAATTGATAACCAAATAATAAGACAGTACTAGGAAATGAAATTGACTAGCTTTAGACATTAAGAACCACCAAGACCTCATCATCTATATCAGTCAGGAGCACAATTTCTTGACTTTCACCAATAGGCTCCTCCTCCATAACAACTTCTTAAAAGATAGGTTCCAACATTTCTTTTCCCCTAAACAAAGATGACACTGAGTGAGTGACACCCTTCAGTGCATCAGGGCTCATTTCTTCCACCAATGCAATGTTATACCATAATGCTGCCACCACCTTGCCTCTGAGTACCCATCTTACCAATTTTTTGATAGCCTCTACTCATGCCAGTACACCTATAGCCAGACCAATTCTAGAATTGGGATTTTTAGCTATGACATAAATGGCAAAGAAATGAATTTCTTAATTTTCATATCTAATAAAATCACCTTGTTTTACAAATTAATCCTCCACAAAACTTAAGAGGATAGTAAATATCAAATCAATATCCCTAAAGGTAGAAGCCAAAATAACTCCCAAGCCATCCTACCTAGAGAATGGTAGACTTGGTAGGGGAGTTAGAGCATGCAAAAGAATCTTCTTTACTAGACCAACACAAAACTCTGGACAAACATAGAAAACCACCACTTTTACCATAAATTTAACATTAGATACCAAAAACATTATATTTGAGGTCAAAATTACCACCATTTTAGAATTTACCCTATTTTTCACCCCCTTTACCAAAAAATATTTCCCTAATATGTCCATAATTACATCATCCGTTTCTTCTGCAGGAATCCAAAAGATATTCTTGAGGTGAAGACGAGATATTTATCCATCAAATGCCATTTATCTGACATCACTTTCTCTATAAACACATGCAATTGTTAACTCTATCTCGCTCACACTCTCCATGTTGTACCCAGCCAAACATAACATAACATACTGCAATTGACAATCTAAGAGCATAAGACTTGAATATCGAGGTGGTAGTAAAATTAAAGAGGCATAAGGGAAGCCTTTAGGCTCCCTCGTGCCATGGGATACCATCAATCTAGCCAATAATACCCTCCATACTTCATTAATGTCAATTCACCATTTGAATCCCTTCATATATTTTAATATTAATCAATATTATTATATCATATAATATATATGTTAATATAGATTATAAATCAATATTATACGCACAACAAATCTTTTGAAAATCATATGTAAAATAGATTACATTGAAGAGAAAATCTATTAAACATTAATATCAATGGGAATTAAATTAAAATAATCACATATCTATGAAGGTTAAATCATGTATCCATGCATCATTATCAATTGGATATGTAGTGAAGTGATTTGAAAATCATCATTTATAGAACCAAATCACATCAATGTAGTAAAATGAAGAATCACAAAAACTTCATTTATCAAGATTACAGAAATTATATATATATATATATAATAGTTAATGGTATGAAAATAATATCAAATTTTTTAAAAAAATTAAATGAATTTTTATGCTGTGTAATGCCATGTAACATCAAAAATGGGTAAATGTGATCACAAGTATGGATTTAAAACTCTACAGTGCTTCACCATGTGCACAACAAATGAGGTAGATTACTTTGAAGAGAAAGTCTATCAAACATTATTATGTTTGAGAGGAATTAAATTAAAATTTTTGATCACATATCACCAAGTTGTCACAAGCATTAAATTTGATGTTACAGATGACACTTGGCACATGATAGTTAGATTATAGTAGCCCTTCAAACTTGGTTATAAATAGTTTGTCAACTATTAGATTACATATAAATTATATAAAGGAATCGATTCTATTCTACTTCTATACAAAATGACCATCATGACCTCTAATTTAAATTAGTGATACGCAATTCTTTTATTCAAAATATTCAAATTAATATAAAGTGCAAATGAATATCTATCCCAATTTATTTATCCACTCCAATACTTTGGTTTACTTATCTAGTGTATAGGACCATAATGATAATTTGATCACTAACTTCAATTTTGAAGTCTAATTCTGAGATGTGTTTATTGGTGTTTCCAATTGCAGGTGTTGCAAAGTGAGCTAGAGATGTGTTCATTAGTTCCTACAAATAAGATTGTTTGGTGATTTTTGATTCATGTATACTTCGGCCTTGTTTGAATTTTTTTTTATAATGCATAGTTACTAAGATTAATGTATTTGAAACACCTATTTACAAAAGTAGGAATACAAATAAATGATAATCATCCATTGCCATAGATTAGAAGTAGTGACAATTATCATTTTTTATTTTACAACCTTAGCAGGTGCACCTCACGAATGTGGTTAGATGCTTTGTATGTGCCCTTGTGACCTTCTATATTTTGTTATTAATCTATGAGGATGTGATGTTCTATTTTATTTGGAGTGGAAAATTATCTCTATCTGCTATTTCTTTTCTTATGCTTTTATAGTTTTGGTCTTTGCTTGAATAACAGACTGTAATTCATGTTTTATGCTCCTTTATGGTCTGTAATGCTTCAGGATCTAATCTATTTTAAAAAATAAAAAGGCTTTCTACAGGATAGATCGGGTACATATCTAATTATAGTGGTGTTTCTAATTGGATTTGATGTAAACCAATTATGGTGCTCTATGTTGTAATTATGCATTGGAATAGATGGTGTCTTTGGAACATATATGTCCACTTCAGTTTTGATGTAGAGATTGCATGCTAAGAGTCCCTCTTTTTACATGCATAATGCAAGCTATCATAGACTCAATCATTTCATGGTGATTCAGATCTAGATTGGTTTGCAACCATAATTATCTTTAAAGATGAAATTAATTAATATTTTGACATTGTCAAGGGTTTAGAATTACTAGGTTTAACTATCAATTATAATTTTACCCATCTTATAAATACATATATACATACATTATATGTCATGATATTTGTGTGTGCATGTGTGAATATTTGTACACATGGACAAGGGTGAGCACATGGTGAAGAAAAAAAATTAAATCTGTATATGTCTTTGCCTTTTTTATCCCCTCTTGCACACATGAGAAAAATAAACCAAGTAAAACTATGCACATTTCCTAGTTAAGTTAAAAGTATAAAAATTGATTTGATTTTATTGAAATCTATGTGGTCTGATGGAATCTTAGGCCTGGCTTGGGGAGCAGTGAAGCCTACTAGGATGTCGAGTAAGGCCAGGCCTAGGGTGCCCTTGAGCACACTCTAGGATGGCTTTTTGTATATATATATATATATATATATATATATATATATATATATATATATATATATATATATATATATATAAAACTAAGTAATATTATATATAAATTATATATTTTATATTAAATATATTATAAGAAAGGTCCCAATAGCTGTGCATGTTCCAAATTCCAATTACTGAACAGGACTTTTGTTTACATGTGATCCATCAATGGATCATATTGGTGTGTATAAATATTCAAGTGCACCAAAAACTGAACATGTAGTATATAATACTTGTTCAACATTTATTATATAAAATTAAAAGTAACCAATCACATCTTGACAAGTAAAACTCAAGTATTGATACTCTTATGCATAACTATTGGTATTTCAAAGGTTAAGTTTTGGTCAATGGTTTAAAAAATGAATTTTATGACCTCTCATGATAAAATCAGTTATATCATAAAATGTATAATGTGTTAGACCTTGAAACCTTAGTTATAAGTAGTTAAGATGACATATTAAAATTTTCAAAATCTAATGTGATGTTATGACACCTTAATTCAATGTCCAAATTTAGGGTGCACGACTACTAGGACTTTTATCTTATACTAAAATATATAATTATAATTTGATTTATAAACTATATTAACATATATATTAAATAATAATAATAAAATATAATATATAATATATAATACTATAATATTATATTAAATTATATATATATATATATATATATATATATATATATATATATATATATCATTTTAATATATTACATATACCACTCGCCTTCAATTTGACTTGACTGCTCAAGGTGAATTTGCATTTAGAAATAGGCAGGAGTCCCCAACAAATTTGAAATTTAAATTTACTTTGCAAAATAAGGTCTATATAATTTTCACACATTTTTAAGAGGAACAAAAACCACTGAACATGTTTGACCAGATATATTCCTATTCCTACATATTCTTAGTTTTTTCCAAACATACACTGTAGAGATTTGATAGATTGAAATAGAGTAGGTTGTAGAGTGTTCAAAGTGTTGACAATATTTTTTACTATCATTTTTGTAGATCCTTATTTTTAGGTATTTAATCTTAATAGTGTTCAATATATATTTTTTACTCTATCTAATATGTGCAAAAATCCTTATTTTCAGGTATTTAATCTTAATAATGTTCAATATTTTTTTTTCTCTATCTAAAATGTGTGATTTATTTTTGTTTACTTGGCCTTTTTATTCATTGTTTATCACCTTAATATGTTATGAAATCACTAAGATTTAGATGGTTTACCTAGATTATTGTAATATTTTTTTCCTTGATGGAGCATGCCCAGCTGTGATGTCATAAAGCCTTCTGCTAAAGGAGTGTGCACATGTCTATTATTCAAGAAAATAGGGTTTTTAAATTGTAACACTAAATTTTATAAAACAATATAATAAATATTATTTCAAATGCTTTACCTGTATATACTTCAATCAATTTTTAATAAAAAACAATACAATTTTTAAGAATGTGGGTCAAGCTTAGGGAGGCCCTTGGTTGGCTTAGGTATCATTGAGCCTTGCTATAAATCCCATTTCAAAAGTAAAAGAGGTAAAAGGAGTCAAGTGGGTGTATAAGACAAAAATGGGTCGACTCATTGTTTGGTTTAAATTCTATGGAAAATAGTTGCACAATAATTTCTTTGCACCTTTTTTGATCATCTCCATCATCTAGTGAAAAATAACTAATTGCATATATTTATCCAATAAACCATGCAATTAAAACGTCCTTCCTTCTAAATGAATGAGCATGAATAGTTACTCAAAACTAATCTCAATTATGCATAAAGTAGTGAGCCATTACAATCCAAAAAAATATTAGTCCCATTCATGATGATAGAAAACATAAGATAATATAATAGGTAGTCTCTCATAGCTTTATACCATGTCATTTACTAGAACAATTGACTATACCCCCACCTGTAATTAGGATTTAAAATTCTAGAGCTGGGTAAATGAAAAAGTCTAATTGAGTAGCTAACGTATTGTTGATGAATTTGTGTGTACTTATAGAGTAAATAAATATATTTGACTTCTATTTCTTGAGGAAACTGACCACCTTATTTTTTGGAGTATAAATACCTAAAAGTGCATGATAGGAAATAGTAGGTTGAGAATATTTAGATTCATCTTTAGGTGATTCCAGACTATTGATGTGTGTATATGTCAAGGATGTAATGCAAATAGTAGAATAACATTTCTTAGATCATAAGGACAATAGGAATATGGTAGTGACACCTTGGGGCTTCACTTAGTTTTGGTAGAGAGATTATGTGGTTACAACTTACCACCTTCTAGTCTGCAAGCAGACCCTAGTGTAGGGACAACAAGAATATGGTAGTGACACAATCTACCTAAATTTGTTATGATGTAAATTGCTTTGTATTTTCCAATATAAGTCCAAAATCTTAAACAAACAAAAGGATATACATAATGAGAATTAATCTAAAGTGATTCAAGTTTAAAAAGTTCAAAATAAGGGAGTAAGGTAGGGGGAAAAAAGTTCCCTTACAACAACAAAGACAAATAGATCTCCTTTGATTTATATTATCAACCCAAATAGCACCCATATAACAAAAAAGACTAAGAGAATAATATATAAAAAATCTCAAATTCTTTGGATCCTTGTATTAATTATGGTAACAACTATATTCTAGTTACAAATGAGGGGGAAACTATTGGAGGTTTGTCAATGATGTCTCCAAGGTGACCGAGGATGTCTTGATGCCTCTAAGTGTACCAAAAATTTTATTATTGTTCAAATAACACTTCTCATTTTAGAATTATAGGAATTTAGAGCATGAGTAGCAAGTTGTGTCAATTTAATGTCACCTATGGTGAAATAATGGTAGAGATATGCAATAATGTTCCACAAATTTATAATAAGTGATGGTTGGGAGCCATCATGATCTATTCTTTGTGAATTGTAGAGAATCTAAGTTAATACTTAGTGAATTATGATTGAAGCTTAAGCTACAAATTAATCTAATTGGATATTTATAATGAAGTTTAAACTACAGTGATCTAGTGTAAAAAAAAGAGCAAAGAGAAAGGTAAGGTAGAAAAGAAAGTGAGTGATTACCAATTTTAGTCCTAAATATTATGACAACGCATCAATTATAACTGAGTATATATTTCAACCAATATATAATGCAAAATATCTTAAGCTCAAATTTCACTATATACCAAGTAAACTTCAAAGGATAATGTAAAGAATCACAAGTAAGAACTAGGTCTACTTTTAAAGATTTAATACTATAGTCAAATGGCATTAACACATCTGAATACAGAGCAAAATGAAATGAAACAAAACCTAAGATCTTTCAACTAATCTATCATATACACAAATTAGAAACCTTTTGATTAGAAAATGCAACCCAGAATTCAAAGAAACCATTCAAATTCAAGACATAAAACTAGCAATTGAGAGAAAATCTATTTAGCAATTGACATATCAAATGTGGACAATCTTTCTATAATTCCTTGATTATATTAATTACTTCAATTTTATAAAATTTTCTCAAAATTATCTCTTTTACAAATGGTAATACATGCCTTTATAGAAATTTCAAGAAGTATACTAGTCAATTACAATGTAAAGGTGTATAAAATGTGAAGATAGTTATCCTTACAAGTTCTCGAATATAGTTGTTCTTCACATTTAGATTGACCTAGGGGAAATATGCTAATAGACTAACATATTCCCTATAAATTAATATTCCTATTATATATATTACAATGTTATTTAAAAAAAGTAATATTAGCCACTAAGTAGGCCCATTGTCAAAGAATCCCCTTGTTGATTTTGTAGAAGTTCCATTGTCTTCTGGGGTGGGTCCTTGATGAGCTCTTTGTCCATAGCTGGCTTCATTAGGCAAACCTCTTTCTGATCCACCAAGTCATCTAATTCTTGATCATCTCTTTCCATGGCCTCTTTTATGATCCTTACCTTTGTTATTTTCACTTCTACTATTAAAATCATGTCCAAAATTCTTCTATTATCTCTTCTAGACTGGCTCTGGCTTTTGCTCCTAACTTATTGCATGACCCAAGTGACCATGTGTTTGAATTTATAACCATCAGTTATTCCAATTTTAGTGGTCTTGGTAGGATTTAACAACATTATTCCCAAGATATACTCAATTCTTAGGATCAATTCTTTATCATCCACCAAAAGCCTATTTAAATTCTTTGACAAGTGCCTAGACCTTGGATCTTGTCTACTATTATTCCCAAGGATAATAGTTTTGAACTTAGGAATTTTATTCCTAATTACAATGTCAATGAGATCCTTAACTTGGGTCTCTACCTTTTTCCACTTAGTTATTAATTCCTTGGCTACTTCACCTAGCTGGTTTAGGGCATCCTACTTTAGTTTTATTGAATTCAAATAATTGAACATATCAAAAAATGAGTCCTCAAACATGTCCATTAAGGAGTCAAGGACTAACAGAATGGCATGGGTTTTTATATTTTCCCTTTCTCTTTCCAAGTTTAGATTCCCATGATTCATGCCTTGGACCCTAGCCTTTACTTGAGGTAATTGAGCCTCAACCAGTCTTCCTCATGTATGGTAGCTTCTCCAAGATGTTATCCTCCCATAGGGGTTAATCCTACAAAGAGCTCCACCTTTTGGAAGGTGAATTCCTTTGTTCCCACCATATTTATTCTTGGTGGTGACCTTATCCAATCCATTTTTCTCTAGATTAAGTTTCATGGTGGTATATGATCTTAACAAATTTAAGAGGCTTTAAGAGCTCTACACATGTGCTTCTTGATGCTCCTGGAGCATCCATCTTCTTGATTTCTAGTCCTTTATTGACCACCATCCTCTTTTCTTCCTATTATTTTACCATGTCCCTAATCCATGGCTTGATGTCATCATGTATTTTAATATTAAAAACTCTTGCATTGGCTCATGAGTGGGAGAGAGAAGGAATCTTCTGTAATTTACCATAAATAAACAAATCAAGAATAATTGGCCCATGAATGGGGAATTCATCAATGAATAAATTTATCTCACTTCTGGGGTGAGAGATTGTCAATCTTGGTTTCTTCTTTGGTCTAATAGGAACCAATACTAGTTATGTTTTCCTCTTCTCTTGGGATGCCACAGGGACCATACCTAGAGCAAGATCTTTTCCTTTATCTTACTCAGGCTCCTCTTCTTGGAATTGGGCCTTTTCAAGTTATTCCTCTTCCCTATCAATGTCATATGCCTATGTAATTTCCTTGAGATCACCCTCAAGTGTCTCTTCTAGCTCTAAGGGAGTCATATCTATGTACTCAACTAGGGAAGATGGTCTTTGGGGAAGTATTGAAGATGAGGGGCCCTCTCCAGGCCTCTCCTCTAGTTTCCTCTCTCCCAATTTATCTTTACCATAACCTTGGTCACCTTGATATTTCAAAACTTACTCTTAATGTTATGGCTACTCTTATTGGGCTATCCTAGATGGTCTAAGTAATAAGTGATATTGGAGAGGGTGCATCTACCATGCCTCTCATGATGGCTTGTCATCTTTGGTCAATTTATGCTCAAGTTTGATGTTGTGTCCTTTGATTCTAGCCAACACCTCCTCATAGTTATTGGCCATAATGTAAATGGTGTCATGGACATCGAGTTAATGCATGTACTTAGTTTTTGGGAGCTTATTCTCCTTTAAATGATTAGTCACTATGTTCTTAGGATCCCACATCTTGAGTTCATGAAGTTGAAACCCAAATCAATCCTTATGTTTGGCCATGGTATCAACCTAATTATAATATTGAAGTGTAATCATTCCAATAATTAGAGGGAAGGGGTGGAGAAGACCCTTCCTCTTTTCTTTAAACAATCCATCAATACCATATATAAGATGAGAGGTAATTTCTTGCTCAACCAACTTGCTAGGAACATATACTAGAAATCTGTAAGGCTAAGACATGATCCCCTCAATCTTGATGATCATGTAGTTAGGGTAGTACTAGATGTCACCCATTATTTCCATGTAATTTTTGACTAGTGGATGGACCATATGCATGGGAACACTTGTGATGGCTTCCATTATGGTATGGTAGACATAGTCACAAACAAATTGCATATAGTTCCTATATTTAAAGATATGCAATTTGGAATAATGGTGGGAGATGGTAGTTTTTCCCTCAAGAGACCAATTCCTAATCCCTGGGAATTTGATAGAGGCAATTAGGGCATCCAATAGGTATGACATCATATAAAATCACTTAGAGTCTTCCTTTTAATGGTAGTGAACTATTTGGTTGAGAAAACACTGATCAAATCTCCAATTAGAGGGGTGATCTTTTCTTCCACCATGAAATTCATAAAGGGAACCCAAATTTTATTCACATAGGTGGTTGAAGGGGCTTCAAAGGATTAGTTTAATAGGGTCATTATTACCCTAATGCCCTCCCTAAATTTGACTATTGGGATCTTGTCCTCAAATTCTCTGAAGATATAGGGTCCTTGATGTAGCTAAAGTCTAAGGACAGAGTCTAGGTCATGTTTAAAGGTTCAATCTATGATTTTACACAAATATACATAGGGAATTATGATCCTATAATATTTCTCAAAATCTACTAGATAAATAGATGCTACCATCTTATAATTCCCTTCCCATATGATCTATTCATGATCAATTCTACAGTCAGCAAAGATAGGGGCAAGGATATATATGCAATGTAGTACCTCATGTTTTTTTGCATTGTAATGGAGGCTAGCCATCTAAAAAATGACCAAGTCATAGTGCCTCTAACTCATTATGGTAATATTTTTCTTCTCTTTTGTGATGGGCTTCAACTCTTCCACCATAAAGAAGTGTTTAGACTAGTTCCTAATGATCAAGGAATTCATGGTCACAACATCCAATTTGATGTCATTGAAGATTTGATCCTCATTATCTATTGACAATTAGAGTTTGGTCTCCTCTTTTAATTTTTTCCTATGAGCTACCATGGTTTCTATCTCTACAAATTGTTCACACTAGTTTGCAAATTGGTCTCTATAAAAGCTCTTTTGTGCTCAAAAACACAATCAAGCTCTTTTTGGATCAAATTGTGACCAAATAGATTTAGTTGTGTAATTTTTATGTAGGTTTTAGGGTTATAGAGCTTAAATGGTAGGACATATCCAAGCTCTAACTTATATGTGCCTTGGATTTGATTTTGACCTTTGCCTTTATACTTTTACATTTTTTATCCCATAAGATCTTGAATTTTATCCTTATATACTTTCATGGTGCCTATGTGGCATTGGTATGGACCTTTCATGATATATTTCATAAATGCCTTTGAGCACTAGCCATTGGTATTTAAAATACCTTCTTTTATTTTACATCATCAGATCAAAATCCTAGATTAACATGAGTCACTGATTATAATCTAGGCCTTTGCCTATGATTGGCTCTTTCTATTTCAATCCTTGTGGTTGTGACACTTGGAATTTTTACATGCCTCTCTATGCTCCATATCTAGCATCAGTCATATATTGAATGAGTATTAGCCATGCAGCAAGCTTAAAAACCTTTAAAAATTTATGGGCTCCTTTACTTCATTAGATAATCCTTTAGAAATAAATTGCAAACCATCAAATCATCTATTAGTTCCACTTCAAATGGACTTTCACCATGTGTCAAGCTTGTGGGATATTAGGGATTCATTGAAAATTCTTTGGGGCCCTGGTACTATTTTGATCATCCTCTATTGATGAAGTTCATTGATCTACAGAGATACCCAAACTTTAAGATAGTATGTTATTTAAGGTAGGACTTAGACTTAATTTACTAAGGATATGGTTTATTTTGTGTTTATTAAACACAAAATGAACATTAGGCTAAGGGGTTTATGCCTAACTTTTTCAAATTTATACAAAGGGGCCAAGGTTAAATATTTTAGGCCAAAGTTTGTGTGGTGTTCAATAAACACAATGTATAATTTAGGATAAAATATAAATGCCAAGACTTATAAATCATGCTAAAAATTGGTTCAAAATGAAATGATGGTCTAACTTTAGATAATAGTTTTATTGCATTAACAAACACATTAAAACCTTGGGTTCAAAGCATTTGGCCTAAGTTTTTCATTATAAAGACTTTATAAAATAGGACTTATGATAAGTCTATAGTTTAAGGTTCATTATGAAAAAATGCAATGGGAACCTTAAAGTATAGACTTAGACTAGGCTCATTTCTTACATATGTTTAGACCATAAGACCATCTCCATATTTTTAGATTAAATATTTCCAATGTTTGAGCATCCTTTGATCTCTTTCCTTATCTTGTAAAGCAATTTCTAGATATTTTAGCAATATTTTAGAGTACATTTTAACCTTGAGTAGGATAATTCATTATCTTAAATTTAACAGTCTCGTGGGCATCAAATACATCCTCACAAACATTGAATGATGGTTGCATAGATGTCAATTTTAAGATAGTGAAATTTTTTATTTTAATGGGCTTAAAATTTAAGGTCTTTTTGGTGTTAAATATAGCCTTGTAGACATCAAATAATAGTTGAGTGAACATTAATTTTAATCCCATTAAATTTTTATTTTAAGGGGCTTAAATTTAATGGTCATGAGGGTGTCAAATATGTCATTGTGGACATCAAATGATGGTTGGATGAGTGTCAATTTTAAGCTCATTAAATTTTCATGACCAAATGTGAGGGTTCTACTTGGCACTTCTATGGGGCTTCCAAGGGTCTTAGACTTAATTCAGTCCATTGGATCAAAGTCTATGACAAAGTGAGGGCTATAGGATTGTGATCCAGGAGCTTGCTCATGATTGGTTATTTTTATCAGGTGGCCCCCTTTGATTTTAATCGTTGACTATGAGGGTGTTATTTATCAATTATTTGAGCCTTCCATAGTCCTTTGACTTTTCAACTATGCCTCGCTCTATTTGATCGAGTCTTTATAATGAAGCAAGAACCATTGGATGAAAGCTAAGGATACAACTTTATTGGGGCCTTTACACTATTGGATCATCCCATTGGATCCTTCAAGATTTACATTGTTTGGATCCTTTAAGGGATTTCCTAAGAGATACCTTGAAAGAAAATTCCAAATAATGTGCATGTTGAAGGTATCTCCTAAGAGATATCTTGAAAGAAAATTCCAATAGTGTGCATCAGGGTTCTTTCCAAATAAAAATTTGTCATGGTTATATAAAATCATTTGCAATGACCTTTACAATCAACATGGAAGGTATTCCAAGGGCCTTTGAGGTATCTCCTAGGAGACATACCTTGAAACAAAATTCTAATCGTTTGTGCCATGGTTCTTATTAAATAAAAAGGTGTCATGGTTATATCAAATGCCTTTCAAGGACCTTTACACTCGACATAGAAGGTATTCCAAGGCCTTTTGAGGTATCTCCTATAAGATACCTTGAAAGAAAATTCTAATCATGTACATGTTTAAGGTATTTCCTAAGAGATATTTAGAAATAAAATTCTAATAGTGTGCATCAAGGTTCTTGCCAAATAAAAAGTTATAATGGTTACATAAAATCCTTTACAAGGACCTTTTAAATCAACATGGAAGTTATTCCAAGGCCCTTAAAGGTATCTCTTAGAAAATTCCAATCATGTGCAAGTTCAAGGTATCTCCTATGAGATACCTCATGTGCATCAGGGTTATTGCCAAATAAAAAGGTGCCACAGCTATATCAAATATTTTTCAAGGACCTTTTCAATAAAAATGGAAGGTATTTCAAGGAACTTTGAGGTATCTCCTTAAAAATTTCAATCATGTGCATGTTCAAGGTATCTCCTAGGAGATACCTCATGTGCATCAGGGTTCTTACCAAAAAAAATTTGCCATAATTATATCAAATCCTTTGCAAGGACATTTTAAATAAACATACAAGGTATTCCTAGGCCCTTTGAAGTATCTCCTATGAGGTACCTTGAAATAAAATTCCAAATCATGTTCATGTTCAAGGTATCTCCTAAGAGATGTCTCAAAAGAAAATTCCAATAGTGTGCATCAGGGTTCTTGTCAAATAATTTTTTTTCATGATTATATCAAATAATTTGTAAGGACATTTTAAAGAAACATAGAAGGTATTTGAAGGCCCTTCAAGGTATATCCTAAGAGAGATACCTTGAAATAAAATTCAATTGTGTGTATGTTTAAGGTATCTCTTAGGAGATACCTCAAAATAAAATTCCAATCATGTGTATCAGGGTTCTTGCCAAATAAAAATGTGTCATGGTTATATCAAATACATTTCAAGGAGCTTTTAAATTAACATGAAAAGTATTCCAAGGCCCTTATAGGTATCTCCTAAGAGATACCTTTGAAATAACCTAAGCATGTCCATTGAACCTATTGCAAAAACACAAGCAACAATTCATAGCAACATTAGAAGAGGTAAAACCATGATCATCTAAAAACATGTCCATTAATCCAAATGAGAGTTTGGAATAATGTAGAAATAAAACATGCATGGATATGCTCATTATCATGTGATGATGGAAAAATTTATCATCCATCTCGGTGGGATATTTTCTAGTTATCTACATGGAGGAAGATATCACAAGGGACAAAACAAAACCTTTGTTCTCTTGCACAATAGACAAAAATTTCCCTTTCATATCCTTATTATTACACCAAAACTAACTAAAAGGGACATGCCACTAATGGGCTAAGTACAATGGTTTCCTAGCGGGAAACAAGAAGAAATAAGAAGATAGGGAAGGGAAGAAAGAAATGGTGCCATCTTAGAAAAACCAAAATCTCTGATTATTCTCTAGAGTCAATCTAGATGTTGGAATATTTCACCAACTTGTTTTTATACCTGGTATATCCTTCCATCATAGGGGTGATATTTCCTTGGTCTAGGCTTGCTTGGGATTTAAATTTTATTTTATAATTTTCAATCTAGGTGGTAAACTTCTAAAGCATGGTCTAATTTCATCCAATGAGCTCTTTAAGATGGTCACAAGACTTTGCAAGTGACACCAACTATTTTATTTTATCAACATCAAAAGACTCTTATGATGCATTGATGAGGTTTTTCAAAGTGATGCATATCATCTCTTCCTCCAAGTCACTTTCACCATCAAGCCTTGTCATATTCCTTAATACAACATCTATCTCTTTTGTTATAGTCTTAAGGAACTACTCTTCTCATTTTAAATCAAACATGCCATCTTTGAGCATCATCAAATGATGCTTGATTGTCAATTGACACTCCTTGGGATTCTTGTGATCATTGAGAACAATAATCCTTTATGCGATCAAAGTATCTATACCCATCTTTTAGACCTCATCCATTTTATGTTATACCTCCTTCCACATCTTGAAATCTATTTCATAGAAAAGCATTTGAAAATCACACTCCCTCTTATTGTCCACTATGTTGTTCAAGCATTTCAATGCCGAGTGGATTATTTCTTCTACCCTAGTGCATAGATATTCTTGCCATTTTTTATTGTTTTTACTCTAGACTTAAAATCATCAATTTGGCCAAAATAAAATGTCTCTATTAATAAGAAAGGACACTTTATAGTAATACTGGTAATTGGAGTTACTACCTTTGGGCTCACTCAGTATCTTATATAAGTTTTGGATCATATCCTAATTCTATGCATTTAACTCTTCCATGGTGGCTTTGTCTTTATCCATCATTTGAGACACCATGTTCACCAAAACCTATGAGTTATGATTTATCTCATTCCTTGATGGCTCCCCCAGACTGTAGCTATATACAATGTAAATATCAAAGGGAGCATCTTTCTTCAAAGCATCTAGTGGGGGAATGGCTACCTCCACATTCCTTTCTCTATGGTAGTGAATGTGGTCCTAGAATGTGTCTTGGATTTCTTAGAGGGTTTGGACTTATATTCCTAAGTGATCTTCACTACATCGATATCCTTAATTATTCTTATAATGTCCTTATTCTATGTGACCTATTCCTCAACCCAAAGAAGGGGTCTAGTCTAAAATCTCATTGATGTACTAGACATAGATGTAGGCCTCAAGATAGTAAAGGGTGGTGTCATCAGATTACTTGATGTAGGAAGTGACATAAGAATTGGTTGTGGACTTAACATTAATTATTTTATTTCTTCATCACTTTACTACTCCTCACCACCCTTGTTTGCTCGAGGTTCCCCTTCTAGGTTTGGCTCGATCTACTCCAAAACTTTAAAATATGGACCAAATTGGTGAGACTCCTTGAGAAAAATTTCAATGGAGATTCCTCATCCTACTGACTAATTGGAAGGTTCTACACCTACTTCATCTACTTTATTTTTCTAAGCCTCAAGTATGGATGAGGCTATTGTGACCTCCTTGTTGCCCTTAAGTAACTCTTCACCAATAATGGCCTATAGACCTTTATTGTGGGTTGGATCATGGACCTTGATGCAAAGAAGGAAACCTTGAGGTACTTAAATTAAATAAACATTACCTAAATCACTCTCCTCAGCACCTTTACTAGACTGGTCTAATTCCTTATTTATTTCTACATGGCTGGGGGTACCCATTTTCAAGTTTGCTCCCCACCTTCATCTATACTCATCTTCTCCTCTAATGCTATACTTGACACCTTTAGAGGGGAAGGGAAAAATTTTGATGCCTCTAGAGCTATTTTTAGTCCTTCTTGTGCAACCACCCCTTTAGGATTAGTGGTTACTTGAGTATCCTGCTCTAACTCCACCTTATCTTTCTCATCATATTTATTCATTTCCTCAAATTCACCCTAATTATCTTGGCCTAGTAGATGGGTGATGACATTCTCAATAAATGTCTTTGTATCTGATGATATCATTTCTTTTTCTTGAGGGGCATAAACTGAGTGGCCACCTCAACTCCAACCTTCAAAACATTTTCAAAAGAGATGGGATCAATTGAGGCCATAAATTTCTCCTTATCACCCTTAATTTTTACTCTTAAAGGACCCTCTTTTGAAAATAAACCAACCATTGAGACCTTCATTAGGGTCTGGGGTCTTTCCCTCAGAGTTCTTTGCCCAGTTCTTACTTATGGAGGAAGGAATGCTCCTTGTTTATTCATCACCTCTGCAATGGGCCTATCTTCATCTGAGTCTTATTCATCACTCATATCTCCCAATCTATAATCATATGAGGATTGATCCGCTTTCCTCTTCATAAGGAGTTATTTAGAAGGTAGGTCTTTGAATACAACCTCCTTCCATTTCTTAGGAATTCCAACTAGATGTTGTTAAGCCCTTTTGACTCTTTTTTGCTTAGGTTTCTATGCCTCTTCCTCACCTTCTCTCTTCCTTAAATAAATCTTTTGGGGAGGGACAATGGTTAGCTATTATACTGGTGGAGTAGGTGGGACAATAATTAGATTAATCACTAGGATGGTTGTTGGGATGGTTAGTACAATTTAGGCTCCTAATGATGTAATGGATATTGGGGTGCCACAGGCTAATGTAACCTCCCCAATATAAATTTTGTCCCAATTTTTAGCTAAATTTATTAACTTTGAGAAGGAAAATCTTGACTTGGACTATGATGTGATTATGGATTCCATACCAATTGGCTTGGTGAAGTTAACATCACCAAACTAATTATTCCCTTTGACCTTCACCATTGGTTGTGGAGCTAATGGAGCACCACTTTATTTTTGGAGGAAACTCTTTAAATCCTAAACTTGTCTAAGTTCATGGAGGTTAGGGGTGTCATAAGTACTGAGATCACCCCCATATTCCTTCAACCACCTAAAGGTTCTTCTCATGATTGTGGTATCCTTCCATGGAATGGAATCATTTTCCTCAGTAGTGAGATCCACCTATGACATGACCTAGGATTCAATATTGGATTGATTATATACTCTAGACAGTGTCCTCGTATCATCTTCCATGTCCTTGGGGATAAGAGTGATATTATAAGCAATAACTTCTTGCATTATTAGTCTCATATAATCTAACTTTCTAATATATTCCTTGATAGTGAAAATAGACCAGATGTCTTCAAAATGTGATTGATATAGAATTACATTGGTCATTATGTTCACCCACCATCTAATATCATAGTTCAGCCTGGGTGGTATCTTGTTAATTATATACTAGCCCATCTCTTACTCTAGTCCCTTAGTTTTGGTAACATAAGGACATGAATAATGTCTAATTTCAACTAGAAATTTGAAAGGGTTATTTAACTTCTTTTCCACTATCATCTCATGTAGGGGCACCATTTACCTACTTAACTCCATCACTGTTAGTCTATCATCCAAGTATCTCAGTAGTTTGTATCGAGATCTCGAGTAGCCACTTACCCTAATATAAGTAAATGATTTGAATTAAAAATACAAGGTGCCATATTTATCAATTATGTCTCTGGCCCCCTTAGACACCCTATTGAGGCTTCTTAGAGGATAGAAGACACTCATCATAGTATTAAAGAAATAATTGTAAAATATGTATAAATTCTTCTTGAATCCATCCAAAGTTATTTTGGGATAAACCTCATATATTTTCATCCCACTAGGATTTTTGGTGAGCCCCTAGAATGTTATATTATGAACCAAGCTATACATCAAGTAGGAGGACATATAAAATATACTTTTGAATTCCTCATTTGAGTGGTTTTCAACATGGAGTTGCATCATCTGTGTATAGATTATCACTTAGAATGGTAGCTCAGTCTAGCTTCTTCCATTTTTCTAACACACAAATTAAAATTATGGACATCCAAGGTTCAAATTTATCTATAGTGGGCATCCCATAAATGATTGAAAGTCACATACAAGGTAAATCCCTTAAATTTTACTAGTTTTAGACTCTTACATATTCTCAAGACATTTTGCTTTTTTTTACTAGCCAGTAGGAGTTGACAATGTCCCATATTGTCTTGTCATTCTTGTCTACATACTCTTGGCACTCCTCTAGAGAGAGTTTGATACTTTTAGGATGGGGAGGAATCCCAAGAATGGTGCTAAGGGCCAAAGGAGTGAAATATTATATAATTTATTGGATTTCATGGATGATAGTCATGGTGTCTAGTTGGTATACTTTGGCACATGCAATCACTAACTCTGGGTATGGGGTAGCCAAGGAGAATGCTACTGTAGGGGTGATATAACTCATTCCAAATTTAGAGATTTCTAGGAGAGGATTTTCATACTATAATACATTTAATAAGGCTATAAAAAATATCCCCTAAACATTTATATCTTTGATTTCATCTAGAATAGAAACAATGTTGCTCTTGATAGATGTTGAAGTAGCTACCATTGTTCCCTAGATTTTTTAGTGAAATAACTTTAACTTGAATGAATTCCTCACTATGATCACCCTTGAAATACCTTCAAACCTCCTCAAAGAACACAACACATGGAGTTAGAAAGCACTTACTAATAATCTGGAGGGTTGTGCATAATTGAAATTGAAGACTTTTGAAGAATTCATCGTAATCACTCTTTCATGATGCACATAGCTAGGGCACACAAATGGATATAAGATGCAAGTAAAATCTCTAAATGTAAAAGGTAAATGTAAATGAAGTAAATTTCCTTAGTTATAATCCTTTGCATTTTGAAATTAGGGTTACCATAAATGCTTGGAAGCTTAATGGCTAATTACCAACTACCTTCTTTAAGTCATTTGAGCTTCTTTTTAACAAAGGAGAGAGAAGGTACAAATGTTTATTTTATAATAGGAAATCCTCCTTATAACAAATGGATTCATATAAGAATTTTTTTTATTCTAGTGCTTTTTGCGCTTTCAAGGATCTTTTACACCTTACCCACCCAAAGGTAAGTGGGGCAATTTTCAAAAAGGGCCCAGAGCTTGAAAAGACCCAAGGATCTACCATATGTCATCACTTCTCTTTTCAAATTTAGTAATTTAGGCCATCGGTTACTCTTTTCACCTTACCAACCAAAATATAAGTGGGGAAATCTCTAAAAAGGGCTTAAGACTAATAAAACCTTGAGGAACCCCCTGTTGTCCAATTTAGATGCTAGCTCAAACTCTTGACCAACTTTCCACTTTTTCACCATCCTTCTTGATATGAGGAAGGGTGAAAGATTATTACAATCCCTAAAAATAGTCTTATGATTCCCTTGAGATAACCATGTATCTTTCATTTGGCTCATCAAGTAATTCCTGACCTTAGTCACTAAAACACATTAAAGGTGCAACATGGCAATTTCACCCGGGGCCCTAGAACATTTCTTCTTTGAGCATAAGGAAGAAAATCAATATATGAAAGAGATATAGATATATTTCTACGTTCTCATAGTGAATCTTCATATCCTAGGCTACTTCATCCAAGGCATTAGTAGTGCTTTTCATGTAAAGGAAAATTATACTCTTTTTGTGAAGGAAAAATCCACTCTTGTCCCCATTTAAAATGTATCTCCTAAGAGATAGATACCTTGAAGGGGAAATTTATTATTGTACATGTTTTCAATGTATCTCATAATATATCCCTTGAAGGTATTACAAAGGCCTTAAAAATATCACCCAATAGTCCTTCTGTGTAAAGGAAAATTCCACTTCTTCCTTGAAGGAAAAATATACTCTTGTACCTAATTGAAAGGTATTTCTTAGGAGATACCTTGAAAGGGGAAATTCACTATTATGTATGTTTGATAGGTATCTCCTAGGATATACCTTAAAGTTATTATAAGGGGCTTCAAAATATAACTTAGTAGTGCCTTTCACTTGGATAAATCCACTCTTAACCTTATTTGAAAATTGTTCAAACTCCAGGAGGTGAGGGAAGACAAATGAGTCAAATCTCATTCGACAATAAGTAGATAAGCGATGGTGCAATAAGAAGTTGTTGAATGTAGGATTTAAACCTAGAGATTTATTTCTCAAATATTAAATGTATCTCTTAGGAGATACCTTGAATGGGAAATCCACTATTGTTCTCACAAGTCATTCAAAACATTTGTTCACACAAAATGTCTGACACAAAAAATCCAAACAAAAAAGTCCAAAGACCCAAAGTCCTGAATAATAATTCCAAAAACCTAGCTTAGGTTTGTGAATTATATAAGGTGGCTATTACGCACACATAAAAAACTACATCAATGAAATCACTAGTACACATATAGAAATATGAATCAACTTAAACTCAACTATCTTAATCAAGATGTTCACCAATCTTGAACTCAACTATATTATTCCCAAGAAGTGATTTTACTAGTTAACATGAGAGGGATTTTCTTGATGATGTCATCCTAATTATTGAATCAGAAAAAAGGATGCACCTTGCATTGTCATGATGTTTTTTTAATGACTACACAAATTTAGATCAATATCTTAGATATTAACACATGCAAGGTAATTATTCCTAGGGCCTTACACATTTGGGGCTCTCCAGGATCACATCACATTATTTTATTTGGCTCTTAATCCCATAACCTATCCATTTCTACACACTTTAAAAATGAAGCTTATTAAAGAAGTCTACAAATTCACAATATGGGTAGGGATTAGGATTGGTTCAAACCAATTTCATGCTCTGATGTCAAGGAAAATGAATACATTTGGAACAAAATGGTCAAAGGTGGATTGTATCCCTTCATAGAATTGATCATTAGGCATGGCATAGGGATTTACAAGGACTTCACTCATGTATGGAAAGATCATGAAGTCCATATGCATGGCTTGAGAATCTTGATCATTGGGGAGCTCATTAGAGAGACTACTAGGATGCATTATTCTGGCATCAAAGCATTTAAGGACAAGAAGAGAAAGGATGAGCTTCTCAGCATTTTCTTCATGAAAGAAAAGAAAAAATGCAAGATTTCATCCCAAAAAGGTTTCATAAGGTTAGAACTACCAAGGAAATGGCCTAAAGTCTACTTATAGATAATGAGGTATATTACCTTAGAAGGAAAACATACTATGATTTTTTTCCATCACTTCTTATTACTCAATCATTTCAAAGGCCACACCATTAGCATTCTATTTTTTCTTCTAAAATCCTTGAAAGATTTGGTAATAAACTTCAATAAGAACCCTTTAGCAAACTTAATTCACCAAGGTCTAATTTTTCTACTAATTAAGAGAGGGGAACCATAGTGGTCCAAAATCATCACTGAGGTGATTGATATCCCTAGTGAGAAGGAAGAAACTGAAGGTGGAGGAATTTTCCATAGAGTCAGCTTTTGATCATGAACTAGAGGAATAGAATGTTGGGGATTCTACCAAATTGATGTAAGAGGAGGCCAGATCATATATGGGGATTCCTACCTATTTCCCTCCATTAACTACCAAAGGCATAGGGGTTCCTGATTATAATGCCAAGGTAGATATCATGAATTCCATTCAAAAGTTACACATGAATATTTCCATCTAGAAACTTCTATGTAATGAAATCATGGGTGAGTTTGAAAAGTTACAAGAGATACTAGGTCATGTGTTAGTAGCCTCTAAATTGGGCAAGGATAATCCAAAATGCACTCCCCAGGAAAAAAATAAACTTAGAGTGGTGGAATGGAGGATGTCAATAGGGATCTCAAGGAGGAAAAAGTAGATATCTAGTCTACTAGCCTCAAACATAAAAGATAGGAAGAAGATAAGGATCAATTCATGGGAAGTTGTAGTAGAAGAAGGAACAACAAAGGCGATAGTACTATGACCATGAATTTGGTGTTTTATTCTAATTTAGAATAGGTGGGATTGCTCTATCTCTTTTTGTTTGGTCTTAGGTTTTTTGGTTGATACTTTATGTAAGTTTGGTCGCATGGGGATTTAGCTACCAAGTTCATCTATTACTCCTTTTTCTCCTTTGTCTTTGTCATGTCTATCTTCTAGGTTTCTTCTATAAAGGGAATGGGCCCCTTTAACCCATATTTTAATCAATCAAATAAAAAAACAATATACATTGAAGGGAATTGTAATACCTTCATGGCTACCTTGAAGGTATCTCCTAAGAGATGCCTTTATGCAAAGAGGAATCATTAAAGGTATTACAAGGCCCTAATATCTTAAAATAATTATAATCATGTGCATTTTTAAGGTATCTACTAGGATACCCATTGAAAGTACTACAAATGCATGTTTGAAAGTCTCTCCTACGAGATACCTAATACCTTATAAACATGCATTATGGTACATTCAAAGGAACTACAAAGCCCTTCAAGTTATCTACTTAGAGATACCTTGAAATAAAATTCCAAACATGTGCATGTTGAAGGAATGTTAGGAAACTATCATGGAAATTATAGGTATAACTTTTGAAATATGAAGCAAAAAAGAATCATAATAGCATGAGGGAATTTACACAATCTTTAATTTTATACACTACAACAAATATAAAGATAAAATAACATGGTGTTAAGAATTTTGGATCATAAATAACATAATACAAGATAAAACAAGCTAAAAAATAGAGTAAACACTATGCACCATGAAAAAAAAACATCAAAATAATATATATCTTTTTACACGGCTCTGTCTCTTCACATTATAGATTTTTGATATACAAAAAGAAAAGAGACATGGCATTATTTTTTCTATCACTTGCCTAACAAGGCTGAAGACATCCAAAAGATACCCTATGCACATGTCTATACTCCATGTCCAACACTTTTATGGACTTAAACTATTATTTCATCCCAAGACATTTCACAAAAGTGGTAGTAATCACTCTAAGTTTTTTTATTTTCCATACTTGCCTACCACCCTTTGTAGTTCTTAAACTACAAAACTTGAACTACACATATACTTACTCGGTAGGTTGTGGCTTCATAGACTGAACCTTTATATGTAGCTCTCTCTTCTACAAAATTACTTGGAGCTCCTATGATGGAATGAACTTAGGTTCATCTATGAAATGTGTAATAGCTGGTTTAACCTATGAGAGTTCATGTTTGCACATTTTCCAATTATCAAGTACTTCCTACACCAAGGTAATCAAGACATGTAGTGGAATCTAAATGAACATCAAATTGTGCACATCTACTTTATATATGATGATAAGGAAGTCTCTAGTATTTGACAGCTTAAGCTAGATACCTAACATAATATCATTTAACCTGTCTACAGTCCTTTAGGCTTGAATTTTCATAAATATGTTACACATTATCTCATTCTACCAGACCTAGAGCTTCTTCATCATGGTATCCCTCACTTCTAATTTTTTTTGAAATGTGTCATTTAGTATTTCCCTTGTATCCATTCAATCATTCACTACAAATTTATCTTTATCTACCATTACGAACTTTGGTTTGGCAGAATCCAAGGATTTGTTAAGATGATGCCTCTAATCAAGCATTCCATGCACAATCTGTTTAGCCTGATGCACAACTATATCTAAGAATTGTACATATTCCATTAAAAGTTCATAAATTCCTTTTGTCTCAATGTAGGTAGCCTATCCTTGGGTACATATTTAATGTGTGCTCACCCAATCCTTTGTTAGTTGAGTCAGTAATGCAGTGAGTTGTTTGTCCTTAAACATTACTTGATCACCAAGAATTTGCACAATTATAGCAGGAAAATATCTATTGATGAGATGCCTAGCCTTATAAATTTGATTTTTTGCTTTTACTTTCTCCTCATTTAGACAAAAAACCATCTATTACAAGTCCAAGGCCTTTATCACATTGTATTTTTGGAATGTATCTACCTCTTCAATTTCCTTGGATAATGACAACTACAAAACATCTAAAGACATATCCATGGAAGTGGAAACAAGCATGGTGAGTTTAATTTATATAATGGTATTTTGGGATGCCTCCATTAAATATACATCATCTATTTTCATATCAGACTATGAGTGTTCCAAAGATTCAAATTTGATAACTGTGATACCTCTGTACACAAAAAACTTTCTTGACTCGGTCAGAGGGACAAGTTTATCCTTTTGTCTCATCATGCACCTAGACTACACCTAATGGGTACTACTTGTTATGGTTACCTCTTTGCAATATAACAAATGTTTGATTACGATGGTTTAAGGACTCACCTAATGAAGACTACATTTTTTGTGCATTAGTGGCCATATCAGGCTCCCTTCCTTTGGTAGATCTACAAACTATGCAGATGATGAACCAGATTTTGGATCTTTTTCAAAAAAATTGTCATAATTTTGCATTGAATTTCTTCTTGACCTATAGTATCCATAATAATAGTAGGATGGGGTTACATAATATCAACCAAACTATCATTGCTTACCTTATTCTACACTTGGCAAGTGTGCACTAATTTTTAAAAAGAGAACTCCTCCTCCTCCTTATCATAATAATTTTGAATGATGTATTCGATCATGCATTGAATAACTTCCTATTCATCAACCCACAAAATTGTGAGATCATACTACTAATCTATCATTGGCACATGTGGGTTCTCCAACTAAGACTTGATTTGCCTTGATGTCTTCAATCATGCATTGAATAACTTCATATTTATCAACCCATAATATTGTGAGATCATAATCCTAAGTTATCCTTAGCACATATGGGTTGTATAAGTAAGACTTGATTTACCTTGATCTCTAAGGAGTTGTATACTACTGGGGTGAGGCATGTGGTTACATAGTTGGTTGGAGTTGTTCTTACTCTTGCTGGCCTTGTGTGACTAGGGCTCTCTACCTCCATATTTTAGCTTGTGTTTTAACCATTATGAAAAAGGGAATTAGAATTATAGTTATCATGGCCAACTCATGCACCTTTATTTGAATACCATTTTACAACTTGGTTATCAATACATGTTACCCCAAATATTGCATGACATCTTATGGAATTGAAGGTTGCAACTTGATTAAAGTTAGAGCCTCCATCCACCATGTTTTAAACTACCCTAGTTGCTCATAGTATTTCCCTATCTTAGTCCAAGTGATGCTTGAAAGGGTAGTAGTAGACCAAAAGTTTGTAGTAACATCAACTTGGCCTAGCAAGGACTTTTATTGGGTGAAGTATAACAATAAAACCAGAAATTGATATTGAAACTTTTGTGAACTACTTGAAAGTACCTTCTTGATATTGGTGATAAGATTAGATGTGAGAAACTCAAGCCAATTGAAGTTCTCATTCTATTGTATCATGTGATACATAATGTCAATTACTCCTTTTGTTGCTTGTTTGGCCTACTTCGTTGCCTACCAAAACCTCTTTGTAATGCACTCTACCAGAATGCACATTGTAACATCCTCAATGGAATCAATTGGGGTTCATTTACCCACCCTAGTGGGAAACTTGTCTTGAACATATGGATGCATTGGTAGTGTAGTGGACTTGCATCACAATAATAATTTTCCATAATTAGAGAGGCTTGTGGCTCTCTTCATGGTCTACGCATTGACCCAAATAGTGATATCTCTAGAAAAATGAATAGCCCCTTAGTTGTATCTGCTTGATAAGGTATGAATCACCTCATCTAGTTATTTAAATGTAGGTAACTTGATTAGCCTCTCTACATCAAAATCTTGAAGTGGATGTTGAAGTGTAAGAGCTCCTGCTTGTGCACTCAGTTGTGTTGATAGGGTAAAGAGAGTAACTTCAACCATTTTCACAAAGTTAAAGGGATCTAGGTCATTAAATCTAATTTACTAAATACCCACCCCAATCCCCATTTCTACATTCTTTGTAGCTATGAGCAGCATCAACAACTTAATCCTATCCATGACTAAACTTGTAATCTGCATTATTTGATTGATTTATTCTACCAAAATCTAGGTATCAATTTTTATGTATGGGAGTATATTGAGAGCAAATAGTAGAATATTCTTTCTCACCAAACTCTATAATGTTTTTGCATTGTTCCTCTACTTTATTTTATGTATTTTGGCATCTAATTTTCTCTTGCCAACCTCTTTAAATGCATTGACTACCTGCATATGAGCACTCTTCCTCATCTTTAATATTTTGGATTTAATGGTGACTTTATTTGTCTCACAAATCTTGAAATTATCTCATATCCTGTCATATCCCAACTTGATCTACCTTGAACAAGATGAAATATTTCCAAATGCCATGTCATTAATGGTTTTGCATGATCATTTTTAGTCCATCTGCTATACCTATCTTGTCACCACCACTTTCTTGGACTTAATTTGAGATTGATGTACTTTTTTTACTAGATTTCTCCTTAATCTCCTTTCTTAAACAAAGTATAAATAATGATATTTTACATTTTGGAATAAATTATTAAATACATTTAATAATTTATATTATGCATAGCCATAAGAGCCTCTTGCATTCTACAAGTGCATAGTAACATATGCAACCATAGATGGAACAAGAGTCATTGGCCAAGGACCAAAAAATCTAGTAGTTGAAGAATGACCTCACTGCCCACTCCTAGACTATAGGTATCATATTTGGGAAAGAATAAATAATTTGGCCACAATCTTGAATCTAGTGCTTGGGTTCATTATGGACTCATATCAACTAAGCACACATGTGAGTGTGGCCACAAACTTGAATTCTCAATACCTTCCACTGATGACACATGTCATCATGGTGCACCTCAAGAAAGGAGTTCTTATTTAAAGAAAAGGCATGTCATTGGCCTAGGGAAGTGGGCCCCATTTTTGACAAAAATATCAAAGGTAGTTTAGAGGGAGAAACATGTCACCACAATGCTTCTTACATATCCCTGATATTTCATACATGAAGTTCCATTTGTCAGTCTCTCGGTGAACGAGATGGAGACACTTGGCATAATCATGGAGAATCACTCACCCAGTGAACTTGAAATATTTTTTGAGTGTTGAAATGTCATAGGTTTGTGGGTGTATGCCACATACCCTTAAGCTTAATGTCATGGGTACCCTTGAAGGTATTACCCAGTACTGCCTCCAAACCTTGAAGGGTTATCATATGCATGTTTGAATGGTATCTTCTAAGAGATACATTCAAGCTTTTAGGTCCATAATAGAGGTTAAAATCAAATACAATATCCAAAAATATAAGAAGCTAATCATTTTCCATAATTTCACTTAAAACTCCCATGGCTCATTATCATTTTGTATTTTAATAAAATACATGGTTGAATATTGACTTAATTAGCTATTTTTCTCTACATGGATATTCCACTCTGATGCATGTTTGAAATGTATCTCCTAGGAGATACCTTCAAATTAGGATGAAGAAAGAATTGAAGTATGTAGTGTATAATATTAAAAGCTATTATTTTATTAGATTAACATAAATTGTGTCGTTAAAAAAATGTTATACATTATCTTTTTAACATTTTTAGGTTTTAACATATCTCCATGCTTATGTTTTGGTATAAATATAGATTTATCTCCTATATATAGGTATAAATTGGAATGATTTTATAAATAAATTAATTAACAAATTTTATCATGTCTTTTGCAAATGTCTACCTAAAAAATCATACATCAATGGGTTTCGAATGTGGAGACTATGATTTTCTCATAAATAATGGTAAGGTCATTGGTGAAGGAAGAATACACAAAGTGGTAGGTCCAAATGTTGAATCTCTAGAACCCATAAATCTCACTCCACATATCACAATGAGAAAATACCTATTGGATGTGTAAGTGTTAATGTGACTAAAGATTTTGATCCAACTTTACCACTTCCATTTCTTGTAGCTTTTATGGATAATTTGGGGGATATTGTTGATAGTTTTAATATATAGAGCACAAGAATGACGCAACACACCACAAACAAGCTTTGTATAGATAATGAAATTGAGTAAAGTCAAAACCATTGCAACAAGAAAACCCTTGCTTGGATTCATTTGTTCGATATATCGATGATCTTACCACATTTCAAATCCTAAGAAAAAAATTTGTTGGGAAAAGGGTACATTTTTTGCACAAATGTATAGCTCTTGTAAATGATGAAAAAATTGCTTTTGGTTATGGTGAATTTGCACAACCAGGGGAGATTTTTGGTTGCATTCCTATCCCAATGTTAGAAAATGAATTGGTAATTTACATAAGGCATGTTATACAACATTGTGAAACTTTTAGTATAGAGGCAATTGAAACATCTATCATTAGATGGCTTTTCAATAAAATAGTGGACACTAAGACTTATAGAGGAATCAATTTAACATACATGACACCAAAGGAGAAAGAAATTTGAAATATTTGGGATGTAGTGGATACTAAAGTCATTCCTTGCCTGATATTCCTAGTGCAAAGGCATCTAAAAAATTAGCTCATTCCTAAAGTACTCAAGACAAAAAATAATTTAGCTAAACAATTTACTCAACCAAGTGGAGTTTAATAAAAGCATAGATAGTGAGATTAAAACAATGTATGTAGATAAATGTTGCACTAAAAAATGTTTTTAGTCGAGATTGTCATTTGAGATTCTAAAATATACAAAGATGAAGTTTCTTAATTACATCACAACAGATATGAGGCAACATGTTTTGGATGCCCTTTTTGCCAGTTTATATAAGAAAAATAAAAACAAAACTAACATTGGTTTTTAGGGTACATAGATCTATTTATAAGCTTGGCTTAAAATATATGGATTGAAGAGAAGTAACTTTTTTGACATTCAACATTGTCACAAAAATGGGGAATGAAATGCATTCCATGCAAGGAGATTTCGATAAAAGCCACAAAAGAAGACAATGGAAGCTAAAGATTTATTGGATCAATTGGTGGATGATTTTATAGATGTTTCTCCATGACTAACATGCTAGGTAGATATAAACAACTCATTAGAAAATGTTCATCATCTTCCATTATCTTTCACTCAAGAATTTATGAGGTGCCACATCAATGCACAACTAGTAAATATGGAATATGAGCCAATATCCCAACCAAAATTTAATAACATGTGGAGAACTAATTTTCATTATGTGACCATTGCCATGTCTGATGACTTTGCTAGGTGTAAAACATGCATCTTATTGACTCAACAAAAATGCTCTAGGTCCCTTTCTAGAGATCAAGAAGAGTGTATCAATCAAGAATTCATGATGCACTAAAATTAGATACTTTTTTTAATACAAATGTATTACAAACATAAATTAATGTTAGAGCAATACCTTGAAGAATGCCTCAGTGTCATTCATGACAAGGTGGAATGTTAAAAAACATTTGTGCTAAGGATAGAGATAAAAATCAAACCAATTATCGATAGAATATTAGAGTTGTCAATGGTAGGGATTATAACAAATGGTCATGGTGCAGGTGGATATGGGCAATTTTTTTACCATATATTCTTGGAGGGTATAACTTTAATATCACCTCATTGAATAAGTACTTCAGGGATATGGAAATAATAGTGCCAGATACTTATGAATCTTTACTATACAAACTTGGATCTTAAAAATATCCATTGTATGATGCACTTTTGTCTAAAAACTACTACCCTGAATGTAATAAATACAAAGAAGAAGCACAATCAATTGGTTCCTTTAAGAAACTTACTTCTAAGCTATACCTTCGACTAGACAACTATTGTGGGGATAATAATAATAGGCACTTCCATCCATAATTATATTTTAAAAATGTCGAACCTTATATGGAACTAATGTTACATTTACAAATTCACAAAATCATGTCTTTTGTATAGGTATGTGTTGTAATATTTATCTCTCCTTGTTTACTAAGGTGTTTTCCTCAATGTCAAGGTCAGATTTTTTCCTGTAGGACATACCCATGAGGACATCGACAACACATTTGGAAACTTGTCTGAATGTATAAAGAGGAAAAATGTATGAAGTGTGGTAGAGATGATGGACATTTATATGATGTGTGAAAATACAAAAAAATTCACATCATATTTGATTGAAGAGGTAGTGGATTTCAAAGAGTATGTTAATAGTTACCAACTGAATGGAAGAAATGAAATAGCAAGATTGACAAAATGTCAATACTTTCTTCTATGCATGGAGCAAGGTTAGCCCATTATGCATTATAAAAAATATATAAGAGATAGAAATTGGTCCCCCTTGATTATATTATGGGGAACAAAATAAAATGGTGAGCCAAATGTTCTAGAAGGTAATTCGATAAAAATATATTTCAAAGACTTGAAAAATAGGGAAATGTCTCAAGATTCCATTGTTGCTAAAGAATCAGATAGAAGTAGAAAAAGAGTGAAAAATAAATTAAATATAATTTTAATAATTATGTACATCAATTCAATGAACTTGGTTTGATTGGAAATAGTAAGTGCAAGGATCTAGCATATTACTTCCAAAGCATCCATGACATAATGAAAGAAGACATGTTCCTTTTTGAAGTTGAGTGCACAAGAGATTTTTGGCCTAGAAATCATCATGACATACCCTTGCATAGATATCTACAAAAAAGGTTCATGATAGCACCCTTGATTTTAGAGTGGCATCTACAGATACATATGTTGGTCCAAGAAGCAAAAGAATAAGAATTGTATTTGATCCAACTCAAAATGTGCAAAATGGAGATATGTTATTTATTAGACTTGATGATTCTATAGGAGTGAACTACATAGTATGGGTTGATAGAGATAAAATCAATATTGAGATACTACAAACAAATGGGGATATATAATAAAGGGTCAATGTATCTTGGTTCATCCCAGTTCATGCAAGGAAAAAAGATGCAAAAGAAGCAAATATTTAATCAGGTTGCTTGCACAAGAAATGAAATCTAAACCCAACTGACACATCTTTACCATCCATACTCATAGATAGTATCATCTAATATTGGAAACAAAATAAAAATTGGAGAGGTAATACACTTATTCTCACTAATTTTTTGAAAGGCATTATAATAAACTATTTGAATGCATCATCCCACTAAGCACTAACAAAAATAGTGATCAAAGGATTGGGAAATTTGAAATGGTGTTTCCTTAATTTAGGAATGAGAAATATGAATGTTTTTTTTTAAATTTAGTCCATTTTCTTAGAATGTATAATGTTTTATTATTTTATTTATTTATATTTATTTCTAGTGGCACTTCACATTTTGGGTCTTAGGAAATACACTTTGACATTTGAGTTTTATATTTTCTACTATGATAATTCAATATTTTGGTAACTATGTATCTATTTAATAAAATTTTATTGTTGGAATTTAACTTTGCATCCTTCAAAATGGTCTTTGAAAAAAGGTCTTTGTAATTTGCACATCTAAGAATTTTGTACACTGCAACTTTTGTGTTTTGTAAAATATAATTCAGCATTTTTGTGTTTACACCTCAGAATGTGCATCATTTCAGAATTTGTGTATAACAAATATTATTTGGATTTTCATGTGTCACCTGATATTGTGAGATATAATATGATATAAACTTTGAAAATTGTGAGGACATCACTTAAATCAAATTAAATAAATAGTTCATGATTCAATTAATCGATGACAAGTGGCATCTTAATCATCCCAGGTGTTCTAAATCACATATCAATTGAGCACACAATTGATGTATGAATTATGTTTCATTAATAAATATACCACCAATTCTTATAATATATGTAAATGCATGGTTTGTGAACTAGTTTGAATGGTCACATAATTTGGAATTTTTACAAATATATTATATAGATGTGATTTATTTGTTATAAGTCCAAGTAATTCTTGATGAAGTCTAATTTATTTATGATAGTTTTTAAATACTAATAAATAAATTATTTATGATTATTTTAAATAATTTGGACTTATCACAAATACATTAGATAGATATGAGTTATTTATAATGAGTCCAACTTAATCTCGATATATTCCAATTTAATCTAGATACAATCTAATTTATTTTCGATAGTTTTTGAAAATTTGGATTGTTGATAAGTCCAAATTATATGAAATAGTCCTTTTTATCTATATTTATCATATTCTCAAATTTAGAGCCTTATAATGTGTAGTCATATAAAATGTCATTTAGTGAAATGAGTGTCACCTAAGATCACCTTATCCTTAGCTTTGCCCTAGACCTAAAATGTTTGCATTAACTGATCAACCTTCCAAAAAGAAAAGGTGGGGTACAAATAGAAAAAATTAGGGAAACATGAGGAAGCCCTTAATTTTCTTAATTTAATAATTACATTGAAATATAATTATTTTATGGACCCTTTATAACTACCCTAATGAAGCTTAAATAACATAAAATGGCCATATGACTGTGTAGGCAAAACCCAATGGGAAAAATTACTATACTAACACCCCCCCCTTAAGCATAGCTTAGGTGAGATAAGAATTGGGTCTTGGCATTGAAATCTTGATGAGGTACCAAGGTACATAATGATGAAGCTCCATAGGATGATGAAGAAGGTTGAGTAGCACTAACCCCAATGAGAGCTTGCAAATGAGAAAATTTACTCTCTATGAGTGTCTTGGTTAGAATATTTACAATTTGCTTTGATGTTAGATAGTACTAAATATCAATGATTTGCTTTTTGATAAGCTCCCTGATGAAGTGCATGTGAATCTCTATGTGCTTGGTCCTTTGATGGAGAACCAGATTCCTGTAAATTTTGATAGTGCTTTAATTATCATAGTAGATTATTGTTGGCTTATGAAACTAGATACCAAACTTAGTGAGAATCCCTAAAATCTAGATTGCTTCTTTGGTGACATTGATAGCCCCTTTATATTATACCTTTGTAAATGATAAGGTAATTACATGTTGCTTCTTGCTTGACTAGCTTATTGGACCCAAACTAAGTGAAAAACTATATCCAAAAGTGGACTTTTGACTCTAAATATATCCAACCCAATATGAATCTATGTATCCAATCAAATCAACCTCTATTCTTACTCTATAGTGTATCCCATAGTTGTGTGAACCCTAATTTTAGTGAAGAATTTACTTTGTTGCTTTCTAGTAAAACTCATGTGGCTCTTGCATATACTGGGAGACTAACCTAACTGCATAGGATATGTTAGGTCTAGTGTGTGTGAGATAGATAAGACTGCCCATGAGTTTTTTATATGGAGTTACATCAATGAGTGGTGTAGGAAAATTAGCTTCAAGATTCACACTAGATAAGAAGGGAATATCATTTGGCTTATAATCAACCATGTTAAACCTCATAATAAAATCAAGAGAATACTTGGATTGCGATAAAGTTATCCTAGGATCTGACTAAATGATTTCAATCCCAAGAAAGTAATTCAGCAATCCCATGTATGTCATTGAAAATCTATCTAAAAGTGAAATTTTCACTACTAAGATGGATGCTTTTGAGCTCACTATAATTAGTAAGTCATCCACATAGAGAACTAGGATCAATAGAGAGTCATCCTACCATAATATGTAGGCATTTGGATCTGAGTGGCATATGGTAAACTTGACTATGAGGAGAAAGGAGTCCATCTTGGCATACCATGCCCTAGAGGCCTATTTGAGTTTGTAGATAGATTTATTAAGTCTAAAAACTAAGGAGGTATCTTCCATAAAACATTATGGTTTCTCCATATATATCTCTTCTTTGAGGTCACCATGTAGAAAATCACTCTTTTTGTCCATTTGGTGAACATCCCATTGATGTGTGGCTGCAATGGCTAAATTGAGTCTTATAGATGTCATCTTGGCTATAAGAGCAAATATCTTAGTGTAGTATATAATAAGCACCTGAGAAAACCCATTTGCAACTAGACAAGCTTTGTAATTATCAATTGACCCATCTACACCATACTTGGTCTAATAAACCCATTTGTAATGAACCATTTTTCTTCCTTTGGGAAAAGGGACCAAGTCCCATGATTTGTTCCTAATTAGGGAACTTTACTCTTCCTACATAGCAGAATCCCATTATAGAATGCTAGATGCCTCATGAAAGGTATGTAGATCTGAGGGAATGGCCAAGTAGGCATGTGAAGTCCCCTAAAACTATGAACATATCCACCTTGTATCTGATGGATTTCCAACCCATTTCCCAACACTTTGAAGTGTCTATCTACCCCAAGTGGGACCAAAATTTTATGAGATTAGAGAATTAAGAGGTGAGTCCTCATCATCTATAATGTGAGTGTGAGATGGAGGAAGAGAATCCTCATCACTGCTCTCATTGCTTGAAATTAAAGAAGAAGAAGAGTCATCCTCATCATCAAGAGGATCTTGAGGTGGATCTACATCACTATTAGAAATAAAAGCAATGCCCAATGAGACTTTTGAAGAGTTTGAAGTGCTAGGATTGTGTTCAAGTGGGCCCTCACAAAACTTGACACTCCTTTTAATGAATAACTCATGAGTTTTAGAATGGAGAAGCTTATATCCCTTAACACCCTCTGCATACCCCACAAAGATACAAGACTAACTATAAGGGTCCATTTCCTTGAATTTTTTCTTTAGAACACAAGCCATTAGTGGTGATCCAAACACTTAAAAGTGTTCTACTATAGGCTTGTGACTATCCCAAGCTTCAAAAGGAGTGATTCCCTTCAAGGCTCTATGTAGAGCTTGGTTTTGAATGTAACATGTATAGTTGATTGCTTCAGCCGAACACTAAGGAGTAAAAGACTTTGATTGAATCATGAAATTTGACATTTCCTTCAAGGTATAGTTCTTGCATTCAACCACACCATTGTACTAAAGAATATTTGGAACTATGTGCTGTATTTGAATCCCCTCTGAGGTGCAAAACTGCTCAAACCTATTATTGACATACTCCTTTCCATTGTCAGTCCTTAAGATTTTAATGGAACATCATGAATACTTTTCACAAGTGCCTTGAAGTCCTTAAAGTGATCAAAGACCTTAGACTTCTTTTTGAGTAAAAAAACCCAAGTGTACCTCAAAAATTCATCGATGAATGTGAGCATGTATCTTGTCTTATTGAATGAAGGTTTTGAAAATGGACCTTCTAAGTCACTATGGACTATGTCTAGCTTCTGTTTAGATCTCCTTGCTTTGCCCTTGTCATATTTCTCTTTTTAATGCTTACCAAGAATGCATCCATTACATAGGCCATTTGATAATTTGACTTTAGGTAGCCCTAAAACCATGTCTTGATGACTAAGTTGCTCTAGGTAACAATAGTTTAAATGGCCAAACCATTCATGCCATAGTTTGCTTACTCCATATGTGTGAATAAATAGTATAGCTAAGGGTTGATCTGGGGAAAAATGTGAGAAGGTATATAGCTTGGACTAATTATTGGCCTTCCAATAAGCCACTATGATGTCACTATATAGCTCCTTGATGACCACTAAATCAGGTGTGAACTTAACTCACTTCCTGAACCTATGTGAGTGATTTGATATACTGATAGAAAATTAGTGGATAGTGAAGGAACACATAGAACATCATTGAAGGTCCCATCACTTACTTATACCGATCCTTTACCATTGAATTCTACCAAAGTGTAATCACCTATTAGAATTGAAGGCATAGAACGAGGCTCTATTTCTATAAATAGATCCTATGAGGAGGCCATGTGATAGGAAGCACCTGAGTTAATAACCCAAGTCAAAGGCTGAGAAGTTACTACAACAAGTGACTTACCCTTTTTTTATCTTTACCCTTTATATAATCTTATGCAAACATGTTCTAAGTTGAATACTTGGGAACACTGATGTTGTTCTTCTCAAGCATCTTAGTCAAGGTGTCAATTGTATTTTTCATGTGCTAAGATTCATCATATCTAATTTTCTTGAAAAATTTGCATTTGAGTTTCTGCTTATTAGGTTTCCCAATTAAAGAGGACTCATTTGGCAATGTCTTTGGCTTGGCATCTAATTTTTTATTCTTTTTGTGTTCATGATTAGGTTTAAACTATTTCTTCTCTTATTTGTCATTGTTAGAAGGCTTCTTCTTATCCTGATTGATAATCAAGGCATGTGATTTTGAAGAATTTAGTGCACCCAATTAAACCAACTTATCTTGTTATTGAGTCAGATTGGCAACAAACTCATCAAATGATGGCATTTTCCAAGTGGGTCCAAGTGCACGTTTGACAGCTAAAATATAGAGATGAAAACTAAATAGTCATGACCCAATTTTTAAGGCATAGATGAAATCAATTGGTCATCTATTTTTCAATGCCACATTGTTTCAACTACAGTCTCAATGATTTAAACTTTGTAAAGAAGTCTTCTAGGGTGTCATAGTCAGTTGGGTTCAATGTGATGAGCACATTCTCTATTTCATGACCCCTCATGATATCTTACACTCCAAAAATCTTGTCTAGAATGGTCCGGACTTCATTGGGAGTTTTTGTAGATTCAATATGAAATAGAAGGTTAGGATACATTTACAGGCATATGAACCCATAGGCCTCATCACATCTATTGCACCACTTAACCTTTTCTACATCTGTTGAAGTCTTAGTTTCCTCACCCATAGTGATATGATAGAGTCCTTTACCTCTCAAGGTGAGCTAAATTTTATAATTTCATTCAAGATAATTAAATGGTGTGAGTGGTTCAATTTTTATATCCATTAGTGCAAATTAGAATGAGACAAATTTGTAGAATTGAAATGAAAGCAAAGAATAAAAAGCACGTAGTACAAGTGCCCCCTAAACTATCAATAATACTCCCTTGAAGTTACAATGCACACATGCTCATTCTTGGATGTCAATCATAGCCGATAATGCATCTATGATTAATTAGTGTTAGAAAGTATGACAGGGATGTCGGGCATAGCCGATAATGCATCCAAGAGGAAAGGTACAAAGGTTTGAAGAGAGTTTAAAGCTATTAAACCATGTGAAAAATGGATGTTATTAAAGTCTTAAAATTTTCACCAATGTGTATCTCTTGAAAAAATATGCACTTTAAAAAAAAGTGGCACCCAAAAAAGAGCTACGGATTGACAGTTATAGCACTTACAAGCTCTTACTCCAACATATTCCTAGAGACTTGTAATTTTTCATCCAAAAATTCAAAAATGGAAAAAAAATTAATCTATTTTTTCATTACCTTTCACTTTAAATTTTATTCCCTCTTTAACATCACACAAGTTTCCAACACTACTTTAATTTAGGTTCTTGCAATGAACAAGAAGTACTTGACCCTGGAAAACCTGAATAGGTCTTCCTAGTGCATTTTGGGTTTTTGTAGCTGCATTAATTTACTAAATAAGTAAGAAATAATTACCCCTAAAAAACACAAATAGGTCTTCTTAGTGAATTTTGGGTTTCTTGACTTTCTTTACTACTACTAGGGATTAGTAGTGACCCTTCTAAACCCTAATTACTTCGAAGTAGTTGAGGTTGAGAAGCTCGATTACTTCTTGTAGTGTATTTTAGCTTTTTTAGAATAATTTACTTAACTTCATGATTTTTAAGTAAATTAATTCCAAAAACCTGATTTGGTCTATGAACAAGCTATCGGGGTTGAGAATATTGATTAATTCCTAGTTGTTGATATTGAGAAACCTAATTACTTCTTCCAATGTAATTTGTGTTTTTCGAACTAATTTATTTAACTTCATGAATTTTAAGTAATGAAAAAATCCAAAATGGGTCTTGCAATAAATTTTTAGCACTTTTAAAACCTAATTTGGTATGGAATCAAGTAATGGCCCTCTGAAAACCTAAATTGGTCTATGGTGTTCGACTAGATGGAAGAAATTGATTTCTAGGAAAATCCATGAACTTTCTCAAAAATATTAAAAAAACCCATTTTAGATCTCAAAAAACCTAAAAAATATATGCAAATTGATTTTTCATCACAGGCATTTTGACATGAGTTTATAAGTAGATTAAGAAAACACCTCTAAGGTCAAAAATGGTGGCCAAAATAGAAGAAAACCCAGTAATGATGAATGCAAGAGGATCTTACTAGGGAGTCTAATGCATGAGGCTATCAAGAAGCACCTGATACCATGAGAAAGTGTGCCAATATATCTAAACATATTTCACACAATCAATTTGAATCCTGTGAGGTAGTGTGAGAGCCCTAAAAACATGCAATTCCAAGAAAAAGAAAATGTTTGCATTAACTGATCAACCTTCCAAAAAAGAAAAGTGGCGTACATATAGAGAAAATTAGGGAAACATGAGGACACCCCTAATTATCTTAATTAAATAATTACATTTAAATTTAATTATTCAATGGACCCTTTATAACTAACCTAAGGAAGCTTAAACAACATAAAATGGCCATACGACTATGTAGGCAAAACCCGATGGGAAAAAGCACTACACTAATAGATCCAAATTCAAGGTATTATTATGTAGGAAACACTCAACACATGGGGTGTTGAGGTCATGTCCAGCCTACTTTTCTAATACCATTATTTTTCTATTTGTGCTCCTTAAATACCCTAACAAACACATAGGCCTAGGGTTTAATATTGAAATCAATAAAAATAGGGAACAAATAATGAACCAAAATCTGTGCACATATGCATAGACTCCCTAGAACCAGGTGAAGGTACACCTAAAATTTCATTGTTCCTACTTTAAAAATGACACTACCATGGCACAGAGGACATTAGCATAATGGATTACTATCTGTAGGACCACACTATTGTCTTGGAGGGTTTATGACTCCTGATTCCTATTCATAATAACCTACATAGTCCTTGTACCAATCATCAACCTGTCATTCATTTGTCTCAGTCAATTTCTAGCTAAGTACATCTCTTATATTTCATATTCTATTTATATAATAATTAGATAGATCAATTATTGTACAAATTAGATTCTTTTTATATTTCTATATTTATTCCCTGATTTATTATTCCATAACTTTAGCAACTTAGAGTTTTACATTTCATAAATCCCTTAATATTTAAATCATTTAATGAACCTAAATTAATTTAAATACCATACAAACCCTAGCCAGAAATGATCATAATGTTTGTATCCTCTTATTTTCTATGCTCCATAATTAATTTCAAAATCTCATATATATGGGGGTAACTCAGATTCTATGAAAACCTATTACAATTAGACCAATCTAACTAGTGGCACCACTTCTTGCGGTTACTACACATCCCTCCTCTTTTGATGTACAATTCCTTTGATAGAATATCAATTACATGTAGTCTAAGGTGTTACATCTTTATCAAGGTGCTACTATACCATATTATGCCTTGGATTCTCATATAATCCTACATAAACCTTTGTCACAACATATAGTGGCAACTCCTTTACCCTCCAGCTTTGTATTACCCAAGCTTAATATGTATGATGGCAAGGGGGACCCAGAGCATCATCTATATGATTTTCACACAACATGTTTGGTTTACATGTCTAATGATTGGATCCTAAGTTAGCTCATAGTTTAAAGGATTATCCATTATAATGGCCCTATGATATTTATAATTAGTCCATCACAACATTTAATCCACTAAAAGATATGTTTTTAGCATACTTTTCAATCAATATCAATGATAGGGTTTCATACTCTCAAGTTTCAAAACTCAAGAAAAAATCCAATGAACTAATAGTTGAATATATCTTGTGATATAAAACTATATTAACAAAGATGACTATCCCCATGACAGATAGAGAACTCCAAGATTTATTTAAGAAGATTTTATTATTAGAATTACATGAAGCTATATTATTTAAAACATTTGCATCATTCATAGGTCTATGCCATATAATGAAAGAAGGGGAAGTCAAACATATCTCCATGGACAAATTAAAGTACACAACTAGATCAAATTCAATTAACAAGAGTTTCAATAAGCCCCCATATAAGGTGAGAGCCACTAAAAATAAGAATGACTAAAAGATAATAGTTAATGTAGCCTCAGAGCTAGTTTATCTCATGGTTTTATCAACTCCTCCAATGAGACCTTTCACAAATATTCTTGAATCTCCAACACATGTTCTTCAACAAATCTTGGAATGCAACATCATAGCTCTCCATATCATCAAAGAGGTTGATATGACTAGGCATATTCCAAATACATATGATGCCAATGCATTTTAAGATTATCATAAGGCACCAAGACATACTAAAAACAAATGCATTAGTTTATGACATAAAATATAGGACTTGATAGATGGTAATATCATTGATTTGAGATATCTTATAGAGACACCTAGAGCATAACCAATATAATCAAAATCATTTTAAATATTTTTATATCTATTTCCAAATCATACAACTATTGAGATAATAATCACTTTAGGGATTCATTATACTTATCATGCACACCCACCACTAGCATCTTATCATACTCATGTGATGGACACACACCCTCTAAATAATATCATTGATGTGAATCATACTACAATATCAACTAGACCTATCAAATTTTTTAAATTAAGAGATCATCAATGATGAATCAAATTTATATGCACTCTTTCTATGATCTTAGATTGATCATCATCATATCTAGAGTGTCATGGTTGACAATAGGTTAAGAATTAACATGTGTACTATTACACTTCTACAACACTTAGGTTATTTCAAGTAAGATATTTCTCAAATAGATAAAGTTATTTGTGGCTTTAGTGGCCATGTTCAAAGCTCCATCAGGGAGATATTATCCATTATAAGTTTATCCCACACACATGGATACTAATTTTTAGTGGTACCTAGTGCTGGCACATTTGACATGTTATTGGGTAGGCCTTGGATAAAATAAATTTGAGCCATTCCATCCACTATATAAATATGTCTTAAATATATACATGATAATAAGGTGATTATAGATGAGGGCATTCTATATGAGTATTCCTTACCTATTCCACATCCAATTACACAACATTCACCAGCCACAACTCCACACATAGCTTCCAGTAGCACACCTCTGATATCAATTGATCCACCAGTGCAAGTAAGGTATATATACACATAATATTTTCAAACTTTATAAATTACTAATGCTTTATCTCTTACATTAAACTATCAAATCTAAATATCTATGAGTACATGCCTTAAAAGGTTCACCAAGAAAGGGGTGGGTGGACCATTGTTTCTTCATGTGATTATTATCCCCCATACCACCACTTGGTATCTACATAACCAAATTTTATATACGTCCATAAGATTTTCATCCTCTCTTACAAACTCCTCAAAATAATTCATTGCATTAATTAGCCCCTACCTAAGCGTAAAACCTTTTTTTTCATTTACCAAATAATACCATCTTGGGTCGACCTTGTATTGAAATTGATATTTGCATGTTATGGGTCTTGGTTGACCTTGGCCAACCTAGAATGTGATCTAAATTTTTTTTATCAATTAAAAATACAAATTCTAATTGGGCTAACCATGTTGGCTAAACTTTTAGAAAGGTTTATATTTATATTTAACTTTTTATACACATCCATTTCTTCCATTTATTAAGAAGAGAAGAATAAGAATATTATGTTATGCATCTACTTATCCACCATTCTACTTGAGAAACATCGCCTAAGGTTTCAATACTTTATTTGGAGATACATATATTGTCTTATGGAGAATTTTTTTAGATACATAAAGAATTTGTGTAGCCTAGATCTGACTTATCCTTGTTATCCTTACATACCACAACAACCTCTTTTGAAGAACCTAACCAAGGGAGAGATTGAGGCTTGGTGAGTTTGTCTTCAAAGGTAAGTATTACTAAATTTGTTTTTCCTTTGTTAAATTAGATAGATTAGCATTCACACTTCTTTCCCATGCATTAGGATTTCCTATACATTGACTTGAGTATAGATATTATATGCATGTTTACTTTTTATGTTTATTACCCCCACTTTATGACACAATTTTTGGTGAGCACTAGATTAGATTTTAATTTACTTTGCATTTACTTAGTGAATATGAAAACATATGACCTAGCTAAGGTTATTGCATAGTGTTGCTTGACTAGAGGCTTTGTAACCCTCTCTAGTGATGTTATTATGGTAATAAATCTCTTTGTTAGGTTTAATAGATCTGTAGTCATATAAAATGTCTAAATTGGTAGTTTGAGTGTGGCTTATGACACCCTATCCATAGGTACTTCTTGCATGCTCTTATGACCCTTCTAGACACCATTTTGCTCATTATCAGTCATTTGTAGCCTTCTAAATGATCATTCCAGCTCAGTCAGACTTTATTTCCCAAGCTAATCCTGATCCCCCAGGTCCTAAGCCTATAGGATAAGAGTGCCATAATTGGACTATAACATCGTACCCTAGGATGTCTCTTTTTTAGATCCTATCAATTTGCATTTTGATCCCAAATGGTCATTTTCATTCTATTCATATCCTTCATTATATTGGCTTAGCATAAATACATCTAACCCATGACCAATGGTTCCCTATAAAATCTTGTCTAAATCTCATTTACAAAAGATATGACAAATCTTGCAAAGCAATAAAGAATACAAGTAAAATACTAAGACAAACTTCCCTATTCTCTGCATACAGTCACCCAACATATCTGTAAATATATTAAAACCCTCATACCAGTCCCTAACCACCTCAAGCACTCTCAATTTGGCATTATTGCATCTACATCACCCTATTACACAAATCACATTAGATGGGATAACTACATATGGCTTGATCTCTCTTTAGAGTATTGGTATATAGACAACATGCCCACACAAGGGGTGTGGATCACACATTCATTGCATCTTACACACACTAACCCCCCCTTTTCAAGTGATTCAAATCATATTTATCAAGCATAATGGAGGATTAGGTTTTAATATTAAATCCTCTCTAAAATAAACTCTATCAACATTTATCACTCAAGATTTCATAGACAAGGTCACACAGGAACAACGTAACTAATCCAGAAAGCTTAGGTTTTTGGGTTTCTGTGACTAGTTTGGATAACAACGGTAGGAATGGACAAAAATGCTAGACCCAAAAGTGTCCTATTTTTTGAGCTCCTATCCTTTCACCAACTGAAATCTAAATTTTTATTTTCAACATTTTCCCAATCCTACACAACTAATTTTAGACCCTGTATCAACCATCTTAGTATGTTTTAAGATAAGTTATATTTTCTCCTTATTTATTATTATTTTAGAAAGGTAAAAAAGATATATAAATTCTACAAATTAGGTTTATAATTATTGAAATATTATTTATTAATTTATTGATTAGACCCTTTAACTAAATTAGAATAAAACTCTGTTATTCCCAAAATAGTTAAATCATTTGGTGAACCTGACTTACTTTGTGTGCAAAAACCTTAGAAACCCTAGGGAAAATCCTCACTGATTTTTTACAAATTTTTTCTAATTTTTTTCTGCATATTTAAATAAAAATTTCACATCTAATTTTTAAAATTCACCATAGTAATTTTAAAAATTATTTATTTCAAACCCTAGTTGAATATACTAGGTTCATTTGCTTCTTGAGGTATCACCTTACATCTAAATTAGATTTCACATAAAAATAAAGAATGGATCTCACTTATTTCAAACAATAAGGATTCCATACTTGGTCCTATCATGTAAATGAATGATGAAGTTTACTGTATGTTAAGGCAAAGCTTCATTCTTTCCCTTTCATTCTTAATTTTCATAATATGGGTTGATATTAAGAAAGTTACTGCTAAACTTGTTAAGATCCCTTTCCTTCAAAGAAATTTTTACTTTTGTTTAATACAAAGTTTCATTACATTCTCTCTCTCTCTCTCTCTCATGTGGAATAATTTTCAAGTCTATCTTGCTAAACATATTAAGAATTTCATATCACAAGTTAAAGTTTTTATGCATTAGTGCACAATTCCATGCTCTCTATCCCTTGCTTTCTATCTCTCATGTGGAATGCTCTTTATAAATATATTGCTAAATAAATTATAACTCCAATATCATGCATTTTATTCCACATACATGATTTCTACCTAGATGAATATAATTCATTATCTAATTTTGAGTATTTTTCTATCACTACTAGACATAATCAGACACTAACAGTTATTTATATTCCTCATCCATTCAAACTTGGTACATCTATCTCTTACTCCATACCTACTACCAGCTCTATGCCTATAGTAGATCATGTGGTAAATGTTATCACCCAAGTTTGTGAAGATAGGCAGGTTGATTACACCCATGGTTATAGCTTTGTCACTCAAGTTATCACCCCTTCTGATATAGTTTTAGTTCTCAAACTCCTTCAATGATTAGATGTCTACAAAGATGTGTTCCATGTATCCCTTTGTAATACTAGAATTCCTATTTCCATTTAACAAGCTTATGTTTCCTCTATCCTCAACACAATGTAATGGATTGAAGAACATATTTCCTTTGAGAAAGAGGATTTACCCCTGTACTGAGTCATTAAACAACATCTACCTCTATATATTCAATTAAGAATTAATGATGAAGGGGTAAAAAGAGTGTTAATTGATAATTATTCAGGTCTCAACATTTGTAACATTTATTTTCTTAAATGTCTTAATATACAACCTCAAGATGTAGACCATTCTAACATGAACATCAGAGGTTTTGACAACATTCCATGGAAATTCATGGTTCAAATAACACTCAATATTACTTTGGGACCTAAGAAATTTCCAACTACTTTCCAAGTCATGCTAAATGACCTCAATTATAATTTATTACTTGGTCAACCTTGGATTCATGATATGCATGCAGTCCCTTCTACACTCCATGCTTGTGTAAAATTTTGTCACAAAGGCTACATCTACACATGCCCAATAGACAATGAACCTTTTAAATACTGCTAGGTTACTAAATCTCCATAGAATTACATTTCACACTTTAATCTAGAAATATACCTATACAACCCTCTACTCATAGGGTACCCTCAGACCATGTAAGAATTAAAAGATTCCAAGTTCTATAATAACACTGATACCAAATCACTAGTTTAGCTCCCCTTTTGCACTTAAATGTCTTAATAATATGGGATATCATGGAAAAGTTCTTGGAAATCATGAACAAAGAATCATCAATCCTATCGAGGCATCCACACAGCATGAAAAATAAGGGCTGGGATATTAGCTTACCCTTCTTCATGATAAACCTTCTTTCACCACTTCAAAGCATATAAATTTTTGTCCACCCATTGCAATTTTATACCATATAGTTAATCATACTTCTAAATTATCATTGGTCTATCTTGATCTTATCAACAATATAGTTTCACTAGACATGTTTACATTAGATAAATTCTCTAATGATGAATCTCTCCTACAATTTATCAAAGCATATGAGGACCTCCCATCTTTCTATCATAAAAATAGATTTCCTCATCACACAAATGTCCATGCTTACTTTAGAAAAAAATTAGATTCTCCCCAAGACATACTAGCTGATTCAAATGATATTATTCCTAAAATCCCATACACACTAAATTATTTCACATTGATTAATGAAGAAATAGTTGATTTCAATTTTAGAATCAATCAGGATCCCTGCATTGTCTTGTTAGTTATTTCTCTACAAAAGGAAGAGGATACAAATATTCACCAAACTTTAATAGATTTTCCAAAACTCTTTGCTTGGTCTTACTCAGATATGCCAAGAATTGATACATCTATAACAATCCATCATATTTTCTTATACTCAAATGCTAAATTAGTTAGGTAAAAAAATTACAAAATGCATCCTAAGGTGACTCTCTTAGTCAAATATGAGATCCAATGCCTCTTATATGTTGGATTCATTCAATCAATATCACACCTTGAATGGATTTCTAATATATTCCCCATGTTAAACCCCAATAAATAAATTTTATGTTGTTTTGATTCTTGAGATTTAAATAAAGCATACCCAAAATGTGATTTTACCTTACATAATATTGACATGATAGTAGATTTCATAGCTGGGTATGAAATGTTATCATTTATGGATGGCTTTGCATGATATAACCAAATCAAAATCACTAAATAATATCAAGAGAAGACATCTTTTATAACACCTTGGCATACGTTTTGTTACATTGTCATGCCTTTTAGATTAAAAAATGTCAGAGCCACATATCAATGTACTATGATGCATATCTTTCATGACTTGATTCACCATATTTTTTAGGATTATGTTGATGATATATTAGATAAATCCAAATAATGAAAACATCACACTATTGATTTACAAAATATTTTTCAATGACTCAGGAAATACAATGTTCGATTAAACCCAAAGAAATGTGTGTTTGGAGTTACATCAGGTAAACTCTTAGGTTTAATTATTTCTCAGCATGGCTAGAGGTTGACCCTAATAAATTCAAAGCAATTATTAACATGTCACCTCCCACAAACTTAAAACAACTTTGATCCTTACAAGGCAAGATCCAAACAATCTACCATTTTTTATCTCAACTTGATGATAAAACTTAGTCATTCACTCAATTATTAAATAAAGATACAAAGTTTGTTTGGGACCAAACCTGCCATGAAAGCTTTGACATAATCAAGTAATATCTTATTAATCTGCCTGTTCTAGTATCACATATACTTAACAATCCTTTCATACTATATATATTAGTAATAGATCATGTATTAGGAGCACTCTTAGCACAACACGATGATCAACATACCAAGTGAGCAATTTATTACATTAGTCATGCATTAGTTGATTATGAAAAAAAATCATGATAGAAAAACTATGTCTAGCATTAGTTTTTGCCACACAAAAACTTTGACATTACATGATCAATAATGAGACTCAGGTTATCACAAAAGTAGATCCCCTGAATTTTCTAATGGAAAAACCACATCTCTTTGGTTGCATCATAAAATGGGTCATGTTATTAATAGAGTTTAACTTAAAGATAGTTCTATATAAATTAATAATGGTCAAACATTATAGACCATTTGGCATCCACACCACTCTTAGACATGAATCTTATTAGTGACACATTTAGAGATGATTTACTACCTATTATAATCATTTTGACACTTAGACCATGTTCTTCGATGGTTCTTGATGCACATTAGATGTAGGGGTATGCATTGTCTTTGTCAACCCTTCTAGTCACATAGTTCCAATTGCATATCAATTAATATTCTCTTGTACCAACAACACCATAGAATATGAAGCACTTATCTTAGGTTTATTTGCCACCTGGTCCCTCCAAATTAGATCTATTCAAGTCTTTGGTGATTTCCAAATTATGGTCAATCAAGTCAATGATGTCTATTAGACAAAATAATAACATCTTATCCCATACCAAAACATGTTATAATGTTTATCATCATAGTTTGACTACTTTTCTATAGAAAGTATACCAAGAAAAGATAACTGACATGCAGATGTAATGGTAAGTACCACATCTCTAATTCTTATTGACATAAATGATGATCAATCTATTTTCACAATTAAATGATTAAAATTTCTATAAATATCTAATGTAGATTTTATTCCCCTTTCCATCTTATCCACTACATGTAGTTCCATAACTCTAGAGTGGGTCTTTGATATCTATAACTTTCTAAATAAATCTATTATCCCAGACACTTTTTCACAAAATAAAAAATGCAAGTTACACAAACAAGTACTTTTTTATGTAATCATTGGTAGAGACCTTTTTAAGTGATCTTTCTATGGATAATTTATTCGATGCTTGACTTCAGTAGAAACCAAAATTGGTCTTACATAGATACATGGTAGTGAGTGTAGTGGTCACTTCAGTGGAAAGGTCATGTCACACAAACTGATTCAACAAGAGTACTACTAGCCCACCATGGAAGATGAATGTTCATAATACACAAAGATATATGATAAATGTCAATGACATAGTAACCTACAACATGCACTATCAAAATAATTGAAACCTATTATCTTTCCATGGCCATTTATGTTATGGGGATTTGATCTTATTGGAAAGATTAACCTTGAATCCATTGATAAGAATCAGTTCATCATCATAGCTACAATATACTTTACCAAGTGGGTAGAAGCCATTCCACTTTAATCTACCATAGGGGAGGACATTTGTATCTTCGTCGTGACTCACATTATTTCATGCTTCAATTTACCCTAGCTATCATTTTTGATAATGGAACATCATTTAAGAACAAAACTATCAATAAATTTTGTACAAAATATAAGATTAAACACACATTCTCTAATCCATACTACCCATAAGGAAATGATCAAGTAGAGGCCACCAATAAAACCATCAATAACATTTTGAGCAAAACAATGACCAAATTCAAAGATGATTGGCATAACCAACTAGTGTTTGCATTATGGGATTATCACACAAGTATTCATATGCCCATAGGAGCCACTCTTTATTCACTCATTTATGACACATAAATAGTTTTACCATTAGAATTATAAATCCCATATCTCTATGTCTCCCTTAAAGGTATCCTCACTAACGACTAGTATCACGAAAAGCATCTACACTAGTTCAAGTAGTTAGACCATACATGAATTCAAGTAGATGAACAACTCAAAATGTACTAGCAATATAAACAATGATCCTATAATAAATGACTTCACACTATAGAGTTAGAATTTAATGATCTCATTCTTAAAGAAAATCTTCACAATATTAACACCAAAGAAGAAATCAAAGGAAAATTCAAACCAAATTGGCTACGTCCATACCTCATTATCAAAAATCTTAGTCATAAAGTGTACCATCTAGCCTCACTTGAAGGAAAGAAACTCAAAAATACAATGAATATTATGCACCTACACAAATTTTGTGTATAATATTTCATTACATACATTTTATTGTACATAGTTTCTTTCTGCTTACTTGTACATAAACTTTTAGCTTACTTGTACATAATCTTTCAGCTTACTTGTACATATTTTCCTTATAATTGATTGTACATAGCTTATTTGAAAATACCAAAAACATTCAAATAACCCAAAATACCAAAAAAATTACAAAATATCAAAATATAAAAACATTTAAATAACTCAAAACACCAAAAATATTTCAATTGTATGCATTATCCATGCTTTACATTTCTATTACCATGCTAGACTTACATTTATTTGTTATATACTATTGTTTTTCAATTTATCTACATTACCAGGCTTCACTTGATATTCTTTGAGTGTGTGCAATAAAATCCAAATTCTTGATTGCTTCACTCTACCTATTGAGAGGGTATCCTAATTTTACATTCAAGATATATATCAACATATATACCCATTGGGGGGATATTTTACATGACTACACCATACATGTTATGTCATTCCTACACCACACATTCTAGTTATCATGTTGATGTAAATTGCTTACTAGCTTACACAAATTACTCTATCGACACTTACTAGTATATAGCACTTGTGTATTTCTTAGCATCTACCTAGTCTTGTAATCCATGTTTTTCATACTTTCACTTCTTACTCTAATTAGTTAGATGTAATAATATTTCCATCATTTAAATTCCTTCTTTTCTTGCTTTTAATAACTAAATATGATTACATTTCTTATTTCCTATTTTGTCTCTTGTATGTGCCTTAGGACATTTATCAATGTTCTTTGCTTGTATACTTATATGTGCTTGTGGCCCTCATGTCAACCTTGATTTTTTTTAATTGTATGTGTATGTGGGAATTTGAACATGCCTTGTATGTTTGCTTTCCCATTTTGAGTGACATGTGCCCATGTTCCTTATTTTCTTGGCCCCTTGGCCACTCTTGTATGCTTCTTATCTCTTTCCTTGTGTGTTTGTTACTTGTTTGCTTCTCACTGTTTGAAATGACATGATCCACATCATGCATTATCTTTATTTCTTGGATGCCATGATGGACATCATGCTCCATCCATCCTTAACAACTAAAACTAACATTTCTAGTTTTAATTCAGTATATTGCACATGTTATTACATTGTTAGATCTATCTAGGCAACCCATGTTGATATAACAATCTCTAATACAAATTATGCTATATTTTAAGACATATTTTCAATTATCATTGCTATATCATATATTTCACAACATAACACACTTGTATGGATCTTTCTTTTGAGGTAATTAATTATAGGATCTTCATTCCTACCCTTAGAAGAGGGGGCAACAAATAGGGGTTTTGTCATAAAGATCATAACCTTCTACTAGTCAAAAATTAGTTTTTAGAACACTCAAAATAGAAACTAAAACCCAAACTAGGTAGAATAGACTAGGAAAGTAGTGACAAAAATATAATAGTAATCAGAAATAATAAAGGACAAGAGTGCAATATTTGTACTACAAAACCAAATAATAAAGTGTCATGTTTTTAGCACTCCTATCCAAATAGCAAAAAACTAATTTTTCTAGAAATAGACAAAAATGTAAGTTTGGTTATAATTTTATCAGCTATAATTCAGTTTAGATTCAATAATTTTAGTAAAAATTTTCTCAAAAAATACAAACATAAGGGGAATCATGTGCGTCATGATGGCTCTTGCTTCCAGTTTCAAATTGGGTAGTTGGTATATCTTCTAGATCAAAATCCATGTTACAAACACTAATGATTAGGGGCAATGTGTGTGACATATTTGCCTTCTTTTATTTTTAGTTCATTACATGACCTAGGTATTCTCAGTAGTTATGTTCCTTATTCCATATATAGGTGGTTGGCATCATTTTAGAGTGGCTTTTATATAACCCTAGTTCTTAGTTTTGAATTGGCTTTCATACAAGCCTAATCTCCACCTTTTGGAGTGGCCAAGATTGACCTAGTTCTTAACACACATTCAACTATCCATGTCACATATTCAAATTATAGAGTAGTCATGGGCTTCAAGATCCATGAAATACAACACACATTCATACTGTATCAGTTCATAGTTCCACACTTTGAGGGTAATGATGGAGCTAAAGGACTAGCTAGTCTTTGAATTCTTGAGACACCTACTCATAGGGATTGGACACATAGTCCAAACATAGATTAACACATGAATGATCACATAGATTCACTTAATGGGTGATGATAGAGGTAAAGGGCCAACCTTTGTATTCTTGATCTACTCTTAAGGAATTAATCACTCATCTTTGTTTGTAATATTACTTTTGGTACAACACATACCTAGCAATACCCAACATTACTCAGCATCAAAAAGCATTACTCAGCATCACACATATTCATGGGCTACACCCTTGTAAGTAAGTTAAGGTATGCTTTATACTTTGCCTTTATCCTAGTATTTTGCTTTGCTGCATCACTAGAATAAAGGGGGGTAAATGTAGTCATATAAATGTCCAAATTAGTAGTTTGAGTGTGGCTTGTGACACCATATCCATAGGTACTTCTTGTGACCCTTATAGAAACCTTTTTTATCATTACCAATCATTTATAGCCTTCTGAATGGTCATTCCATCTTAGCTAGACTCTATTTCCTAGGCCAATCTTGACCCCAAGGTCTCAATCCTATAAGACAAGAGCACCATACCTAGACTATAGCATTGGACCCTAGGGTGTCCTATTTTTGGTGCTCCTATCCATTTACATTTTGAGCCCAAATGGTCATTTTCATTTGATTCCTATCCTTCATTATGTTAGCCTAACATGAATACATATAACCCATAACCAATAGTTCCCTATAAAAGCCTATCCAAAGCTCATTTACAAAGGAGATAACAAATTTTACAAATAAAGTAAGAATATAAGCAAACTTCTAAGGGAAACTTCCCTATTCTCTATATATAATCACCTAACATAGCTGTAAACATATTCAAACCCTCATACCAATCCCTAACCACCTCAAGCACTCTAAATTTAACATTTTTGCATATGCATCACACTATTCCAAAAAGCACATTAGGTAGGAGAACTACATATGGCCTGATCCCTCTTTGTAGTATTAGTATGTAGGTAGTGTGCCCACATAAGGGGTGTGGATCACATGTTCATTGCATCTTACACACTAACCCACCATTTTAAAGTGATTCAAATCTCATTTATCAAGCATGATGGAGGGTTAGGGTTTGAATATTAAATCTTCTTTATATCAAACTCTATCAATATTCAACACTCAATATTTCACATGAAGGCTCACATAGGAACAACACAAAGAACCTAAAAAGTTCAGGTCACTATGACTAGTTTGGACAATAGTGGTAGGAATGGACAATAATACCAGACCTTGAAGTGTCCTATTTTTAGTATTCCGATCCTTTTTCCAAATAAAATATATATTTTGATTTATAACATTATCTTACTCTTGCATAGCCAATTTTAGACCCTATATCAACCATCTCAACCTATTTCAAGATAAGTTATATTTTCTCCTTATTTATTGTTATTTTTAGAAAGGTAGAAAAGATAGATAAATTATACAAATCAGGACTATAATTATTGTAATAGTATTTATTGATTTATTAATTCAAACCTTTTAACTCAATTAGGAATAAAACTCCATTATTCCTAAAATAGTTAAATCAAGATCCATCTTTGTCATGACCTCGAATATCTAATGTATCAACAAATAGAAGTGTAAGTAGGATTTATCTTATCTAAGATAGGATTGATTAATAGGTCAACTATATTTTACTTTGTATATAAGGTATACTTTTATAGCATCACCATGTATAAATACTTTCCCATGGATACCTTTATTAGATAAACCCCTGTGTTAGAGACATGTTATGGATTCTAGAGAGCCTCTCTACCCCGTTATCATCTAAATCAATGTTACAACATTGAGCACCCATGCTATTCATAGATTCTTCTACTAGATGCATCCCCAAGAAATCCATAGTTCATAGCCCTATTTTTTCAACTCCAAAAATACATATCCCTACTCCATAGGTAGTTTTAGTTACACATTACTCAGTATATCCAATTCATAAATCGTAGATACCTCTTCACACAACATGGGTGGACACTCTTCCCTTATTTGATACAGGATACCTTTATAGTGAATCACTTGTGAGACTCATCAATTAATATGTTCCTCTCTACTTGTACATCATTTCTCTTATCTTGCTCCTTGTATATAGTTTCATTTTCATGTGGCTTGTACATAGCTACTTAGAAAATACAAAAATAATATAAAATATTAAAAAACACAAAAAAATTCAAATAGTTACTCATAAAATATAAATTTTAGATTATATGCATTTCCATGTTTACATTCATTCTATTTTATATGTACTACATATTCTATCTATGCTAGTATCATCAATTTTATCATACATACATGCTTCACTTGTTCTCTTCGAGTGTTTATAGATCATTATAGGACTCATATCCTTTACACAGATCCAAATTTACTACTATTTACCCATTGGGGGAAAATACATAGATACACAGATTCAACATTGATACATTCACCCAATGGGGGCATTACACTACACAAATTTTGATTTGTCAGATTATATCATTTTATACTAATCAAAAAAATTCTAACTACTACTACTATAGACTCAGCTTATGTAAATATTTGCTCTTATATGAATTTGTACCACATTTCATGCATAATTTGACTTTTCACTTCCTTAATTTAGATTTAATTATGTCTCTTTGCTTCTACATCTATTTGAGGGCATTTGAATATGCCATTATTATACATCTCTACACTTTTTTTTTCATTATATGTATACTTTGCACATATGCCCATGTCCTTGTGTGTGCCTTCTTGATTGTATATGTGGACATTTAAACATGTATTTCAATGTGGCTCTAAGGCAACATTGTTTACTCTATGTGTATGTGAAAATTTAAACATGTCCTTGTATGTTTTTTCTTTCTTAGACTTAGTGACATGTGCCCATGTCCCTTGCAATGTGTCCCCTTGGCCTATTTTGTGTGCCTCATGTGTTTGTATGTATGTTTTCATGTATGCATCATGGCCATGACACTTGTCTCTTACTTGTTGTTTATGCACTTAGTTTGTTATGCCATGAGGGACCTCATATATCTCCCCTTCCTCCTTGTATGCCTTGATGGACATGATGCCCCATCCCCCTAGGTAGTTTAATCAGGTTATACTTAGATTTGATGTTAATATACATGATTAAATTGTTATATCTATCTTGAAAACCATGTGAATGCTAGATCTAAAATGCATCATACATTACCAACTTATGCTCAGATTATTTTACATATCTATGTCATGTATACACCTATATTGGTTTTTCACACATATATCATATGTTTTTAGTATAACACACATGATGCATAAATTTTATTTTGAGGATATTTATTATAGAGGTTCAACAACTCCCTCAAAAGAGGGGGGATTCACAGGGGTTTATCATAAAGATCAAGCTATCCTAATATAATCAGAACATAGATTTCAACATGAAGAAATAGATTATAGAGCCCAAACTCAAGAAAACATAGTGAACAATAATCACATAAAGATCAGTCTTAGTAATGTATATAAATAATACATATGGTCAATACCACTACACAAAGGACACTAGCATAGTGCACTATTTACCAATGGACCGCACTAATGTCCAATAGCCTAAAAAATAGAAGATCATATAATTTATAGCAAAATAAAGTAGGTATAATCCAAGTTTGAATAATATCAATCATAAATTATCATATATCCTCAGTTTTCACATAGATTATATAGTTTTTGCTCAGATTGGGGGCATCATGTATGACATGATCACTCTCATTTTAGTTTCATATACTCAGACACAAGTTATTATGAATTAGTCCATAATTCATATACATAGATATCAAAGTTGGAGGCACGTATGCATCATGTTATTCCCATATGTTTAGTTTTGCACCAGTACCCTTAGATGGAATGTTAGTTCCATGTCATTCTCTACATTATTACTCAAGACACCATTTGTACTAGGTTTTCACCAGATTGATACCTTATTCCATCTACTTCATTTCACATTATCAAGTAGTTCTTAAGCTATATTCTTGAGTGCCCAAGTGGCCCTTGAGATATTTTACATTTTAGAGTTTCTAGGTGACCCTAGAGCCATCCTACATAGTTTCAATTACATCACATAACTTTAATTACATTACATAGTTTTAGTTTCAGATGCATCTAATACACACGTGTAGGAAATGATGGAGTCATAGAATACTTGAGTTCTTGAGTAACCTACATAGGAGGGTTGGACAATCCATCAATCCAATCCATGTTATTCATAGATTATGGTCTATCAAACAAGGGTGGGAAATGATAGAGTCAAGGCTATCTTGAGTTCTTGAGCCAACCATAAATGAGGATTAAGAAAACCATCAGCTCATTCTAATTTATTCACTATTTGATCACCATCTACATGCACATATAGGATGTCACCAAGTTTTAGCATTGGTTTGTGTACCCAATGATGTGTATTCATTCCTTTCTTCTTTCTCTCATCTCCTTAGTTTTATCTTTAATTTTGAAGTTTCTTAAGGACTGATTCCTTCATGTTTCATTTATAGGACACGTAATGGATCATTATTTGTATACTCATACCCAAATTCATAGGCTATTGTCTTTTACACATAATTATTTCTCTTTATGAAGGATCACAGAAGGTAATCCAAAATGTCAAGCTTCAAAAATTTAACATAGTTTTTTCCTAGAAGAGATTTATGGAATAATAAATACCAGGAAAGTGTTAAATATTTAACATAGGGATTTACATTCTATAAATCAATTAAAATTTAAATCACAATGATACATATTTTGCAAAATAACTTGTCAATAGGCAAGGTGGTTACATTGACACACATGTGTACTCTAAAACCATGATATTTCAATTTCAATCTATTTCAAGTAATTTTAACCTAAATTATATGCATTAATTTTACACTATAACTTGTTCTTGGTTGCAGGTCAGTCACTAGAAAAGCACTCAAATTCAACTCAAGAAAAGATAAGGTCTGCATACACACCCAAGTACTTATTCATTTCATTACTAGATTAAAAGGGGAGAAAATGTAGATGATATTTTGTGATTATGTAGCACCTTAGTCTTGTACACTTGAGAAAATCATACCTTGGTTTTTCCTCTTAGTTCTACACATGAATTTCATAAGTAATCCTCACATTTACTATATATTATGCCCATTGGCCTATCTCTTTGTTTGACCAACCTTATATTGATGACACAAACATCTTATCTTACCTAGAATTCTTAAACTATACTTATCTCACACTTATAAAAGTTCTGAGCTTGTACCTACTCTCTTTCTCTATAGACACTAATGTCCAAGATAGAGAATAACATTGCCATTATTATCCTACCTCAATGTAAGTGTACAGTGCCTTAAAGTCATCCAATTTTCAAATGAAACATATTATAATGATTGGCCTAAGTGTTTTAATGCAAGCTATGTCTAAATAGGATTGTTATAGATATAATATAAACCCTAGTTCATTACTTGCCTAGAAATAAAACCAAGAGACCAAAAAACTTCTTAAAATAACTATATCAAGAATTTAATTGATTAAAGCTTCCCTATTTCCACACTAATATAGGTACAACACATATATAGGTTTGAATTACTAAAGGATCAGTCATAAGGTCTTATTTTCCAATTTATAATCTAGGTCATTATTGTATTTGATTTACACACATTTCATGATTCACACACAAGCCAACACATAGGGGAGAACTACATGATTCTGAGTCCCTTTTTTAGAGTATTGACTATGTAGGAAGTGCACTTTGAGAGTAGGGTCATTACAAGTCAGCTCGATACTATGTTTCCACTAACCCATTTTTCCCTACAGTCACATTGAATATTGAAATTAAGGGTTTTACCATTTCATCAGGAGTGACAGTCCATGACCTTTATCTTAATGCACTAAAACAAAAGTGAAGCCAAACACATAAACATCTAGGTGGTCTCATCTCATTTCAATGAATATTATATAGAGGAAACTAACTTCAAACCCAAATAATATCATTGATACAACCATATAGGGCTAACACAACTACCTAAAGAGTTAAAGGCACTAGATCTAGAATCTAACAACTATTATAGAACTATCTTCCTTCCTAATTTCAACCTATTCTAGATCTAGATCTGCATTAGCATCAGAACTAGATAAGTACCTTATTTTATGTCATTTCTATATTTAGCATAGTTATACTTTCCATTAATATCATATCTCAATTTAGCACATTAATTAGCCTATTTTAGATCTGATGTTCACCCTTGTGCCCTATCATTTCTATATTCTTAACCCTCTCTACCCAAGTAGGATCCACATCCAAATTAGGGTTAAAAAATACACATACCAATGATAGATATTAGCTTAATAATGAATCAATGGATTTTTGACAAGATTTTCGACAAGACAAATGTTTTTGAATTTATGGATTTATATCTCTCATAGAGATTGTAATACTTTTCTATTTTTTTTGGATTTTTGGAATTTTTGATGTTTTTGAGATTTTTTTAATAAGATATATACATGATCACTAGAAAAAGGAAGACAAGTTATATCACCATAATGGATAATGAATCATAAAATGGCAAGAGCATAGGAAATGACTTGTAAAACTAGAAAGAGCATGGGGGAATGGTGGTTGAGCTGATCTCAAAAAATCCATATGACTGAGTGTTGGCTAGATAGTCCAAATGGATTTTAGGCCATTATAGTTTTCCTAGATTGGGAAATAATAATGAATGAAGGATGAATGGATAATGCTAGATAATAATGTATGTCAATGATGGAAGGGACTAGGAATCTCCAAATACCATGTCACATAGAGCCAAATGTGTCTAGTCATCAAAGTGTTGTAAGGTTAATATGATAAAATGTTCCTAAATAGGTCTCAATATATCTTTTACATCTGTAACAAGGTCAAGATGGGAAGATTGATGGTCACAATAAGATGGGTTGGATTGAATATTATTGAATGGCCAAGATGAATATAATGGAATAGAATGGTCTTCAATGTAAATGATGTTTCCCCAAGTGTCAAGATACTTATAGACAAAAAAATATTTAGGCATGAATTTTTATGTATGATGCCATAAACCTATTTTTCATCATGGTACTTATCCAAGGTACCATAAACGTGTTTTTCACCATTTGACAAATTATTTATCTTTCTATTTTGGTTTTGATTTTTTATTATTTTTTATTTTTAGCATCTCAACTCAATGGATGATTACAACATGCATAATGTTGAACCTTTTAATGTCTAGCCTATACCTATTATGAATATTAATTGTGTTAGGATCCTATTATTGATTTGAACTACATTAATAATGTTATGACCTTCATTGGGTATTGATTATTCTTCCTTTAAACCTATAGAAAAGATGTCTTCATAGTTTCTTTAAAAAATAGTGTTGCTAGGTGGGGTAAGTAAGGATAGGCATTGGATGAATGATCTAATTTAGTATGTAATATATGAGTTAAATAAATAAAAATATCACAATGATATACATAATTATTGGGGGAAATATCGATATTAGGATTTTAATTGATGAACTTTACTATCAATTTTGTATTCAACATTATTCTGGGTGTGGCAAGGCCAAATAATTCTAAAAATTATCTCACTAAGACCATAATTTATTTATTCTTTAGGTTTGAGAGTTGTTATAATCTTAATAATATTTTGAATATTGGCTATTCCAATATTGACTTCAATAATGTCCTCATAAAAGAATGAAAAACTGAGTTGTTCAGCTATTGGTGCCTCAAAGAGATTTTCACCAATAAAGTCTTCTTGATTTTGATTATCCTCTAGCACCTCAAACAAGTTTTCACTAAAGGACACTAGATTTTAACTTTGGTTATACCCTAGAACATAAAAGAAGGTTTCACTAGGAGATGCTAATTTTAGACTTTAATTGTCCCCTAGCACCTGAAACAAGGTTTAACTATGAGATTTTTCTTTTGCCTAAATGTTGTCTTGGATCCAAAAAATATCTAAAATTGATATGCCTCCATGGAAAAACTCCAATAATGTGTGATTATATCTATTCCAAATGACACTTGTGGGAGGTGGAATATAAATATAATGGATAGGTGGGTTAACACTAAACGTATGTATAATGATAATGGAAGGGTAAACAAAAGCATATTCCTCATTGAAGCTACTAGTATAAATTGTGTCAATGCTAAAGAAAACATCCTCAATAATTGTAGAAGGACCACAAATGTTTTCAAGTGGATATGCCAGAAGTATGTAGTTGATGTCAAAATTTCTATTAGTATATGTTGATTATGAAGATGATTTTAAATCAAGTGGATTTGGTAGAAGTGTATAGCCAATTTTATGATATCTACTAATGTATTCTGATTATGAAACTAATTCTAACTAAAGAGAATCTGAATATTATGTTGAGATTAGCATTAAATTTGCTTCTGATGCTAAATCTAAAATTGGTTATATAATGAAACCCACTTTTGATATTGGTCCTAAAATAGAACTTGATTATAATGTTGATGTTAAGAATAATGTTGGTTCTAAAATGGAACATGTTTTAGATCTAAATGTATCCATAAAGAGGGGATGTTAAATTATGTTATCCACAAGTACCTTATTCATCTTTATTTGGAAATGAAATCTTTGGGACAAAGGAATTTTATAAAATGGGGAATGGTTGGCAATGGATGAATAATGATATGTCACTCAATAATAATGGGCACTTCAAAAATGGTCTCATTGAAGATGGGCCATTCATAAAGAATGGGTGATATGTCAAAGGCATGAACTATCAAAGTGAGGCTCATCAATGTGAGGCTAATAAAAGATGGATGATTTGAAAAAATGTCGATAATAGGTTGACTATATTCACCTGGATTTGGAATTGGATGAGTTTGATCATGTTTTGGAAGGGTATCATGACATATCTCATCGAGAGGTTATCAAACTTTTATAGACTTGGTTCTATTTCAATGTATATGTGAGGAATCAAACCTTAGATATAAGTTTTGAGTTTGTCATATCAATTAATAGAATGCCTTAAACCTTATCATATGAGTAATATTAATTTTCTTTAAATAATTCAAGTATTAGATTTTATTTGTCAAAATACTTGTTACATAGATGCATAATTAGGTTTGTCATTACCAATTAGTAAAAATACCTTCTAAGGGTTCATTGATGAGTTTTAGATCTTGTTTGGATGTAGGGGAACTAAATTATAGATGTGATTCCATCACCATGACATAGATTAATGGGATTGGAGTGGCCCCAATTAGGGTGGATTATCTTGTTTTGATTATGTTGGCCCCAAAGAGGGTCGATTGTCTTGAATGTAATAAGCCCCAAATAGATTGTTTTGATTTACTTGACCCCAAATAGAGAAGATTATTGGATTAACCCCTAAGAGGAAGAATTGGGGGAATGATCACACCCCAAATATTTAATTGTATTGGCTTATCTTGGCCCTAAATAGGTCAAATTGATTTGGTGTAAAGGTTCCCAAATAAGGTGGATTGGATTAATTAGATGGGCCCAAAAAGGGTAGATTTGATTCAACGTAATTGGATTGGCCTGGCTTGGACCCAAATAGGTCAGAATGACTTGATATGATTCAAATGAATGAAATGATAGATGACCTAACTTTGTAGTTCCCAACTGATAGGTGTGAGAGATTAATTGAAAAGACACATTGTGATTGAATTAGAATGTGATTGATTTAGAATTATTGTATTTGGTCAAAATAGACATGATTAGCATTATTCCAATTGCTTAAGTGTTTTTTCTCATTTTTTATATGAAATAAACTACTTAAAAATATAAATTAAGATATAGGGTTTTAAGATTACCTATGATTGGAAATGATTGTGCATTTTTTTATCCAACAATGTGAGAACTCCTTTTTGTCTTGAAAGGAATTCATGCACATAATAGACAACTCAAAAAAATATAGATCAATAGGATATATGAGTGGGATGCTTATACCAATCCAAGGAAGTGTTACACTTCATAATAAGGATGTCAACCCACTTTGTAAGCAATTATGAGGATAAATAAAATGATAAAAGAGATTTACAAAATGATATTTAAAAGATGTAGATTATGTAAAAGATAGCTTGATAAAATAAATGAATACAGATTATTTAAGATAGATAGATGTGGATTAACGAGATAAATAGATATACATAAATAAATTAAATAAGTATTTTATAGTTTAATACAATTGATAAGGATTCCTAAGAGGAAAAGAATTTTGACAGTGATCAATGTAGATCCTTCAAGATCAATGTGGATCCTTTAGAATCGATGATGATTCCTATGATTGAAGCTAATTCTGATAGGATAACGACTAACACAAAATTTTAGATTAATGACACCTTCTAGGGATGATCAAGACAATAAAAATTGAAGGATGGAATTTTACTACTATAAGATTATGATATTTAATGATATTCACTATTCATAAAAGATGTATAATTTAAATTATGATACATACCTTTTACCATATGGTGATTGATGTTGATTATATCACCATAAAGATGCAATGAGATGGATTTTTGAAAATTTATTCATGTTTGAAAGCTTGGATATGGTGATCAATGATTATAGGTTGTGTATTCATAGATTCAATAGAGCCAAAACTCATAATAGTAGGGAGATAGTCTACATAAATTTTTCTAGTTCATCCTAGAAGTTTCCATGCATTCTAACCATTAAACATGGGAGGTTTTCAGTTGAGTATAAATAATTGATGCCAATCCTACCATATAGACACCAAACATGGGGATTGGCATTACAACATATTGTAAAGAGGTTTTAACTATGGGATAAGTTAGTATTAAAGGATGTTAAGTTGTTGGTAATAGATTTATTTAGAGGGTAAGTTGTTGGGATGGTTTTTATATTGATTTTAGATTTTTAGGATTTATGGGTGGTTATGATAATTATGATGGTAATTAGTAAAATTAATTACCATGGGTGAATCAGGTAATATATACATAAAATAAACATTCAAGTATAAGTTGGAATTTACATATATACATCTACTTCCTTATACTTTAATTTATATTTAATGTATATACTTTTAGGATGTTTGAGAGTGGTTTCATACCTCTAGGATTTACAATGAAAATTATAGGTTTTATAAGATTCTACCATATTTCAAACTTTACCTATTTCAATATTTTGATAGACTTAGTCATAATGCACATGTCAAAAAGTACTTATGGTGCATAATTCTAGTGTCTACACTAATATATGGATTTAAAGTTTATTTTTATTAAATTTTACTAATTTAGAATTAGAAATAGTTTGAATTCAAATGGTTGACTTTTCAAAAGTTGACCAATTTAGAATCAAAATTAGAATGTGGTTCAAGAAGAACCTAATTATAATTGGAATGTGGTTTAAAATGAAACTAATAGGATTTTAATGTGGTTCGAAACAAACTTGATAAAATTAGAATGTGGTTTAAGAGAAACCTAATTTGGCTTGATTGACTTAAAATAGGAATGGGGTCAAAAGTGACCTAATGTGTATGATCGATTAAAAAATGGATTTAGATTGAAATAGACCTAATTTGAATGGTTTTCAATTGGATAACACAATGGTACAATAAGGGATAACATTACTAAGATTTTGGATGACATAATGCCTCATTGCACAAATAGGTAAAATTTTGTACTTAGGATAATGTTGATTGGTTTGAAGTGTAAATTATGTAACACGTAACACATGGGTATATAAATAAATAATCAATAATAAATATACAAGACAAGCCCTATTTTTTATGGTAATACAAGTGTGAAATGTGATCATAGTCTATGTAACTACCTTATTTTAAGCATTGATAGATTGATTTTACTCAACCATCACTTTAAGTGGTATGTTGTGAAATCTTGGAGGACATTGGCTTCCCTCACATTACAAAATAGTTTTCAGCTAATGGTAATAGGTAAAAGTTTTAAAATGCTATCTATGTGGTCCCATATATACCTTGTGATATATGGGGCTCAAAAAATTATTGTAGGATAAGTATTAAAGGGTAGCGCAAGAGGATCTAATCCCTTTGTGTGCACTTTAGCCATAAAGGTCTCAGTGAAGTGATATAAAAAAATAAGGTTCTAAGGGGTATGGTCCAAGGTTTACCTTGGAGCATGAAATCCCCCCACTTCATAGATTCACTTAAAACACACAACCACTCAACCAATAATGACTAAAGATAGTCTCTATTTATATAACTCATCAAATGTATGAGGTTGGTACATATGTTTTGGAGTGAAGTCTTAATCATCATGACTTATGAGCTTGTAATAAGGTGATGAGGTCTACCCCAAACAACTAAAATAAAAAATGAAATAAGTTTTTTTGATGATTCTCAAGACCCCATGAATGGGCAATAAAAGATCATACTCTAACACTCTTTCGGATAAAACAATAAGTAATCTATATGGTTTTTAGTTACCCAGGATCCCTAAAGGGGAAAAGGGGAGAGCATAGGCACAAAAATATTACACAATTAATAAATAAAACACTTAAACAAATGACAAGAAAGTAAGTGTTTTTAAAAACATTAAATTGAAGTGTTGGTTCTTTGATTAAGCACTAAATTGAAATGTGAGTTAAAAACATGCTTTGTTTAGCAATAAATCCACTTATTTGGCAAGTGTAACCTATAAGAAACATGTTATGGGTTTAAAATGTGGTCTATTTCAAGTGTGATAAGTTGAAAAATTTATTGTTTACCTCACAATAAAAATACATAATTCAATATCATCATTTAGTATGGCAATCTGTTATTTTTTTGAAAAACACAGACAATAGAAAAATAGGAAAGGAAGTTATATCATTGATTAGCAGAGTTCTCCCACTTATTAAGGGAAGAGATCCTACCGGTATGTAGAAAAATATCACAAAAATGTAGAAAACATAAAAAACATTATTTTAAGGAGAAAATAAGTGAAACTAAGCTAAAAATAAACTAATTTTAAAATTAGAAGATGATTAAATGTTTCCAAGAGGATTGTGGGGTGCATCGGTCCCAACGGGTGTGCCAAATGTAGATCATGGGTAAAATATAGGTTAATTAATTATTATTTATTTAAACCAAATAAAATTTAAAAACATAAAATCTCAAGCTTGATCCCTTAGAGGGGAAAGGTCTAGGAGAATGTAAACAAATAGAAATACATATACTAAAATGTATACCTTTCCCATGTATTCATTCTCCAAGTCAAATTGTAAATATGTTTGTGCCTATATTTTATAGGTATTAGTCTTCATAAATGTTTATTATTCATTTTTACATCATCTCCCCTTGTCTAAAATTGTTTTTTTATTGATCAAAGTGAGGAATTGTTGAATTTCTTGTTAGATTTATGTATAGTAAGTCTACACTCAAAAACTTATTGAAGGCATAAGGTACACCTTGTATTTATAGATTTGTTAGATTTATTGTGAGTATTGGATCAAGGTCAAGATGTGTGACTAGAATTTTTTTTCAATTTGAGTAATAAACTCCATTAATTTTTAGGGTTTGGGTTTACATTTATTATGTGTGGGTTTTAAAATCTTGATATTTCTTGCATTTATGTGAATGCTTGATAATGTTTTGAGTGATGCCATAATTGAATATTTATTGTATATTTGAATATTATATAATTAAAAATTAACAAATTTCTATTGATTTTTTTCTTATTCATTTTATCTGATTTGATAGGTTAATTAATCCATATAATTTTCCATATGATATATGTAATATCAAGATTTGACTATTTATTCTAGTTAATAGCCCTAAGACATTGCTTACAAAATAATAATCTAGATCAAAGTGAATTATATGAATTTGATAGTTTGTTATGGTGCATTCACCTAATTAGAGATGCCCTAATGTGTTTTATAATACACACGTTAAGTGTACAGGATAATTTGGGTGAATACGTGATTTTGACCTAATTTACACATTATTATTGAAAGTCATTTTTATTACAAAATTGACATGAAAGTGATGAGACTTAAGTGTATACACTACCAAAATAATCAATTAAATTTTTTTCCAACCATTTTTTATGAAATACCAAATGAACCATTTTTTCATAACAAAGAATGCTTGGATGGAACTTGAAATATTTGTGGTGGATTGCCAAAATTAAAAAAATTTATCCATGAGGAGAGTAAAAGTGGTGCCAAATAATCTTCAATATTTATGTGGTTGGAACTATTAGTAAATAATTTTATATCCTTGAAGTTAAGAGAAGCTTAATAAAATTTCAAGAAAAGGTTGGCATTTTTATTATAGAAATCCATATTCTCTTGAGGCCAGAATTGGTACTCTATCTCCTAACCTAGTGGATTTGGAGATCATGGTCATGGGATCACATGTGATTTTCCAATCCAAATGTGTTGAAAATAATATTTTTTAAGGAGATGTACTGGAAGTAGAAATGCGAGTTATATTTGTCTATCTTAACTACATAAAAGTTGAATTTCTACACTAATGTCTATGGCATTTACCATGGATTCATCTCCAAGGTTAAATCAATGTGCTCTAGGGTGAAATTATAGGGCTTCAACATATATTTAATGATTCTATCAATTCATGAAAATGACTTACAATTTATGTTTAATGCACATCTAAAGTTCACTTTAAAAATTATAATCTTCTCGTATTAAGGACATTTTTAAGGCTAGAATGGGTACTATGTCTCTTTAATAGGCATGATTAGATGTTAATAACCTATTCCTAGACATTATAAATCACCCTAAACATGGTGGTAATTCCATTTTTAAACCACAAATCACTAGAGGTGGAGATCTCTAACTACCACTTCATCATTGACAACATTTATTGGGTAAGTGAATGGAGATGGGGGGCTAAAAGGTGGACAAATTTTCATGAAATAAATTATGCATACATGGTTATTAAGAACCAAATACATGGTAGTTATAATAGTTTTACTTGTTTCTATGGCATAGGCTTGGTATTACCGAGTTATAACCATGTATGTGGTATTAAAACCACATACAGTGTTAAATTCCATATACAGTGTTAAAAAAATAAAACTACATACATGGTTCTATTATTTTAAAACCAAATTAAAATCATTGATGCCATTATTTTTAAATCAACACAAATCATGATTAAAGGATATAAAAATCAAATATGTGTTTGAGTGAGACCATGTCAACCTAAATTCGATAATGCCACATTGAAAGAGAGGTATGCAAAGAAATTTTAGTGCATTTATAAATAGAATTAGTTAATTTTATTGCATTTTTCTTGATTTTTTTTGTTTTTCATCACATATAGAGGTAAGTGGCTCTAAAAAAATCTAACCCTCATAACCCATAATACTCTCCCATCCCTTCTCGCCTACAAAACCCTCCTATCTCTTTTACCTCAAAAAACCCTCCTAGCCCTCCTATTATTCTTAAATCCCCCCATGGTAGTCAAAATGATTTAGCATCCAATATCATTGAAAATAGGATATAAATTTAGAATATATAAACACATTACAAACATAATTAGGACATTGAGGGATCCCCACCAAATTTATCTGGTAAACACATTACAAACATAATTAGGATAAATTCACTCATTAACGGGTCAAATTGATAGGTAAGATGAGTATATAAATAGATTTAGGGAATACTATCCAAAACTTATCTGCATATGTTGTGAACAATAAAAATATAACCAAATCCCAAATTTTTTCCCTCTTTATTGATGGGAAAACTAGTGCACCACTAGATGTTACAACCAAAAGTATTATAATTCACTAGTGCATTCATGATTTGATCAAATAGAATTTTTGGGTGGATGGTCCTTGATCACCCACCTTGAAATAATAATGAAGTCTTGATATATTTTTTGAGAAAAATATATTATGATTTTGTGTTGAATGAAGTTCTAAACTATTTTTATTTCTCAGATTTATTTGATAGAGGAAAGGGCTAGTGTAGGATAGGCCAGGTGCACATTGTGCCCCTAATCATCCTATGAGAGTGTTATCGACAAACCACATCATCCTAAGGCCCTAACCTCAATAGTCAAGGACATTATAGATATTGATACTTTTCATGTGCTTAAGGCACTTACTGACACCCTCATTCAACAGACAAGCCAAATTTCTCATACTCCTACTGGTGAGGGTGGAAATGGCAAGGCTTCATCTAGAATTGTTACTTGACAAGCTCACTATTGTAGATCATATGGTTATCTATGCACTGTACCTGATGTGGAGGAGGATATCATGCATCCCACTCATGGTGGTATTTCCATGGGCTTAGATGATATTGACCTCACTATGTTTTAGTTGTTTTTATTTGATCCAAATGCATTGGATACAACTTCTTAGGTAGATTTAATATTTTACTTCTTGTAAAAAATTATCAAACTTAATAATTTTAAATATTTATACAATTTACAAATGTATTTAATTAATTTTCATATAGAAATCTCAATAATGTATATTATTTTTTATGTTGTAAGGATGTTGGACACCACAAGATAATGTGTGTTATTATTACTCCACCTGTATATACCTATAAATATGTGATTTTTAAGGACTAAGTAATGTTATTGATGAAAATAGCCTACTTGCATTTACTAACTATGATCAATTTTTATTCAATTATGCCTCTTTGGTGTCTACAACTCTAATCTTATTCACACACTTACACACACACACACACACACACACACACACACACACACACACACACACACACACACACACACACACACACACACACACACACACACACACACACAAACACACACACACACACACATACATATACATACATACATATATACATATACACACACACAGATATATATATATATATATATATATATATATATATATATATATATATATATATATATATATATATATATATATATATATATATGCATACATACACATACACACACATAGATATATGTGTGTGTGTGTATATGTATATGATATATATATATATATATATATATATATATATATACACATATATATATGTATGTATGTATGTATGTATATGTATATGTATATAAATGTGTGTGTGTATAATGATTATGAAGTGACTAATAATGATAGTTTATTTGTTTAGTTGATGGCCATGACAGACACTCTACCATCTATTTGAGAGGGAGAAAATGTAGGTGTTATTGATATGATTTCATCTGCACAGCAACTCATTGCGGTACATGAGATTTATTGTAATGTTTAAGTGTAAATATTGATGTGTCTTCTGTAGTTGTCCTTTGTACTTGTGTAAATAGATGATGGATGAAATAATTGTCTATGTAGAGTCCTTCAGTGATGTCTTATGTCCCTGTTGAAATGATTAATAGACATGACATGGTATAGTTGACAATTTAATTTGTAATTTGTCTATTATATTTCAATGATTTATTCAATTGACTTAATTTTTTATGAGTTGAGTTTTAATTTTTTATTTTGACTTAAATTGACTGTGACCACCAGCTTGTGGTAAGTACCCATGTGAATAATTTGTGTATCATTTTAAAAACTTAACTTGTTAATTTTTTAGTTATCTTATTCTAGTACATGTAAATTTTATGATAATATTTACATATGAACAATTGGAGATATAGGCAAATTATAAGCGGAGGAGTACTCATAGCCATCCATTTCTAACACCTCTAATTGTGAGCAAGGCATCCCAGGGAGAGGATTCTATAAACAAGGCAAAGACATTGATGTATTTTAATCATTAGAATAATATCTTATGACATTTGTTTTTATGCCTATGTGACTTGATGTATAGTTTTTTCTAGCATTATATGCCTATACGACATTGACCCAATATATTTTATCAAGTGTTCACATTTTGTATGAATTTATATGGATTTTATGGATCTATTATATACATATATTGTTCAACATTTCATTTTTTAAATATTATTGTTAATTTCATCTTTTGCATTTTTTGTAATTTATTATATATTATATTATATGTTCACATTATTGTATGCCTTAAACTTTTGTTGAGCATTAAAAATATACCTTGTAGTATGTTGAATGTTGTTGAAACATATGTGACGTAGAGGAATCATTGAAAGTATGATGAAAAGGTGGTATCAAAAGCTATTAGAGTTGTATGTAGTCAAATCAATCAATGAATGCCTTGTTAAAGGTTATTTAAGTCAATTTATAAGTTGGTTAGATGTTTTGGCAAGTTTTCACATCAAAAACAAAGTTTAAAATTTTGAATGTATGTCTTGTAAATATGTGAAAATATTGAAATTGTGCAAGTGTCATTCTAAGTTTTCATGGTCCTATAATGTGTATATTTTTTCCTCTAAGGTTGATTTAGTGATGTTTATCCCAAAAACCAAACAAAGTTAATGTAGCTAAAATATTACTCAAAATTAGACATTTAGTATCATGAGGATAGGTGGTCGAGTGAGAATATTAGGCCAAATTAAGCCATTATAAGATTGGATATGTCTTATTCCATTAGATAATATTTAAACCAACCAATGAGGAATGAATTTCAAGGCTAGAACAAGCATAAAGGGTCAAAAAATTCATGATTGTGTTGTTGTTGACAATTTTCCAATGTAAAATAAGGGCATGTGTATTAAAAAAAGTGTGATTTTATTGAAAATAAAAGGAGTTTTTGTTGCTTGAAATTTTGTACTCATATATTTTTTATATTAGTGAATTATATCCAACTCAATTTGAATTTATTTTTCATTTTATTCCAATTTTTCAATGTTGAAACCTACCAAAACTCTATTTTTACACACCTACAGTCCTTCACAATCACCTGCAACACATGAGAAAAGTTACATGAGATTGGTTGTTATATTTAAAAGGTTAAATAAGGTTTTTAATTCATTTTTAAAGGTGTTATAAAGATTATAAATCCCCCATAAATTATGAATGATTGTTTAGTAGATTTTGGGCTCTAGAACTTTTGAGAAATCCTATAATAGTGTTTTTAGCACAAAATCCCCATAACTCAAATTAACTAATGAAAATCATTGAAACCTTATGATTACTTTATATAAGGTGTTTGGGAGATAATAAAATAATTCTTAGGGTAAAAGGATTCATAAAATACTAGTTATAACTAGATGTGTTCTGGTATGCCTATAGGTGACTATCGAGAAGGCTCAAAAAGGAGAAAAATTGATTGTTTGGCTTTATTATTTGAATTAATGCTCAATATTAAGATCTTTTAGTGTTATTTTATCATTTTGAAACACTTTATTAAAGATATCCAAGATATTTAGTGATTGGATTGAAGCAAGACCCTTTTAAGGAGATAGATTAGGCTTGTAGAGACCTAAAAGAGCAACATTACCATTGAGTTTAATCCTTGAGAAACCAATAAAATGAATTAGTTTATCAATATTTTAAATGGTATATAACATATAAATAAATCATTAAAGGAACCTTGAAACTTTACTTATAGAGGACCGTGTTTAGGATTGTGATGTAGGTGCATCACTACTAGTATGAAAGAATGTACTTTATTAGATTGGTATAGGGTATTGATAGTCTTGAAATTTATTTTAATACATTAAAAATAACTTTTATAGGTCTTATAAGCAAGTATAGGTAAGTTTGAGGTCTTGAATAAGTTTTCCCTCCAAAAGTTTAAATTTAAAAATTTTCAATGTTGTCTTTGTAAATATATGGAAAATTGTAATGGTATATGAGTCATTATGAGTTTTCATAGGTATCTTAGGAGTTTTAAACATATTAATTAGTCTTATATAACTTTTTAAAGTCATATTCATCTTGGAGGTTATAAAAAAACTAAATATAACTATAAGATAAATCATATAAAATCAATTTACTAAGTCTTGGTGGATAAAAAGAATCTTGAGCACATTTGGAGCATTATAATATTGGATAAGACTTAAAATAATTTATAATCATGGACCTAGATAAATATGAGGCTAACAAGTTCATAAAAAGGAAATTTTTGGATGATTATAGCCTAATCTTCAAGTTTGCAAATGTAAAATAGGGGTGTGTGTATGTAAAATCATAGTTTTATTACAAAATAAAATAACATATTTGCTTGAATCATTGTGTTCATGTTGATTTTTAATGTATGAATTAGATTAAATTAAAATTTAAGTGATTTTTTCCTTGATTTGAAGTCCTTTTATTTGAAACCTTCTAACAACCTTATTTCTAGACACCTACAGTTAGTTATAGTCACTTGTAGCATGTGTAAAAGGTTGCATGAGTTTGTATTAAAGATTTGATAAGTTAGATAATGTCATTTATATACTATCATAGGTTTTATAAATATTATAGAGTTATTATAATCTATGAACTATCACTTTAAGCTCTTAGGCTTCTATGTTTTTTGAGAAACCCTAGAATAAGTTTTTAAACAACAAAAAGTCATATATCTCAGTTTTAAAACTATGGAATCTATTCAAATTTTGGGGAAAGTTGTTATAAGATGTGGAATTTACAAACATTACCACCTCTATGGACTCAAAATCCACACCAATACCCTTTTTTGTAACAATTTTGGCCTTGATCAAATTTGATTAAAAACATTATTAAGATATAAGTCGTAATTAAAGATATCTATCTCTAGGGATTCATGGATAAAAATTAGAATCACCACCATGTTGAAGATGGTTATTAACCTTTAGGAATATTTTTTTTTCATCTTATTATTCTTGGTTAGGAGATGGAACACTCATTCTAGACTTGAGATGACATTTCCTTAGATTCAAGATGTAAGCCGTAGTTGGAGATATTTATGTTCAAGGCCTCATGATTGAAAACTAGCATTAATACCTCATTATGGGTGGTTATTAACCTATATGGACATGTTTTTTTCATCTGAGTACTCTCGGTTATGAGATGGATCACCCATTTTGTCCTAAAGGCAACATTTATCTACAAGGCAAAATTGTTATTTCTTAAGAAAACTTTGGATAGGAGTAAAATGGAAACCATAAGTCATATCCATAAACTAAAAGAACCATCATGTGTCGATTGAAGTATTTTAATTTCACCTTGAATCCATAATATTGTAAATCATCGATGAATTTGTGGCATAAGATTCAATGATTAATCCTAAAATATAACTTATATGTAGTTAAAAGACAAGTTATTTGCCTCCAATAGACATTTCCACTTACGGGACCTCTACCTTAAAATACATCACTTATAACACCTTTTTATGTGAAATTTACACACATTCTCATTTACATGACCTCAAAATCCATAAAAATACATTTTTTTGCAATAATGCCATCCTCGAGAAACATTCATAAGAAATGTTTTCAAGATAAAAGTCATTGTTAGAGATAACTATCTCCAGGTCCTCATGGATAAAAACTAGCATCGTCACCACATCAAGGGTGTATATTAACTCCTAAGAATACATTATTGGCATTTGAGTATGCCCATTTAGGAAATATAGCACCTATTCTAGCCTCAAGATGGAATTTCCCTAAATGCAAGATATAAGCCACAATTATAAATATCTATCTCCAAGGCATCTTGATTTAAAAGTATCATCACCACCATTTAGGATATATTTATTTCTAGGGCCTCATGACAAAAAAATGGCATTTCCACCATGTTGGGGGGTTGTGATAAACCTATAATACCATATTATTTTCATTCGAGTATGCTTTAATAGGAGATGGAGTGTTAGGACCCAGAAGCACCATTGATTACCATGTACAAGCAACTTAATATGCAGAAATTAACCAGAATGCACAAGTAACTAGAATTCAAAAATAACACAGAATATGAGAGACAATACCCAATTGTATTAATAATCTTCCAGAAAAGAATTACAAATGAAGAGACGCCACACTCTTCCCACCTTACAGGCTTCCCACACCAAGTGTTCAGTAATTCACCTTCAAGAGCTCACTCTCTCAATTACGGTCCCAACACACAACTCAAACACAGAGTTGGTGTTCACCTCCAACCAGTTAGTATCACTACTGCCAGTACCACCGAGTATACACACATACTCGAGTCTGAGTACACAAACATACTCCAAGTAGATCTCCCATGAACTGCAACAACCTACAACTCAAATGACCTTACTTTGGAAGGAACTACCTTGCCTTCCTCTATAGCTTCGAGTACACACTATACTCCAAGTAGATCCCGCCTGATCTTGCTACCTATTGTGTTGTGATCTCCCTGATTTTGCTGCCACCTACAAATCAACTTGGTTCTGTAACACCTGTGAACCTAGATCAAACACACACAAACACCTGCAGATCAATGATCTTACTTACCATGCAGATCTCCAAACCTGGCCTTGCACACCTGCTGACCAAGATCATGCATACATGAAGAATCCTACTTGATTCTCCAAACCAGCACCTACACTTGGTACTGATGTGGAACTAGGAGAAGCTACCCTTGCTCTCTTCACACACAGAAGGAACTGGCCTACTCAACTCAACTAGCACACTTTACAATACAGCCCATGAGTCTATTATATAGATCTCATGCAAACAATAATTAGACATCTAATTACAATAATTAGAACCATAGCTTCAAGTCTATAATTGGCCTCTTAACATGAAAACACCCAGTTCATTAACTAACTGTCTATGCAACCAACAATTCTAAAACCGCATAGGCGACCAACATCAGTCCCTGTCTGCCTGGAGGTGATCAACGTCGGCTGATTCCTGATCGACGTTGATTGCTCTACTCACTGGATATGACCGACATCGGTTGATCAGACCAATGTCAATTGCTCTACAACTCAACAACCTCTCAGCAACCTCCTCCATGTCTGCATCAGTGAAGCTTTTAGCTCCACAACCTAACATGGAGCACCCATTCTAGCCTCAAGATGATATTTCCCTATAAGGCAAAATTGTTATTTTTAAGGCAAACTTTGGACAGGCATAAAATAAAAGTTATAAGTCATATCCATGAACCTAAAAAACTATCATGTGGATATATAAGTCTTATACTTTCACCCTGAATCCCTTAGATTAAAAATCATCAAAGAACTTGTGGCATAGGATTCAATGACTAATCCTAAAATGTAACTTTTATGTAGTTAAGAGACAAGGTCTTTGCCTCTAATAAACATTTTCACTTTTAGGACCTCCACTTTTAAATCCATCACAATACCCCAGGATGTGAAATTTTCACACATTACCACTACCATGGACTTGAAGTCCATATGAACACCCTTTTTTTGTAATATTCTAGGCTCAAGCAATGTTTATAAGAAATATTGTTAATATCCAAGACATAATTAGATATCTCAAATATCTAGGTCCTTATGGATGAAAAATGGAATTTACACCACATTGTGGTGTTGATTAACATCTATTAATAGATTATAAGCATCTAGGTATACCTAGTTAGGAGATAGATCACTCATTCTAGCTTCAAGATGATATTTCCCTAGATGCAAGATGTAAATCACAATTGGAAATATCTTTTTCTAGGTCCTCATGACTAAAAAATAGTATTATGAGCATGTTGAGGGTGGTCATTAAAATTTATGACCATGTAATTAGCATCTAATTATGCCTAGTTAGAAGATAGAACACCTATTTTGGCCTCAAGACAGTATTTCCATATAAGGCAAAATTATTGTTTTTAGGAAAACTTTGGATAGGCATAAAATGGAAATCATAAGTTCTATCCATGAATTGAAAGAATTATTAAGTGAATATAAAATAATTATACGTTCACCCTAAATACATTGTATATAAAATAATTTATGAACTCGTGGCATAGGATTCAGTGATTAGTCCTAAAATGTAACTTTTATGTAGTTAAGAGACAGGTTCTTTGCCTCCAATAGACATTTCCACTTTTAGAACCTCTATTTCAAAATACATCACTTCCAACACTTTGGGATGTATAATTTACACATGTTCCCAATATCATAGACTTGAAATCCACATTATTACCCTCTTTTCAACAATTTTGGCCTCGAGCAACATTGACAAGAAACGTTATTAAGATACAACCTGTAGTTGGAGATCTTTGTCTCTGAAGCATCATAGCTAAAAAATAGCATCAATACCAAGTTAGGGGTGGATATTATTGGAGAGTTTTCAATGATTTAATGATGATGTCATAAACTTGTCCAAGTGATTAGATTAACTTCCTTGATAATCTAAGTGATAATGACAAAGTGGGCAATGTGTTTATCCTAGTATGCTTGATTGATCTTCAGTTTTGGCTTGGTTAGAGATGTTCTAGGATAAGTATGGTGATTTGATCATGTTCAAGGAGTTATATTAGAATTAAATAATGGTTTGAGTTCTTGTGTGCATGAATATAATTTACTCACTTCATCATTGTTCTTATCTAGACATTTTGGGTCCAATGATAGAAAATATAAGTAGGCAATTTGATGACATCATAATTGCCACATGTGGATGAGTAAGGGGGAGTTTTTAATATGGTTGTGATCACATTAGTCCCTAGTTTCTATGTGAAAATTATCAATTATATTCATGAAGTGTGACAAAAGATATGTAAGTGCAAATTTGGGTCTTAGACATTTTAATAGTATTTTACCATAGCCAAATTTGCAATGTGGTAAGAAGAGTTGAGTAAGCATTTTGATGGTGGCATATCTTGCATGTGTGGATATTTCAAGAGAAGGTGATCATATAGTTTATTCAATTTTTTTGCCTAGCTAATTTAAGCTAACTTTTAGGTCAAGTGCTGGAGTGTGATAAAATATATGCATATTTAAGGTTGGTCTCCTAGACAAATTTTTGACATAGTAGGCTCTGTGAATAGATAAATCTAAGTGAGAATTTGTATGTCATTATATCTCACACTTGTGAGGGTTTTAGGAGTATATTGACACATGGTTGGATTCTCCTATGTGAGGAGATCATATGGTCCAAATTTCATAACATTCACCATGAAGAAAAAGATATGGAGGTGCAAATTTGGCCTTTCAGGAAGATAAGCAATGGTCCCCATAGTCATTTTTACATAATGTTAAATATCATGACCAGATAAATATCCAATGATGAACAGGAGTTTGTACATCTAGATATATAGTTTATATCAAGTCAAAGAGGTCAAAGTGTTTTTTGGTTAATATAGATAAAGATTGATCTTCTTATAAGATCCATCAGTGCATAGGCGATCATACAGATCAAGATCAATGGTGTGTGTTGAGTTGAATGAGGACAAGTGTTTGAAGTTTAATGACAAGTAGAGATAAAAACCATGCATCTTCCAAGATATAATAGTGAGTAGATTTTTGTACATATATATATTAATGGTGCACATTGAGTTAATATTACAAGAGTGCATGAGATGAAGTCAACATGTTCAAGGTTTAAAATTTGGCATTGTATCACTATGAGTTAAAATTAGAGATTAAAAAAATAATATAAATGATGTGTGATTGATATAAATTATCAAGTATATAATATGTGAGCATAGTGTTTGAAGTTTAACAATGAATGTTTGAATTGAAATATTGGAATTTAACAAAGGAAAGACTAGTGATTGGTTTTTGAGCCATAAATTTTGATATATGTATAATTTGACCATTGTGTTAAAATAATTGTTTTAGAGGAGTACAAGATGCATCTATAAATATAAATTTGAAGGTTTGAATATATGTATAGAAAAATATATTGAGCTCCAAATTTGACTATGTGTTCAATTGTGTTTTGCAAATAACCTAACAAGGGTAATTAAGCTCGTTTTGATGTTATTTTAATGTTTAATGATGAATTAGATATTGTATCATGTTATAGACTCCATGAGGATCATCTATGTGCATTATAAAGGTTTGACTAATCATATGCACTGTGAATAAAGGTTTAGAAGTTGACTATGTGTTCTTTCATGGTGATTGTGTGTATAAAGAAGTGTTTAAGCTAATTATGCTTAAGGAGAAGGGTATTATGATGGTTTTTGTCACTTAATGATGACCTAAAGATCATGTGGAATGGGTTCATGTATTTTAAAATTATTCATTTATTTCTCATTTTTCTTAGAGAAGTGTCAAATAACTGAATGGGTCTCCATAGGACCTAAAAGTGACTTAGGCCTATTTGAAAGTGGATTGTGCTTAAGTGTAACCCATGTGAGATGCCTTAAGGGTGAAGGCATGCATTATGGATGAAAAGGAAATATTTTGGACTTGGTAATTCATGAATTCTTTATATATAGTTAAACCAAATGTGTTAGTTTCTAGACTTGTGAGAGAGGCTTTGTGAGATAAGTGCAAGGTGGATGTGATAATTGTGGAGCAAAGGAGAGGTAGAGTGCCTAGTTTATGAGTTAATGAGTAGAGAATATTAAGAAATATGTGTATGAATTACAGGTCATATTTTTTATTTACAAATATTTCTTTTGTATTTTAAGGATATGTGAAGAGGTATGAGTTTGCATATGAGGACAATTTGAGTGAAGAAGGAGAGAGATTGTGACATGACTATGTGAGAGGCCTGTGTGAGATAGAGAGGGAATTTGTGTAGGTGGTAGAAAATATAAATCCATCATCAATTGTTGAAAACATCAGTTCTAAGTTGGAGGTGTCCAAAGGAGGTTCTAAAGGACTTGTTCTTCCTTAGGGGTTGTTGCTCCTTGTGAAATAGGTGTTTCACTAAAGGCCTTTGGTCAGGAGAATATGATCAAGGTTTGATGGCTTAAATGAGTTGACCAATATCTTGTTTTAATTTCCTATAGGATAGCATTCCATGTGTTGCAATCTTGAGAGTGGGTTTTATTCTCCCTGAGTGTTTCCCATAGGAACTATGTGTTATGTGTTTGATTTTGTATATGCATTGAATGAATGAGCTTTGTTGTTAATGTTGCCTGATTAAGTTGATATATGATAATTATTTAATAGTTTGAAAGGATTGGAATTGAAATATAAATATTTGGGCTCATTGATTTAGCCCCCCTCATCTTAGAGATTATACCTCTAACAATTGGTATTAGAGTAGGTCCTTTGGTAAAGGCTTGATAGCTTGAAGGTGATCCAAGGTACAATATGGGTAGTCATTGAGGAGATTTATTTACTAAGAAAGAAATGGTTCTCTAATTATGATTTTTAAAGTGCAAGGATGAGGACATACATTATGTCCCTAGGTTTTATGTATGGAAATCTTTTATGGATGGTTATGTTTTTCCTACTACTCCTCCATCTAGTGTTGTAGACAATAATCTATTTTAGAATAATTCTAAGACAATGAATGCCATCACCCATAGAATTAAATAAATTGAGTTTACCAAGGTAATCTATTGTATATATACTAAAGATATATATGAAAAAATGTAGATCATTTATGAAGAAGATTCAAAGGTTAATCTTGCTAATTTGTAGACTCATAGAAGGCAATTTGAAAGTCTCAAGATGAACGAATAATATTCTATGGCATCCTTTCTACATAGAGTTGATGAGATTGTGAACATCATCAAAGGTCTTGGAGAGAGCCTTGAACAAGATACTATTGTTCAAAAGGAATTAAGGTTTGTATCTCCCAAGTTTGATCTGAAAGTATCTGCTATATAAGAAAGTCATGATTTTACTCAATTGAAGATGGATCGATTGCATGGCACCCTTACTACCTATGAAATGATGAATAATGATGATATACCACCAAAGAAGGAAGCAGCATTCAATACATAGATTAAATGAAAGAATAATTTCCAAGGTAGGAAACCCAAAGAGGATGACATTTTTGATATAGATGAGGAGAAATAACTACTTTGATTTAAAGGAAATTAAGAATAGGTTTAGGCAAGCATAAAGGTAAACCACCCCTCAAATGCTTCAATTGTGGTGAAATAAGACATTTTGCTAATAAGTGCCCTCATAAGTATAATAAAGATGATGATGAAGAGCATGATTAAGGTCATGATGATGGAAAGAGATCATTTAGGTCAAATAAAATCAAAAAGGGATTTGGAAGGTTTGAAAATAAGAAGTACTTCAAGGACAAGATGAGTCTATACACCAAAGAAGATTACAACTCATCAGATGAGAGTGAAGTCAGTAACTTAGAATATGATCATGAAGATGATGATCCTATTGAAGATGAATATCTATTCATGGTTGAGGAAGGTAGTCGATCACATCAAAAGGAGTCAACTTGGAATGATGAAGATGAAAATGAAGTGGACTATGAGACTAAATTGATGAATGCTCTTGAAGAATTGAAGATTAAGAATAAGATCAATAAGAGGATGAAATATAAAATCAAGAACTTCAAGGATAAATTCAATTTTTTTGAGGTAATAATGGATAAATATGCCAAGGATCATGAAGATATGATCAAGCATCTCAATTTTCAATTGGAAATCTTGACTACAAGCCTAAAAGGTAAATAAGATGAATGTGAAAGGTATGTAATTAAAAATGAGTCATTGAAATCTAAGTTATAAAATATATCTAGTAAGGTATTGTAATATATGAGATTTGAAAAGATATCAAGTGATCTAGACAACATTCTAAATGATCAAAAACATGCAAGTGATAAGACTAGTCTTGGATACAAAGAAGAACTAGAGATTGCAACTCAAGACAAGATGAAGACTAATGTGAATAAGGACAATCATCTTTTGAAGAAAAATCATTAGAAAAAGAATGAAAGTGCTGAAAAAATGAATACAAAACATATTAGACAACCAAATTCCATGAGGTATGCAAATTTCAATGGTTACTGCTATACTTGTAATCAGTTTGGGCATAGAGCTATAATGTGCAAGAGACATGTTAGAAATGAATTTGTTGGGAACTATGATGGGGGTAATTAGTCAAAAGGTGTGATCAAGGTTGAGAGCTTTAACTTTCATGATGTGGGACACTTTTAAAACATTTTTAAAATAAAGTAAGATAAGATAAGTTTAAATCAAGTAGTATGGTTTACTACAACTGTGAATAGAGAGGTCACATTGCTAGATTCTACAAGCAAAGGCCATTAAGTCAAAATAAGCTCAATCAAGCTCCAAGAGTGTAAGGAAGAAGGAAAGTTAGCTCATGGAAACCAAAGGTGGTAGGTATGATTCATGTTGAGACTACAGAACTAAGTAATGTGTTTGTTATGGTGGAAAATGCTACAGAATGAAAAGAGTGCCAAAGGCTCTCATTGTCTTCTCATGTTGAGAGTGAAGAGACCAAGCTCAAGGAGAAGACCCAGGTGCTAGTTGAAGATAGGTCTGATGTGAGTATGGATCCAAGTGAACATCCTAATATTGTTTATAAATCTTCATATAGATAACATCAATTATCAGTACTTAGTGATGAGGTTCCACGATGTAAGGAAGATTTTATAGATGAAAAGGTATGTCATGAATCTATGTTGTGTCCATGTATTATCTATCCAATCATATAAAATAAGGATAATGTTGTAGTGTATGAGCATGATACTTTTATTAAGCTTAATAATAAGAATAAAAAATATAAGCATTAGATGACTAAGGAGGAAAATGGATATGAGGAGTTATGGGCAACTCCTGGTTTCACATTGTTTTAGGACATTGTGAAATAGGGTGTCTCTACCTATGCTTTTTAGGAGGCATATTTATTATGATAAAGAAAGTTTTTGTGCCCAATATCTTAATTCCAATCTATACCTAGACTTTTTTTGATCTTAGAAAGTCATTAGTTGAGTGGGAGCAATAAGTTCATGTGTTTGCTTTAGAGGTTTGTAAAAGAGCTATAGTGCAGGGTCAAAATGGTTGGTTCCAAGTGGTTTAATGAGATTGATGTAATGTCAAGAAGATTTTGGTGATCATAAAGGTTTGTGCACTTCTTTGTGATGTTTTATAGGTTTTTTTTGGTTTAAAGGTATGTTGAAGTCAAATTACATATTTTTGTTTGCTCTCAGGTTTCCCAGTTTGTGCTTAAGAGTATGTAGGTCCTAAAATGGGTTATAGGATGTATGGGTTCCCAAAGATGTGAAATATCAAGTATTGGTCCATAAGTGTGTAATGGTTGTCTCCAAGTGTATAAAAAGTTTCAAATGTGGACGTTTGTTGGAAGAGGTTTGTTGACCTTGCTTGTTTTGAGTTTCTAGGGTTTTGGGCTCTACTTGAAAAGTCGTTTGCCTTATGAGTTAAGGTTTGAGGATTATTAATATATATAATGGGTCAAATGGGTTGTCAAATCAAGTTTCACATATATTTTAAGGTTTGTGGTTTTCAAATTATTCATGTTTTTGTCAAGATGGAGGCCTAATTGGTAGGTTGGTTTGTGAAGGAAGTATATTGTAGAGGATGATCTAGTTTTTGAAAATTAGTATGATTGAGGGGGCATATGATATTTCTCCAGATATGAAGTTTTAGGTCTTGAATATATGTCTATAGAAATTTGTGGTCTATGCAAGTTCCAAGTAGGGCTACAATGAGTCTAAATAGGCCTAGTCTTGAAGATGTGCTTTTTTTTTAGTTCTGTCCAAATTAAAAAGGTGTGATTATTTCAAGGTAAGTTATTAGGTTATTTTACAGCATGTTTCATATTTTGTGTGTGGCATGAAGTTTTGTTAGTGGTCCTTGAGGTGGTTTGAGAGAGAAGGCTAATAAGCATGTATGGTGGTTTCTCATGGTGTATAGAGATATGAAGATGCTCAAGTGATGCAATGGATTATAAATATTAGGGGGGGTCCATATTAGATGTTTTTTGGTTATTATCATTAGATTTTAGTGTTTTTGTGTGTTATTTTTTCATTTGTTATAGTGCTTGGTTGAAGAGAGTGTTGGGATGAAGCAAGAAGTCATTGTCAAGACTAGAAAAGGTAGGATCAACATAAGGGGGAGTTTATATAATATTTATAAGGTGGTCCTCTCCTATTTTATGGTATTTTTAGGTCCTTAAGATCAATTGGTGCATAGTTTGTCATTGTCTCAAAGGGGGAGAAAGTTCCTATTATGGAGTGCTTGAAGAGAGAGAAGGTGAGATAAATGATGTTTGTTGACATCAATGAGAAAGGGGTAGATTATTGTATATTTATCAATGATTTCATGATGATGTCATATAAGTGTCCAAGTGAGTGGATGTAGTGACTTGATAGTATAAGTGACAATGATAAAGTATGCAATGTGCTTGTCCTAGTATGCTTGAAGTATCTTGATTGATCTTTAGTTTTGGCTTGGTTAAAAATGTTTTGGGATGGGTATGGTGATTTGAGCATGTAAAATGGATCCTATTATAATTCAAGAGTGGTTTGAGTGCTTGTGTGCATGAGTATAATTCACCTAGTTCATCATTTTTCTCATCTAGACATTTTGGGTCTAATGACAGAAATTCTAAGTAGGCAGTTTGATGATGTCATAATTACCATGTGTTAATGATTTAGGGGGATTTGGTTATATGGTTGTGATCACATTAGTCCCTAGTTTTTATGTACAAAGTCTCAAGGCTAGTGATTAATCATGATAAAATATATGCAAGTGTAAATTTGGGCTCTCAAGTATTTTGACAGTATTTTCCCATACTTAGCCAAATTTGCAATGTAGTAAGAAGAGTCAAGTAAGCATTTTGATGGTGGTATATCTCACACGTGTGGATGTTTCAAAAGAAGGTGATCATATGGAATTATTTAATTTTGTTCTTAGTTGATTTATGCTAACTTTCAAGTCAAGAAATGGAGTGCAAAAAAAGATATGCATGTTCAAAGTTGGCCTCCCAGACAATTTATTGACATAGTTGGCTCTGTGAATAGATAAATCTAAGTGAGCATTTTTATGTCACTATATCTCACAAATGTGAAGGTTCCAAAATTAGATTGACATATGGATAGATTATCCTATGCGAGGAGATCATATGGTCCAAATTTTAGAACATACACTTGAGTGAAGTAAAAGATATGGAGGTACAAAGTTAGCCTTCCGAGGAGATAAGTAATGGTCCCCATAGTCATTTTTACACAATGTTAAAGATCAAGACTAGATAGATATCCAATGGTGCACATGTATTCATAAATATAGATATATGGTGTGCATCAATTCAAAGAGGTTAAATTATTCATTGGTAAATAGAGACAAAGATAGAGATTCTTCTAAGATCCAATGGTGTGCAAGTGATTGTACAAATCAAGATCAATGGTGCATGTTGATTCAAATGAGGACAAATGTTCAAAGTTTAACAAAAAGTAGAGATAAGGACCATGAATCTTCCAATATCTAATGGTGAGAGGATGTTTGTATATATATTCATGGTGCACAGTGAGTAAGATGATTTCAAAATGTCCAATCTTTAACATAGATAAAGATCTGACTAATCCACAAAGATCGATGATGCACATTGAGTCAATATTACAAGAGTACATGAGATGAGGTCAGCATGTTCAAGGTTTAAAATTTGAAATTGGTGAAATATGAGTTAAAAGTAAAATGTTTCATAATAATATCAATGGTGCATGATTGATCTAAAATAACAAGGACACAAGATGCAAACATAGTGTTCGATGTTTAACTATGACAATTTGAATTCAAATATTTAAATTTAATAAAGGAAAGACTAGTGCCTGGTTTTTGAGCCATAACTTTAGATATATTTATAATTTGACCATGGTCTAAAAATTAAATTTGTAGAGGACTCCAAAATTCATCTAGAAATATAAATTAAGGTCTGAATGTATGTATAAACAAAGATATTGAGCTCCAAAGTTTACTATGTGTTTGGCTATATTCTGCAAGTAACCCAAGAAGGGTAATTGAGCTTGTTATGATGTTGTTTTGATGTTTAATGATAAATTAGATATTGTATCATGTTGTATACTCCATGAGGAAAATATGTGTGCATTATGAAGGTTTGACTAATCATATATAGTATGAACAAAGGTTTAAAAGTTGATTGTGTGTTCGTTCATGGTGATTGTGTGTACAAAGTGGTGTTTTAGCTAATTTTGGTTAAGTATAAGGGTACTATGATGGTTATTGGCACTTAGTGAGGACCTATAGATCATGTGTAATGGGTCCATGCATTTTAAAAGTGTTTATATGTTTCTTAGTTTGCTCAAAGAATTGTTAAAGAGCTGAATGGGTCTCCATAGGACCTAAAAGTGACTTAGGCCTATTTGAAAGTGGATTGTGCTTAAGTGTGGCCCATATGAGATTACTTAAGGGTGAAGGCATGAATTATGGCTGATAGGAAAATATTATGGAATTGATAATTCATGAATTCTCTATATATAGTGAAACCAAATATGTTGGTTTCTAGACTTGTGAGAGAGAATTTGCGAGATAAGTGCAACGTAGATGTGAGAATTATGGAGCAAAGGAGAGTTAGAGTGCCCAGTTGATGAGTTAATAAGTAGATCATATGGAGTACTATGTTTATGAATTCTAGGTCATATTTTTGATGTCAAAATAGTTCTCTTTTAGTTTAAGGATATGCTAAGAGGTCTGAGTGTGCATATGAGGATAGTTTGAGTGAAGATGAAGAGAGATTGTGACATGCCTATGTGAGAGGCCTATATGAGATAGAGAGGGAATTTATACAGGGGTTAGAAAATAGAGATCCATCATAAGGTGTTAAAGACATTAGTTTTAAGGTGGAGGTGTTTAAAGGAGGTTATAAAAGACTTGATCTTCTTTAGGGGTGGTTCCTTATACAATAGGTGTTTCACTAAAGGCCTTTGGTCAGGAGGATATGATCAAGGTTTGTTAGTCTAAAGGAGTTGACTAGTCTCTTATTTGTAATTTATTATAGGATAGTAGTCCATGTGTTATAGGCTTGAGAGTGGGTTTTATTCCCCATGAGGGTTTCTCATAGGATCTATGTGTTATGTGTTTGATCTTGTGTATGCATTTAATGAATGAGCTCTCTTGTTAATGTTGTTTGATCAAGTTGATATATGTTGATTGTTTAATAGTTTGAAAGGATTGGAATTGAAATAGAAATGTCTAGGCTCATTGATTCAACCCCCTCTCAATGATTTTACCTCTAATAGATATTAACTATAGTACCATATTGTTTTCTTTTGAATATGCCCAAATAGGAGATAGATCACTCATTTCAATCTCAAGATGACATTTCCCTATATGCAAGATGTAATCTACTGTTAGATATATCTATCTCTAGGGTCTTATGACTAAAAAATGGAATTTCCACCATGTCAATGGTGGTGATTAATATTTAGTACCATATTATTTGAATCCAAGTATGCCTAGTTAAGATATGAAGCACCTATTCTCACCTCAAGATGACATTTCCCTATAATGAAAAACTGTTATTTTTTAGGCAAACATTGGACAGGAATAAAACAATAACCATAATTTGTATCCATGAATCAAAGAAACAACACATACATGTTGAAGTATTATATGTGTACCCAAAATCCCTCATGTTTTAAATCATCAATAAACTCGTGACATAGGATTCAGTGATTAGTCTTAAAATGCAACTTTTATGTAGTTAAGAGACATGTTATTTGCCTCTAATAGACATTTATGATTTTGGGACCTTAAATTCAAAAACTATCACTTTTAACACCTGTGAAAGTTACACACGTTCCCATTTACATAGCTTTATAATCCACATGAATACCCCTTTTTCAATAATTTTAGCCTCGATCAACATTAATAGGAAATGTTGTCAATATGCAAGCCATAGTTGGATATCTCTATCTGTAGGGCATTGTGGCTCAAAACTGGGATCACCACCACATTGAGGGTAGAAAATAACCTCTAGGACCACATTATTGACATTTGAGTATGCTTAGTTAGGAACATAGCACCTTTTCTAGCCTTAAGATGATATTTATTTATAAGGTCAAACTATTGTTTTTAGGCAAAATTTGGATAGACATAAAATGGACTGAAAGCTTCTCTTAGCTTCAAGAATATGGATTTTTTTAGTAAAAGTGCCAACCACATGAAGGTGGAAGTTAATTTTTCATCACTAACCTACAAAAAATAAGTTAATATGTAATTAAATTGAAATTTATATGTAATACCTAAGAAATAAATCAAATTTATTAAAAGTAAACACATTTGCATTTGGTAAGTCAATATACCTTGGGAGTTTAATCTAAGGAACTAATAGGATAGACTCTATTATTTATAGTAGTGAGAATTACTTCTATTAGTGTAAGTTTTTATTTTTCCCTATTTTTTAATTAGGAAAATTGTATTTCTTGTGCATACTTGGAGTTTTCCTACATTTGTGGGATAGGCTAGCTTATGTGGAGGTGTGTGTCATAGATGTGTCATAGGTGTCATAAGAATGTCATAAGTAACTCCCTTGATGGGAGCTACTTCTCTATTCTTAGCACCTTGTCACCACCTTTCATGGAGGAGTTACAGTCTATTCTTGGGGTGCTTTGGCCACCTTTTGTGGAGGAGTTACTTACGTGTTCTCCTATATGTATTCTTCACTTTGGCCATCTCATGTTAATTAGATTTTGGTTTTCTCCATTTTGTCTTGTGCAATTTATCTTCTTGTATAATTTCAAATTGCTTTAGCATCTATGTGGTGTGCACTTGCTTCATCTCATGTGATCACGTCTCTTTTGCATTCGCATTATCCAAATTCTGGCAACAACTCTACTATGGTATCAGAGCCACTCCAGAAAAAGATAGATCTCTGCAATCTAGTTCTGCTTCTTGGACGTTGGAGGCACTGACTTTGTTGCAAGATGTTGGGTGCCATTGTTGTGAGTAGAGGGAGGAGCAGCATCAGCCACACCATCATAATTGTGCACTTTTTCTTGGTGAGAGGTGCCACCTTTTGTTGTGTATGCACCATCTCTCCTTCAAATGGTGACTGCAAACATTTAGCAGCAACAACACCTTCAGCAACAGCCATGCCATCAGACCGTACGATGTCCAGCGTGCAGGTCTATAGATTTTTCATTTGTTTTTTTTGTAAACAAGAAATTAGAACTGTGCCTTTTTTGAACAGCTGCAAGGTAAATTGGGGCACCACTGCTTGCATTTTTTCTATTTTCTAGAAACTAGAAGTGCGCCCTTATTTTTGGTGAGAATATTCTGCCACAACTACTATTTTTATTGAAAATGGTGCCCTCTTCTTGTTTGGCATCCCATGTGGCGACTTGAACTGGGCATTGGTAATTACTTTTTTAAATGTTTTTTGACTTTAATCACTTCACAGTGTCATTTAGTACGCTGGAAAACAAGTAAGTTGAAAACATTTTTTAAAAAGAGCAATTTATAAGTTTTTAAAAACTTGTATTTTCAACCTATGAAGACGAAGGGTGAGGCCCAAGTTGGTAGGAGGCCAATTCCCCCTCACATAGACCTCCTTTGGATTCCTCACTCTGTGCCGAATATAGTGAGTGGTTGGAAGGCCACTTTCTCTCTCAAAACATACATTTTTTTAATGTTTTAGTGCTTTTTTTGCAAAAACACTAGTTTACGGGAAAATTGAACCTTTAATATCTTGCAAATGGTAGCTCAGATTTGGGTGCCATTTTTTTAAAAAGTATTTTTAATTCAATTCTATATATCATAGGATTGTTATTTGTTAAAAATTCACTATTTTATAAAGTGCATAAAATTTGGGTCTCCCGAGATGCATTTTTGACTAAGTCCGACGTCTTGTTTGCTTATAGTCTTGCACTGATTGCTCTAAGACACATTCTCGACTGAGCCCAATGTCTTTTGATCATGCACTTGATTATTTGGGGGGGGGCTCAATATTTCAGGGGGGTTTGATTGCTTTTCACAACTTGTAAATCTTTGCTTTCATTATCCTTTCTGCATAATTTCTCAACTTGCAATCAACTCAACTTCACATAAATTTAGCTTAAAATAGATTATTTTCAACTTAAACACCTAACACCCTTTAGTTATCATGAATGGAAGGTTAAAATGTTAATCATTCTTAGAAGCAAAGGGTTGTATAGGATCACCATGGGTACTGAAGTAGAACCCAACACTGATGTTGAAAAGGTCAAGTGGTACAACCGTAGTGATGAAGCCTATGGATTACTAATCTTGTCTATGTCTCCAAAAATTCTCTTCCATTTAGAAACCTCTAAGACTCCCAAAGACATATGGGACACCTTAGAACTCTTATTTGGGAAGCTTGATGAGATGAGAGGACATGAGCTTGAAAATGAACTCATAAGTCTAAGTCCTAGCAACTTTGACAACCTATAAGACTTCTTCACTAAGTTTAAGGCTCTTAGATTTCGATTGAAATAATGTGGGATAGAGAAAAAATATGATCAACTCATCCTTTCTATTCTCAAAAAGTTAGGTCCAAGCTATTCAGTCTTTGTCTCCACTTTCCATGCCACAAAAAGTGCCTTTGGCACTACATGGAAAATGCCTTCTTTGGATTCATTCATTGCCGACTTGACTAGGGAGCAAGATAAGCTGATTCAAATAGGCAAAATGAAGTCTACTCAACCCCAAGCTTTGATATCTAGAAATGGTAAGGATAAGACTTCAAAAAAGGAGAAGAAGAAAAAGAACAAGGACCAAGACCAGGAGAAAAAGAAAGAAAACAACAATCCTGCCAAAAACAACACTGAGTCTTCATCCTCCAATGCTAAACCTAAGAAGGAGAAGGGTTAAGTGTGCCTATTTTAAAAATATAGGGCATGATGAACACAAATGCATGAAGAAACAAATATATCACCTAACTCATCTTCTAGAGAAGCAAAACATAGGTGTTCCTGAGTCCATCAAGAAAAATTCATCAACCCAAGATTCTACCAAGGCAAAAGGAAAGGGTAAGGAGAAAGAAAATGGCAAGGCCCTTGTAGCTTCTATAGCTTCTACATCATCATGGGTCATTGATTCAGGTGCTTCTCACCACATGGGCTCTTCACTAGTTGAGTTTTCATCTTTAGAGCCTTGTAGCATGACTTCAATTAGTTTGGGTGATGACACATCAATTTCTGTTACAGGGAGAGGGTTAGTTGAAATGGAAGGAAGAACATTCAATAATGTTCTAAGTTTTCCTTCTCTTTCAACCAATCTCCTATCAGTGTACCAAATCACTCACATTGGTCAGGGCATGAGAGTTGAGTTTTCACCAGATTTAGTGGCTATCAGGGAGTTGCATAGTGATACTACAGTGGCAGTGGGTAGAGAAGATCACCAAGTAAGGCTATACACCTTCTCACATTTTGCATCAGATTTTTCTCCAACAACATTGCTGACTCATTCAGATGGAGTTAAAAAATTATGGCATGAGTGGTTTGGCCACCTTAACTACCGCTACCTTGAACAACTTTGTGAAAATGACATGGTCATTGGCTTGCCTCGTGTCCAATTCTCAAAAGGACTTTGCAAGGGGTGCTCTCTTGGGAAGCATACCAAAATTTTTTTTGAAAAAGGCAAAGCTTGGAGGGCTTCACAACCTTTGGAGTTAGTCCACAGTGATGTATCTAGACCCTTTCCCAAACCATCTTTCACAAGGGCCAAGTACATCCTCACTTTCATTGATGATTTCTCTAGGTACACCTGGATATATTTTCTCAAACAAAAGTCGGAAGTGTTTGAGAATTTTCTAGACTTCAAGGCTCTTGTTGAGAAATAGAGTGAGAAATCTATCAAGGTTCTTCGAATTGATAATAGAGGGGAGTATGTCAGCAATAGATTTGAGAAGTTTTGCACCACAGAGGGGATTGATTTATAGTGCAAAATCACTTACAATCCTTCACAGAATGGGGTTGCTGAACACAAAAATAGATTCTTGAAAGAGATGGGTAGTTGTATGATTCACTCCAAATCCTTAGCACCACAATACTAGGCTGAAGCCATCAATTGTGCTTGCTACATTCAAAATAGGGTTCCTCACAAAGCTTTGAAAGGGATAACACCCTTTGAAGCTTGGCATAAAAGGAAACCTAATGTTGAGCACCTTAGGGTTTTTAGATCCCCAGCCATGGCTTGCATTTTGAAGAAGAAACATGAAGCTATGGAATGTCAGTCCAAGCCTTGCATCTGTGTAGGATATCTGGATGGTATTAAGGGATATCACCTTCTAGATCTAGTCACTCATGAGTTGTTCATTGAGAGAAGTGTCCATTTTCAAGAGAGTCCTAAAGACTCAACACTTGACACTTCTTCTCCCTCATCGGATTTACTTCTTCATAATGACTCCTCATCAAATTTAGATCAGCCACAACAGGATCTTGACCCAGAGATATCTTCTTCTTCTTTGAGTTTAGACAGTGAGGATAGTGATGCAGTGTCATCCACCTCTAGTCAGTCAAAGGATGAGGAGTTAACACTTGACTCACCCACTTTTGGGCCACTTTGGGCTAGACAGACACTTGAGAGTGCTGGCACTTGGGCAAGAGATTTCATAGATGACAGATGTACTAGGGGGATTTTCAAAGAGATCCACATGCCTTCTTTGCTTCAGTTTTAGATCCATAGGCTTTTTGAGAGGCATCAAGGGTACCTGAGTGGGATAGTGTTATGGAAGAAGAATATTCTTCCTTAATCAAAAATCACACTTGGGATTTGACTTCACTTCCTAAGGGAGGAAAGATGGTTTGATGTAGGTGGCTATATTAAACCAAGTTTGTGGCATATGGGTCGGTTGATAAGTACAAGGTGTGATTGGTCACTAAGGGTTTATCACAAGTGGTAGGCATTGACTACTCAGAGACCTTTACACCCATTGCAAAGATGAATTCTATCTGACTCACCTTGGCTATTGCCATAGCACATGGTTGGGATGTGCACCAGATGGATGTGAAGAGTGTCTTTCTTCACAGAGACCTAGAGGAGGAGATCTACATGGAGTACCCACCAAGATTTGTTTAGGATTCTTCCTTAATATGTAGACTTAGGAAATCTATCTATGGCCTCAAATAGGCCCCTCAGGCTTGGTATGCCAAGATGGATTTCTTCCTTCTCACAGTGGGTTTCACTAGGTGCCATTCTGACCCCAATGTCTACTTCTTGTGGTAGCATGATTCACTCCTAATTTTGGTTCTATATGTTGATGACCTTTTGATCACTGGGAGTTCTTCATTAGCTATTGCAGTGGTGAAGGAATCTCTTTAGGATAGATTTGACATAATAGACTTGGGTTTGTTGCACTACTTCCTTGACATCGAGATCTCACATTCAGATTCAAAAATTTCTCTTGCATAGACTAAGTATGCTCTTGACTTATTGGCTCAGTTTCACATGGTTGATTGCAAGCCATCTCTGACTCCCTTTCTATCAGGAGTCAAACTTGAGGCTGACTATTCTTCACCATTAGTTGATGCCACTCAGTATCAACAACTTGTTGGTAGTCTCATCTACTTGACTCACACCAGGCTTGACATATCATATATAGTGGGACTTGTCTCCAGATTCATGTAGGAACCTCATGAGCTACATTAGAAAGCAGCTAAGAGGATCTTGCATTACATACAAGGTTCACAGAGATACGAGATTCATTACAGTTTTGGCATAGAGGTTGACTTGGTTGGATATACAGATTCAGACTAGGCTGATAATTCACAAACTCACAAGTCCACTTCTAGTTACAGTTTCTCTCTAGGTTTTGGTCCTATCAGTTGGTCTAGAAAGAAGCAGAATGTTATTGCTATATCATCCATAGAGGTTGAGTACAGGGGAGCTGTTAATGTAGCTATTGAGGCTATTTAGCTTCAGGGGATTCTTTTTAAGTTTGGCATTCCTATCAGGCAGCCCACCATCATTTATTGTGAAAACCATAGTACCATTCAAATTTATAGGAATCTAGTTCAACACCAGTAGACCAAGCACATAGAGATTCACATGCATTTCATTAAGAGCTTATTCATAGTTAGGTCATTGACTTGATATTTTTCCAATCTTTAGAGTAGGTTGCAGACATCTTCACCAAACCTTTCACCGAGAGCAAGTTCATTCATCTACGAGCTCTTCTTGGGGTGCGGTCCACATTTGTAGAAGCATCATCTTCAAGGGGGCCCACTAGCCTCTTCTTTCTTTTATGTCTCTCTTTTGGGGGGGGGGGGAGTTTTTTCCTACAGGTTTTCTCCTTTTCTCTATCTTATGGGAGATTGCATTTGTACATGGGTACCTCATCAGGCCTAGTTGCCGGGACCCATTTTATATTTCCACACTGCCCACCTAAGCTGCGCTTATGGGGGGTATTAGTGTAGGTTTTTATTTTCCCTATTTTTTAATTAGGGAAATTGTATTTCTTGTGCATACTTGGAGTTTTCCTACATTTGTGGGAGAGGCTAGCTTATGTGGAGATGTGTGTCATAGATGTGTCATAGGTTTCATAAGAATATCATAAGTAACTCCCTTGATGGGAGTTGCTTCTCTATTCTTAGTACCTTGTCACCACCTTTCATGGAGGAGTTACAGTCTATTTTTTGGGTGCCTTGGCCACCTTTTATGGAGGAGTTACATGCTCTCCTATATGTATTCTTCACTTTGGCCATCTCATGTTAATTAGATTTTGGTTTTCTCCATTTTGTCTTGTGCAATTTATCTTCTTGTATAATTTTAAATTGCTTTAGCATCTATGTGGTGTGCACTTGCTTCATCTCGTGTGATCACGTCTCCTTTGCATTTGCATTATCAAGATTTTGGCAACAACTCCGATAACTTCATGATCAGATTCATGAACCTTCTATAAATTCATTTTTAAAGGCCTACCCTAATATTTATGCAATTGACCATTTATTGCAAGAACTAAATTTTAACAGTGGAGTATCTTCCTATGTACTTCATAGTCTTCAAAAAATCATACATTTGAATTTTTGATAGGACAACATCAAATTCAAGTTTAGGTAACTACCATAGACCTAATGAGATAGTAAATTTTTCCCCATCTATGACCTCAGAAGTCAATTTCTATTTTTCCTCTACACATCAACATAAGTAGTAGATGTATAAAACACACATTTAATATATTTAATAACATGACTTTTTGATATATTTACCAAATTTAGTAGACATATGAAACACATGTTTAATAAATGGCCATGTGGTTCAACTATATGAGATACATGGTCAAAGTCATGTGATAATCTTAGCTATGGAATTTGTAATGTTGGTGGAACTTGATAAATGTTAATTAGAACTAAAGGCCTAGAACTCCATTCACCCACCCATTATTATGACTCACATTCATTCCAAACAAACTTAATGCATGCAGAATAAAAGCATGCCATTTTCCTCATATGAACCATCCAAGAACCTATGTTTAAGCTATGAAATGAGTGTGACTCACTTGATATTATCAATGTTATACAATATTTATATCTTACCACTTATTTATCCTCCATCAACCATGAATATCTACAAACAATGGAATTTTTTTGAGCACCATGGCCCATATTTTCATTACACCATTCAATTATGTTTTTTTCATCTATCAAATCATTTACCTCTTCAAACTTTAACTCATCTCTTGTAAGTGCTCTTTTAACACATGATCATGTACCTATTGTCACTGAAACTTGTACCCCTTAATTAGATGTTTCAAATCTCCTTATTCAAGTGGCATAATGGAAACACCTCAAGGCTGTGGGTGACCCAAATTTGAGGTGAGTCTCTAGATTAGGGATAGTTCCCTTGATGTACCACTTAGTATTGAACTTACTACTAACTTTGGGGGGTAAAAAGGGAGAGAGATAACTCAAAAAAAATCTAATCTAGGGGAGGTGATACATAAAATATATGGTCTACTCACACCACTTACAATGCACTTGGAACCAAAGAGAATCCCACGCATACACTTCATCTAATTAAACATTCCTCTTCTACATCACTGTTTCAAGCATCAGGTCTTGAAGAGAGCTTATGCTAGGAGGACATGGATACTAGGTCTTCTAGAAAAACTAATGAATAAGACACTTACTATACCTGAAATCCACATCAGACATTTCTTGTTGACCTACAAAAGAGAGATTTCAAACAACACAAGGCACTATGAAGGATAACATGTTAAAGTAAGAAAAATACACTTATACAAGAGCAAAAACCATAGCATGCACTTCATGAATTCATGAATGACATAAAACAACATTTTTTATTAGTTTAAGGTAAAAAATGAGTAGGGATTCACCATACTTAGGTGGAGAGATCCATACAATAGACAAATTGGCTAGTATATATAACAAATGTGAGTGAAGAGAGAGAAGGTGAAGCTCAAGAGTCACTAAGACACTTGTCAAGAAATAATAAGGAGTTATAATAGCATAAAATCAATAATGAGATAGGTCTTATAAGGAAAATAAGGATAAATGTCCCTCAAACTTTTCTAACTCATCTATATGTGGTGTAGATGCTCTTTTGCTTGCATAAGAAATTGTCTTCATGATTTTCCCTCATTAGACTACCTCATCGTTGAGTAGGGTCAAGTATAATGATTTATATGAATGGGAGGTGTTACTTAAAATCATTTAAATGCATTTTAAAGGTCTAAAACCATTCATATCTTTCTATCCATGAGTAATCATATCTAACAGTTACAAGTGACTATCTCTCATGTACCTCTCACACTTGGCACACAAAATTCTTCCAATTCTGAAATATAACTCATGCACAAGGAGGAATGACACATTTAAATAGTTTCCATGTCATTATGTTCATGAATCAAGCCTTAAAAGGCTTCCTAATTGGAGTTTCATCATTTTTCACTAAGTGTTCACTACTTGTTCATTATGACTAGATGAGATGAAGAAGATAATAGGCACACTTAGGAGATTATATAGTTCAATATATTGATATGAGTAATTGAAAATATGCCCAATATATCTCTTAAAATTGGTTGCATCTTTTGAAACTTCTCCATACCTACAAAACACATAAATATGTCAAAATAAGCCATGGTGTACCTCTTACATACAAGTAGGGTAAAACAAAGGCTAAGATCATATACCTCCATAAAACCCTCACAAACCCCAACTAAGACTCGATTGGGAAGATAAGGCAAATGGAGCATCCAAATGGAGTGTAAGGGCTAGGGAAATGACTTGAATATATATATATATATATATATATATATATATATATATATATATATATATATATATATATATATATATATATATATATATATATATATTCAAGTCATTTCCCTAGCCCTTACACTCCATTTTGATGCTCCATTTGCCTTATCTTCCCAATCGAGTCTTAGTTGGGGTTTGTGAGGGTTTTATGGAGGTATATGATCTTAGCCTTTATTCATAGAGGTTTCACATTATAATTCTATCAAAATTCCACTAAATTATTCCTAGGTACCCTCTCAAACCTCATTGAATATCTTGAGTCTCCATGTAAATCCTTAGATAAGTTCCAAGCATTCTAAGATGGCCATTCATGTCCTTTCTATACATTTGTCATGGTCTGAGTATCTTTTAAGATAAAAATGGATTATTTAAGACCCCCCCTACATCTCAGTGGCTTCAACATCTATATTATCATCCTAAAAACATGTTTTAAACCATTATAAATATCATTTTAGTTTACAAATACAATTGACCCACCATTTGCCTTAGGCTGAAACCTTGTTTCCAAAATTTTGCCTGCAACCTAAGACTCAAAATAACCTTTTTGATGTTTTCCTTAAATTTATATATATATATATATATATATATATATATATATATATATATTACACATATATTTTACCTTTTAAAACATGAATCAATCAAGTTTTGAACTTTTCTAAGATTAAATATGAATATGATCTTCCATTTGGCTTCAAGGCCTTAGGGTGTCCCTCATGCATAATTGCAACCCAAGGGATATACGATGATTTTTTAGGTTCCAAAATTACATAAAAGATTATTCATGTTTTATTGTATATATTTCAACTCTCCAAATATTTCTTAAAAATTTCCTTGACCTCTAGTTCACTTTCTTAGCCCACACTCCAAAATTGTATGTTTTGGTGCAAGGGGAAAGTGCCCCCTATTTGAGACACAACAGGGGGAAATTCCCATATTTTATCTTAAAAAAATTATTTGATGGTGTTAATAAATTTTTATTTATTATCCATACAAAAATTAATCCTTTAATCCAATAATAGATCCTCCAACTCCATCAAAACCTTAAACAGACTTATAAGAAGAAACACTGTCTGCAGGGTTTTCCAAAAGGGACTGTGTTTCTATTTGTTTGACCCTTTTCCATTCTTGATAAAAAAATGTGAGAGTTTAATTAGTTATTATTAATATTAATAAATTTATCATAATATTTAAAATCACTTCAAACTCCCTCAATACCTCCCTTAATGCATGAACTCTCAAGACTCGATTCCTACCTGAAAGAATGAGCCACTCTTGTTTGGTGACTCGTGTAGGTCATTTATTCATTTAAAAATATTAAAAACAATGTTTTAAAAATATCCATGTATCATAAATCCTATCTCACACTTTATTTTACCTATTTTATTCATCCCATGCTATAGGAGCATCTAGATATATCCCTTTTTCAGGGCATTGCCTGAGACTAAGAAAGTTGCCCTTAAACTCTTGCCTGTAGGTGAAGATATGGATTAGTTGGGATGATTGTGGTGAGAAAAAAGGAATTAATAAATTAATATTTAATAAAAATAGTATAATACCTTCAATTTTCCTTATATGGGATAACACTATCCAAACCCAATCCTTAAACATTGTCTGCCCTGTTGCAGTCACAGTTAGTTGTAGGTGTTATTTCAAGTTTGTATATAGACATCTGTAGGTGTGATAAAGGGACAAGACACCACTTAAATATTGTTTTTATGATATTTTAAGTTATTTTTTCCCTTTATTCTTATTTTATTTACCAACCTTCTCAAGTATTATCTCTATCTAACTAGTTCAGACTATTTGTATAGGGTTCTAACTGTATTTCCATTTTGAATAATGACTTGTGGTGTGAGTGAGTTCTAATTGAACCTAGTTATAGTGTGAAGAGATTATATATGGGCTAATTTAGGTTAAAATTTTCATGCTTGAACTAACACTCACTTTTAATATCTCAAAACACCATATAACCAAAATTTTGGATCATTGCCCTTTTTGTCTTGTTGTACATGGGTGTTTCATGCTACTGTACAGACTATGAGTGAGCATGGGAAGTCACAAACATAAATTGAAATATATTTATATGATATATCAGTACATGGAAACCAATTGAACATTTATAACCACTAATAAATGAAAATAGGCCTAATTTTCAACTTGGTGGAAAAATCCACTTCTAGGCTCAGACCTATAGATTTCACTTTGGGAATTCAGTGTCTTTGGAGGGGCTTTTAGGAATGTTGAAAACCACTTTCCTTTTATAAAATACTCATACCACATTTCAAGGGTATTTTTCATGATATATGCTACTAAATTAATTCACCAATATTTCTCAACTCTAACCTCCTCACATTTATTTTAATTCCATAAAAGTGCCTAGTGCACTATTTTGCCATTTTGGGGAAAATTTCTCAAAGTTCATGCTTTTGTTTCTTCAAGACAATCATTCATTATTTGGTTTCCTTGATATCCAAAATGATTTTTAAATGATCAAAATAAATTTTTTAAACCAATATTAGGCTTATTTCAGACTTGAATCCTTCACACAAAGATCTCTAAACTCTGTGGTACCACCTGTAGGTGGTGATTCCTACAAACTCAGTCAGCCATTATAGGATGGAGAAATAATAAGATGAAAAAAGGGGGGTATGTAAGAAAATAAAACCTATGGTAAAATTTCCAAATGCATGGTTAATTTTAAAGGCACCCTGAGATAGGATTTAATGACCTTTGTCCAACAACAGGATCCTTTATGAAGAGGAAAACCAATTTGTTAGCACAACAAGCCCAGAAGAGGATTATTGAGTTCAGGAAACCCCAAAACCAATAATATAATTAAAAAACATATGGAGAGGCTTGATAAACACATAAAACATCCCAAATTGTCAAAACAAAGTAAAATATTCTAAAATAAGCTCAAACAGGGACTCCTCATGGATTTGAGTGCATAAAAAGTTGCCTAGCTTCTTAGCAATGGTTCATAAAGGAGGATCCATGAAACTAAAACTTGTTACCATGAAAATTAATATAACTTATAATCCTCTCAACCCCAAATATCATTCCTCCCAACTCCATCTATATAGACTGTATCAAGCATTTGAAATTGACTCTTCTTGGCTTGCAAAGGCAAGAAAGATGGAGCAAAAGATAAAACTAAATTTTATATACTTTTCCATGAAAAAAAATCATTTAAAATACCTTATGGAGATAAATAGACACATTCCCACATTTTAAGCTAAAGATGGACTTACCAAATTCACACAAGTACCATTAAGGGGCTATTTTAGAGGAGTTTTCCCTATTTTCATGTATGAAACTACTTCTTGACTACCATCTGACTGCTTAATAACATATTCTAACCTTATCCACATTTAAAAATTTCTTTGTGACCAATTTTCTTCCTTAACCAATCCATACAAGTCATTTAATGAGTCAAAAATTGTGATAAAAAGGCATTTTGGCATATAAAACATAGAAAAGGGAAAATTTATGACTTAGGAGCACCTTAAAAAATTTAAATGACCATATTAGGACAATTATATCATAATTTTATCCTTTGACCATGTTTGACTAGAGTTGACTAGAGTTGGCTTAGGTTGACTAGGCAAGTACAAGAAAGATAGGCTTAAACCAAGGTTAGAGAAAAGATAGGTGATATGTTTAGACACACATGAGACCCTTTTAGACATATAATAACCTTTTAAAAATTTTAAATATGTAGGGCTTGACCCAATTTGACTAAAATTCAAATGTGTTCAACACTTTTGGTAATTCCTTGGGGTAACATGCTTGCCTATTTTAAGGACCAATAGCCTTATCAAATCCATTGGGAAAAGGGAGTCAAATGAACTCTAAAATAGTAGGATCAGACCTTGAACTAACTAAAAATATATTTGATTAACCTCAAAACACATAAAGGAAAGATAACACACACCAAGACCAAGGAAACACACAAAGCAAAGGCACATTTGTGCTACTAAGCACTTAGGGGACAAAGACAAAATAGAAAACCAACTAATTATGTAAATTTAATTAAACATACCTCCCTTATTAGATCAAAAGGGAAGTATCTTGAATCTCCTTCTTCATGAGATGAATGAGGGTGCTAATCATGCTTAATTTTGTATGTAGTACTAGATGTCTCATGTTCCTTGGCTTGGCATGTCTTATGATGGAATCACCTCAAACAAGTATCCAAGGTAGATGAACTCTTCTTGACCTTGGAAACATGCCTCATACTACTTATCCTTTGTCTCATCATGGTAGATTTTCATTCCCATGAATTTAACATATTTTTGAATGTCTTTGTCCTCTTGAAACATTTCCTTGTCCTTTTCCTTTATTGTAACCTCTTCAAACCCTTCAAGAAGTCTTGTATCATGGCATTATAGGAGTGTTTCTTGTTCAAAATATTTCTTTATGTTTGTAGGAGTATCTTAACATGTGGTTATAGAATCAATCTTCAAACTAATTTCAAAAGAATCATAGTCATCATGGATTACTCCATCATGATTTAAACTCTCTTGATGGTGATACCTCTCAACACCTACTTGTTCTTCCACATCTTGGGCTTGTTTTCTTAGGAGTCTTGCCTTCTCACTATCTTAATATTCTTTAAACATTTGCATATTTTTGTGCCACATGTCTTCTACTTGAAACATATAATCTTGATTAACATGTCTTGTAGTTAGCTACAAAGGAATTGTAGGCCTCATGAAACCTTCAACTTCATTGTAAAATGTCTTCAAATCTCTACCACAAGTCATTATCCTCTTTTTGATCAGCATCATGAAGGGGAACAACAAGAGAAACTTATCCTCTTATTATTTGTAAACCAAAAGAACTTCTAAGACTTCTTTTTCACTACAAGGTCCTCTTCCCCATCATCACAATCTGATGTTTCTTCACAAGGAGTCAACTCTTCCTCATCATCAATCCAATATAAAATATCCATCTCCTACTCCCTCTTAGTGGTGCCAATACTAGGCATCTCAAAACCAATAATTTTAGCCCAATAAGGCTTCTAAGGAGCAATGTATTCCTCATTATTAGAATCTGATTTCTCCTCAATCAACTGATCCATATTAGCTTAATGACTTCATTTGATTCAATCTTTCCTTGCATAGATGAGAGATTATGTATTTTGAGTTCTAACTCCTCAATTCTTTTGGCAAGGATTTCTAAGAATAGCTTCTCTTTGGGGGAAATAGGATCTTCATTTGGAAAGGAAGTAAAAGTAAGTTGAGATGAAGGTAAAAATGCTTCTATAGGAGGGATGGGAGGGAGTTGAGTAGGTTCATATTTCTCTTCACTTCTAATTTCTCCACTAGACATTCTTTGTTCTTATTTCCATAAGCTTCCACTTCTTATTTCCATCTTGGAAAGCTAGATTTAGAGAGTCCTTCATGAGGCTGAGGTAAAAATGGAGGGGTAAATGATTTCCTTAGGAAACTTGGGATTTCCTTGGGCTTAGAATCTTGTCTCCAACTTAGGAAAGTAGGCTTAGGAACCTCATTTTTTGTTACCATGATGGATTGTGTCAAATTTTGGTTTGCTAGATCAATCTTCTTGTCAAGATGGGCCTCCAACATCAGATCTCTTTACTTAAAATCTTCAATAATCAGGTTGTGAGATGAATCAAATTGTTCAAAAATGGTGTCCTCCTTCCTTTGGCTTCTCTCTTGGATGGACTTCTAAGAAGGGAAACTTTAGGGAATGTGTGAAGGACTTGGGGCATTTTGAAACATGATTAGATTAGTATTTTGAATAGGCATAGTTAACACACTTGAAGGATGATGTGGGTTGTATTGGAGCTCCCAAAACTAAGCTAGTTCATGAGGTTTTAACCTCTCTTCTATGTGGAAAATCAGACCATAAAGATCAAGCATTTTACCCATAATACCTTGATAATTAGCTTTCTCAATGGGCATCCATTATCTCTTGACTAGATATAAAACATCCCTCACACTCTTAACAAAATCACTAGGGATGACTTGACCACAACCATTTCTAGTATCAATGTCTAGCATATAATCCTTATAGCCAATGAGAGTGTTCTTGAAACTTGCAATGGATTGACTTGGAGAGGAACTAAGTGGACTAGGTGAAGCATAATCTTGGGAGGGCTGATTATAATACTAATGAAAATCATATAAAGGCTGATAGGACTGATAAGGATCATGACAATATTGGCCAAGGACTTGTTCATATTGAGAGGGAATGGGCAATGATGGATATGTCTCACCAACTTGTGTAATAACAAATAAAAACTCAAGATTAGCCATGAATAATTCATGAAAATTGTATAGAACAAAAAACAACTTAAATTAGAGTACCTGGAATGCTTAACTAGTTTATTTATGCTTGGATTCACCATTGGTGCTTAGTGGAATTGCATCTAAAGGCTGATATCTTGAAGAGAACACCAAAACTCTTCAAGGAATGGACTATTCAGTCGCACTAGGCATGCCAAAAGCTATTGTCACTATAATTTTTTAACCCTTAAGGATATGTTTCAACTCTTCTTATTCAAGTGGCATAATGAAAATACCTCAGGGCTATGGGTGACCTAAATTTGAGGTGAGTCTCTAGATTAGGGCTAGTTCCCTTAATGTACCACCTAGGATTGAACCTACTACTAACTTTGGGGGGTGAAAAGGGAGAGAGATAACTAAAAACAAATATAATATATGGAAGTTGATACATAAAATAGATGGTATAATCACACCACTTATAATGCACTTGGAACCAAAGAGAATCCCACACATACACTTCATCCAATTAAACACTCGTCTTCTACATCAATGTTTCAAGCATGGGGTCTTAAAGAGAGCTTAGGATAGGAGGAATTAGACAATAGGTATTAAATAAACACTAATGAATAATCTACTCACTATACCTACAATCCACATTAGACACTTCCTGTTGACCTATAAAAGAGATCTTTCAAACTACAAAAGGCATTAGGAAGGATAACATGTCAAGGTAAGCAAAATACACTTATACAAGACCAATAACCATAGCATGCACTTCATGAAGTCATGAATGAGTTAAAATAACATTATTTATTATTTAAAGGAAAAAATTGAGTAGGGATTTTCCATATTCAGGAGGAGAGATCCATATAACATCCAAAAAGGCTAGTATATATAGCAAATGAGAGGGAAGAGAGAGAAGGTGAAGCTCAAGAGTCATTAAGACACTTGTCAAGCAAGAAAGAGGTATAATATCATAGAATAAAGAATGAGATAGGTATTATAAGTAGAATAAGGACAAATTTCCCTTGAACTTGTCTAATTCATCCATATGTGGTGTAGATGTTATTTTGCTTGCATAAGAAATTGTCTTCATGATTTGCCCTCATTAGACTACCTCGTCACTGAGTAGGGTTAGGTGTAATGATTTATATAAAGGATAGGGGTTAATAAAAATAATTTAAATTCATTTTAATGGTCTAAAACCATTCATATATTTCTATCCATGATAAATCATTTCAAACATTTATAAATGGCTCTCTCTCTCTCTCTCTCTCTCTCTCTCTCTCTCTCTCTCTCTCTCTCTCTCTCTCTCTCTCTCTCTCTCTCTCTCTCTCTCTCTCTCTCTCTCTCTCTCTCTCTCTCGTGCACCTCTCACACTTGGCACACAAAATTCTTCCAATTTTGAAATTTGATCCAGGAAAAATGAGTAATGATACCTTTAAATAGTTTAAATGTCATAAATTTCATTAAATTACCCTTAAAAGGCTTCCCAATTAGAGTTTCATCATTTAATTGGAGTTTCATCATTTTTCACTAAGTGTTCACTGCTTGTTCACTATGACTAGCTGAGACGAATAAGAAAATAGGAAAAATTATGAGATTATATATCTCAATATATGGACATGAGGACTTATAAAAATTCCAAATCTCTCTCCTAAAAGTGATTTCATATTTTGAAGCTTCTCCATACATGTAAAACACATAAATCTATCAAAATAAGCCCTGATATACCTCTTTTGTATAAGTAGGGTACATCTTAGTCACATGAGGTAGGTAAATCGAGAGTCCTATATATATTTAATTCATTTCCCTAGCCTTTACACTCCATTTGGATTCTCTATTTTCCTTATCTTTCCAATCAGGTCCTAGTTGGGGTTTGTGAGGGTTTTAGGGAGGTATCTAGTCTTAGCCTTTGTTCATAAAGGCTACACATTTTAATTATATCAAAATGACATTTAAGGATTCATATGTACCCTATCCAAACCTTGTGAACATATTGAGTCTCCATGAAAATACTTAGATAATTTCCAATAATTCAAAGATGGCCATTTATGTCCTTTATGTACATTCTACATGGTCTAAGTGCACTTCAAGCCAAAATAGGCTTCTTAGAGACCTACCCTACATCTCAATGGATTTAAACATATATTATAATCCTATAAACATTTATAAAACCATTATAAATATCATCTTATGTTACAAATGCAATTGACCCACCATTTGCCTATGGCTTAAACCTTGTTTCCACAATTCGACCTATAACCTAAGACTCAAAATGACATTTTGATGTTTTTCTTACATATATATAGCTTGTAAACATATATTTAAAATTTTAAAACATTAATCAATAAAGTGGGAAATTTTTCCAAGATTGGAGATGAATATGATCTTCCATTTGGTTTCAAGGCCTAAGGGTGTCCCTCATGCATGACTGCAACCTAAGGGATATAGGATGCTCTATTTGGTTTCAAAATTACCTTTAAGTTTATTCATGCTTTATTATATATTTAAACTCTAAAAATCATCCTTAAATCTTTCCTTGACCTCTGGTTCACTATTTTAGCCCATACTCCAAAATTGTAGGTTTGGGTGCAAGGGGAAAGTGCCCCCTATCTGAGACAAAATAGGGGGTACTTCCCATATTTTATCCTCAAAAAAATTATTGGAATGTGTTATTAAATTTTTATTTATTATCCATTGAAAAATTTATCATCTTAATCCAATAATAGAGCCTCCAACTCCATTAAAACCTCAAACAGACTTATAGGAAGAAACACTATCTATAGGGTTTTCCAAAAGGGACTGTGTTTCTATTTGTTTGACCCTTTTACATTATTGATGAACCAACATGAGATTTTAATTATTATTAATTAAGGTATCATAATATTTAAAATCACTTCAAACTCCCTCAATACCTCCCTTAATGCATGAACTCTCAAGACTAGGCGCCTGCCTGCAAGAATGATACACTCTTGTTTGGTGACTCCTGTAGGTCATTTATTTATTTAAACCTTTAAAAATAATGTTTATAACTTCTCCATGGATCCTAAATCATGTCTCACACTTTAGTATACCTATTTTATTTATTTCATGCTATAGGATCATCTAGATATATCCCTTTTTTAGGTCACCATCTGAGATTGAGAAAGTTGCCCTTAAACTCCTGCTTGTAGGTGAAGATATGGCTTAGATGGGATGATTGTGGTAGGAAAATAGGCCCTAATACATTAATATTTAATAAAAACAATATAAATACCTTAAATTTTCCTTATATGGGATAACATTATTCAAACCCAATGTTTAAACATTGTCTACCCTGTCTCAGTCATAGTTGGCTGTAGGTGTTATTTCAAGTTTGTGTACAGACACTTGTAGCTATGCTTGATGGAAAAGACACCACTTAAATCTTTTTTTGATGATATTGTGTTTTATATGTTACCTTTATTCTTGTTTTATTTTTTAACCTTATCAATTCTTGTCTCTTGCCTGACTGGTCCAAACTATTTGTATAGGGTTTTGATTATATTTCCCTTTTGAACAGTGACTTGTGGTGTGAGTGAGTTCTAATTGAACCTAGTCATAGTGTGAAGAGATTATATATGGTCTCCATTAGGTTAAAAATTTCATGCTTGAACTAACACTCATTTTGAATATCTCAAAACACCATATAACCAAACTTTGGGATCACTTCCCTTTTTGTCTTGTTGTATGTGGGTGTTTCATGCCTCTATACAGACTATGAGTGAGCACGGGAAGTCACAAACAAAATTTAACATATATTTATATGATATCTCAATCCATGGATACAAATTGAACATTTATAACCACTCATATATTAAAATAGGCCTAATTTTCAACTTGGTGGAAAAATTCACTTCTAGGCTCAGACCTGTAGACTTCATTGTGGGAATTCAGTGTCTTTGGAGGCACTTTTAGGCACCTTGAAAACCACTTTCATTTTATCAACTACTCCTCCCACTTGGAAAGGGGTCTTTCCATGATATAGGATAGTAAATTAATGCACCAAGGTTTCTCAACTCTAATCTCCTCACATTTATTTTAATTCCACAAAAGTGCCTAGTGCACTATTTTGCCATTTTGGGGAAAATTTCTCAGAATTCAAGATTTTCTTTCTTAAAGATAACCATTCATTTGTTAGTTTCCTTGATAGCTCAAATGAGTTTTAAATGATAAAAATACATGTTTGATACCAAGATTAATCTTATTTTAGACTTGAATCCTTCACACAAGGATCTCCAAACTCTATGGTACCACTTATAGGTGGTGAATTTTGCAAACTCAGTTAGCCATTATAGGATATAGCAATAATAAGCTAAAAAATGGGGGTCTATAAGAAACTCAAACCTAAATTAAACTTTAAAAATTCATGGTTAATGTTAAAGGCACCCTAAGATAGGATTCAATGCCCTTTTTCCATCAACAAGATCCTTTATGAAGAGAAGAACCAATTTACAAGCACAACAAGCCTACAAGAGGCTTAATGAGTTCATGAAACCTCCAAAACCAATAATATAATGAAAAAACCTATGGAGAGGCATTTATAAACACATAAAACATCTTGAATTTTTAAAACAAAGCAAAAGATTCTAAAATAAGCTCAAGCAGGGACCCCTCATGGATGTGAGTGCATAAAAAGCTGCTTAGATTCTTAGCAATGGTTCATAAATGAAGGGATATGAAAATAAAACTTTTTTACATGAAACTTAATCTAACTAATACTCGTCTCAACCCCCAAGATAATTCCTCCCAAATCCATCTGTACAAACTGTATCAAGCATTTGAAATTGACTCTTCTTGGTTTGTAAAGGCAAGAAAGAAGGAGCAAAAACTAAAACTGAATTTTTTAACATTTTCCATGCAAACCAAGCATGTTAAATACCTTAGGGATATGAAGAAACACATTCCCACATTTTAAGTTGAAGATAGACTTCCTAATTTTATACAAGTACCATTAACAGGTTATTTTGGAGGAGTTTTCCCTATTTCATGAATGAAACTGATTCTTAACTTCCATATAACTACTTAATAACATATTTTGACCTTATCCATGTTGAAAACTTTATTGGTGACAAATTTTTTTCCATAATCAATCCATACAAGTCATTTAATGAGCTAAAAAATGTGATAAAAAGGCACTTTTAGCATATAAAACGTATCAAAAGGCAAAGTTATGACTTAAGAGAACCTTAAAACATTTAAATGACAATATTAGGACAATTCTAATAAAATTTGAGCCTTTGACCATGTTTGACCAAAGTGACCAGAGTTGACATGGGTTGACTAGGCAAGTATAAGGAAGATAGACTTAAACCAAGGTTAAAGCAAGGATAGTTGATATGTTTAGACACACATGAGACCCTTTCAGACATATAGGAACATTTTTAAAAGTTTCAATATGTAAGGGTTGACCCAATTTGAATAAAATTCAAATTTGGTCAACAATACCATCATGCTCCACTTTTTTATGGCCTACTTCAGTGAAATTCTAAATATGTTCTAAACCAATGGTCACATACATCTTTCTCAACTAGTAGAACATTTGTGCATTATTAAATTGTGATGTGCATTAATTTTACCAAATATAATGTTGATTGAAAGTAATTTTATTTTCACTCAATTTTCCATAAAACATATAAAAACAAATTTACACATACTCTAAAGAATGTTTTCAATCATCACTGACATAGAAGTGGTACTTCTTTAATATTTTTTTATCATATTCTATATTTTTAGCTGAATGCATGAATGTTATATGCATAACAATGGAAACCTATACTAAATTGTAGTATTGTGACTAAATCTCTCTTTGTGGTTGTAATGTGTAATTATATATAAGGTCAACTACTAAAATAATAGTACCAAGCAGGAATGTGTCTTTACTTAACTTGAATTATTCATCTAGCCATCAAGCTCTATGTGTGTTCCTTGCATACTCATATATAATTTCCTCCCTAATTTTTTTCATAAATTTAGAAACAATTATTTATTCTATAACAAGATCTTACCTTTTACATTCCTTTCCATATTTTAATTGATATATCATAGATTTATATTTACTAAAACCAACTAATTCTTATCCAATTTAGTGTGCACTCTCCTCATTGGTGTAATTTTTTTATTTTCGTAATCCACCACAAATATTGTAAGTTCCATCCAAACATGCCATGTTATAGAAAAATTATTCATCTTATCTCTCACAAAAAATGGATAGAATAAATTTCCTTGCTTATTTTGGTGGGGCTTCCACTTCACACTCCTTCAAAATGTTTTCAGTATGCAAAGTACAACAAACATGATCAAAAATATCATAATGCATCAAAAATTCAACATGTTGACTACAACAACAAGTAGTTCATGTGTGATTGATTTTCACATAGAAGTGTTTATATATTTAAAAACATATTTGAATAATATAAATCTATGGATATTTTTTTGAAAAAAATAGAGTAAAATTGTGTTTGAGTCATATCCAAAAAATGTTTAGGATGCAGTTAACGATTATGAGAACCAACTTTTATTTTCACTACATCTCTAGTATTAAGTGATACCCTTGTGTTATCTTTCCAAAATTCTACAAGTAAATATTTTATGGCATCATATATAGCCTTGTCATTCCATGGGAATCTACCAAAGAATACCCCCAAGTCATTATTATCAGTAACATCAAGTTTTCTACATCTCACAATTGCTTTCATTAGAGTTTTTCTATTTATGTGAAATACTTGGCTTGTTTTTATAATCATTCATTTATTCTTTGTTTGACAACTTACCAAAGAAGTTGTAATAATATGTTAGATAATGTTACCATCCTTGGTGCATTTATTCACACCTACTTGATGGTATGCATTATTAAAATTTTCAACAATTGCCTTCTTTACACCATCAATATTAGATGTTCTTAATCTAAGGGTGTGTATTTTAGGTCTCATCATATGCACTTTCATCAATGTAACAAACAATTGGCATCTTTGAGTTTTGTTTCATTTTTCAAAGTGTAAGTCCCAATTATTTTTATCTTTACTTCTTATATGGTGCTTAGATATTATTTTAGGCATTGGTTTCAAAATGTTTTCATCAATTTCAATTTAAATACATGGGCTTTATTTTTAAAATACTAGGTGTTCTTAGTGGTAAATTTGATTGATTTGGTTTTTCCATATTAATATCTTCATTACTAGTTTATTCATTCAATGACGTTCCCATATTTTTTTTTTATTGATTGTTACTTTCACTAGTTGGTGTTTCCATGAAATTTACAATATCATGCACACTATTAACATCACCAAAATTAAAAACCTTAAAATTTAAATATGGATTTGCATTATAATTTGGTATACTATCATAATTGACAATTATTCTTTTAGAATTTGGTATCCTTTCATTATTTGTTTCATAATTATTTGTGACATTCAATTCATTATGGATAGTATACTTACTTGAACAAAGCTTTTGCATTCATTTCCTTTGATTTTATATTTGTACTTCTAATTCCTCCAACATTTTGCACTTTAACTTCTTCTTATTGTTATTACAAAATTCATCACCCATGATTACACAAAGTTGTCAACTTTTGAGGGTGGGGACAGTAATTCAACTATTAAAAAATAGACCTTCTTGATGTGCAGTACCAAGTGGGAACAACTATCAAATCATTAAAAACAGACCTACACTCTTTATTAAACCATGAGTACACATTTTTTTTACTTTTGAGGGTGGGGTCAAGGATCAAACTAATAAAAAATAGACCTATATTACATGTAGAATGAAACATAGCAAGTATGCATGGGTAAAACTCTCAATGTAAAAAAAATGATGTTGATCGTATATTTTTTAAATTTTTCTAGTAATATTAAAACTATATACATAGTTTTACTATGTACATGATATTACCATAAATGAAAATTTACCATGTATGTCATATTAAATGTATGCACAAACACCCCTAAACCTAAACCATTAACATTACACCCTAAGCCCTAAAGTCTAAACCCTAAGCCCTAAAGTCTAAACCCTAAACCCAAAGACCTAATCCCTAATCCTGAAGCCTTAAAAACCATAAACTATAAATCATAAACTCTTAAAACACTAAAGAAATCATTTGAGCCCCAATTACAATCATTAAGACCAAGAATTAGGTTCACAAGGATAAATTTGGCCCAAAACATAACACTAAATTCCCCAATTGACTAATTCACTCAATTTGTGATGATAGGGGCTAATGGAACCCAAAAATATAATTTCTACTCACAAATAGGTTCAAGTAACTCAAATATCCTCAATTGCCTTTGTGGTTGGACCCTAAACACTAAACCATATACCATAAACATTAAAAACTAAACCTTAAATTATAAACCCTCCCTAAATTGTAAACCCTAAGCCCTAAACCCTATAACCTAGATTCACTAAGTTCCTTAATCCTTAATCCCTAAACCTAAAGCCCTAGAAACCCTAAACCATAAATCATAAACTCAAGTGAAACCATAACCCAATCATTTGAGCCTAAATTACCATCATTTAGACTAAGAGTTAGATTCATAGGGATAAATTTATCCCAAATCACACTAATAACTACCCTAATAAACTATTTTTCTTGATCTATGATGATATGGGGGTTGATGAAACCCAAAAACACAAATTATGCTCATAAATAGGATCAAGAAACTCAAATTATCATCAATTGTCTTCGTAGTTGGATTTCAAACCCTAAACCTTATACCCTAAATTATAAACCCTAAGCCCTAAACCCTAAATGTAAAACCCTAATCCATAAATCCAAATCCTTATAAATCTTAAACCATAAATTATTAACTCTTAAGACCTTAAACCAATCATTTAAGCCCTAATTACCATCATTTAGACTAAAAATTAGGTTTATAATGACAAATCTAGCTCAAATCACACCTTTAACTTCCCTAATTGACTAATTCAATTGATTTATGATGATATGGGGGATAATGGAACCCCAAAACACAATTTATATTCACAAATAGGTTTTAGCAACTTAAATTATCCTCAATTACCTTCACAGTTGGACCCTAAACCCTATGCCTTGTACAATAAATATTAAACCCTAAATAATAAACCCTAAACCCTAAATTTTAAACCCTAAGCCCTAAAACCTAAACCCTATATCCTAGATACACTAGGTTTTTAAATTCATAAACCCTAAAACCTAAACCTAAAGCCCTAAAAGCCCTAAACCATAAATTATAAACTCGATTAAAACCTTAAACCAATCATTTAAGCCCCAATTTCCATCATTTAGAATAAAAATTAGGTTTATAAGGATAATTTTTTCCCAAATTGTACTACTAACTACCCTAATTAACTAATTCACTACATTTTTTATGACATCTAGGGTTAATCGAACCCAAAAACACATTATGTGCTCAATAATAGGTTCAAGTAACTCAAATTCCTTAATTTCCTTCATAGTTGGACCCTGAACCCTATAACACCCTACACCCTAAACCTTAAACCATAATCCATAAATCTTAAACCCTATACCCTAAATTTTAAACCCTAATCCCTAAGCTTTATGCCCTCCCTATACCCTATGCATCCTAAACCTTAAACCCTAATACCTAAACCCTAAGCCCTATAAAACTTAAACCATAAATCGTAAGCTCTTAAAACCCTAAACCAATCATTTAGTTTTAAATTAACATCTTTTAGACTAAGAATTAAGTTCACAAAATTAAATTTGGACCAACTCATACTACTAGCTTCCCCAATTGACTAATTTGATCAATATGTAAATACATGTGGAAATAAAACCTAAAAACACATTTTATGCTAATAAATAGGTTTAAAAAACTCAAATTATCCTCATTTATCTTTGTATTTAGACCCTAGACCCTAAACCCTAAATTATAAACCCTAACCCCTAAACCGTAAGACATAAATCCAGACCCTAAACCCTAAACCCTATACCTTAAACCCTTATCCATAAACCTTAAGCCATATATAAACCCTAAACCCTAAAATTTAAACTCTTAAAACCCTAAACCAATCATTCAAACCCTAATTACCATTGAATTTAGACTAATAATTAGGTTTACATGGCTCAATTTGGTCCAAATAATACCACTAACTACCCCAATTGACTAATTCTCTCAATGTGTGATGACATGGGGCCTAATCAAACCCAAAAACACATCTTATTATCACAAATAGGTTCAAATATTTCAAATTATCCTCAATTACTTTTATGATTAGACCCTAAAACGTAAACCCTAAATTTAAAACCCTAAACCCTAAACAATTGATTTAGCCTCAATTAACATCCTTTAGGGTAAGAATTAGGTTCATAGGGCTCAAGTTGGCCCAAATTGCATCATTCATTACCCCAGTTGATTAATTGGCTTAATATGTGATGATGTAGGGGCCAATTGAGCCCAAAATCACATTTTTATAATCATAAATAGGTTAAAAGAGATTAATTTAACCCTATTTACCTTTGTAATTAGACCTTATATCCTAAAACCTAAACCATGGATATATACCCTAAGCCTTAAACCCAAAATTTTAAACACTAAACCTTAAATCGTAAACCCTAAACCTTAAACCAATTCATTTAACCCACTTAACATATTTTAGAGTAATAATTATGTTTATGTAGGGCTCAATTCAACATAAAACACATTACTTATTGTCCAAATTAATTGATTGGATTAATTTGTGATGACGTTGAATCTAATTATGCCTAAAATCACATTTTGTAGTCACAAATTATTTTGAACAACTCAAATCATCCTCAATTTTCTTTGTGATTGGACTCTAAATCCTAAACCCTATACCTTATACATTAAACCCTAAACCCTAAATTTTAAAACCTAAACTAATCGATTTAGCCCCAATTAACATCCTTTAGAGTAAGTTTTGGTCTCTTTTCCTTTTTTCTATCATATCTTTTCTCTAGTTATGCACCTAAGAAAATAAAATTTCTAACGAGCTAGCATGTTGGCATATCATGCAAGAAAAGGTTCTCGTGTACTCACCTAAAGCACATAGCTTAAAACCAATCCCCATTAGTTTTTCCATGCAAAGGTGTATTCATTTACATTCTTAAAATAGGCCACTTAAATAAACAATTAGTTCTAAACTCTTACTTAGTTCCATATCTAGCTCTTAACTATTCAATTACTACTTAACCAAAGAAAAAGAAGCTAGGCACACATTGGTAACAAAATAATATTAATTCCATTATAAAAAGATTAAATTATACAAGTATTTCATCAACACAAGATTCCTTTCATTACATTCATAAACTATGTCAATATTACAATGATTTCAAAATTAAAATGATCAACAACCATACTAAGTAAAACAAGGGGGTATTTATACATGGTTCACCTTGACCATTTGGTTATAAAAGTAAATATAAACAAGATGAATCACCAATGACCATTAATAAAAATGAGTCATGGAAAACTATTTATAATAAATTCCTAAGTACCCAGGACTAACTACCCCTATATTCTATCTCTATGCTAGATATTCATCACCAAATGCCTAACTTCCCACATATCAATTCTAGATTCATGCTTGACTTATTATTTTTTGATGTTCATGTGAAATTCTCCCTAATTATATCTACTTTATATGCCTTTCCCAAGTCTTTTAATAATATTTGAGTCCTATGTTCTCAATTTCTCTATGTGTCATGCTACATAACTTTCCTCTTATGTGTCATGGTCTTTCATGCCATACTATTTCATACCGCATATTATGTTCCAAACTCTTCCATGTCATGTCTCTCTCATGCCACTTATATTTAAAACATACTTATCCAAAATTTATTCAAAATTGAGGGCACAACATCATCCCACACTAATGTCCCAGACTATGCATTATGTTCATGTCCCTCTACCAAAAACTTAGGTCTTATTTGTTCTACCTATTGCTTCACTCCCTCCTAATGATTCAATAAATTTTAGCGCTTATAAGCGATTTCCTTGATCACCTCCTTAAGCCTCTTAGTATCCTAGGGTTTATATATAAAGTCATATTATTTAATGGTTAAATGCTCAAGTGATGTAGAAGCATCCTTATGAACATATTCTAATGAAGTGATCTCTGTCAAAACCTATCCTCAAAATGTTGCAAAACTATAATTTAACTCCTAGTGGTGATTAATTATTTTTTTATCTAGGGCTTCCACATATTGAAATTATTTGGCATGCTCAACTTTATCTTTTATTATCAATGTGATCTCAACCAACTACTAGCATTGAAGTTCTTTTCCTTGTAGCCATGTTACCAAACTTTTCTTAGGCTACACTAGTGTTGACTAGGATATCCTAAATTATCCAACCATTAATAGTGGTGTTTACAAAGATTTATTTATCACCCTCCTTACTAGGTTGGATATGAGCCTTTTTTCATTATGCATGGTTCAATCGATGATCCTTTGTAAACTTTGGTTCTTGATGACTTAGCTAATTTTTCAAAAGGAGCACGATGTCTTCATCAAGAAATCATGTTCCTAAATCATGGAATGCATCATGCACTGAGTCTTTAAGATCCAAATATTTATAGATTTTAGTACATGTAGTAGCATCTCTATCCTTAAGCAGATTAATCTCACCTTATAACTCCCACACCAAAGTCATTATGTTGTATAATACTTCATTCTATTACTGGACATCTAGATAACAATTTGCATAAATAACCTCCAGTTGAACCTTATTACTGGGTGGATTTGAAATAAATTGGGAAGGAACACCACTTTGTGTAGTAATGTTGACATTGGGAATATTCAGAGTAGTAGGGTGTGGTCTCCATTAAGAAGTTAAAATCTTTTCAATTTGTATCAGTATATCACCCTTTTCATTTTACTCTTTGGTGATGATAGTATACAGGTCTAGGCATTCCTCTAGATGATGCTCATTCTTATAAAAATCACACATGGGATAAACTAGGTAGTCATGCTGGTAATGCTCTGGAGATCCACACTTATAATAATTTCTAGGCAAAAAATGACCACCTTTATGTCCACGACCATGACCTCTATAAGACTAGCCTCCACCATTGTCCTAGATTTTGGCAACAAAGTCTGATGAATACCACACATGCACACCTCATGAATATCACTAATAAGATGGAAATCATTGGTATCATGAGTATATAAATCACATATTTTATAATATGAGGATACCTTTGATTGTTTAGTGTGTTGAAGTAGGGGATAATCCCTCACATCATGGTATTTTTGGAAAATATCATAAGACTGCTTTACCACAATGTAAATATTCTTTTTAGGATAATTATTCCTATTATGGCCTTTAGTTTAACTATTAATACACCCAAAAAAAACTGAGTATCAAGAGTAATATTCACAATGAGCTTCTCCAACTGATATTCCATAGAAAAAACTTAAGCTTTCATAAAGGGACTAATCCTTGTGTCTATGCTTCCAATAGCTTTGGAGTGAAGGGAAGATTCCAAGGCCTCACATGGGTCAATGAAGGTCCTCTGGGACAATTTACATCAAAATGAAAGTAACAAGCCTCTTATAAACTAGTGGTCATGTTGAGTTACATTTATCCCAAATGATAGTTTAAAAATAAGCATTTTAAAATGTGCATCATACTTGTGCACTCTCTCAATGAGTTTTATCTTAATATCCTTTAGGGCATTAATGATCTATTGTTCAAACTTTGGGATATTAAATTCTTAGAGAAAGGATACTTTTAGTTTCTTGTAATTCACCATAGATTACTATAGATCAAACTTTTGGTACCACTTTTGGGTGTAGTCTAAAAGATTAGTGGCAAACTATTTTCCTTTAATTTAGTAAAAGTAATGTCATGTACTTTCCAGATAAGTTCACACTTGTTAACATGTTTTGATGCATTTTCTACAACATGATACTCAAGGAGATGGAGTGTCATCTCATAATAAATAATAGGTAGATTGGGTGCTAGAAATGGAGCTTGTTGTGATGTAATTCTAATCCCTCCTAAGCCTTGTGGGGGAGGTCCATCAATGCCTCCTACACCACCTATGGATCCTCTGACTGAACCACCACTAGTATCACCTCTCGTGACTCCTAAAACAATAGAAGCACATGATACATTATGAAAAGAAGTAGTTTGATTAACTATGGAAGGGATGATACTCTACCCATTGGCTTTGTTTGGTCCATCAAGCATTCCAAACTAAGCCATAGGATTGACTTGAGATGGAAAAGAAATTAATAATAAACTACTATCTTGGTCATGTTCTTCAAAAGTATCTTCAACAAGTTTAGTCTATGACCCTATACTATTTGTATCCAATTTCATATAAGAACATCATATAACTCAAGATATTGAGCATGCAATATGGTTGGGTAACTAAGCCTATCCAAATTGGGTTTTTTAGTCATTAATACTTGAATTATTTATCCCACACATACTTGTGTTGGCATTGGGTGCGGTCTTATGGTTGGGGAGTCCTCATTATGACTTTTTACCTCCCTATGGATCTTCATGACACTTCTTGAGTCATCTAAGCCCCTCCTTGGATTTATTTTGATCATAGCCCTTTTATTAGCCTCATCATACTTTCACTTGCATAATTCTCATTGATTAATTACCATGTTGAACCAATAATCTTATATCAATGTGTGACCCTTCATTTTCCTACTAAATGTGTTGATCATGAAAGAGAGAGCTTAGCCATCCATGTGGAAGCTTTAAAGTTTAGAATCAAATATAATAGTATTAAATTTTTACTGAAAATTTCTTGTGATACCTTCCATGTGGTTCTCAAAGGAAGTGAAATTGGGTTTCCTCTAGATAAGAGTACATTGAGACTGCGTATTCTAAAATATAGTTATTCAGAGTCCCTTTCCACCAAACATCCACATCACATGTCCAAGGCATTCCCAACATTTCCAAGGCCAATAAATACTCTACTAACTAAGATATATTCATCCGTAGTTCCCTTAACATTCTTGTTCATTAGCCAAAAACCAAGCAGGCAGGTGAATAGGAACTTCTACAAATAAATATTCATAGAGTGAATCGTATAAGTGTTATTCAACCCATGCACATATAAAAAATCTTGATTCAAGATAATGCAATTCAAAATTATATTCTATGGTAGTAACCCAACATTCAACATTTTCTAAAGATAGCCATTCTAACATCTTCTCACCATTATTCAAATAAGTGCTACAGGTCCCAGCAATAGAACTAAAATGTTGGTTTCTTTTCTTTTAGTTTAGCATATATTTTCCCTAGTTATGTGCCTAAGAAAACAAGAGTTCCAATAATATAATGCATCAACATATCAAAAAATAAAAAGTTTTTGCATGCTCACCCAAAGCTTTAGACCAGTTCCTATTGTTTTATTGCATGAAGGTGTATTCATTTACTTTCCTAAGCTAGGGTGCTCAAACAAACACTTAGTTCTAAACTCCTAATTAGTTCCATATCTAACTCTTAAGTATTCAATTATGACTTACCAAAGAAAAAGAAGTTGGGAACATATTGGTAATAAAACAATACTAACTCCATTATATCAAGAATAATTTACACAAGTATTTCATCAATCCCATCTTCCTTTCATTACATTCATAAACTATGCCAATATTAAAACTATTATAGAATTATTATGATCAACAACTCATCAAAAACCATAATAAGTAAAACAAGGGGGTATTTGTACATGACAAACATTTAGTTATAGAAGTAAATACAAATAATATGACTCACCAACGACCATTAACAACAATGAGTCCTGACAAGTTGTTTACATTGAATTCCTAAGGACCCAAACCTAACTACCCCTGTATTCTCTCTCTATGCTAAGTAATCATCACTAAGTGCCTAACTTCTCATCGAATAATGCTAGATTCACACTTGACTTATTATTTTCTAACATTCATACGAACTGCTCCCTAACCTTCTCCACTTTATGTGCCTTTCACAAGATTTTCAATAATATTTGAGTCTTACATTCTCAGATTTTACATGTATCATGCTAATTGAATTTCCTCTTACACACCATGGTCTTCCATGCCATATTATTTCACATCATGTCTCTCCCATGTCACTTGTCTTCAAAAAGTACTTAGTAGAAATTTCTTCAAAATTGAGGGCCCAATAGTAAGAATCAAGTTCACAGGGATTAGTTTGGCTCAAATTGCATCACTCATTGGCTCAATTGAATGATTGGCTCAATTTGTGATGATTTAGGGGATAATTGATCCCAAAATAATATTATTAAGTCACAAATAGGTTTAAGGATATGAATTTGGCCCCAATTAACTTCATGATTGGACCTTATATACCCTAAAACATAAACCTTTCATCGTAATCCCTAAACCCTAAGCCCTGAACCCTAAACCATAAATATTAAACACTTAGAAATCTAAATAAATCATTTTAGCCCCAATAGAACAACACTTAGACAAAGAAAATTAGGTTCACATTGATTCATTTTCCATGCATGTGAAATACACATTATTCAATGTAAGAGATAATTTTGTGTACCTAGTAGTTCTGCATACGTGGTTTTTCCACTACATGGTTTGTATATTTTACATTTCAAACACATGCCTAAAGACTTAGGAATGGATTATATTATTTAGCTCGAGGCATGGACCTATAAACACATAGTCAAATATATATTTTTGACTGAAAATAATAAAATACAACTTTGTCCATCCTAAACACTATGTATTTGATCAATTTTTTCTTAAAAATATTACTACAACATCGACTATACTCTTCTCTTTCTAAAGATATAATTTTTTCAGATTTTTATTAATTTAAGGTTGTTATCAATATTTATTTCTAAGTATGTCTTTTTTTATCACTATATGTCATAATTATGCATGTTCATATTTGTGTATATATATTTTCATACATTGATTCAAACTGAAAAAAAATATGTGGTTGCAAACTAGACCTAATTCTATATAAAATAAAATATATATATATAATTTTGATATTTTTTGAGGTAGTTAGGGGGTGTTGCGTGGTTGGATATACATTATTGATCATATTTTAGGGTCTATTGACTTATGAAATTATTTAAAAATTAAATATTCATTAATTAATTTAAAAAATATATAGGCTGTAATCTAGATGATCTTATCTAACTTTCCACCAAAGGGTTTAAAAAAAACTAAATGATGCTAAAAAAATGAAGGGTTACATGGAAATCTATCTACTATGATTTTTTTTTAAATGACTACCTCTTTGAATTTTTTATGTATGACTTACTTATACTTGATCATTTCAAAAAAACCTTAGTAGTTTATAAACTAGTCTCAAATTATACAATTCATGTTCCTATGACATCTTCAAATTTAGAGTTTAGGTGTCTCAAATAATTTGTACAAGTTGAGGTTTATTATTTTTTAGGAAAAACATGTCCACTTAAGACCCATTTTGGCCCCCTAATTCCATGCACTTACCCTATTGTCAGTGTTTTCATACTCCTGAGGAAGTGTTAAAATTTTTATCTAGGTGGATTTAGCCTTCGTGTTCATGGGAGAACATGTAATTTTCCTATGCTAATGTGTTGGAAGATGGATTTTTAAGTGGTGGTCTAAAAGGAGGAAATGTTAGTTAGAGGACAAGAACTTGTCTCTTGACTACATAAAAGTTGCATTTCAACACTGATTACTATGGTGTCTATTTTATGATCCTGATGGGAAGATTTCACTAACATCTTGATGTTTGGGTGTAATGATTCATAAGATTTAGTATCAAAGATCTTTCCAAAGATATTTCTATGTATTTTTTTTGTTTTAGTAAGAGGTTATGCAAGTAGCAGTTTGTATTTTTTCTCACTATATGCTATCACCTTGCCTTAATGGGATCTTAGTGATCAAAAAGTGGATAGAAATTGTGTTTATTTTCTATTTTAAGAGAAGATATTTGATTTGATTTTATGGTTTATGTATTTCATTATTGTGAAGCATATAGTTGTAAAGTTGTAAGAAGGGTTTACTAATCTTTCTATCGGTATTTAGAAGGTAGTAGCAAAGTAGATCATGAGTGGTTTTTTTTGTAGGGTTGATAGATGTGTTTTGTTAAGAGATGAGTGGGAGATTATAATTGTTAAAGTGCAAGTTTTATGAAGATCGTTACAATCTAAATCCAAAATATGCAATTTAAAAATGCAATTTTTTATTTTTTCCCTCAAAATCATGAATATTATTCTACATACTATTCTCAAACCATAACAAATTGTACCAAAATTATTCTATATTTTGTTGGCATCATTTATATATTTTCATAATAGTTTGAATGTTTTGATTTCATTTAATATTATGAAAATTATCATATTTTTAGTGACTGCTAGTGTGTTAAAAAATTAAAAGTCAATTTCAATGGAAGTCTTTGTGTAAAGATGCATTTTCGGTTGAAATTGACATCCAATCAATTAAAATTATGGGTAGATGCAAGATAATGGGGGACAAAAAGTGGGGTATAAAGTGATTCTTTTTTTCTCAAAATAATAATAGTTTAACTTGGAGATAATGTTAGAGATATTTTGAAAAGGAATTTGACAATGACATAAGAACATGAATTGTGGTATTTTGAATTTAGTTTCTAAATATAATTTTTTTTAATAACTAGATGATAAAAGTGTGTGAAATAGATATATTTATGATAATAGATTATTCATTTTTTGTGAAAAGATAAGGAGATTGCATGTGTACGAACACACTTTTTTGAGTAAATGAATGGATTTTTGTATGAAACTTCATATATGGATAGGTAAAATGTTGAAAATTGTTAAGAATATCTTTTTTATTAAATATAATTTTTAAATAATTTTATAAGTCAAAATAGCTAGAAAATTGAAACTTAAGTGTACGAACATAACTTTTTGACCTTAACTTCATGAAAATCAAAAAAAATTAAAGCATAGTTGACAATGTGTAGATTGTTGAGATATAAGGTTTTTAAAACTTTCTATTAATATTCAAAAGGTTATAAGGGAATTTGTGATTATATGTATATAGTCCATAATGAGGTATGTTATGTATAAATTAAGTAATAATTATAAATAATATTCTAACATATATATATATATATATATATATATATATATATATATATATATATATATATATATATATATATATATATATATTTTAAAACTACATTTTCTCCTCTACAAACCCATATAATTTTTTTTTAAATAATAAAAGCTACCTAATCAGATGTGTCGACAAAGATGAAAAAGACTCCTAAATTTATTAGAAATTAAGTGGGTTTCTCTATAACCAGTCTCGAGCTAGGTTCAAACCTCCCCAAACCTATACCTAAGGCAAATTTGGAGGGAAAACGTAAAAAAAATATTAAAATGTTTAGAGGGCATACACCCTTTTCAGAGACATGTATTTATTTTGTGTTTTTTGCAATTAGAGGTAGTTGTTTTTTTATTTTTTAGATGTGTATGTATTTTTTGTTGTGGTTTTGTTTCTATGTGCATTACGAGGTGTTTGTTTTTTTTGTGTTGTTGATTATATATTTGTGTTTGCAAGGATATATTTAGTAAAATAAATGTAATAAGTTTACATTTAATTTATATTACATTTTATATTATTTTACTTCAAATTTATTTTACTAAATATAAAAAATTAGGGTCACTCTGTATCTTATGAAATCGATACTAGAGTTGTAAGAGTTACCATTTAAAATTTAATTTTTTAAAATCCAATCTAGTCAATACTTAGTTTTTAGAATTTTAGGATTGGAATATAGAATGAGAAATGAGGTTACAAATCATGTTACATATGAAATAGATATATATCACTGATTATGACCCATATTTTTCCTAATTGAGTATGCCCTCCCTACTTTACCTACTTGAGTATGCCCTACCCGATTAAATACCCGAGCTTAAAGGTGGATTATTAAATAATTTATGGTATTTAAATCAATGGGTCTACCAATATGTATAAATGACTACCCTATATCATGTAACTTGTAAAATACCTATAGTCATGATACATACACTCATACATGACATCTACCTATAGTCATGATATGATAACTTATACTAGACATGAATGTAGCTAGTCACCCTAATAGACTCCATTAGAGATAGAATTTATTTAAACACCATTAAAAATTAATTATAAAAAGATAACATTCACTATAAAATAAATGCCATATAGATGGTCAATCCATGCATTCTTCAATTCCAATCTCATGCATTATTAAAAAGTCACATAGAATAAAGTCATATTATAGCACTCCAAATTCACATAGGACACTCCCTCTTTGACCCTCACAATCCTTAATCACTCCATAATCAACCCTAGTATTAACTTATCATCCCTATTCACTCCCTCACTAGTTCTCATTGTCCTTCATTATCCCTAATCACTCCCTCATCGGATACCATCATCCTTCATTTTTGATAATCACTCCCTCATCATCCCTAGTCACTCCCTCATTATCCCTTATTATCATTGATCATACTTAAACACTCCCTCATCAACCCTCATCAAAACTAATCATACATAATCACTCTCTCATCATCCCTCATCATCCCTAGTCATACTCTCATCATCCCTCATCATTTATTATCATCCCTAGTCAATCTTGCATCATCTTTCATTATCCCTAATCATTACCTCATCAACCCTCATCATCCTTAATCATCCTTAATCACCCCCTCCTCATATTTTCTCATCCCCAATTATCCCCAACCATTCCCTCATTATCCCTCATCATGCCTAATCACTCCATCATCCCTAGACATTCCCTCATCTAGTAGAGTGTGTTCTAATCCAGTAGTTAGTAGAAATTTATTTCAAACAAAATAATATATTTTTTAGATGAATCTTGAATGGTGTTTTGATTATTTTTATTCTGATTAGAGTGTATTAGGGTAATTATTCTCATTCATGTCCAGTATATTAGATAGGGTCATGATGGATTACTCTATGGAGACTATTGAATGATTTCCATGGTGTAAATAAGTTAATATCCTCCTTGCACTTGCATGGTGTAAATTCATTTTGAGTGATGAAGGATGATGAAAAATGATGATAGATAAAAAAAATTACCTATTTGAACTTCCTTTATATGAGCTGAAATCCTTCTTCTAGACACAATTATTTCCAAATCATTGAGCAAAAGGGATTGAGAAATTTGGATCTTCTCATGTTTATGAGTTATTCCCAAATAATTATGTGGATCATGAGATAAATTATTAGCATTTATGATACTAAGTTTTTTATGACATTTTTTTCTCCTTACATTGAAATCTTTGTGCTTGTGTAGGAATTATGATGAGAAAGTAGAAAGGGGGTTGACCATAACTACCAATGTTTGCATCATTATTTTATGGTGTGGTCTCCAAAATATATGTTTAGTGTTTGTCAATTAGGTTTAATTTTTTTCATTTAGGTTTCATTTTTAGGGTTTCAAGTTAAGGGTTTAGGGTTCAAATTTTATAGTTCAGTGTTTGGGGTTGATTTTTTAGATTATATAGTTTAAGTTTTAAGGTTTAGGGTTTATCCAATTTTAGGATTTAGGGTTGATGGTTTTGGGTTTTAAGTTTTATGGTTTTGGGTTTTTGGTTTAGAGTTTAAATTACAATGTTTAGGGTTTAGTGCTTAAGGTTTCAAGATTAGGGTTTAGTGTTAAGAGTTTAGGGGTCAAGGTTTTGGGTTTGAGGTTCAATATTTAAGGTTTAAGGTTCATGATTTTTAATTTTGTGTTTAGGGTTTAGTGTTTAATATTGAGGGTATAGGGTTAAAATTTTATGGTTTAGTCTTTAGGATTTAAGATTTTAGCCTTATGGCTTGGGCTTTAGGGTTAATGGATTAAAGGTTTTAGGGATTAGGGTCTCAGGTATAAAGTTTAGGGTTTAAGGTTTTAAGGTTCTATATTTAGGGTCTAGGTTTTGTGGTTTAGGTATTATTGTTTTGGGTTCAAGGATAATGTATTAGGGCTAAGCATTTATCGTTTAGGTTTAGGGTTAAACATTTAAGGTTTATGGTGTTTAGGTTTAAAGTTAATAGTTTAGGTGTAAATGGAGTGTACTAAGGTGATTAGCTATATTTTTGTCTATTTTGAGTGACTGTATCATGAATTTAGGAATATGTCATATATGAGTGACTATATACCTACATGTAGTACTAGGTATGGGGTAGATGTAATGTATGAATGACTGTATCATTACTATATGTATGTTATAGGTTGAATTATTTAAGCTAGACATTTATGCATATTGATAGACCCATTGATTTAAAAACCCATAAATTATTTAGGAAGTCATCCTGAATCCTCCTTTAATCCTTTCACATGAATTCCCCTAGTCACTCATTTCTCTATATAGGTGAAAATGCCCCCTATCCTTTCAAGATATGGCTTAGCCAATGCCCCTATCCTTTCTCTATATAGGTGATAACATAAGTTTATGGTTTATGGTTAGAGGTATATGATTTAGAAATTTAGGGTTTAAGGTTTATGGTTGATGGTTTAAGATTCATAGTTTATGGTTAGTGTATAAGGATTAGCGTTTAGGGTTCATGTTTTAGTGTTATGGCTTAGTGATTAGGATTTAGGACATATAATTTATATTTTGTGATTAAAGGTTTGGGATTTATGGTTTGTGGCTCAAGGGACCAAGGGTTTATATTTTAAGGTTTGAGTTTTGGTGTTTGGGGTTAGGGTTTTGAGTTTATGGCTTCACACTTAAGGTTTAGGGTTTAGGGTGTAAGGTTCAGGGTTTTGGTCTTAGAGGTTTGGTTGAGGGTTTGGGGTTTGTAACTTAATGTTTAGTATTTAGGGTCTATTATTTATTGTTTTTGGATTAGGTATTAGGGTTTGGGTTTTAGTGTTTATGGTACAAATTTTATGGTTTGGGGTTTTAGGTTTAGGGTTTAAGGATTTAGGTTTTCAATTTTTAGTTTTGGGTTTGGGTTTATAATTTCTGATTTATGAGTTAATGTTTAAAGTTTATGAATTATGGTTTATGGTTTTAGTCTTGGGGTTAAGAGTTTAGGGATTAAGTGTAAGGGTTTAGGTTTTAGGTTTAGAGTTTAGGATTTAGGATTTAGAGTTTAGGGTTTATGTTTTGGCATTTATGGTTAGGGGTTAAAGTTTTAGGTATTAGTTGTTGGGGTTTTGGGTTTAAGGTTAGGAGTTTATGGTTTAAGGTCTAGATATTAGTGTTTTGGGTGTAGGGCATAGTTTTCTATTTAGGGTTCATTATTCAAGGTTTGGGGTTTACATCTTGTGATTTAAGGTTTTGGGTTTGGTGTCAAGTTTTATTGTTTAGTGTTTAGGGTTTATTGGATTGAGGCTTAGAGTTTAAGATTTGGGATTTATGTTTTAAGGTTTAGGATTCATGGTTTAAGGTTTAGTGTTTATGTTTAGTGATCATTATTTAGGGTTTGGGGTGAAGGGTTTAGGGTTCAAGGTCTATATTTTAGAGTTTGGGGTTAGTTGTTTGGGTTATTGCATTTAGGTTTTAAGGTTTATGATTTATGGTTTTAGGTTTTAGGTTTTATGGTTTATGGTTTTGAGTTTGAAGTTTTATGGTTATGGGTTTAGGGTTTAGGGTTCAACTCTCAAGTTTTAGGGGTTAGTGCTTAGTGTTTCATGATTATAGCTTAGGGTTTGAGGTTTAGTGTTTAGGGTTTAACATTCATGATTTTGAAGTTTTTAAGGGTTTAGTGTTTAAAATTGAGGGTATAAGGTTAAGGGTTTATAGTTTAGTGTTTAGGATTTAGGATTTTAAGTTTATGGTTTGGTGCTAAGGGATAAGGGATTAAATTTAGGGTTTAGGGTCTAAGGTATAAAGTATAGGGTTCAATTTTTTAATTTTATATGTTTTGATTATATAGTTTAGGGTTTATGTATTATTGTTTTGGTTTTAGGGATAATGTATTGGGGTTAAGGGTTTGAGGCTTAGGGCTTAGGGTCTAGGGCTTAGGTATATTATTTAGTGTTTATGGTTCAGGGTTTGGGGTTTAGGTTTCAATTTTTAGGGTTTAAGGTTTAGTGTTTGCGGTTTGGGTCTAATTATTTAGGTGTAAATGGATTGTATAGACTGATTAGATGTATTTATGTCCAATATGTGTGACCATATCATGACCACAAGAAGATGTCATGTATCAATGACCACATACCTAGATGTAGTACTATGTGTGTAGTAGATGTAATGTATGAATGATTTTATCATTACTATATATATGATATAGGTTTCATGCTAAAGGTTATTCATTTATGCATATTAATAGACCCATTAATTAAATTTCATTTTCTAAGTTGAGAACAAGGTTGTTAAGAAGATTCCAAGGTAAATATAAAAAAATCAAAGTACAGTACATCTCCAAAAACTTGATCAAATTTAAAAATTTAAAAAATAATTAATTGAAAGTCAAAATAATCTTAAAAAGTGAAGAACTTCATGGATGTAAGCAGATTTGATAGTCTGCCAAGATAGAATAGGGGTCTATGTAGTCAAAATAATGATTTTCTTATGAATAAAAGGTGTGTTGTTACTTAATTTACTATAATAAAAAATTTATTTCATGTTTGAATGAAATCCAACTTCATTTGAGGATAATTTAAACTTGATCCAAGGTTCATGTCATTGAAACCTTCTAAAGCCTATTTTTTGTGTATCTATAGTCACTTGCAGTATCTTGTATCACATATAAAAAGTTGCATGAGTTTGTTTAGAAGATTGGAGAAGTTGAGGGATGTATTCAAGACTCTATTACAAGTGTTATTTATTTAAAATATTATTTAAGTTGTATGAATAATCAATTTGAAGTTATCAGGCTCTATGTGTAGAGTTAAAACTTAGAATAGGGTTTTTGATACAAAAGAACCATAACTTGCATATAAACTAGTAGAACCTCCTAAAAATCATAGGGAAATTTTTATAAAAGATTTATAGTGTATTCTAATAGGTAGCTTTCTCAAACTCACCTTTTATTACAAATACAAAGGACTATTTTTTACTCTGTATGTAGATAGTCATAGGAAATCTCAGTCAAGAGAAATTTTAAGTGTTTTACTTTGTTGATTGAGTATAAACCTATTATCAAGGTCCAATGTTAATTTGTAAACACTATATAATACTTAATTAAAGTGATTCAAAGCATTTGGAAATTAAGCCAATTTAATATCCTTCCAAGTAAGAAGATTACGCCATCTGGACTTAAAGAGCAAAGTTGTCATTGAAGTCCAATTCTTAAGAAAACAATAAATGAAACTGGTTTATCATCCTCACAGATAGTCTCCAAACATATTAATAAATATTTTATAAGAATATTTTGATTATTTTAGAATAATAACCCATTTTCAAGACCAAACATGCCTATACACAATTTACTATAACAGTGTTCAGGACTTAGTCAATGTTTTGGGCACTTTGGTGATCTAATTGGTATTTTGAGCTTGGGTAAAGACACCTATGAGTCTTGTACCATTTTATTGATATTTTAATTGAGTTATTGAATTGAATGAGTTCCAAAAAAGGTAGTTGTAGACCTCTTTGTATCAAGTCCTTAAGAGTTAGAGTTTGGCCTAATATGCCTATAAAGTGTATAGGCGTTGTCATCTATATTTTGAGTTGAATTTATTCATGCACTAAGAAGATTGAATCAAGTATTGGGTGAAAACCTCATAATATTTTTCAAATAAGTGAGGATGTATAATTTATTTCTTTAGAATTCAAATAAAAGTTTTGTTTAAAGGTAGATTATTATTTTGGGACTGAATACCCTATTTTAAGTCATTAAAAGTGTCATTTGATATGAATACAAAGGCTAAGAAGTAAATATATAATACTAAAGAATAGGGTCATTAGTATTTCAATACCAATACTAAGAAGACCTTTTTTGATAGACTAAGAAATATTTTATGGTTAGGAAGAGACCTATCTTCAAGTAAGTTTCTATAGGACCTTGAAGTAGAATAGGTTGAGTAAGTGGAGCACTTAATTTCACACCAGTAGAGAATAGTAAAGATAAAGATATGGATTGTGTATTTAGGTAGGACATAATCCTTGAGATCAAGATATGGCTTGGTTATTTAATCAGGTATGCCATACTCAAGTAGATAAAGTTGGTAGGGAATACTTAAGTAGGTAAAGTAGGCATGTGATCCTCAATGATATAGATATATTGCATATGTGACATGATTTGAATCCTTGTTTCTCATTTCATCCTTTGATCCTGAAATTTTGAAAACTAAGTATTGACCAAAATGGAATTTGAAAAACTAACTTCTAAATGGTAACTCCTATAGCTTTGTAATCAATTTAAAAAGATGTAGAGTGACACTAATTTGTTATATTTAGTAGATAAATTTAAAATATAATAATATAAAATGTCATATAAAATTAAATGCAATCAATTTAAGAAGAGTTTGAGTGACCCTAGTTTATAGTTTCAAAGGGCATACACCCTTTGCCATTTCAAAGGGTGTATGGCATATGTAAAGGGCATATGCCCTTTAGGGTCAAGACCAACCCTTTATATGTTTGTATTAGTTAAAAAAATAGTATCTATATATATATATATATATATATATATATATTCAAACTTTTATTGATTACTGACACTTTGTACTTTGTATGAACCTGTAGAGTCTCAATATCTTTGAGTGCATGCCTTAAGGGGTGCACCATGAAAGGGGTGGGTAGACCATTGATGCTTCGTAATATTATTATCAATTTTACCACTTGCCATATATATATTTTTCTCCTAAAACCATTTAAACTAGGCTTATTCTTCTCAATCCTACCTCCTACAATCTTTTCCTCCTTCTATTCCTCCTTTTCTTGCCTTAAACTCTTTTTTGACTATTGGTTGTACTAGGTTGATGCAGTATAGTTTAGGGGTATTCTATAATTTCTTGTTTTGTTAGTATTTTGATCGACCTAGAACAAAACTAGTAAATTATCCCTGAAAACACACTAGGTCAACTAGGTAAACCCTATAGATCAGATGTTCTTGGGATGATTTAGGGTAAAATTTTCCTATATATACAATTTAATTTCCCACCATTCATAAGAGAATAATTATTAGTAAATAGGTGTGACAAAACATCTACTTATTGACCATTCTACTTGAGGAATAAAGCTTAGGGTTCCATATTTTATTTGGAGATACATATTTTATCTTATGGAGAAGTATTTTGGATGCTTAGATAGGTTGTGTGGCCTAGAGCTTATTTATCTTGGTTATCCTTACATACCAAAACAATCTCTTGCAAAACGCCTTGGTCAAGGGAGAGATTGAGGCTCAGCGGGTTCATCTTCAAAGGTAAGTATTCCTAGCTTTATTTCTCATTTGTAAGAGTATATAGATAATGCATTTATATTCTTCTCTCCATGTATTTATGATTTTATATACATTCACGTGAGTATATGTATTCTAATACATGTTTAGTTTAGTTGTTTATTTTATTGCTTCTAACCCCCACTTTGGGTCACAAGCTTTGGTAAGCACCAGATTAGATTTTACTTTCTTGCTATTAGTATAGAGTGAACATTTTAAACCTTAAGATTCCATTAGGGTTGTTGTGTGATTGTGTTATACTGTAAGCTTTGGAACCCTTCCTAGAATGATGTGTTATGATAAGTGATACAAGTGATCTCCTAATTAGGTCTAATGGATCCCCATATTGGTCATGCTCCCACTTAACAAGTGTATTCCAATCAGAAGTGTAGGTGTGATCTATCTTATTTGATCTAGGATTAATTCATAGACATGATGCATTTTTTGATTGCATACATTATAGTGAACCTAATGTGAACTAACCCTTTCAAGATTTTTTCACTTTTTCCTTCCTTTATTTAATTTATTTTGATCATCATTTTTATCATATGTTTTGACATACTAGATCAATTATGTCAACCCCAACTCTTTTTATCTATGCATACGTTTCAAAAATAGGTAATTGGATCAACCCAATCAACCTAGTATAGGTTTATATCCTTTTAAACACCTAATTCAGCCTAATAGGTTGACCTAATCGACCCTTTAGAGTTTTAACAGGTTCTTGTATAGCTTGATCGATATTGTTGACCTAGTTTGTAAGTTTCTCAACTATACTTCCAGGTTCTAGATCAACAATCTTATTCATTATAACTCTGATCCACCAAGGTTATTTTATAATTATTTATTTCTTTCTTTTTGGTCTTCCCTTTCACATTTTACAATCTTTAAAATTGTCCTTGCACAATCAACTGGATTGACACCACCGACCCACTTTTGTGTTATGTGTGTTGTCTAAAATAACTAGATCAACACTGTTAACCTAGTTCATTTTTAGATGTTACTTTCATAGTATAGTGTAGACACCAATATTGTGTTGACTAACCTTGGTCCCTTACACACCCTACTAATTTAAAATAAACTACTTATTTTAAATTAATGACATCACCCTCGACACCTCACCTTAGACACCTCACCTTGGACACCTCACCCTAAGACCATTTCCTACCCTACGAGTCACCTCGAGACTAAGTCATCCTAATCCTAGCTAACTAAGACTTATTCTCACTCCCTATTTATTCCCTAACCAACACTTGTGCTTAATAACCCCAACTTTTGACCGTTCTCCAATGGAAAATGCACTTGGCAGATGGAGAACAGGCTGTTAGCCCTTTTACCCATTCTCTAGCCACTGACATCAGTCAACTGTTAGCTGATGCCGATGGTATCACCAACATCAATTACATAAACCAAATTCTAATGTTGAGTTAGCCCCCCTAAGGTCATTCTCTTAGTGCTCTCTTTCTCTCTCTCTCTCCCTCGCCCCAGACTCTTGGACGTGAACATGCACACTCTAAGACCAAGCATCAGACTTTGACTAATGCTCCCCTGGCTATAGAAACTCTACGCAAGTCACTCCAGATTGAACTGGAACATTGTATGAGGATCTCAACATCAGCCACAACAAGAATAAGTGTTTAACACCTCTGGTTCTCAAGTAGAGCTAAGTATTCTTCTGTCTCATCTCAGTAATTTAGAATACATTAGTAATTAGTTTTTATTTACTATTTCTAAATACTATACCAGACCCAACTTGACTTCTTCTTGAGAGGCTGAAAAGCCTTCCTCTTACCCTTACCCTATTTGACAACCTATCCTCTACCTTTGCCCTTCTGTGGACCTTATTCATCTCCCTGTAACCCTGCATAGACCTTTAAACTCGTAGACCCCTCTATTGACCATAGACATATTCCATAACCCATCCAAGGCCCACTGCCCCTACCAACGTTGGTAGGACTACCGATGTCGGTGATTGTGAGAGACTGACTACAGAGAATAGGTACGCATTGTCTATATTTCTCTTTCTTAGTCTTTCATTATTTCTTTTTATACAAACACTCTTTCTATCAAATAGTGGACTGTCATCCCTTAAGGAAGTCTTTGTGCTTCCGGGACTGAGCATACAGCTTGGCAGTCCACCATATATCAATCTAACATTTTCTTTGTTTGAGTCTTATTCTCTCTACAGGTGTCTTCCTCCACAGCCAAAGAGGAGCTCCTATAATGCTTGGATACGGTGCGCAACTTAATCTGGGTAACGTACAAACCCCTAACCATTTAACTTTAGTTTCTTTCTTCTTCTGAATGTAAATAGCAAAAACAAGTAGAAACATTCTGGCACACCCAGTGGGACCCCTGGAGTTTTCCTTGGGTTCATTCATTCTTCTTCCTTTGAAAAGGCAAACTTCCATATAGATGCATTAGGAAAAAATTCTCTTCTTGCATCCTTTTCTTCTATCTCTTTATTTTGAAAAGACACCATTAGCAGGAGTAAAAAGAACATCTTTATTTTTCTTCTTGTCACTTCTTACCTGCATTTTAGAGTAGGGAAAATGCATACTCTTTAACCTCTTCTCAATTGTTTGCATCTGAACAAACAAAATTTCAATTTGGGTTAAAAATAATTGCATTTCATTCCTGCTTGAATGCACATTTAGCTCACCTAGTAATTAAAAACACATTATGAATAAATCGTAGTGCACATATGTTACAAAACCTGACCACATTCACATCAAATTAAACACTTAAACATACCTGAGACAAGGCCCATCTAGGATTTCATCACCTAACAAATACCTTACCCTTCCCAGTGATCCTGCTTGGATTTCACCACCAAGAAGAGGACCCACTCTGTTCTCTAGCAGAGTATAAGCTATAGGTGAAGTATATATTGGCTAAGCGGCCCAGCTCGGCTCTGGGTTCGTGAAGTGAAGGGAGCAAGCCCCAGCACCAAGCCACGTATAGAACCTAACACAGACTTTTGAGCACCAAAACATAACCCGAAACCAACCATAGACTACCTCTTGAGGACCCATTCTACAAGCCCAATTCCCAAATATATTTTTCTAAGGCATAAGCCACCACGACTCTAAAATTTATTCTTAGGAATTTAACGTTTAGAGGTTGCTTGCCATCATCTATTTTGTTGTTCTTATCTAGTTTTTTGAGCTGGTAAGGTCACATTATTCTAAAACAACTCAAAAAAATTCTTTTCTTCCAAAAACTTTCAATTTTTTGAGTTTCTAGAAATACATAGACATCGACATCGGGTTTTCCACCGACGTCGATAATCTATCCTCATTGACAACAATTTTTCCATCGATGTCGGCAAATTATCTTCATCAACATCAATTTTTCCATCGACGTCGGCTACATATCTTCACCGACATCAGTTTTTCCACCAACGTCGGCAACATATGTTCACCGACATTAGTTTTTCCACCGACGTCAGTCACTGTCAACAAATTTTCTTTCAAAATAGCAACATATCTTCACCGACATCAGTTTTTCCACTGACGTCAGTCACTGTCAACAACTTTTCTTTTAAAATAGAAACCTTAAAACCTAACTTTTTTGTTGTTAAACACAACCTCTGGTTTTCTAAAATTGAAACATACAGTTTTTGAAACTTGAATTCTTTCACCTTGAATGGTTTTGACACGCAGTCAAGCCAAAACTCTTATTGACCATGCAAGGCAACAACCACTCTCACCTTCGCCCTTCATACCAAGTCCTCTAATAGAGTATACTTTAGACACTGAGTGTACTCCTATCCAGCCTACCCCCAACCAACCTCAAATTGTTCTCGAAGGGGATCAAGACTTTGAGATATTCCTTGACCACAACATCAAGGCTCTCCAACACTATCTCGCTAAAACCCAAATGTGAGAACCTTCAGGTAACCCTATTTATGGGATGCCAACTTCTCTTACTAAAGCGGCAATGATATCAACATCTGCTACCCAACCTATGGTCACTTAGACCATTGCCTCAACCAGTAACCCGACCATGGCCAATATTCAATATTTGGTCTCTCCTATTTTTGGACCTGCCTCCATTGAAGTTTTCATACCCCCTCAACCACAAACAATTAAACCAAGTTCGACACCTTTTTAGAACTTGATTGTCTCTACCCCACCCACTCTTGTGCCTATAAATACAAGAGTGACCACCTATCCTTTAGCTAATGTCACCACTATTCAACCACCCTTGGTGACATCTAGTCAATTTATGCCCTCCAACTTCGTGACACAAGCCCCCTTGGCCTCAACATCAGTCCCTATGACAAACTACTAATATGTTGCACCTACACAAATGCAATTGAGTACATCATATGCCCCTCCTAATGCCTTCACCTACCAATCCATCAGCTGATCTAATAAAGATGCTAATGGATAAGATGTCTAACCTTGAGACATCCATTTCAAGTTCAAGTAATGTTCTTTCATACGAACAAATTTGCAACGAACCCATCCACCCCTCGGTGCCCATTAGACCATACCCTAGCCAGTGGGAACTTCCAAAATTTACTTGCTTTCAGAGTAAAGAGGACCCATAATAACATCTACGAGCGTTTAGACACACTTTTTACCTCATAGCGCACAATGATACGTTATTACTTTGCACATTCCCCATGTCACTTTCTAGTGCCACCCTTGACTAGTATAGCTCCATTACCAGTCATTCTATCTTTTCATTCACTCAACTTGCCCAACTATTCCTTGACCACTTTTCAATCAACATCACCAAGGTCTCCATCACAGACCTATATTCTATTAGACAATTCGATGATGAATCAATAGTTGACTTCGTCGCCCATTGGAGAGGTTTGATCAACCAACTCTCCTTTTCACTACCTCAACCTGAGCTCATTGAGCTCTTTTCAAGAGCATGTGCCAAGCACATCTCATCCACTTTGTGGGTTCAAACTTTTTGCACATTTGACAAAGCTTTCACCATGGCTCGAAAGCTTGAACTCTGTGCAGTCGAAGAAGATAAGGTCAAATTGCGTAGCAATGCAAAATCCAATGATCCTTCTTCCAAACCTTCTTCTTCCCACTCCAAGACTAAAGGAGTGGAAAATGGTGTGGTACTTAGATCATCATCCTCTACCACAACCAACCAATCTTAGCCTTCCACATCAAAATATATCACAAAACAATTCCAATAATGGTATATATAGCATCAATGCACTCCAATAAGAGAAACATACGCTTCTGTGTTGGATAAACTAGTCAAGCAGGGAGTCCTCAATCTCCCTCAAATCTGACCACCCCAATTTGACCCCTCAAAAGCCATCCCTACATGGTATAGGGAAAATGACTTTTGTAACTATCATCGTGTCAAAGGTCATGACACAGAAAATTGCAAAACTTTCAAAAACATTATTCAAGACATGTTGGACAAGGGGGATCTTGTTTTGGATAACCCAAATACGCTGGCTAACCAAAACATAGATATCTTTAGGCAACCATTCCCTAACCATCCACTAGTCAAAACAACATTCAGACCATAGCCAATGACCTTCAAGAGCGTAATATACGCATGGTCGACATGGTTTCTAACCAACCTCTCCCACAGTCTAAAGAGGTTAATCAACCTATTTGTCCACCACAGGTAGAAGAGCCTTCTTTTCCTATTTGTCCACCATAGGTATAAGACCCTTCTTCACCTATTTGTCCACCACAGGTAGAAGAGCCTTCTTCTCCTATTTGTCATGTCCCCTTTTTCATGGACATTGACAGTCTTGATGATTAGCCTATTATGCGACCTTCGTAGGATAATAAGATGGATAGAGGGTCATATTGGAGCTTGGCTTGACTTTGATTCGCAAAATTTCTACATTTGGTTTTCATTCAGGTTATTTCAGACATTGGGCATGAGCTCCTACTTTTTAGGGATATTTGATATGCAGCGGAGCGCCTTTATTTTGATATGGTTATGTGCGGAATCACTCCCTGATTCACTAGCTTCGATCGGTTCGAGGATCCGACATGTATTGAGGGAGATATTAATATTTGATTGATTTAATCAAATATTAATTATTTAGCCTATTTTTAATTAGAAACCCTAATTCTAATTTAAGAAAACTCTAATTAGGGCAAGCATATCTTTTTGAGGGTATAAGGGTTTCTCATGGAGGCCATTATTCATCATGCATAGATTATTGATTATTGAAAATTGAAGAAATTCTTCTGTGAAGACTGAGCCAAGGGTTCCAGGATTCCATTGCAGTGAAGAATGTTCCCTCTTCATTGTGTGTGATTTAGAGGCTGTGAGATATCAGCTGATTTATTGCCAAATTGAGAGATAGCTTCATCCAGAAGTTATCACAGAGATACAGATCTGAGAGATAGCTTCATCCAGAAGTTATCACAGAATTCCAGGGTTGAGAGATAACTTCACTCAGAAGTTATCATAGTATTACAGGTATTTTGTTATTTAGTTTTTGATCCAATAAGTTATACAGAGATAGATTTTGGTGTTAGAATCTATATTCATGAGATCATTAGGTTCAGCTATCATGGGTTAAGAACAGACAGGTTGGCGGCCGTACCAAGTCCGTACAGGTCCGTACAGATCTGCATCAGGAACCGACATCGGCAGAGAAAGCTTCTGGTGACCGATATCGGTCGACTGAAGACTGACGTCGGTAGAAAGCCGACTGACAGAGACCGACGTCAGTGAGATATCGACCGATGATGGCATCTGTGTGTCGACACAGAAAGGCCGAGACCCTTCAGATTCAGATTTCACTCCTAGATTTGCAAAGCCAGGGTTTTCAATACTGTATTTCATGTTTTATATGCATAAGAGAGGATTATAATTGTAATAGTTTAAAAGGACATCTTTTGTAATCATCTGACATGAATGATAAGATCTGTGATTTGTTTATGCATACTTGAATCTATTCTGCAGTTGTATCTGTGATCAGAGCTTTATGAGTTTATATATTCCCTATTTAAAGGGGATATTACAGTTGTTCAGAGCTTTTGTAGAAACAAAAAGAGGCCCTAAGTAAGGGACATCATAGTGGTATCAGAGCTAATGTCTTGCCATCCTGTTGGGTAGCTTGGGTAGATTGAATCAGCAAAGTATCATGATGCCTTCATATACTCAGAAGCAGTGGGACAATGATATGAAGAAGCTGGAACACAGTTTGAAGCAGTTGGATGAAACCCAGAGGAGGATGAATGAAATTCTTTCATACCCTACATCCAAAGACAAATCCACGCGGTATATGACAACGAATGATGAGTGGGACTTATTACCTCCTCATGTTCAAGAGAGGACGACCTTTGATCATTTTGTCAAGCTGAGGCGAGAGCACTACAGATCACTTAGACGAGAGAGCAGCATGTCCCATAATTATTATGATTATGAGATAGGATATAGTGAAGATGAGGATGAGTTAGATGCTTGCACTTAGAGTGTACAGGGGTGCTCAGATGTTAGTGCACTGAGGGTTGATGATTCCCCAGCTATGGCAGTGATTGTAGAAGAGTCCCAGGATTCGAGTATTGCAGATGATACCCAGGAGAATGCAGTGGATAGTTTTGAGGACTTAGTTTCACCGATTGTTTCTTTCCGTATGGAAGAGTTAGACAGTGATGCTACAGTTGTTGATACTCTGTCTGTTGATATGAGCTTTGACATTGATTTACAGAGTATGGATGATCATTTATATATTGAGGTGGTTGGTGATGAGTACATTCCTGCAGTTGTTGCTGAGGAGCATGTTGCTGATGCTGACACACATATTCAGGATTTGGATGTTGTTGATTCTAATGAGTTTGAGATACCAGTGGAGTCGTGTCTCTAGATTGATTATTCTCACACGGATGACAGTGTGGTACAGTTGGTTGTGCCACCTTTACAGAGAGATCAGTTGGGGTGTGTGGGGGAGTATGTTGATGCTTCCACATATAATTTTTACTACACTGAACCATTCATGGAGTATTTGCTGGATAGTGCAGGTGTTCATCTGGACTCACATAAGATGACAGAAGGTGTTCTTGTTTGAGGTTCTAGTGCTATTAGCAGATTGGGTGAGGAGATTTTATGAACCCTTTCTACTATGTTACCTTACAGGGATGTTGAGGTGATGTTTGTTGAGCCGAGATTGGAGCCATCCATTGAGTCCCAGTTTGGCAATAGTGAGCCAGCAGCAGAGTTTGGGGGTTCTTACCAGCATCATACGGTGAGGTATGCTCCTTATTTTTCTTTGCATTTAGAGATTAGTTTTGGTGTCAGTGACTCAGGGACCAATGATTGTCATATACGGTCTAGTTGAGTGTGAGTATCAGTTAGATAGGGACTTGAATTTTGACAGGGTTGATATTTTAGTTGGCTTGAGTCCTTCAGAGTGGTTTCTTCTACCGGCATCTACGATTGGTCTTCAGATAGTTGTTTGGGTGTTGAGTGCAGTTTTTCATTTGCTGATTTTGATACTGTTGATGTTGTTGATGTTGATGACTTATTCACATGGGTTGATGGGTGACATGATGGATGTTACACAACTTTTTCCTTGGGATCCAGGTGGATCGAGTAGTTCATTGTTCCTAGATTTCTTGGGGACAAGCAATTTCTGGAGGAGCGGATTGTCATGTCCCCTTTTTCATGGACATTGACAGTCTTGATGATTAGCCTATTATGCGACCTTCATAGGCTAATAGGATGGATAGAGGGTCATATTGGAGCTTGGCTTGACTTTGATTTACAGAATTTCTACATTTGGTTTTCATTCAGGTTATTTTAGACATTGGGCATGAGCTCCTACTTTTTAGGGATATTTGATATGCAGTGGAGCGCCTTTATTTTGATATGGTTATGTGCGGAATCACTCCTTGATTCACTAGCTTTGATCGGTTCGAGGATCTGACATGTATTGAGGGAGATATTAATATTTGATTGATTTAATCAAATATTAATTATTTAGCCTATTTTTAATTAGAAACCCTAATTCTAATTTAAGAAAATCCTAATTAGGGCAAGCATATCTTTTTGAGGGTATAAGGGTTTCTCATGGAGGCCATTATTCATCATGTATAGATTATTGATTATTGAAAATTGAAGAAATTCTTCTATGAAGACTGAGCCAAGGGTTCCAGGATTCCATTGCAGTGAAGAACGTTCCCTCTTCATTATGTGTGATTTAGAGGCTATGAGATATCAGCTGATTTATTGCCAAATTGAGAGATAGCTTCATCCAAAAGTTATCACAGAGATACAGATCTGAGAGATAGCTTCATCCAGAAGTTATCACAAAATTCCAAGGTTGAGAGATAACTTCACTCAGAAGTTATCATAGTATTACAGGTATTTTTTTATTTAGTTTTTGATCCAATAAGTTATACAGAGATAGATTTTGGTGTTAGAATTTATATTCATGAGATCATTAGGTTCAGCTATCAGGGGTTAAGAACAAACAGGTTGGCGGCCGTACCAAGTCCGTACAGGTCCGTACAGATCCGCATCAAGAACCGACATCAGTAGAGAAAGCTTCTGGTGATCGACATCGATCGACTGAAGACCGACGTCGGCAAAAAGCCGACCGACAGAGACCGACGTCGACGAGATATCGACCGACGACGGCGTCTGTGTGTCGACACAGAAAGGCCGAGACCCTTCAGATTCAGATTTCACTCCCAGATTTGCAAAGCCAGGGTTTTCAATACTGTATTTCATGTTTTATATGCATAAGAGAGGATTATAATTGTAATAGTTTAAAAGGACATCTTTTGTAATCATCTAACATGAATGATAAGATTTGTGATTTGTTTATGCATACTTGAATCTATTCTGCAGTTGTATCTGTGATCAGAGCTTTATGAGTTTATATATTCCCTGTTTGAAGGGGATATTATAGTTGTTTAGAGCTTTTGTAGAAACAAAAAGAGGCCCTAAGTAAGGGACATCACATTAATCAACCTATTTGTCCACCACAGGTAGAAGAGCCTTCTTCTCCTATTTGTCCACCATAGGTATAAGACCCTTCTTCACCTATTTGTCCACCACAGGTAGAAGAGCCTTCTTCTCCTATTTGTCCACCATAGGTAGAAGACCCTTCTTCTCCTATTTATCCACCACAGGTAGAAGAGCCTTCTTCTCCTGTTTGTCCTCCACCAATGGAGGATAATCCTCCATCTACCCCTTTTTCACATGTAGGAGAGTCTACTTCAACTTCTCCCATATTGGAGGATGTTTTGATGGCACCAATGCTGGTGGCCTCGCCCTCATCCTTCTTATCATCAATGGGGGATCATACTTTCCCCGCTCCTAGACCATACGTCAAAACCATGACCATCCCTATGCTCTATCCAATTCAAGAGCCACATTCTCCAATCCCTTCTCCACCGAGAGAGGAACTTGCCACCTCACCCACTTTGGCCGAAGAAGATCCGATGAAGATAGATTTGAACCTCGTCCCACACAATAGTAGTCCTCGCACCATAATAAAGAAGGTTGCTAAACCATGTCGGAGAACTCCTCCCCCAACCAAAAAGGTGGTACAGAAAACTCCCCCACCTTCACCATTGCCATCTATTTTGGGTCCACATCCTTCCACCTTAATAGGAGTGCTCCCTAATCCAACACCTCTCAACAAGAAAGTGCTATCTACATGTGTGGCCACACCACCAACTAAAAAGGCAGTACAAAAAACTCCCTCAACAACTCCTAAACAGAAGTTGTCAACACCTACTACAACAAAGAGTGCAAACCTATTTGTGGGTTCATATGCTTCGATGTTATGTCGATTGTTTTAGTCTTCTTGCATTACTCTCCCACCTATTAAACCATATCAACCTCTCAGACCAAAACCATCTTGGTTCGATGACACTCAAATTTACTAGTATCATCGCACACCTGGGCATGATACTGAGCATTATTGTGCCCTTAAGGTTGTCATTTGCCAACACTTGGAGAAAGACATCCTTCTTATTGACCACCCTTCTGACAAACATTTGACACCATCACATGCCTCCCAAACCTCCTCACGTGAATTGAGATCCCAATACAAGACTATGGTCCCTCTACCACCTCCTCAACCTTTATTCGAAATCAACACTGTTAATGTGGCCACTAGGCCCCAAACCATGAAAGATAAAGGAAAAGACCAGGCTTTTACACCCCAGACATATCTATTTGTCAAGCCCTCTCAACCACCAAAGCCTAAGGTTTCTATCTTGGGCTCATATCAACCATCATCTCTAGGGGAAATTCCTCCTAACCTCTCTAGTCCACATGACGTTTGGTATAAATGACTTGTTGACTACTTAACTTATTCTATCATTTCTCCCAACCTCTCTAGTAATAGACGACGAGCTTTTATCAAGAGTACTGCTCGCTACACCATGCTAGAGGGTCTTCTCTACAAACAAGGTCTCGATGGCCTCCTTCTTCAATGCCTAACAACCACTGAGACTTTACATACCATCAAACAAGTCCATGATGGGATTTGTGGGGGACATTTCAGTGGTAACTCGCTTGCTAAGCACATCCTCCGCCTGGGCTATTATTCGCCCACTCTTGATCAAGACTGCAACAACTATGTTCGGCATTGTACCAAATTCTAACAACATACTAACCAACTTCACATCCAACATCGACCAAAACACACCTACAACCAAAATCTGAAAGAGTGAGATTTCAAAATCTGAGATCCCACCCTTAAAGATAACCAACATGTGACTAATATAGAAAGAAGCAAACAGGGAAAGTTTGCTCCTAATTGGCTCGAACCTTACATAACAATGCACAAGTATGGATTAGGTACTTATCGTCTGTCTTCTCTCGAAGGCCGGTTAGAACCTGAGCCCCTTAATGCCTTACATCTGTGACCATTTTACTGTTAATCAAGTAATCATTCACTTGATGTTTAACTTGAGCTCATCCCTTGAGCAACCCCCGTCATTGTCATTCATATTCCTTTCAACCCTTTTTCCCTACAAACATTAGTCGACCCTTTTGTCAAGCATGAATGCTTTGTCCTAATAAAAGGGAAACCCCTAAACCTCTATAGTCAAGTCCATGACCAAAAGTCCAGTCAAAAACAAAAAAAAAAAAAAAACTGGGATGCCTATTCAAAGGTCATAAACTATACATGTAGACTACTCCCTCGAAGGATAGCTACATAAATTTCTATAATTAATAGACTGCTCCCTTGAAGGATAGCTATTCACAGACATTCAAAACATATAAAGCCAAATATAGACCACTCCCTCGAAGGATGGCTATACATAAATTTTGCTACATACACAGCACCATATGACCACAACACAAAACAACATCCCCAAGTAGACTTCTCACATTGATCAGTCTACCATAAAATTTAAAAAAAAAATTAAAAAAATTTTTAAAAAAAACTGACTGACAAACTATTAAGTCATGGACTTACCTATAGTCATTCTCAGGGTCACCTATAAAAGGGGCAAAGTTATCCCTGCTAAAAAGGGTTACACTATCCTCTCATATCACATAATCAAACCTATTACCCCAACATACTCAAGGGATTTTGATCTCACTTAACGTCAAGTGATTAACTTACTTCTCTAACATAAACCAATGGTCTACGACATAATGCATGAACAAGGCTTTTGTTTCCAAAAACCTTATCCATGCTATCATTATAGTCCTTGTCAATGAAAGAGTAACGCACCTTTCGCTTCTTACACACCTTGGTCACATACAACCAAACTAAACCAGACCAAATATTTTCAAACCACTAACATGACATCATGATTTATTTAATACAAATACCAATTTGTGTTATATGAATTATCATAGACCATTCACATACGTTTCTATGGAAAACAATACACATGGAAACCATCAACCAAACACAATTTATGTCAAGCAGATACCATCACCAATATGGAGACTTGCTGAAGCATAAATATACTCATTTCATTTTTAGCATACACCATCACAAATATGGAAAATTGCTAGGGATAAAAATCCACATAACCAATGTTACAAAATACACCATCACATAATATGGAAAAGGTTGTAACATCATCATACTCATTTCATTTTTGGCATGCACCATCACTAATATGGAAAATTTATAGGGATGAAAAACCACATAACCAATGTTACAAAATACACCATCACATAATATGGAAAACGCTGTAACATCATCATACATTCATCATTTCAAGCATGTACCATCACAAATATGGGAAATACTAACAACACGAACCTGACCAAGACAACTATCAACCACTTCACATCTTCTTCCCTTTTGGGGAGAACTACATTGGCCTGAGGCCCTTAAAATAAGGGCTATGTAGGTAGCACTCAGTTGACATGCAATCTTCTGAGGTTAGCTCAGCCATTCGTTCATTCGTCTACCTGACAGACCAACCATATAACCTTTAACCATGACTTAACTGAGTCAAACCCAGTCCTTAACCTACCATTTTCTTCCCTTTTGGGGAGAACTACATTGGCCTGAGGCCCTTAAAATAGGGGATATGTAGGCAACACTCAGTTGACATGGAGTCTTCTAAGGTTAGCTCAGCCATTCGCCTGATCATCTCCCTAATGATGTCGGCCATTCATTAATTCGTCTACTTGATGGACCAACCATTTAACCTTTAACCATGACTTAACCTAGTCAAAACCAATCCATATCCTACCCTCTTCTTCCCTTTTGGGGAGAACTACATTGACCTGAGGCCCTTAACAAGGGCTATGTAGGCAGCACTCAGATGACATGGAGTCTTATGAGGTTAGCTCGGCCATTCGCCTGTATGTCTCCCTAATGACGTTGGCCATTTGTTCATTTGTCTATCTGATGAACTAACCATTTAACCTTTAACCATGACTAAACCTAGTCAAACCTAATCCATAACCTACCCTCTTCTTCCCTTTTGGGGAGAACTACATTGGCCTGAGGCCCTTAAAATAAGGGCTATGTAGGCAGCACTCAGTTGACACAAAATCTTCTGAGGTTAGCTCAGCCATTCACCCATTCGTCTCCCTAGGGACGTCGGCCATCCGTTCATTCATCTACTTGATGGACCAACCATATAACTTTTAACCATGACTTAACCTAGTCCAAAATCATGACCAATCAACCAGCCCTGACACTGTAGAAGTCACTTTTGACTTCTCATGGGGCACATTAGAGATCACATACATCTCTCTGACCACAACAAACAACCCTTGAGATCACTTATATCTCAACCTGACTCAAAAAATGACCTTGGAGATCGTGACTATCTCCTCAAACCACAACCACTTTCGAGACAACTCTGCCTTGGTTGTTTTGATTCCATGTATGCTACCTCATGAATAGTTAGAAAAATTGTACGCACCTCACATTATGACCCTCACAAGTATCGAATCATGCCCAAGTTGATCCCCACTACTTATGACATTTTCATGTTTTCTAGGAGCACTTCTTAAGCCCGAGATACTTAGAACATGATGACCATTGGAGCTACAGCTTTGATCATTTAACCCAATTAGCTATGACTAAAAGTTGGGGACCAGTTATTTTGATTTTAGCACTCCTCGACCTTGCCTACAACAATTTGACCTACCTATTGTGTGAAGTGGTATACGTGCAATATCAACTATTGCAGCATTCACACTCTAAGTTCACCATACCCATCCACTACCTATCAAATCGGCACCCGATATCAAGTTACCTTCCCTCAACTCCCACTTTGAGGGGGAATACCTCATTCCACACCTGGGGCAACCTACACTCATTTTTGTCTTATAGTTTGTCAGAACAACCAACAAGACAAAAAGAACCTCATCTCATATTTGGGGCAACTTACTCCTATTTTTGTCTTGCAGTTCATCAGAACAACCAACAAGATAAAAAGGGGCAAATGTAGACACCAATATTGTGTCGACTACCCTTGGTCCCTTACACACCCTATTAATTTAAAATAAACTACTTATTTTAAATTAATGACATCACCCTCAACACCTCACCTTGGACACCTCACCTTGGACACCTCGCCCTAAGACCATTTCCTACCCTACGAGTCACCCTGAGACTAAGTCATCCTAATCCTAACTAACTAAGACTTATTCTCACTCCCTATTTATTCCCTAACCAACACTCATGCTTAATAACTTCACTTTTTGACCGTTCTCCAATGGCAAATGCACTTAGCGGATGGAGAACAGGCTGTTAGCCCTTTTACCCATTCTCTAGCCACCGACATCGGTCAACTATTGGCTGATGCCAGTGGTATCGCTGACATCAGTTACATAAACTGACTTCTAACATTGAGTTAGCCCCCCTGAGGTCATTCTCTCAACGCTCTCTTTCTCTCTCTCTCTCTCACCCCAGACTCTTGGACGTGAATGCGCACACTCTGAGACCAAGCATCAGACTTCAACTAATGCTCCCCTAGCTACAGAAACTCTATGCAAGTCACTCCAGATTGAACTAGAACATTGTACAAGGACCTCAACATCAGCCACAACAGGAATAAGCGTTCAACACCTCTGGTTCTCAAGTAGAGCTAAGTATTCTTCTGTTTCATCTCAGTAATTTAGAATACATTAGTAATTAGTTTTTATTTACTATTTCTAAATACTATACCAGACCCGACCTAACTTCTTCCTGAGAGGCTAAAAATCCTTCCTCTTACCCTTACCCTGTTTGACAACCTATCCTCTACCTTTGCCCTGCTATGGACCTTATTCATCTCCCTGCAACCTTGCACAGACCTTTAAACTTGCAAACCCCTTTATCGACCACAGACATATTCCATAACCCGTCTAAGGCCCACTGCCCCTACCGACGTTGGTAGAATAATCAATGTTGGCATATTGACCAACTGACACCGACAGGACTACCGACGTCGGTGACTATGAGAGACTGACTGTAGAGAATAGGTACGCATTGTCTATATTTCTCTTTCTTAGTCTTTCATTATTTCTTTTTATACAAGCACTCTTTCTATCAAATAGTGGATTGTCATCCCTTAAGGAAGTCTTTGCACTTCCGGGACTAAGCATACAGCTTGGCAGTCCACCATATATCAATCTAACATTTTATTTGTTTGAGTCTTATTCTCTCTACAAGTGTCTTCCTCCAAAGCCAAAGAGGAGCTCCTACAACGCTTGGATACAGTGTGCAACTTAATCTGGGTAACGTACAAACCCTTGACCATTTAACTTTAGTTTCTTTCTTCTTCTGAATGTAAATAGCAAAAATGAGTAGAAACATATAGATTTGACCCTATCAACCCTATTATATATTTTATGCATATAGTGTCAACACTATACCTTGTTTCAAAGTTGAAATTAACCTCATATCTTCTAGTAATTAGCTCACACATTTCTTTTATGTTGATCACATGCTAAGAATAGTTCATATAGTCTAATTAGGGGTTTTTAAATTAATCTCTTACTTTCACTATTTTTATTTTATGCACATATATCCAAATCACAAAAACATACACAATCACTTTAACATCTTGTCTAACTTAGGCAAACCTACTTGGATTTCATCACCAAAGGGGAATCCGACTTGATGTTCTGGTCAAGTATAAAGCATGGTTAATGGTATATTCTAGCTAAGCACTTGGCACCCTTATCACTATGGTGTGTGAAGTGAGGGGTTAGGACCCAATAACAAGCCTGTACCATTATGACTATAGTCCCTTTTAACTTAATATACCTAAAACCATATTTAGATTGTTATCAAGTACCTTGCTTATAGCCAACTTCAAATCAAATTTAAAATCATATCTTAATAATCTAATAGACAATCAGGTTGACCAATTAGTTAGATCCTTAATTTTCAAATTAATTGCTTTCTCTTTGTTCAATTATGTGCACAAAATCTTGTATTATCCATGTTAGTGAAATATTTTACTTTATGTTTCTCAATTGGATTGGCCATCATTGATCTAATTAATTATTTGTTTCCTTTCCAAATTTACTTCTTTACATTACTTAAAAATTGTATTATTCAAAACTTGTTATCAACTTTATCATTTTCCCTATGTTAATTCTCTACATAATCATTAATCCAACACATTTTATGGTTTGCAAAATGGATGAGTATAAATAAAGATATATGCAAAACAAGGAATATACCTATTTTTAGCCTCTGTTCACTATACAGGATCAACCTAGTCAACCTTGTACTATCTACAGACCTTTTTCAGCCTCTGTCTACTATACAAGATCAAGCCACTTGACTCTATACTATTTATAAACCTTTTTAGTCCCTATTTGTTGTACAAGATCAACCTAGTCTATCTTATACTATTTATAGACCCTTTTCAACCCCTATTTGTTGTACAAGATTGACCCAATTGACCTTATCCTATTTTTTGTCACTTTTTGTTCCCCTTATGTGGTTATCTAGTCTTGTTTCATCATGATGACATATTTTAATCCTTCTCTTAGTCTATAACATTGCATAACTAAGGATTTAGATAATATCCTCACTTATTTCATTACTTTAGATGAAACTATCCAATTACTTCCTTCCCCTTCTCCTAAACCAAAACCACTCACTACACAATGTAATGTAGTTGAGGTCATTCATCCTAATCCTCATCCTAATTTTTTTTTGGGTAATATTACACCAACTAATCCCTCTCCTATCAACACTCATACCCTTATAACCAACGTTCACAATTCTCTTGTTACACCCATAACAAGAGCACCAAGTGTTATCAATTCCTAAAGGAACATGGTTGAAACCACTCAAATTGATAATCTAGGTGGTTCCCAATTTTTCAAAAACCTTGATGATAATACTATTTACACTCCTCACAATAATGGTGACCTTACCAAGCTTCCTTATTCTTCTACCACACTCAAGATAACTAATAATAATATTGGGAACCCTGCACCTACAAATAATCCTCCTCTCACCAAAACTAATAATCATTTTCCTACCAACACCAATCCCCCTCCTATCAACACTAATACCCCAAATTAAAATCCACCTATTTACACAACTCAACTTATTTCCCAAGCCATAAAACAAATGAATATCGTTAAAATAACCAATCAATCGCAAATGATGAACATACAATAACATTTATTAAACATGATTATTCAACCACCTCAAGTCAATATGTCTCAACCAAATCCTAATTTTATCCCTCCTCTTAGAGATGCCAATGGTAATATAATCCCTCAACCTTCAATGAATTAAAAAATTCTCAAAATCTTTAAAATGAACCTTTATCCCCATTCATTGCATCCATAGATATTGGAAATATTTCTCCAACTATCACATATAATGGGACTAAGGACCCAACTATCTTTCATAAATCTTTTACCAATCTATATAAGGAATGGGTCTAAATAAAACCTTTGCTACCACCGAGATCTTAGCTAAAACTTTTGTTGGTGATGCACTTGAATGGTACAACCAAATTTCTAGACATTCCATCTCACAATTAGAGGATTTAGTCAATGCTCTAGTGAAAGAATTCCAACATGATGACGTTCCTAAAAACTACCTTATCCATTTCATCAATGCCAAACAACCTCCTCATTAATCTTCTCATACTTTTATCAAATGATGGAAGTCTCTTGCTTATAAAGTGGACTATAACATGAATGATGATACTCTTTTTAAACTATTTATCATTCTCTTAAACCTCCTCTTTAATACAAAGTTAGAATCTTTCCACCTAAAACTTTAGAAGAAGCCTTAGACCAAGAAAAAAGGCAAGACTTTATTATGACTCAATTTTAAACACCTAAAAAAAATACTAGAGTAAATTTCCAATCATATTTTCATAACATTAATTCATCCAAGCCTCCCCAACATCCAATTGGATCATCCAATTCAACCAATTTTAATCCAACCCACCCACCCTTGAATCTAGAATAACTTAAAAATAAATTACCACCTTCTAAACCCATGAGCTTTGATCCTTCCAAACCTCCTCTAAAATGGTAAAATTTAGATAAATATTATTGGTGGCATGCTACCATAGGTCATTCTCATGAGTCTTGCCATGATCTTCACTGATTTCTTATTTATTCCTTGCTTAGTCCATATTTCAATCTTGATACTCTCACAAAAAAACATTATCAAGACTATCTTCAAGCTTCTCAATGTCAATCTCAAGAACCACAATCACATCAACATCAACTACCTAATGAACAAACCTCATATGTTAATTTTGTTCAAATCATAGTTGATTATTATTGATACAACAATAAGGAAATGATAGCTAACATGAACAACTTTAAGCATATTGTTGTATCCATTAAACCTCAACCTCTTAAGTCACATGAACCAAAAAAGTACCTAGTTCAAATTCATATTCAAAAGCATATCATCTATGGTCCTCCTTTACCTCCTTTATCTCTTCATACCTATCCTACACATCATATGTCACATTCAACATCCTCAATATCTACCAAACCAACACATTTACCTATTTCCTAAAACACTTGCCAACCCAATGTAAATCATTTTAATGGTTCAATGTTAGGTCACTCCAAATCACATGTTGGGGAATCTTGTGATGCCCATCCACATGTCCCTTGAGAAAATTTGGGGCATCTTGTGATGCCCATACTCATTTCAACTCACATGTTGGGGCATCTTGTGATGTCCATCCACATGTCCCTTCAAACTTTCGGTCATCTTGTGATACCCATCCTCATTCCAACTCACACGTTAGGGAATCTTATGATGCCCATCCATATGTCCCTTCAAATTTTAGGGCATCTTGTGATGCCCGTCCCTATATCCAATTACCCTTTGGGGGCATCTTGAGATGCCCACTCCTATTCTACAATGCATAATAACAAACAAATCTAGCTTCAAGAAACTTTCTAAGACTTATAAACTTGTATTTCACATGCTCATATTTGATACAAATGTTAGCATAGGTCTTCCTTATTCTATTGTCTCATGGTTCTTTGTTTTTGAGCATTTTTATTTATTTTCTTCCTTTACTTTTGCTTTATAAGCATCATTTTTTCCTTTACATTATTTGGTTTTCTTTCACATTACATTTGGCATTTGTTTTCATTTTTGTCTTTATATACCTCTTTCATTTATCTTATTTATGTCATTATTTACCTTAGTAGCTTTATGATCATCATTGCCCCTTTATTTAGCTTTTACCTCTTGATTTACCGTAATCTTGTTTATATTTTGACATTTCTCTTTTGTCACCCCCATAGATTTTTTTTTTGTGAGTTGCTTCGTAAGATCATGGATAGGACTTGACACTCCTCACAAAATCACCATCTTTTTACTTATTTTTCTCACTTATAATTTACATTTATATTTTAGCACCTCCATGGGTTTCTCTTTTATGAAGTTGCAGTGTAATACTGTGGATAAGACCAAACACTCATAAAATCACCATCTTTTCATATTCTTGATATTTATTCTCAACTTTAGCTTTTGCTTCTTTTGCTAGATGGAATTTACAAACAATCTATGTTAGCATGTTTTCATCCATTTCCCTCATTCATATGATACAAAATCACACCTTTATTGTCATTGTATCCATTCTTTTTTCCCTTTGTCACATTTTTTACAATTTAAAGCAATTCAAATTGTTCCATGTGTTATTCCTCTTGATTTACCTCTTTCTTTCACTCTACATTAGATAAAATAAGGTCAAAGTCAAGATAGAAATTTTATTTCACCTAGACTTACGAGACTCTTAGACCTGATGTTATTTGAAGTTTCTCTCTCTTAGCAACCAAATCCCAAGTATTTAAATGAAAGTCATCTTTAGCACCCATGTTTAGTTTTTTAAATCCATATGGAGGAGGAATAAGAAAAATCCATCAAGAAAGTTAAAAGACAAAATCATTTGAAATAAAAGCCAATGATATATAAAAGGTGACATATAACTATTAAAATTAAAATCACACCAAAATATGTGATTAAAAGCACATCTTCTATCTCCAATCAAATATTAAAATCTATAGTTAGCCTCACATAGAGTCATGGTCCTTTGGGGTGTGGTATGCCAGTAGATTGGAATAGGGGATTTAAAAAGAACTCTATGGTGTTACCTACTTTCTCATACAAGTATCTAATATTTACAGTAGACCAACGACTCTATAAGGGGTTTTGAAGAACAGGGAACATGTTGTGTGGAGGTAGGTCCATTTTAATTTTCATGCATATATCCTTCATGGGATGATCTATATACTACATTTGTTGACCTAACACTTGTGTAGATAAGATAAGTTCTTCAAAGTCCTTAAGGTTGAAAGTCCTCTTGTTTTGACAAACCTAATTTGAGTGTCTTGAATTTGATAAAGAGTTCCTCTACCTTAGTTTTTCCTTCATTCTCCCCTCCACCCATTTCATTTTCCCCCTTTGATAGATAGATTATGATTCCAAATCTATTTTCCCTTATTTTACTTCCTTTTTCTTCACATCTTAAAAACATGCTAGCATTACTTTGTTTCAATTTTATCTATCCTTAGAGCAAAATAACATGTTTTAGTAACTATGGATCACTCTTTTCTTTCATTTGTCATTTTTTCACTACACTTCTATTGTGGATGGCTGAGTCTACACCCTTTTTCCATTATTACATATATGCCTTCTTCATGTTTGTCTTCCATCTTCAATTACATTTTAGTTTCTTTCTTTCTTTCTTTCTTTCTTTCTTTCTTTCTTTCTTTCTTTCTTTCTTTCTTTCTTTCTTTCTTTCTTTCATGTTTTCCTTTTTTTCCTATCTTACATGAGCTTACTTTTCACTTTCTTACATATCTTTGTTAAAGTTTTCTTCCATTAACATACCTTTTTACCTTTTATGCTTTACATGCTTTTTAATATCATTTATCATTTATTAAATATCATTTGTCATTTATTTCTTATCCTTAGTCATTCATTTAACAATCATTTGTCATTCATTTGCCATTCTTTTGTCATTTATTTTCCTTCAATAGTATAAAAACCTTGCTTTACCAATCCTAAATTTCCAAATTCTTCTTTGTCATTCCTAACTATTATATGCTTATTTTCCAAAAAAAATGATTTTTGGCTATTTTTGCACTAACTTCTCCAGGTTCATCTAGTGTTCTCTACATTGGACACCTTCGCATTTCTTGTAGTCTACTTTTTTATATGTGACACTAAGGTAAGTTAAAGGTATGTGTTTTTCAATTTAGTCCTTTCATTTATATTATTTTTTGCTTACTACACTTTTCTTAGCATCAACATTGTGTGTTACTATGTTATTTCTCAAGCACCATCCCCTATTACACCTTAGTGACACGTGATGATCTTTGAGTGGGGCATATGTATACACATAATATTTTCAAACTTTTATTGATTACTGACACTCTAAATATTATAAGAACCTATCGAGTCTCAATCTTTCTAAGTGCATGCCTTAAAAGGTTCATCAAGAAAGGGGTGGGTGGACCATTGGTGCTTCTTAAGATTTTTGTCCCTTTTACCACTTGCCATTTACACACTTGTCTCATAAAACCATTTACCCTAAGCTTATTCTTCTCAATCCTACCTCCTCCAATCTTTTTCTCTTTTTATTCCTCCTTTTATTACCTTAAACTCCTTTATGACTATCGATTATACTGGGTCAACTAGGTTGACCCAATACAATTTAGGGGTATTCTTTACTTTCTTGGTTTGTTAGACTTTCGGTTGACCTAACACAAACCTAGTAAATTGTCCCTAAAAACACACTGGGTTGACCTTGTATAACTGACATTCCTAGGAGGATATAGGGAAAGATCTACCCATATATACAAGTTTATTTCCCACCATTTCAGAAGATAATAATTATTAGCAAATAAGTGTGAGCGAACATCTGCTTGTTGACCATTATACTTGAGAAATAAAGCTTAAGGTTCCATACTTTTTCTAGAGATATAGATTTTGTCTTATGGCTGAATATTTTTGATGCTTAGATAGGTTGTGTAGCCTAGAGTTAATTTATCTTGGTTATCCTTACATACCATAATAATCTCTTATGAAGCACCTTGGCCAAGAAAGAGATTGAAGCTCGGTGGGTTCATATTCAAATGTAAGTATTCCTAACTTTATTTCTCCTTTGTAAGAGTAGATAGATAATGCATTTGTAGTCTTCTCTCCATATATTTAGGATTCCATATGCATTGACATATGTCTTCTAATACATGTTTAGTTTAGTTTATTATTTTATTACTTATAACCCCCACTTTGTGCCATAATCTTTGGTGAGCACTAGATTAGATTTTACTTTTTTTCTATTAGTATAGAGTGAACATTTTAAAACTTCAGACTCCATTAGGTTTGTTGTGAGATTGTGTTAGACTATAAGCTTTAGAATCCTTCCTAGCATGAGTTTTTGTGATAAATGATACAAGTGATCCCCTAATCAAGTCTAACATATCCCCATATTAGTCATGCTCTTGCTTAAAAAGTGTATCCCAATTAGAAGTGTAGGTGTGATCTATCTTATCCAATATAAGATTAATTCATAGACATGATGCATTTATGATTACATACATCATATACCCTTTTGAAAAGGGCATATGCCTTTTATAAATAATGTTTTTTATTTTTTATTATATCATTTTTTTGTCCCCAAATTTTATGCATCCACCCTTATGGGCCTTCATATTTTATCTAGAACATTGTTACAACTTTATCAAACTATCATATTTAGAGAATATTAGATAAATTTTAACATACTCATAAATCCATTTTATGACCTATCTGATGATTTCTATCAAATATTTTTCATCAACGAACTTTGGGATGAGATTAAAGCAAAGGTTATAATGTTCCAACCTCAATCTATGATGGAAACTTGAGGCTTAACTATGATCGTATAAGATCACATCATTTGGCACTGTCATCACCAAATACCCGATGAGTCCAAATAGGCCTTAAAATCACCCCATCAAACTCCCAAAGAACCTAAGTTAGAAACACCAACACCTAAGTTAACAAATAAAGAACTGGAGTAAGCACCTGACATACCCAAGTAGATAATAAAAGAGCTTAAGTAAGCACTTGCAGAGCCCACACAAGTAACAATAGTGTCCCAAAAGGACACTAACAAGCCCAAATATAAAATTGACATGCCTAAGCCAACCACCAACAAATCCCATGTAGGAGATTGTGACTTCAAATCCTTCAAAGAATAATGTTAAAGAGGATGGCATATATCCTCAATTAGTTCATCAAGCTGACTATTTTAATCACCCTTGTTTGTTATTTTAGGGGATGATCATCATTCTTCAAATTAAAATTTAACCTTTAGTTATATTTTTCATGTTCACTATACTGATGTATTTGCTCATGTCCCAACATAGAAGGAAGAAGTAGAAAAAAAATATGCATGCACGAGCTTCTATTTAGTCATCAACCTATTTTAATATGTATGGTTAGGCATTCATTTGGTCCTCCTATTTCTTATCATGTTTCAAAGGTGAAACATTTTTAAGGGGGATGGAATGCAATATATGTAGGGAAGGGTAGATTAGTAGCATAAATAGTAGAATAGTGAATAGTAAGGAATAGTCAGGAATAATAGTTTAATACCACATGCATAAAAATAAGGAATTGGGTACATTAGAATAGTATAAATAGAGGGGCATAGACCAGTGAATGCATCCAAAAAAATATATCAATTAAGAGTTAAGAACATTGATAAGGAGGCAGCCCCCTCGAAGTGACAAGTAATTTTTTGAGTGATTCCTTCCCTAAAAAGAATAAAATATTTTATATTCAATATTTTTAGCTATTTTATGTATTTTAGTATAGATGTTTCTAACATAAATTTAATATACCTTGGGAGGATTAGATTAGTAGCATAAATAATAGAATAGTGAATAGTAAGGAATAATAGTTTAATATCATATGCATAAGAATAAGGAGTTGGGCAGATTATAATAGTATAAATAAAGAGGCATAGGCTATTGTAATGCATCCAATCAAATATATCAATTAAGATTTAAATAATTTGATAAAGAGGTAGTCCAATCGAAGTGGAAAGTGGTTTTTGGAGTGATGCCTTCCCTAAAAAGAATAAAATATTATATATTCAATATTTTTAGTTATTTTGTGTATTTTAGTATAGAGGTTTTTAACATTTGGTATCAGAGTCTCCACCCAGGTTCAAGTCATGGAGCCCTAGGCAAACATTTCCATGTTGATGTAGCCACCCGCTCTGTGAATTGAACCCAAGTGGAAGCTCTGATACCAAATGTTAGGAAGATTTATACTAAAACACACAAAATGAATAAAAATACTAAATATATAATAATTTATTCCTTTTAGGTAAGGAATCACTTCACAAACCACTTGCCACTTTGAGGGGGTTACCTTCTTAGTAGATTATTTAATTTTTGATTGATATATCTGATTAGATGAACTATATTGGCCTATGCCCCTCTATTTATACTATTTTAATATACCCAATTCCTTATTCTTATGCATGTGGTATTAAACTACTAGTCTGTACTATTCACTATTATTCACTATTCTACTATTTATGCTACTAATTTCCCCCTCCCTATGTATATTACAATCTATCATAGATTCATCTCCAAGGTTAGATCCCCCTACTCCAGGATGCAATTGTAGAGATGGAATCCAAAGTGAGTTAGATCAAGCATTAGTTAAGATAACTCAAAAAATGTATAAAGAACATAATTAACTAAGCCAACTCCCTCAATGGGGTTTTTTAAGAAGAAATTAAGAGATATTGAAAGAAAGCATATACATAAAAGCTTCCCAAGAGCATCCCTCCTCCAAATGTGACTCAAAACATGATTTTCCCCTTGATTTAGTACTCAAGTCTATAGCAATGATGAGTGGTTTGCTCCTTTATCATCTCAAGTGCACTAATGAAACTAGGCTCATTATATTGATCAAATGTATGCATATAGTGGAACTATCCTATTAAAAATTAATCATAATAACACTACATAAAAATGACTTGTGAAGATAATTATGCATAATAAGTACCAAAGAAACTTAAAAAAGGGCGGTCTTGGCCCTCCTATTTATAGATTTTTGGAATTAATTAGAATGAATCGTGACCATCCATATTGAGATCAAGATGTGTGACTAAGAATCCATTCAATTTTGGAGGATAAAATCATAAATACCCTTATAAATATTTAGAAGGGGCATTGAAAAGGCATGGGAGGCCTTAAACTTGATATTTATTCTATTTATGGCTTAAGAATGCCACCCCACAGATGATGTCACTTGATGATGCAGATATTAGAAATCAATTTCCAATTAAAATATCTTCAATAACTTTCATGGATTTTCCACTTAAGCCCATGATTTGGGTTAATTTGTCTAAGTGAAATTAATCAAATTTTATGCAATTCTTTAGAAATTGGTTACCTATTTAATCAAACTGGTCAGAATGTCAAGTTACTGGGTTATAATTTGACTGGAGTATAATTAGAAGAAGGTATCAATTACGTATGGACCAATATCCCATTTAGGACATTATCGACATGAAATAACACATGCACATATCATGTTCTTATGAATTAGAATAATTGGGTAGTTCAAAGTATCAAATTACATTTTCATATTTTGAATTGAAATGATTTAGAGAAAATTTAATAATCACATAAAATGTATTTCCCCATTTAGGGATACATTAGCCTTAATCAACACTTGTATATGACAAGTTTGAACCATTTAGCATGTTTAAGTGATTTTGGCTAAAATTATTTATTTTCACAAATTTTGAGTAAGATTGACAATTTTAATACAATGGTGTTAAGAATTGGATGTCTATATTTTGTCCCTATTTAAGAAGGCATATTGAGACATTTAGACGAAGTAACATATTTTCAAAGAAAAGAGCTGCCAAGAATAATTTGGAAGGAGACAACCCATGATTCCCCCTCGAGAGGACATACAAGGATGAAAGAGAGTGATAAACTCTTGAAAGAGAGAGAAATAGTGAAATTAAGCCATGGCCAAGATTATATCCATATGAGCTAATGCTTGCAAGCATTGATTCTCAATGATAAAAATATAATAAAATATAATGGGTCCCATGGTATGGGAAGTAGGAAGGATACAATCCAAAAATATAAGTGACACACTTTGAACACACCTAAAATAAGGTGCAAGATGTGCACTTAGGGAATGATCAATCCCAAGACAAGTTTCATACTTTAAAATTTTCCATAATGAGGGCAAAAGATGAAGAGCCTAGAATTAGAATAAAAATGAGAGGATGTCTCTAGAGAAAGGAAATAATAAGGTGCCCCAGTAGAATGGATTTGATCTATTGATAAAGAAATTTTTCCCCAGTAGGGCTGATTTTGATCACTAATAATTAAATTGTGCCCCAATATGGGTGATTTGATCATTGATTGGTATAAATGTGGTACCCCAGAAGGGGAAATTGGTAGGCATATCTCAAGGATATAACCTATTGCATAGATTAAATATGAGTGGGTGAAAATGTAGATGTAAGGGTCTAATGACTGACTAGGCCACCTCAAACCCAACATATGAGGATGCACAAAGTGATGAAAGAGATGAATATAAGAATGGAAGGTGGCCAAGCAGACCTGAAAAATGTCAGGTATCCTAACATTGCCTACATAGTCTAGATGGACATCAAGCAAATGTAATTCACCCAGAAGTAGAATAAAATGAAATGAGGAATGAAAAATAGAAGAAAAATGGACCATTATTCAATTAAACTCATAGTATATGCCAAGAGATGCACATCTTGCATGTAAGCCACTGGGGTTGAATTGATTGGTGCATTGAAAGCTAATCTTTAGAGCTATATTGAATTTTTGACTTGGGATCCAAATCACTTGGTGCTTACTATAGCAAAAGGAAATTAGGAATTATAAGTATGAGTTACCTATAATTACATTATATTTCAATTACGATGAGCCAATTCAAATGTGAATATTTATAACTAAGGATAATGATAAGAAATACCAATACCATAGTTAAAACTACTTACATTTAAATAAAAAAAATAAAAATAATACATAAATGTAACCTAACTTAAAATCTAGACATGAACAATCAAGACTTAAGTAAGAATAAGAATGTATAAAATCAAATAAAGAACAACTCAATAAAAATAAAAAAAATGCAAGATATGAATAATCAAGATCCATGTGTACTATCAAGGTATACTTAAAAAACAAAACAAATAACAAGACAAAACATGAACACAAAAGACCAAAATAACAAGACACTAAGAATAAACATCAAAATAATAAAAAGGAACAAAAACCCTTGACAAAATAAATGGAGAGATAAGGAAAAAAAATAACAATAAAAATCAAATAAAAACACATAAAGAATGGCTAGTCATAATGTTAGTAAAAAAATATAAAATAATTATTTGAGTATGTGTAATAGAGGCATTACTTTCTATGAAAATGTAATAAGAAAAAAGGAGACAAAGTTACCCCTAAGTGATATGAAAACAACAAGACAACAAAATGGGGGGGAGGGGGGGGGCAGAGAAGAAAAGGAAGGGGGTGGTTGAGCTGACTCTAGATGTACAAAACAAGTGGATGTTACCTACATAGTTTCATGGATGCAAGACTTAACATGAACTTCAGGCTAAATGTAGTTCTCCCAAGAAATGGGATATAAAAAAGTGTTGATAAGAAACCATGATTGATTTTAGAGAGAAAATAAGGAAATATGGGCTCAAAAAATGTTGAGATCATTCAAATCAGTGCTTACAAAATGGTAAGAGCATGAAGATCAAAATAAATAAAAGTGCAAGACAATGCTTTTGTTATTTTTTTGATTAGTTTCTAATGTTTTTGTGTTTTTAGGATAAAAAATAGAACTAAAATATTAACAAAAATCCCAAGGAACTACCTAAATGAGGAGATGCATGTCCAAAGGTAAGAGTTCAAATAGAAACTAAATTAGATGCAACACTAATTGTGGATATAAACAATGGTATAGGGAACTAACTAATTAAGGAGATGCATGCCCCAAAGTAGAAGTTCCAATAGAAGTTAAATCTAACTACAATGACCCATGCTTGCAAATCAGAAAGAGTGAGATCCTGCTAAGGTAACAATGCCCACTAAATAGCAACAAAATGATAATAGAATAGTATGCATCACAAGATAAATCTGAAGAACCATTTAGCAAGCAAAAACCATGTGTTGATGTATCTATGTTCACTTGTATATAAGAGGAAGATGAAAAATACTATTCAAGCTTAATTACTTTATATAACTAGTATTGAATGTGTCCAAAATACCTATGAGTCACAATCAGGATCATAATTGGGCAAGGGATAAAATGGTCCAAGTTAAAATGGCCTAGGGTATAAAAATAATATGGTTCTAAACATAAGGGTCCAGAATGAATAGGGTCCAAAAGAGGATGGTCCAGGGTGGGATAAAAAGAGTCAAGTTGGAATATAAATGATCCAGAGTGATAAACAATCTAAAGTTTCCACTATCTAGAGTCACAAAAAAATGTGGTCCTCATGATAACGGTCCAAGGTAGGTAAAAATGAATATGGTCCAAGATAAGACTATCCAGGATATAACAATGGGATAAAATGACTTCAGTACAAAGTGCCTCCAAGTAAGGGGTCTTGTTGATAATGATTCTAAATTTGTCAAGCATAGAATTGATTGAGATGTATAATGTTCATGGGCTCTAAGAGTTCTTTGCCACCTGGAATAGCCAGTTGATATGACCTCAATCCATAATTTATTTTAATAACATAGGGTCCCATCCAATTGGGTTAGAACTTACCCTTAATTTTGTGTTGTTCTAATTCTATTTCAAGACCAAGTCACCAATTTCAAACTTCTGAGGGAGAATGCACTTGTTGTAACTTCAACATAATATATTTTGATAGGCTTACAAGTTGTCTAGGGAAACCAAATACTTGTCATTAAGGAGTTCTATTTTTTGTAACCCAAAGACCCTATAATCTTCATCATCTTCAATATTCTCCAAAGATACTCGTAATGAAGGAAAATTGATCTAAATCAGGATGATAGCTTATGTGCCATAAACAAGGGAGTATGGAGTGGCTCCTATGGGGGTTCGATGATTAGTGCAATAATCTTAAAGGGTAGGAAAAATTTGTAAGTGCTAATTATGACCAACGTCATTGACAATCTTCTTCAATATGGCAACAATGGTTTTATTTGATGCCTTGGCTTGACCATTGCCTTGTGGTTTATATGGTGTGGATTTTTTGTGCTTGATTTTAAATTTTTCACAAAGCTCTTTAACATCTCTAATTATGAATGATCCACCATTATCAAATATAATATGATCTAGGATACTATATCGATGGATGATATGATAATATATAAACTTGGCAATCTGCTTCCTAGTGAAGTAAGTGAGAGGAATAGCCTCAATCCACTTAGTAAAATAATCAGTAGTAGTGAGAATATGTTTATGTCCATCATAATATGTTTGGTTTATTTTCTTGATGAGATCGAGGCCCCATGTAGAAAATGGCCATGGTATAGTAATCAGTTGTAGTGGCAAGGAAGATGCATGTATTAAATTACCATGTTGTTGACAAGAAACATACTAACTTATATAATTTCAAGCATCTATCTCCATTTTGGGCCAATAGTAACATATTATAGTGAGCTTTTAAGATAATACTACACCATTGGTATGGGACCCACACATTACTTCATGAACCTCCTTAAGTGTTAATTTGGATTCTCCCAAAGATAAACAACGAAGCAACATTCCATCATAGCCTTTATAATCAAGTGTTTTTCTAAGGAGGATATAATGGGCTATGCGATGAAGGAAAAGTTTTTGATGATTATTAGAAAGGTCAAGTGGAAAAACATGGTCATGAAAATAATTATAGATGTCTTGAAACCAAGGCAATTCAGGTGGGGAATTGGGACCAACAATGATGCATACCCTTTCTAAATTTGGAAAGACATGAGTAGGCTATAGAATATTTTCAATGAGAAAATAATACTCTTTAGCATTGTTATTAATTTGTATCATAGATCCAATTATTTCTATTACATCAGCATATCTGTTATTGGTGCATGGTACGTGTTCAGACTATAGAGATTTAAAATGAACCTTGAGATTATCCATAATGTGCTTTTAGGGTAAAATATTATCATCTCTAGTTTGATACTGATTAGTGGTTTGATTGATAATCAATTGGGAATCCCCATAGACCATTAAGTGTTAGATATCTCACTGCACTATAAGATGTGTCTTGCAATAAGTGCCTCATATTCAACCATATTATTGGTACAATGAAAATTGATATGAAATGCTTTGGGAATCATATCCCTTTGCAGTGTAATCAACAAAATGTTAGCTCCATATCCTCAAGAAGAAGGAACCATCAAATAAAAGTTTCCATTATTCAGTTTCATGTTGCACTTCTTTTACAATCATAATAAAATCATCTAGAAAGCCAAATCTAAGTGGTTGAGTGTCTATAATAGGGGCCTTTAAAAATTGATCATCAATAACCTACCCCTTAATAGATTTTTTATTCTGATACTCAACATCAAACTTGCTTAAGAGCATAAACCATTTGGCCATGCATCCTCTGAGAGCTTCTTTGGATAATAAAAAATTGAGGGGGTCCACTTTAGTAATAACAATGGTTTTATTATTTCACATATAATGTCACAACTTTTGGGAGGTGAACATCATAGCCAAACATGCCTTCTCAATGGGAATATTTTGTTTTTCATAATCTACCAACATGTGGCTTAAACAATAAAATACATGTTCCTTACCTTAATCATCATGTTGGGCCAAGAGTACCCCCAATGCATGTTCAGTCATTGAAATATAAAGAAGCAATGGTTATCCAGGTTTTAGCAGTCTCAAAACTGGTGGGTTAGCTAAATATGTTATGATCTTTAAAAATTCTAATTGACACTCCTGATCCCATTAAAATGTGACCTCTTTCTTTAAAATATGTGTAAATGGGTGGCACTTATCTGCCAATTGAGAAATGAACCTATGAATAGACTAAATCCTTCCTTGAAGGCTTCAGAGCTATTTAATATTTGAAGGTGGAGGCATTTAAAAAATGGCCTTGACCTTATCAGGGTTGACTTTGATCCCTCTTTGAGATACAATAAACCACAGAAATTTTATTGAAGTGATACCAAATACACACTTCTTGGGATTTAGATAGACCTTATACTCATGAAGTCTCTCAAATATTCTTTATAGCACATCAGGATGTCCAACACATGTTTTTGATTTAGCTAGGATGTCATCAACATAGTACTCAACAACATCATGCATCATGTCATGGAAGATGACAGTCATAACACATTGATAAGTAGCTCCATCATTATTTTAGCCAAATGGCATGACTTGATAACAAAATGTTCCCTACAGGGTGGTGAACATAGGCTTGTGCTAGTCTTTTTGAGCTATCTTCATCTGATTGTATCCAAAAAATCCATATATAATGGACAAAATCTCATACCTAATAGTAGAATCGATAATCATGTTAATGTTGGGTAGAGTAAAATCATCTTTGGGGCATGTTTTGTTGATATCTATGAAATAAATATAAAGACATATACTCTATGGATTTTTATTGACTAGAACTATGTTTGATATCCATTTAGAATAGTCTAGTGGTCTAATGAAGCTTGCTCCTAATAATTTCTCTAGTTCTACTTTTACTAAAATAGTGATGTGTGGATGCATCTTACTCAATTTTTGTTTGACTAGCTTGGCATCTGGATGAACAACAAGCTGATGCACAACCAAGTTAGGGTCTAAGCCTAACATGTTAAAATATTCCCATGCAAAAATATTAATAAAATCCTTCAAAATGGATATGATGTGATCTCACTCCTCCTCAGTGAGGGAAGCTCCAAGGTAAACAATTTGGGGATCATCATATGTTCCCAGGTTCACTTCAACAGTGTTCTCTACAAGGAGTGTAGAACCATCTTCTAGAATAGTAGGCAATGTATGATCATGATCTACTTCTACTATAATTTCTTGTTGTTCTTCCTAAAGATCAAGATAATGCGATGAATTTAAATCCACTAGTTTAGGTAATGGCCAACTAGCAAATATCTCAAGAAATTTAAGAGCATGATGCTTAAAGACTTGTTTTTATTCTGACATGATGATGGTAGAGGCTATGGAGATAAGACTTGATGGACCTTGTGCATCTTTGGGGATGAGAAAACTTTCTCATCTAAGAGTACCTAAAATAGGTTTTCACTCAAGGGCTTATCTTTTTCTTTACTATTTCCTTGACCAACGAGTGCCTAAAAGAGGTTTTCACCTGAAGCTCTCAATGTTTTATATTTTTCACAACTAATAAAGTTTTCCTACTCTCCAAATTAGGTAGAAGGATCCAAATAAAAATCAATGCCTTACTTATGATTGCCAATTAGAAATCCATCTCTAAGGTCCCTATAATATGTAATAAAATCTTCATTCTAAAATTTATCAAGGCGTATGACTGAATTTTGATTGTCCCATTCAATGAGTTTGAGATGGCATAGGCAAAGGGAACAATGAGGTGTTATGGTCATAATGAAATTATAATCAAATAAATCTATGCCATCAAGTTCATCATAGATACTATAATGGGATGCTACATCACTGCTACGAGTTTCATCATTAGTCCATTCAAAATAATCACTATCAGAATTCATGAGGTCACCCTCAAGTGGTATAAATTCAAGACCTCAATTTAAGTTAGGTTTACCAGCTGATAAAGGTTCAAGGATTCCTTGTTCTCATGGGCCAAGGCCTTTTCTTGTATAATTAACATTTTATCTGATTAAGGATAAAATATTTTAGATTCTAAAAATAATCAACAATGTCATTAGAATATAACTAGTCTCATTCAGTGAAAGCCTTTCAATCCTAATTTGGTGAAGTAGTAGGTACAAATATCATCAGTGGTTTCTATGTTTCTTTCTTCCTTTGCCAAATCAAGTTAGGTCTGTTAGGGATTTTAGAATTTTTGGGTTTTCTAAATGATTTGGGAGACTTAGGAAACTTAGTAATATGGAAGGCATCCTTAAGATGGAATGTGGAAATGCCTACATCTTCTATAATAACCTAATTTACAAGATTTGTGGAAAATGGATTAGCCAAAATAGAAGCAAGGTCACTAGGGTTGATATAATTATATTTAGGTGGATGTGAAACTATTTCCTTGTTATTCTTTGCAAAAAATATAGAACTAGGATAATATTTATAATTATATAATTCAGCCTCTAGATGTTTACAATACTAGTAAGGCTATAGATTGACAGGAATGGTGACTTTAATCCCATCATGGGTAAACTTAAGGCATTGATGTGAGGTGGATGAGATAGTCTGTACTTCATGGATCCAAAGATGACCAAGAAGTATGTTATAAGGCAAATAAATATCCACAATATATAATAAGGTATGATGGGACATAGACCTACTAATGATTAGTAAACAAATAGTACTAGAAGATCCCCTTTAGACATTGTCATATGCCTTTATGGTGATTATCTCTAGTTGGATGTCATTTTCAATATAACCTAGTCTTTATACTAGATTTAGGGACACTATGTTCAGCCCTAAACCATTATCTATAAGAACCCACTTGATTTTATAGTTTTCAATGATGACCTTAGTATACAATGGGTTATTATGGCTAGGACCAAGAGTGGACATGTCCTTTTGGTCAAATGTAACTTGTTAAAATGAAGATAAATGCCTTATAAGTGTTTGGAATTATTTAAGGTTAACATCTTGGGTAATAGCAAATTGTTGAACAAGGTCATTCAAAATATTTCTATGGAATTTAGATGTACATAAGGGATCTAAAATAGAAATTTACATAGAGGTTTTACTCAGTTGGTCTGATAGACTATAAGTTCTTTAAATAGTAGGATGAGATGATTTAGCCTTGGATGGCATAGTGTTCAACTTTGGATTTAAAGGCATAATGTTCACATTGTGTCTAGTAGTAAAAGAGGGCAAAGGGCCCTAAAGGGTAACTCATGAGCATCTAGTTGTGATTTTACAATTTTGATTCAATAGGGAGCCATTATAATTAGAAGAAGGATAAGGTCCAAAAATGATAACCTATGTAAATCAAGGTGCAACTAGATTACTTTTACTTAACATGATATTACTTGAGGAATATGGTGTTAACCCTATAATAATGGGTCTAGTACTTTGATAAGCATGATAAGGCATGATTTGATAGTAACAATGGCAATGTGGTTTGTATAAATATGCCCCATAGTATTATTATAGTCATAAGGCATGCTTTTGTAACCCAGGTTATTAGCATGGGTATTATGATCATGTTTATTATGATAATGATCATGTTGATTATGATTCTACTCTTTATTTTGATTTTATCACTAATTATGTCCTTGGTTCTAATTATTTCTTTCCTGTTGTTGATTTTGTCTAGGAAAGGGATCCTTGTAGGTACCCATATCCTCATTAATATTCTGTGAGGTAAGTTTGATCTCAACTTTGCTACTTTAAATTAAATATTCAATGAGGTATCACAATTGAACACATCTATAAGCACCATGAACAACAACGTGATGGAAGTTTCAAAATTCATCTACCTGATACCAATCAAGTTTGGGTTGATCTTCAAGAAATGGCCTTGGGATAGGACAAACAATCAAATTAGTTACTATGAGATTTTGGAACACTATCTCAATAGTGTCCCCTAGTTTGATAAAGACTTTGTATTTGTTATTGAATAACCATTATAAAGGGACTCTTTACAAAGTGGTGGGTAGATTAGGTGGATTTGATTTCACATTTAAAGTCAATGGGGCCTACACCATTTATACCTATCTTGATTCAGTTACTTTATTTCCTACCATGTTGTTATTCGTGTTGAACCCTTTGGGTTTATCTATTATGACAGTATGAATATGTGATTGGGTTTGATTTGACATTTGACCCTATGAATAAATATTAATAAGGCCTTTAGTAATAATTTCCTTCTCAATCTGCACATCCTTGTCTATAATTTCTTAAAATATGTTTGTGTCAACAAGCCATAAATTATGTGCCACTTCAGGGTGTAATCTCTATACAAATATATCAACCAACTATTTGTATAGGAAATTAAGCTGAAAGCATTCATGTAATTCTCTCCACAATTATAGATATACTACAAAGCTTTTTCCATCTTTTTGCTTGGATTTTCACAAGTTGACCATAGTCAACTCATGTTCAATATTGTAAGAGAATTGGTTGAATTTTTTTTTAGATAGATCATTCCAATTCACCATCAATCCCTTAGGTAACTTAAGGAGCCAATCTAAATCTTGTCCTGCTAAAATTCATGGAAACAAGTGAAGCAAATAAATGTTTCTATAAGATACCTCTTGTCATAATATAAAAATGCCTGAATGTGTTCACGACTATCACCCTTCCCTTTGTATTTTTCAAATTTGGGTGCCTCAAAATGAGGTATAAAGGGGACTTGAAGAATACTCAAATAGAATGGATATGGACATATCTATTTAAATTTGTACTTCTTGATTCAGTTTCCTGTCTCCAATCATGACATAATTTATTTCATCAAATTCCACTCTTGCATGTTTGGTGCATTCATAGGTGGAATATAATTTTGTTAGGGTGGTATGTGCTCTTATTACATTGATTTGTTAGGGATATAGACCCTAAAATATATAAATTTATTTTGGTTCACTCTCTAAGTTGAGTAAGTGAGATTTTGATTCATGGGTTAATAAACATTCCTTGAAATTAGTCACCTTGAATTGTAAGTGTTTTGTTGATTTTGGCGAGTTTGTGGTCTATTCACCAAAATACATGTTTTGTTGAGAAGAAATTACCAAATTGTTTTGAAGAATTTACTCAATACATATTGAGTGTTTTTTTATTTGATTATGTGAAGGAACAAGAGGTTCTTTATGATTGAAAAATGTATGCTCTATGTTTGGCAAAGCATGTTGTGGAACCTCTTGAGACTTGTTTGGTTCAATTGAGATGCCATGATACATCTTAGGTATGTTCTCAACCAAAGTATGTTACATAGGTTCAACTATGTTCTCTTGTTATTTGGAAGCATTGTTGTGTATTGAAGTGGTAGCTAAAGAGTATGTCAAGTCTATGATAAACTATTATGCATGTCATTGACTTATCTTCTTGATCTTAGTGGAAAATATTGATAATTAGGTGTTGAATCTACTATCACTTCCTTTCCTTTGCTAGAAGAAGTAATGCTTGATTTTGAAATATGAGCGATGGATTGTTCTAGTTATTATTCTTCTACCCTAACCAAGGAATTTAATTAGTCCATAGAAAAGTTTGATGGTAATCTAGTGCTTGTTCAATCAACCTTATTAGTGATTCATCTTTATCCTCTAGGGGTTGATGTTCAAAATAGTATTCTTATGATCTTACAGTTGTTGGAATGTCTTCAAACACCACAGGATTTTCTTGTCCATCATAAAAGTGCTCTTCCTCATACCTAGGGCCATAAAAGACCCCACTACAAGTATACATTTTCATAATGTCTAGAATATTATTATCTACATTTGCGAAGATTTGAAATGTGTTTTCAAATGTTAATAAGGTGTGTTTTGATTTTCTCCAAACAAGTGACAAGGTAAAAAGAGACTATAATAAATAGAAGTGGTGTAGTACCACACAATTAGAATAAATGGCCATTAATTTACTCAACTTTGGTGGGTTGAAATCATCAAACTAGAAGAGGGTATGATAACTTTGAAACCTAAAGTGTGAACTAATACACCAAACTTAGGCCAAAGATAGGTCAATATCATAAAATCTAGGTACAACATCGATGAGTTGTGACTAGAAAATTAGAAGAGAGTATTTCTAATGAGGAAGATAATAATGTGAACTAAGAAGCTCAAGATGTGAAAAAACATAAAAACTCCTAAGTATAAAACTAAAACCAAATAGGCAACACAACATCACCATATGTTAATAGCAAGTAAAATGGTTCTAAAGCTTAGAGCATGAGAAAAACACAAGATAACCTAAGCTCACAATGATAAAAATGGATGATGAGTCTATATAATGGCCTTCAATCCAAAGAATAAATAGTACCCAAGTTAACTCAAACCAATTGCAAATGGTAAACCAATTAACACCTTGGCCTATAAATTAGAAAGGGGAGATTCTAAATTTGAATTAAAAATGAAGGACTTAAAGTTTTTTGAAAAATGGTTTAGACTCAAATGGGTAGCATGAAAATGTTGTTTAGACAAAGGCAAACACAATGTTTTAAATGGGGATTTAAACAAGGTAAAAAGTGATTTTTGATTTGGTCAGTGTAACGCTTCCTTGTTTAAATAAAATGGTGAACAATAAATGTGTTTTTTTGACATATTTTGGTTCTCAAACAAGTTTTAGACTCAATAAGACCAAGAAATTAAAAGATAAAAAAATAAAATATAACTAAGTATAACGTCCAAAGTCTTAAAACTAACAAGGTTGATTCGTACCATTGAATTTCATCTATATACATAATCTTGGAAGGATTTATGTGTTAATACAAAAATAAAAGTGCATGAATTAGTAGGGTTTTACACCATCCCTTCTCCCAAAATATTGTATGGTGACATGGAACTTTGGGATACTGACCCAACATCAATAATATGTCCACAACAAGTGGAGTTGTTTTAAAATGAAATTTTTGATTGTCTAGATGGTCCCAAGTGTGGTTAACACTAGAAATTCCTCACATAAATTTAGATCATAATATATAACTTACTATGCAAGGTTCTATTACTTTTCATATCAATTCCATCTATGCACTTCTTAGTGTAATCCCTTCGTTAGCCAAACTTGACTCGGGTTTTCATTATGATTGGAGAGGCTAGTCACTCAACCTCCTGACAATCACAATATACATGCACTAATTTATATACCACACCATGGATTAGGGTTAGTATGATGCTGGGAGATAAAACCCTAGGTCAACACACCCCTAAATAACTCATGATGAGGCTATGAACTCCTGCTCACAAATCAAGTTGGATAAAATAAATGACCAATTAAAAAAACTTTAAAGGTTGTGTTTAGATCACCCAAACCATATGATACTTGGAGAGAGCCTCAAAATTTTTTTTACCATGTCTTGAAAAAGGTACAATTGCAAATAAAGAGCACTTTTGGTCACTTGAGTTCCCTAAAGGGGACAGGGGGAGAGCATACATGCATCCTTCATTTTACAAAAAACAAACAAATATAAAATATCTAGCATAAAATTAATAATTATTTACTTTAATGCACCAAATGGAAGTTTTTGTGAATTTTTTGTCCCCTTAGCCTTGATTACAATTTTTTTTAAAATTTCATAAAACAAACTAAGCATAAACACCTATGTTCCTTTTAAGCACCAAATGAGAAGTTCAAGACTTAAATAATTTCAAACTTGTGCTTTTCTCTAGTGTGTGATCTATAATTTTTAGAGGGTTTATGCATGCCTTGAAGAAATTTTATGAATGATCAAAACACTTATTAAAAACTAGATTTTAGGTTTACACAGTGCAAAATCATAGAACACAAAGTAAAATCATAGATTTGCAAGACTACAATTGTTAGTGCAAAAATGTAACTTATGATAAAAATAGAGTATAAAAATTCAAAATCGCTACTCCAATTGCAAAATTTCCACTCACAGAGCAATATCACTACTCTAAGAGTCATGATATTGTAGCTTAACATGAAACAACTAACCTAACCACTAGTAGTTAGAGTGTAATATCATTGATGGTTAGGTGATATTATGATTTTCAAAATCATAGTATTATGATGTCACAACTATAGAGTCACAATATTGCAATATCACAAACAATGCCTGTAAGTGAAAAAATAGTCAGTAACACAACCATAGTTATATGCAAAATCACTAAAGTAGATGCAAAACCATGACTGTGTGAGTTGTGATATCATAGTAATATCACAATTTTAGAATGTAAAATCACAACTACATAGGGAAAACTCATGACTGATATAAAAACATACCTTAGCTTCAAATTTTTACCTATTTTTGTTAGGACATTTAAAATTCTTCATGAAAATCATTAGTAGGATGGTTTTAAAGGCTTTACAAACAACTTCATGGGGTGCATGTCCTACCAGGCATGCCAAGATGTAGAGATGGAATTCAAAGTGAGTTATATCAAGCATTAGTCAAGAAAATTCAAAAAATGCATAGAGAACATAACTAACTAAGCCAAATCTCTCAATGGGGTTTCACAAGAGGAAATTAAGAGATATTGAAAGAAAGCATATACATCAAACCTTCCCAAGAGAATCCCTCTAAATGTGGATCAAAACATGATTTTTCCATTGATTTGGCTCTCGAATCTTCAACAATGATGAATCGCTTACTCCTCCATCATCTCAAGTGGACCAATGAAACTAGGCTCATGATATTGTGAAGACAATTGATGCTCTAAAATGACTTGTGAAGATAATTCTACATGATAAGTTTACACCAAAGAAGCTTAAAAAAATTTGGTCTTGTCCCTCCTATTTATAGATTTTTAGAATTGATCAGAATAAACTGTGACCATTTATCTTGAGATCAATATGTGTGGCCTATAATACATTCAATTTTGGAGGCTCAAATCATAAATACCCTCATTAATATTTGGAAGGAAGGGGCATTAAAGAGGCATGGGAGGCCTTAAACTTGATATTTTTTCTATTTATGGCTTATGGATGCCACCCCACAAATGATGTCACTTGAAGATACAGATATTATAAATCAATTTCCAATTAAAAGATCTTCAATAAATTTCTTGGATTTTCCACTTAAGCCCTTGATTGGATTAATTTGCCTAAGTGAACCTAAGTGAGATTAATTAAATTTTATGCAATTCTTCGGAATTGGTTGCCCATTTAATTAAACTGGTTAGAATATAAAGTTACTAGGTCATAATTTGACTAGAGTATAATAATAAGAAGGTGTCAGTTACGTATGGACCAATATACCATTTAGGATATTGTTGACAGGAAATAACACATGCATGTATTGTGTGCTTTTGAATTAGAAGAATTGGGCATTTTAGAGCATCAAATTGAATTTTCATCATTTTAACTCAAAATGATTTGAGAAAGGTTAATAGTCACATAAAATGCATTTCCCTATTTAGGAATACAGTAGCCTAAATCGGCACTTGTATATGACAAGTTCGAGCCATTTAGCGCGTTTAATTGATTTTGGTTCAAATTGTGCATTTTCACAAATTTTGAGTAAGATTGATAATTCCAACAAATGGTGTTAAGAATTGGATGTACAATAATTAAAAGAATTGGACATGCACATGCGGTTTATTTTGCTTCATTAAAATGTCTTATGGTTTTTATTTAATGTGCATCTAACATTTGTCTAAAAAAATGAAATTTTTTGTATTAGGAAGGGCATTCTTGAGGCTAAAATGGGTACTTTGTTATCTTAACTAGGAATGATTAGAGAACAATAACCTGATCTTAGACTTTATCTTCCATCGTTAACATGTTGGCAATGTCATTTATTAGCCACGAAGCACTAGAGGTGGATATCTCCAATTGTTTCTTTAACAGTGACAACATTTGTTGTCAGTGTTTTTGCACTTCTGAGAAATAGTAAAAACATGCATTTGGGTGGATTTGGAGGTTGTGGTCATGGTAAAATTTTTATTTTCTTATCCTAATGTGTTGGAAGTGATGGATTTATAAATGGAGGTCCTAGATGAGGAAACGTTAGTTAGAGGATAAGAACTTGTCTATTAACTGCATAAAATTTGCCTTTCAACATTGATTACTATGATGTTTAGCACAAATTCATATCCAAGGTTTGATCATGCTCTAGATTGAAATTATATGGATTTTACACATAAGTGAGGGTTATTTTGGTTCGTGCAAATGAATTATAGTTCCCATTTTACATTTATCTAAAATTCACCTAAAAAAATACAATTTCCTCATATTGGGAAGGGCGTTCTTAAGGTTGAAATGGGTACTTTATTTCTTGACTAGATGTGATCAAAGCCCAATGGTCTTATACATTATATTCCACCCCCAACATGGTGGCAGTTCCATTTTTTAGCCACAAATCACTCGAGGTGGAGATCTCCAATTTTCACTTCAACTTTGACAACATTTATTGTCAATATTTTCATGCTCCTGAACAACTTTGAAAACATACATTCAAGTATATTTTTAGGTCATGGTCATGAGAGAACATGTCATTTGCTTATATTTACATGTTGGAAGCAATGTATTTTTAAGTGGATGTCCCGGAGGTAGAAATGTTAGTTGAAGGACAAGAACTTGTCTCTTGACTACATAAAAGTTATATTTTAGCATTGATTACTATGGTGTATACAATATATTTGTCTCAAGGTTTCATCCATGTAATATAGGGTAACAATACAAGGATTTGACACACACATGAGTGTCCTTTTGGTTCATGAAAATGGCTTACAGTTTTTAGTTTATGTGTCTAAAGTACCTCTAAAAATTTTCAATTTTCTTATATTGGTAAGGGTATTCTCGAGGCTAGAATGGGTACTCTATCTATTAAATAGGAATGATTAGAGGCCACTAACCTAGTTATAAACATTATCCACTACCTGATATGGTGGTAGTGCCAGTTTTAGCCATGAAGCACCATAGGTGGATATATCTAACTACCACTTAGAGATTGACAACATTTGTTGTTAGTGTTTCCATGATCCTGTACAACTGTAAAAATATGCATCTAGGTAGATTTGGAGGTCATGGTCATGAGAGAAAGTTTCATTTTCATATCCAAATATGTTGGAAGTGATGAATTTATAACTGGAGGTCTTAGACATGGAAATATCAATTGGAGGATAAGAGTTTATCTCTTGAATACATAGAAGTTGCATTTTAACACTGATTAGTATGACGTCTACCACAAATTTGTCTCCAAGGTTTGATCCTTGTTCGATTAAAATTTCTCATCATGACCATGTCTCAAGTGTTTCCCATGACAAAAGACTCAAATAAAGTGTATGATCATGAAGAGTTGATTGTATTTTTGGGGCATTCTATGTTGATCATCCCCAATACATCAAATATCATCCAACACCAATCCATCATATGGGGTCTCCAAGTGTCACCTACTTTATACCATCCAAACCATAAATAAATATACAAGGATGGTATCTCCAAATGTCATCCATAAAGACCAAATTATAGTAAACTAGTTTAGCAAGGGTATCCAGATTATAATAGTGAAAACTCATTAGGATGGTATATATTCATTATATCCACAAATCAATCAAAGGATGAAATCTCAAATATTTTAGCCCATATATAATCAAGTATTGTAAAGATAGAAATACGTCTTGGCACATCATATCAAAGCATCATATCCATCCAAAAACCAACCAAATCATGAAATGTCATCAACAAAGTTAATAAGGATGATAAGACTATCCACAAGTAGCCAAAGATAATGCATGATTTCAATTAAGGATCACAAAGAAAATCATCAAATGGTGTATCTCAAACATGGTGGGGAATTCACAATAATATATGACTTTATCTCAATAATAGTTCACATAATTGTACTCATGAACTAAGGACTCTAATACTAAACTACGTACTATGGGTCATAGACCTAGACTCTGAGTATCTATTTCCTTTGTCTTATGTGTGAAGACCATGGACTCTAATGTTGAGTTTGGATTGTAAGATAGTAGTGATTGAAGGATTGTATGTTTCAAACATTATATTATTTTCTCCCATATAGTATTGCAACACATATGGAAGGATTGTAATTTATATTTAATAATTATATGAGTAAAATATTAAATATTATCATATTTAAATATGGCCATATAACCATCAAATTTAGTTTTGAAATATTAATGTGAAAATATGATCACCACAAAATGTGAACACACACACACACACACACACACACACGCACATACACACAATGTTAAAAACATGTACATTTCCATATAGGTATATAAAAAGTACATCATCTAAGACATATCCTACTCATAAAAAAATCCTACCTCTCTTTAATTTATTTGAATCAGACTCTCCATCGAATGACTTGCTCATGGATGGAAATCCATCAAATGTCTTGGATTCCTCAAAGATCCAACTACGAGTCCTTTTACACTCATAGCTCGACTGTATCTGAACCTGTTCATATACAAATATTATTAAAACTTTACATAATAGAAATGCAACCAAGTTTAGAAATTAATTTAAAACTAATAAAAAAAAATATTTAAACATGCACTTACTATAATATTATGGTCATGCTCAATTTGTCTCTGATGCTCAACAAGGTGAATGCCAAGTTGAATAATGTATATAAGAGTGCGGAAGGGACAAACAACATGAGTAGGTGCCTTTCTAATCAAGTGAATGGGACTATCATATGTCATCAGATAACCATACATACATAATACATTCATGTAATCTACATTTGCACAAATACAGAGTAAATTTATCAAAATAAATATATATTTACAATTCAAAATTATAAATTAACATGCCTCAGTGAGTGGTTACACAAATGGATTGTAACAATAATGCCTATGTCTATTTATACTCTTATAGATGGATGAGTCTCTATTGTGGTCATCAATTGAACAAATAATATATGGTTGTTAATTGAACATACATACATATACATACATGAATTATAATATTAATGAAAAATTACCTTCATATATGTCTACAATGGCTGAATAACAACATATGCACTAGTAAATGACCCAAAAATTATCTATGAAAATGAAGGTATCATCTATTCTTGCAACATAAAAAATTATATATATGTTATTGAATTTTTATGTAAATTAATTTTTGCATTTTAAATACAAATATTTATGAAGTTTAAAATGGCAAACATATAATATACCTGCATATGTTCAGTTGATATCTCCACACTAGATGTATGTTCCAAACACTCATAGATCACAAGGGTAGCATCTAAACCCTTAGAAGATCCACCATCCTCATATGAATTTCCAATGCATATAACACCATATGATCTAGAAGGATGTGGTAGGCCATGCATGCTAATTGGAGTATCCCCATGTACACCCTCTCCAACATCAGTGTCAAAAAGCTTACTCGTATACAGAATGAGTGTGTTAGGAAGCACATGTAAAGTGTCAATCTCAAAAAAATTATTCATTTTAGAAGGGATCTCAGATCAAAGTGGAATTTAGATAGAGAATCTTTCATGCTGATTAGACACATGATGTGCACTTGGTCTATCCTATGTATAATCTTTTACTTAGCCCTAAAACTCTCAATAGTCAAAATAATTAGGAATATTGTTGAGGATAAACTCGTAATAAAGGTTTCTAAAAAAATAAATTGGAACCTCATGGTTGTTATAAGGTGGGTAATTAAATACCACCCACCATCGGTCCCAAAAATAATTCCTTATCAATTCTTTTTTGCATCGATGGATTGAAAACTATTTTGTTGAGAATGAAAAAGGTGCATCAATTTATGGATCAATGATTAATGTAGAAATTTTTATTTTGTTATTTACCTATCCTTCACACCATGTGCTGATAATTTATCAGTATAGTAATCCCTATATCTCTCTATAAGATTCCCATCTTTCAATTTGACTCATTATCAAGTCAACTTGACCTACTAGTGACTCTAAGGTATCTACCAAATACATATGGTGGGTTTTGGTCGAACTAGGAACCTTCATTCTCCTAATTTTCTCTTCAATTTGTATTTTATTTTTAAGTATATGTGTATCCAAATACTCCTGACTACCTAAGGGTATTTTATAATTTCATAAGGGTTATGAGGATCTTGTCTTGCACATGAACTAATTGTTAAAAAAAATAGTTTTAACAAAAAAATAATGTAAATCTTAAATAATTATTAAAATTTTGTGTTAATCAATAGGAATTTTACTTACTTACCTCCCCTCCACCATGACATTGTCAATTTGTTGAGCTAATTGGAAAATTGAATCAAGTGTGGTGTGTTTACTCCTATTGTCAATAGAACACAAACACGGTTCAATAGTTGGAGGTAGAGAAGAAACAAAGAGTGAAATGAAAAATAAGGGTTTGGATGCATTTTATGTAAAATGTTTTATAAAGTATAAAAAATGTATGTTTTTTTTCTAAAAACACATATGTATTTAGGCTCCATAGTTATCGAGTCTAAATTTTCATAATAGATGTGTTATGAAAAATGTCCACAGAATTATCCCCTAACTCCGTGCACTTACCCATATAAAGCACACAATAACATGAATTCTAAAAATAGTTTGGTTTGATATTAAAAAATTACATACATTTTTATTTGAATGACAACCATAATTTTGATATAAAGATAATAAATGTTAATAGTATGTGAATGAAAACCTTTAGGGCTTCCATCCACATACTAATAAATGTTATGTCTTCCCTCCACATAATAATTTGCTTTAATACAAAGACAATAACATTGACTGGTATGTGAATAAGAAATTCTAGTGCTTCCATTAAAATACCAACAAATATTGAGTTAGATGTGAATGCAAACATGATAACATTGTGGGTTTAGGTGTGGATAAAGTTTTGTCCATCCAACATGGTGAACATGTTGAAGATGGTACACGCTATAACATAACACACCACATTAATGGAAAAAATGGTTAGCAATTTTTTTCTAGCCTTCTCACATTTACTGGTGAGAACATATGCTTGTTGGCTAGGAGCACTCAAAGTCACCTTGTAATAAAGGAGTTTGTAAATACCATCTGATATTATATAGTGACTTTTAATGTTCATGGTAGTGAATGAAAATCTTCATGGTTTTCATCCACATACCAGTTACTGTTTAGTCTTCCAATCCATGTTGTGTATAGAAATATAAGTGTGACATAGATATAAAACACACAATGACATGAATTCAAAAAACCTCTAGGGATTCCACTAAAATACTTGAAAATTTGGAGTTAGATAAGAATGAAAAAATGCATGACAACATTCACATGCCACATTAATGGGAAAAAAGGTTGTTGGGAGTCTTAAAAAATGACCGAGGCATAATAAGAACAATACCATCTTCTAACATGGCACTTACATATTAATGACATAAGCATCTTCCAACATGGCTATAGAATATATAAAATGATATGGGTTGATACAAAAATAATAATATTTATTAGTATTTAAATGAATACCTTGATGCACAACATGAACATACCAATAAACATTGAATTAGATGTGAAGGCATGCAAAAACACCATGAGCATAGAAGACACAATAACAATAATAAGCCTATAGAAATAAAAATTACACAAATGTGGGTTCAATTATGGGAAACACACGTGTGTAAATTTTCATCACTCCATTAACGTACAACTAAATGTTTACTTAGATTTGAAGGTATGTAAAAAAATGAATATATAAAGCAAAACAATAATAATTTTCATACATTCATTTTACTAGTAAGAATTATTTTGTGAAACACTATATGCTCGAGAACTTTTAGGTAGGTTCCATGCTTGTTTGGGGGGAAGATATACACAAAAAGGTAGTGAGATACGTTTGTTGATTTATGATAAATAGAATGCTTACCTGGAACATGATCCTATGAATAACTTAAGGTCGATTGAATGTTAAATTCTACTTGTTGACCAATTTTGCCCACAGGCAAAATCTCGATCAACTTCTCCCCTGTTGTCTTAATGCCAGTCATCTTCAGGTTGTTCAAGTTCAATATGTTTGGTTCATGGCCTGGTTCAAGTGTTTCGGTAGCTTCTGGTTCAAAGGCAAGTTTAAACGTGGCAGTTCAATGCAAAGAGTTCATCGGGCCTGGCCTTGGTTCATCGGTGCGCTCCTTTGAACCTTGAACCATTAAACCAAATTTTGGTTCAACAGGTTCGGTTCAAGGGTCTGCCCTTGGCCGAAGGGTAGTTCAAATAGTTAAAGTGCCCTTTTGGAGGGTGGGCGGACACTTCAAGGACTTTTTAAAGGGACGAGTGTCAAGAAATCAGCAGAGAAGTGCCTGACTGACGTGGAGAAGTGCCCGACTAGTGCCCGAATGCCACATGGCGTTGGACTCGATGACGTCTCGGAGGCCGTCAATATTAGTAGAACGGTATATCCGTTGGTTTTCAAAGCTTGATGGCTGGGTGGACGTCAAAATTTAATGAAGTGAAATAGCCATTCCCTTTCAAACTGGTAGAGAGCTAACCATGGAAAAGAAGGAGCTCAAAATGCAGTGATCCACTAAGTGTTCACCCCTGGGGGGCTGATAAGCCAAAAGAGACAAAGAAGACAAAGACAAAATGTGTAGAGTATGTGTAGAGTATTTGTAGAGTATGTGTAGAGTATGTGTAGAGTATGTGTAGAGTATTTCTATTTCCTGTGTTTTCATGAAAGCCTCCCTGTCAGTCTTTTACAGCCTAGTCCTTTTGCCAAATGTGTAGAGTATGTGTGTATTTGTCTGATTCTGAGAGTGGATGTGTGAAGGTCGACCTATTTTGGTGCATCACCTCTTTAGAGTAGGTTTTTTTTTCTCGCAATCTCTCTCTCTTTTCATCCCCCACTTTTTTATATACCTATATATATACCTATTAACTTTTGTTGGAAACAACACGATGCATCAAAGAGAGCTAGCCCTTATCTAGGGACTCTCTCCTCCAGCTTCACCGGTCCCACAAGTGAGAGGAGAGTTTCCATGTTGCGAGGAGAAGGCAGGAGCTAGGCCTCCTTGCCCCAGGTGCATTTTCCTACGTCAACAGTTCTGACACACCCGGTGAGACCAACTAGGACAGGTTTTGTCCAAAGAGTTGAATAATTTTTGGTGTGTTCTTCAACTGACCAGCGTTTGAAGGCTTTTGCATGAAACACCAATGGTGACTCTGAGTTAAATCAACTGGTTAAGCAGTTCTGGTACCGTACCATCAAGAAATAGCATTCTGGTATGTATAATCCCATCGCTCAAAGCCATGGACCCTGTTTTCCTTGGCCAGCATGGCTATGATCCTTACCAGCCTTATGTTGATCCTTATTAGTTTCAATATGGCCAGTCCCAGCCCTTTCATGAGTTATATCTGCCTTATGCCCAGTCTTCTCATTATGTCATTGCTCCCACTCAATCCAGTCTCTTCGCTAATCAACCCGTTTTTGCCTTCAAGCGAGCACTACTAGGATACAAAAAGTATGTAATAGATCTTGACACCAAAAGGGGATGCGGCCAAGAATTTCTTGATCATGTCATCCATCAAGTGAGAAATGCACTGAATCTAGTTAAGAAGGAATGGACTCCCATTGAAAGAGCCAATTGGCACAGGCTTACAAGTGAGATGCTAGATGTGGGTGGTTTGATTGCATCTTTGGAGGAGAAGCTGATTATTTATGAGAGGCAGCCTTACCAAGTCTATCAACTTGCATACTTGTTGCCCTAAGAATCATATCAGTCATATACAGCCCCTACTTATAAGCCAGATCAAGCCTGTCAAAGTCTTTTCCCCAATTATGTTGAGGAGAGTTTTGAAATAGCAAACCTTGTGTTTAAGGCTAATCTTGATAGACAGATCAAGTTGGTAAACCTTCAGATGTAGTAGTCCATTTTGGTAGCAAGGGAAGTAGAATCTAAATCTTCACTGCCCTCTCACATTATGGCCTCATCAACCCTAATGGAGATGCCCAGTCCAAATTTTTTGAGCTGGAATCAAGTGGTCGAGTCACGGAATAGCAAGGGGGTGAAAGACATTGTCCAAGAGTGCAAGGTACAAGATCAGGTTAGTCCTTTTCAAGTTCCCTCCACCCTTCTTCAGGAGGCTCCTTGCATTTCACGACAATCTTCATGCACTCCCCATCTCTATGGTGTTTCCCACAAGCTCCAAGAAGTGCAAAATGAGGATGATTTGGCCAGGCGGGTTAAGGATTTAGAAAGGAAAATAAGACTACTTAGAGAAAGAGAGATGGAGCTTTCAAAAACTGTAGAGGAGCTGATGCTAAAAGACACCCCTTCCACCAATCCACAAGCTAATTTCAATATTGATGAAATGTTGGTAAAGTGGAGGGACGAAAATCAAGAAATTTTGGCCCAAGGTCTGCCCCCTCCTATTCTAGAGAAAACTCCCTCTTGTATGCCAAATCCTTTCTATCAGATGGCCCTTGCTCATTCTAACTCATCCAATGCATCAATCGATCCTACCCTCAATCTCATGCGCCTAGCTTTTCAACATGCCTCTTCTCAAACAGCTCTTTATGTACATGAGCAGATCCTTCCAAATCTACTCCAACCTCCTCAAGTCTTTCAACGTGATCTCCAAATTCCAAGCTGGAAGAAGGAACATCATGAACCAACTCAGGACCTGAAAAATGATAAAGTTGCTACCTATTTATAGAAGCAAGTTTCCAATCCCAAGATCAAGAGCTGGAAGCAAACAGTGGAATCTTGGGGTGGAAAGGAGGAAGAAGGGAAAGGTTTTGCTCAAAAATTTGAAGAAGATGGGGTTGCTCTTGCTCCCGATGATGATTGTGACTTCCAAGAAAGGCTCTTTCAAGAGAATATAGACAGGCAGATTGTAGAGTTGGAATCCAAAGAGAGATTCCTCAGCCAGTGTGTGATGGATGGTTCAGACCCAATAACACATTCCATGTCTGAACACACCCACCTACACACCCCCAAGAGAACTATTAGGTCATGCCTGATATAGGTGAAGTGCTGACCAAATGGAAAGAGGAGAATCATTCGATTCTAGCTCAAGGATTGCCTCCTCTTCCACATGAGTTCATCCATCAGCCTTCCACTTCACCCCTTCTCAAGGAGGAGCCTGTCTTGAGGGAAGTAAATGAAGAAGAGTGTGCTCAGTTCATGACTGATCAGGGAGACTTCATGAGTGTGGATGAAGAGGAGATCACCTTAGGTGACATGGAGGAGCATGGACAATCTCTTGTTCATGTTTTGAATGATCCATTTGAAGACATTGAGGCAGGGTGCATTGTTCTTCAAGGAGGCTATGAGCGGGATAAGAGTAGAGAAGGTAGCATTGGGGTTCAAACAAGAATGCAAAGAGGCTGCAGTCTTTTAGATTTATCCCTCTAAGAGGTTGGTGAATCTGAAGATACTTTCTTTGAAATCATCAATGATGACGGTCATACCATGGAACCCGAGCATGAGGCAGACGAGAACAAGCCAGTCAATGATGCATATCAAGAGGCTTCTGGTGATGAGTCGACAGCAATTGATTTCTTGATGAGACACACTAGCTTGAGGAACCAACAGGAGGCAAGCTTCCAAGAACAAACAGAGTACGTATACGTAGGAAGCATGTTTGAATCTCCACTCGGGTACAAGCCAAATCAGGTGACAGGTAAGAGGAGCAGGTCACCAGCTCTCCTTTTCATTCAGCTACTTGCCTGGCACCATAAGTCTTCTTGCCAGGAAGGGGACGTTAGAAGTTTTCCCTTTGATCCAAGAGGGAAGCAGTTATTCTTGGTTAGCTGTATATAGTAGTTGTTTTCAATTTTTTTTCCTATTTTCCCTAAGTGCAATTTGCACAAGTAGCATTTTTTAGCCTTGTGTGTTTCCCTTTGCATGTGGGGTAAAGGCTTCATGTTTGATTCTCAAATTTTGGAGCTGTCGTTAACTCTTTCATAGCTGCATCTGACTCTGCACCCAATGGACTATAAGGCAACTAGATTCTAAGCATAACAGGCATGCTTCCCCTGTGAGTCACCAATCTGTTGACCAATTTTGCCCACAGGCAAAATCTCAATCAACTTCTACCATGTTGTCTTAATGCCAGTCATCTTTAGGTTCTTCAAGTTTAATATATCTGGTTCATGGCCTGGTTCAAGTGTTTCAGCAGCTTCTGGTTCAAAGGCAAGTTCAAACGTGGCGATTCGATGTAAAGAGTTCATCGGGCCTGGCCTTGGTTCATCGACGCGCTCTTTTGAACCTTGAACCATTGAACCAAATTTTGGTTCAACAATTTCGGTTCAAGGGTTTGACCTTGGCCGAAGGGCAGTTCAAACAGTCAAAGTACACTTTTAGAGGGAAGGCAGACACTTCAAGGATTTTTCAAAGGGAAGGGTGCCAGGAAATCAGCAGAGAAGTGCCTGACTAACATGGAGAAGTGCCTGACTAGTGCTTAGATGCCACGTGGCATTAAACCCAATGATGTCCCAGAGGCTGTCAATATTAGCAAAATGGTATATCCGTTGGTTTTCAAAGCTTGATGGCCGGGTGGACGTCAAAATTTAACGAAGTGAAATAGTCATTCCCTTTCAAATTGGTAGAGAGCTAACCATGGAAAAGAAGGAGCTCAAAATGCAGCGATCTGCTAAGTGTTCACCCCTAGGAGGCTGACAAGCTAGAAGAGACAAAGAAGACAAAGACAAAATGACAAAGTGATAGACAAGGAGAAATGACATGGTGTAGAAGTGACGAGGCAGTCCAAGTGCTTGACAAAGCGATTTATTGCCTGATAGTCCCCAAATGGCATAAACAACAAGAAACATGGCCCGTGCTTTGAAAAGGGGACAAATTTTAGTCTGTTGGCAGAAAAGAGATGCGATCCACGTTTCACATTAAAGCTCAAATGCCAAAATCAAATTTGTTTATTATACAACATGGTTCTAGTAGGCTTCTTCTAGAATGATGACAACACAATAGTGTTTTCCTCTTTCCAATGGGACGCGACAGCCCAACTTGTCAAAAAAGCACCAAGTTTCTTTCTCCTTTCTTTTATATATTGTAACTTCTAATTTTTGAGAAGAATCGATTCTTCCACTTTTGCAAAGGTGCAGCCCTGGCAAAATTTCACCTGAATCAAATAAAATGTAGTATGTTACCTCCATTTGGATAGATGTTTCAGAGTATGCCTTGAGTGTTTGTCTGTGTCCAGTCATTGTTTCTTGATGCTCTCACAGGTTCAACACCAGCAGACCTATCATCTACAAGGCGCCATTTCTGTTTTTGAAAGGAGAAGAGCTAACATTTGAGAAAACCAAAACAGAAGGAATTACTTACAGTGTGCATTTCACAGCGCCTCAGTGATTTTTTGTTTCTTGTGTTTTCATGAAAGCCTCCCTACCAGTCTTTTGCAGCCTGGTCCTTCTGCCAAATGTGTAGAGTATGTGTGTATTTGTCTGATTCTGAGAGTGGATGTGTGAAGGTCGACCTGTTTTGTTGCATCACCTCTTTAGAGTAGGTTTGTTTTTCCTGCAATCTCTCTCTCTTTTCATCCCCCCCTTTTTTATATACCTATATATATAGCTGTTAACTTTTGCTGGAAAAAACATGATGCATCAAAGGGAGCTAGCCCTTATCTAGAGACTCTCTCCTCCAGCTTCACCGGTCCCACAGGCGAGAGGAGAGTTTCCATGTTGTGAGGAGAAGGCAGGAGCTAGGCCTCCTTGTCTCGGGTGCATTTTACTACGTCAACACTACTTATAGTTTAATTTTAATCTACACTCTTCGTAAATTAAATATTTTTTACTCTACAACTTTTTGTCATTTATACATAGATTGTATCTAAACAAGATAATTTGAATTTTGAATTGTTTGCAACTGGTGAGGCTCAAATTTTGTAATTGTATTCATTTTTGCAGGTGCACCCAATTAATGGAGGTTGGTGAAGTCACATATCAAAGCCAATTGTTTTAGTTTTGATTAGGATAAGATATAATAAAATGTAAGCGGATCAATTACAATATTACATAACATCAAATATTTTATAACTTATATTCAGATGTACAAAAGTGACTTTTCAAGACTCAAAATATTTAATGAAGTTGGTATTTTTAGTGTTTATTAATTATTTACATATTTAAAATATTATCAAAGAATTTAATGTTTTTTAAAGTGTATTCGATTTCAAAAAAAAAATTATTTTTACGAAAAGATGTTCATTTTTATGAAAATAATATTCATTTTTTTTAATATGATGCATTTTTTAATGCAGTGTTTATTTATGTGTATTATGTATATAATATTATATATAGAATTCATATTTTTAATATTATTTACTATATAATGAAAAGACCTTAATAAAATGTATATGTTACTTTTAAAAAATTTGTGCAAACAATTATACATAATTGAATAAATTTTAATATATTGCAATAAGAAAAATGCATCACAACTACAATTATAATTATTGGAGCCTATCTAATAATTGATTCCCTTCCGTTAATATAGATAAGATAAACAAACACAAATGGGTAAGTTACCCTAAAAAAAATGAAGTTCCTAAAACCTAGATAACAAGTGGGCCAAGAAAGTCACAACTAGTAGACAAAGAGCACTAGATTCTAAAATAATACCCTAACCCCTCAAAAAGCCTTTAATCTAATGTCAACTCCTTAACAAGGCCCAAGGCCCATCCTAGTGGCAGGGAGTAAATGACCTCCTTCCTCTTCAAGTAAAAAGAGAGTTAAGATTCCATCATGAACTATCATCAATGGTCTCCCAAGTTCCCATTTGTGGTTTTGCAGCCTTTGATTTCCTACCTCTATGTTTGGGAGCACCAGTGTATTTTTCCTAAGAGAGCCTTTATTGAATGAAGGATTAGAGGCTCAATGGAGGCAATGCCATCCTCTTCATTACTAAAAAATGATTCACTCAATTATGTTGGAATTTAATCTTTCGTTAGAGCATTTAATTCAGCAAGTCCCCCCATCAGTTTTTTGGGATCCTCCAAATCGGCCCCAGTAACTATTTGCCCTCCCAACTTTGAATATGGTAGGTAATTTTGAGTGTCAATTTTTTGGCATGGATTAGAAAAGACAAAAAGGAAGATTTTTACAATCAATTTTAAAAGAGGGAATTTTTAGAGAAAGTAAGACAATGAGAATAGAAGCCTGCAACAGTAAAAGGAATGTGAAGGACAATATTATAGAGAATAGAAGTGTTTGTGTGTAGAATCACAAGGTACACACATGCAACTATGGTTTCCTACACTACAGCTCCAAAGGTGAATGTTCAGTAGCTCCAGAGATAGGAGCAAATCAGAATAACAGAGCAGTAGCTCTACATCAGTTTGTATGAAGTTTTTGAATGTATTTTTAAAGTTAAAAATATAAATATATATTACTATTATTGTTTATTTTCTCTCTCCTCTTTGTGTATTTATTTTTATGTTGTCCACATTGCTATAGCAATAAAATTTGGACAACCATCAAACCCCCTGCCTACCAACAAGTGGTATCATATCCCTATTTTTCTGGGTAGTTAGAAATTTTTTGTGGGTGTTTAGGAAAATCCCTAGATTTTCTAGGCACTAAATAGTCTTCTCTAGTTTGAGAAGCATGACAGGTGGGGACAACAAAGGATGGCAATAACCATTGAACTTTGACAAGAAAAAATATGATATATGGGTAAAGAATATGAAAACTATATTAGTTGTAAATGACCTATGGAAGTTGGTCATCCATGGTTTCATAGATACTACAGAGCCAACAACCTATGCAACCATATCTAATGCCCAAAGGAACCAATTGAAGGAAATAAGGATGAAGGATGCAAAAGCCCTTAGTTTTATTGAGGTAGACTTGACAGAGGCTATTTTCCCCCATATTACAACAGTAAACTACTCAAAACAGGCATGGAAAATACTCTAAAATAGTTATAAGGGGACTGATAAAGTGAGATTGGTAAACCTCCAGCTATTAAGGAGAGATTTTGAAACTTTGCAAATGAAGGATAGTGAGTCTATTTTAGACTTTCACTCTAGGGTTTCTACCATGATTAGTCAACTTAGAATAAACAAATAAACCATGGATGATCAAAGGATTATTGAGAAAATCCTAAGGTGTATACCTTCTAGATTTAAACCCATTGTCATATCCATTGAAGAGGACAAGGACCTGTCTAAAATGATAGTGGACGAGTTGATGGGTTCGCTACAAACCCATGAGTAATAGTTGAATAGATCTGCTCCTTCCCTAAACTAAGCCTTCAAGGCTCAAACCAATGTAAGAGGTAAGGGAAGAGAAAAAAATAATAGAGGTAGAGGTTAAAGAGGTAGATGAAGAAGTAACTCCAGATGAGGAGTTTCAAACAGCCAAGAGGATGCAAGCACATCACAACCAAACTACCAAGACAAAAAAAAAAAAAAAAACTATTCTAATCAGAGGTATGACAAAAGCAATGTGCAATGCTATTGCTGTCATAAGTTTGGTCATTATGCTAGTGAATTTAAGAAGAAACAATGTGATCATGGAGGCAAAATGCTAATGTAGAAAATGAGAACAAGGCTAAAAATGAAAAATAGTCAAATGTATTTATTATTTGTAACCTTGCTGAGAGGATAGTGATGAAGTATGGTACTTAAACAGTGCTTGTAGTAACCACATGAATGGTAAAAAAAACTTTTTTGCCTCCATAGATAGTAGCATACAAACTAAAATCAAAATGGGAAACAATGAAAAAGTTCCCATCACGGGAAAAGGTTTGTCAACATCCAAACCAAGAATGGTGAGAGAAGGAAAATATTGAATGTCTACTATGCCCCAGGCATAAAACATAACCTATTGAGCATTTGAAAAATGGTCCAAAATAGTTATAAAATCTTGATGGAGAATGGAGAGTACACAATATTTGACAAAGGAGGCAACAAACAGTGATTGCAGCAGTGCAAATGACAGGAAACAAAATGTTTCCTCCTAGGATACATATAGAGTCTTTGGTGATATCTCCATCGCTATCTCTAGCACAATTTCTAGCACTATCTCTAGCACTCACAACAGTGGGACAATATTTTGCCTTGAGGACAATCATTAAAGACCCATCTAAACTATGGTATTTGAGGTATGGGAACTTAAGTTTTTTTTGTTTGAGTTTATCGTCCAAGAAAGTCATGGTTAGAGGGCTACCGAACATTGTTGATCCTGATGGAAAATTTGAAGCATACATTTTAGGAAAGCAACATAGACAACCCTTTCAATCAGGGTATTCTAGGAGAGCAAAAACACCATTGGAGTTGGTGGACTCAGACTTGCGTGGTCCCATGACAACCCACACCCTGGCTGGAAATAGTTATTTTATGACATTCATAGATGATTATAGCAAAAAAATCTAGGTTTATTTCTTGAAAAACAAATCATAAGCCTTCGATAAATTCAAGTGGTTTAAAACCTCAACTGAAAATCAAAGCAGCCACTATATCAAAGCCTTAAGAATGGATAGAGGGTGAGAATATATCTCCAAAGAATTTCTGAATTTTTGTAGGAATGAAGGCATAGAAAAATAATTTTCAAAAGGGATAATCCACAACAAAATGGACTGGTTGAAAGGAAAAATAAAACCATTCAAGAGATGACAACAAGCATGCTGAAAGTAAAAGGACTATCACATGATTTTTAAGTTGAAGCTATATCAATAACAACTTACCTATTGATTAGGTGTCCTACAAAGGTTGTTCATGATAAGATTTCACAAAAAATGTAGACAAACAACAAATGGAGTGTTGAACACCTAAGAATGTTTGAGTGTGTGACATATGAATTTGTGCCAAAAAATTGATGATAGAGGTGAAAAATGCATACTCATAGGCTATAGTGAAGAGTCAAAAGCCTACAAACTGTATAATCTCATCACCAAAAATTTTATGATCAATAGGGATGTTGAGTTCATTGAGAATGAAGCATGGGATGGAATGGTGGATAGCACCATGAGTATTTCAGTCACAGTACCCCTTAAAGATGAAGAAGCTCTACAGGACAACTCTAGAGGAGCTCTGGAGAGTAGCACTTCAGGGAGAAACTATTGTAGAGCCTTGGAGAATAGTAGTTCCAGAGGTGTTTAACATAACAATATCTCCAAAGGTGGATGAAAGTATAATAGCTCTAGAGATCAACAACTTTAGAGGTCTACAACTCCATAGATCAACAAATCCAAAGTTCAACAAAGTACCAGCTTTGGAAGTCAGTAGTACAATAACTCCAGAGGTCAGAACAACAGTAGCTCCAGAGGTAATTTAGACCATACACTTGCATCATTAATGCCACATAGGACAAGGAGTGTGAGGGAGATTTTATGACAGCATAAGGTATGCTGATTTTGATGAGATTATGGATTTTTCATTATTTTCTTATACTGATCCAATGCACTTTGAGGAAGCTATGAAAGAAGAGAAGTGGTGTAAAGCCATGGGTGAGGAGTTGGATGCAATAGAGAAGAATGATACATGGCAGCTAACTAATTTACCCAAGGGTAAATAAGTGATTATAGTTAAATGGGTCTACAAGACCAAGTCTACTGATATGGAAATATTGAAAGACATAAGGCAAGGCTAGTTATCAAAAGGTACAAATAGTAGCCTGAAAGAGATTATGATGAGATATATGCATCAGTTGCAAGGTTGAAAATAGTTTAGGCAGTCATAGCAATAGTATCCCAACACAAATGGAAGGTGTATCAAATAGATGTGAAGTCAACCTTCTTGAATGGAGTGCTAAAAGAAGAAGTATATGTGGAGCAACGACCTAGCTATGAAGTCTTAGGGCAAGAGAACAAAGTATATAGGCTCTGAAAAGCCTTCTATGGGCTGAAACAAGCATCCAGAGCATGGTATAGTAGAATAGATTCATATCTAGTGAGTAATGACTTTAGAAAAAGTAGTAGTGAGCCCAATATTTACATCAAAGCAGTTGAAGGTAATATTTTGATTGTTATTTTGTATGTAGATGATTGATTTTTACTAGAAATAGTGATCTCTTCATTGTTGATTTCAAAGAAGAAATGAAGAATGAGTTTGAGATGGCAGACTTAGGTTTACTGAAGTATTTTCTTGACATTGAGGTCAAACATACAAAGCATGGCATATTTATTTTGCAAACTATGTCAAACAGATTGTAAAGAGATTTAAAATAGAGAATAACAAACTTGCCCCAACACCAACTATGAAACTGAGTAAAGAGGACAACAGTAAGGAAGTAAACCCAACCCTCTACAAGAGCATGGTTAGAAGCCTCATGTACTTGATTGCTACTAGGCCTAATTTGATGTATGCAATAAGTTTGATTTCTAGGTTCATGGATCAACTTAAAGGCACACATTGGCAAGCAGGAAAGAGAATCCTGAGAAATGTGAATGGGACACTAGGTTATGGCATCTTGTATTGTGCATCTAATGAGTTTAAGCTAGTTGGTTTCACAGATAGAGATTGGGCAGGTAATGTAGATGATAAGAACATATCAGGGTATGTTTTTCACATGGGTTCAGGAACTATATCTTGGGCTTCAAAGAAACAATCGATAGTGTCACTTTCTATAATTAAAAAGAGTACATAGCAGCCAATGCAGTAGCATGTCAGGTTATATGGTTTAGAAAGATACTTTCTGATTTGCATGAAGAACAACAAGGAGCTTCTATGATCTATTGTGACAATGTATTATCCAAAGTATTTTCAAAGAACCCCATGTTTCATGGTAGGAACAAACACATTGTAATTAGGTATCATTTTATTTGTAAATTGATTGAAAATTATGTCATTGAGCTTAGCTTTTGCAAGTCTGATCAGTAGCTAATTGATATTTTCACTAAACTGTTGTCCAAAGACACTTTCATGCATCTAAGAGGAAGGTCAGGGGTCATAAATGCAACAACATTAGGCATACAAAGTTTTATGGTAGCTCCGGAGTCCTATAGTGTAGCTACGGATCTTGACAGTCTAGTTATGGATTTCATCAATTCAGTGATAGATTTTGTCAATTCAACTACAAATTTCATCCGTCCAGCTACATATTTCATCAATCTAGCTATGGATTTCATCAGTCTAGTTACGGATTACAGGCCAGCTCCGAAAAGACAATTACAACAGAGTTCTGAAATTACTCCAAAGATGCAAAAAGGTGCTCTGAAGGTGGTCCAGAATGATAAAAAAAGCTTTGGAGATCCACTCCAGAAAGGCAAGGGCAAAGGTTTAGCTCCAGAGATCAGTTCTAAAAGTTAATTGTAAAATGACACATTTGACTTCAAATTAAGGAGTGTTAAAATTTAATCTTCTGTCAAAGCATTTAATTCAGCCAATCCCCCGCATCAATTTTTGGGATCTTCCAAATCTGTGCCAACAATCGTTTGCCCCACCAACATTGAATATGGTAGGTAATTTTGAATGGAGTTTTGAGCTTTAGTTTTTTGGCAGGGATTAGAAAAGACAAAAAGGAAGATTGTTACGCTCACTTTTAAAAGAGAGGAAATTTTTAGAGAAAGTAAGATAGAGAAAATAGAGGCCTGCAGCAACAAAAGGAATGTGAAGGAGAATATTGCAGAGAATAGAAGTGTTTGTGTGTAGCAGCACAGGTAGCTACAGAGTTCCTACACATAGCTCCAGAGATGAATGTTCAGCAGCCCCAGAGATAGGAGCAAATAAAAAAAACAGAGCAACAACTCAGCATCAGTTTGTATGAAGTTTTTGAATGTATTTTTAAAGTTGAAAATATAAATATATATTGCTATTATTGTATATTCTCTCTCTCCTATTTGTGTGTTTGTTTTTATGCTGTTCACATTGTTGTAGCAATAAGTTTTGGACAGCCATCAAACCCGCTGCCTACCAACAAATTCATCACCTCCCACTGGAATACCGCTCGTCCTCCCACTGATGCTTCGAGCTTTCTCTTCAAAACCACAGATTGAGCATTACTTTTAACTAAATCCATTTCAAGCATCTGGCTAATAGTAAATCCATTTCAATCCTCTGGTTAATAGTTAAAACATCAGTGACCCTCGCTTCTGTTGTTATATTCTTAAGGAGCGAGTTCAAATACGGAGAAGCACTTAAATATTCATAAAATGGAACGCCAACAATGCCAATGCGAGAGGAAGGACTGACGTTGGCAAAAGACTGACCCTTACGCTGGGATCCAGCTACCCCCTCTATCGGTGCCACCGTTATAATCTTCAATTTCACAGGGAGAGAAGGGCTTGCGCTATCGACAGACGCTGACGCTCTAATCTTCATATTGGTTTGTTGGTCTAGATCAATATCAACCCACGATACCTCTGGCCAGCGCAAATTCATCTTCTTTGAGGCTGAATTCACTGATTGTTATTGATTAAGGTAATTTAACTGGTTCAACCTGTGGTTAGCTTCTTTTTAATATATAATATAGCTATCTTTACTTTTATAATACCATTCTTTCGTGGAGCCGACTCTCCTTGGTTGAATCTCATAGATTGTATTTGAGTATTATTTATGTTCTTAAGTCTGCGTTCCTTTGCATCATGGTCATCATTTTTCTCTGATGATGGGTGTAGAAGTAATTTCGAAATGTCAGTGATAAAATTATTTATATATTATAATGTAGATATATTTCTCTAATATATTATATATTATTAAAATATATATTAATTATTTATATAAAATTATATTATTATTATTATTATTATTATTTATGAATAATTTTTATATATGAAATATTATGTAAATATCAAGTTAGATTAAATTTCTTATTCATATATATTAATCATTATAATATTATTATAGTATTGTTAATAATATTTATTATTATTATTATTCGATAGGTATTTGATTTTTACTAGAGTTACGAATCAGTGTAGGATATAACCAGGTGTCCAGATCTTCAAATGATCATCTATCACATGTGCTAGATTTACTAATAATGATCACAACCGTTCCAAGAATACCTATAACAATTACCATTGATTCAAGAATACCAACGAATGGCTACAATGGACTTAAAAATACATTATTTATATCAAATTATAATATATTTATATATTATTATAATACTATTAATGATATTTACTATTATTATTTGATAGGTACTTATTTTTTACCAAAGTTACAACACAGTTCGGGACATAATTGGGGGCCCAGATCTCCAAGTGATCATCTCTATCATATGTACTAGATATACCAACAACAATCACAATCACCCTAAGAATATCAATAAAAGCTACAACAAACGGTCACAATCGATGTGAGAATACCAACTATATATATATATATATATATATATATATATATAAAGTTAGATTAAATTTCTCATTCATATAAATTAATCATCATCATCATCATTATTATTATTTATTTATTTATTACTAGAGCTATGAATTGATTTGGGACATAATCAGGGGTCCAGATCTCCAAGTGATCATATATCACATGTATTATATGTATGCAATCGATATTGCATGATGCACATGAATTAATTTTGGATCGGATAAGATAGAGCACACCTACACATCTGATTAGGTATATACTTATTAAGCGAGAGCATGACCAATATGGAGATCCACTAGACCCGATTAAGGGATCACTTGTATCGCTTATCACAACATATTATGCTAGGAAGGGTTCCAAACCCTACAATCTAACACAATCGCACAATAATCCTAAAAGAGTCCTATGATTTGATATTTCACTTATGCTAATAAACAAGAAAGTAAACTATTCTAATAACAAGAAAAATAAACTAATCCAGTGCACACCAAAGCTTGTGGCATAATGTGAGGGGTTAGATGCAAAGCAATCAAATATGTATAAGGAACTTCAAATAAAGTAAGTATGAGTAACCCCCTAATACATAGAATATGAAGAGTAATATTATTCGAGACAACACTTATGTTGCTTCTATCTACTAAAAGAGAGGAGAACAAAGTTAGAATAAATTTACCTGAATGTGAACCCATCACGATTCAATTTCTCTTTTGGCTAATGGGGTTTCGCAAGAGGTTGTTGTGGTTTGTGAAGATCACTTTGTTTGGCCAAAGCATCCAAGACCTATCCACAAGATTAGATTCTCTAAAATAAGAAACCTAAGCTAAGACTCCTCAAGTAGAATTTTGAAAGAGTAGATTATAAAGAAGTGCGAGTAAATAATAACTCTTGATTGCATATTCTAATAATGATTGAAATGACCTTGTGTATATAGGAGTATCTCATCCAAAAATCATTCAGACATGTCAGCTATGCTAGGTCAACCTGATTGACCTGCATATTTTTGGATTAATACCTAAAGTTTGTGATAGGTCAATCATATGGCTAACAAACCTAAAGCACTGAAATGACATTAAACTGCATTAAGTCGACCAGGTTGACCTAGTTTGCTAATTAGGTAAAAAGGGTACCATGCAAGGAGAAGAAGGATAGAAACTGGAAAAGACTAGAGAAATATGCAAGGGAGGAGAAATAGCGTAGAGAAAGGTTTTAGTTGATGAAAGATTTGAAATAATATGGAAATAAGGGACAAAAATCTTGAGAAGCACCAAAGGTCTACCCACCCCTTTCTCAATGCACTCCTTAAGGCATGCACTTAGAGAGATTGAGTTGTGACATGTTCCTGCAAGATGTAAAGTGTCAGTATTTGATAAAAATTAAAAATATTATGTGTATACATATGCCTCACTCGAAGCTCATCATTTGTCACTAAGGTGTAACAAGGGATGGTGCTTCAAAAAAGAACATAAAAACACACAATGTTGATGCTTAAAAAAGGTTGTAGTATTTTAAAAAGCATAAAATAACTAAAAGTAAACTAACTAAAAGTAAAATTGATGCGTACCTTAACTTACCTTTTATCATTGGATGGTTTTCAGTTTTGTTTTTAGTTTTAATTATGTAAGGCGCAGAGACTACTTTCTAAAAACCCAAGAATACAAAACTAAGAATAAAAAACAAACAAATATTAAACAAGCCAAGATAACTGGTGCTAAGTGGATGGGACATACTTGAGAATTTGGCAAGCTAGACAACATGTGCTATGTTAGACCAAATGACCAAGTCAAACAAGAGTAAATTGGGTAATCGAAAAGCTATGGCTACTAAAGACTAAAAAACTCAAACAAGTAAATCTTAAGTAAGAAGGGCAAACTCACCAAATCAAACCAAAGATACATGTTTAAGAAAGAAAGATAAGCAAGACAAATCAATGGTTAAAAAAAAATAGTAAAACAACATTGATGAATGAGTAATAAAAATCCATATCTCACTCAACAATAGAAAAAGGTGCACAAAAAGGAAAATAACATTGATGAGTGAGCAGTAGCAAACCACATCTCACTCAAGAATGGAAAAGGGGGAGGAACTCAAGTGTCTATAATAACAAGATAGTAAAATCATGATAAATGGTAAAAAAAAGTAAAGTAAGTCTAGAAAATGTAAAATGAAGTGAAGAATATGATTCAAAGTTGCTCAAACATGTTTTTCTTTAAAGATAGATAAAATTGAAACAAAATTGTGCTAGCAATGTAACAACCTACCTAGTTATTCTTTAAAAAAATAGTATTTAAAAAAATATATATATTAAACATTCATTCAACCACAATTGAGAGAATACTTTAGTCAATCATAAAATTAACAACTTCAAGTAGTAATAGATCAATATTTCAATACTGCAAGTAATAATAAAATGTAAGATACAAAAATTTTTGATTCGGGCAACAATTCAAGCGACAATTCGGGGGACAGTTCCACCCCAATTGATGACGGAACTTCCAAGAGCTATAACTTTTGCATCGTAGCTCTAATTGACTCGCCGTTTGAACCGTTGAAAAGATAATAATGAGTAGAATGTTGTGATATGGCATGGAGCTTTGATTAATAAAATTTGACCCCCAAAAACTCAATGAAAGTGCTCAAATTTTCAATTTTAGTAATGTAGTCTATAAATAACAAGTTTCTAAAAATAGTAATTCTTTGAATTCTATATTATTTTAAAGAATGTAATTCAAACCAATTAATCTTCCTCGAGATTTGTGACCTTCCATAGCCTCCCCCTACTTTCAAAATAGGTATAAATGAATATGTAACTTGAAATAGAAAATTAGACATCTCTTCCCAGAGATAAGCATATAGTTGTATTGAGATCTTGAGTAATAAGACATCTCTTCCTAGAAATAAGCATTGTTACTATGTTAATTCTATGTTCTTAAAATATTTATCAACTACAACTTTTGAGTTTTGGATCAAGTTTACTTTCTCACAAGGGATATTAGCACAATCCAAATTCTCAAACTAAGTATTGGTACCAATTCAACCAATTATATGGATTATTATGCAATCAAGTCTATCCTAACTGATCTTAAGGATCTAAACTCGATGCCCCACCACAATCTTGGGTAGCTTACATATCCACTCCTCAGAATCAGGGTCTGATGTAGTTCTCCTTTCCAATGTGATGATTTTCTTTATGAGACATCACTGTTAGGATCTTATAGCACAATTGATTACCTTTGTGTAAGCAACTAAACATGAAATTAAACCAGAAATAATAAGTAACTAGAAATCAAAATCAGCAAAGAATATGAGATACAAGAAACAACCCAAAAACTTGTATTAAACTCTTGCAGAAGGAAATACAATGAATAAATCTCTCTTTCTTTCACACCTCTCAGATGTACAGATCTCTTTCCCTCAAGAGTTCTCTCTCTCTCAATTACAACCAATTCAATCCTTGAATTGTCTTACAAGTTATGAAGATCTAATCCTATTATATAGTAGGGTTAGATCTTCATAGCTTGTAGACATGTAATGTGAATCATTTCAAGGATTGAGTTGGTTGTAATTGAGAGAGAGAACTCTTGAGAGAAAGAGATCTGTACATCTAAAAGGTGTGAGAAGAAAGAGAGATTTTTTCATTGTATTGCCTTCTGGAAGAGTTTAATACAAGTTTTTATTGTTTCTTGTATCTCTTATTCTTTGCTGATTCTGATTTTTAGTTACTTATTGATTCTTGTTTAATTCTGTGTTTAGTTGCTTACACAAAAGTAATCAATTGTGCTGTAAGATCCTAACAAGTGGTATCAGAGCTTGGGTTCACTAACAAGTTGTATCAGATTAGGTTAGTGTTTGTTGATTACAGGTCACAGGGGTTTCTGATTGAGTGGGAGTAAAGCAATGGCAGAAGAAAGTAAACTAAGAATGGATAAATTTAATGACAAGAATTATCAATTTGGAGGATGCAAATAGAAGATTATCTGTATCAGAAAGATTTGTACTTATCTTTGGGTGGGGTTTTAAGCAAGCCCACAGATATGCAAGATGAAGAATGGAATGTTCTTGATCGAAAGGCTTTGGGATCCATAAGGTTGAGCCTGGCATCTTCTGTGATTTCCAACTTGTCACAGGCAAAGACAATGGTAGAGTTAATGGATACTTTGGCAAATTTATATGAAAATCCCTCAGCTTCGAATAAGGTATATCTTATGAAGTAATTATTTAATTTGCAAATGCAAGAAGGTGGATCTGTATCTAGTCATCTAAATTATTTCCATGCAAGAGTAAATCAGTTAAATTTAGTCAAAATAGTTTTTGATGATGAAATTAAGGATCTCTTAATCTTATGCTCTTTACCTAAAAGTTGGCATAGTTTGGTAATGACAGTTAGTAATACTACATCTGCTTCAAATATCTTGAAAGTTGATGATGTTGTTAGTGTAATCTTGAATGAAGAGATTCATAGAAAAAATACAGAGGAAATATTAGGTAATGCTTTAAGTATTGAAAGCAGGGGAAGGCAAAAAGAGAAGGGCAAGCAAGGGAGATCAAGGTCAAAGTCAAAGACGAGAAGTAGATCCAAATCAAGAAATAGAAGAAAAATAACCTACTGGAATTGTGGAAAGATAAGGCATGCAAAGAAAGATTGTTGGTTGAAAGTTAAAGAAGAAAATCAGCATGAAGGTAATAAAGAAGAAGCAAAAGTTGCAGGTATTGTTGCACAAGATGCTCTTATATTTTCTTTGGATAATAGAATAGAATCTTGGGTTTTAGATTATGGTGCCTCTTTTCATGCAACCCCAAATAGAGAATTTTTCAATGATTATGTCTATGGAGATTTTGGAATAGTTTATTTAGGAGATGATGAGCCTTGTAAAATTATTGGGAAAGGAAAAATGCAACTGAAATTGTAGAATGACAACACATGGGTGTTGAAGGATGTCATGCATCTACCCATCCTGAAGCAGAATCTGATTTTTGTAAGAAAGTTGGGTGATGAGGGTTGCATAGTAACTCTCACAGCTGAATCTTGGAAAGTTTCCAAGGGTGCACTCATATTAGCCAGAGGTAAGGGAGTAGGTACTCTCTATCTATGTAATTGTATTACTGATTATTCTCCTTCTGTATTATCTACTTCAGATGTAGATGCAAAGTTGTGGCACTGTAGGCTTGGCCACATGAGTCAAAAGGGAATGAATGTTCTTAAGTCAAAAGGTAAGCTTTCAGATTTGAAGAGCATAGATCTAGATTTCTGTGAGCATTGTATTTTTGAAAAATAAAAGAGAGTGAGGTTTCTCAAAACTGGGTCAACAAAGAAGAAGCACAAGTTGGATCTTGTTCACATAGACGTGTGGGGACTAGCTCAGGTAGCTTCTATTGGAGGATCACAGTATTATGTTTCTTTCATTGATGATGCTACAAGAAAGGTATGGGTTTATTGCATAAAGAATAAATATGATTTTTTTGACACATTTAAGAAATGAAAAGCTTTGGTTGAGAATGAAACAGGTTTGAGATTGAAGTGCCTTAGATCTGACAATGGTGGTGAGTATTGCATCTATAAATTTAATAGTTACTGTTCTATGAATGGAATACGCAGGAAAAGGACGGTTCCAAAGACACCTCAGCAAAATGGAGTTACTGAAAGGATGAATAGAACAATAATGGAGCGTGCATAGAGTATGAGGTTGCATGCTAGTTTGCCCTTATAGTTTTGGGCAGAAGCTATAGACACTGTGGTTTACTTGATTAATAGAGGACCCTCTACTACACTAGATGGTGGAATTCCAGAAGAGGCGTGGATAGGTAAAAAGGTAGATCTTTCATTTCTCAGAGTTTTTGGTTTTGAAGCTTTTGTGCACATTGATAAGAAAATAGAAAGAAGCTAGATGCTAAATCTATGCGGTGCACTTTTATTGGTTATGGCTCTGGAGATTTTAGATTCTGGTTGTGGAATTTAGGAACTAACAAAATTATTAGAAGCTATGATGTTGTTTTCAATAAAAAGGTGATATACAGTGATCAACTCAAGAAGCTGAATAATTCTGAGCAAGGCAATGTTCATTTGGACGAGGTTATGATCCAAAATGAGCTCATGGGTCACACACAGAAAAACAAAGACATCGATGTCAGTCATGCAAGAATCGATGTCGACTAGACAGACACCGACATCGGTCAGGAAGGAACCAACATCGGTCAAATAGCAACTGACATCAGTCGAGTGGAACTGACATCAGTCAGGTATAGGTCGACATCGACCAGAGATGACCGAGATCAATCACTGACAGAGAGAAATTTGGGTAGACAGCGAGCAGTGAATGAGTCTCAAACACCCATAAGGAGGTCAAAAAGGGTAAGTAAACCTCTAATTCATTATTCCCCTTTGTTATACTACTTGTTGCTCACTGATGGTGGAGAACCAGAAAGTTTTGATGAGGTAATGTAAGTAGAAACTAGGAAACAGTGGGAGTGTGGCATGAATGAGAAAATTGATTCCTTGAAAGAGAACTAAATGTGGGATTTGGTTGAGTTGCCAGCCGAAAAGAAAGCACTAAAAAATAGATGGATTTATAGATTAAAGAAAGGAGAGAATGGACAAATGAGACACAAGGCCAGGTTGGTAGTAAAGGGATTTGCATATAAACTAGGTATTGATTTTGGTGAATTTTTTCTCCTATAGTAAAGATGACTTCTATTCATACTGTATTGTCTTTAGTTGCTATTGAGGATTTGCATCTTGATCAGCTTGATGTTAAGACAACGTTTCTTCATAGATATTTGGATGAAGAAATATATATGGATCAGCCAAAAGGTTTTGAGGTTAAAGGCAAGGAGAAACTTGTGTGCAAGTTGAAGAAAAGCTTATATGGTCTTAAGCAGGCTCCAAGACAATGGTATTTGAGGTTTGACAGGTTTATGACAGAGCATGGCTTTAGTAGATGTCAATCTGACCATTGTGTTTATTTTAAGAGATTGGATAATGGTAGATATATTATCCTATTACTGTATGTAGATGATATGCTTGTTGTAGGTTCACACATGTAGGATATTAATGAGCTTAAGGTAAAATTAGCTCACACATTTGCCATGAAGGATTTGGGAGCAACAAAGAAAATCCTTGGCATGAGTATTAAGAGAGACAGGAAAAATCACAGTTTGATTTTGTCTCAAGAGGATTATGTGAACAAAGTGTTGAAGAGGTTCAATATGTAGGATGCAAAACCAGTAAGTACACCTATGGTTGGACACTTCAAGTTGAGAAAAAAATAGTGTCCTAAATCATATGAGGTTGAGTACATGAGTAGAGTTCCATATGCTTCCATAGTTGAGAGCTTGATGTGTGCAATGGTATGTACTAGACCTAATATTGCCCAAGCAGTGGGAGTTGTCAATAAGTTTATGGCCAATCCAGGGAAGGAACACTAAAAAATAGTTTAGTGGATTCTCAGATATCTGAGAGGGACCAGCAGTAGGCATTTATGCTATGGAGGGTCAAACACTTCTCTACATAGGTATGTAGATTTGGACATGGAAAGTGACTTGGATGGTAGGAGAAGCACCACAAGTTATGTGTTCACTGTTGGTGGAACGACGGTTAGCTAGATTTCAAAGTTGCAAAAGGTTGTTGCCTTGTCTACTACGGAGACAGAATACATTACAGTCACAGAGGCTAGCAAGGAGATGATTTGGATGACTCAGTTCATGGAAGAGTTGGGAAAGGAGCAAGAGAGGTGCAGATTGTACAGTGATAGTCAAAGTGAAATTCATTTGGCAAAGAATTCAGCCTTTCATTCAAGAACCAAACATATACAGCTTAGGTACCACTTCATTAGACAGGTATTGGAGGATGGTGAGTTGAAGCTGGAAAAGATCCATACAGATAAGAACCCTACTGATATGTTAACAAAGCTAATAACAAAGGAGAAGTTGAATTTTCATTCAACTTTTGTTGGTCTTCAAGATTGAACTTAAAGATGGAGAAGCTAGAAGATGTTGTTGTACATGTACAGGTGCAGCTATTTATTTCCAAGTGAGAGATTATTGAGTTGTGGAGCTAAAAGCTTCACCAGATGAGCAAATCCAAGGTTGTTGGAGTTACATAATTGCTGACATCAGTCAGTATCAACCGACATCAGTCAGGGGTCGACTAGAGGCTACTGACATCAGTTATGGATCAGCTGACATCAGTCATGTGTAGATAGACAGGGACCGACGTTGGTCACCTGTGCATTCCAAAAGTCTATTTTTGTGAAAGAACAGATTGTTTGCATGAAAAGATTAACTGTTAGTATTGAGTCTGCGTTTCTATTTTTGGTAGGACAGATTTGAACCTTTGATTAAGAGGTGTATCTAACAGTGGAGAATGCATTAGCTCATGAATCCTAGTATTATATAATAGGGTTAGATCTTCATAGCTTGTAGACATGTAATGTAAATCAATTCAAGGATTGATTTGGTTGAATTGAGAGAGAGAACTCATGAGGGAAAGAGATTTCTACATCTGAGAGGTGTGAGAAGAAAGAGAGATTTCTTTATTGTATTGCCTTCTGGAAGAGTTTAATACAAGTTTTTGTTATTTCCTGTATCTCTTATTCTTTGTTGATTTTGATTTCTAGTTACTTATTGATTCTGGTTTAATTTTGTGTTTAGTTGCTTACACAAAAGTAATCAATTGTGCTGTAAGATCCTAACAATCACCACCAAAGGGATTGACACTCTAAACCAAATATGGAACAAACTAATTATGACATAGATGAACTTCTAAAGCTTTGGTCTAATCCCATAGCTAAATGACAAACTCTAGTATAACATCTTGTTAATCTGAGCTTGTGCGCTTATCCAAACACTCTCACATATAACCTAAATATAAGCAATGATGAAGGAATACACATTCTTAGTTTCAAATAAAATTGAATGCTAGCTATAGAAGTAAGCTAAGTATACAAAAAAAAAAAGTCAAACAATACATACTAGTCAAACCTACCATTCATTTATACTCGTAAGATTATATGCATGCATACATGTTGTCCTGCTAACTGCTATGCATATATTGCTCAAGTAATAACTAACAAAATCGTTAGAACAATCAATTTAGGTGAGAGTCCAAATATTCAGCTATAATATGTACCACCTGAGTATATACATTTAAGCTAAAATATCCTATGATATCGCATATTATCATATTTTTTGATAGCTCTACTCAAACATTAACTATAACATATATATTAATTAGGGTATGGGTTAAGATATAATGAATACACTATATACCATCAAGGTACTTATCATACTGTAAAAATTTATGACATCCCATACTGTCATAGGTATTTGTACTTAAGTATCTGACTTGACATCAAAAATGATCTTACACCAAACCATAATAATAAAGCAAGTCATATTTATACTATCTGAGTATATTTCTATTAACAATCTGAAGAGAACATAATCTTTAGGTACACCTCATAATGCATTATGTTATTATAGAAATGTTTAGTCACTTGCATAGTTAAATTCCTCATGAGATATACCACATATAGTGTTCATCCTTACAAGATGTTACAAACTTGATCTTGTTGACAAGTTTTTATAACAATACTAAGCTACAAAAGGCTATTTGCTTTCACTAACATTTATAGTAGATATCATACTAAGGAATACCTATCAAGGTTAGTTTTCTATTCTCACACTCACTCCTTGAAATACCATACATATTTATGATGTCATCTACATACATAGAATCAGGGCTAGATGTACTTCTAAAAAAAATACTAAAGGTATACATGTTTACTCAAAAGTTTTCTCATACGAATGCATGCAAGGAAAAGGTATAAACACATTCCTTAATTATAGAGAAAAGACTCGATGATCTCTACAACCCTATCACTTATATCAAATGTGTATAAGCTAGGACTATTGATGTCCAACATCATTCTTGTGTCCTCATATACTGCCACACTATGAATTTAACTACCTATAGAAAGGGTATCAAATATTTTTTGTACCTCTAAGTACATCCAAATCATAATATTATCTTCTCAGGAATAATATCTACATAAAGATGGGTTACCTATCCATAGAGTAAGTATGATTTGGTTCTTGATTCGAGAGTCCTTACATAATCATACTGTCCAGGTATATGTATCTAAGGAATTTAACTTCATGCATGCAATATCAAATATCAATAAATACTGCTTGACTATATCACACCAATCGAGTATGATAAAAGTCAATCTATAACTAATAGTTAAAATAGAGTTTAATCATAGTAACTGAGTGAATTTATTAAAAAGAGACTCTCATGCTAATCACTCATAACTGAATTTGTTTCCAAATATCATCAAATTTATGCAAGCTTTAATAAATAAACATCCTTGTTTGTAAAATAAAATCAAATACCTTCATCATCTTAAACCATTATGTCATAAATTTGGATACATAAGATAACTAATTCCCCTAATAATTTTAGTTAAACTAAGATATAAAATACTCTAAACACAAACCCTGAGGATTCTAACTTGTGCTTCTATTACTCTCAATCTGACCTATTATGTTAAGTCTAATTATATGTTCATTAACTCAACTTTGATTTTCAAATAACCATTAGTTATTATTACACATATTTTAAGATTCCCAATACCTCGATAAATATACATACTTTATTTTACAAATAATATTATTACTGCTTTACTAACATATAATTTCTATTACACATTTAACTTAATACATTGCTTATCATATCAAAACATACTAATATATCTAATCATTTTGATTATATATTAATACATAACATAAATTGTTAACTAAATATGGGTTTCCCTCTACCCTTCTCCTCAGTTCACAATAATTTAAAATCAAATATGCGTCAACCAATGAATTATGAAAATTATGACAAAATCAAAGAAAGTTTTTATGATGTAATTGTTAAACACAGAAAATGGACATGAAGCAGCTTGGCTCACCCTACCAAAAAGAAACACGACCAAAATACATATATTTTATGTATATGTCATGTTTAAATATGGGGATAAATGTATATTTGTAGTTTGTTGAAAGCGTCGAGGTTTTCTAAGTCTATTGAAAACTTGTTTAAGTGGAATTGATTCTGATTGAGTTGAAAACAATTGAGATAAAATATTGGTGGTGGTTTTGATCTTAGGCTGAGTTAAAGAAAATGGCAGTACTGATGATGGGCTGAGTTAAAGAAAAGAAAAGAACATAACTTGATATGGCAACACGTTAATGTTGTTGGACGAGAAGGCTACTTCAAGAGGTTCGAATCCAATCATGCTGCTAAATAAGCATTGCATGAAGGAAATGAAAATGATTGGTCTTATACCTAATTGTGTAAGCTAGTCCATCCTCACTGATGCGTATGGAAATGCAAAAGATCCAAGAGGGGTTTTACAAAGTTTCAAGAAGATGTGTCAAAATGGTTTGAGATGCGATGTTATTACATATACCACTACCATTCAAGACATGTGTGAAAACAGAAAAATCCTAAAAAGGCCTTCTTGATTTTTGAGATGATAAAAAAAAAACATCACATGCAACCAAACTTGGTGACATACAATACATGGTTGAGATCCTAGAGTAATTATGGCAATCTTGCTAAGGTGCAACAATCATTGGCTATATATGAGGAAATGTGAACAATAGGGTATTTTCTTGATGATAATATTTTTAAAGGATTACCTGAAGAATGGGCATAAGGAGCCATACAACATAATAATTACAAAACCAAAATCAATTGATTAAGGAAAATATAATTAGGAAAGGAAAGGAAAATACTAGACTCTCATATTTAGGATTATTTCAAGAAGAAATATTAGGTTAATACGGAAAGAATTCTAGTTTCTAAATAGAGATTACCAAATAAATACTGCCAAAATGCTTCTATAGGATTTACTCATAGATTTCACAGAGTTTTTCTTAATTGTAAAATACTCTGTAATCCAAAATTCTTTCAATATAAATTACATGATTAAAATAAGTACATTACCCACCTGATACGCTTTCTTTCTTGTTGCAGATAAAATTTTCTTTTTTATTCTAAAGCTTTGTTTCCCATGAATTTTTTGTGTCTAAAAATTTTCTTTTCCCTTTTCTTAATACCATTTTTTCTCACCATTTCCCCTTTTGCATGCCACTTGAAATCAAAGCTGTAGGCTTTGTTCTAAATCATTAACTAGGAGTCCCACAATTAATTATTGGATAAATTTCTAATTTATCTCCCTTGATTTCCTAAGTTAAGAATAATGTAACTCAAATTCCTCTTTTTAAGTAAAGTCATTGAAAGATTTCATACATTGCTAATTAATAATCAACTCCACTTGATAAATACCAGATAAATATTTTTAAAATATGAATTCATCCTAGTATTTAATTAGAATTTATATTCTTACTTAATTTGCATAAATAATATGTTGAATATCATAAATTAATAATTGTCTAATATAATTAAATAATTTAAGATTATAATAAATCATTATTTTAACAAATTAACTATATCATTAACACTATTTTTTTTTTTAATTTATCATAAAATCAAATATCTAGTTTCTTGATTTACATATCAAGACTAAATCTTCACATAAATATAAGCATATGTACCACAACCAATGTGTCACAATGACACGTATGCCAAATGGACAATAGTTCACCGAACTAAAACCTGGTAGAGGAAAATGGGATGTGACATCTTCTCTCCCTAAAACTAGTCATCGCCTTGATGACATAAAAGTTTTGAATGTTATCAAAGTTTATCACCAAATAAACATAGTATCTATTATCATAGTATGTAAATAACTACAAATTTTACCCTAAAAAATCATCTTAATGCACTCATTTAATATTATTTATGGAGTGTCAGTCTCACAAGACCTTACTCGGTGACATTTTCTATAATGGAATTTAGTATTGTGAATGCCACTTATGCTAATGTTTAACATGACCACCGCAGGGTTCAACAACTCAAGAAAAGTCCTACCAATTTTCCAAATACACATGATATCATCAAAAAAATTGACAAAGAAGAGTCCCAAAAAACTTTCCAGTCCCACTACACATCTTTCTAATATAGAGAGTGTATCGCTCAAACTAAAAAAAAGTATTAAGTGCATATGGCAAAATTATGTGATTATGTCAATACTATCGCTACTCCACGTAGCCTTAGATAAGTGCAACATGTCAATATTGTCTTAACTCAATCGGAGCTCCGAACAAGTATGATGATGAATAGGAACTGGGAAAAATGTATATAAAATCATGAAATAATCATCCACATGCAAAACTTATCTAATATACATGTGTATCACCATATGATTGAATTTGACAAGTTCTGCCTATCAAATTTTAGATTCAAGAAGTTCATCTATTAGATCTGACTCAATACCAATGTGAGGCTAAGTAGGATATCATCCTATTGCTTAGAGCTCACGTTCCCAATTCACTGCTCTTCCCTCAAGTCTTTATGAATTGATGATTTTCAAATTAAAAAATGTACACAAGGTTTAAAGAAAAACAAATATGTACTAACAGATAAAAAAAACATTACTATATGCTATAAGATTTCCATATGTACTATCATACATATAGGAAAATCATACAATCATCTCAAGATTGTATTAAGTTGCTACTAGCTAAACATAACTAGTATCATAATTCTAAAACTTAACCTATTATATAGATAATCTCAAAATTAACATAACATACTTAGGCAAATGATTATATCACCCTTCAACTTTATAAGTGAGACTATGTCTCTTACTTGCACAACTAACACACAACAAGTTTAAAAGTTTATCTCTACCCTTACCAAGATGTTATGTACATCTAATACCTTACCTGCTCCCAACATAAAGGTACACATACTACTCTTCAAAATAACATGTTTTAAAAAGAGAATAATATTAGTCTAACAAAGGTAGATAATAGCATACTAATTATAATTAATATAAATCCATTGTTAGCCACTCCTCATGGTCAATTTTACATTTTAGATAAAATATTAACTCTATAAAGTTACAAGTAGAAAGTAGAGAGATAATGTCTCAAAACAAAACTTCCTACATATCCTCAATGGTATAAGATAACACCACAATCCACGTTATTTACTAGATTGCAAGAGTAGAATCATAACCTACTTCTTCAACTGGAAAGAAAATATTAACCACAAGGATGTATCAATCTATCCAATCCTACAACTTTTCTCAATAAGAAGTAGGAAACACTATTCCATGAACTTAAGGGAAAAGAGATAAAATAATATTTCAGAAACAAGTTTCCACTTAAGAAAACACTCAATCAACATCCTAAAAATATGAACTTTTTCGGTAGCTTAAAATAATGTACAAGTAGAATGAGAATATCAACTCACCTCTAAGCTAACGAAGAAAGATGATACTTTCTCTCAAGTAATATATAAAAATAGATAAGTAAATAAGGATACTAATCCAAAAATTCCTAACACAAAGGAATTTATAATCAAGTCATTTGTAATCAACTAAGGACAATCTCATTCATAGTTTTTATGTAAACAAGACACAAGATGAAAGCGAGCGTGTGCGCGTGCGCGCGCGTGCACACACACACATGAGAAGCACTCCATGTGTGTCAAATACAAACCTAAATGGTGAAGGTAATTTGATTACCAAGAAAAATGTACTCGTACATAAGGTGTTCAATCAAAAGATCAAAATATGGCGGAAAAATCTTGTTCACAACTCAAGAACTAAGATATGTACTCTCTTACCCATACACCTTATAAAACCATCACGAATGAGACACTTGATAAACCCACCTTTTAATAAATTTAAGGGGTTATGAATGTTATTAGGGTACCCACTCAATGTACCACACAAGTTTCCAAATTCTCCTTTTTGACAAATAAAAGATATGAAAATGTTAATGGACTCATTAGGTCTTAGATTTTGAGCCTAAACTCTGATATCACATGTAACACACTGCCTAGTTGTTCTTAGAAAAAGCAATTTTTTTTATAAAACTAAATATTAAAAATTTACTCAACCATAGTTTCTAGAATACTTTAGTCAGTCATAAAATCAATAACTTCAAGTAGTGATAGTTCAACATTCTAATATTTTAAACAATAATAAAATGTAAGATACAAAATTTTTACTATCTCACAA